>JAYKKI010000096.1:2633333-3950000 GCA_039881145.1 Druceiella hillmani | reverse complement strand
ATATATATATATATATATATACTGAACAGTCATCAAAATGTGAAGAGTACATTTTTATTATATTCGATGGATCTAGTGACGAGCAGTTTTACAACGCAAATATCCAACATATTTGGACAAATGTCATGAAAAAAGTACAACTTTTTTATATATTACAAACAATAAATATAATTTTGAAAAAGAGTTGTTTAGAAATTTTTTTCCCGACAGAAAGTGAATAATACATTTTTAGTTCACATAGATTACGGATTACATAAAGTGTTTTTATCTCAATCACTCCGTCTGTCAAGAAAATTAGTTTCAGTATCAGTACGAACTAAAGATAATAATATGAAGACTCCTATTAGTGTTTTAATCTACATACTAGCAAGTTTTCGCGCTCTGCGCTGAAAATGTGCCATATTAAACATTCATAGATTTTCATACTTCCTCTAGGGTATACCAAGGAGGGTGACGTAAAGTCTGATAAATAGTGGTGATACTGTTGTTAGTAATATATAAAAATATATACGATATTCATTTAAAAAATATATTACAATGAAATATACCGCCATCTAGTAGAGAATTATAAAAGTACACATTTATGTGTATAAAAAATATCGCCGTCAATTAACTAAATAGTGATAGAGTTTGGTAATAACTCTGCTACTACGCAATTAATTGACATTATTAAAAAAATATTACAATAAAATATACCGCCATCTAGTAGAGAATTATAAAAGTATACATAATGGTTGTGTATAAAAAATATCGCCGTCAATTAACTAAATAGTTATAGAGTTGGGTAATAACTCTGCTACTACGCAATTAATTCAGGTTGTATACTAAATTTTCCGATACAATTGAAGTGGTGCGTAATGATGGGCTCACACAATAAAATACCGCCCTAATACGCCCAAAAAATAAAACAATTTTCATATTTCAATATAACGTCTACATATGATAGACTTATTATGACAACAGCGCTCTAAAATATATGTCGGAGTCAGTATGATTATGCCGATGTTGTGAAACAATTAAATATGTAACTAATTTTGCTTTATTACACAAAACATCGTTTCAAAGTCCGCGTAGATGAGGAGTGAAATAATTTTAAACAAATCTTAAAAGTGAACCAAATTACAAAGACTTAAACCATAGACTTATTACCTTGACCACCTCAGTTCCAAATTTTGCGTAACCTAAATCAAACTGTGTGTGCGTAAATGTATTATAATGTAAGTTTAGTGTATTCAATAATTTCACCAAGAATGTCTGTAACCTGTTTATAGTTTTTACAGATTCTATTTTTAAAACTTTTGATTTGTTAATATAACTAAAGCAAAACAATTTTCAATGCAGAGAAAAAGCGGAAACTATTTTCCGATAGGTGGAATCATGTACTTTGCACGTAGTGTTTTAAGAAATTGTAATTTTTAATTTAATAAGTTTGACAAAATTACTAAGTACTGTGCATATAAGAATACAAAAGGAATTAAAAAATTAATCATAAATAAAACTTTTTTAATCAAACTGAAATAATTTATTTCAATGATATTTGCGTATTGTACAGCAGTAATTTTTATAATCTCATTTCTAGGAGCATGTCCTTAAAATATTTGTTATAAAAGGCACTTAATCGTTTTGACATTTTACCTATGTTTAACTTGTTTTCTAACGCTTACATTTAGTTTTTAATCAAATTCAACTTGTTGATATTTAACTGAACAATATCTAAACTGAATAAAGGTGAGACAGACTAAATAAAGAAAAACACTTATTTCACTAAATCAATAAGTATCGTGCTACAGGATCAGGTTTATATTACTTGGAATGAATTTTCTTGCACGTAGCGCTTTGTTTAATTACGCCATTGCATTGTGTGCATTATGTATTCTACACATTCTTCTCGAATATACGATGGATCATAAAGAATTAAAAAATATAAAACACAGCATCAAAACATAACATGAACTTAATCTCAAGTTGAGAACGAAGACGAGTGTTCATAAACTAAAGACAAAGGCAGCAAGAGCTAGCTTCGCTTTGCCTTCGCCTTTCCATCGCAGTAAGAAATATTCAAAAAAAGTTAAATCAAATCAAAAACAGGTTAATTTCCTTACATTGAGAACAGTTTGTTAAATGAAATAATTGGAAAAAAATGAATTTGTTTTATCATAATAAGAATAATTTTAAAATTAAAAGTGAAATATTGAAAAAAAAATTATAAAATTGAAGTTACTTTGTATTGTATTAGAAATTTGAAATGATGAAAAGTTATTTTATTTAAAGCGAATTTAATTTATTATATCTTGTGCATCAGAGTTTAAAAAATAAATATTTTAAATTTAAATATACTAAAATTTAAAAGAGTTAATTAATTAATTTAGTTAATGTAGCAAAATTGTTTAAAACATGTAATAAGTAGCAATGTTTTAATATTTTTGAAAAATATTTAGTTTTCATGAAATAAATCAAAATTTTATAATCATTTATTATATTAAAAATTATTTCGTAATTTAAAAAATCATATGTTTTATGGGACAACTTTTGAAGAAAATATTAAATGAATGATTTAATTTAAATTAAATCTAATACGATCAACTGGTTATAATTTGTTAACTTCTAAAAAGTTATTAATATGAATTATATTAAATTTAATTTAAATTAAGTTACTTATTTTATCTTGTATTTTAAAGGTTATTCCATAAAATATTTGGATTAATAGTTAAAATATATTATTATGTTTTCTGAAATGTACAATTAAAAAAAGGGGAATAATGAATCTAAGTAAAAATATAATATGACATTTTTAATTGCATCTCGCAAAGTATTATTTAGTATATATTCAAAAGTATCATTAATACCCCGTTTGATGGGGTAGGCCAAAAAATCTATGTCAAATTTTTATGAATTGACTAAACGCATAAATCTGCAAAATATGAATAAGCGCATAATATTGCCAAACGATATTACACGCAGTAGAGATTTATGTACAGAAAATTTATATTTTTTTATTTATGTACAGAAAACGGACGGATAGACATGATGCAATTATAAGGCTCCTAGTTTTCCACAGAACCCTAAAAAGAGCAATGCTTAAATTTTTGTTAGTATAAAATTGCAGCCAACAATAATTTAATAAACTCAATTCATTTCATCGATAATAGGATTAACAGTAAACGTCAAATAAACTTCTTAAATTACAAAAACTTGGTAAAGCATGATATTTCAAAACATACCTTTATTTTATGTGTAATTAGGCATATTATTCTGTAAATTGTCATTAATGAAATAGTCATTTTAGCACGAGCTTTCGAAAATAAGTACAAAGAGTACGGTACCAATTCTGTACAAATTACATTTTAAGTGTGCATTTATCTGTATTATTTCGATGTGCAGTGCCACAACTAAAAATAACACGTTACTATTGTTCTGCACACACTTTTTTTGACAACATAATAACGGATAAATTCACAATCACCGAAAAAAAGCGAACACAATTTTCCGCGTGATTCCATGTCTCCCGCGTGAAAAAAAATATTCTCACGGTTTTTATTTTGGCAATCCCTTTCTAACACGTAACGTCGCTGTTATGCATCGTCGCCCTCTCTCTGGCCTTTATTCTTATATCTAGTAAAATAAGTCTATTGATTAAACTTACTGTTTAGACAAAGATGGCAACATGAAATTTTAACGTCATGCTTAGTAATGCTCGTTACCTTATGGAAGAGCGAATAAGATATTGAGATATAGGTGAGGAATAACTATATCTATCTCTAACCCTACTATGAATTT
This sequence comes from Druceiella hillmani, assembly GCA_039881145.1. Lineage (NCBI taxonomy): Eukaryota > Metazoa > Arthropoda > Insecta > Lepidoptera > Hepialidae > Druceiella > Druceiella hillmani. Next base: position 3,946,223 of record JAYKKI010000096.1, on the reverse strand, counting down.
GGTAGCTCAATTTTTCCCTTAGTGATCTTTAATTAACCGATATTTTCATGACAATACTAAAACAGCAAATACAGGAGTAACGAACAGTCCACTTTCGGATTCATATGTTCAAGAGTGTTGCCCGAAACACTGTGTTTTTTTCTATATTTAAGAAAAATTAGGCGCCAGTCGTTAGAAAGTTCTTCGTATATGTTTCACAATGAAAAACTATATTGAAGAATGCTCAGCGGCACATGGTGAAATTCGGATATGTTTTTAAAACATAATGTAAAGGTGTGTACGTCTGAAAACAGTGTGATATTATATAATATAGAATTAAATCTCATACTCTTCAGAAATATATTTACTTCCTTTTAAAATGTAAACAGGTAAGTTATATTATATAATCAAGACTTTAGCGTGCCGACTGATAAAAGGACACTACTCTGCCAATGCTACATACCTGTATACAGATTCTTGGCAATTTCAATCCCTTTCGTATATCTTATATGGAATTCCATTCTCATTTCTTAACTTCCGATTTTCGATAAAGATGGTGGGAACTACATACGAGTGTTGAACTCTCGAAATACGCTGGCAAATGATTGAATATACACGTCACGCCGCCTATTCACATGTCGTAGTGGTAAATCTATATTATTGGATGAAACCATCTGACTTTACTTTACAGGAATTATGTTATTTTTCAGTCAACTCATATTTTATTTCGACTCATGGGCCATGATTGGGCTAAGAACATCCTTCCAGACATTTAGACGTGGTTAAGTGACAAACATCCGAAAAAATCTTTTGCATAGTATTAATATTCCACGTAAGCGAAACCACGGACAATAACTTATAGAACAAAACTACTCCATTAATCAAATTTATACATACTAAATTTGATAAGGATTCATTGCTGACACAGAACTTAAAACAACGGCGGCGTATGCACCCGCCCTTGTTCAAAGTCATCAGGGAGGTGTTAAATTGGTTCTTGTTTTCGCACGCTTGGGTCACATATACTTATCTCGCTCGCAATAAATGTTCCAAAATTTTAGTGTCGCTTACACGTTTGTCATCCGACTACCGCGATATCGAATTAAAGAGGCGTAATCAAATAGAATAGTTGATATTTTTCAATTTAATTTTAATTAAGAAAAATCAATTTTAAATTGCAATATTAAAGAGTAGAAATAATATGTATTATCTGCATTTTATCAATAAAATGATTATATGTGCATTATAAAACTTATAACCATATATAAGTTTTATAATGGAAATAAATAAGAAAAGATGAAAGAATAAAGATTGTCCGCTTCTAAGATATACTAGTATCAGATATTCAAACAAGTTAAGGTTCGTATTGACAAAATAATTTTAGTTTTAGTTGCTCATAATGAAAAATATTGATGAAATATTTGAGAAAATATTTATCTTCTTACCCGGAAAATGATACATATTTATTAAACACGCTTAATAAATTTGATATTTCTTCGTCGGTGATGGAGGGAAAATATCACAATCTTCGATAGAGATTCCATAGAGATCTTTTTACTGTTTCTCCTTCGCCATTTTTGGTTATTTATAGTTTATATCATGAGTTGTGATATTTAATGGGCATATGTAATATTTAAAATAATATTCGCATTTATGACTGCTTCATTTCAAAATGAAGCAGTCATTCATTCAATCACTTCCACCATTCGTACTTTTCTGTTTCTGAATATCGGAATAGACTCCAGAGTCAATGAATCTTATTAATTAGCTACCAGGAAATATACTGGAAGTCTCGATCATATTAAATCTCATCGAGAGGGGAGCCCAGGATGCAAGAAGACACAAAATGTATATTTTAAGTATGCATTGATGTACGTATATATATATATGTATATATATATATATATATATATATATATATATATATATATGTGGGTGTGTATGTGTGTGTGTGTATATATATGTGTGTGTATATATCACACATGTATGATCAATAAACAGCGCCACTTCAGTCCGTAATAACGCGTCACGGGTAGATTGCAATACGCCATTTTTTTTTAAATCTTACCACTTTTTCTCTGTAGTGTTAAGATTCATTAATGTGAAAATGCATCAACCTATATCTTTTATTTCGCTAAACGTAATAAATGTAGCAATATTACAAGAACACCTTCTTAGCGATCAAATCATAAGAAATATCAAATTTATCAACGCTTTGACAATTTAGTATTACGTTGTTTTGATAAACAAAATAAACGGCCATTAATGTAAAAGGTGTCTCAACGCGGAATTCAAATTTTATATAATAATAAAAAAAAGCAATTCTTGTATTTATAATATTTTAATCACCGTAAGCTAAAGTACATTTGTGAGGATTTTATGTAAGGACCATTACACCATCTATATGTCTCCCATCACGGTGAACGCACTCCTCAAAGCGTAAGCGTAAATTTGCAATGACGCTCCGCAGAACGTCGACTGAGATGGCTCTCACTTCTTCCGCTCACTCGTCACTGTAACCGCTGCACCACGGTCATTCTCGAAGAAAAATGGCCCGATGATTTTTTTTCGATGAAATTGCGTACTGTACAGTAACTTTAGGACTATGTAATTCTTTCTGATGCTTTTCTTTTGGATTGCTGGATGATCAGTAACGACAATTTTGACGATTTACGTAACCTTCAAGATGAAAGTGTGATTCATCGCTAAAACGAGCATTGTCCATCCCATTTTCCTCTGAAAAAATCTCTAACATTGTCTGACAATAAATTTTCCGTTTGTCATAGCGTCAGGTTTGATTTTTTGAACGATCTACATTTTACAGGGATGTAATTTTAAGTCTAAAGCCAAAATTCTTTGAAGACTTCAACGATGGACATTCAAAGAGGTAACATGTTCCTAATTGATTTTCGTGGATGCTCTTCGACCGCAGTGTTTTCAATTGATCGCACAAGTATATTTCGAGGTCCACTCGAATGCTTTAGTGTATATACTGACGCTCTAAATTTCGCTACCTACAATTAACTTGATTAACTGAACACTGAGCCCATCGTTAAAATGCCGTATTTCAAACTCATGACCAAACTTGCGTCGTGCCTCACTAACAAAAAACCGTTGCAGATATCCGCTTCCACAGAGTAAGCGCGTTGTACGCCAGACCACTGCGACATTTTGACTAAAAAATCCGCGACAATAAGCTTCCGAACGCCACTCCTTCCCCCCTAACCTCGTTGCTTGCCAAGATATTTGAGTTTAAAGTTTGAATTCGGCGCTGAGACACCCGTTACTTCTACAGTATCACATTCATTATATCAGTTACTATATTACTTGAAGAAAAATGCTCATACTGATAGAAAGCAATGCAATCAAATATCTTCGTAGATATAAAATGATTAAAAGCCTTGATAATATTTTTTTCTTATCGAACTTGGAGCTTAACTTCCAGATTGAGTTAAAGGCCGTAACTAAAAATACAAGGTAAAGATAATTCTTTATATTTCGCCAGATAGTCACCACATAAGCCAATGCCTACGTCTATATAACCATGGAAATGCTTTCCGTTCCATTCAACGCAAAGACATAATGCTGTTTCATCGATAATATGGCTGGCAAAAATTTGGTAATGGTTTAGGTTTAAATTGGAACTACTTTTGAATTCAACTATCTTTAACTAGTCTCCTCATCTAGCAGGTTTAACTCTTTTCTCTTTTAAAGAGAGGGTGTTTAATTCATCTAACAACAAGTACTTTAATGAGACGATCCCTTCAGTTCACCTTAAAATTAATGTAAAGGCTAAAATATTAAATGTTCACAATTTAAAAGTTTACCCTTTCTCGAATTGCTATAAGTCGTAAAACAAAAGTTGTTCATTTAGATGTACGCCTGTGTATATTATTCAAACAACGTCTACTTTAGACTTTTATATTGATAGATATATTTATTTTTTTAACCTGTTTTATGAAACGATTGAAAAACAGATTAGTCTTCAAACATATTCACCTTATAGATACTTATGCGATAATGATATCAAATGTTCTGCACTAGTGACGCGTGTAGAATCGAACAACGTATATTCAAATTAACTTATCGAATATAGATTATACCGCAATTATTTACTTCGTTGCTGGCTTTGCGTGTAATTATGGCATATAAGTACATTTTTGGACCCTAATAAACAATGAATAGTGGAGCGTTACCACTTATCGCATTCGATCTATAAATAAAATATACGTCATCCTGCAGAGAATAACATTTGATACGTTCTATGAGAATATTTTTTGTAGCAATGAACCATCGTTTGTATAGGTAGTTAGTGCTTAAATCTGAAATAAAGTTTTTGAATAAATAAAAAGCAATGTTTCCCCGTCTGGGCAACAGGCGGCGCGGCGCCACCGACGCGCCGCGGGTGCTCGCGTGCAGTGCGGTCGGCGCGAGGACGTCGCCCCACTTTTTGGAAATGTCGATCGATCGAGTGTCCGCTTCCTGTCGTGTCACGGTCATTATGTGGCGTACATAATGCACGAGTTTTTAATTTATAACTTTAAAAAAGAGGGGGAAGGTTCTCATTGTGATTCGTTTATATTTTATGTGATTGTACGAAACAAGGACGATGAAACTGTTTTACCCGAAATGCTACTGAGATAGTTTAACGTTTTCTGTAGTTTGCATTTGGGTATGTTTAAGACACTTTATACTATGCTGGAGCCTAAACGGCTGCGTAGATTATAATGTTTGAAAAGCTATTAGATTCATACTAGTTTCCCGAGTAACTTAGGAAAGATGACATCCTTGAAATTCCAATATACTGAATACCGACAGCCGTTTGGTCATATACCAGTTTAAACGACTTTTTGTGAAAAATAATATATCAGACTAAATAGACGAAAATAAAAATGTAATTACAAAAATCGAAAAACTCGACTGCAATGTACTGACGAACAAACAAAATTTTATATTCTAAGATAAAGTCTAACCAACGTAGGACATCGAAGCTTGTCACATCATAAATAATGAAAGTTTTACTAATGCATATGTAGAAAAATACATAAAAATTTAAAGCAGCTGTAGTTGAACAACGAGAAATTTTAAACCACTGGCTGAGGAAATGCCTGATAGCGTTCACTATGAATCGATTAGTAAAATATGCTATTTGATTAGTAAAAGTTTAGGAAGCCATAAAATTTTACTAACCAAAGCTTTGAAATTCTTACTTCGCTCTTAACTACGCAATCATTTTTTTTTAATATTTTAATTAATTTTTACTAATGTGATTTATAGGCATGTAGTTGTACGTTTGTATGATCATACGTACAATTTGAAAGAAAATGAAATTAAAAAAAGTGTATTCGAAAATATGGTTGGACTACATTAACATTTAGAAGTCGTTTTACTAAATTAAATATATTCTTAGCGCTAAAATTAACTTAACTGCCTAATTTCTACCTTAGAGATTATATCTTACTACATTCTTGGGGCACCATGTTAGGTTTAAAATTCACTTCATCTCTTTATTTATCTGTGTCTTCAAGATGTCTTTCGTTCAACAGTAATTCAAATTTAGTGCAATTTTTTGGATAAAAATCGAATGTCTTCTTTCAATTGAATGTTGCTTGAAAATCATGTTAAAACCTCGGTTATAATTTGTTGCGATGGAGTATTTCTCAAGGTACTTGAAGTTTAATTAAATCTGGTCAATTATAAGTGGCTTGACATTCAATTAGAAACTGGCCAATTATAAGGAACTTAAAGTTCAGTTATAAGCTGACCAATTATAAGAGACTTAAAATCCAATGACGATCTGAATAATTGTAAGTAACTTGAAATTCTTTCAAAAGCTAAGAAATTATAAGGAACATGAAGTCTAATTACATATTGGCCATTGGAAAATAAGGAACGTGAAGCCCTATTAGAAGCGGACCAATTATAAGAAAATTGAAGTCCAGTTATTGAAGACCCATTATAAAATAGGTCAACTTATAATTGTACTTTAAGTGACTTGTACGAGTATAAGGAACTTGAAATCCCTTTATAAGCTGACCAATTATAACATGCTTGAAGAGCAATTATGAGCTGGCCAATTACAACGGACTAAAAGTTCACTTATAAGTTATACTTAATTGATGACGTTCTAATAAGCCCACGCATAGTAAGAACCGGGCGTTTTGAAATGCAGTCATCACAACTGGATGAAAATGGATAAAACTTCGCTGCAACATTTAAAAAAATCCACATCGAGTGAAGCCGCGGGTTAAAACTAATTAATTTAATGTACATCCTAGAAACTTTACAATGCTACATAAATATATAAGTATCGAGATACATTAGATATACATATCTAACATTAATAAATTTGATTCAGTTAACAATCAGAATTTTATAATTAAATATTGGATACATCCTTAAGCTCGGAGCTCGTATTACCTCAAAAACAATTTAGCCTAATTTTACAAAAAATAAAAACCTCGACGGAAACTAAATTTACGTCATGTATATCCCAAACTCCGAGGCCTACGTCAATAACATAAAACTTTCAATCAAATAAACTAAACAAGTGGAAAGTCATATCGCTGCGGAGTATGCTAACAAACTAAATATAAATCTATACCACACCGGTAAACAACGGTCACGCGGTCGGATCTAAATTTAAAACGAAAATAATTCCATTTCCGAACGTTATTCGAAAATATTATGATTGTCGATTACAGTGAAAAACAAAAGCTCAGGGTGACGACGTCATCAGACCGGTGTCGCCGCCGCCACCCGCTATCGACCCCGCCGGCTCGCCTCCCCCAAACAACAACACATCCGAAGCGGATACGTTGCGCTGAGTTACAGTTCAAAACAGTCAATAGATCAAAACGGTCGATTTGTCTTAGTAATATAGGTGTATAGTATTATTGTTAAAAGCGGAAGAATTATCCATTGACACATATAGGCAAATATGAAATATACGTACATTTTATGAAGGTAAATAATGAATCTAAACAATGATAGACACGAAAGTTGTCAAACTTTCACTAGGCAGCTAGAAAGATATTACGCAGGAAATACTTGCTACATAAAATAAGTTTAAATTCAAATTCAATTATGATAATCCAAGAGGTCAGCAGGACTATTGTTTCTGCTAGTTCCATAGGTGAATGTATATTGTAGGAGTTTTAGTGATATTCTCACTTTTAGGACGTATTTAGAGAAAGCCGCAGCTCGTAAACGGATATTTGCTAGTCGTAAACGCTCTAATATATGCGTAGTGCTACAAATCTAAAGCCCACACGTCTAATCTTGATCCATTACATTATAACTAAAACGAAAATATATGTTTTACTTTTTTTTGGTAACCAGTTTTATTGAGGGTTCCGTAGTGGTATAAGGAATCCTTACAATATCGTCTCGTCCATCCGTCATACTTTTCACAGTTTAAGAGTTATTTAAATGATATTTTGCAATTAAGTGCTTCATTTGGGAAATTCAATATGTGGCAAAATAAATATATTTTTTTTAATTTGATCCCCATGCTTATAAAGTGGGGGAGGAAATTTTTTTTCGTCCATCCCATTTATTAGAAACGTCTTTTGAAATTTTTGAATTTGAATTTTTTTTTTAATTTTTGTATTTACCATTTGCAGGTACCTCAAAAGTAAAAACGGAATTCTTATAAGATCGTTCACCTGTCTGTCCCGCCTATCTTTCACACAGGTTTTTCTCAAAAACTGCTTGACGTATAAACTTGAAATTAGGTAAACTAATATATCTTATGAACCCACATATTTTGCACTAGCCAACTTCTTAAAATATTGACATAAGAATTAAAGAGGGCGAAAATAAAGTAGTCAATTTTTTTCATTTTATATATCATGTGGGGTATCGTTTGTTTTTTTTTACAGTTTTAAATTGCATATTTAAAAAGTATTCTAAAAAATATGAAAAAGGAAGGCCAGATGAGAAAGGAAATGCTCTACGCATTTCCTCTCATCACTTACATACGAAACTGCCGAATCAAAGATCACGAACGCACCAATGTACATCGCAATCCGATCCGAAGAAAAGACAGAGTTAATAAAGTCTGACCAGAAAATTGCAGGAAAAGTATATCCCAAATCTTAAAGTTTTTGAAGTATGCACCACGTTTTTACGTCTATGAAAGATATAGTATGAAATATATTTGCGTTGTGAAAAATTAATATTTGTAAATACATAGTACAATACAAATTCGACGTATCCTTAGATGTTTATACGTGCCTAAATGTGTACGGAACCTCGTGGAGTCGCGAGTTCTTTTCATACTTGACAGAGTTTTTTTTCTAATTGTGCCTCTCGGTAGCCTTCCACATTTTTGCATTCCGTGTCCTCTTCATTCTTGTATAAAATCTATAATTCACTTTTACATATTGTCGATGCCAGAATCCCCTATTAAAACACCTCGCAAAATTTATATTTTTATGCTTCTAACAAAGTTTTCATTTTTTGGTGCACAATTTAAAAATAGAAAACTCGTGTTTTACTGTAACTTAGTGAACCCGTTTCTCTATGAAACATTTTTTTTGTTTAATAGGGACTGGCTAGGGAAAATATTTCCGAGTTTTCTTTTATTTGAAAATTTTCATCTTAACATTGAAATAAATAAACGAAATCTGCCACCACGCGCCGTTCATGCATGGCACGAAACAACACGAAACTACTCTATTCAAACCTAGAGTCTCAGATGCCGTTGGCCTATGATATTAAGATTTGCATAGCTGCTCGTTTAGTTCGTTGAACTTTCTGTGGCCTCAAATACAACCCGGTCAACTGTGGGTCAAACTTTCACTCTCCGGATTCCTCATTTGTATCTAAACCAAAACCGCAATTATGTTATTTGAATGTTAAATTAATAAATCATTACTCCATAATATAAACCCATTTCGTATCCACATAATTAATTTCGATATGTTAATATAGTTCTTTCATTAAACTAACTTCAAATGATTACTGAAGTTCACGCTGATTGAACACAAGAACATGGGACTATGTAAAGAAGTAAATCAGCCCATTGGGAATATTAATAATATTATGATACATAGTCGTATATATAGCAGAAATTTACCTTAAAAATATATGTGTCATTATTTCCAGGAATAAATAATAGAAAATACACTGCCAAAATTCATTTCTTTTTATTTAACAGATAAATGTTGTTATAGACAAGGATACAAAATCGTAGGATATCCAAAGGTATATACAAGGGTCTATGTCAATATATGAAACTCAATTTCTCGAGCAATACAATTTCATCTTCACTAAAGGGTTAAACGTCGTATAATGCATCGCATATCAAGCGCCATGCAGCACCTTCAAAGCGATACGACACGATCGGCGATTTGAATTAAACACTAAGAATTTGCTTATTCAGCTATACGAATTCACAAAAAAAATATCGATTATTTTGGTAATAGAGAAAAAAATTATTTTTTCTAAATGAAAGTTCTCTTTGTGATAATGAAACGTTTAAATGTATTTATTGATTAATATTTTTTCCGCAATAAAAGATAAAAGTGGCAATCATCACTACGCGATGGTCCATAATGAAATTCTATCTCACATATGTACTATTTACATCTATTTTGTATTCTTGTATATATATATATTTATATATATATATATATATATATATATATATATATATATGTGTGTAAAGGTATACACGTACATAACGTGGATTCTGGAATGTTTTTGCGTAATGTAGTTAGTGCAAAGTCTTTTTATAACTCTTGCATTACTTTCTCTGCACTACTTTACTTCAATTGCGCAAATTCCAGTCTACAGATCTATACATACATCAAAATGTAACGAAATTAGTTCTGTGCGTGCAACGCATGAAAACTACTGGCTTAATCTCAATGAAAATTTGTAGTTTTATATAATAGAGGTTTGGTCAGCATCTGCAGTAGATAACATGATATTATTATAAATCTACATATTTATGATCGTTGCTTATAAAAATAGATGTCGCTATTTGTTATTTAGTAAGTAATAAGTTACTTGTACTTGAGTAATAATTCAACTATTAATTAACAGATAGCGACATCTATAAGAAACGATCATAAATATATAGTTTTATAATTCTCCACTAGACGACAGATTTTAAGCGCAAAAGCAAAAAATATTTTGCTCTTAGAGAATTCAATTTCTTGAATATTAAATCCTTCGTATGTCATACAGTATTCACAGCTTCTAGTAATACTGTAATCGGCACCCATATAAGTAGATAATTTCAATAGATCAGATTTCTTTGCTTTAGACTCCATAAAGATCTAAACTGGATATTTACTGCAACTCAGTGAAACCGATTGTTTCGCTCTGGAACAGCTATAAGCATTAAATCATTTAAATATTAAATCCTTCAGCAGGCTTTAAGGATTAAATCCTTTAGGAGCAAAACTCCCAGTAATCGATGTAGTTTTGCTCCTTTTCGGTATTTTGAGTCTAGTAAACACGATTCAAATAGGGAAAGTATAGCAAATATAGACTGATTTTCACGTTTTTTTTAAATGTATAGATAAAATATGTACTTGCCTCAAGGTGTGTCATGAATTTTAAAAGCATATTATACTTCAACGCAACATAAAATTCGTTCAAAATCTGTAACTTTTGTACTTATATTAGTAAAATAGGGTTCAAGAAAATATTTTAATAGGAAATTTCTTTATAATAATTGTAATATATATATTTTTAATGCATGCATTTTTTTTTATTTGAGGAAAGCTATAAATATAAAAAATTTTGAACGTTCGGACTTCACAGCTTACCGTGTGTAAAGTGTGCTTAAAATGATTATGAATGATGCAAGAAATGATTTTAAAATGATTTTGTAGAGTATACAATTTTCCGTGAAAAAATCAGTTGCGGTTCAAATTTCTATCTCAATTAGATTTGAAGATACAACCTACAAATGAGGGAAATTTACGCGCTCAATTTCGGCCGCACGCATTTTTATATAAAAGGTTTTAAAAAAATTTTGTCAATTTAAAAACGTAAAGAAATTCCTAACGATTCTTGATCATTTTTGAGAATTTTTGATGAAATTACTATAGAAATGTGAAATAATCGAGAACATTAAAAATCAGAAATATGAATTTTTGGTCATATTTCTATAGAAATGTGAATAAAATTGAGACCATAGATTGGACCAAATTTATCACGATTGAAAAATTCTAGCATCATTAATTGTTACAAACTGTTTAATACTTTATTTTCTTATAACTACTAAACCATTGATTTTAGCGAAAAATGTTTTCAACAAAGACAATGTAAGGAACGATGTAAGGAACATTTGTCATAGCACACTTCAAAATTTCTAATTTGGCTCAATCGAAACGCTCCCCAGTCACCTCCGCAATTACGCGATGTACAATTGGTGCGTTCGGCGGCGGGTAGCGCGGCAGATGGGCGCTTTTTAAGCATACAATCGTAGTGCATTGCTTTTAATATTAAAGTGCTGATGGCACGAAACACTAATTGCCCAAGCATTTGACCTATTATACTTATTGCTTTGCTTACGACTATAAAAATTATATCTCCGACTATATTTACATAGCATTTGTAAAAATTTATGAATATAAATGTTAAATATTCTTAAATATATAAACTTTTGCATGTACAGAACTATTGCAGTACAAGTATTTGCACATTCAAACATTCCAATTTTTGTTTTGATCTAATGCAACTTCGTACGACTACTTTAAATAAAGTGTAACAGACTACAAATAAAATTTAAACGTAAATTGATAAACAAACATTCTCACCTATCTCTGTCTACGAAACTATCATCATCATCATCATCATCATCATCATCATCATCATCATCATCATCATCATCATCATCATCATCATCATATATATTAATACGCTAAGGTTAAGATGTTGCACTCCCTTTTTAGAAAAAACCTCACAACTAATCCACATAAATTATATATAATTTTATAGATAATTGCTTGCTCTACCGGCATCCACAACTAAAAAATTTATTATTGCTATTGTTTTTGCAAATTAATTAATTATTAAAATTATATACACAAAACAGCAATGCTGCCATCTAACGGCTCAACGTCAATATGATTGACGGTCGGTAAAATTTTTGTTTAATTTCAAATCCACTCACGTATAAATAAAGTGGCGCTTTAGCTCAATGCTTTTGATACTTGCGCCTCTATATGTCAATTTTAGTAAAATATTTGTTTGATCTGTCATCTGAGCTTCATAATGGAATAAATAATGCGAAGACTTCGCACGGGTCACGCTAGTAAAATAACATAGCATAATCATTCCGATATATTGTTACCAAATTTTTTTATCGTCCAAATTATACACTATTAAGTAACAGATTAATTTTCCTAAGAGGAAAAGGCTGGCAAGACAAATAGTTGGTTAACTTCCAAAATATTTTGTCACACCGACAAGGATTGGTAACAATTTATGAAATACGACCAGTTTTTATCAGTTCCATGACGTAAACCGTTTCCCTACTTTATGCACAATCATCTTAATTTCACAAAATATTTCCGTACATAACTGTCGGCACAAATTTGTTACGTATGTCTGCCGTGTCCGTCCCTTATAGTTTTGTCACGGTCTCACAGTTTTAGATTTAGGTACGTGCATTACATTTTCCAAGGAGACTTTTCATATGGAAATCGCAGATGTTATTTCTAAAGCACCTCTCCATAGATGTGTTTTCGAGTGGGATATCATTAGACAGATCGTTTAAAATGAAAGTTAGGTTCCATTAGGTTTATTTGTAAGCTCCGTTTGTGTAACAGGTTAGGTTTTAAAGTGACAAGAAATTAACGTGTGGGCCGTACATTGTACACGTGTCGTCCCGTCTTAATTTTTAATCGTAGTTATGAAAAATTAAAAAATATGTAGATACTAGCATTTCGTTACAACCCTCTATTTCGATTACCTTCCATCAAAAATTACAAGAGACACTACGGAACTCTACATTGAGTACATCCCTATGCGCGCTTGGCCATTTTTTGTATCTTATTTTGTTTTTAGTACTCTCAATTATATGACATTTCTATGCGTTGTACTATTGCGTCTTTACAAGTGCCATATTTTTGAATAAAGTCAATAATTATTTTTGATGTGAAACATCTATAGGCGCAGGTATATACCGGATCGTTGGCGTGGCGACGCTTGCCGTGGCGACGGGTCGCCACGCTATACTAAGGTGTATATATGTAGTAGAGTGTACGGTATGGCGACGTGTCGCCATGCGCAACCGACTACGCGCCCCCTCCCCACTCAGTTCGACGCTGTTGTTTACTACGGTACACATAACCTGTGCTTTATTATTTTTGTATTAATTGTAAATAAATATTTATTAAATAAAGTCGTAACACTTTATTTTTTCTTTATTTAGTTACTGTATTTAGTTCCTGTAATAATCTTGTCTTTTATGCATATTACTTATACGAACACGATGTTTCACATCTACCAGGCGTTCCGTGACGGCTCACTGTTTTTTTTATATTAAGACAATATTATATACTTGCTATGTAAAATATACGTATATACTTAAGTTCATACTCTTAATGGAGTGTTTTTAATTAGGAAAAAATAAATTCTATTCCACGATAAAAATCTATGTTCACCTCCATGAAACGGGGTAAACGTTGGTAAACTATCAAGCAAATCGAGTAATAGTTGAGGCACGAGAGCGAAACCGACAAACAAACTAACGTTCGCCTTTGTTTGTCGCGTTTATATTATAATATTTAACAGGTTAAGGTTCATCATTTTGCCAACATTCATCTGATATTTCATGCGATGGAGTTAAAAACGACCTATTGTTACTGTGTGCAGCAATGTCAGAATTTAGTTCTCTGAAAGAATATGCCGTGATTATGTGTATTTCTCTGAAAGAATATGATGGACGGATATCGTTTTTCTAGTTTTGTACTGAAACTGTACACACTAAAAATATGATAAAAAAAGTAAATACTTAGATTGCAATCTTAGATTGCTAATAGCCCACCTGAAGATGTTGTAATACAACGAAACCTAGGTCGTGGTAAAGAACTTAAAGAATGTAAAAATAATACTACATCACGTAGTTTCATTTAATTGTGAATAATTAATTTCTACAAAATTAACGCCAAATATATTCAATATTTTACTTTAGCAATAAAACGCTATCATCTACAAACAGACAAACAGGCGGACATAACGAAACTATAATTTAGCTACAGAGCTTTAATTAAAATAATAATTACAATCAACATACGCGAAAGTAAGTTAACCGAAGTTGACTCATCTCGTGCTATGCGCATAACGTTGAAATACAGTTTAAGACATTTTTTTTCTCCAGTAATTGGTGAAAAAACTTTCTAAGTAAGAGTCCTGGCACTTTATGTAAAAGGTTTTTTTAATCTAGCACACTTACATTCAATTTGCTGTAAATACTAGTAACTTTTGTTGCGAAATGATTTTCTTTAAACTTTTTAACGACTGTAGTCGCACCAGTGATTTGCACAATGATTGTTAATTTAATACGTAAAAAATATATTTGGTTCAAACTGCTTTAATTACTCCAGCCTATTTATATAAGTCAAAATACTTATTGTGCCTGAGGTCGGTGACATTCCTTAAAATCATCCGGAATCATAAGTCACCATCTCCGCAATAGCTGTATTTCTGAAAAATTCATCTAACAGACTAAGTAAATATATAATAGCAAGACATATACGTCTTACAATGGCTGCTACGCGCATTTCCCTGGCGTAGGCACCGGGCACGCCGCCAGATTTACGTGGGCGTTAAAAATGAATGAAATGCACTTGGTAGTTCTTGGTATCGCCGCCCACGATGTTATGAAGATTACCACACAGGATGATTCGAACCAAACTAGATTTTTATTAAAATGTATTTCTTTTTCGATCGATATTCATTAAAATGTTATCTGAAAATACTTGTTCAGAATTTCAACATCGTACAGTAATATTCAACTTACTTTGAAATTGAGACAAGATCAATATTATATATACTTCTTAATCAACCACAACGTACGAACTAGTACAACATACTAGTTCACTTCGAAATGACGAATAGTCTTGGTCGTTTATTTGTTATATTTGTTCTATAGTTCAATTTACTTCAAAAGTGTAACTTTACTTTTTAATACAAACGAACGTATACGAAATGTTACGAATGTACAAATCAATGAATTTAGTTCATTTGTTTCATTTATTTCATTTTAGTTCAAAAAGCTGAGTAGGTACCCGTATGTATCTAAAAAAGACATCGACGATGTCAAATTGAACTACAATATCTGGGGATTACTTTGTGGGTGCGCTCTTTATAAATAATAAATATTTATTTTGATTCAGAATTTATAATTTATCTAAAAAGTATTTTAATTAAAAACAATGAATAACTTTAGTCGATTTTTTTAATAATAATGTATTTAAATATAATATTGAATTTAACAGTTAATGGCGGTAACAATATAAAATATTTCGTTAACGAAAATATATAATCAAATTATTTTTAAATATATCCACTATAGTTGCATTTCATAGGATATCAAGGGAACAATATTTATTACTTCCTAATTTGCCATATATTATACCAACGTAATACGAATTTCGTATATGTTCTTTCACAATACATACGCACATAGTAAAGATAAATGTATCAAATCAGTCGCGCTGCTCTTTGTTCCTTTTTAGTACAATTGTACTACTTTAGTAAATTAATACGGTAGTTGATTCATTCTAAATTTTGATATTTTTCGTAGAATATTGTGAAATATAAGTTAATTAAAAGCCAGTCTTGAAAAAATGCACAAATTGATCGAAAATAAGCCAGTTGTAGGCTTTTAAATTTGAAGATAGAGTTGTGTATATCCCTGTCTCTTTTCCTCTCATAGAATATAATGTGCAATATTAAAAATTACCTCACAACAAAGTATTGCCGTCCTTCTCTATAGGTTAAATTTAAACTTTCACACTTCGTCACCTTGTATCTTGAAATTATGATTAAAGAAATAAAAAAATACACAAATAAACATATTTTTGTCGCGTAACTAATCACACTAATTGTCTAAAGAAGAAAGTTCTATTTGTCAGCTTTTAATTTTTAGCACTAAACCAACTTGCCAATTGACATGTAATTTCGTCATTGTTCAGTCGATATTGTCTAGATAGGCACAGAGTATATATATTTTTAGAAGGTGTCCTTAGTGAACAATAATGATTGAAGTGAAGGGAAAGGTAATGTGCCCGGTGCATTTTTGAATTAAAACAATGCATGAATATACTGTAGATAATATGGAAATCTATAAACAATTTCAACAGTGTATGTCGCTAATTTTTACGGAATGTTTATTCCCTGTTTTCCCTTGCAATATTTGACATTGAAGTATTCTTAAATAGTCATATTTATCAAAGTAATTGCATGTATTTTATACGGCAATTAAATTTACTACGAGGGTTTCGTACGCATTTAGGCATTTATAAACATTTAATGTTACATAATATTCGTATTAATGCATTTACAATATTTTAGTGTTTTAAAACGAAAATATATTATCTACTATATCTTTCACAGGCACGCATTTAAATGTTTTTTTTAATAAAACTGTTTTGATATAACTACAAATTAACAATTTTCAGATTTTTTTCCTTTAAGAATACAAAGCTCTGAAACCTTGCTTCTTGCCAAATTTCATAATTGTAGGTGAACGAAAAGTACCCTATAGGCTTTGATTTATTTACGATTGTGAAAATATGTGGCAAGGTCGTATTTTTACGATTTTTTTATAGCAATGGCCGTATTTTTAGGATTTTTTATAGCGTTAACTTAGAAGCTTGAATTTTTTAAAGCTACAAGAGACCGTCGACCTACCAGCTTAATACCACGCATTCCTGAGAAAAAGGGTCTTGACATACATTTCTTTTTACCTTTTGAGATACAGAACCTTAAATACGATTAAAGCAACATAACGTCATAACCCTTTTTTTCCCGGCAAAGCTGAGAAGGCAGCTATTTCACATATATTCTCTATGATCAAAATGCTATAGAATTTATGAGTCGACATCAAATTAATAAACTTAATTGAACCAATATTTAAGGACGTAACTAAGGTGACCTGTAACAAGTTCTTAATCTAAAGTTCAGATGTAGTTTCAAAATAATGACCTTGGAGGTGTTTATTCAGGGTGTGACTTTTTAATTTATCTCCATCGAAACAGCTCCCCTCCCCCTTAACCAAACCGTTACCCTGTTCGAACGGCATATAGTTATTGTATCTTATTATTATGACCATTATTATTCGACTCCCGAAAGTCTAAAGGGAACGGCACTATCTGCATTCATAACTGTGTACATCCGAGATTGTACTGTTTAATAATATCCATTGTCAAACTCGTACTTCAGGCAGTCAAACACACGGAATTTTTTAAATGAAATAAGCTTGAAATTGCGATTCTAATTACCAAATTGCGAAAGTATTTTGCGAAGATTCTAAACCAAACTAAGAGGGGTTACTAGTTCTGTATCCATGAACTATTAAATGAAAACTACTGTACATACTTGGTCGATGTGAATTTATAACGCGTTGATAAAGTTGTAAGTACTATCGAAAATTTTAACTGGGCAACGGCACCGAAAAACAGTTAATAACCGAAAAGGACATAAAATAAACAAAGGCTATTAAACATTTAAACCAACGTTGATTTTATATACATTGGGCGTTTCAAACTTTATAATTATTATTTTAAAAATTACTATTAATATAAAATTCTATTATTTTAATAGTTGATAAAATTGTAGATACTATCGAAAATTTTAACTGAGCAACGGCACCGAAAGAACAGTTAATAACCGAGAAGGACATAAAATAAACAAAGGCTATTAAACATTTAAAGCAACGTTGATTTTATGTACATTAGGCGTTTCAAACTTTATAATTATTATTTTAAAAATTACTATTAATATAAAATGCTATTATTTTAAAAAAACGTTTTAGTCATAATTATTGAGTTTTGAACTGTAAGACATAAATTTTTATGTACAAGACAAATATTGTGCAAAATTTAACATATCGTTTATCTTCAAAGAATTGTCTTTTAATCTCGAAATAATTTAAACGAGAAATTAAATAATGATAGTTAATTTAAAGATTATGAATTGCTCACTATACCCACTCGTTTTCTCTCATCTTCTCGAGATAAAAATGAATAAGATAATTCTATTTTACATTTTCACTATCTTCCCTAAACCTCCGCTTTTATATTTGATATAAGATAATTGTATTTTATGTTTTAAGTAGCTTTTATACACAACTTCGCTCATACGTATGGTGTACGAAGTTCTTAATGATGGTGAGACTTTGTAGTGTAGTTAATAGTTTAAAGGGTGGTTATTATTAGCATATCGACACTTTTTTCGTTCTTTTTAAAGTTTTAAAGTTTTTAACGTCATATCAAGATATTTAACCCTAGATTCTTTTATCTATAAATATGACAATGAAAACTCTATCCAAATTTGCCTTGTACTTTTTAATTGATACAAGAGAAAAGAAACCAAAAAAACGCCAAAAAAAACGCCGAATATTCCGCCAGATTATTTGTCAAAATCCGTTTAATAATTTTTAAGTAACGAGGTCAAAAGAACATACAGATAAAAAGCCCAAAAAACCATTGCGTCCTGTTCTACATGTTATTTTTAATTTCCAGTAACCCCGGTAAATAATTTCTTCAAGGAATTAAAGTTTCATGCGAATTTTTTTTTATCTTCACTATTTTGTAATGCCTGCAACCGAAAGTCAATTTGTATTTTCTTTAACTCATAACAATTTATTTAATAGAGCTTTGTTTAATTGTATACATTTGGTTTTATATTTTTACCCATTGCTTTCAAGATTTCAATATGCTTTCCTTATTGTACTTTTAGTTAATTTGATCTTTAATTCGGCCCACTCAGAAATAAAATTTTTCTCGACCACTCGAAAGGAAATAAACGACTATTGGTTATTATTGTATTAAACTGACTTTAGTATATTCTTTGATGGTTAGGAATGTCAGACGTAGATACGATCAATTTTCAGGCTTCCAATGCTGTATTTGCTTATGTGCTTACTATGTTTGTACTTCTGGTACTTTACAGTGTAATAGCTTAACTTTCAAACACATAACGACTTTAGAACCGGTCCAACAAATAAAATAATAAAAAGTATCAATTTAATAATCTATAAAAATTATTAAATTGATACCCTTATTGGGTATAGAGGATTGGTGATAAGACTCACCCGAGCTGGAAGTAGGGTGTCTATAATAAATTATTAAAACTGACAAAGCATCGGCACTCACACTACAGCAACTGTTCTGGCTCGCGTCGCAACGTTCAAATTTTTAGTTGGACCACAACAGTGCGAGCCCGTCTTTCCCGGGAGCGGCGCCCACGCAATTAGACTTGCGTTGACCTTACATAAGTTCGCTGTTAAGGGGCGTAGCTCGAGCTGGTTCTGGGCAGAGCGAGCGGCGCGGCTCGACCCACACGTATTGCCACCGCCCCTCGGGATCAATACGTGGCCACGGCGCCAAATTTGAATATCATCTCTATTTATATCCGCCCTCGATCTTTTGTTGCCCTTCTATTTCTTGTTTCGTTAACTTTATTTCATAACTTTTTGATTTCAAGGCGAATTTTTTACTTTATATACCGCAAGCGCGAACCAATATTCTACGGTGGTATTACGTTGTACGAATCTATCTTTCAGGTATCCAAGCACTGAGTTAAAGTTTGACATTTTTCTTCTGCTCGAAAAATCCGTCAATATGCATTTAGGTGGTTCTGAATGCATTGCACATTTGTCTTTCAATGCACGTATTTGCACACGTCTGCTCGTACTTTATATATGTGTAGTAATTTTGAATATTGAATTTATTTAGCGTTAATTTTCAAAAATTCATTATACGCAATTAAATGAAACTACGTGATGTAGTATTATTTCTACTCTCTTTAAGTTCTTTACCACGACCTAGGTTTCGTTGTATTACATCTTCAGGTGGGCTATTAGCAAAGATTATATTCATATTCAGGTTCTCTTCATGGAATCTTTGCTAATAGCCCACCTGAAGATGTTGTAAAATAACGAAACCTAGGTCGTGGTAAAGAACTTAAAGAAAGTAGAAATAATACTACATTACGTAGTTTCATTTAATTGTGTACGTGTAGTAAATTTGGTACTTTATAACTTATGGTTAGCAGCGATTTCGTTTGTGTAAACATTAGAAAAGCGGCGCCTAGAGAGAGCTTCGTTATTTCTCAAGAAAATGTGTGTTTTCCTGTATGAATACATTTTATATAAGGATTGGTTTATTCCTTAAAATACTATTAAGCAACAAATAAACAAACAAAAATACTTTCACTGTTGTGATATTAGTAAAGTAACTTGTAATATGAACTTGGTAATTATTGTATATTTATTAATATATTTGACACAAATTACCTATTTTTACCTGAACACTTGCTAAAATGTAATTTATGTACAAAAATATTGAGTAACTTATAAGTTTTTCAAATGTTGACCATTTATTCTAAAACTTAACTCATCACAGCTTAAGAAGCTTTTATAATTTTATATCACTACCACTATTGGAAGTACACGAAACAAAACAAATGTTTACGCGCAAATCATTTGTTTTTTACCATTATCATTTTGTTCCACTATTTTATCAAACATTTTATCCATTCAGTACACACCAGCG
The DNA here is from genome assembly GCA_039881145.1 of Druceiella hillmani. Classification (NCBI taxonomy): domain Eukaryota; kingdom Metazoa; phylum Arthropoda; class Insecta; order Lepidoptera; family Hepialidae; genus Druceiella; species Druceiella hillmani. The sequence goes on along the minus strand of JAYKKI010000096.1, from coordinate 3,925,494 downwards.
GGGTCAGGTTGAACTTCGCGTGACATATATCAATAAAAATGGTTATTGTGCGCAGTGTTAGTTCCGAGTACCGAAGCCATTATTATTCCCTGTCTCTTTGTTTTAGTTTACTTTGGTTCTCGATATGACCGATTGGAGTTCTATAGCTCCCACCGTATTGTCGGGTCGTCTGTCACACAAACATTATGTGAAATACTGACTCAAAGCCAGAGCCGAAATCGACCGAGATTCATTGAAATATTTTCATATTTTTATCGGGTTAATTAATCGAATTCCCAATTCTCTTCTAAGCTATTTACATAAGTCTCAACCCCACATTGACTCCTAAACAGTCAAATCGTATATCCTTCGCTATGTGTACATCTTTACCTTCTAAGATTTGTGGTTGTGTAGTAATATATCACCTAATGTATCCCACTTCTCGAAATAACTGACTCTACAGCTTTATTACCTATTTCAATTTTATCGCCGCTTTATATTCTAACAAAGGTAATTTTTCACTTGTTTTATTGAGTACTTCCGCCATATTGCCTCTTCTTTCTTAACGTAGTAGTGTTGCCAGATATTCTGATTTTTGCGGAACGTTCCGCTTTTAGGATTATCAAGACTCTTCCCACGTGAGACATACACGGGATGCGAAATGTGCCGATTTTTCGATGCTTTTAACAATTTAAAGTTTAGTGCATACGTTACTCAATGTACAAGGTCGACAGCACGAAAGCCTCCAAAGCGTGTTTTTGAACGAAAAATTGTTTGTGTTTATTTCATTATATTCATAAAAAAACACGAAGAGTGTGTTTTTTATGAATATAATGAAATAAATACAATTACACTGCAATTTATGTTACGTATATTTATTTATTAGACTTGCTTTAACAAAATATACTAATTTTAGAAATTAAAATTCATACCATATAAACAAACCTAGGACCAAATAAGATAGACAGAAATAATTTGCAAAATATTATTAAAACAAGTTAAATCCGCTACTTGCTCGGCCGGTTAAAAAAGAGGCAGTAGATGCACTTTTTTAAATCGATAACTGTTACAGTTAACTTATCTGCAGTATTTTCAAGATTCAGTTATTTATTCTACGCTTTAGGCGTGTACAGAACTGTACGGTTCAATCTTGTAACATAAAACGTATATTAAAACATAACCTGATATATATGCGTACGATTCATTCAAATATTATTTCTATATAGCTGTCTAAAACGATTTAATTTGTTCAACTCCATTTAACAACAAAGAACGTATTGTAACAGACAATTTGATAATAATTAACGATATACTGATGTACTTTTTGTAAATTATAGATATATTATTTTAATTTATCTATAATGGTCAAAATTTAATTAGATGCACGGCAAAATTTGACTTCACTTCAATCCTATTCGCATATTACACACACGTTCTAAAATATATACATAAAGTCCATCAACTACCTACCTACTTCTACTATTCTATATATATATATATACATATATATATATATATATATATATATATATATACATATATATATATATATATATATATATATATATATATGAATATATATATACATATGAATATATAGGATACTAAAAGTGACTGTTTGAAAATAAATAGTAATATATATATATATATATATATATATATATATATATATGTATTTTGCTGTTAACATTAGGTAAACATTACGCATTATAGTATTCCTAAAAATACTCAGAATAAAGTGAAAACCAACATGGAGGATTATAAAAATATCCTCTAAAAAATATAAAGGCTTAACATTGTCGCTCCACTTATGTTTCTATACGCGGCCCCTACCTTAGTACAGTACAAATTTATTGAAATATCCTAGCTGTATTTCCATTTTTAAATTACTTTAATCATTAATCAAACGAAATAATGCTAACATAGATCGCAGTAAAAGTCAAAACCACTATGAATGTGTTAATGTAAATATGATCCTGGAAACGATCCACCCGGAAGTACAATCTAAATTTTATACCCTAAGTTCTTATCTAACTTACTATAAAACGTTCAGATACTTCTAAAACTGTCAGAAATATTTGACACTTTCAGAAACCATAAAGTTGATTGCATCTAAAATTGCAACATACCCTTGAAAACGCAACTAATAAATTGCCTTCATGAATATTCCAGATTAAACGAAAGCCATCATTAATTAAACGGATGGCTTTGACTGATAGCAACACTTGCGCTAGATAAATAAATAAATAAATAATTTAATTAATATAATATTGCTACGACGAACTATGTGTCCGCGCATAATCACTTTACCGCCGAAAATTGTATTTTCGTCCTGGAGGACGTGAGCGGATTTATATCTATTATATGGAGGGAGAGTGGGGTACGAGATTGTCGCCTACCCCCTTTCTATAGCGCGCACGTCAACCCCCGAAAGCGCGACGGCGATATGCTGCATCCCTCTCGGAAGGGTGGGGGCGGTCCGTTCTATTTTTAGCCCGCTCTTTGCCGACTGACTGGCCCGTCATCGGCCCGGACCAACTTTTCAGCTTCTTCTCCTGCAAAGCCTCTTTTATAGCCTGCGTACCTCTTATACGTATCTATATACGTTTCTATTTATATTTAACCGAGCCGCGACACTTAAATACTTTTGTAATATATGTTTTTGTCTTCCTCACATTAATTACCTCTACCGTAGTGACGTATATCATTTAATGATGTCACTAAAAATGAGTACATATTCAATGCTTTGGCAACAAGTCCACATAGCGTATTTAGCTCTCCACTTACCTGGTGCACGCTCGTGTGTTTTAATGGCCCGATTGTTTTATATTTTTTCTCTGAGTTACCCTGTCCTACGTAAATACGAGTATATAGCCTGAAAGATTCTTAATTTATGTAAACTCGCTCTCTTCTGCCTCTTAATCTTTTTTAAAATACTGGCTTACTTCTTTATGAAAAAATTATGAAATACGGGGTCTTTCAAAATTTAACTATACATAATAATTACAGATAATTAATAAATACAAAAACGAATGTTCTATAGGCCAAGAAATTTTGTTATTACTTTACATATTGTAGGATAAAAACTATTGCATTTATCAACAGTGAATCCACCATTAGATTAATACCCGCTTATCATCCGGTGCTCTATTAAATATTATACTTCCAGAGAAAAGGGGACTAATTATGATAATAATTAATTATATGGGTTTCATAATTTTTTTTATCTGGATTAAAGAAAATGAGAAATAAAATGTTTAAAACAAAATTATTTTCATATAAACACGTTCTGGCGATAACACGTAATTGATTCCTACATTCAGTAACAAATAATTTTGATGTTAGGTTAATTGCAAAAGTTAGTCAATTAATTACAGTTGGCGAATAAAAATAAATATAGAGGAGATAAAATTTATTTCTCTCAACTAAAATTACTAGTTATTAATTGATATTAAGTGTACAACATTAAAATGCTTAAAAATCGTCTCATGATTTCCTGTCAACTGTTATATCAAATATCAGCAGTCATCAAATGTCACTACATTTCTCACATCTCGTTCACGATATTTTTCATTTATATATCTTCACAACTTAACATTTTCAAGCAAATATGACTTTATTTTCTCGAGTCAAAATATTTGAGATTTTTACGAAAACTTAGTCGTCATAATTATTGAGTGGCTATAATTTCATAATCCCGCTAGTTCAAGTACCAAAAATAGCAATCTTCTTTGAACAATATAAAACTATTTTTAAGTCTCGATACTGGACAATGAACTAAATATTTTCTTAAAATAAATTAAGAAGTACCGTAGCTATGTGGTAGCCCATAATAGAATTCGATCTTCCTTAATAAAGACAAACATTATTGTTGAAGAAGATCGATAAACATTTTCCCAGGCGAGTCATTGTGTCTAAATTTAGCTAAGAGTAAAACGACTAAAACGACGAGAGTAAAACGAAGTTATTTTGATAATTTATTGTACAACAACTCCTATAGGGAGAAAATTTATTTGTTGCTTTATACGGTGGCTTCAGCGTCATTGTCATGAAAAGTTATGTAGTTTAGGACGATGCCAAATATATTTGTATGTATATAAATGTATATACACGAAAGGGGGTCAAAAAGTTCGCGGAACGGGGTAGATGGAAGTTAACAAACGTGATACTATTTTCTTTACCCCTAGTACATTTTGTCAGATCTGTCGATTAGTTTATTTATACCCTCAAAAAAATATTTTCTCTTTATTTGGAAAATGACCTGAAATTGCAGACTCGACCTCTTCATCATCGCTAATTTTTTTCCACAAAGCTTCTTTTTATTTTTGGGAACAAATAATAGTCGCAGGGGCCAAGACCCGGCTATAAGAAGGATGTTGCGATATTTGGAAGCCACATTTGTGAAGGGCAGCCATCGCAACATGGGTCTGTGTACAGGTGCATTGTCGTGCAAAACAGTACTTCTCAACTTTTCTCCTACAATGCTTCTTTAAACTGCTCCAGTATACCAGCGTAGTATTTTCGCGTTATAGATACACCATTATTTTTTAAGTCAATAAACAGATATCCTCTGTATCCCAGACAACTCTCGCCATGACTTTTCCGGCCGATTGCGGCACCTTGAATTTCTTAGGGTGGGCCGTACCCGTTTTCTGTAACTGCATAGATTCCTTTTTGGATTCATGTTCGTATTAATGAACCCAGATTTGACTAAATATGAACCCAATTCGACTAAAAATGTTATTCTTAGCGTCTGCGAGCATATTTTCTGTACCCATCATGCGCTGACTTTGACATGCCAAGATGGCCAGGAAGAATATCCTAAATGGATGTTGAAGATATTCTATTTTTTCTTTAATCGGGCATTTCCGATACTTTTTTACTTTTTAACAGTATTCGGCGAGATGGCCCGATGAACTGTTCTGAGTGCGAGTCGTTTTCGATCGAATCTTTGCCTTGTTTAAAGAGATTATGCCACTTGTAAATCATTGTTTTACCGGGGCAAGAGTTCCTGTAAACTGATGACATCTCTTTTAATATGACGTGGGGTGTTTCTCATTGCTTTATCAGGAATTTGATAACTGCACGAATTTTTTTCGACAGTCGATATTTCTTCTAGAATGAGTTACTTGATATATATATATATATATATATATATATATATATATATATATATTCAAAATTCAGTTATTTATTCTACGCTTTAGGCGTGTACAGAACTGTACAGTTAAATTTTGTAACGTAGAAGGTCTATTGAAACATAACCTGATATGTATGCGCACGATTTATTCAAATACTATTTCGATGTAGCTCACTAGAACGATTTAATTTTAATATATTTGGCGTTAATTTTGTAGAAATTCATTATTCACAATTAAATGAAACTACGTGACGTAGTATTATTTCTACTTTCTTTAAGTTCTTTACCACGACCTAGGTTTCGTTGTATTACATCTTTGCTAATAGCCCACCTGAAGATGTTCCACCTGAAATCTAGATCGTGGTATAATACTTCATTACGTAATTTCATTTAACGATTTAATTTATTCAACTCCATTTAACAACAAAGAACGTATAATAACAGACAATTTGATGATAATTAGTGAAATACTGATTTGGTTGTTGTAAATTATAGATATTATTTTAATTTATCCATAATGCTAAAAATTTAATTAAATATTCATACGGCAAACTTATATTACACGGCATATTACACACACCTTCTAAAATATATACATAAAGTCCATCAATCTAAACACTATATATATATATATATATATATATATATATATATATATATATATATATATATAATATATATATATATATATATATATATATATTTATATATATATTTATTCAAATATTACAGAGATACAGAGTCTATGAGTGTAAAAAATTCAGTTAACAAAAGACGGGCAAAAGTCGATGTATTTACGGACTTTAATGTTTGCTTTTTATACGTATGGAGAACTTATTGCTACTAGAGCAATCTCTTATAACCAACCAGAATATCAGGCCAGCCCCGCTCGACGAGCTGCCGGATGTCGAACCCAAGTCCCCGCGGTGCGTGGAGCTGTCAAAGGCCGTATGCCTTGTGGTCAACCCAACGTATGACATCCTTATAAAGGAAACATGAAACAATAAACTTTTTAACCGTGTTATTCAAATTACACAGACGACTGAGAAATTGTATATTTTTAATGAAGTTTTAATTGATTATTTTTCATTACAGTTTGCTATTTTTACGGAATTCGTAAAACCAGCAATATTAAACATAGCGAAAATTTTGTTTCGTTGTACACTCTGTTTACAGATATAATATATTAATACATGAAAACCCACAGGTCCGACAGGGTCGATTTTCAACAGGGTTGAAAGCCACTAAAAACGCTTATTATAATTATAAATTGTATTTTATTTTTTGTCTTTCTTAATTGCCAAACACTAAATTGTTTACTTTTGTATTCGAAAAAATGCCAGCTTTTTCCAAAATGATATTCTATTCCTGTAAGGCCAGGACAATTTTCTCCTGCTCCTTTGATGTAATTGCAGTGACATTGTTCACGACTATATGTGTGTGTGGCGAGACCGGGTAATAAATGTAACTAACAAAGAATCCTAGGAAAGACAGAAAGTGTTATTTAACGTATTGGATAAATAGACAATGGACGTCTGGCTAAAATTATTAGTAAAATTCTAAATGGATCGCTGCTATATAATTTTCAACTCAGAGCTCCGTTATCATTATAAGCATCACTGTGTTGTCTGAGGATATAGATTCTTACGTCCATGGGTGCATAACTTAACTAGTCATCGAGAGATCGGAAACAAAATAGCAATATTATAAAAATCAAGTAAAGAGACAAATAATAAATGAAAAACATAATTTAAAAATTTCCATATTACATGACGTCAAATATTTTAATGTTGGTTTAATATTATAATCAGTTCAAACTTATCACTACCGACCATTTTGGTACAATCTAATAGAAGTTTACGATATTTGCCCAAATACCATATTCTTCAATTCAATGGCACATCATTAAATGTGCGACCTATTAAAAACGGCAATCTATTAAAAATGGTGTACTGCAAATGGAAATAAATTATATAATACACATTTATCACATATCTCGACCTACAAACTCAAAGTACCTTAAAGAGCAATTGAAAGGAAAATGATAGGGGTAACGCTGAGACACCAAAAGAGGAAAGAGTGGCTCAGAGAGAAGAGTAATGTCGCGGATGTCATAAAACGTGTTGCGAAGCTTAAATATAAAAATAAATGGGCAGGTCACGTTGCCAGTCGACAAGACTCGTGATACTGGTCACGTTACCAGAAAGCAGGACTCGGAATGGAAACCGTGGGGGAAAAGCGTCCGTAAGGAACGCCAAATATGCATTGGCACGATAATATTAAACGAACAACTGGAGTAAAATGGGTAGAAAAAGCACAATATCTAGAGAAGTGGCATAGAATGGAGGAGGCCTACACCTATGAGGTAGTACGTGGCTAAGGAGAGGAGAGATAAAACTCCATTAAGCATGTCACACCAAAAGGATGGGTTCAGTCAATCGTATACCCGAATAGATAACTGACTGAACAAATAGTATGCGCAATTCGTTCATTAGCATTCTCATAAGCCGATATTTGACTGTAGATGAAAATTCCAACGACAGGCAACCTTTTTTCAAGTACGTGTTATTACACGTTACTTTTTTACGAGTAATTTTATTACTTTTCTACGTAGTACAGATCAAACGAGTGTTATTCCTGTGAAATTCAGAACGAGCTAAAGCCATATAAAGCACGCGAAGGACGAATGAGTTCATGAAATGTCGCGTTGCGTCACACACAGTCGTACAAACGACCGCCTTCGCAAGATTCAAAACGTGTCTTTGAAGCGGAGCAGTACAAACGGATTGAGACACCTACGTATATTCTTTATGCCATTGTATGTGCAATATGTTTGCAAATCTAAAAGGTTTTATCGAAAAAGCAAGCCGAACGTTAAAAGTTCCATGTCATCAAAATTTGGCGAATATTGTAATCATTTTCATAGACAATAAAATAAAAACCTTTTTGCTTTGAAAACCGAACTTATAACTCCAAAATAATATAAAGGGCTTGTTATTAAAAGGTAATGACCACATTCCCAAAAAGATTATTCTTGTTTAGCTTTTAAAAATGGGAGATACTGAATTCGAAGCTTATATATTATTGTATGTGTATACCATAGACTTGTTATACATATATAGACCACCTCAATTTCAAATTCCACGAATCTGTATAGAATTGTTTGTGTGTGTGTAAATGTACGATGGTGTAACTTTAGTGGTTTCAATAATTTCGTTAAAACTTTTAAATTGTCAATATAACTAAAACAAAACAGTTTTCAGTTGGAATAATTAATATTTAATAAAAGGAGCATGTTCATTTTATTAGGGGTCTTGGGCTCAGGAAAGAAGTTTTAAAAGAAGAAAAGAAGAAAGAAGAATTGTGCACAAATGAAACTTACGTAATTTTAAAACTTAAAATTATAATGACGATATTTAATACAAATTTCGTTATTATTAACCTGCGTGTTTTAAATGTTTATAAGAATAGGTCATATTTACTGGCATGTATTATAGAATTGAAATAAAGTCGCCGTAAAATAAAGATAAGATCATGGTTATGAAGATTTAGCGACACCTTGCACAATGTTTCAACTATCAAGTGTTCTACTTTACCTTTGTACTTATTAGTTTTACACTGTCAATTTCCATTACTCATTTTTGGAATTTTATAAATATTTGCAAAAATAGATTGTAGTTGTACAAATTTAGCGTCAACTAATATCATTTAGCGCAGTTTTCAAGTTACTTTAACATACTATTATTTATTTTTGCGCTGTTGGTTTCATCGAGTATCAATTTCAATAATTCATACATGTTTATTTCGTCTCATTCACAGTCATTACTAATGAGAGGAAATAGATTACCTAACATTTCATTCTTCATACATTCGTACGCATAAATGACACTTTACAAGAGACGACACAATGAAAACACTCAATTCTGATAGTTAATATATTTAAGTTTTAACATTACGATACTGCATTTACAAAATTATTAATGTTCTCCACTATTTATATATATATATATATTTATATATATATGTGTGTGTGTGTGTGTGTGTGTGTGTGTGTGTGTATATGTGTATATATATATATATATATATATATATATATATATATATATATATTAAAAACTACGCCGAAAGAATAATCATTGATTGACTTTGTGCTGTAGTGATGCTAAAAAAAAGTGTCATTGCATAAATATCTGATAGATCTTTTACACATTTCTGTTACTACAATAAACAGTTGATGCACTTAAGGGTAATTTTGTTTTATTATAACAATAAACAAATCGGAATCGTATCACTAAATACAATAAAATTACTTTATTTCTACCAATACTGCGTATGCGGCGATTATGAAAAGAAGGAAATGGCGTGAACGGAAGTGCGGTGTAGAACAGGTGCAATTTTCTTTTCTTTTTTCCGCGGCAGGCCCATTTGGAACACACTCCTGTTAAAAAGAAAATCGTTCTTTGAGTATTCGGTTTACATTGAAAAAAGTTGGTTAAATTAAATAGTTGAGAAAAAAATTTGTTATTTTAGTATAATGAGAATAAATTTAGAACTAAAAGTTAATATATTTTAAAATAATGATAAATTAAAATAAAATAAATGAAATAAAAATAAATTAAAATATTTTAATGTACTAAAATAATTAAATTAAAGTTAATTAGTACTAGGTATATAGGACATTTAAAATGTTAAAAAAATATTTGATTTAAGGTAAATTTAATTTGTTGAATCTTGCGTACCAAAGTTTAATAAACGAATAAATATTTTAAATTTAAAGATTCTCAAATTGAAAGGAGTTAAATAAATAATTTAGTTAATATAGCATTATTATTGAAAATAATTAATTAGAATTACAATGATTTCATGAATTAAAACAATTAAATATTCTATTTATTAATAACCTTTAAAAAATATTAGATAAACGATTTTATTTAAATCGGTTTATTTATATAATATTGTATTTTAAAGGTTATCACATATAATATTTGCTGTAATGGTTACGAAATGGTTTTTAACAATGATTGAACAAGAAAAAATATTGAAGGTAAATAAAAATATTACATACCATTGCTAATTGCATTTTTTATATTTATTTTACACTTTTAAATCAGGCGAAATGAAATGAAATACTTTTTAAATCCGTCGACTAAATTATCGATAAAAATATCAAGTCAGCGTAAACATAAACTAAATATACAAAAACTCGGTAAATAATAATAATTTAATTAATACCTTGACTTTACTGTAATTAGGCATAATATACTGTAAAATGTAATTTATATATAACATAGACTGTGCTTCTGTGCTTGTGTGTTCTGTGCGGGTTTTTTATAAATAAATAGAAAAAGTACGGTCGGTATCCAATCTTTACAAATTACTGTGAAATGTTCATTTACCTGGATTATTTCGATATGTAGTGTCACAATAAAGAATAGAACAAATGATTATTATTCTAAACACACTAATAACAGATAAATTCAAAATCGCCTAAAAACAACCAATGCAATTTTTCGCGTAAAGCTTAGGGGAACTTAAAGCTTAACTAAAGCTTAGGGGTTCTAAATATTACGCTATCTCTTTCTAACACATAACATCGCTACTATACTTTATTACACCCTCTCTCACCTTGTTAGTCTATCTAGTATAATAAGTCTAAGGTGTATACATACATTAGTTAACAACAAACGGGCTTGTCTGCTTAAATAAAATGTATGACGTGTGTTCACAATTTTAACCGAAATGTAATATTTCTGTAATCTATGATTTAACAATACGTTCCAGGCAAATAAATCGTTAAACACGTGCGTGCCGTTCTCGTATCTACATTAAAATGCAAAAAAAAATTTCTAAGAAAAAAATTCTGGATTAAAACAACGCAAATAAACTATATGAAGATGGTGTCACGTGTAAACGCCAACTCACAAATTCGCAAGATGTGACCTTTTATACAAAGAAAATGTATGTTACCGACACAATGTAAACGTACCGCACCTTCGGAATGAAACAGACATAACTCAAATATGTAAACTGAATTAATGCAGTTAAAATAGCAAGAAAATAATTTTCTGTAACTTGTAAATTATAAAGTAGTAATAAATATGTAAGTACGTATCCTGATCTCTTACATTAACTACTTCTCAGTCTAATTATTGACAACAAACGCTACATGTTAAAATTTTCTCACCCTTTCCCAGAACTTTTTAGTCACTTTCATTCTGAAGATGCGAAATGCGGAGAAATGAGAGAATAAACATTATTTGAATTTCACGAAGCATTATCTATGATTTAAGTCAATAAAAAAGACAGCGCTTTGAAACAGTACTCACCTTGTAATACGCGAAAATAGGCTTAATACTGCTTTCCAGTTCACAGTGCTTATTCCACTTTGAATATTTAAATAAGTTTCTTTCATCGCTTAAAACACGCCAGCTTACGTAACGTCATTGATTCCACTAATTAATTAAACAGAGCTACACGATTTAGGTGTAAGCCTCTTTTTACCTACATGAAGCTCGAGCACGTCAGTCTTAATTAACTCCGTTCTCTCTTTCGGTAATTAATTATTCAACAAAAATTGTTTTCTTAAGAAATTGGTTTCCATAAGTTTGTTTTACTGTCATATATAAGCAATACGTTACTGGACATTTTTTTGCGATTAAAATGAGTAATATCTTAGATGTAATTAATTGGTTTGGAATACTCCGTCGTTTGTTCATACTGCGGGAAAAATTTAAGCGAATTCGTGAAGGCCATCTATTTATACTTGCCACAGAATGACAAATATAATGTTTGAAATGATGACTGTCTACAAATGAATTGTCATTTATTAAAATGCGTTTTGTATAGCATCCACTAATTCATCAAACCTAAATTTGGTAAACAAAGTTAATGACAATGGTGTTGGAACGTTTATGCTGAATAATTCATTTTGCTTTCATTATAAACACAACTACTATCCGTAGGGGTTTCTCCGGATTCGCCCTAGATTTTAATGGAAACTTGCGATTAGTCACAAAGTTATTACATGAGGTGTGCAATTATTTTGGATTTAGTCGTATAGACAAATTTGAGCTTAGATATTTTTTCACTGACTACTTATTATATGGATGGCGACCTGGCTATTAATAAACTAATGGCTATGGATTTAGGCCACCATTGAAACTATAAACAATCAAATTATTTTTTTTTTGATAAATCGTTAATTTTATATTCTTAAATATGAAAAAAATAGTTTATAGCTTAACGACGCACACCGAATTGAAATACTGTTTGAGGGACATAAAATTTATTTTTACAAAAATTGTTTAATGGCCACTTACCCTATTATTTTTTTTTCCTAAAACCAACAGTTAGGAGAAAAAAAAACGTAACCTGCTCAATTTCTCTTAAACTGTTTAATTATAATGTGACATATAAAACATACACCCATAGGAGCCTCTTCGTCTGATACATGACACAGGAAACGGGGCACTTTTCCTGGTAATATGTATTGGTAGTTTACATTATATTGCATTTAGGGGTGAAATACTAAGTATTTTATGACTGGAGTAGAACCTTTATTATGCACATTTCCGTGTTGTTCATAACGTGTTTAACGCGAAAACTAACGTAATTCATGCTATGAAAATATGCATATATTGAAAAATTATTCTGTATGAACCGAACGGTCGTCACTGCAATAGAAGACGTTTAGATTTTTTATTAATATAATTCTGAATGCACGAATCATACGTGTAAAGTTTTTTACATATTTTCACAAAAAAAATATGTGTGGATTAGGCGAAGGAGAAAATATTTATAATGCGGAAAAAGCTTTCCGGAACAAACTTGAATGAGCATATGGGAGTAATATAAAAAAGAAAATTATTAACGAAACCGACCAAAAAATAGAAAACGTTAACATTTCTGCTAAAATTGAGGAGTTTGAGTTGATAATCAACATGGGAAAGTATCTCCGATATTAAAATATGGAATTTAGTCTTTTTTAGAACTCTCAAACTTGTTTGTAATCTTTTAACAATGTTTAGGGGGTTATAGGTAGGACGACAATTAATGCTTCAAGTCGATGGTATGGGTACTGTCACCGAAAAATATTACAAGTGAAAAAAATATTGATATTGCAACAGATATTGCTGTCTGTATTTAAATATTTCTATGGACTCAAATTGCTACAACTTCTGTGAATTGATGACGTAAAAGTTGCGGAGCGCAGCCTCACTTAAATAGTAAAAGTGGTAAGGAAAAGTTTCTTGTCAAAAAGGCACCTTTCGGAACGAATATTGAGGCAGAATGACATCTTTATGGCAGTGATATTGCAAATAAAAGGTACGACATTAATTTTCCTTTTTTTTAAGAAAATAGTTGCCATAAAACCTTGAGAACAGCATTTTCAGAAAAGTTTGAGTTATATTGAACATAATATAACTCAGATGATTTGCGTCCTATTTACTTGAAATTCACACAAGATTTTATTTTATATAAGTATAATGCACAGAAATACGTAAGAATTTTGGAAAACATTTAATCGTTTTTTTTTCAAGCATTTTGATTACTTTAATTATTGTGAAAAATGCATTTTTTTCGTAAAATTGCTTCCATGTTTTCAAAAGTGGGTTTTGCGACAACATATTTTGCCGCAGTAAATGAAGTCTAGTGATGACAATGCAGTCTACGGTAAATTATCAGTATTTATTTAGTCAAGTAACAGCTGATAATAATCCATTCTTAAAAAAGAAGTTTTAAAATAACATAACGATATGCTTGCAATTCATATTTTAAAAAATAACAAAATTATAACAAGGGAGCTGGCAACATTTTTCCAAACATCATTTTATCAAGGTATACGGTGAGCCTCTCCCCCCGTCGTCAAGCCTCCGTTGATTGAAATAGCAGCCCGGCTAGCTGAAGATGGTGCCACGTCTTCAGCTGTACTGCAGCTAAGATAAAAAGAGATTTGAAGAAAATCTGTTAGAAAAGTTGTCTAAGTTCTGTTATCCTGTTAAATTTTTGGTATTATATTCCCTTTCCGTGAACTTGCCAGATCATTTTGACGTTGTTAAATATTGTCAGACTTCAATATACTCATTTTTATAAGTTCAATTTTTATTTTAATGAATTTAATAATCAGACCTTCTGAAAAATAATCCATCACTCCTGTTCAATTTACGGCCTTAAAACCAAAAATGTGGAGTATTTGCTTTACTTTCGGCCAGCTGACCATTTTCACTATTTTTTATTTTACTGAGAAAAAAATTAATCTAAGTTAATTATTTGCCACATAAAGAACATTATTAAGGTATATTATTAAACTAAAATATTACAATAACTTGTAAGCCGACCAAAATATAACGATCACTTTTCCGACAGTACATATTGGAAAGAAAAACTTGTTAACATTTTGGAATACACAATCGAAATAATTACGTAAAGCGTTTGTCCCCAAAACACTTAAGAAAGAGAAAATTATAACTATCTTCCGAAGTTTCCTAAGCTTACATATAATTAAGAAAGTATTTGAAGATGTTGTTGATTAGAGAAAGAGAAAATTATAACCATCTGTTCAGAAGTTTCCTATGCTTACACATAATTAAGAAAGTATTCGAAGATGTTGTTGATTAGAGAAAGAGACAATTATAACCATCTTTCTGAAGTTTCATAAGCTTACATATAATTAAGAAAGTATTTGAAGATGTTGTTGATTAGAGAAAGAGAAAATTATAACCATCTGTTCAGAAGTTTCCTATGCTTACATATAATTAAGAAAGTATTTGAAGATGTTGTTGATTAGAGAAAGAGAAAATTATAACCATCTGTTCAGAAGTTTCCTATGCTTACATATAATTAAGAAAGTATTTGAAGATGTTGTTGATTAGAGAAAGAGAAAATTATAACCATCTGTTCAGAAGTTTCCTAAGCTTACATATAATTAAGAAAGTATTTGAAGATGTTGTTGATTAGAGAAAGAGAAAATTATAACCATCTGTTCAGAAGTTTCCTATGCTTACATATAATTAAGAAAGCATTCGAAGATGTTGTTGATTAGAGAAAGAGAAAATTATAACAATCTGTTCAGAAGTTTCCTAAGCTTACATATAATTAAGAAAATATTCGAAGATGTTGTTGATTAGAGAAAGAGAAAATTATAACCATCTGTTCGGAAGTTTCCTAAGCTTACATATAATTAAGAAAGTATTTGAAGATGTTGTTGATTAGAGAAAGAGAAAATTATAACCATCTGTTCAGAAGTTTCCTATGCTTACACATAATTAAGAAAGTATTCGAAGATGTTGTTGATTAGAGAAAGAGACAATTATAACCATCTTTCTGAAGTTTCATAAGCTTACATATAATTAAGAAAGTATTCGAAGATCTTGGTGATTAGCCTTGCTCAAGCTTACATCGCAACATAATTTGAACACGACTTCTCATATCGCGCCACCGGAGACCAGTTTTCTACATACTGAATTACTTGCCAAGATGGCTACAGCAATTATGGTACAGAACTTGTTTATGCTAGTAACCCGATAAAAGTATTAGACTATTGCCAATTAGATAGCAACTGAAACCTCATTTGCAAGCCGTTTATTTTATTCTCGCTTTATTTTAACCCAATCTGTGATTATTTCGAACGCTAATAATTTTGTATCGATTTGCAAGACCCAAATTGGATCGTCAAGACCAAAATTGGTGAACATCTCAAAATTAGTGAATTATTGATTAGATACTTCATGATAATGCTATGATTTTCATTTGTGAAGTCACAGGAGACAAGTCGGACACCAATCAAATCAGTTTTATATCGCCAAATTTTACGAACTGAACTGACTGAACGTCTCCTAAAATTAGTCACCTGTGAGTGTATTAAAATTAAACAAAGTATTTTAAAACCTCTATTTCGCAAAATATAGGAAAAGTCTATTTCGCAATATATATATTTCGTTTCCAACCTTATACTAATGCGCATAAACTTGAAATATAGTTCAGACCCTTTTGCTTATTTCTGATAAATGATGTAAAAATAATTCTAAGCAGAAGTATTTTAAAAGTTTTTTTAAAATGAGGTTATTTTTATGACATGTTGTGAAATTCGAAAGTCAATACCACCACAATAGGTGTATATCTACGAAGTTCTCCTGAAATATTTTAATTGCACATTAAAAATGTATGTTGTGTTCAAGGTATTTCAAGATTGTACATTCAAAATGTATGTTGGAATTTTAAATTATTTCAAGGACTAAAGAAGTTTTTTTTTTGTTCCATACCCCAAATTTCTATTTGGGGTATGGAAACCCAAACCCCTATAAGATCGCTCACGTGTCACATCCAATTTTCTCAGTAACCATGCGACGTAGAAACTTGAAATTTAGCATAGCAAACAAATCTTATTAACCAACATATTTTGCATTATTAAAATATTCATATTAGAATTACAGAGGAACTAAATAAAATATTAAAAAATTTAAATAGCTTGTTATGAGGAAAGCAAAAATATTTTTCTCATAATCTTAAATTGCCTGTTTCAAAATATATTTTTAAAAAATGCGAAAATAGAGTATTCCTCCCACTTTATTTCCGAAACTACAGAACCAAAAATTATAATAATGCAGGATTAGTAAAATTTCACTTATATTTTCACTTGCAGATTACAGAAAAACTATAGCGAATAATATAGATATTATAATTTTTTGAAATACGCGTCATGTGAGAAAGACATAGCAGGCAATATATTTGTGTTGTGTAAAAATGAATATACGTATATCCTTTAACAGAAATATAATGTACCCTTAAGTGTTTATAACCACCTAATTTTGTAGAGTCCTTATAGTGCGAGTTCTACTCATGCTTACAAGTTTTTTACGTTATTAACACTAACAAAATAAGCATTTTTTAACTTCGAACAGTAAATGTATTGTAAAAGAAAATTTTACAACATCCTTTTATTTTGCTGAAATATGTTCATTACTTTTATTAAAGTTATTTTACCATATATATCAGCGGATAGTTATAAATTAAATGAAATCAGCATAATTCAAAATTAAGTTCACTTTTTACCGAATATGATGAAATAAATGCAACAAAATAGTATTTTTAGAATCGATACGTTACCGACTTTCATTCTCTTTTTATATGAGTCTAATACATTTTTAGGTTCCTATATTTTAAGTAAATTATTCTGGCAATTTTCCCATTGTAAACAAACTGGACATCAAATTAAATGTATACTTGCGATACCTCGTTTGATAGGGAAAAACGAATAGTTTTACAATAGTTTTTTTTCATATTTCGCCGAAGTGTTTTAAAAAAAATGTTAAGCCTTAAAAAATGTTAATCAATTTTAAATATTTACTATTAAAAGTATTATGACAATGTATGTATATATATATATATATATATATATATATATATATATATATATATATATATATATATATGTGTGTGTGTGTGTGTATATATATATATATATATATATATATATATAATACTTTTCACTTAGTAAATATATTGGCTGGTATGTCTTTCATAAGTCAAATAATTCTGTTGACTATATCTCTTTATTTCATTATTGCAAATTCTCCAAAATTTAAATGCTTAAAAAATAAATATATTATTATTTTATTTTTTCCTGAATTTTGGTGTACGTTGTTATAAAGCTAGGGGAGGGGAAGGACTCAAAGGAGAACGATCCAGTAATATAGAAGAGGTCATATAAAAATTATTACCTTTTTCGCCTTCTGGCAGGACCTAAAAAATGTTCAGAACAACATTTTGTAGAGTCCATTCAACTCTACAACATTTAGCTTTATTATAATTTTTTCATTTCAATATAGCACTTAATCGCATGTGTTAATCTTGTATTTATATTTACGTTTCGTTACGACACGTAACCGTATAATATTAAGGCCATAAACATACGATCTACATAATATATTGCCTATAGGTACATGATATGAAATTAACCAGCTGAATAAGTGTAATTCATTACAAGTGGCGGTTCAAGTATTTTAAATAGTATATTATATTGAAATAAGATTCAATAGTAGTCAATAACCATATGGACTGGCTGCCATACTAAAGAAACAAAGATCCAAACTTACTTTCGGTACTTTATATGATCAGCAAGACCCATCTATACATCTTTAGTCGTAAGTTCACACCTTTATGCAGAAAAAATATTATACAAATACAAACGACCAAAATAAGCAATTCACTCTCATCATAAAGATTACGTGTTAATCATTTTAAAAATATATAACATTTTTTAACATGTACGTTGTCATATACCTGCTCATATGCAGTGACGCAGACGCATAAGAGATGTTCAGCGAAATTAACTTACCGGAAACGGAGAGGCATCGAAAATTAACAAGTAAATCGATCCAAAACAACCTCGTAAAGTGTCGATTAATTGAATCCGTCTTATCTCTAACTACAGAACCTTAGTAAGCATTAAATTCCAGAAATATCTATCCAAAGCTCGACAACAATCAATAGCGAGCACCTCGCTAGAGCTCATTCAGCCACCCACTCGTGTTCTGCGACCTTTTACTGGAAGCTTCGTATACGTGCATCTATATGTATTATATACACAATACCAGCCTGCCCTTCCAAGCCTACCCTCGTTGTGTGGGCTCCCGTAATTACGTTTGCCCTATCTAAATTCTGTACGATAAGTTTGTAAAGATTTCAGTATTTATCTAAGTTTACTTTGTCACCTTCTCTATCTACAAAATAAATATTTTGGTAATTCTTTGTTTTCCGAGATTGGGTAATCAGTGATAATTATACGATATATTATAAGTAGGGACGTATCGCTATCATATTAAGCAGTTAACAATAGAAAGAAAAATTTATACGTACCAATATTAAAACTAATATCCACTACTCAATAAACTCTGTAGAAATAAAGTGAATAAAACACGAGGTCAGACTTTGAGATGAACCTAAATTGAGGAGCAATAAAACGGTAGAATGAAATAAAATTTTATTCATATATTTATCAGACCTGTTTTTGAAAGTTTGCCAAAAATTTGTGGATACACTAAGGAGACGAGAGAAAAAGATCGATAAAAATAAATATAAACAAGACACAACTACCTAATGAAATTATTTGAATAATGAACAACCAATTAATTAAACAAGAACTTCGATAACGAACAATAAGACGTGTTAAGCATCTCCAAAATGGCAATTGGAGGTGGTAAGAAACGTCCATGAAAGACAAGATGTAACAAGGTTTTGTATACACATATGATCCCACCAATGACTCATCACCATATTTAGTCATGCTAAAGGACCTACACAAATTCATGCAGATCAACATACAGGAAATAAAATTCTGAAATAATGTTACTCAAAAACAAATTAAGGAGGTGCCATAGACCATATATACCAACGAAATTTTGTGTTTAAAATATGCGAAACTTAATACCATTCCGCAAAAGCTGTCAGATACTCAGAAAGGAATTACAATAAGCGACAAAAAACATCGTCCATATAGAATTGATCATATTTATAAAGACATTCAAATGATTAATTTTCCATACCAACAAAAAAAATATTTGTAATAATTACAAGTTTTCCAAAATAATTTATTTTATTTAATCAAGTGTAATTCAAAATCATGCTGGTTAATAAATACCACATACATTAAATACGAATGATACACACCAGGTTTTTCGTGATTTTTAAGTGTCAGAACATAAATAGAAATATTTTTCTCATTAACAGTTTTGAGGATAAATAGTATAGAAAGGAAACTAAAAATATTAAGATTTCGAATTTTATATTTATGTCCTCTAAACTTTCATTTAATTCGTCAAACTCTTGCTTTTTACAATTTTCTCAAACATTTGGTTTATTGATTATTTTATGTTTTTTCGTCTTTGACTTATAAATTTCAACTCTGTAGTAATATTTATTTTATATAATACGTTTTTAAAAGCTGGTAAACTGTTCCGAAAATAGAATATAAGTATTATATCCATACGTATTCGTCATTATATACACTAAAATAAAAGAAACTATATTCATTCATAGTGTTCTTAAAAATGCCAAAAATATGCGGATAGTATATAGAAGCAGAAAATGGACTCATTGAAAAATCGTTTTCCTACCGCCTCCATGCGGGAAAACTCGAACCAAAATGACACGAATATATTATATTCGATGTTTCGAATTACTGAGCTCCAATCCAATGCGGGCTTCGCTCCTAGTTTACATCTTGTCACGGGTCTGGCGTGGGTCGTTATTAGGGTCGCCCCAAATAGTGTTCTGCAATTCGGAACTATCGAGATTGATCACAATTAAAAAAAAGTTGCGAAATCTTAATATAAATATCATTGACAAAATTATAGTTAATTTGCGGAAATTACTTCGCACAATATGTAATGTCTCGGCGAAGTTTTACACGATATATCGATAAACAAATAAAGATTGCAACGTGATGTTAAATGAATAATTAATGGCTTTTTATAACAAGTTCATCTATCCAATTGATTTTTATTTCAGTCATGGACAATCTTTAACTACCCAAAAATAAGGTTTTCTAAACATTTTTCTTTTTATTTCAAAAGAGAAAACAGCAAAAAAGGAAGTACGCTTAATTGCCAAAAATACTGACTGTACATAAAAGTAGACAAAAGAAAGGATGAATATTAGAGAGATTAATAGACATAATATGAAAATTGAAAGTCCAACAATGAATCCAGCTTTGAATGTTTTTTTTTCAAAATAAACTTTCCATTTCCAACGTCCGATTACTACGTATTGATTAAAACGTATATCATTAAAATCCAACCATGCGTTTATGTTCTATTCTCTGCTGAAAAAAAAGATGTGCGAAACGTTCTGACCTCTGGTAGTTCATACTCTCGTCTCGTGTGTTAACCGGGCCAGTTTTCATTAAATCAAACCAGCTTTATAGGAAAATTTTAACCAACCGTAAACAGGCTGGGAATATGTAGAGTCCGAAGAAGTGATCGTAATGTTTTGCTTACTCTATACAATTGAAGTTTAATAAATTGCAATTGCCAGAATAACGGAAAAAGATGAAAAAAGATGTCAAACAAAAATCTTTTTAAATGACTAAAATTGGCATTTCTTAAACTTGGATCGGAAACTGATAAAAAATTTACTTATTAAGTAAAATTAACGAGTAGAACTGGCCCTATGAGGTTTCCGCAAACTCCTAGGCACATGAAAACATTTAAGGGCACATAGTATTTTACTTGTGTTATTAACAAATATTAATTTTATTTTTGACCGAATAATTATATTGCCTAGCATATCTCTCATAGGCGTAAAGTATTGTGTCAAAAGGGCTAACTACACGACTATTGAGGATTAAGTGAAGCACAATCTCCATGGAAATTTCTATAGACAATCGTATGAATTCATGCATTGTCAGATACATTATTTTAAGATTAAATCATTTGAATCGTTTATGAATAAGTCGCTATGAAACATTTTTCAAAAATTTGAATTGATTTTAGCCAATTACCAATTGAAACTTGCTCACATACAGAAAACAAAAATTTTTGCAAAAACAAATGATCACCTTTTGCAACTAATATTTTTACGTCAAGCGGATCCTGCAAAAAACAGCTGTTTCAGACGGACAGATCGGCGGATACTTCAGTCATATAAATTATAAGAATTAAGTTTTTTTTTCTTTTCATGTCATCACGTAACCTTAAAAATTTCCAGAATAATTTCCCCTGGGGTGCAGTAATAACAAGGCCAAACTGCGCGTTCGCCATATGACGATATAACTCGCACTTACAAATAAACATGTCGGCGGCGTCCATGTAACAATTAGTTGCTTTTAAACCAACTTAGAGCCACTCTGAAAACACAAGTTGAATCAGAAAAACTTTAATTAAACAAAAGTCAGAATATACTTCGCTTTATGTGATACAAGTCTATTTTCAAAGACTTATTAGGCGATTGATACAAACCAGAGTCGACCCCTAAAAACAACGAATGATTGTCTTCCTATTAGAACCTAATATGATTATACATCTGTTATTATACGAAAATCTCGCTTGGGTTTGTTTAACGTAATACGTTATATATGTACATACATACAGACATAGATATGCAGACTTGTAGACGAGCTAACGCCTACGAGCCTAGGTAACTCAATATTCGAGTGTACATGAAAACGGAGGTTATTAAACGAAATTGAAAATGATTTTATTTATTTTACCTCTAAAGAAACGAAGATAATTATATTTGCTTAAAGCTACCTACGATAGAAATTTAAAAATAATACTGCACATTATATATTATGTAATCCAGTATGAAAATAATGAAAGGCTTTTAGAAATTCAGTAAAATATATATTATGGCTAATTTGTTAGATAAAATACTTCGATTATCAGTAGTCAATAAATATTTTATGACTGCGGGCAATTTAATAGTGACGCAGGCAAGTATACTGTACATTAATTTCGGAATCTTAATACAGTTCTATTACAGAAATATCAAATATGACTATTTATAAATTAATATAATTTTAAACGGTTTTTAATAAAATACGAATATTTGCCATGTTTTGAGTAAATTATTTTGCCTAAAAAATATTTATATTTTGCTGCCCAGAAAGAAACATTCTCGGCCCAATTATACTCGATATATGTACCAATAATAATCAAGAATCTGAACATTCCATAATATCAGCGAGTCGTATCGGCAAGTAGACACTTGTAAAATTGCAGTTAGGTTTGATACAGTTAATAGAACCATTGGACTGTTTTCCAGCTCTCTTTATATGTCGTTATTACAAAAAAATTAGGATTAAAGTATTTTGGTAAGTTCGATATACATATATCTCAAAGATTTTGCCATTAATGTAATATTTGTGACCTCTCGTAATTAAAACAACAAATTATTTCAACTACATTTCAATTTTCATGTTTTATCTTACGTTACTGACATCGATTTTACACGCTTTAATTTTATACGGAGTATCCTGTTATACCAGTTAACCTATATAAAATTTATTACCGTTTTAGTTTATCTTACAAACCCTCAATACCTTAATACTCAAATGAATTTAATTTAAAGAGAAATTCTCTAAGTTTCATTGTATTTTCAATATGATAGTCGATAGAACCATCGAACCTTTTGTGCAACTCTTGTTATCCGTCGTAACTTAGTTATAAAATTTGATGTTAAATAAACTCCTAACCAGTTTCTGACTTTACCTCTCTTGCAAGGCTTTGATCTTTTTAACCATAAAAAATATACAACAGTCTCACTTGCCACAACCTACTTTTATATTTTCAGACGATTGCGTCAGCGCGTCGAATACGTAAACACTCGTTCGAATTTCAATTCAGCCCCAACTTCATCGCGCCGTTATCGCTAGACATTGTTATTATCAATAACTCGTCGGATGTCAAACAAATTCATCACTGTGTTTGTAATACCACATCGGCATATTGACTGACGGTTCGTATTAGTTCCCCGTCGGCTTTCCCGATATAACTCCGTAAACAGCTCCATCAGAACGCGGTCACTAATCTAGAAAGCATATTAATGCCATCGACTAGTTATTTATAGAAGCCTACGTGCTAACTGCTCAACGATAAGCTCAAAATAAAGCCCTTATATTCGATAAGGAATAGGGGAGAACAGGTGTCGAAGTTATTTTGTAGGAATGCAAGAAATGCAAAGGGAATTTTATGTTTATGAAAGGTCCGACTTTGCTCCAGCGAAAATTTTTTTTGCAAAAAGGTGACCGATGAAAATAGGCCTGATGTTAAAGAAATAGAATGTAATCTTGGAACAACCTGTCATTTTTAAAGTTACAAAAAAACGTTTCAGTAATTGAGTCTTTCCTGATTGTACAAAATTAAATACAATTCGTGATCATAATAGAAAACAAAAAAGCTATCTGCATAAACGCGCATATATTATATTTTTATGTAACAAGAATTGTTAATAAGAAATAAAAATGAAAATCAAACATAGTACATAATACTTTTAGCAACGGTCACAAAAAATAATGAACACCGATTGTTTTTAGGGTTCTATACCTCAAAATAAAAAAATATATTGTCCGTCCGTCCATCTGACCGTCCGTCTGTCCATCGAAGCCCTTTTTTTCGAAAACGGCTTAAGATATCAAGTTGGAATTAATATAATATACTGAATCCTTATCGCCTTACATTGCTGTTGGCCTACTACAAATTTAACATTTTTGGTTCACGCAACAAAAAGATCTGGCCCTCCGAAGCATACTTTTTTATTCATGAAATAGTTTGATCCACTGATCATCAAAATCTATGAGGTACCAGTGTAGGTCAACCTACAATTCTGAAAGTCAGTACAATGGTTTTATAACACAAGTAAAGAAAAAAATTCAAAAATATCTGATTTCGGTATGAAAATTGATCTTTTCTATGTGAAATTTTACATTTTTGTACTTTGTTTTTATGCATGTGAAAAATATAGTGGGCAATATATTTACGTTGTGATAAATTAATATAGTGGGCAATATATTTACGTTGTGATAAATTAATATAGTGGGCAATATATTTACGCTGTGATAAATTAATATAGTGGGCAATATATTTACGTTGTGATAAATTAATATAGTGGGCAATATATTTACGTTGTGATAAATTAATATAGTGGGCAATATATTTACGTTGTGATAAATTAATATTTGTAAATAGTTTAATAGAAATACTGTTTACGGAGTTATATTCAAGGTTTGTAATTGCCTAAATGTGTACGAAACTTACTTAGTACGAGTTATACTCGTCCTTGACAGGCTATTTAATACATAGCCATTGTCTAAATTAATTAAAAATGAACTGTCCAATGACATCGACAATTGTTCTCTTCTCAAAATGAATGACTTTTTCGCTCTTTTCGAAATTTACATGGCTTTTTTCATCTACCCTGCCGAACCTAAGAGCTTCATGGTTGACTGTGTTATATCTGTATATAAAAATACAACGATATTTAATCAATTATTTTATGTCAATATTTAATCTAACAGTTAAAAATTTTCCTTATTTCTTGGTAGCAGTTTCATAGTGGAAATAATACAGAACAAACGGTATGCAATATAGACGAGCTATGAGGACAAAACACCGAGAACGAATGAATAGTGAGTTATTGAATCAAACGGAAATGTTGATCTCGAAATTAAGTTCCGGTCTCATTTCACGTACTAAGATCTCTCCTACTTTTTAACATGTTTAGTTTACAAATATTTTATTGTCTCTTCTTAGATGGTGAGGCAGAAAGGGCGGTACCTATTGATTCAAGTGATTTATTTCTATGTTTAGGATTTATTCATGTTTTAGATTTTTTTTCAATAATTGTAAATTGCTAGCCAGGATACTTGATAATGAACAGCATTACATGATAACAGATAATGATATATATTTGAATTGACAAGTCTAGGCACTTGAATAATCAATTTTGCTCAAAATTCTGTCTATCCTTAATTAGCTGACCACGACTATACCGCACGTAATTTACGTAAAGCGGACCTCGTTCATTACTTGTGCAATTACTCATGTGAAATCCGGCAAACTGTTTATTTTTATGGAAGTTTTATGAAATAATTAAAGTTTTAATTTGTAATTATAATCATGTACCTGTATAAATAGCCTCAATTGTCATTTTGACAGCGTGTAACCTCTCGTTAAATATCACCATGAACTGTCATTTAAGTGTTGGAAACAACATAAAATAAAAATTCAATGCGATGAATGAATAAAAATATTGCCATCCTACTTTACATGTATATAACATATATATAGACTAATACATGCCGTAACTAGTCCCCAATTTGGACCCGGTACCACTTTTCTTCATTACACCTTATTAGTCTGCGCCCTACGCCAAGTTATTTCCTGTGTTACCACACTATGTTGAGGCAGACACATAAAACTAATTTTCAACAGATATATTAAAAAGATCATATAGTTCACAAAATAAGATATTTAGATCTAAAACCGCCTGTGTTACCACGCTATATATGGGCAGACACATAAAACTAATTTTCAAGACATTATTAAAAAGATCATATAGTTCACAAAATTACATATATAGATCTAAAACTGCCAAAAACTGTGAGGCTATTTATAAAGGGATGAATGGACAGACTGCTAGACATAAAGAAATTAAAATTATTTCACTAAGAAAACCATGAAAAAAATGAGGAAAACATATAATCAATTTGCTATATTGTATTAGCATTTGCTATATTTGACACTAGTTATAATAAATAATGTTGTGGTCTTCAAGTACAATTGATGCAAGAAAGTCCATTATTGCACGTTACCAATGTATATGATCTGAGCACGCAAATTCTTAACTCATGAAAACAAGAATCATGTAAGGCCTTTAAATGATGTACTTACTTTAATGAGCGTTAATACCAATCATTGTCATTGTCTAAATATAGCTTTAAGCAATAACATTTTAAAGCTAAGCTCGCTAAGCGACTTGGAGTAGTGTTATGAGGCCAATAGTGAGGGGCCACATCTCACTTCAGTATGTTGTAACTGGCACAGTAGTTGAAGACTTTCATCTTCAAACACAGGGCCATTTTGGGCGAAGAGATATAGTGACGTTTCCCAAACGCCACGTAACTGAGTTCAATTTTTTGGTTGACCTCTTTCTCGAAGTTTGATTTAACTACAACAACTCAAGGGTGATATGACTAACATGTACCGATGTAGGTTCAATAGGGACGTTAGACGTAATCCTTATCTTGCCCATGTTTATTTTAACACCTTTATGTTGGGAAACTCTGCTTAGGTCCCTGAGCATTGTACCAAGGTCGCTCAGCGACTCTATTACAATTATTATATTGATGATAAATCAATTGCAATCCAGGAGCTCGAAGACATCTTCCGATGCTGTGGTGAAGAGTTTTTAGAAATTACATCACTTTGCCTTACACCTTTACTTTTCAAAATCTGATAAAAATTTCATGTTATTTGGGAATATTCAATGGATGGCGAGAAACTTTTACTTGTACAAACACCCATGGAAATATGCAGAGCCTCTCTCATGCTTCTTGAACTGAATAGCTGGGCGTGGGATAAAAGAAGATGTTGAATGGGAAGAAGGCTCGCAAAATATAAGTAATTGGCAAAAATGTGGGTATAAAAGAAAATAATATTTAAGTTAAGACAAAAGTCGCACTCGAAACTCCTTTTTTTACGAATCATAATCTTAGAAATATTTATGAGAATGTTTGCTAGTAGACACAGTCCAGGGTAAATTCTGACAAGAACCGTAAACTACATGACGCATGCGAACATAACGCGTTATCAATTCAGATCGCTCAGCGTCCATGAAATATGGTAGAAAAAGCTTGTAAGCGTAGTTAAATATTTATCCTAAAAGACATTAATCGTTAAAAATATTGATTAAAATTAATTAAATTAAGTTCAGGTCTAATCATCCCGACAAAATTTTCCTCTAAAAAATACAATTCTGTCGCGTTAGATATATTAGTTATGACAGGATACTTTCTAATCATATATAGTAACATATTCCCTTTTTTATTTGTAATCCACAGTGCTAATTGTTATATTTTGTAGAATTAAATGATTAAAAAACGATTGTTTTTTTTTAATAATTACTATTTATTTCTTAATACCATCCCTTTGTGTACATGCATCTTTTCAAGAAAGATAGCACTCCTCTTCTTTTTTGCATAGACAATTGGTTCTTTTCTTCATAAATCATACACAGATAGCATCCCCTTTCTTAAATCTTAAAGCATAATGAAAAGACAAAATTATACTATAACTAAATTAACGATGAAACAAAATAATATAATTAACAATACCGCAGTTAGTTACTTTATGGAAGTATCTAACAGCGGTTGTTCAACCAGATTACTAAATTCTTGAAAAATTCTGATTTAAGAATATATTTAGATTGAGGTATTATTTTGAAAAAAAAAAACGATACGTGTGTGAATGATTTGAAACGTAAAATTATTTGAATATAGATATTTATCTATATTCAAGTAAAAACATATAGTAATATAACTTTTCATCTACTTGTGTTGATCTGAACACACGACGTTCTCTCTTTGTTTTATAGACAATTGATTCTCTTGTGATTGAAGTCTTATTACTAGGAAATTGTGCATCTATATTATCATCTAAGGCGTCATAATAAGACTTCTTCAGTGATAATTATCATTTGCAGATATCTGATTTGAGGCACCAGTGTCTTCGGAGGCGTGGGTTCGGATCCCAACCACTGCCATCATGTTATTTTATTGACAAACCATTGATGTACAAAACTATCAATCGCCTAAAAAAAATTACTAGACTTTATTTGAACATATCTACAGCATAGTCCATAAATAAATGACGTTAACAAATTGTTCTTTAAACAACCAAACCCATTTCATATTGTGAAACCTATACTCAGAAAACGATGACAAAATGGTCAAAATTCAAGCCACCCTTAAATGCAAAGTTTAATCTGAATATTTATATGTACGTTTACAACGTACGATAAAATATTCAGATTAAACTAAATATTCAGATTAAACTGAGTGTTAAAAATTCACGTCAAATGTCTTTCTGATTTCTGCATATAGTTTTTACCTGTTTTAAAAATAAAATACTAAGTTAAATTTCACGTTTTGACATGATCAAAAACAAAAAATGGATCTCCCTTATGACATGATCAAAAACCCTTTTAACGTTTGTTTTATAAGTGCCAATAAATGAGAATAAAATGTTCTTACTTATTTATTTACAGAGCTTATTTATTAAGTTTTAAACAAAAAAAACAAATATTTTTCAATGTTTACAATACATAACAATGCTTGGAAATAAACAACGTTGTGTACTTTTAAATTCATTGTCATATATAGAACTACAACCCAAAAGGATTCATGAAAAATCGCCTATTCATTCAAAAGTTATGGGTGACAAATATAAAAGGAAGCTATTTATAGCACGGATCGAACTGTGAACGTACACCCTTTTCGAAGTCGGTTAAAAATAGCAACGAACAGCCCCGTTTGCCCACTATTGAACTAGGCTAACGGCCGCCACGGGCCCTCGCTTTGGCCTACTCGCGATTGAGGTCGAGATTAATATATTCTATACAAAACCCGGACTTCAGCCCTTTATGTAACAAAGTAATTGTATTAAGTACGCACGCTCTTGACGAGCGATTAGACTTTACGGCCTACCGCTTTTAAACTGTGCCTATTTTTAGACAACAGTTGATTTTAGATTTCTGGTTCTCGATAGGAATTTTTAATTGAAATGAGCAGTGACCACGCAACAATATATTTAGCATATTGTATTAAGAAAGTTACAATGTTGACTGGAAATGTTTTTACTCATTTATCGATAGTTACTTTAAGATTTCCCTGCTATACCCAGCGACTACTTTCATTCGTGCTTCTTATTCAAATAATGCTAAGCTTGAATTAGACGTGTTCATTAATTAAATCTTAAACTTGATAATGATCACATTTTCTCATATAATTAACAAGACTTCAATTTAATCGAATCTATAAAAACTCTGCAGGATTTTTCAAAATAAGCATTCACAATATTTACTTCAAAAGAAAGATTTGAAAAGGAACTCGAGCTATTTTTATAGCTCGTTTTTATGAACTTCATATTTCCTTTAACAACACATTCCATTCATTTCCTTACGATATAGAAGAAACGTCGTTTGCTGTTAAACAAACAAAGCAAAACAAAAGAAGATCTATCTGCTAATAAAAAAATAAATATGGAGCATTCAAAAATCAATGCGTGAAAGGACCCATATTAAATCAAATGTAGTGGTAATTTGTGAAGACTTGTATGTCAGTACAAGAAGCAAGTGGAATGTGCGAGAAACAAGTAATTGGTTATCCATCACTAATGCCTACCATTTTACCGAATTGACATGTGGCACAAATGAATAAAGTTGTTTTACCATAAACTGCACGTGCCATCGATTTAAAAAAGTCTACCAAAGATTAACTTTACATCTGTCAAAAAGTCTAGACAATATTTTACATCAGCTGGTGTTTTTGGAGACCCGTGGTATACCTATGAATTATGATCTTCTGAAATATGATCTTAAAGATTTCACATTCTTTTCATAAATGTTTATTTATATCATGAAGTTCATGTTTTAAGTATCATTATTCAATACGATACTTATTTTAGTAAAAAGTTATCCAGTGTTTTCTTTCAGTTAAAAAGTTGTAATAAAAATGTATTACACAATATATTTATTTTAATTTTAAACGTACAAAAACATTATGTTATTGTAAGTGATGAATATATTACTCAACACTTACAATACCGTATAGTTTTTTTTATTATCTCTAAACCAGTTTGGCAGTTAAAGGGTTAATATCTTAATGTCATTATATATCTTGTTATTATCCTGACCTTACTTACGTTTGTAAGATTCCTTACCATACAGTTTTTTTAGATTTTTTTTAAATAATTAATTTCTATCAAAAATATGTAAAAATTAAAGTTTTGTTACAACCGAAGTGTTCAATATATATTTTTTTTTGTTTTCAACAAACCACGTTTTTACCACTCGTAGACATTGTCAATGTGCGCAGCCTAGTCGACAAAATCATCACCTGATCTCGTTACATTTGCTTCTGGGGAGAAATAGTAATAAATTATTTTTCAGTTGGTATCATTGTCCGCATTATTTTATCTTTATTTAAAAAACCCACCGCCAAGAACGTGCTTCATTTTGTTACTTCATTTTGTTTTTATCACTTTTTGTATAATTATTTGGAGTTAATTTATTAACGGCACTCTGCTTTTTTGTTGTTTATTCTGTATATTAACACTGTACTGTCCAATTACAACATGAAATTGCGCTCGTAATATACAATCTCTAATAAATAATTTAATCATTACGTCTTAGACCTTTATATAAATGTCATTGTCGCGTGTAATTATTTCAAACATTACTATGATGTATCCAAAAGAATTTAGTTTGTTTAACTCAATAATACTTAAGTGGTTCGATTTATTAACAAAAACGTCATATCAGACAACCTGTAGTAATTAGCAATATACGCCTTTAAACTTTTGTAGATTTTCATGTTGTCTATCATATCTTTATATATTATTGTTTTCGCTCATTACGTACCATATATAGATTAAATGCTGTACATTATGCAATGGTTTCTTGTCAATCGGATAAGTCGTTTTTATGTCAATCCCTGAAATCTATAACAACAAAACTTTCCTCTATATAAAATAGTTGTATTAATTACCGTGTGGAAATTTAATACATGGTGAAAGAACGATAAAAATCGTTCGTAGATCGTCTGTAGTACGTGAATAGCCTAGAAACAATAATCATACATTTATTTTATTAGATATTATTTTATTAAAGTGATAAACTAAAATCTACTGAAAGATTAAACTCGGCCGCTATGAATACAGCACCGTCAGAATAAGTCAGACAATGGACGTCCTTGTCGCATACCTCAAACTGCTCTGTTGCCGCATTTATCAATTAATTAATTGAACAGTCGCTGTTATGTAAGTTTTCTTACATGAGTGCTTACACTAAATGTTTTAAATGTTTCTATATTCAGCCAATACTATAAAAATAATATGATACTTCTCGTATAATATAACGCTCAACTTTACCAGGACTGGTCGAAATCGGATAATAAATACTTATTGGTTGACAATAAGTACACGAGCATTCAAATGTAAACTTCATTCGGCGTTAAAAGCTTATTTGACGCGCGCCTAGTGGTGTGCCTAGCTCAAATCGGCACAGATTCAAATCTTAACAGTTGTGAATTTAAATCTATTGATCATATAACTACTAACTAATCGGTGTTTATTAGTTGTATGAAAATAATCTCAAAAAAACGCTATAAAATCACAACCGGTAACGAGCAGGAACATATAAATAAAACCTGCCTGCAAGGGGACCTAAAATATTTAGGCACTAATAAACATTTAAGGGTACTAGTATTTCTATTAATATGTATATTTCACAGCCATGAAAACATAGTGCCTATTTCCAAAATTATACGATCTAGGGTACTCGCTTTAGTTTTCCTATAACCTTTACATAATCTGGTTTATATTTTGTTAATATCCCAAATTTTAAGTTTCTACGTCAGTTTCTGCGAAAAATGGCTATGACAGATAGATAGATTCGTGAGTGATCCTATAAAGGTTCCGTTTTTGTTGTTGGATGTTGTTTTATACTGTTAGACTTGTGTACGTAATATCAGAGTTACACTGTGTAAAAAAGATAGAAATTAAAATGTTTTCTGCATTAAAATGTTTACAAAAGTAAGAATATTAATTGTAAAACAAAGTATTCAAATTGTATAAAACGTGTTTTCATTTGTGTTAATCAGAAGAATTATAATCTCTAAGAATGACTATGATAAAATCAAAACAATTTTAGAAAATTTTTCATGTCCATGATGTCCTTCAGTACAATCTGTCTTGTCCATACAACATAGAAAATTATAATAAAAAAGTAATGCCTGATCCATGACAATATATTTCATAGTTTTATTTCAAAGTATAACAAACTTCCATAGAATATTGGCTTTTATTAAAATTACAAATAATATATTAACAAAATAACAGTTTCAATAATGCATCTTATTTCAATCGTTGTTTAAAATTTATGAGCAAAAAGATTCCTCTTCTCTTTTTATTCATTCATTCTGATGTGAGAAAGATCAAAAATCCACGGACCAAAGACCAATTTAAATAATACTCACCATACGACTACAACAAATACCACAAAGGGAAAATGTTTACTTTTATCAGTGTTTAATTTATATTTGAAATTGAAAATAATGTAAAACATGATTTCTTTCCCTGCGTAAATTTATTAAAGTTTGCATAATCAGTATTTCTAAAATATAACTTAGAATCATCTATATGCGTCGTTACAAATTTTAGAATCACTTTTTTACAAGCGAACAAGTTTTATAAAACAAATTTTTGTAACAACGCATTTAGAGGCACTAGATTCACCGACAAAATACAGTGTATCCGGTGCTCATTTTGTGAATTTTCTCTGTTGGAATACTGCTCAGTTGTATTGTGTACGAAAATAAGCAATTAAAATTTTATCTACTTTAAAGCGTTTACAAAAGTAAAACATTTTAATTTTAGAAATTCACAACATATTTAATATATTTTCTATATAATATCCGATAACCCTTCATCATTTGTATATTTATATATACACATGATGAAGTGTTATCGGATATATAGACAGGGTGTCAGCATAAATAGAGTACCTTCACTGGCAAGAAGAGTGAGTAAGAGTAAGTCACAAAGCGATTATTTATTTATTTGTGTACTTTAAAGTATCTGATTGATACATATGGCAGATTTATTGCTACGAGAGCAATCTCTTACAGCCAACCGGAACACCAGTCTAGCCCCGCTCGACGAGTGGCCGAAAATCGAACGCGGATCCCCATGGTGCGCCGCGCCGCCAAAGGCCGTAAGCCTTGTGATCAACCCACACGGTGACGACATTCCACATCACACCACTGACACTACGGTGACGATGATTCCTGTCTTGTTGCCATTTTAGTTGGAATATTTTCACAATTAAATGAAACTAGGTGATGTAGTATTATTTCTACTTTCTTTAAGTTCTTTACCACGACCTAGGTTTCGTTGTATTACACATTTTCAGGTCGGCTATTAGCAAAGATGTAATACAACGAAACCTAGGTCGTGGTAAAGAACTTAAAGAAAGTAGAAATAATACTACATCATGTAGTTTCATTTAAGTGTGAATAATGAATTTCTACAAAATTGACGCCAAATATATTCAATATTTGGAATATGTTGTTACCATGGATAATCTATGTATATAATTAAATAGTAATGAGATCGTAACTGTGTGTACCTTACACAAAAAACCGACCAGTGGGTCGGAATTTAATGATAATTTGCAATTTTGACCTAAAAGGCTTAGTCAATATCTTCAACAATATTTATAAGGTAATAGAGTATTCTTTTTCACATATTATCATTAGATTATCATCTGTCAGACTTTGGAGCATCTCTTCTATGCACTCCAGAGGATAAAGATTTGAAGATTAGAAACATTTAATGTAGCATATTTTTTTCCGCGTGAAAAGCGATCAAAATGATATAGAAGCCAATACCATACAGGCTTATTGGACTTTACGTGTAATAGTATAAACGTAATATATACACATTAAATACGAGTAGAGTTCACACTATGACATTTTGCGCATACTTAAGCGTATATTTATCATTATTATTCAGGGTATATAGTACTAGTAGGTATATAGTATTCAGGGTATATAGTACTAGTAGGTATAAAGTATTCGGGATACATCCTACTAAAGTATTTACCAAAATTAATATTACTTTTCATCTCAATTTATTAAGTAAACTTCTAGTCACTAGTTTTTCTTTCATAATTTGGACTTTAGCTGTATCGGAAATAGGGGGTGGGTAACAATTTTTTGTGAACATTTTCAAGAGTACCTCTAGATATACCGTATATCATATTCTAACAATATTTATTAATAATTATAGTTTTGAAACTAATATCCTACACGATACATGAATTGAGAAAATAATTTTTTTTCCTGTACTCTGTACATCAAAAACTTTCATATTATTATTTTTCAATGTTAACTATTAAGTTATATGCAGGTACGAATACGTGCTTAACATTATGCGGAATTTCATGTTTTTAGGTCACAATGACTGTGACAGACGGACGGGACGGACTGTGACAGATGGAGAAAATTACTTATTTGAATGATATACTAAGGGATATCCTTTTAAGTTACGAACCCTGAAAACATATTCTATGCACACATAGTGAAAGATATCGGTCTTTCAATACTTTCTCACAACTCTTAAAATACATAAAAGCAAAGCATCTTATTACACTCGTATTTAAAATTACTAAATTCGATTATAAATCTGAAGATAAACCTTTACATCATTCCGTATAAAATCTACATAAATATCATACATACATGCGTTCAGACTAGTGAATCAATTGTAACTCTTCAGACATAAATTAAGACTGGTTGCGATATAATTCAATTATTCTTCTCTAAACATTTTTTCCACTGGAGTAAAACAATATATAACAATATATATCTTATATAAATCTGTATAATCTCCACTTGGTACTGAACTAAAACAGACTTTTTATCAAGGCAAGAAATGAGCTGGCTCTAATAGTTATTGCTGCTGGCCGCCGCTTCATGTCCCTGCTCTATGGGGACATTAAATATTTTATTATACACACGTGTTCTTTTTGCAGGTCATAAATTACGTTTGCATCACAAAAGCAATCTTGACCCGGATAATAATAAGGTATATTCTGATCTAAGTCTGATCCTTAAACAGATCGTTAAGCTTCGGTTCTGTGTGTGAACACTATAAGTAAATTCCTTAGGGAATATTGAATCCCTTGTGTTAGGGAATACTCGATCAGTACAAAAATTAGACTAGATTTTAATCTATAACTTAGGCATCAGAAAATTAATAGCCTTACTTAAATCGATCCACAATTTTTGGTGATGTTTTTAATAACTATACAAAATTTTCGAAAAAATATTTTTCGGTTTCTATAGGAATATTTTTTAAACATATTAAATGTCAGACTCAAGCCGAACTAACAATTTTCTATAATACTTCTGAAATAAAAGTATTAATACGGATGTACTACAGATATTGTTGGGTTGTTAAATATTGTTATTGTTAAGGTATTGTAAAGTTTGCGAGTGCAAACTGAGTACAAAATAAGACGATTATAATGCATTTTTTTTTCGTATCTTACCTCTTTCTCGAGATACACTATATCAACGTTAATTTAAGGATTAAGCACCATCCAGTGCACGTACACGCATGCCGCGGAGCGTCATCAAACCCTTAAGACATACGCGGCAAACGCCTTATTCGACTCTGAATATTAAGTTATACGAATCTTATTTCACAAAGAGAAAACTTTTTTTCAAAGGCTTTGCATATGACAATGAAGCGTTTAAAAATAAAAATTATTATAATATTGGAAAATTAATTTTATTTCTCAATAGTAAATGGTTAAATTAAAAAAATGTTATAAATAATTTTCGTCTTACATTTTCTAGAAAAATTCGAAAAAAATCTTGCTTTTTATTTTTTTATTTAATTGGTGACTTTTTCACTTTTTAAC
The DNA here is from genome assembly GCA_039881145.1 of Druceiella hillmani. Taxonomy (NCBI): domain Eukaryota; kingdom Metazoa; phylum Arthropoda; class Insecta; order Lepidoptera; family Hepialidae; genus Druceiella; species Druceiella hillmani. The sequence goes on along the minus strand of JAYKKI010000096.1, from coordinate 3,889,175 downwards.
GTCATATATACATGTGTTCTAATACAAAAATGGAAATAGCTCTAAATTTACTGCGCAATTTTAAAATGATGTGAGGACAAACAAATAAACCTTCTTGAAGACAACCGACGGACGAGAATTCCAAATACCACTATATTCTATTTTTTAACTTATCGACCCTATTTTTGGCATGCCATCCACAAATAATTATTTTGTTTATGGCTATTATGTAATATGTAGATACAAATATACATAAATATGCTATATATATATATATATATATATATATATATATATATATATTTGCGAGGTGTGTGTTGTTTTTTATATATGCATTTATTCCAAGAAGATTGTTTCAATATGTTAATATAATTGTTGGTACAGAAATAATTTCCCCAATTCTATTAAAAGATGGTTATTTACTGTAGCCAGCCGAAACATTGAATATATGCTTTAGGGGTTGGTAAACGATTCGTTTTGGTAGAGTTGATGCTAATAAAAATATCTTTCAGTTAACAAAAATGAAACTAATCTCATTCTCTGAAATAATATCGATATTGTGGATTTCGATATCTCATTAGCTCGATTAAAATAAGTCAATATTTGGCAACCTTCTGCAGAACGATTTAAATCATATTTACATTACCATAAACAAACTTTTAAAATATTTAATATTCATTATGTTTGTAAGTGTAATTATTTAGTAACTGGCGTTCCAAAATAGCGTGTGCTTTCTTCACTATCTCCTTCTTCATCGACGTTAGTCGATAATCTTTAATAGTATTATTACCTGTATGAAGATGCTCTATAACTGCTGATTTTATTACTCGTACTGTAATTAACCTCTAGAATTTTATTTCTATTTTATCAAGCAATAACTCAAACACTTGTTAGTCAATTGTAGTCATAAACGCTAGACTGTTGTTATTGGTAAAAAAAGATTCCTGTTTGACATCAAAAAATTATTATTTTCCGCAGCCCTCATTAAATAATTCTATTATCTATCATATTTCTACGCCATGCAAACAAAACACTTTCACCTTTATAATTTTGTTTAAATGAGTCTGTTAAATAACAAATGAGATCATTTCTGAATTTAACAAATACACTGTTCGAAACGTCTTCAACAGACGTTCCTTTTAAAATAAAAACCTGTGAAACATTTTTATTATCTTAACTTTAAATACGGAATTGACTATTATCGCAAACCACGTAGATTGTCGCTTAAGACGGCGGTGTTTTGATTATGTGACTTAATATAAGTGTTGCGCCATTTATTGACATGTCGTAGTACTGAATTTTTCATTGAATAAAATACTGAGTTTCTTCCTTTTATCATTGAAAAATAACTGTCAGTTTCACCCTACAGAAAGTATGCTATTTCTTGAGTTAAAATGTAACCTGAATGTCAATACGAATAATGAGCTTTATCGATAACGAAATTAAAATAAAAACCTGTGAAATATTTTTACCATCTTCACTTTAAATACGAAATTGACTATTGTCGCAAAATCGTTCACGTCGATTGTCGTTTAAGACGACGGTGTTTACATGCAGGTTTTGGTTATATGAATTAATATACGTGTTGCACAATTTATTGACATGTCGAGTACTGAATTTTTCATTGAATAAAATACTGAGTTTCTTCCCTTTATCATTGAATAATAAGATTAAATTTCACCCTACAGAAAGTATGCTATGTCTTGAGTTAAAATGTAACCTGAATGTCAATACGAATAATAAGCTATATCGATAACAAGTCTCACGAAAATCTATGTAGCCGCTTAGGCGCTATTGAGTGATAAACATTCAAACACGCTTTTCATTGTACCTTATATCAGTCCACACAAGCAAATTATCTGTAATGCTCATATTACGCTGCACAAACTTTTCGTACAGGCGTACCATATTTCATAGCGATTCGTCGTTTGCTTGCAGAGTTCTAAAGTAACAAATGAAGAAACAAAAATACTTTCACATTTATAATATTAAGATGTATGATGAAGTATATGTATGATGTAATAATAAATGACGTCATTTCTGAATTTAGATTACAATGTAACTGATATTGAGACAGTTGACTCATTATTGGCGCAATCTTCATTTTTATACACACGATTTCTTTGAAAAACTTGAACTCAGCTAACTAGTTCTGAAAGAAATACAGTTTAAATAATTCTAGTAGTAAACATATTTTTTTATATAAATAATTTCATGAATTTCGTGGCTGTATCAAATTATGTAGAGTGATCGATTTTGTCTCATTAAATGTATACACTACTTCAAAATGCTCATTTTCATGGTAAAATAATGTGCAAATTTATACTGGTAATTTATATTTTAAAAAACTACATCAGTACAGTATATCATTTTATGCAAGATGTGTCATTAAAAGCCGAAATGTTATGTTAGTTCCTCTCTTTGGTATACTATTTGATATGCTCTCGCTGGTATACCATACGTCGTAGTTCTTGAGGGCTTTCTGTACAAGTTTACATCGTTTTAATATAAGAGACAATGCGACGTATTCTTGCGGCTTCGATACACATGATATAAAGTACGTTTTGTATAATTGCAGTAAAAACGAAACACGCCTAAAGTTTTGTCATGGAGCATGAGTCGATATAGTTGAATAGAATCACGAGAACCTTTAGAAATTAATTTCTGCTTTAGTCACCGTGACTTAATTAGAAGTGTAACATGAGGCGAGCCGTTACGGACCCCTAGAAGGGTTCTGAGACAACCAGAAGAAGAAAGGTTCAAACTATAAATATAATTATTTTCCGTGTCAATTTTCCACGTAGTACCTGCTATAATAAGTATTTAAATCACAATCTAATCTTTTTTAACCTTTCAAATATATTTATATTTGAAATATATAAAATATTGATGTCCATTCTCTGTTTCACGTTTTATTTAGAGTTTATTTTTTATTTATTCATATAAATTGGACACTTACATCGTCATTACGTAATTGAGAAAACGGTATAAGCTATAAATTTATCGCTAATTACACTTTTTAATAATTCCAAGTTCCAAGTAATTTTCATCGTGAGAGTCGAGCGAGCATTGCGAAGTTGATTTTCTATGTGTTATGCTCAAATATTAATATTCAACTTTACTTATTACACATACGAATACGATTGCTTTCAATATTCTATCTATATATATCAAAAAGCAAATTAATTCTTCAATAAATCGCTTTGAAAAAGAAAAATAATTGGATCCATCACACGCGTGCCATGTTTACTGAAATAAGTTTTCATCTACGAACCCCCATTCTGAAACAGTGTATTTTTTTTCTGTTATTTAAAATATCACATCGGCTTTTTAGGATATTTTTTTCTTCGTATGCGCTCTAGTGCAAACGTTTCAAGAATAGAAGCTTGCCTGTTAAACTAACGGAAGACCAAAACCTTATCAAAATCTGATCTGAATATAAACATAAGTTTTATGTTCACATATTTTTTTATTATGATCTATCATAATATTTTGGACGGGTAGAACGTGATATAGTTCACTGTTATTTGTGTCCAATAAAAATAGTGTTAAATATTCTTTTCTTGTCTCTGATCTCATTCCCGCGTCGATTCGTTAAACAAATTTTGATCCATAGTTCACAGTTGCGACTGTCGCCGTCTTAAGTATATTAAAGAAACACATAAATTCTTTCATTTTGCTATTCGGCGCTATAAATTCCAAAAAAAATATTACATTTATCATCTTTCTCTAGAAGTTAACCAAATGCCAGCAGTGCACTGCCTTTCTCGAGAAGCGGTTATAACGCGTCACGTGAGCAAATGAATGGTATAGTAAAAAGTAGTTAACGACAACTTTCGGGCAAAAGCGTCGGGTATGTTGATATGACAAAGAGTACACTTGCGGCGGATTGCATCGTCCGCGGCTCCGGACCGGCGCTCTGAACGGCGCCTGGCGTCGAGCCAGCTCGCCCAGACGGCACTCTGCCAGTCGCCACCACCAAGCAAGCGTCCCTCCACAATACCCACGCTGACGACAACGGAGACAGAACTACTACTACGAGTGACGACAAAAAATTTCCAATTACTACGCCATACATGACACTTTAAGTATTGTTGAGATTTAATTCTACGAAATAACGAAAATATTAAATTTTGTTTTTCAGATAACCTAAAATTAAATAATATACGATTAATTCAGGATTCCTCCTATATTAGATATTCCGCTTCCGATTTCGAGCAGATTACATATCGCAATACAGCAAGTACTGATCCACTTCTGCAGCACAAGGTTGTTTTGCTGAACTTACGTACATATATTGCTCTGACAATAGTAAGAGTGTCGAAGCGTAAGCGAAATGCCAGATGATACATATCTAGGTACACGACTAGGCAGGCTGTGGAGTTGTGAATGAAATGCAGAGGCGTGGCGAGTGTCGCCTCCCTCTCCGCTCCCGATAGCTCTACAGCTCGTGAAGCATCACGCCGATGGCTAATGATTAATCGGTGGAGGTTCGCGCGTCGTCGGCGCTAACATGCGGTGAGTAGTGGAGCGACGGCGATCTTTGAGTTATTACGCTACAATATGTTATCTGCCCACACAACCTGTGGCTGCGATCAATACGAGGCCGCGATGGCGCGTTCATTGAGAACGTGGGCGGCGCGTCGTGGGCGGGTGGATATAAAGGGCGGCGCGCGCCCCTTCCGCCGCATTCCGTGACTACCGCTCGAGGGGCTCGCACAAACGGACGTGCTCCGACGACGCTCGCGATTCTAGTTGTGACAGTTACACTTCCATTATGATATCAGTATTACTCTGCCAAATTCTGTGGTGAGTGTTGAGCGATCGATAGAAATTATGTCTATGTAATATAGTTAAGGGAATTTAAATGTGGATTTGTGCTTAATTACTTATTTGGAATAATTGCCGTAAGCTAATAAGTTATGATATTGCAGGCTCTGCGCGCTGCTGAGCGCGGGTCAGGGCGATCCGGCGGTATACGGGCGGCCCCTGTACTATGACCGACCGCCGCTCGGCTACGCGGCCGAGTACGGCGAGGAGCCGTACGCACCGCACGCCTACTACCCGCTCAGTGCCGCTTACTACGAGCCACCGCGCTATTACTACGACGAGATGGCAGCGGAGCTGGCGGCGCGCGAGGAGGCCCGTGAAGCGCGCGAACGCGCTCTGCCCGTTGGCCAAGAGACGTGGTTCGAACGCGACTCGCCGCGTCCCGCAGTCGATCGGGCCAACGCCGCCTTCCTCCAAAATCTCATCCTTTCACAAATGGCCAAGGAGGTCGAGTCGAAACACCTCGCGCCGCGAATTGAGACCGATCCACCCGCCGAGTACTCCCGCCAAGGAGACTTTTATGACGAACGGGACGAGCGAGACTTCGAGGATGAGGATGTACGTGAGCTGAAGGCGCTCGCTGGTAAGCCGCTTTACCACGTGCCCAAGACTAAGGTCGGCAAAGTCGCCTGGGAAGAGCCCGAAGGGGAAAAGCCAGTGGACGCGACGCCCGACCGCGACTACTACCAGGATTATCCATCTGACGAGGAGTGGATAAATTGGGGCAGCAAGCGTAGCGGGCCACGAACGGGCAGCACGACGACATCGGCTACACCGACCACGACGGCGGCGATGAGCGGCGCTCCCATCAAGTCGGGCCAGAAGGAGGTGGTACTACCGCGACCCGCCACTCCCGTGCGCCATCCCTTCCCCGAACCCATTATGAAGATGATCAAAGCCGAAGCCCAGCAGACGAAACGCTCGCCCTCCGTCTACGACACCATCAAGCGGATGATATCGTTGGAGAAGGACCGCGAGGTGAGTAAACCGGAGACGCAGGCGGGACGCGGGCGGGTGGGGGTCGCGCTGACGTCACACCGCGCGCCCCTCGCCCGAGCGATCCAAAAATAGACGGCGCTCGCTCCATTCACCGCGCGCACTCACACCCCCCTCTCATTGCAGACGCAGGACAAGGCGCCGCGGAAGCGCTTCGTCATGTCCGAGGGTGACCTGGTGGGCGAGCTGCGCGGCCTCAAGACGCGCGTGCGAACGTAGGCCGCCCGTAGCCGACCGCCGCCGATCTACTGCTCGACTCCACACCCCGAAGGCGATATACATTCTTCATTTGAGACTGATTATGTAAATTATTGTATATACTAACCGTAAGACAGTTTTTTTTATTTTATTTATTGTTGTAATATATTATCGGTAATTAGCCTGCGTCTCGTGCACAACGTTTCGATATGTCCAAACCGAAGAGCTTTTTTACATATGTCAATCAGTTGGTTCGTAATCGACTGAGAGTTCAAACATAAATACGCGCGAATGTGATGAAAGCTTTAATGGTATTGTTTGTTTCTGAGATAATCGATCCGGACATACCTAAAATTGCACTAACAATGCTGTATTAAGATTACAAAAGATTAAATAAAAGGCTACCGATAAGAGGACAGTCAAACTTAAAAATCAACTTTGCCGCCTATTGAGGTCGATGTCATACATTGTGATCGTACATATATTGTGCGACACGACTAAAACCATTGGCGGGATATAAGTTACAACTCATTTTGTCTATTATTGTAGAGGAAAATGCTTTCTTTTTTATAGTTTTAATAACGCAGAATGATGTCTACGTATTTAAAAATGTTTATACTCATTCGTTCGAATATTTTATTTCACGGCCTAATCGACCATATTTTTCAAAAGTTATTAAATTTTCTGGTTAATTAGTAAATAGAAAATTAAAAATGCACATTTTTCAAAAGTGTTTTCTCCAATTAAATTCCAACTTTAATTCATTGCGCTAAATAAAACACATTCTCTATGATATAGGAAGATAATATGTAATAAAATACGATATGCCGTTTCGTCCATTCGAATATTTAACTGCTGTTGGTAGTTTCCAAAATATCCCTATCATATTTCAAAGTATGCAGTTACGCCGTGTCTGTTATTATGTTCATTTTATATGTGGCCTGGATCTATTCCTTAAATCGAGTAAACATCAAATCTGCATTACGTAAGCCCCGTACAGATCATCCCAGTTTAATTAACTAACGAATCAATTACTTAACACAAACCTAATTTTTGCTCACGATGAAATATTACAAAATTTCACACTCAGTGTACAAAATGATTAATAATAAGATAATGAAATCAACGGCTCAGTCGGAAATTTCAGTGATAAACGCTAGCTTTACAAGCTTCTTAAACTTTTTACTTAAGGCGAGGTGATACGGAGACCTAAATAAATAATTAATCATTATGAATTAGCCAATTAATCATTATATTATATTTAGTAGTTTATTTTTTATAGATAACATTAAATGTAAATTTGACTATTTAAGTATTTTTACAGTTTAGATAAATATGATCAATCACCTCCACTCGTATATCGTTGCGTAAACCGACTTCTCCCCATCTCACACATAATTGTCAATCTCTTATGACTTCTGGTATATGATTTTGCTTGTAGAAAATATTATTTTAAATTACTTTGTATCGATAAAGAAATACATTACTTTCTTTTCGATACCTTGCGACCGCTTCATTAATTTTTTTCAAGACAACAGTTTTGTCTTTGACGATATTTTCGTGATCTTATAAAAATACTTTAATGAGAAATTATTTTTTCTAAATATTAAGATCTTATATATTATAGTCAAAAATTCTAAATCCTTCCAAACCAAATATTTAAATTCCTTCAATTTATATGACAAGTACATATTAATTAGGCTATTATCATTTCAATTTGTTGTAAACTTTTTAGTTGAAAAGATATTGTCAATATTTTTAAAAATTGTCTAATATAGATACCACGAAACGTTCTTATAAGGTTTATATAATTCACAACGAAACAACGTCATACTGACTATTGTGGAATTTGAAGTTTTGTAATTTTTTCATAATTTTATTTCAACAACAGTTTAAAAACGAATTAAATGAGAATGGCCTAAATAATGAAACGGTTACAGTTCGTAAAATACGTGCTTAGGTTTAAAACTGCGAAAAGGTGCCTAAAAACTGTTTCTATAATCTGTTGTTGTTTTCAGTATTATAATTTGCAACTATTTATAAATTCTAAATTAGTGGCTTTATTATAACTAAGCTTTTCGGAAAACTCGGGTAAGATGTGAGTTTAACAATGAAACTGTTAAGTCTTCGATTGACAATAAATATAATGGTACAATTTTCCATATTATACAACCCTTTGGTATATTTACAAATGACAAGGCGATAAGGGGTGCTCATACATAAAATTCGATATATCGACTTCCATCTCCGTTTCGCTGTATCTATTAAGTTAGTTGAAAATATTGCATATTTAAATTTAACTGTTCAATATTTCCTTTAACTATAAATCATTATGTCAATTATTCGAATTCTTAAAAGAATATGCCAATACTTTAAACGCGAGATCCTTAGAGATAATTTAAAGATATAAAGACTCGATATATCGATATTTTAAACTATTCTTTGCGCCCATTTTAATTACTCAACCGAACTATACCTCGATATTTGTATATCGTGACATTGGAGGAAGTAACAATTTGTCATAGAATATCATAATTGAATCATCTGCCAAATTAAATTAATTATGTCAAATTGTAATCAAATAATTATTCATTATAAATAAATATAGAAGTGTCTCATCCATATTCATAGTTATCTTGATGAACATATCTATGCGTGGCAGTTACTTACTTACAAGTATCAATTATTATCGCCGCAATGTACTGTAGGCGTATCTTTTGATATTTCTATATGGTACGAAAAATTTGTAAACTATTTAAAAAATTTGAAAAAAAATGTTATTCGAATAATACTTCATAAAAATTATATTATACTGATCCTGTAAACCATTTAAGGCCATCAATTTTCAGTCAACTGACGTCACACAAGCATTTTAACTGCGTAGCGATAATCTGTCAGCATTCTAGCTACAATGTACTCTACATAAACAACTTAAACCTAATAAACAGTGGAAAAATATATCGAAAATTAATTTATTGGGCTTTTCCAATAATAAGCAAATACCTTAAATTCAAAACGAGTAATATATTACGAAACTACGCTGAACTTTCGTGAAATTGTTAAAATAAAAGTAACGGATCGGTCTGATCAAAAGTTACTGACATCTTTGAGCTATCAATTGGCCTAAAATGGAACTAGTTAATAATAAATACTTATTCAAATACAGTCACACATTTATTTTATATGGTAATGACATTACAATGAATAGTGTCGTCAATTATTTTCTTTTGTAAAAAAAACGAAATTAATCTGATTATGCAATTTGTTATTATTTGATACTTTCTTTATAAATCAAAGAATTAAATTAAATAAGAATTAAACTGTAAAAACAAAATGTTATGACGGTGTTTTAAAAGGACTGATTAAAAAGAAAATATATATATTGTGTGTACATACAAATCTTGTTTTAATTCATACAAAATCGTTTCTACACAAAAGTGACGTGTTATGATGACGTCGCTGTAGATACACTATCGCACCAGAAAACCGACCTTGGCATAAGAATTATGAGAGAACTTTACGAGACATTCTCGAGCATAACAACTAAAGATCAATAAAACCATGTCGAGTTCGGAGTCGGTTTGCGTTATGTCTTCCAGTAAGGGTGTTTGCGCGTGGTCTGTGAAGCTCTGTCTAGTTGCTTACTAAAGGCGTAGTTGCAGGTACTTTCAATTAAGTACCCCAGTATCGTATGAACTTGAATTAGCCGCAACTTTATGAACCTTCAACGGACTGTCTGTAAACATGATTTTAATACAATATGTTATGTCGTAGCAAGTATATACTTTGATATAGTTCATGTTATTATTATAAATCTAGTCGTAAATAAATTGCTTATGTCATTGTATAAAACCTGCCTTGAATGAAGTGGACTCAAGTTAAAATGTAATCAGTTTCGTAGAAAAAATGATAATTTATGAAGAATATAAGAAAAATAATATTTAATCAGACTGGTTCCCGTCTGCCTTTCATCTTAATTTTTCCTCATTAGACGTTAGTAATTGATGTATTTTTTGTTTAAATCTTTATCGTAATAGGTCACGTTCAAAATATCCGTTACAAATTAAAAAAATTGAGTGTTAGAAGACCATCATACATGATATGCTAAAAGATAAACAAACAGGTATGCGAGGCTATCATAGTGCCTATTATACTTTAAACAACTAAATAGCATCCATAATGGGTTTTTTGACCCGCGTGTCTACGTTGAAGTTGATACTTATACTAAGTACGATGAAAACAAATAAATCGTTGTACAAATTCAATAACGAGCTTCCTCGCGTGTTCAAACGAGCTAAAACCGAATAGAGAGCAATGAGATGTTTTATATTTCGTTTTCAACATGTAGCACTACAGAACATATCAACAAAAGATAAAGAAAATCACTGCTTGAAAAACTCGTGAAATTTAAGAAAAAAATTTACTCTACATATTAGAATTTATTAGAAAACGATCTCATTCAGTTTTGAATTTCTCTACTCATACTCACACATACGAGTAGGCGGTACTCTGCTTTCCTCGTGTATATTTTTGCATGACAATCCTTGAAATATCAAAGTGAGTCAGAGGCTGTGATATATGTATAAAAATGGTACACATTTCATACAAAACCGATCAGGAACTTTTGTTATTATAGTTCGTACACTAAGAAATATATTAGTTTTCTGTAATATCATTATATATCTAGTTTAAATACATATTTAATTTCATTATTACAACTCTAATACATCACTTAGCTTTTTTATTCTCGTAAAAAATTTATTGCTATCGATACCCATGACCATACGATCCGGATCTATTTAGCTCCTTTTTTTGGTTTAAAGCCAATTCATTTTGCTTCCTCCAATTTTCCTCGGTTTGTATCTTTATTCAGTAGTAGCAGCCATAGTCTTCGTACCCGTGTATAGGGAAGATTGCCCAATATTTTTTACGCACAATAAAGCTGCATTCACACGAAATAAAAATGAGAATAATATAGTGGAACAATACCACAGAGCATAAAATATAACTAGAGATGGTAAGTGTGGCAAGCCGGCCACGGATATGATCTGCGTATCATATGTCGTTCTCTGCATGATAACGTATACTTCAGTCGCAGATCAAATGCGATAAGTGATAAAGCTCCGTCATTAATTGTTCATTAAGGTCCAAAAATGTACTTTTGTGCCAAAAGTACATTCAAAAATAAAAACTAGCAAAAAACCTAACCAACTACAGAACTGTCCATATTCGTTAAGTCAATTAGATTACATTTTATTGAATTTTGAATGAAAATGTTATTGGCGACATAGTTGCACTAGTTCGCGTCACTAGTACAGACATTTGATGACATTATCGCTTAAGTATCGATAACGTGAATATATCTAAATGAGATAAAAGTTTCACACTTCAAAGCAATTGCATTTAAATAAATATGTTACAGTATAACTGAAAAGTTTTTCATTCATTTCATAAAATAGCTTAAAACAAAATATAAATTAATGATAAAAATCTAAAGCATACGTTGTTTGAATAATATTTATAACTAATGAAAAAAGATCTGTTTAAAAAAAAAGTTGTACACATGCGTACATCTATATGAACAACTTATGTTTTAAGATTCATAGCAATTCGAGAAAGAATAAACTTTTAAATTGTGAACGTTTGGTATTTTAGCCCTTACATCAATTTTAAATCTGAATTGAAGGGCTTGTCCTGAAATACTTGCTGTTAAATAACCTAAAGATCCCTCTTTAAAGGAGAAATGGAACAAAAGCGGAATCGAAGAACTAGTTTCCTACAAATTTAGGTACAATTAGCTCAGCACACTTTTTAAACATGATGTTGATGTAAATTAATCCCAGATAAATAAGAATTTGTACCTAAAAGATGTTCCAATTTTTACCAAAAACATTACCAAATTTTTGCTAGCCATGTCATTGATGAAATGGCAATACGTCTTTACGTTGAATGGAACGGAAAACATTGTCATGGCTATGCAGACGCAGATATTGCTTTAAGTGAAGACTATTTGGCAGAGTAGAAGCGGTATTTGTGAAAATTCGTGTCGCCAGTTAAAACAAGGCACGCCTTCCCCGTCCAAAATCATGAAACCCTAGAGAACGAACGCTATATAATCAAAGGTAATTTAAAATCGTTCTAAAATTTTAGCGTTGTTTACTCATTTATCGACAGCTCACTCCGATATCGAAATAAGGTAGCATAAAAAATAAGCCGATACATCTAAATTATTTTTAAGGAAACGTAAATTCTACGAAACTAAAATATTTATGTACGTATTAAAATATTTTTAAATTTATTATCTACATTCGACACAACAAACTGAGTAATTGAAACAATTTTGTTAAAAGACAATTTTTTTAAAAGGGTTTCGTCTGTTTAAGTCATTATAATTAAAAATGTTGCTATTTTATTTAAGAAAATATTTGCGCCCTCTATTAAATTTGGACATATCTTCATTGTCATAATGTACAAATAACATCAATTTAATTTTTTTGAATTGAACTTAAACGATGAAACGCACAGTGGTGCTTATGAACAATGAAGTCATTCAGTTTAATGAAATGACAGGGTTACTCCCCGTATGATCTAATGAGGACAAAGGTAAAAATAAATAAAATAACAGTTTAAGAACATAATTTAATACAATTTGCAAATGCCTAAACAAAAAACAATATTATAATAATTTGAGTCTAAAGTCTATACCAAAATTTAATTTATTACCATAATTTTAATTTATAATAACTGTCAACGATCTGTTCCCTACAACATTAAGAAATAAGTTTTAGACAAATCTCTCTTTTCGAGATACTAAGATACATTGAGGTATTTTAATTATTCTTGAATCTTTTCCTAAATTATGGTTAATAATATACATAAAATTTCTCATTGATTTTAACATTATGTATGAATGATAAACACATATAGAAATATTTATTTATCATTTTAATAACTAAACGCCTTTTTATATATTCAAAAGTTTTCTATTTTATTTTGTCGCTTATATCTGCTAGATTTAAATTATATCAATGATAAAATACAAAAAACATGAAAACTATATTTAGGAAATTTAGAAAACAAAACAATATTTTATATTCGTTGTCATGTAAATAATACAAAAAACTTATATTTTGTCAGTATAAATTAACATAGAAAAGACTGGTTCGCGGAACTGCATGCGAACACATGTTACCAATTTTAAACTCTTATCTTTTGACGTGTTAATAACTATAAATATATTTCAAAATTTTATTATTACTAAGTTTATTTACTTTTTGAATCTACCTTATGAACTGTGTGAATAATATTGCAGCCGTTTATTTTAATATCATTATTTCACTATAGAATTAGTATGCAAAGTCAACTGCTCTAAAATATAAAAGTGTTGTCCTATTAAGATCGCGTCTTCAAACATATTTACTTTATCAATACGAATGCGATAATAACATTAAATGTGCAACACTAGTGACACATACCGGCCACAAAACAATAATATCCTCTGTGATACTGGCACAGAACAAGAAACATACCGATACAAACCTGTCACCAACAATGTTTTTAATTAAATCAGAGGAAATATATTTAAAATTGCTTACCGATAATAGGAAATTCCGCAACTCCTTACATTCCGATTTTATTTTTCCACGTAATTATAGGACACAAGCGCGTTTTTGAGCGCTAATGATCAATGAATGATGGAGCTCTACTAATTATCGCATTCGATCTACGACTAAATCACCGTAAAGATTATAATAGTGGCGCGCGTGCCACGCCTACTTACCTTCTCCTGTTATGTTATATGCTCTATAGAATTTAACAACTCCATGATGACTTGAACAGGGGTAGGGGCGTACGCCGCAATGTAAATGACGGATATCAGATAACATAGCGTTATCCGAGCATACCGCTTCTATTTTGTCTTATACTCTGGGAACAAGAAAATATCGTTCAAGTGTAGACATAAGACTACAGGACCAGACAATGACATTTCGATTGTCCTCTGATATAGAAATCATGGCTATCTACGCAAGATAACGTTTGCCGTCAACACTGTCTTGTCCTTGTATGAACGACCCAGAAACAAGGCAGTTGGACAATATTTATTTATTTATTTATTGAAAGGCTCACAAAACAAGTTACAGTCACGTAGATGCACAATAAAAATGACAGAGTATAAAACTAGACTATAACTCTAATTATGCGTGCACAAAATAGTTATAGTATTTATAAATACATTTTCAAGGGTTACTCGTGTTATTAAATATATTACAAAATATATTGATCAATTACTAAAGTTATTATTAACTTAGAATTATATTATTTTCTATATACTGAACAAAACACTAATTCTATCGTAGCTAGTTTTAATTTATAAATAATATATTTTGTATTACCTTTTTAAATGTTAATATTTTCGGACCAAAAATGTCTAAGGACGGATGTTGAGACACAATGTCGTTATGCAATCGGCACATTCGAATTATGGGTTATAAAAAGAAATCAAATTATGGGGTTATTGTTATAAACTTGTAGTACGAATAATCTCTGTAATGGTATACGGGATCTGAGTCGAGTGTTGAAGTTGAGTAGAGAGAGGAGATAGGGACAATCGACATGCGAATGTATGATTTTGTATAAATATAAAAAATCAGTGCTTTTTCTCCGTGCAGCTAGTGATGACAAATTAAATCTCTGTAGTTGGATTTCATAGGACCTATACTCTCGTCCAAGATAAAATCTGTAACAAAAAATATTCAAGATCCTCTTTTGTAATTTTTCAATTCTATCACAGTGCTATTTGTAGTAGGGAGACTAAATAACTGACCCGTATTCGAGGATACTTCTGATTAGTGAATAATATAAATATATAAAAGTGTGATAGTTTTTAAATTCATTAGTGGAACGAGAGATGAATCCTAGAAGCTGGGCACTTTTATGAACAATGTGATCGTAGTGAGAACGGAATGTCAGTTTTTTATCAAAAAAAACTCCGAGATTTCTAACAAAAAACTTATATTACAGGGTCGAGCCGCCCAGTACGTACTTAAATAAAAATTTAGTTTTTAAAGTAGTGAAGGAGATAATAAAGCACTTGTTATATAAAATAAAGTCAATTATATGATACAAATCAGAGAGTATAAAGGATGCCAACTTCTAAAGTTTATACGTATTATAGCAAAGCACGACAAAGCGCACGTTAGTCATCATTACATGCCCCGCGTAAATAAGAAAATAATTTGTACAATGTTTCAGTAGTTTTCACGAAATTTATCCGCAATTACTGTTGATTTTTACTATCGAATGGCACTATAGAAAAGGAAAGTATTTCAATCAAGTTTTTGATTGGTGTTTATTGTAATAATTGTCGTAGTGAGCGTATTGTTATATCCCTAACCTACCAGCCCTTATGCTTATACAGCGTTACTCGCAAGCATAGCGACGCAGTCCGGTTCCCATGACAAAACTCTATTCTCAGACATCTCAACAAATGGCATTCCTAGATACAAGTCCCGCTCAGGTCAGAAGTTCAGAAGGCCAATCTCCAGTTCACGTCAACCATCGACCAGTTCCATATTTAATATACAAGAAAGTATTCGAATTAATATTGAGACATATAAATAAATGAAATCTTAACCATTAGATAGTTTTGTTAAAGAGATCCTCGAAGACCAATTATAATAATTCTCTCCGGGCCACCAAAATGTTATTCGGAATTAATTCATATTTGAATGCAATAAACAGAGCATATTACTATAGGGAAGTGGCCGTGAGTGTAATGCATGACTACTTGAAAACTTAAATACGTAGCTGTATTTTCATGTCTCGAAAACAAATTTCCGAGATACATCTTAGCTACTTTAGAAAGTTAGACGTCAAAGGTTGCGACAACAGGATGGATTAATATTTGACTGCGGTATCCTAAAAGAACCCCGACTAATCTATTCAGCCCAAATGATATAACAGATTAAATCCTTCAAAGAGCCTTCGCAGTTATTGTAAACTATTAATAGAAATAATCTTAATATAAGCTTTCAATATCACGGGACCCCTAAAGCAGAAAGATAAACAACTAACCCCAAAAATAGTTCCATTTTTTCTCTTCTAATTCATAAACCAGCTTAAGATTTTGCCCATAAGTTTTTTTTAGTTTTATGCCTTCAGACATTTGGACCCAATATACCAATGAGCTTTTCCTTTAAATTATATAAATATTTCCTTATTGTACTGAGATTATTTAATGACATGATTTACAAATTCGTCAGTGAATATGAAGTGGTACCTAAAAAAAGTTCGAGCCTTGGAAACTGATCAAATAACGCCCAGAGGGACACACTTATCAAATAACGCCCAGAGGGACCCTTGTTGATGATCGATTCTAATTTTCTCGTACATCGTAAACATGTTTGTATCTTGCCCTTGCAAACCCGAATTCAATTCATTTAATTTGGTTAATACATCTAACAAGAAAACCAATACAACCACATAGGGCCAGTTAGTATCAGTTTAAACTCGGCATTTTTGTCGTCGTATTACTCGACAATGAAGAATTAAATTTCGTGTTTCGGCTCAAATATCCTTGACGCAACTTTTTATCTGGATAGACAATGAACTTTTATATATAGCAGCAAGGTATCTTGCTCAGTACCTAGCTCTTTGCAAAGATCTTTAAGAATTCTTATATTGGTGACATTTTTCAGACTGACCTATTACTCGGCCGGTATCTTGTACTTTACATGCTAAGGCTTCTCATCGAATCTCACAGCTTGTCCATTTTATCTCTAGTGTTACTTTAGTTATCTCTATAAAGATGGATCGACTCTATTTTATATATAGAGCCGATCCATCTTTATTCTGGCGCTATCGTTTCGACAAAATTAAATTATTTTTTGGACAAAATAGTCAACCATACGAAAAATACCATCTCCAGGAAAGAAAATTAAAAAGAAACAGCACAACAGAAATTCTTAATAGACTTCTTTGGAACGAATAGTCTATAACGAGAATAAATTAAAAGTTGAGATAAGTTGGTTAAGTCGATTCATCGAGTTGAATGGTAAAATACACGCACTGTAAAATGCTGGTCTTTTAAGTTATTTGACATGACATGCGACGAGAAACTATTTATTGACATAGGAATATTATTTGACATAGGAATAACATCTAGTTCTCGCGTTTATTCCTTACACACGCTTTCCAAGTCAGCGACTTGAGTATTTCTTCAATAGTGTGTGGTTTTCAATTAATGACTATTCAATTATATACGGTCTGTTAGGTTTTCAATGCTTTCACATTTTATTCGGGAACGTAATATATTGTTGCTCTTCTTTAAGATCTTTCAATTTATAATGGAAGAACGCCACCACTTGATCCATGAAATTCCAAATAACGCGGTAGTAAAGACGGTTTTAATGAATCATTAGAGGGCACTTTAGTTCTGAGTCGTTAGTTGGCCAAATTATTTTTTCCCTTATTATTACCCATTCGGCCTCTTATCAGCCAACGATACACCTGAAAGAGGATATTAGACATTTTTAATCTCTAACTTAAATATGCAGTACAAAAACATATGCTGTAATTAGGCTGCAGCGATCCAGTGCTGGACATTGAACTATCAAAATAAAGTTCAATATAAGTGAACAGGTATATTACACAAAACATAATAAAATTAGTGATAAATAATAATTACAGTCTTAACGTGTGGGAAAAATCCCTGAAATCTTATCAAAATGGCACTCAATAAATAAACGATTTTTGAACTCTTAAAAAAACATTTTTCCATCTGTAATCAGAAATGTATTGCAACGGTAAATTTAAAAGCAATTACACAGAAAAGTCATTGATTAATTTTTAGGTTGACATAATAAATGTGCATCAAGTTATTAAAAAAGTGCTGAATTCTTTAACACCGTTTTGCACGACATATCTTTAGTATTGTGAGGGCGAATTTTCGATGACGAGTAGTAAAAATAAATATAGTCACCGACTACAAATTGAAGATGATTAGAGCTAAAAACCCATTAAGTAAAAGTCCGGTTTTTCAGAGCTTTTTAAAGGCAAGCATGCATTTTTATTGCAATGAACATAAGGTGTATTACTTTGTAAAATTTGTATAGTTTGTTAAAAATATTTTGAAATATCGAATTTCTACTTTGGGAGGGGTATCAATCCCTCCCACTGATATGCATGTTTTTCAAAGGGGTGCCTAATAAAAAATAATTGAGAACCATTAGGCAAATAATTAAAATTTTACGAAACCTACTACAAAATCGATCGTACAACAGTACGAGCGAAATAGGAAAGCTCATCCTTTCTCGTACATCGCTGCGTGATCGTTCCCGCGATGCAGCGGAGTAGTGCAGTTAGCGGCCCGTGTGCTGGGCCGATAACGACCGCGAGCCGCGGCCCCGCGCGATGCGAACCTTCTCGACCTACTTCGCCCAAGTAGGCTACGCGACGCCCCTCACCCCGTCCCCTTTCACTGACGCCGCCCTTCGTTGCAGCTCGATAGACGGCCCCGTCCAGTCGGCATAAAAATAGATTTGACTCAGAACGATTTGAAAGAGTGTTTTAAAGTACATAATATAAATACATACACTTTCAATTCACTCCACGCAAAACATAGTGTGTTTTATAGTCCGCCCACCAATAGAGCAAAGAAGCCGCGACATAGCTTTAATGCTTATATATTCGTAATCGCTATTAAATGTTATTACATAAATAGAAAATTTATTTTATAAAAGGAAGTCATCTTTATATTGATATAAATGTATATTAATTAGTGAATCAATTCAATGTCCGTCCGTCTGTCTGTCGCAGGCGATTTTCTCGGAAATTATTGGACGCAAAAATGTGAAATTTAATTCAAAGATACAGTATGGTGTCCTAATTATAGGCGAGGAAAGTTAAAGTTTAATTCGGGACGTTAATTTCAGGGAGTAACTGGAAGTATAAAAATAATTCTTTCAAGTTTACTTGAGTTGACGCCCTACAGGTGTCAAATTAAAACTTATTATAGCACAAATTTAGCAATACGTTTCATGTATTTTTTCATGAACATTTTCCCTTGTCACTCTCTCTCAGAAAAATCTGAAAGAAATCATGAGCATTGAAAATCAGACATAGATTTAATCAAAATTATTAGCATTGAAAAATTCCAGCGTAGTTAATTGTTATAAACAACGTAATTGTTTATTTCCTTAAAACTGCTGGACCATTGCAATCAAACATATTTTTCAACAAAAAAATATTTTTCACGATGTAAATACCAACTTTTCTCCTCAGATGTTTCTTAAAATGTTCAATTTGGCTCAGTCGAAACGCTCCCCACTCAACGCGCGGCACATAAAAAGAGTGTATTAGGTACTATTAATATTTGAGCGAGAGCTGATGGCACGGAACACTAATTATGCAAGTATAGTTTTCACTTGACCGATTTTTTAGAATTCAACTCGAATCACTTCATGATCTTCTATCTGTTCATCTTTACGGTGATACTTGTATGATAGGAACCTTCAAAATAAATCAGTATTATTTAAAGAATGAGAGACTGAGTTAATGGAATAAAAAAGTCCGTAAACTGTAAATTACAAAATAACTATACATGTGTAAATATATCTATAAATATGTAAGTAAATTACAAAAATATAAATATAATAATATATAAATATGTAAGTAGAGATCTTTAACACTAAGAGACCTTCACGCCAATTATTTACAAAACATGCTAAACATTTATATGCCCTTTCCCAAAACTTATGATTTTTTTGCACTTTCGTACTAGATATGCAAATGATGTATATACATATGTCTGGGCAATTTGTTATTATTCTTTGTTTGTTATCATAATAAAATTTACGTTGTCAATTAGTTTCAAACAATAAACTAACAAAACTCACACTCTAGTACCAACGACCATTTCTCCTTTAAATATTATTGTATATATTTCCGAATAATCCATTAAGTACTTAATCCATTTAATTTCACGACCAACAAGTAACTTTACCCAAAGTTTAAAGACAAAAAATAGCAAATCAGTCATAATAACATCTGAATTAGACGTGCTGCGTTAAAATGTAGATTTTCTAGCTATTAGTTGCTTGTAAATTCATAATTTTACTATTTTCTATAATGACATTCTCTACAAAAAACACTCATTCTTCAATCAGTAGATATTTTGAGAACCAAGCTTAAAAGATAAACGTGCGAATTGCGTGCGTGTCAAATTAAGTAATAAAAAGTAATAAGTAACTGAAGTAGACAAATAAAATTGATATTAACTATATATAAAACTTAATATTTATAGTAGCTGAAAAAGGGATGCTGACAGAGACTGTTTTTCTTGAAGAGACTTTAACCTATTTTCCGAGGAAATTTAAAAATAAAAACACAAATAATTACAATACACTACTAATAAATTCAGGCATGTAAATAATTACAATGCCTGAATTTTCATTACAAAAATACTATCACAAACAATCGGTGAAATTGAGCACTCACAAAAACGAGGCGCTTATTATGTAGATATCGATTACGCAGTTATTAGCAATGCGTCGATGTGCACATTTCAAGAGCTGATAAGATAATGAAATGTATGAATAGGGGATCATTATTTACGCCTCGGTATATTTAAGTCTTAGTGCTAATTAGACCGAATGCTATTTTAAATACATTAAGAACTTTTTTTAATACTGTCGCAGTGAGTTCTTTGATTTTTGACAAATTATCAGTGACAGTGCAAAACCGTATAAGGTAAGTTTGTAAATATCGGGTATCGACAAAAATAGCAAAATTGGAAAGTTAATTAGCTTATTAGAATTCATGCGATGTGAATTAGGTAAGCCATCTTTTCATACGTCGAATAAAACTGCCTGTTTGTTTCAAAACATGTCGAACTTAAGAATGTAGTTAGAAAAGAGCAGCACGAAAATAAAGAAGCATCAAAGAATCTTCAGGCAGTAAGGTCCGTTCTCAACGCTAGAACCCTTTACTTTTAAAACTGCAATCGCACACAATTTGTTAGTTTGCAATCTCGGAAACGGTAAAGCGACCTGCTACTGATTTGATAACACCTCATATGATCTAAAAACTTCAAAACGTTAGCCTCATTTTTTTTTTATTATTAGACGAGAGACCGAAGATAATATTTCGATCTGTTATCTTATGAGAGATGCTGTAACATTCAGTAATAAATGCACAGAATAAAATCGTAATGACGTCGTATCTAATGCAATATTACGATTGGCCATCATGAAAATTGTAGTCGTTATATAAACAATTATAAAGGTCATCTGTAGATGTAAGTAGAGTTTGTCCATTCGGTGATGGAGACAATGTTAAATAAATTCTCTTAAGTATAAACAGCCATATTACGAGGTTTTCATACAAGCTTAGGCATTTATAAATATTTTAGGATAAATACTATTTTTATTAGAATATTTAAATATTAATATTTTTTTATCGTATCATAAATCAAACAATAAAATAATTTTTAAATCATATCTCGCTACTTTTATTAATATCTCGCACGACACGAACAAACAAAATAAATTTCAAACGTTCGACAAAATAAATTTCAAACGTTCATACTTATGAGTATCGGAATATATGGTGGTCTCAATAGTACCACCATAGATTCCAATGTAGCAGGCCAATATATGCAGGTAAATAAGCCAAATTTGAAATTTCCAAATGAAATGGAATTCAAAAAAAGTATTATGAAAAATTTTACCAAAACCTCAACAAACAAATTGTATATAAGATATACAATTCTAAAATAAGTAGTTTAGGTATCTTTACAAGTGGCTTTTCTAATTTTTGTCCTATACGATACAGGAAATTTTAAAAATCTTTGACTTCTTGCTCCCTCTGATTTCCATAGAATATTTTCTGGTGTTCACTGCAGATATATAAGGGGTTAGCAAGTTTTATCGCAATAAATTTAAAGTTTCTGCATTCAATATTTTCTGAGAAAAACGACGTCACAGATGGACAGATAGACATACGTAAGTAATCCTTTAAGGGATTTGTTTTATTTTTTTTACTTTTAGGTAGGAAATATTAAAAATATTTTTTTTAAACCCGAAAAACTACATGACATCACGACACCACGTTTTCTAAAGTTTTCAGTACCAAACACTGCCAGAATCGATTAGAGCCGGCTGTGTGATACCAAAAGATCGCCCAGTTCTCGTAATTTCAAGTATCATAACTTCAAGTATCAATCACAATCTCAAATATCATAATTTACTATGTAAATAAAATTGTTATATCATAGATTCAAGTTTTCTGTTTAGGTACTACTTACTACTTCCAATTAGAAAAGAAGAACAAACGGTTAAATGTTGTTATGAATATATGGTAGAATTGAGCGTCTGATCGAAATATAATTTTTTGTAAACTTGAATAGCACAAAATCAAACAATAAAAAAATCGCTAATCAGCATTTAAACAGTAACTTAATATACAAGCTTGTATAATCTTTACAAATGTGCCTATTATTAACTATTAAAATTAAAAAAAATTAAGTTGAACGTTTCAAACAAATATTAACCATTCACAAAGAATGTATATACAGGTCATAACGCATAGTATGTTGTTAAAATCGATATATTTTATTAACCGAGATGCAGAAATGTATTTTTGAAAACTGCTGATCACAAATCAACAAATTGTATTTGCAGATATATTTATAGCGTCATGAAGAACATGTTACCATTTAATTATATCCAAAGAGAAAAAAGGAAAAGAACATGAAAATTGATTGTGAAATTATTTCAAAAAAAGAGATGGGGAAGAAAAAGTAAAATTATCATTCAAAACGGAGATGCATCCTTACAGGTTATATTAGAATTTTTACTGAAAGCACTACGCTTTTGCATACCTTCTCAAATAAATAGACCTCTTCGTTAAATATAAAATGGAGAATATGAAAAAAATTATTTTAATGAAACATGACGTAATTAATGGATAACAAAAATCATATTACAAGAGTTATAATATTTAATCACAATTAAAAAAAGAAATACAAGCGATCATAATTTCAAAAAAAATGTTGACGAAGAGTTGATTCTTTATCAATAAAGTTTGAAAAGGTATTGGAATTTACTATCACATAATCGAAAATCCATAGAAATACAGACTCGTGAAAAAATTAATTTATCTAATTATCAATCAGCTAGTCAAAAGGATGAACAGTGAATGATACTGATGTCAACCAGAATAAAAGCAAGGTGAGACAAATTTAGAAGATAGCATATCTTAAGAAACTCAATTTTGGAGAAATAAAAGATAATACAAGAAAATTATATTCAAATTTAAGGTAAGAAATACTTTACGGAGGAGTTATGTTAAAATTTGAAATTACCTAAATGAACACAATGATAAAATCTCATTGGATGAATTAAGAGCTGTTAGAATGCATAATATAACCTAAAAGTAATATTGAGAGTTTACCTAATAATATCGAGACGATAAAAAAAAGTAATCCAGTTGGGTGAGAAAGTTTTGCATCATTTTTATATGAGACCTATTTATCAGTAGCTTTCGTTAGAAACCCCCAAAGAAATTAATATATAAAACAATTTTATCTTAAAAGTGTGTCCGAAAGTGTGTCATACCTGCACGAAGAAAAAAGTTAGCTTTAAATGCGTTTAGAACTCTGTCGAATGATGGTTTCTCTACACCTAAAAAAAAATAAAATCGACAAAAAAACAATCGGGTCCCCATAAAATTTATTTAAAAAATAAATTTTTATTGATTTATGGTTTTTGTATGTGGGGAAAAGTGGAATCTATAAACGAACTTAAGAAAAATCTATTAAAATTAATCTATTACAATCTATCTATCACATCCAGCCGATGATGACGGTGAAGAAAAGCTAGTAAAGCGACGCTTGTTATTTGTTGCATTTTTTGAGAAAGGTTACGTTCTCAAATTAAGACTTGGCTACAATGAGAGAAAACATACACTCTCGAAAACCTTAATGCGTGTAACAGGTTTATAAGTAACAAGTATATATCTGCGTAACAGGTATATTGTACCAAATATAAATCAATTATGGCAATCTGTTTTATCAAATTCATGGAATTTAAGTAATTTCTACGATGGATACAATAACATTTTATATTTTATGTCAGTGTTAATAAAATAGCACTTGCATTACAAATAAAAATATTTTTCGGGCTCTTGAAAGTATTTTTTTTTAAACATACCTTTTTTTGAAGTTATATTAAAATTTGAATCAAATTTTAAGTCATTTAAATGATCACAGTGATAGAATCTCATTGGATGAAATATTTTTTTCTTTCATTTCACAATCAATTTTTATGACATTCGACCTGATAAAGGAACAAGTACAAACGTTTTTCTCGTGAAAATTGTATTAATTTTTATATAAAAACAATCCTGGCATAAAAGCTAATATGAATGAAAATATGGCACAACTTTACTCATAAAAATACTACAGATGCTTATTTTTTTTTATATCTTGTCCGATTTAATAAATTCATATGATTATTCATATCGTTCTAGTTTAAATATGTGCCCGGCTGATGTTAACTTCATATAATATGATGACAATGTGAAATCAGTGTGATAAAAAGTCGAAAGGGCTTATGAGCGAATAACTAAATCTAAACAATTTTTTGAGAAAGGTTAAAATATAAATAGGAACAATGGAGTTTTCACCGTTTCAGCAATTATGGAAATGTCATGTTTTATTTTATATCAGATAAAGGATTTAAATGAAGAAAATATTAGTGCCACTTTTTATGAAAAAGAGTTACAAATGGTAAATATCGATGTGAATGTGCATCATAAAATAGATGAAATAATTATGACGCGACGAGAAGGTATCAAAAAGAAAGATTTGGTGAAGTGGAAATGTTATTCTTTTAACATTAATAGTTGGATTCCTTATTCTTATTTGCAACAAATATTACAATAAAATAATTTAGGTATTATTTTGTTAAGTAAAAGTTCTATACAATATTTACCTGAAAACACAATAACTAATTTCATAATTAACTAATTTCATGACTAGATAATTTAACTAATTTCATGACTAGACTATCTCATGTTAACTAATTTCATGACTAGACAATTTAACTAATTTCATGACTAGACTATCTCATGTTAACTAATTTCATTACTAGACAATTTAACTAATTTCATGACTAGACAATTTAACTAATTTCATGACTAGACTATCTCATGTTAACTAATTTCATGACTAGACAATTTAACTAATTTCATGACTAGACAATTTAACTAATTTCATGACTAGACTATCTCATGTTAACTAATTTCATGACTAGACAATTTAACTAATTTCATGACTAGACTATCTCATGTTAACTAATTTCATGACTAGACAATTTAACTAATTTCATGACTAGACTATCTCATGTTAACTAATTTCATTACTAGACAATTTAACTAATTTCATGACTAGACAATTTAACTAATTTCATGACTAGACAATCTCATGTTAACTAATTTCATGACTAGACAATTTAACTAATTTCATGACTAGACAATTTAACTAATTTCATGACTAGACTCTCTCATGTTAACTAATTTCATGACTAGACAATTTAACTAATTTCATGACTAGACAATTTAACTAATTTCATGACTAAACTATCAGACTCATAACCAAACCAACAATAAAACTCGACGAACACTGATCCTTCACTACAATTGAATTTCAATGTTAAATGCTCAGGACGGCTGGACTGATGTTCTGTTTGGCTTTAAAAGATTACTCTCGTGGTATAATTCCGCCATATGTATCAATCGTATACATTAAAGTAAATAAATAAACAAAATTATGATCGTCAAATTACTATTTATGAAGCGTGCTTCTACTCCAACTGGAGTTAATCCATTCTAATTCCTCTGAAATGCTTCTCTGGAATTCACTATCTTTTCAATCAGTTTACGTACTTTTTTGATAAAAAAAACTACTTCAGTATTTGGAAACGGAAGACAAATGACAAATATTGAATATATTTGGGTTAATTTTGTAGAAGTCCATTATTCACACTTAATGAAACTACGTGATGTAGTATTATTTCTACTTTATCTAAATTCTTTACCACGACCTAGGTTTCGTTGTATTACAACATCTTCAGGTGGGCAATTAGTAAGATCTTTTACTATCACCTGAAGATGTTGTCATATAACGAAACCAAAATTGTTTTACTGTAATATTTGTTTTAAATAAGAATTTAAATAAAGTATCTTTGCTAATTTCCCACCTAGGATCTTGTAATACAACGAAACATAGGTTGTGGTAAAGAATTTAATTAAAGTAGAAATAATACTACAACAACAAATGATAAACAGATGAAAATATTTGATAATGTTTGTAGGAAAACTTATATAATAATTCATAAAAAATGGTTAGTTTGATTTCCACGAAAGTACAACCAACACAGCAGATTTTCAGATAACACGCGTTTTTACTTACTTTAATGTTTTTTCAATGAGGATATTAAAAGTGCGTGAGCGTAATGAGTTATTAATAGGAAGACATATTAGCTTTCTTTTGTACACAAGTGTCTCATTAATATTTCTAACAAGGATTTGGGTTCCATTATCTATATTGGAAATTTAGATTACGTGTATAAAATGTATATATAATATAATTTCTTTCCGGGAAGGATTATGAATAAATTATCTCATTTACTTTTTTAGCCTAATTCAATTTTAACTTTGCAGAACAATTTTTTATTTGTATGTTTTTAGGGTTTGGCACCAAAATGGTTTATCGACCATCTTTTCACCATGTTATAGTTCTCAGTGTCCAGATGGCCGTTGAGTGATGACATCTTTTTAGAACGAGTGGGCAATGAGCAGTAGAGTCAAAGTGTATTGGATATATTTTTGCATTACAATTTCAAACTATTAAAGCTCTGCTAAAATAATGTTCAAAGATATTGTAAATAACATGAAAATCCACAAAAAAGTTCAACTGTGTTGTGTCATAAAATCGGATCAAAAGAGTATTTTTGTGTTGAAGAACTAATTCATTATGACTATATGAAATTAACATTTGGAAGAATTGCATATAGTAAAACAGTTCCAGGATATCTGTACATGATTAATGAATTAAAGATAACAAAAAAGTTCTACTGGGTAGTTGCAAATTTTCTATTAAGTCCCGTTTTGTGTCACGAAACCGGACCAAAAGAGTATTATTGAATTGAAAAAACTAATTCGTTATGGAAAATATGAAACTAATATTTGGAAGAATTGTATACACCGAGAAAGTTCCAGGATATATGTATATGGGTAATTATTACAAATAAGAAAAAAGTTCAACTCTGCAATTGCTAATAATTTAAAATTTTCTATTAAGTCCCGTTTTGTGTCACAAAATCGGACCAAAAGAGTATTTTTGAATTGGAAAAACTAATTCGTAATGGAAAATATGAAACTAATATTTGGAAGAATCGCATACACCGAGAAAGTTCCAGGATATATGTATATGGGTAATTATTACAAATAAGAAAAAAGTTCAACTCTGCATTTGCTAATTATTACAAAGGCTGTTTTGTCCCGTTTTGTATAATAAAATCTGAACAAAGGAGTATTTTTATATTGGAAAACTAATTTATTATGGTTATAGGAAACTGATATTTGGAAGAAATGCATACACGTAAAAAGTTCCAGGATATTTGTGAATAGTTAATTATTACAGATAACAAAAAAGTTCAACTGTGTAATTGCTAATCATTACGTATTGTCTGTTATGTCCGGTTTTATATCATAAAATCGGATAAAAGGAGTATTTTTGTATTGAAAAATTAATTCGTTATGGCTATATGAAAATAATATTTGGAAGAATCGCATACAGCAAACAATTTCCAGTATGTATGTATATGTTTGTAGACAGTTTGTTATATACATTTTATATTAAAGACTGGACTGTACAATGCTGTATTTAACTTAAGCACATAATAAATAAGTATACCGTTAATAAATGAAACGATGTTTATATAGTTATTAAATACAAAAGCTATTAAAAGAAAATGCAATCATGGTGCCTGTTCTGCCCGGGAAATGCTGAGATGCTGGGAAATGCGCATCTCTGCAAAAGTTATGCTTGCGCACAAATATCAAAAATCTAGTTTTTTGATATTTGTGTACAAGCATAACTTTTGCAGAGATGCGCCAATTTCGACGTAGCCTTTTTTATTCTGCAAAGAACATTTGCATTACAATTGAAATATGTGCAGTAATAAAACATTTAACAACTATGTACCTTTTTTCTATCCGATCTACTATTTTTTATGATCCTAGGATTGAATGGCAACAAAAGTATTTTAGTTCTAGACCTTACGTTTCTGTTCGTGTTTAATTTTCATGCCTATATCTACTTCGAAAATAAAAAGACATTTAATTACCTTCTCAAAAATATCAACTTTGTCTCTTTCGCTTAAGATAAACTAACTTTGAATTAAGTCAGTGCAATAGACTTCTAAATTTCAAATATTAGCAATATTTGAATTACATTATCTAACTTCACTATTGTCCAGAATTACCCTCAATAACGTCAGCGGTCTCTGTATTTGCTCTTATGTACTAGTTAATCAGCTCTTCCTTTGAAATTTCTTTCTCGCGTGTCTTTCTTTTTTTAACGGAAAGACAGACGTACAGATTAATGAGTGATCCTATAAGAGTACCCTTTTCCTTTTCAAATTGCACATATACATGTGTAGGTAGTACAGTTTTAATAATTTTCTGCCTCTAAAAGCTTTAAAAAAGCTTAAAAATTATCATTAAAATTAAGATTACAACGAATACGTGAAACTTATAAACAACTTTGTCTCATATTCTATAGGTTTTAAGCAGTCTGCACCCAGTTACCAACGATGTATTTTCGTTTAAAGTACAGTCAAACATAAAAAAATATGACGATATTAAATAACAATATCGAAAACGTGACGTGCTCCTGGAAGTCTGAAATGCCGTCATGGAGAAAAAACTACATGTAAAACGCCTCTCGCTATAGCCTATCTTTCATGACTACAACCGCATTCAACTTTATACAAAGACGTATTGTTTTATAGTCTGGGACTTTAAATGTGCTTTTTTAAAGGTTCTTATATGACTATTATTAATTTGTGCATAAATCATTAGTGGGTTTCACACAATTCAAGACACCGTTCTTTCTTGTTAGAGAAGGTATCAAAAGCACAGATAGCTGCTACAAGTCCGATGGCTCACGACTATCATTTGTAAGGATATAGAAATATATCTGTATGTAAATTATAATTTACATGTTATTTCCATACGCTTGCCGTATGCTGATATTACGCGCAATTTCGGTAAATGCGTGAAACATATACCGACGCAAGTAAATAAGGAACCCATATATATGCAAATTTATTTTTATATCGGATCAAAGGAGTATTTTTGTGTTGAAAAACTAATTCGTTATAGCTATATGAAAATAATATTTGGAAGAATCGTATACAGCAAAAATTTTCCAGTATACATTTTTGTATATTGTTATAGGCAGTTTATTATAAACATTTTATATTAAAGATTGGACCGTACAATGCTGTATTCGACTTTAGCACATAATAAATAAGTGTATCGTTAATAAATGAACTTATCATGTTCCTGTTATGCGCGGGGTTCCAGTGTACCACCTCTAACATTATTTTTTTTCATAATTCTATTTCATTGCATAGGGGTTCTTAGAAGACACATACCATCCAAATTTCATCTATATAGTGCCAATAGTCTCAGTACAATGGCTGTGACATTCGGACAGGATGCAATTTGAAAGGTTCCGATTTTCCCATTTGGCTACTAAACCTTTAGGGTTTAGTAGCCAAAGAGGAAAAATTTAAATCTCACTACATTTTTAGTAAAAAAAATTGCCTATGCAATCTTAATTCCTTTTTCGATGATCAAATGAATTTATGTAAACATTTCGTTGAAAGAAGACTAGTATAAAATATATTAGAATTGGTATTGAATTTTTTGCGGACATATAACTTCTCGCAATAAAGGGAATAAAATATTTCGCTACAATTTTATAGTTTTCCTAATTATTTATTTTTACCGGGATTATTTCGATAATAAGAAATAAACATGTGTCATCCTTTTTGTTCATTCTTACATGCAATAGTATAGCTTTTGTCCATACTAACATTTTGATGATTTCAATTTTATTGATTATCATATCATGGTATCATTATTGTTTGTCTGTTATGTCCTGTTTTCTGTCGCCAAATTAGACCAAATGAAATTTCTAATATACGTATATTATGGTTAATTATTAAAAGCGCTTTTATGTCACTAGAGTGGGCCATAACGTTCTGTATTTGACTTAAGCACAGAATAAATACTACTACACGGTGAATTAACAATAAATAATTTTTATACGGGAATATTTCTCAATCAGTGACCAAAATTGAAAATAATAATTTAGACCTCAAATTTAAACAAAACCATTTATCTTCATTCCCATAGATCGGAAATAAAAAATTAGAAGCATTCGTTTGATTTTTAAAAACATGGAATAACTGGTCACCTGAGGTCGTTGCCAAGACAACACTCGTGTGGTCCGTCCGATCACGATCAAATGTTCGAATGTATATGGATTCTTCCCTCGGTCATGCACTAAACTTTTGAGTAACATGCGAGTTCTCGCGTAATATAAAATTTTGTGACTACATTTTTTAATGTTGTTATTATTTATTAATTGCGTTTCAAAAAGATCTTCAATAACAGAATTCCCTATTTTTACTTTGTGAAATAAGGATAGTTTGTGAAATAATATTCCAATGTTTCCCTAATAATGACTGTGTTCTTAATTTTTATTGAAATCGATATTTTCATTAAGGCGTATTTAAAAAATGGAATTCAACTTTTTCAGGTAATTGAAAACTTAGGTACCTATTAACTTCTGTTTACAGTCCTCGTTCGACATGAAATCTATTACAATACACACAAAATTTAAACTTCACAAATTATTTGTACTTAATTATTGTGATCGGACAGACATTTCTTTGCAAGCTGGACAGACATGGGTCCACCCATATTGTCTAAGGCGTATTTAACAATTTGCAATCAACTTATTTATAATAATTGTAAATTTACGTATCTTATCAACTTATTTGCACATTTTTGTATCCTTATTCTTAACGATATTTTAATAAAACTGTTCAAAGTAGTCCACTTTGCTCATAATTGCAAATTGTTTTTCAACAAATTCGTCGTCACTCATATCACCTTTTATTTCACGATTTTTAAATTATAATCACATTATCAATTATTCCTTCCCACATATTTACACTGAATTTCATTTGATGATAAATGTCTCCATTGCATGGGGATTAGTGCAAGCCCAAAAATGTTTACTGTGTGTTTACTATTTCACCGATCTCTATAGCGTTGTTGATATAGATTTCGTAGCGATACATGAGTATGCAATTAAGCCGAATGACATACTGAAAGTCCGTCATATCTGTCGTTCTATCGTGCTGGCATGAGAGAGGTGCGGAGGGCGGTTCTTTTGTTTGTACACGCCGCACGCCGCATTTTTTGTGTTGGTCGGTGATGCGACAAATTTGTTTAGAATTACTAATTTACCATCTCCATTCGGTTTTGTCGTTTCTGTGGGACAGTCGAGAAAATTTGAAAGAAAATCCATAATTTTTATTAATTTGTTTTTTCATTATATGATTTAGTTGCAGATACTTAATCGCACCTTAAAATTCGGTTAATGACCAAAATGTAACCCTGTTTTTAATTTATATTAAATTATACAAGTGCACAAAAAACATTTTACAATTAGATATACCTGTTTTGTCAAGTGTTTCTGGTTTGTTTCATTTATTTTCCTTATAATTTTGATTCAACAAAACTTGACTTTCCCGGTTCCGTAAATCTGAGATTTATACAAAATACTTATGTTGTCATAAAAAATAAGTGGTTACAATTACATGAATCTACAAATTTAAATATTTAAGGACCGAATTCCCATACCCTTGCCATTCATACAAAGATATCGCATCGAAAATCATCGAGGAAAACGTAAACACAAAACACCACTAGGTTTCCTGTGGACATAAGAAAATTTTATTTTCTCCCTAATTTTATACATCCAATTACAGATCGAATGGTGTCGAGTGAAATATAGAATTAAATATACCCAAAATGTAACAAGTATCCAAACCCTATAAAATAACCATGTAATAATTTTTTTCGGCAATAAGATTTAAAACAATTGCCTATCCACCCATCTGGTTTTTGGAAATCATTTAAAAGAAAAAAGGATTTAAAGATGCGAAAAACATATTTGGTAGATTTGCAACGGATAGTACATCAGATCATGTCTTAAACCGAACACCAAATATTCGGCGAGATTTTACTCCACATATTTCCACTACAAATCGATATTGTGACAAGACCAATACATTAGTTCTTACATGCAAACTAAAGCCATTAATAATAACCGTAGTACAAAAGTTAAAGAATTTTTTTTCAAACTTGATGAGGATGAAAAATTACGTTTTGAAAAAAGAATATTATCATGCTGTAAGACAAGCAATAACGAAGGTTAAAGTGAAAAACTATGAACGAAACTAGAGGACTCATATATTTTTAGCGTTCGTGTGAAGAGACGATAGCTGGAATAAAGACAAAGTACGACGAAAGCATACTTTGTCCAGCGCAAAGAATATCATTGCGACCAAACTGGGTATTTGACGCGCACATAAAATACATTAAAATCCACTTGCTTTGTGAGCAGTGAAAAGAGTACAATTTTCACAATGTATGCTAAAGCAAAATGTTTATCCACGTCTGGAAGCAGTGCTTGTTCGAAAAAGAACTGTTACCCGAAGTTGGTCTCTGGTGAGAAATAAAGAACTAGACTTTTTCTAGTAAAGCAGAAAATATTTATATTTCTACATTACAACGTGCGATTTTCAAATAAATTTTAGTTATCCGATATTTCACCAAAACCATAAACGTACCCGAATACGCCTAATATTTAATAGTTATCTAACAAAGAATATTCATTGCAAATCTAATACTTAAACAATCCTGTGATTATTTGTTAATAGGTCAAAATATGAGAATTGTTAAAATTTATTAAGTTTACGCAAAGTTTGTGGGAAAACTGTAGCGATGATTCTAGATGTCATTATTTTTTAAATATTCACCCCGTCTTTATGCTTCTGAAGTTTTAATATAGGAAATAGGAAATATATTTATATTGTGAATAATTATTATTTAAAAAATGGTATAATAAAAACACTACGTACATTTAAATGTTTATAAGTGGTTAAGTATTTTCAGAGCTCCCGTAACATGTGTTTTACTCTTACTTGACAGGTTTATTTTAGATATTCATGATATTTTTATGCCTATAAACCACGTACCAGACATTATATTTACTTGGTTAAAAATTACAGTAATATTTATAAATAGTTTAAGAGAAATACTGTATAGCCTCTCAAATACTTGGCAATTAGTGCCCAAGTATATATAATACCCATTACTACAAGTTCCACCCATACTTAAAAGGTTTTATTTATTGAGCACTTTTTTATCTTGTACGCTTTTTCTTTCTTAAAAGTTCATTCATAACTAAAGTAAAAGTTTAAAAAAGTTATCACCCCACTCACGATTGAAAACTTAGGCCACATTGACATTGTAATTAATTCGGGCTCATAAGAAACATACGAGTATGTATATGAAGTGTATCATTATTTGAAAACAAAAATTCAGAGGTTTTTTTTGTTTCAAAGTAGCTTTACTTGTTCTTCTTTCCAGACGAAATTATAAAGATATCTAGGAGAAGCTAAAGAAAACTAAAAGCAAATATATGGAACAACTTATACTCCATACAGTCACAAATACATCCAAGGATCTTTAGGCTCAGCAAACATTTTTCCTCGCGCCTACGTGTTGAAGTGTATATTTTGGCAGCTTATATGATAACTATATCGCTTTCTATTGATTTTCATCGTTTACGCTTCAATATGCTTTATTGGGAAGGCGCGACCTCCGATCTGTTTGGTGTCGCTTACCAACGGACGTAATAAGTGAAGATTTCATATTACAAAAGCTACTATTAAAGCTGCAGGAAATTGGTTCGGGCGCATGACAAATTAGCAGCATACAATTATATTAAAATAATTAAATCGTCACGGTTTCAATATTGTATTTGATTACATGGAACTATTTATTGCACAGTCTAACTATCTCATTAGTTACTCTAAAAAGCACGACATAACTATAAATTTATAATTTCCGCTGAACGCCGCACGTGTGTGCGTGCGTGCGGCCGTGCATGCGTGCGAGCGTGCGTGCGGACGTGCGTGCGAGCGTGCGTGAGTGCGTGCGTGTGTGCACGCTCCCGTGCCTGCGTGCGTGCGTACGTGTGTGTGCGCGTGCGTGCGTGGCGCGTGCGTGCGCGCGAGCGTTCGCATGCGTGCGTGAGTGCAAGCGTGTGCGCGCACGAGTGCGCGTGCGCGAGCGCAGGCGCGTACACATGTGTGTGTTTATGTGTGCGCTAAGCCGCGCGTGCACGCAAGTGCGCTTGTACGATTACGAAATTCTAAAGTCTAGGATAATCTCTGTAATTTTCTTATAACCTTTGCCTAGACTTTTAAAAACATCATTTTTTCATAATTTTTGGTTGACGTTTACGGGATTAAAAAAGAGGGGACACATATTTTTGCATATTTTTAAATATATCTCTGAAGATATAACAAAAAAATGTTTTTGAAGCCCTTATAACTAACCCTTTTAAGTGATATCCCACACTATACATGAAATTTAAAAAAAATTCGAATACTTTAATTTTCGCCGCTAAAATTTCTATATAAATATTTTTTAATGTTAGCTATTGAAATACTTATATGCAGTTTTATTACATACCAAATTTTAAGTTGTATTACAATGCCAAATTTCAACTTTCACAACTATGCCAAATTTTAAGTTTTATTACTATACCAAATTTCAAGTTTCATTACTATGCCAAATTTTAAATTTTATTACTATGCCAAATTTCTAGTTTCATTACTAGGCCAAATTTTAAGTTTTATTACTATACCAAATTTCAAGTTTCATTACTATGAAAAATTTTAATGATATTTTAAGGGCTCTGTTTTTTTCTTTTGAAATACGGAACCCTAACAATGATTACATTTTTAGGGTAAAAACAAATTTAGTTTTCACCTGTTTAATTAAGAAATTTGCTTAATTTAAGAAATCAGACTGCCTTTTAAGTGACTTCGTTCATACGTATACTTTTGCGAAAAAACGATTATATGTGTATCAAATGATAATGCTTTTAACTGTCATTTTAGTGAATAGTTCGAAATCATTTACAAATATCTATCCAATATCCCAAAAAATAGTGTCACGTGAAAACACAGAGGTCGAGAATACCAAGGCCTATCCGAAACTATCCTATATACGTTCAGCAACTAAGGATAATTTCTGAGTTATAAATATTTTTGCGTTTTTTATCCAAACTCATAGATTGAAGACAAAATATTTCTTTATGGTATGAATAATTGTAATAGAAACATGATTTCTTTTATCAACTAGTTGACTAACATACCTATTAGGGATAAAAACATTCACAGACATATCAGAGGTGTGGCACGCAAGTTTACTGTAATCCGTACGAGTACCAAGTATTGACGTGAAACTGACATACTAGAGCATATGAAATTCCGCATACACGATCTAGTATTTTTTAACAAGTAATACGTATCTATTATTTTCACATACTCGTACAGGATCCCCTGATACAACAAATACTGATTTCGCATAGCTCTTTTGCATATTTTTTAACACAGAGTCCAAAAATTAACAAAAACACAAAATATTCTTAACACTTCGAACTTAATTTTTAGTATCATTTTAAAAAACTACACATAATATTTTTAATGAATCTACTTAAAACATTTCTTATTTAAACAGCTTTTTGATTGAGAAATTTGGCATTTCTACATTTTAAAACTTATAATTTTTGTGTGTAATTAAAAAAGTGATTAAAACTAAGTAAGTATTTTCAGAAATGTATTTAAAAAATTGCATAATTTTTTTGAGTATATCAACTCCTTGTAGTAAATTCACAGTGAAAAGTCAATTGGATGTAAGTCGGGAGACCGCCGAGACCAATCTATAGGTTATACAAAACGCATCCATTTCCCGCTGAATCTTTTGTTTTCCCGTAAATAATTTCTTACGTTCAAAGTATAGTGACAAGATTCGCCATCGTTTCGTAATATCATATATTTTGCAAGTCTGTAAATATGCATTCTCTAGAAACTCAATTACATTACCTCGCCTTCAAGCAATCTGAGATTCGGAAGGGATCAATTAGCTACCTGTTTAGTAGCCCAATTTAAAACTAGATACTAAATTGTTCTGGAAAATTGGGTCCATAATATTAGATTCAAAAATGTTTCATTTTCCTCTTAATTTCTTTTTAAATTTTCTGACAAAATCATACCTTCTGTCATAATCTTCAGGTTCCAATTATTGAATTTTAGTAATGTGGTATGAGTGATATCTCTCTCCCCGGAGTATGTGATCTATCTCAGATTTTGGAACTCCGATTTGATGTTCCACTGCTTTGACACTTGTTGGTGGGTCTCGATCTTATGGTGATCAAGAAACGCTAGGATTGAGGCCTCTATATTCTACATGTGCCCTATCTGGTCTTAGTTCTGAGTTGTTTCACCTTCCGTAACCATAATAGTAATTCATTTCTGCATAGTGTCTTGGAAATAAAGCCATGACGACTCTGGGAAAAACGTGGCAATTTTCAGTTCGACGTAAAAATATAAAAACGTCATATGGTTCAAAAATCTGTTAATGTTACTATGATACTTAATTTATATAATAACACTAATCAAGATAGTTATACACTTCGTTATCCATTCACCCGCGAATTTGATCACGTAAAGTTCTGACACCTAAAGCATGTTGGTCACCAGGTTCGCCGTAGAGGTTTAAGATACTCTATTTGAAATAAGTCGATGATATTTTTAGAACAGCATAAAAAAAATTATTGCATATTTGGCCAAAAAGGGCAAAATTTTAAATTAATTTGCATGCTAATTTTATGGGATAATGTTTTAATTAAAGTTAACTTTGCTAGTAAAATTATACAAAAACCGATCTCTAATATTATATAAACTTTCGAAATAAATTTTTGCAAGCTTAGCGGCCCGATGAAGGTTCTAATGATTTATTCATTGATGCTAAAAAAATGCAACCAGTTTAGGCATAGAATTTAAATTGAAAAAATACTTTTATAATACAACAGATAGGATCATCCCATCAATGAGTAAATGATTCCAACTACTTTCTCTTATTTTAATAATTTTGAAATTTTATGAAATATTGATAAGACTAAAAATAATTCAGGAAAAAACAAAAAATTAAAAAGTTTGCAATAGGTATATTTAATGATAAAACTCGCAATAAGCAATATATATTTGATGTTAAACTTGTTAAAGAATTGCTGAAAACAAGTTTAATTTATATAGCAATTTAGATTTTGATAGATTCGTTTCCAAATACGAGCAAAATACTTTGTAACTTACTTATAAACAGTGCTTGTTCATTATGCTACCGCACAGCGTCCTTTTACAAAACATAAAATAATTAAAAACTAAGATTGACAAACGGATTAAGTAGTCTTTCTAACGTCTATTGAAAGAATTACAAACAGTGTACTTAATTAAACAATTTGCAAAAAGGAAACACAAAAAGGTTACTTCATTTTGTTAAAATAAAACGTAATAGAAGTAATAACCAGATATTTATTTTTTGACGTCAAACGTCTTTCATTTTGGTCAGAGAGGGGTCACTTGCAAAAACCATATGTAACGAAATATATTATTAAGATCAAAATATATTATTATTAAGAGCCATTCGGTAGTGCATATGTCGCTGTTCGAAATGAATGCAATCGCATGCAGCACGACTCATCTGGAACTTAACTTACCATCGCGCTCCGAGTTTAATTAGTGATTACTCAGCAGTACATTGATAGATTCGAGTGGGAGTGGTCGCGTTTGATAAGAGCTAACGACGTTATAATAGGTGTGATACATAAAACTCATACTTGTGACCATTAAAAGTTGTAGACTTTTAAAAAAATTGTTTTTTGTAGAAATTTCACGACTGCTCTACTATGGCGCCAACGCATGCGGTACGTAACATACAAAATTGGAGTGCAAGGGCTCTGTAACAAGAGAGAGAAATTCCGGTCCTCGGGGAACCCGCCTTGACCTCGGTGGAACGTATTCATCTTCACAGGGAACATACTAGATTGAGCCGAACACAGAAACCACAACCATATACGAGTGCGGCGGGTTTAAGCGGCGTAAGGCAGTCCCGAGTAACTGTGGCTGCAATTGTAGAAGATAACAAGTCCATCTCATCAACATTCACAAAAAGGTACCAGGCTACACCGACAGAAACAGTACAAGACCATAGTTAGAGCAGATTACGCGTGCGCCGGGCTAGGGCCGATCTAGGAGAGGCTCGTTTCTGCAAGGTTGCCGGACATGCAGATATGACGGTTGCGATATGCAAACAATACGGCATTGTGGGATAAGTAACTAATATTCCGGTTGACGTAAACAACATGGTGCAAACCCAAAATAACGCTTAAGATCTTCAACACTGATTTTTCTTGTTGATCACTTTCGTTCTATATGATACATTATATGTATAAGTGTAATCATTATTCAAGCATTTTTTTCATCTCTTAATGCAATTATATACCTCAGGGAGGAAATACTTATACGGTTTATATATACTCAGTACATAATGTAAAAATAAATTAATCAGAATACTTTTTTTAGATGGTTAATATCAAACTTTACCTATCTCTTTACCTAAGTTTCCGTGTCATAAAAATTGGAAGCGAAATTGGATTTGCATGTACTAAAAATCGTAATTTAGTGTTTATGCCTTGAGACTTTGAGTCTCAAGGGCATAATAAATAATTCTTGAAAATAAGTTCTTAAGTTCTCTTCATTCACTAGGGGGCACTCAATATAACTTCAAAATGTATTAAATACTTATATTATTGAACATTTCCATAATCATTAATAATGGTCTAAAACTGAAAATATTATAAAGAAAATTGAAAGGATCTAAGAAAAATCCAAATGTGATGCCAAATTTAAATATGATGCCCCATCCTAAATACAATTCGATACGATAGTCACTTGTTTACTGTGTTAATATATCTGCTATAGGTATTTTTACTTAACATGGTAAATTAATGTGATTCCACTTCACGGTATGAAAACATGGTCATGCATCGCACCTCCCCCACTTTTGACCTAAATTAGAAAGAAAACACAAACAAAACAAACAATGTAAAGGAATATTAAGCTCCTTAACTCGATGTGTCTAGTGCAGAACAGCCCAGCACAACTTAAAAACAAAATAGTCAAGTAAGCTGCGATACTGACAACATATTGTTAGTTAAGTGGTCATTTTACCTGCACGTGTCCGGTGAGACGGCCAATGGTAAGGTTTTACTTTTTCAATGATGTAAAATAAATAATTATTTTATAGTTACGAAAAACTTCAGTTTCCAAAATAATTATGTAGAACTTTAATAAACAAATTAAAACATTAATAAACCTTTATGTTTGAAAGTTTTGAAATAGCTTTCTAAAATATGACCACATTATCCCGAAATCCTTATAGCCCGAAATATTGCCATTTCTTTCTTTCTTTCCTTCTTTGATTATATAGCGTTATTGCCATCTCAATACTTGTTTTAAATCAATTGATTGTTTTGTTATACAACATGTATTTTAAAAAATATGGAGTCTTTTTAACTAGTAATTGTAATAATTCATTTAGTGACCCCATATATTTAAAGTTGTCCGCTTTATACTTATAAGCTGATCAACTTGACAATTATTCTAATTTCATATTTTTTTAACAAGTTTAACAAGTTTAAAGACAAGGCAAAAGAGCTTAGCGCGCAGACACAAAAAAAAAGAAACAAATGTCATTTCGATGTCAAGTGTAAACTTTTTGACACGTTATGAAAACAATAACGGAACTTTTAACATTAAATATTTTATTTTTCAAACGAATATTTTATTTTCTTGTCGCTCTATAAAATATTCAAGTTTACATTTGTAAATTTTAACTTACTGTAAGTAAGCTGATATATAATTCGGGATTTAAGCATATACAGTGCGTTAAGAACAAAATTGAATTGATATTTAGAAGTTACATATTTAACAATGGGTCGTTCTAAGGGATATCAAGATTTAGATGATAGTACCAGTCAAAGGTCGGCTGCTACCACGATCATGCCAACGCCGCCACAAGAAATAGAAATGGCTTCTGTATCCGTGGTCCCTGACGGTAAGCATAACTATGCACCTTTCTCTTTAAAAAATATTAGGCAGTTCCTAACCTAACCTTCTTATTTTAAATTCATTTATTTTTTTAGAAAGTTTTAAGGTTTAATGAATTTTTATTTTCTCTATTTAGTTATAATAAAAAAAATAAGGTACAGGTTTAGTATAAATGAGAATTTCACTGTCTCTTTATTAAATGAAAGGATATACGTAAATAATTAAAAAAATGAAAACATATGTTATGGCGCTTTTCATGCACATTCTTAGCCATAGCCAAAAGTTTTAAATATATTTGCATTGATAGATATATGATTACTAAGAGAGGATAGTGTTCTTTTTTATACAAAGGGCTGTGAAATGAAATCCAACCTATAAATCAGTCTGAAATTTTGTATGGCATCGTTTGCAAAATGATAATCTTCAAACGCTTCGTATTTATTGGTCTCCCTACTTTTTTCAATTAAGTATGGAACCATTGAAATATTCACTCATTTTTCCTAATGTAATCTTAATGATTAGCACATGATATCAGTTGATTAGTGTTTTTACACTTACCATCGAGATTAAACCCTTTGTTTCTCCTTACGAAAAATTTGTTTAATTAAAAATGCACCTTATTTCAAATGAAGATTTTGTGTATATTTATTCTAAAAAAAAAGATGAAATAGATTTAAAGTTCTTAAAGTATATATAGTAAAAAAATTATATACAGGTAATGTAAACTGATATAGCAAGCCAACTTCTATGGGTTTTTGGGTAAAAAATATGATGATAATAAACTACAATATTATCTTATATCTCATTCTCTTCTTATTTCAACTTTACTTAAAGGGTTAAATTGGACGCCATGCGTCACCTTTGAAGTGATATGATTGATGCGGCAATTTACAAATAAACCCCTGGATTTTATTACGCAAGGGATGTGAGTATTATCTCACAAAAGGAAATATCTATTATACTGATAATTCACTATTTTTCCTAAGTTTTTCCTTCGTGATGTTCTGTATATGATAATCATAAATTTAAATGAAATTAGAATTAAGAAAACATTAAAATATATTTTTATTATATAACTAATTATTTCTCATAATAAGACTCAAATCAAAATAAATACAGATCATTATCATGTTATATTTTCAAGAGGATTCTAAAAAAACTTCTTTCTCTATGGATACAAAATGAATAATCTAATAAATAATTGTCTCAATTCCTTCATAGCAAGAATGCTTAAATTGCATTAAATACAACAATCTAATTCAGAACATTCAGATCGCCTTGCAAAGAGAACATATTCTTCAAACCTGCACTGGGGAATCCAGCATTGAAAGAACTTAATATCTCGCCAGTAAAAATGTGATCACCTCTCAAAAGAGTGCACATCTCGCATGAGAGAATCGAGTTCGGAACTTTGTGATAATTTTTTTGCTCTTCGATAGCTCACAATGGAGAATCCAATGCAGATCACGCCCAACATCTCAATGCAAAACAACAAATTTTTGTGGAGATTTAAAATACTTAGCGGAACTTCAAAAAGAAGCAATAGGTGTATCTTTTCATACAAAGGTAGTTAGGCCTATGATGACCTGGGTTTGGCAAACCTTTGTTGTACACCGAATCAAGTCTAAACACTCAAAACTAATTGTCCATAGCCGCTACGGGAAGGTTTCCTCAATGGAAGGGTCTAACTTTTTTAGTCCCTCCATTCAACTTCATAGAATTCGTAGTCCATTAACACCCAAGAATTGAGGTAGAGGGTGTAGTTAACCAAAGGCTTCTTCTAAATGTTGATATTTGTTAATCGTTTACTAGAAATACTATGTATCCTTCCATATTTATACTTTTATATGCACCCAAGTCCATTTCTACACTCATAGTGTGAGTCCCACACATATTTCACAGATTTTTCGTTCGTAATTTGGAGTACATCTCTTGGACAACACACTTATAATTTTAAAATGAAAGTTTTATTATTTCTTAAGATATACAATTATTATTTGTTGAAGTATGTAGTATGAGCTTATGGACGCAGAGCAGTTAATTCAAGGCCGAGATTTATTTGGTGTATTAGACTTCCAAATTAAGTAATATAATCTTAAAAAGTTTGCGAGCTCTCTGTTTACCGGCCTTGGATTCAAAATACAGAGGTCAATGTATGCCAATAATTTATAAATAAAACATGGTAATATTGACTTGTATAATAAGATGTAAATGTTATACATTCAGAAATTGAATGTTATGCCATATTTTTCTTAACTAGTTTTTCTAACTTAGTCTTTATGTTACAGTACCACCTCCTTATTTCTATTCAATACTTACTTCGTCTTTTATTCTTGAAACTACTGCTGTACTTTGGATTGTTGCAGTAATACCCACTTAGACACTCAACAACTTTTCTTAAAAAGTCATTGTATAATTATAATATACGTTCTTGTATAGGTAATACTGTTTTATTTTTAATTATTTTTTTAAAATTTTTATATTGAATGTTTCTTTTGTACTTGGTTATTTCTGTAGTCATGAACATAAAGTATATACAGATGATAATAATTCTTGTTATTTAATATACAAAAAATGTTTAAAATACTAGTATATTTTATTAAAGTATAATTTTCTTATTATTGAATTATATTAAGAATGTTTACTGATTAAAAACCATAATAAAATTGTTTAGTAATGAATAAATTAAAGTAAAAAAGTAATTCAAATAAGTTTTAATTGAAAATAGGTGTTTTTAATTAATTGACCCATTTAAATGTACATATGCATTTTATGGATAAATTTTAAGATAAAATTATATATCATTGAATATATATGATATTTTTCTATATCTTCTCTATATGTAGTAGATGTATATAGTAATTTTTAAACCGGGAATTAAGCATTAAGCAAGAATTAATTAAGCATTAAAAAACCTATTTAAAACACTGGTTAATCAAACTTATTTTGAATTTGGTTTAGGTTCTTTTAATATTAATTTAAATTTTGTTAGGTTAGTTTTTAATATTTTTTTATTGTTAGGCTGTACTCAATATGATTATTTAAAACCGAACTGGGAACTGAAAACCATACCAACATTATTAAGCTCAAATGAAATAAAGAACACATAACCTAACCAAAACTGAAACAAAAATAAAAGAAACCTAACTTTTTTTAATTAATTTAAAAAATTAGGCAATACTTTTTAAGTAAATTCAATTGTCAAAACTCTCCTACTCATTCATTATTTTTAGTATTCTTTTAATTAATCATGAATTTCAACAAATCAATAACGATTTAGTTATGTTTGCTAAATACCACTCATACCATATCTTTTTATACACCAATTGTTATTTGCAGATACATTCACTGTCACTCAAGCTGTTAATAATTTAGGATTTGGCTGGTTCCAAGTGAAATTATCACTATGTACAGGCTTGTTTTGGATGGCGGACTCTATGGAGATGACAATTCTAAGTATTCTGTCTCCTGCTCTCCATTGCGAATGGCATATATCACAGTCAGTATTCGTTCATACCAAATTGCTGTTCATACCAACACACAATTCTCATTGTATAAAAAAAATTAAATTGCACGAATCAAAAATTGGTATAACGTATGCATTGAAATTGAATATTTTTATTTCAAACTTTTGAAACATTTGCCTTTTAAAATATTAACATTTATGTGATTAAAAGTATCACATTTTTTAATTAAAAATTATCATTCATACCGTGTATTTTACATCTTCTTACAGAGTATTTTATTGAACATTCATTCGAGTACACCATCAATAAATAATGATCAAACAAATGTTCTCATATGTACAAATGTCTTTCATATATTTAATATACATTTTTAAAATTTTACATCAATATTAAAGTGAAGGATATACCATCAAAATACAGTTAAAAACCTAGTCATTTAATCAACGTTAATAATTTTCAGATACCAACAAGCCTTGACAACCACTATTGTTTTTATGGGGATGATGTTAAGCTCAACATTTTGGGGAAACCTTAGTGATCGATATGGAAGGAAAGTGGTGAGTCTATGATTTCTTTAAAATTTGTCCCTCAAATTGCTTTATTTTTCGCTATTATTTACTGAGTCTGTTAATGTAAAAAAAATTACTTTTCTTGTTTATGAAATGTTTACTGTAAAGTACTTACCCAGTTACTCTTATACATATTTCTCATTAAAATGATAAATATAAAATCTGGTTCGTTTATCAGTTTGTTACCTAATCACTACCTAATTCGATCTACCATATCTAGATATAATAAGAAAACACTTAGGCTTAACTCGCACGTAATACTAATGTCATGAAAAGTTAAGTCAATTAATTTATAGAGTACCTACGTTTTACACTATATTAAAAATTTTATTCTAAAGCATGACAATAAATGATACAACGTCTGTATTAAATCTATTGCTCGTATCTCAGTAA
This sequence comes from Druceiella hillmani, assembly GCA_039881145.1. NCBI lineage: Eukaryota > Metazoa > Arthropoda > Insecta > Lepidoptera > Hepialidae > Druceiella > Druceiella hillmani. Next base: position 3,844,349 of record JAYKKI010000096.1, on the reverse strand, counting down.
CCCATAAAACTGAATAAAAAAGAAATTATTTTCCTAAAATTACAAAGAACAAAATGATTATCACATCCAATTTTTAAATAAAAAAATATGCATGTATACTACATTACAAAGAAAAATACTTGAGTCTAAAGACTATAACAAAATAATGTGAATAAGAAATTTTAGCGAAGTAATTTCATAAGAGTTGAATGAAAAAGAAAGTTCAGTATTTGTTCAATAATTTATTCATGTTACAAATATTATTTTACAGGCGCTGAGTATGTGTGGGGTACTCTTATTCTACTATGGGATGTTGAGTTCTATTGCACCAAATTTCTTATGGCTTCTCTTTCTGAGAGGTCTTGTGGGTTTTGCTATTGGATGTGTTCCACAGTCGTAAGTATGACTAATCGGCTTGTGACTTGCTTTTGCTTTCATGTGTCTATCTAACTTTGATCAAACTCAAATTTACCTTGACATTAAGAAATATGTTGAAATATTTAGAAAGTCACCATAGCTGAATTATTTATAGAATTAATTTTTGTTTTAGTTAACAAACAAATTTTTTAAATATTGAATATATTTGGCGTTAATTTTGTAGAAATTCATTATTCGCAATTAAATGAAACTACGTGATGTAGTATTATTTCTACTATCTTTAATTTCTTTACCACGACCTAGGTTTCGTTGTATTACAACATCTTCAGGTGGGATATTAGCAAAGATTAACTCTTAGGAACAACCAACAGCATTTATATGTTTCAAACACAATAGCGGAAGACTACTTTGTGCGGATTTTTCCATTGTTTATGTTAGTGAGTTTATTGCAGGGGCGCAGACTAGGTTTTATTATCTTACAGAGAGTTACACAATATACCAGTATTCTAGTTGGGGTAATAAATTCAATTGTTGTTTTTATGTGAAGTTATACAATGCAAACTTTAGGGTGTATGTAATAAAATTAAATGGAAGTTATTGTCGGTAATATATTGCAAAGGCAAGGGTATATGAAAGTAAGGCCAAGGTAATATACTAATTCTACATATCTTATTATCGGTAATATATTTATACAAAAGCAAGGGTATTTGAAAGTAAGGACAAGGTAATACACTAATTCTACATATCTCCGGTTTTGTGTATTCATATATTTATTTATTTATTTCTTTTAATTTTAATACACTCTTCTCTACTTCTGTAATACACTCTTCTCTAACATATCTCCTTCACCCTATAGAATTTGATACTTTAGACTATAAAATTAGAAATGATGTCAGTACCATAATAAAAAACATAACACAAAAACAAATTAACAAAATTAAAAAACTGAAAGCCAAAACCCAGAAACCAAAAGTCACACCCAAACAAACGTTTTATCCCAGAATAGTAAACCTTTCACAATCAACATTTAATAATAAAGAGCTAGAACTTTTAAATAAAGGATTTAAATATAATATTCCTACCGCACCATCAAGAAAAAACATAGAATCACTAGTAGTAGATACCATCATTGCATTCAGTAACCAGGATGCACTTACTAAACACAAAGCTGCTAATATAATATGTAAAGAATACTCTAAAACCAAGACACACATTAATGACGAAATTTTGACACAACGTAATCTACAAATTAAAATTAATGAAGATAAACTCACCATATCTAAAGCAGATAAAGGCAACACTATAGTAATTCTAGACCACAAATGAATATAAAAATAAAGTGTACGATTTTCTTAAACCAGATGACTTCACAAAACTACAAAGGGACCCCACCACGACATTTGCAGATAACGTAAAACAATTAATTAAAACCTGTAACATCATATTTCCTAACGAATTTGCGAAACATAAAGTTATAGAAATGAACCCTAGACCCCCAATACTATATGGACAACCTAAAATTCATAAACCTAATATACCCATACGACCTGTTGTCTCATACACAAACGCACCCACAAAAAAATTAGCTTTTCACCTGAATAAGATCTTCCGTAATAAAACCGGATTTGCACCTAAACATACCATTAAAAACTCTGTTGATCTCTGTAATAAAATTAAAAATATACATCTAACACCCAATTGTAAACTAGTATCACTCGACGTAGTAAACTTATTTTCTAATATACCACCAAAAGATTGCCTAAATATCATTTCAGATATCCTAGAAAGGAAAAAATTAAATCCCATTGAAGCATCGGAAATTAGAGATCTCTTTAAACTATGCACAGACCAAAATTATTTTCTATTCGATAAAAATTTTTTTCAACAAGTTAATGGCCTTGCAATGGGCTCCCCCCTCAGTCCCCTTTTAGCCGAGTTATTTATGAACCATCTAGAAACCAGCCTCTTAAACAGTAAATTAGCGACCAATATATTATACTATTATAGATACATTGACGACATCCTTATCTGCTGGAAAGGTACACAGCGACAGTTAGACCAGTTCGTTAACTTTGCTAACTCCCTACACAATAATATCAAATTCACTTTAGAAGTAGAGTCCGATAATAAACTTAATTTTTTAGATATAACAATAGAACGCAATAATAATAAACATAAATTTAGTATATTTAGAAAAGACACATTTACAGACTCCATAATTAATGGTCAATCTCAACACCCTTGGTCCCATAAGTTAGCAGCCTTTCATTCCATGATTCACAGAGCTTTAACCATCCCTCTTGAAAAACCTAACCTACGTAAAGAAATAAAAACTATAAAACTAATCGCAACAAATAATAATTATGACCCATCAATTGTCACAAAACTGTACCATAATAAATTAAGAAAAATACTAATACAAGAAATATACCCGGTCGCACCAAATAAGAATAATATTTACTATAAATCTATCCCATACATAGGTAATGTATCACTCAAATTAGAAAAACTCTTAACTAATAATAAAAATATAAATAATATAACATGTACGTATAGTACCTTAAATAACTTGGGTAAAACCCTTATTAATAATAAAGAAAAAATAGATAAACATAAAAAGAGTGGTATCTATAAACTTAAATGTAACGATTGTAATAGTGTAGATATAGGTCAAACAGGAAGAGATTTTAATACAAGATATAAAGAACACATCGCCAGCTGGCGTAATAATAAACCAGACACATCTCACTTTGCTAAACATCTCATTGAAAATAACCATCACCCTCATACTGATAATGCCCCCTATATATTACAAATAAATACAAAAGGCAATAAACTTAATATCCTAGAAACATTAGAAATAAACAGACATAAAAAAGATATCAAGGTCAATTTATTAAATGAACAACTAAATATAATATCATCACCCATTCTTAATATCTTCTAGATATAATATAAATATAAAACATTGATACTACAGTACCCTGGAAATTGTTTCAGCATTAATACACATATAAATATAAGTATATATAATAAAAACAAAAAAAAAATTAAAAGAAATAAATAAATAAATATATGAATACACAAAACCGGAGATATGTAGAATTAGTGTATTACCTTGTCCTTACTTTCAAATACCCTTGCTTTTGTATAAATATATTACCGATAATAAGATATGTAGAATTAGTATATTACCTTGGCCTTACTTTCAAATACCCTTGCCTTTGCAATATATTACGGACAATAACTTCCATTTAATTTTATTACATACACCCTAAAGTTTGCATTGTATAACTTCACATAAAAACAACAATTGAATTTATTACCCCAACTAGAATACTGGTATATTGTGTAACTCTCTGTAATATAATAAAACCTAGTCTGCGCCCCTGCAATAAACTCACTAACATAAACAATGGAAAAATCCGCACAAAGTAGTCTTCCGCTATTGTGTTTGAAACATATAAATGCTGTTGGTTGTTCCTAAGAGTTAATCTTTACTAATATCCCACCTGAAGATGTTGTAATACAACGAAACCTAGGTCGTGGTAAAGAAATTAAAGATAGTAGAAATAATACTACATCACGCAGTTTCATTTAATTGCGAACAAATTTTTTGTCGCTGTGGTGTGTTGGACATATGCCAATTGACGGCACACCACGGGACCAGGTTCAATTCTTGGCCGCCCATCGAGCGAGTCTGGACTGATTTTCTGGTTGGCTGTAATAGATTGCTCTCATAGAACTAAATCCACCATTTGCGTCAATTGTGTAGATTAAATTATGTAATAAATAAATTTATTAATATACGTTCTGCCATTACCATACCATGCATTGCTTAAAGTATATTCACTAAAAAGTAATAAATACAATTCATAATTTTTTCAATATATATAACTTTTAAATTCATCCTTAATAACACTATCTTGCGGACTTTCATAGAAATTTTGTTTAAAATACATTCACAGAAACATCTCATAACTTCCTCTCACTTGAAATCAAAACAGGTTTTTGCTAAAGGGGATTGCCCACCAGTGGTATCAGTTATTTCTGAATTGTACATTCATTAAATAAATTTCAAAAATAATGTTTTTATTTTTTATATATCATGTAGATGAATCTTTTTGACAGAATTTGATGACAGGAAAAAGTATTATGTGAAATTTCTTGTCGTAAAAAGTTCCATTTTATGACAATTACATTGATGGATCTTGAAGTTACTTTCCCTTTCCCTAAAATTAATTTATTCTTTATTATAGCTTACCATACATTGCGTTGATTTAACTGTGTAAACGAATTTAATAATAGAAAACAATCAGAAAGTAGATAAATAAAATCACACGGTATATATAAGAAGCATACCACAAGATGGTTCTAGTATTTTGGAAATGGGAGGTTTGACAGTTCGTATTGTGAATATAGTCTTTTCAGTTGCTTTCTTGCTTTAAAGTTGTGTTTTAATTTGGATCAATGATGTTTCTAATAGCATTATTAAAAATTAGTGTTTATTGTACAACTGTTCAAAACTAGTTACTATTGTAAAAATCCAATACAACTATCTTAATAGTATAGCTTAATGCATATATCATCAAAAACCAACCTCCAAAAATATAACATTAATGTTGAGCACAGTTTATCTAAAAATATGTAGTACTATTTAATTTGGCTTATAAAAGATATGGTTATGGTACATATTGTATGTATTTGTTTTTATTTCTAGTGTTAGTTCCCCACATCTGCCATCATTATTTTGACAGCAACTTATCCTAAATTGAGTAAATATATCAGAGTCATATAAGTTGTTTGATATTTTGAAAGCCTTATAGTTATTGTTCAGTGAGGGTGGTATGTACCATATTATTGATTTTAATGATTACACTATGTGATATTTCAAACAGTATAAAAAAATTGCCTCAAATTCTATCCTCAATATTTAGTTATCCTCAAGATTTACACTAGAAATGTTTCTTTTTTAATTTCAGTATGTTGAATGCAGCCAAATAAAGTAAATTTCATAAAAGTACAATAACTTTCGATACAATACTGTATTCCATAATGGAGTGAGCATTCAATGCCCTTTACTTCTACCTGTTTTTGGCTACAAAGTGGTGTGCTATTTAAATCAATATGAATAACTTCTTGACAATTGAAAACAACTCCGAACTTAAGTAAATAATTTATTTTCTGACTCACAAGGGATTACATAACTTGGGAATAACAAATTTTACAAAGTGAAAAGGATTTTATATTGCAGTGCAAAAATTATAGACTTATGTCTGGTCAGACACACCTGATTATGCAGAAACACTTCAGTTAAACTAATATTTAATTTGCATTTGAACCCTTGACCAGATAATTTAAAATGAAAGTAGGTTTTGTAATATTCTATTAGTCTGAGGACATGCTCTTCTACAACATAAAAAAAATGCTTACAGCCAGCGATTCCCAACTTTGATTGTCTGTTGTCAAAAAATAAAATCATATTTTCAACTTGGTTTTAAGAGAGTTAACCTGAAATATTACGTACCCCTAAATAAGGATTTGTATATGATATGTTGTAAACTACATAATAGTGAAAAGATCGCGGTATTCTTTATATTCAATACAAAATTTAATCAAAATTGTTATTTACTTTGCTAATCAACTAGTTATTAAAAAATTATCTCAAAGCCAAACAAGCCTCTTGTTGTGGCTTAACTGTCTTCACCATGAAAAGACAATATTTCTGAGCATTAGCTTTGACTCGCCTAGATAGAGATTTATGACTAGTGCAACCCACATCTTGCTTTCCATTTAACATCCTCAGTAATTCTCACAGTCCATTATATCTCCAGTCCAGAGCTCAACATCTATCAACATGTAGTTATAAGCATGTTCCTAAATCAGAAACAATCTCTTAACAGCTTGCAACCGTATTATGGAACCAACTTGATTCAACTGTTCTGTGCATCCTCAGTATCTTTTCTGATTTTTTGATATTAAATTTATAACCTGCAACATAACTTAAACTCATATTGCGGCTGAGTGGACGAGATTGTTCATAACAATAACTACCACATCTATATTTGTGAAAATTTTAATTTAAAAGGAAGTTCTAATTGTAAACTTTGAACACATGTTAGAATATATGTTTGTTATTAATGTGTTTGTTTTGCTTGTAGTGTTACGCTTTATGCAGAATTTCTGCCAACAAAACAGCGTGCCAAATGTGTTGTGCTATTAGATGTAAGTAGAATAGAATTATAGTTTTGATTTCAATTATATAATTGCAAAAAATAAATAATTTTTATACATATTAAAAAATCTTAAATAATTATGTACTAGTTTTTTCATCTATGAAGAATATATTTATCCTTAAAATCAGGACAGGATACGAATTTCTTTTTCGCAAGCATAAAAAATTATAAACAACTTATATATTATTAAATTTAATACCTTTCTGTATTAAATTTCCAAAATAAAAAAGGGTAAAAAAGTACACTAAGAAGTGATTGACGATGAAGTTTAGAGAAATTAAAACTATTCAAGTTATTTAATTAAAAATATAGAAATAATTTCATTTTTAATTTAACTTTTTAAATTAATTAATTTTTAAATATTATTCCATCAATATTTGATTATCTGACATTATTTTCAGTGTTTCTGGGCTTTGGGAGCATGTTTGGAAGTGGCCCTCGCTCTTGTTGTCATGCCTTCTCTAGGAGTTCATTGGTTATTGGCCCTGTCAACTATACCATTATTACTATTTGCCATGATTTGCCCGGTGAGCTTTCATCAAATTTCAATTAATTATTTAAGGAAATTATATATTCTATATAATATTTTTTTAATTATATATCTTAATAATATATATATATATATATATATATATATATAATATACATAGGCATTAAAACATTTTAATTAGCACTAGTACATAAAAAAATTATGTGATGATTTGAAGTTTTTTACACGGAATGTTAAATAATTTTTTTTAGACACTTATTTGTCGCAAACCCAACATAAGAAGCAAAGAGAAAAATTAAACTCAATTATTCTTGATATAAACATTAATTACTTACATGATTTTATTGTAGCTATATTAAATATACAAAAATTAGTTTATAAAATTATTAAAAACAATGGGCAGCACTATTTTTAACGGTAATATAAACTAAATATTAATTGCAAAAAATATTGTAGATAATACTATGGAAATACTGGTTACTCATATCACATTATCGAAATGTTTATATTAATTAATACATACATAACTAACTCACTCGCTTGCCCTTGAGACGAAAGGATTAATGAATTTATGATAATCACATATTTTATTGTTTAAAAAAGTGCATATAATTGTTATACTCTAACTATTACTATAACTAGTTATGTGAATATTATTAGTGTAATGATAATAAAATGAATTTGAATGTCCCTTCATTCTTGGAAACAGTTTCTTGTATTGCGGCCGCTGCTCTTGGGAAGTGTCACATCATGATAGTAATATTTCTTAAGTATAAGGTTTGAAGTTGGAACATATTCCCTCTCCACTATACTATTTCCCTCTTAAACGTTTATTTCATCATCTGAACTGATTTATGTGCTATAAAAACCTTCTCTTCACAATACCACCTCTTCAATCAGAGCTAACAAATAAATTTATTTACAATGGAACAGATTTTGTAAACATGGGTGGTATGATATTTAATCTCATTCATTGTGAATGCAAATTCAGCAATGAAAAGTATACATGGTTATGACACTGTTTTTATTTTTTCTTGAAGTGAATTACCCAGAGGATAACCCTCTTATTGTGAGAAGCAAACCACGGAAGGAAACAATGACACTGTAGTAAGAGTTGTTTTCCTTTATTTAATGATGATGATTAATTGAAGATTGGATCTTGCCTTTGGATCTCCCCTGCAAAATCGAAATAACACAATTGTTTCCATAATATATAAATAAGAACATAAATTGTCAATTATTACACATAACAAAAAACTAAGCAAAATATAATAAAGCGGATTAAGTGAACAGAAATGTTTGAAAAGTAGAGTTGCAACGAATAGTATAATTAAACTTGATGAGAATAAACATTTTCTGAAAAGATAGAAAGTCTACTAGTACATTTTACTCAAAGGTCTTACCATACTATAAAATGAAGCAATGACGTAAATGCAAGATTATCACTGTCTGGAATTGGCCTAGAGAATTTATGTACGTCATCCTGTCATTGCTGTGAAGATATAATAGCTGAAATGGATACAAACAATAATGCAAACAGATCAAATACGAAGGGTAATGAAAAAGTAATGATAATCTATATAAAACCTAATGTTTATCAGTCTAAATTTTGTTTTTTTTTCAACATTATTTAGTTCATCTTTCTCTAGTGCACTGATTCCTTTTGAAAAATCTTCATGTCTCCCAAAATACTTCTACATTGGCCATGACCTCACTATTGTCTTAAAATTTCTTATCCCTATGCCTTCCTTAAGCCGAGGAAAGAAATAGAAAACGCTGGAGGCCAGATCTGGATGATAAGCTACTGCAACTTCGGCTTTGTTTGCCGGTACATTATCTTGGTGATACAGCACTCCAGCTCTAAGTTTTCGCTGCCTCTTTTCCTTGCTAGCTTCCCACTATCTTTTGATTTGGTCTGCATAGTAAGAGCCTGTAATAGTGGCCCCCTTTTCCTGGTAATCTACCGTTACAAATCTCTCGGCATCCCAAAACACGGGAGCCATAAACTTTTGCGCCGATTTTGCGACTTTCATTTCTAAGATTTTTTACCTATAACTAGTGAGGATATAAGCAGGCATCATAATTTTTAAAAAATTTTAGGACCACTAGAAATATCCGATTATCATTACTTTTTGATCACCACTCATATGGAGAATATCATTGGGTTTGAACATGGTACTTGTTTTATATACATATGGCAACACATACTGACTATGTATAGAATACAGTTTTTACAATGTCTGTTAAAGCTTGCAGTAACAAACTTATCCGTGCTTACTAAAAAAACAATTGCCCAAAATTGGCCTCTGACAAGGAGTAAAAGAAATAAACTTCGTCTGAGTAATGCGGAAAGAAATACAAATTAACCTGCCACTAACATACCACTATACTTTGGTTCAATCATTTCTATACTTTGGTTAAATATATTAAAATAATTATTATTAAATAATAAATAATTATTAAGTTTATGCTAAATAATTATTAAGTAATTATTAATATTAAATAATTATTAAGTTGATGCCGCGTCAATACCAAATGATCATATCTATCTATGGCAACCATCCTGGATACAATAAATTGAATGTAGTTTAAATTACCAATAAAGACATATTTTTACCTCTAATTAGTTGTTGTTGTTTAGTTGTTCAATAATCAAATAGATACACAAGAGTTATGCTTTTATTAGAAGAAAAATCTTACTCATTTTGTACTAATGACCCTAATTAATTGACAAAGCCTGTATACAGTATGTAAATGAAGGAAAGTTCGCCAATTCAATCGGTAATAGTTCATCACGAATAAATTGCAATTGCTATTTTTCTTTTACATCATACTACTTTTTTTTTGATATTTAAAAATTGTCGTAAGTCATTAACATCAAAATTAATCAACCTATATCTTGTATTTTGATAAACATAAGTAATGTGGCAATATTGCATGGTTATCCTTATTGGCGATCGATAATGAATTTGACTTGTCTAACTATCCCTTTCATTTGCACAGTTTTACAAAAAAGGATAAAAGAAGGGAAAGAATAGCAAAATTAAATTTCAGGGTCAAGTTTGTTTACATTTCGTAAAACAAAATTATTGCCATTTAAAATTCATTAACAGCCATTCATAATTCGCTCAAATATTTAAAACTGTAAAAAATATTATTATCAATTTAAAAATAAAATTATTAATGAAATATTTTTTCATTTGTCATTTAGATAAATTATTATTGGCTTCTTGTTGATGATATTAATTAATTTGAATTGCGATTTCAAAGTAAATATTTATGGATTATTTATTATTTAATATGGCAACCCTCACCCATTCCTTCGAGCAATCCTATTATTTTTGAAAAGAAATTACTATTTTGAATGACATTTGACTTGTTCAATGTTCATCGTTAGTTTTGTTAAATAATTTGTAATATTGAGTGAATGGAATTACGAATATGTCATTTTTTAGTGTTAGTAAATTATGAACATTATATTAGTATATGCCGAATGACATTATAATACTAGCGAAACCCTCAAAATGTACGCTGAACACTATCCGAAACGGTGACAACCCAATAAAAGTCTAGTTATTATCAATGCAATCACAAGAATTCGTGAGAATAGACCAATCATTCTAGAGATATCAGGTGGTACTTCTCGAACAATATTGATAAATATGAAAAGAAAAAATGCTAATTCATTTTAAAAGGGAGCAACATTCCAATATCAGACGCTATGATAGATAAATTAAGTCAAAATAATTGTCGTCAGTTGTGAAAATGCGTTGAGTGTGGGGAAAACACTTTAAATATAAAAGTTAGTTAAATGTAAATACATTCTAAAACAAAATAATTTGTAGTTTAATTACTATGTATGTGTGTTCTAGTTTTTTCAATCGGATAAATGACATTTCATTTTAACAGTTGACACTTTACAATAGGCGTGCCATGTTGCCAAACTGACATTTAGTGTTATTGTTTACAGGATGTTAATTTACACATAATTATCATTTCATACTAAGTTGAAACTTTAATTATTTAATAAACTAGGAGACTAATTTTAAAAAATAACAGTTTGTGAGATTACACATGTTTAATGAGACAAGTAGTTGAAGTGGCGAACTTCATATACATATGAAATAAAGAAGAACATATTAAATAAACAAGATAATTATATATTAAATTTCAGGTTAAAATAATAGAATTTCGAATTTTCAAATAAGTAAATTGAATTTGATACTCGGCTGAATGTTAAAAATGTGAATGTGATTTTTAACTTATATGTTTACAAAATTAACCATTAGCAGTTTACAAAATTAACTTTTACAACTGTTAAATACATTGTTCTTTAATTTTATAAAAGAAAACCAGAAGAAAGTCCTTTTTGCTAAAGTAAACAAATAATTAAGTGGATATTGCCATATGATGATATGGGCAGAAAACATATTGGTAAATATGATATGAGCAGAAAATATGTGATAAAGTTCGGACTTGGGATGCATAACGAAATAATTTTTTATACACTTGTTATACTTACTTTTTATAAAATTTGTGATAAAAAGTAACCTTGTGATAGCAACAAGTCAGTTCCGGCATAGAGAATGCAGAATGAAAGCGACAGGTGTGAAGTTTAAAGACTTGAACCGATTGCCTACTAGATTCAAACAGTGTGCAGGCAAGACTACAATGCCTCACTCACATTCATTGAATTCACAAAAAATTTCAGGAGGTTGAAACTTATGTAGAGAATTATGAAAACAAACACCCCAAATATGAAAATAGATTGGTGCTGCCCCAAATATGAATGCTGTCCACTTGAGCTGGACCATTGAATAGAGTATCGGCAAAATAGTAACGGATCTAAACCAAATGTCCGAGGTCTGGCAATGTTATTTTCGATCCCTATTCCAAGATCTGCTATCAAAAAACTTTCCACTGCAAAGCTTGAGAATAAGGTCTAGAGCCAAATATACTTGAATCGGAACTCAGGGCTAATATCAAGCACATTCCACGCCATATCTATAGCTGACAGAATGGCTTCACACGATCTTTATTCTCTTATATAAAATGGGCTCAATGAAAAGAGACAGCAAGTACCAACTCATAGTTCTAATACCTTATGCAAGTAGAATCTTCCTACACGTCTTAAACAAGCGACTGAAGATCTAATGTTTCAAGGGGAAAACTTTCCAAGGTTCCAAGGGGGAAACTTGAAAAGGTTCCAAGGGGGAAACTCTTAAAGGACATCATCAACAAAATTTAATAGTGTTTTATAATATTCTGTCCAACAATTTCGATTCCAGTGCAGTCGTCCGCCAGTTCTGCATAATATCGTCACCTCTGTTCAATATATTCACCGAGATAATGCAGATCACTCTGGAAGACTGAACACACGATGTCGCAGTTGATGACTCTCTAGCCATCACAAGTTTACACTATGCAGATGATACCATCTTATTTGTGACTGGGCTTAGCCATATGGAGGTATTACTTCTCAAACTTGAATGCTTGAGCTTTGAGTTAAAATTAAGTGTTAATCATAATAAGACAAAAATGATGATAGTGGACCATGCCAGCGAACGATGAAGTGGTCCAATCCATCCTATATTTTTGGAGCTTTGATCCTGAACACCGCGATCACAATAAAAGAGTGTATGATGATAACTAGAACTGCAATGGAAAAGTTAAAGCAAGGAACTGAAATATTGCCAAAACCACCACAATCCCTGTCATTTGAATTCTTGTGTTCTTCATATTTCTATACACCGCAGAGAAACAGGCACTTGAAGAAATTGGAAAAAAAATATAAATGCTCTGAAGATGTGGTATTGGGGAAGACTATTGGGAATATCCTAGACTGAATTTTAGACTAATGTCTCCATATTCCCAAGACCTTGACATGAAGCAGCCTCAATCGACTTTAGTACAATTTCAAATGCTCTAATTCTTTAGCCATGTCCCAGAATAGAATTAGAGCTCCATAGAGGGTCTTGTCATTTTGTAGAGGATACCAGAGCATGCAGATTGTCGCCATGTGGTGGACTAACCAGATCATAGCTACTGTAGGTGGCCCCCTGCATGTGTGCACAAGCAAAAACAGATTGTAAGACCTCGTAAGGCGGGTTACATTGGCCCCTTGACCATATCATATTATGAGCATAACCACTCTGTCAAAAGCATCACAATAGAGAAAAAAAATCCCATTAAGAAATGTTTACTTAATTTCTGAAAAGCAAAGGAAGACAACATGTAAATATTTTTGGTAAACCATATTCCATGCATAAAAAATTAAATCTAAAAAAGTGAAGTCTTACACTTGACTTGATTTAATCATATTGTAAAACCTTAATTATTCGGTGTATTCAATTAATCAGAGTAATAATAAATTATTTCCATTTTGTAATTTTTCAGTGGCTTCCCGAATCTGCTAGATTTCATGTTGCCAGTGGACAACCAGACAAGGCGCTCGCGACTTTAGAACAGGTAATTACTTAATTACTCAAAACATAGTTCACTAAACTGTTTTCTCCGTGGATATCTTGGATAAAAAAAATTTCTACAGACCTCCCCCCCCTAACTAAATAACAATAAACAACACAGCAATTGAAATCAATTTCATTGTTTAAGATACATAATTAATTGTGCACTTGGATTTAATGTTTCTTGTGTGACTCTTAGTGAGAAACCAATTATTGTTGAAAAGTGTAAAACCTCTACGTGTTCTCTTATCCCAGGTTGCAAAAGATCAGTATGAAAAGTGCTTAGAGATGACCAAGTTAAAATACAAAGTAAATCCCCAGATACATATAATATCATTGTTAAAGAACTCAGGGCTAAAAATACTGAATTCTACACTTACAAGCAAAAGCAGGATAGAGGATTCTCAACTCAACAGATATCGAGTTAATCAAAGAAGAACCCAAAAGTCAGTCACACAGTTACTAGCTTTTGGAGCGCCAAGCAAAAGTTCATGAAATCACTCTTACCACTATTCTTTGTTGAATTGAAACCTGAAACAAACAACAAACACATATTTAACAAAAAATCTATATTGCCATTATAAACTATATTGCCAAATAATCATAAAAACACCGCATACCAAGCGTAAACTACAATGTGCATGATGTCAGAGGTACGGTCATACGAAAGGGTTTTGGTATCGCAAACCACGATACATTAAATGCACAAGTAACCACGAGACTCGCAACTGTAATCGCAAAGAACGTTCAGATGCCATGAAATGCATTCTATCTGAGGGTAACAATTAAGTAACCCAGCTAACTACATGGGATGCAAAGGGGGGTGTCTACAAAGACCTACAGGGAAATAAATATTCCCATCTACAACAAAATAGTGAATTCCAACGAGAATAAAAAAAATAACGATGACAACTTTGAAATTATAGAAGAGCCAAAAAACTCACATGCAAGAGCAGTACAATCACATAAACCATCTGAAATCAATAAAGTCAATCAACCAACCACCTAAAATGAATAAAGTCAATCAATCAGGCTAAGGTAACCTAGTGTTGCAAAAGGAAATAACAGACCTTCTACAGACAGCAGTAAAACAAATGAACACAATAAGGACAGTCCTTGTCGAACTCTTGACAAAAATTACCCAGTCTTCACCTTGAGAATTGAGGTGTGGAATGCTGATGGGCTGTCAAATCATACTCAAGAATTAATTGTGTACACTAAAAGTATCGATATAATGCTTATATCCGAGACCCATAATGCCATTAAAAGCAATATTGCAATACCAAACTATACAGAATATCACACTATGCATCCAAGTGGCAATGCTAGAGGTGGAGCAGTAGTGATTATAAGATCCAACGTTAAACACCATCAAATAAAAAATTTCCAAAAGGACTATATTCAAGCTGCTAGTGTTGTTATCCAGGACCTCTGTAGACCAATTACCATCTCAGCCATCTACAGTCCATCACGACACAAAATTAAATATGCAATAAATTCTTAGCTGGTGGTAGCTACAATGCAAAAAATACCCATTGTGTGCCTAGAGTAACTCTACCCATAGGAAAAGAACTCCTTAAATGTGTCTTAAAACTGGTCTTAAAAATAATATCAACTGTAGAACCTACCAATCGACCTTCCGATCTAATTCCTGACCTTATCAACTTCTGTATAACTAAGGATATTGCAAGTACGTCCATAACTGCTGAATCTTGCTACGAATTATCATCTTATCATTCATCTGTCAGTTGTAACTCTTTCGAAAAGTTATCATGAAAAGCAGAATGTGTACACTATATAGTAGAAATACAGACTGGGGAAGCTTCCAAAGTGTAGTTGAAATTAAGCTTAACACTGATGCAGACCTTAAGACTGAAATGGATATCACGAAAGCAGTCAAAAACTTCACCACCACCATCAAGCCGCGAATAACACCCCCCCCCCCCCCCCATCGAACATACAAAACCCAATCTTTAATTTCTCTTGTAAAACCTTTAGTCTAGTAGCCAAGAAAAGAAAAATGCGCAAAGAATGGCAAAACACAAGGTACCCACCTCACAAAAAAAACTGAACCACATATCGAAGATACTGAAAAGAGAACTAGACAAAGTAAGAAACAATAAGGCTCAAGATTTCTTGAACAAACTAGATAACACCACCACAACCGACTACTCCTTATGGAAAGCCACAAAAAAACTCAGAAAACCTACCATGCACCAGCCCCCATCTGTAAGGATTGTAGCAAAAAACAGACACATTTGCTATGCACCTTGCAAGTGTCTTCACCCCCCACAACTTCGAGGGTGTCACGGAGGATGAGGAGTCGATTCGAGATATACTAACCAAAACTACTCATACAGATAATTCAGCGCTTGAATACTACACCAATGCCGAGGTCATAACTGCTATTAGACGCATTGACCCTAAAAAGGTTCTTGGGTACGACCTAATTACACCTGAAACTCGTCTTTAACGCCATCATAAGAATGCATATTTTCCACCACAGTGGAAATTCTCACAAACTATCATGATTCTGAAACCTGGTAAAAATGAACATTAACCAAAATCATACACTATATACATACATATATATATATATACATATATATATATATATATATATATACATATATATACATACATTATTATTAGTTTCAATTTCAGGCTATTTATTAGATTATTTAATGCATTTCACTTATTCGTTCTAGAAAATTATTTTAGTAAGTAACCTCTTAAGAAGTATTGGAATTATTTCTTCCATTATGCCAGACGAGTCCTGTGTTTTTTTTATAAAAATTTCAAACCAAGGTAGCATGTTATTAAAAAATGATACACAAAACGTCTAAAAGGAAAACTGGGTTACCTGTAAGTATTAACTTTTACCTTTGGCTTCCCCCACGTTGTTATAGCTAAAAACTTATAGGAAGAAAATAAAACATGTAGCACCATAAATGATCAAATGAAATTACATGCTACGCCTTTAGTTTTGTGACTTTATAACAAAAAATGACAATGAAAACAAACATATTTCCTCTAAATTAGGTATTAAAGGGAGTGATTCTGTTGGTAACTTATGTTGCGTTTCAAAAACTCACATCTATCCATAACTCTGTTGCCACTTTGCTTTGTTATTCCCATTGTGTACTTTTTTTTCAAATAAGAATTTTCCCTGAAATTTTCGAAAGAAAATAGCCTATGCCATTTCTCAGGCAGCCAACTATATCTATGTAAAAATCATCGCAATCAGCTACTCCATTCTGATGTAAAAGAACAATAAACAAACACACTATTAATAACAAACACATTTATAATATTATGTTTATATTAGTTAGGATTATATCTACCAGGTTAAAAATTAGCCTTGTCATTTACCAGGCTCCTTACTTCCTTGCGGCATAAAAGAAGCATGCATAAACAGATACACTTTCGAATTTTTAATTGTTGCTAACTATATAAAATAACATCTTAGTTACAATGAGATTTCCTAGGATGCAAAGAAGCCTAAGTCATTTCCTGGCCCGTCAACTATCTCTGTGCAAAACATCAGTCGAGCTATAGCTCCATTGCAATGTGATAGAAGAACAAACTACCACACTTTGGAATTTATTATATGTGTTGGGATTGTTATATTTATTAGGAAGAGTTTTTTTGGGTTGGAAAGTCTATGTTATTTCCTGGCCCGTCAACTATCTTTGTGCAGAAAGTCACCTCGATCTAATTCTCCATTGCGATGTGAAAGAAGGACAAACAAACACACTTTCATTCACTTAAAGGACAAACAAATATGTTTCCTAATTTTGAAATATTGGGATTGCTATATTAGTTAGGATGAGATTTTCCAGCTTGGACAGTAGCCTATGTTAATTCTAGATCTGCCAACTATGTTTGTGCCGAATGCCACTTTGATCTTTTGCTCCATTGCGACGTGAAAGAAGGATAAACAAACACACTTTCCAATTTTTAATATTGGTCAGATTTATTGTTTTAGTTAGGATGAGATTTCACGGATTGGAAAGATGTTATTTTCTGCCCTGCCAATTATCTCTGCGCAGAAAAACACAGAAAATCATTGATATAACAAAAACAAACTAAAATGTAAAAAAATGTAATGAGCAGGAAGGGTCACGTAAAAAAGTTTATACATACTAACCCGAGTGGTTAATTAAAAAATAAAGAAAGCAAAACATCCGAGATTTAGGAAGGAAAATGGATTACCTAAAAAAATATAAATGCAAACACGAATTGATATACAAAAAAAACAAACCAAAATATCCATAAATTGAATAAGTCAAAAGTGTTGCGTAAAGAAAGTTTATAAATAAAAACACGACTAGATAATTAAAAATAAAACTCAACACAATCCAACATTTTGCAACCAAAAAGGAATACATAAAAAAATATAAATACAAACACGAATTAATAATTAAAAAAAAACAAATCAAAAACATCCAAAATTTAGTAAACGAAAACGATTACGTAAAACAAATGTAAATGAAATATGAATAAACTAACACAAATTGATGTAAAAAACAAAATATCCAAAAATTTAATAACCGAAAATGATCACGTAAAGAAAGTTTATAAATACGAACATAAATTGGTAATTAAAAAAAACCTAAAACATCCAAAATTCAGAGAGCAGAAAGAATTATATAAAAAATATGTATATACAAACACGAATTGATATAAAAAAACAGCCAAAATATGACAAATTTAATAAGCAAAAAGGGTTGCATAAAAAAGTTTATAAATAAAAACACAAATGGTTAATGGTAAACAAAAAACAAAAACAAACTCAAAACGTCAAAAAATTTTATAAATAAAAAGTACCACGTGAAAAAGTTTATAAACCTAAACACGAATTAATATAAAAAAAAGACAAACTCAAAACATCCAAAGGTGAGTAAGCAAAAAGAATAGAAAAAAGGTGAATTATGTGAAAAAAAAAGGTTAAAACAATGCCGGCGCAAACAAATGTGTGACAATTTTCAAATTGATTTTTTCGTAATAAATAATTGCGATGTACAATATATATATTGAAATACACCACGTGTTTCAAAATATATATTGCATTCAATATACAGTGTCCGGGAATAGATGTTCTACAAAGAGAGACGCTTTTCATTGGCTATAAAGGAATAAATTGTCGTTGAAATAAAACGTAAAACACGCCTAACCACCCTTCTTCTAATTGAGTGCAACAAAAAATATTACACAAGTCTTCGCACCTGTTCACGGGTTATTCACCCCAGCGGCGCTGAACGATATGAGCGAATATTGTGTGAATGAAAAAGATGACAAATATTTATGAATATTATTTTCAATTTCCTGAAAAAATGTCAGCTTTTCAATTTTATTTTAACAACTATTTCTCAGTCAAGAAATAACATCTTTCTTTGTCCGACTATAACGCATACTCTTCCAAGTCCTATCAAAAAAATGTCAAAATTTCGTTGGCGGTAAACTATATACCTACGATATTTAAAAAGAGATCAAAACCTAAGATTAAAATTAATTTAATTTTATCCCTTTTTATATTTATTGCTTTTTGAGCGGGTGGTAAAACAAACGACTAGGTCCAACTAGCACTGCGCCTCAGTGCACACTGTCGGTTTGCATGCGAATAAAAGAGAAGCAATAGACATCGCCAAAACGTGTTCGAGAGAAATAATGTGTTATATTTTTTTTAATGGAGTCCTATTTCCTTCATTGAAAATATAAAACAACCAAGATTTTAAATAAGACGTGAACAGTTAGTCTTTTTAATTCTATTCATAAAGTGTTATAAGTAACGGAGTTAATTTGATTTAAAATTTATGTTATGTGATTTTTTTGGATTTTTTTTTCAGATATAAAAAATATTTCAGTTGTGTTATAATACATATGTTTTTAACCTATATTTTTTTCGTGGGCATAAATTTAGCAGATATTGCTAAAAATTGTAAGTTGTCAGTGCCTTAAATAGAAGATACCTCAGGACCTCATATGAGGAAAGACAATAACTATTTATAAGGATGTGTCGCTAGATACCTACCTTGCAAGACTTAAAAAATGTACGATTACAAAAATTGTCTAATGTTTTTTAACAATTGCAATCCAAAAACAAACATTAAATAAAAAAATAAGCAAGAGGTAAATGTTTAATAAATTAAAATTCCCTTGTTATGGGCGAGTGTTTATGGTTCTGAACAAAATAACTGATTCGCTCAGGAAAAATATAATTAAACCACATTGATGCCACCCAACAACAGTAATATGCTAAAAATACTATTATGAATACACTAAAACGTAAATAATTGATGCATGTATTGTGTATTCTAAAGGGGGACCTACTAATAACGCAATATTATTAACATTGCGTTATTTCATTTTGAAGGGATATGATTTAAGATATTTTAGGGGTCTCTTGTCAAATAAATTTGTTCTAACTCTTAAAATTAGAATTGGGCTCGCATACCAAGTGTTCCATACTAATAATAAATGTATAAATTTACACATTATCTCTGGAGTAGAAACTTCGAAACAAATGGCATTTTCCTTAACA
Organism: Druceiella hillmani; assembly: GCA_039881145.1. Lineage (NCBI taxonomy): Eukaryota > Metazoa > Arthropoda > Insecta > Lepidoptera > Hepialidae > Druceiella > Druceiella hillmani. The sequence continues at coordinate 3,824,258 of JAYKKI010000096.1, read as the reverse complement.
AAAATATAATAAGAATAATATAATGTATTAATAATCATCCTATATTCTTAGTAAACATCCCCATTTTCATAGTATTTAATGGTGATATCTGCCAAAAGGGAGGTGTAAAATAGAAAGCTTTTCCTTGATATTCAGGTCATATCATATGTATCATACATTAAAAGTGGTCTCGACACTAAACCGTTTAAAAATAGCATATTTTCAACTTCATTAAGTTTTAACTCAGAGACAGTAAAAATAATGACATATGCAGGTGGCCCACAGTAAAATGCAATTTTAATCTCACTTTACCCTGTGAAATACAACATTTCCTAACTATTCTTCAGGAATTGTCATGTCGATAAGTCATAAGATAGCAAAGCAGAGCTGGCATCCATACCATTAACGAGAACTATTATGAATGTAATTTGATCTGAATATAATAAAGCATCAAGTGAATAAATACAAGAAACTCCACCAAAGTTTCTTGTATTGATTGTCATGACTTGATATCACGACTGTTTTTGAACAAAAACACTCATAAAATAAGAGGAAGTTCATGCAATTTCAAGAATGCAGACTAATAAGTACCCATCCGATACCAAAATTAAAAATTTGCATACTTTGAATTAAGACTGAATTTTGAAAATAAAATCTCAAGAGAATAAACCGATTTTCACACATATTCTTTCTTATTTAGATGGATTTCTCAATAAAAAAAATGCCAATAATGAAGCTTTGAGAGTCCATGTACTATTATATTAAAAACCACTTCAATATTCTGTGCACTGTTTAGGCTAAAAAGCAAAATGATGAGTTCATTGGCCCTAATTATTTTAAAAATAATTGAAACCAATGCAAAATGCTATAAAACAATTTTGAGATCACTAACTCCAAAAGTTTGTGTATTATTTGAATACAAATAAACATTTATATCTAAATAATATAGACATTTTAAATAGGAGGATTTAGGTGGCAAAAGAAAATGTTCTCCGAATAACTAATTTCAAAATAAAGGGACTATTCTCGGTTTAGATAGATAGACTTGAGCTAATTTTTTAAAGTTTCCTCAAAGTAAATCTGTTGCAACAATTCTGCAATAATAGTGCATGAAGCAGGACATTTTATGCAAAATTAAATAAATTTAAAACTACACTCTTACCAGCTGTTTCTAAATGTGCACATGAGGCTGAAAGAATATCATGAAAGCAAAACAATTTAAATTCCTATTACTTCATAATTTTTCTTTTCCAAAACAACAGATCTTTCATCATGGGATGTTCATACGTGTTGTAAATAATGATGTAACGACTATTTGTATTTGCATATGCAAATATTTTGCAAATATGAACATCAGAAAAATACATAATGCATAAATTCTGTAAATACTATCGGTTGGTGTTGGTCAGCATCGTGTCGATTTGAAGTCAAATTAGTCTCAAATTGATCCATGTGCCAAGATCACAGCTTTAGCTATGTCCACAATTATGTTGTTGTAGAGATTTCCCTGAAATGGAAATTCATCAATAGCCTACAGAAAGTCTACACTTTCAAAGATGGCTGGGCAGTTTCGAATGTGCTACAGGATGAATTCTTCACCTAGAAAATTTTGACATGATTTATAGGATCTAGTGTCATCTGTATTTATAGTCATTTCACTTAGGTGTTTGGTTCTGAGTTTGGAAATAGTCTTAGTAATATTTCTATCTGCATTGATGACGCATACTTGATGTTCCTGTTTGATATAGTTTTCTTTCAGTCTATATCTAGCAATGGCATTAGCGTCTTCTAAAGTTATGACGTTTAGACTTTCAGAATTTGTTTCTGACCTCTTTCGCTAACCTATCTGCATCCTCATTTCCTTCCATACTCACATGTGCAGGTGTCCATTGGAAAGTGCAGTTTTTTCTTTGGTGACAAATTTCCTGTAAGTGATGATGAATATCCTGTACGACTTTGTGATTTCCGTTTTATAAATACTATTACGTAAATAAAACAAAAAAATGTTAAATTCTTAGCGTTTTTATTAGAAAACCTTTTCCTTGCAACTTAATCAAACCTTGCAATTATATCTGTTATCATCCATCAGTTTAATATTTGGTATTACCCATATTATATATATTACATTAGGTAATAAAGCTTTAGACTTAGTTTTATAATAATGACCTTCTTATTAGAAATTAGAAAACAAAAAATATACTATGTATTTAAATAAACAAAAACTTATTCTTCTCATAAACTTATCAATCTTTACATAAATCTATCTTCTTCTTTTATTTTGAACTATAAATCTTCTTTTATAAAACTCAAAATATTAGTGAACGAACAAAAACAATTATCTTAAACTAAATTTAAGTATTGTAAATTTCTCGTAAAAAAACAAAAGATATGTAGTTTAACTTTAAACAAACAAAAATGACATTCCTTCCTTAAACTTCTTTTAGAAAAAAAATGAAATGGAATAAACAAGTTATTATTTTCTTATATTTTATAGTAATATAATAATCTTTTACCAACCAATTAATAATAAAACTTCAATAGAGGAATATTAAACTTCAAATATAAAGGTTCAAAACCTTTTCTCCTTCAAGTCTATTTCGACACGGTGTGTATAAATAAGCCCAGCACCACTAAACATTGACTGTCTCAGAACACTCTTGATGGTATGACTAAATAACGCCTCACTTGAGTAAAAAAAGGCCTGTATTTCTGCTTGCTCTCCTTCCACCATGTTAGACGTTTGACGTCATTTGCGACGCTTTTTTTGCTAAATATTCTGTATTAGTTTTTCAGATTAAAAGATGAGCAGGATTTAGGTAACTAAGGAGTGGAATATCATCTTCAACTTCACTGTCACTCGTATCATCCATTAGTAAAGTCATTGTCTTCCTCAAAGATACAAGATCTTCAGTTTCGTTCAATGTAGCATGCTTCGCATTTGAATAATGTGAACTTGAAGGTGCGTCTGTTTGATTGTCTTCAAGAAAATCCAAAATATGCCGTGTGACAAGCTCTTTAGTTGACGTATTTTAAAAAATTTTACTTCATATCTTGGATCAATGAATATTGCCATGACAATATTTCATTTTCTAATACTGAAAATTTGCTAATAAGCTCCTTTTTCAACACAGCTGTCGTGTCACCTATGTGTTCATCGGATGAATCAAGGTCATTAAGAATTCTATCCAAAGTGGCAATTAAGGGAATTTCTGAAGATACAGAAACACTGGCCGCACTTAATTCTTTGGTTACTTCTTCAAATGCTCTTATTAAAACAATAAGTTTTTCAATGATCATCCACTCTTCGTAAGTCAATTGCAGAATTTTATTAGTTGTAGATGCATAAAGACATAAAGAATCATTGACTTGAAAGATTGCTCTAACATATAAAAGGTGCTGTTCCATTTAGTAGCTCTAGTAACTCTTGTTCTAAGCTTGTCTTGAGCAGTATTCAAATGATAAAAATGTGTTGCCATCTTTTTACATTTTGATATGACAGCTGTGATAGTCTCTTGAGCTTTCGCCCTTCTTTTAACACATTTTGAATCTTACGTGTGGGACAGTCGATGTGATGAACACTTCATAAGGAAACACCTTTTTTCATGTTTGCACCGGCATCACGAACTACACATTACACTTTTTCTTTTGGTACTTCCCATGATGACAAGATGCCAAGTTTATGAGCTCCTGTGTGGCGGCTGTCTTTAACACTATCATTTTCCTTTTGACTTCCTCTGTAATCCCATGACAAATAAAACTCAGTAGCGAAAACCCCAGAACGAGAATCAGACCAGTAAATGACATTTTTCCAAAGGACTTCAGCAATTCAAGTATTTCTGGTTCACTTTACCATATAGTTCATCGCAGATAAAAGAAGTATAATACTGACGAGACTTTAAAATATATGATGGACATAAGTGCTTCACGAGTCTTACAAATCCAACACATTCAACGAAACCAAATGACAAGTCTTCCAATTTCACTTATTGATTTACTGCCAAGAACCTCACAGATTTATTATCCCACTGTTTCGTTTTTTCAACACATTCTTGATGGGACATCTGTTTAATGTCAGATTTAGTAATGTTGTGGGAAAATTTTGCAAGTGCAAATCTATTATTTGTATCCTGTTTTCCTTTCTCGCATTTTTCTAATTCAGAAAACTCTGTTTTATGCGTTGTTTTCTAATGTTTTCTCATAGCCTTTGTAGTTCTTCCTTTTCGAGAATATTCTTTGTTACAAACTTGCGACTAGCTAGTTCAGCATCGCAAAGCGTAAAATAAGTCCATATTTCACTAGAAACTGATTTACTCATGTTAACAAATCACTAATCACACTCTAACCTCAAAATTCACTTGTTTCTGTTTGCAATCTGTCGATATAAACAAACAACCGTCGGCTTTTATCGGATCAGCTCGGCAATTCTCGAAATAAGGTGCAATTGGTGAAAATACGTGCACTTAGTGCGGCAATTCAGTTGTCAAATTTAAACCATAGATAAATGGCGCCAGATTTAAAAACTGAATATTCATATTCACAAATATCGGTCGCAGATATTTGGATTCGCGAATGCGTAAAAATTAATATTCATTACTTCACTAGTTGTGCATGTATAACTATAGTCTTTTTGTTGATCATACACAATATGATAAGTATATTTATAATGTTTGTCATTTTACGCGATTGACAAAAACACAATACGTCCAACATGTGCATACAACTTGGTGACATGCGCATACGACAAATACAACATTTGCTTTTCTGCGTTGAAAGATCCTTATATTCCTTTATGGGACACTCTGCATGTGATTGAACTCACATTAATTATTACATATTTTAAAAAAAATTTATAAGAGCACACAATATTTTACATAAATTTGAAATACTGTGACTTGCAGGTTGCAAAAGATAACGGCCGTCCAATGTTATTGGGACGTCTAGTTTGTGATGATGCTGTCGGTATAGGGCAGAGAGGACGACTGAAACATTTGCTCATACCACAGTTCAGAAATACTTCGCTCTTGCTCTGGTTTATATGGTTGGTATTTTTTTTATTGCATTTTGAAAGTACCAGTAAAAAGCTATATTAAAGTTATTTTTATAACAAAAATGATTATCGACAAAATCAAAATGAGGCAAAATCTTTGACATATCAATGGTCATACGTTGGCTCCTCGTAACTATTTTAAATCAAATTTGACTGTAGAGAGAAAAAACTTGCTTAAATCTTCTATAACTGCAACTAAAATAAAACAAACATGTAGTTGGTAGTTATTAGGCAAAAACCATGTTGGCAGGCAAAAAATAATGTCCAATTGAATTTTTTTGCAAAAAAACAATTTATTATCAGTTACGAGCCGTCATCTTCAAAACAGTCTTACAAATACTAAGTTGCTATCAGCAGTTATGTAAAATATGATAATGAAAATTTTTCATTGACCTTAATTAAAAAATTTAAAAAAAGAAAAAACTGACAATTATGATGATACCTAGTTCTATGGAAATCTGCTATTCAATCAGTGTGATAAGTTGTCATAGAAAGAGTTGTAATCTGCAGGTATCTATCTATCTACTCTTAAGAGCCTACAAATTATTATACTTGATCTAGGTAAGATTTGATGGAGCTTTGAAAAGATTGTCGTAAATTCTCATCTTCATCTAAAAAACTATTTTTCTGGTATATTTGACCATGAGATCTGTACAAAATTGTTTTGATGTCAGTCACCACAGGGTCACTATTTTTCCAGGTCTGATACTTTCATAGCGCATTAATTTTGTATCACTAAATGTTTTGAAAAAATCATACTGCAGACTTTTTACTTTGTATGTGTATGGGTCCTTTTGAGAGCTCTCGTTATGACAGCGTATTGGCTAGGAGGATAAATGGCATCATGTTGATGCCATTTATGCACAATGACAAGCAGACCGCTGTCTGATTCTTTAACTCATATCCATACTCCGTCTCTGATATCCGTAATGTTTAGATATTACAAACTCAATTTCATATCTCCTTTTTTAAGTAATACTGAAGTGAAGCCGATCTTCTATTATTTTCACCTGTGGTCTTGATGTTTACTTGTTTCAGTACATCTTTTTTTAATCCTAGCTTAGACCCCAAAACAAATCAAACAATCGCCATCTCCATTCTTCTGTGAACTCATTACAGTGACTTTCTTTTAGAGGACTGACAAAATGCAGAATGGCGGGTTTCTTTAATTTTTCTTGCAAATCGTGGTGCATTGTGCATATTACATGAATTTTTTTTTCATTTCGGCCCAGTATAATCTTGTCTGCTTTCCAAAACTCTGATTCAGCTAAACCGTTTCTGTTTTTTGTAGTCTCAATAGTATTCTGTTCGATATTACTTTTACTCTCATCGTCAGAAGAATAGGATATATTATCTTGATCACAATAAGGTTCATCGCCGGTTTTCGGACTTTCATACGGTTCATCGCCGGTTTTCTGTCATTTGTATCAATACAAGTGGCACTTCAGAAGTTTCTGTTTCTTGAGCATTACCGGAGTTTTGAACTTCACTTTCACCAAAATTAATGTTGAAAATTGTTAGACTGATTCAAACAGCGTTTCTACTTCAGCAGTATTTTCAGAGCTGATATAGAAATGTGACCTTATGGTGGTGTGACAGAGTGACAGAGACAGAGTTATTTTCCCTCAACATCTCATCTTTCATTTTCTTGGCAGGTAAAAACTTGTACATTGCTGATGCTCTGAGATTGTGGGGATATTTCTTGAGATTGACTTTCATACGTAAATTTACTTATATCCTGATGAGAAACCGTATACACAAATCCTAATTCTTTTCTACCAGCAACAACTTGACTAAAAATCCATTTGTTGCTGTCTCCCTCCATGATTAGGACACACTAAAAAAATTACCTAATATCAGTACCTATTGCAGAATGACTATTACATATTATGCCATACGAAAATATAAATATCGAACAAAAAAAACTCATCCTATATTTTATGTATTGAATTTCAAACTTTAAGTAAGTAAGTATAATTAATTTAAACCACTCTTAATTGAATGTAAAAATAATTAAAACTCGCAGCGAATTCCTACACATACAAATAATAACGACAAAGTGCTAGTGTTGACACCTCATAAATACACACAAAGTGTGAACTGAAACATATTTGAAACTCATGTTACAAGCTAGAAATCTTAAAATGTGGTGCGAAATTTTTCATGTGCAAAAGTCGTTTTAATAAAAATGTAAATTAGGAAGTGTCAACATATGAACAACGATATTATGTTTATTTCCAGGATGTCATGTGCATTTTGTTACTATGGACTAGTGCTTATGACGACTGAACTCTTTGAAACTTCACAAGACGAATATGGCTCATGTGCTGCTGATTGTAAACCACTACAAACTACAGATTACATGGATTTATTGTGGACAACCTTAGCAGAATTTCCAGGTAGGCAACGTTATCATTAATATATGGTATTTGTATTATGTATGTACGTTATAAAAATGATCCCTTTTTTCAGGTATATTTGCGACCATATTCGTAATAGAAAAATTTGGCAGAAAGAAAACTATGGCTCTTCAATTCATCATATTTGCTGGTTGCGTTTGTTTCCTACTAGTTGCTACACATGAGTATGTACCTTTTTTATAATTTTGTTTTGAACAATTTCCTAATTAATCATATTTGGACAAATTTGCTAAAAACTAAAAATACTTCAATAACTAACAAAAAAGGTTGGGTGCCTATAAGATTGGTGTCTTAACTCTTGCAAAATTCTGGTTTCGTATTCATGTGAATGTTAGCTGAGGCAAATAATAAAGCAAATGATATATAAAATAAATACCGTTCATATAACAACTACATTAAATGTATAAACAACGTATTTTAACCTTAATTATTGTTTTATATACTAATTAGCAGTTGCCCACACCAAATTACTTTTTAAATAATTGAGAAAGTTTATCGAAGAATAATTCTCTATGTGTTATCTGTCAATTAAACAACATTTTTGAAATTGTTTCAGTAGTTTCTAAGATTATTCCTTAGAAATAAACTTATATTTTTTTATAATATCAGTGAAGACAATAAGTCGTAAAACCAATGAGACAAAATCAACGAAAAAAATTTTTTGCAACATCAAAAAAAAAAATTTCAGAGAAAAACAACCCAATTTCTATTCCACCAAAAACAAATAAACATAAATCATTTTTATTCAATTTTAAAGTATTTTTAGTGCAATTTCAGGGAAATTTTCGACATTACGCATGCACCATATTCTTACAATTGATATGTTACAATAATTTTGTTAAAAATTTATTTGTTATTTAATGTAATAATTTATTTCTTTGTTAAATAAACTAGTCCTAAAACCCTATACCCCCAATGCCTCTAATTTGGGCCACCTTAATACTAAGGCAATATTTGTTTACCTATGCTGTGCACAGGTCTTGTGAAGACTTCTAATAACAATAGGTGCAAATACCATTTGTGTTTGTAGAAAAACTCTTATGTATTACAAATACTTTCAAGTGCATTTTTACCAGTTTTATATGACAGCTATGCATGTAAAAACAAACACTGTTACAATTAAGCTACTTATTATTGATACATATTACTTACTATTTGTTAACCATCAAATTTTAGAGCACAGGCTTCCTAAGTTTTGTAAGTAATAAAATATTATGGTAATAGAATAATACAAATAGTTGAATAATACAAACACAATAGTCTGAAAATATACAAGTACTAAGAGTACATACATACCTACGCATGTAAATTCTCAAAGTATTCATAAATACTCAGACCCTAATTTGTTCCGTGTCTATTGATTACCATTTTACCATAAAACACCCTCCTTCCCTAATTTTCATAGACCCCCCCCCCCCTCTACTGGATGCTAACGCGATAATTCGGTCATTTCAAAGAAAGTAAAAATGAATTGTATTATTAAAAAGATGTCTTTTTGGAAAGGAAAATATTTATATTTGGTAAAAGCAGAGAAGGATGAAGGAAGAGAGGGTTTGCCCTTTCAATCTGGTCCACCGGAGAGATGACTTTTCTTAGAAGAATTATTTTTAAATTTCATACTGTACTCTATAAAAAAGGTTTCCACGATAACAATACTGTGTTCGATAACAATATATTTCTAACTTAACCCAATTCAACATAACTTAACCCAATAACCCAGCTTAACCTAACTCAACCTAATCTTACTTAAACTAACGCAGCTTTAGATTAGTTTGGTTGAACCCAGCCTAATCCAGAATGGGTCCAACTTACCTAACCAACACAAACTTATCAAACCAACATGACTTAACCCACCTAAGCCATCCTAACTTGATTTGACTTAACCTAACCCAAACCATCTTTACCTAATCCATCCTAACTCAACCTTAGAGGAAGATAGTCACTTTAACATATTGAAAACATTTATTTTTTTGCCTATAATTGATATGCACATTCAAGAATATATTTATAAAATTTTACATAGAAATTTTTAGAAATAGGAAAAGTTGATGTGTTGAAAAAATTGATTTATTTTGCGTGTAATTGAAATATACACTTTCAAAACTATATGTATAAAATTTTGCCTTCAAATTTGTAAAAATGAGAAAGTTGTGGCATTATAAATAGGAGTAGGTGGAGTAACCACGATAATGCACATAGGCCAATGCCCCTACAAAGTATCTATTGTATTCTCCACTCCTTTGTCAAGTTTATTGTATTTCAAACAGTAAAGATCATATTCAGCTGCTAAATATAAGTGCATTTTTAGTCAAAAGAAAATATTCATACAGTAAACTTCTCTGCTCTAAAAAGTTGTTTGTTATATTTCAAACAATCTTGATAATATTGATAACAATCCTGATAATATCAATGATATTTGGATAACATTGTACCACAAAACTTCAACCCTAGAATATCTTCGTCATTATTTGTATCTAGAGGATTCCTGATGCAGATTTCAGCATACTGATTATAGACAATCTGAAACCGTTCAACTATAAACAACCAATATCTAAAGATGTTGTTGAAGCTATTATCTCTGTATATAAGAAATTATCAAACCTTAGCTTTACCAAAATAATAAATGCTTCAATTCTTTAGTATGCCAACTCACGCCTAAATTAACTTTTGGCGGTGCTGTTGTCTTTGAAATAGCACTTAATTTATCTACGATAATTTTAATAAAGGTTCACAGGGTCTCATACCAAATGTGTTTATTAGAACAACTAAAAATAAAAATTGGCCCTAATCTACAATAGAAATTAGTCTAAATTAATCTATCAGTATTGCTTCGAAACTAAATTAAATCAAAATTTCACTGAATAAGCATGTCATGACAACATAACAACCTAAGCCTAATACAACCTAATCTCTACAACTATTCTGTTAAGAAAATAATATCTCACATAAAGAAATTAAAGGATGGGCCTCTCGGCCATCATCCCCTTATTATTTCCAATTCACATCTAATCCCAAAAGTGTTAACCATTATTAACAAGCACTTTTTCAACAGTCAAATATTCAAAATTAATTTTTTCAAATCTATGCATCTTCATGTTAAAAATTGGTACCATTGGGATGGTGGAATAACCACCTAACCTCTTTCCCCGAATTCTCTTTAACATACTGAGTCTGAATGTTGTGTCTGTTTGCCACTCTGCTGCGAACCGTGATATCTTTCACAATTTTGTTCGTTAGATGCTCACCCTTATTTAAAAGATTTCCAAATGCATCTACGCTAGGTTCACTTTGCTTTTGGAGGTTGGCTGTGATCATATCAACAAGGTTCATTGCAGAAACTTTATAAATTTCAATGGCTTGTAATGATCAAGATAAAGGGAATATGATTACCAAAAAATCAGCGAGGATGACTAAGCGTACAAGGAATTCTGACGAGATTATAGCTTGGAGCAGTGAAAATGCAGTTGTAAATAACAGGAAGACGTAGCAAGATGTCCAAAAATATCAAAAACACTTCATGTCTTTCCACTCATCTGGTCTCGCACATTTTTTTTAGTATATTTAGTTTTTCCTTTGGTTAAAGTTTAGTGGCTGACTCTCGGAAGAAACTTGCTACGTTTGAGATTTCTTATAATAGGTATGGTACAGGCTGTACTGATTGCTAAATTGAGCTGGTGGCATGCAGAATGAGTATAAAAAGATAAAAACGGCTGAATATTAGATATGCTTGTATATCTATTTTAATATTCATATTAGCTCCTCCGTTATATGCTTGACTTCACCATATTGTAATATCCAAGTTCAAGTTTTTCAATGACTGCAAAATCTGGTGAACAATGTTTTCACTTATAAGATGCATAATTTTGACAAACTTAAGGAAATCTTCTGGGATTTTATTCGTATCTATATCTAAATCATGAATACAAATGGGAAGTCAGTTCTGGTAGTAAAATATTTGGATTTTTTAATTTCGTTTACTGTTTTGTTTATGATTAATTCACCACAGCTATCAAACAAGTAATTTCATGTCGACTTGCTAAATTAGGAAGCATTTTTCTCACAATTTTTTATGTGATCATGTAGTATCTCATCTCCAGCATCGATTCGGAATCACAACAATACTCTAAAGTTGCCTACTCCAGAAGACCTTCCCCATTCTATATCACTGTCATCCCTATATCCTTTTAAAGATATGTTTCATATTGCACATAATATAACTGCTTTTATAAAGGTTATAGGCTTTTATACGATTCTATTCAATAATTTTCCTTTCATGGGAACTCTTTTGGACACCAATGTTGGGTGACCATTACCATCAAGAAATTTTGAGATACACCATATTAACTTAGTGATACTTTGTGTTCCCGTGACAAATGATTGTCTCACATTCACATTTGCTTCACAATCCACAACCAGCAATTTTGCTGTATGTTAGCTATTCATGTTCCTTTGACCAGCTCATATATGATCTTTTTTGCCCTTGCGAACCAGTGAAAAATGAAAGTCTTTTGTAGATTGCCAAACGTTTTTCAACCACTGATAATTTTTTCATCTCTCTGAACAGCTAGGCCATCCTGATTGTTAAGTAGTTTACCTGTAAATATAAAAACATACTAAATATATTAAATCAGAAACCTTATTATAAACATACGGTAATTCAAGTAGAATAGAATAAAATAATGAAATAAGTGAATAGTTCTTAGAATAAGTGAATATTTTTCTGAGAATTCCCATCTAATTGTATACCAAATCTCAGATCGGTTGACTCGCTAGAAAGAACTACTTAAAGTTTTATAACAATTAAAACGACGTCTAATCGATGCAGAATCGATCATCGATACCTGCCCGTATAACATTCCTGAAACATACAACTAGTAGAGTCTCATGTAGTTGCCGTCAGCGAAAAGACGCATCATCAATACCAGATGACTCTCTAGGTCGCATGAGTCAAAGGACTTCATTCTTTACAATCGTTAGATTTTCACTGTTTTGTAAAGACAGACGTTATGTTCTTTTGTGCTTTCCTGTCTTTATCACTCATTATAATATCACTGAACTACAAAGTAAAGTTTATTTATAGTGGACTTGTGCACAATCACTATACATAACATGTAAACCGAATTAAATATAAGAGGAATAATTGCATCTTACACATAACTATTGTGATGTGTATTCCTGTCAGCAAACAAATCAGAACTGACGTTGCGTGACCCGCGCCACATTATGCTTGCTTACATGCCCTGTCCCTGTCCCATTCGCACCTCTATCACATTGGACTGACAGCGAATCTCTATAGTAATAGCGCATGCACATATACCGAGTGAACATTTATAGGCAATCTTGTCTATTCTCTCTTGCTTAATCTTACTATTATTATGTGTTATAGTGATTATTGTGGGACTCTTGCGAGGAGCAACTCTTATATTATTTGTAGAAACAGAATGATTAACTAAAATTATAACTAAAAGCAAGTTTCTTACTTTACAGCCGTACCCTGCTGACTTGCATATTGTTTGTGGCACGGGGAATTATTGCTGGCCTATTCCAAGCGGCGTACGTCTACACACCAGAGGTAATATTATAACATAAACATCAACTATACGTTAGAAATGCTTATTAACTGTTAGCTTAGCTTATTCACTGGCCAGATATAAAAAAAATAAAACATTTTTACTCGGTCTCCAATTCCATACTCGAAGTATATAAGAGACATAGACCTAATATCCATAGGAAATATAATAAAGCAAATGCGTAATGATGATACCAATGATACTATAATAAGTGGAGTAAACAGGAACATACTCAGTTCTGATTAGCTTGTGTTGCTAATATATATTACTCAAGATACGTTATAACTTGTAAGTGACACACTAATTATGGTTGTGTCAATCAATAAACGTTGTTGATATTCATAGAATATTATAAGATTTAAGGTATTCAATGGTTTTATACTCCGAATATAATTTTCCTAATGAAAAATAATCTAGTCATCTATGGACAACTTATAAAATATGTAAAGGTTTCACTGGATGATTACATTTTTATTTAATCATTGTAGTAAATGGAAATGGTGTGCCTATATATATATATATATACATATATATACATATATATACGTACATATATATGTATGTGTATATATATATATATATATATATAAATATATGATGTAGACATTCATAATCTAAGTAATCCCCCACTAATCACGGTTTATTTCAGTAATTTTATATACTAAAAATTAGTCAATGATTTGAAAACATAAGTCCACACTGGCACCCTTGTTCTTTTGATAGAAATTGATAAAAAGGTGTCCCATCAGAGAACCAATGTTGGAAAAATTATATCACACTGGAGTGTTTTCCTTATGGAATGGAAGCATTTGAAAAATTGTTGATACAATAGAAAAACTCTAGAAAAAAATATTCTTATGATGGAAAGATAATTGATGTGGATTATAAAGGAATTCAGAAGGAATTAGAGAAATGCAAAAAAATCAGTATAAAAATCCAAATTTTTCCTTACCAGAAAGAACCAGTACCTCAAAGTATTTCGTGTATGTAAATATTTTTGTATCATTGTAATGTCTTGTATTGAATTACTTATAGTGTCATATACACAATGATAGACTAGGATTCTTCTCAAATAAATTACTTTAACCTCTTTTTTTGTCATTTTTTGGTCAGAGCCATGATATAAAGCCATCTTTTACGTCGAAATATTTTTTCGCACACTTTCATATTTGCATTTATTTAGTAGTAACAGCACAGCATGACATTTTCAGTTCTTTTGGATGCAAACACAGAAACATGATTTCGTAACATCCCACATATGTGGCACTCGTGATCAAAAATATCTTCTGCAACCAAGATCAAACGACAACTGAAGCTTTCAATACGTGCATCTTGAGAGAATGTTCCACTAACTGTTTACATTGGAATATATCTATCTCTAACAGTTTGCAGAAAAAAATTGCCATACACACTTTTCTTAAACAGACTGTGCTGGCCTGGGATACTGATTATGTAATAAATTATTTTAATTACTCTACTATTGTAATACATACAGCGATTTGGTTAGAAACGCATATTAATACAGACATGCAATATTAATGATAATTTGATGACCACTATCATTTCTGCAAGAATGAATCGCGCAATTTGTATTTTGTGTCACAGTATATTCTTGGTGATTTGTCTGATGATGACTGACGTGTCAGATTTTAAAGCAGTCACACACATGTTGAATTAAACATTCCACTCAAAGATTTCATAAGTACGGAGCGTCCAGTGGTTAATAGGTCCATAGTTCTAACAACTATGATAAGTATAGAAGGAAATATAAAAACACACAAAATTTGATTTATCTGGCTGCCTGGTAATTAATTAAGCTAAAGGGATAAACATAATATCTTACCTACCTGATAAGTGTTTAGTTTTATCTAGGTGTATTTGTGCTGCATGTATTACTAAAATAAACGTAAACTTGCATATTTGTTACAAAAAAGTTAAATATAACTACATTATTTTCTTTAAAATATACATTTTCTATATAATGACTTCCAAGATGTCCAATGTCAATCCCAGCGTTCCAAATACTACAAAATTAAGGAAATAAAATAATTCCCATAAATAACCATAAACCATTTTTCTCCACTCTTAAGTAAGCATTAATATCCCATTTACTTTGTTAATAGATAAATAAAATCCAATCCATCCATAATTACATCCAACAAACTTATTCATATAATACTATTAATTAGTTAATATTATTCTACGAATAAACCTCATTCATTAATGGGGATATAAAATTATTTAACCAAATATTAAAATTGGCTCAGGTGTATCCAACTGCGCTACGGGCTACAGCTGTGGGCGCATGCAGCGGGGTGGCACGACTCGGTGCCATGGTGACACCCTACGTGGCGCAAGTTAGTACCCTTCCTTTATTACAGCTTATAAACTACATTATATTTAATTCATACAAATATAATTGCAATATCTGTAATTTCATGTTTTCAGTAATTTTAAAAGTAATTTTTTATTCATTTTATATTGTACTAAGAACAATTTGGTCAATGTGATAACATATACATGATAGAGAAATAATGGCAATATGTTAGCTGAACATTTAAAAAATTTGTAATATGTTAAAGCCTTGAAGTTAAAAGTAAATGTTCCTCACAAACTATTCCACAAGAGGCAGTTGCGTCACTATCTGTTGAAGATCTATTCTTTTGATTGGATATCATCCAATTATTTTATATATTTCTTTGTTCTTTTCACTCTATGTTGTATAAACTTCAGTTAGCACTTCGTTCATTTACACTGTAATTGGTTTATCGTACACAGATGAGGCTGATTCCAATTCCAATAAAAATATCAAGATTTTTATATAAATCATCTCCTAATTTAATTTCACAGGTCCTGTTAAAAAAGTCACTAGGCTTGGCCATTGGCGTCTACGCTTGGGCAGCTTTGTTGGCAGCATTTGCCTCACTGGCTCTACCGATTGAAACCAAAGGACAAGAAATGCGTGACTCTGTCAATCCTTCCCGGAGGACTTATAGTTAAAAACCTTTTTCACCGAATTAAATAGTATTGCTAACCTAATACGAGAGTACTTACAGAATTAAAATATGCACCAGTATTAATTAAAATATAACTTACACCTGAACAAATTTAATTCTTAAATATATGTTAACTCAAGAAACTACTTTCATATGCAGACTGTCATGAATTTGAGTTACATTTGTGTTGCACGAAATAAAGTTTGGGATTCATGCCTACCTAATTTATTCTTATATAATAAATTATTAAAATATTCAGTTTTTTCTGTCAACAAGACTTTGCGTGGTTAGGAACTGAAAGAAACAAAAAAAATGTAAATAGCCAATGTTTTCTTTTTACCTGTAAAAGGTCTGTGAATACAATGTATTATTTTGTCAATTTTTAAACTTATTTATGTAAAGATTTTATGTAGTTTTCACACTTGTGGACAGTTATTAACACTGTGTGCTGGTTATCAGTAATTTTTTTATAGAAATGTTACATTTCTTTTCTCATGTATATCATATAGTCAAGCACCATGATAGTATAACTTTATGCAAGTCTGTAGAAATAATAGCATAATAGTTTTGATGATTTCTACATTCCATTTTATTATTTTTGCAAGTGGACTTTCTTCAATTTCATACTGGAGTATTAACAACCTACAGATATAATAAAGTAGTTTTTCAACTTTTATTAACATTTACAACAGTGTAAAAATGGTAACATACGTTGTAATTAAGAGTGTAAGGAACAGAATAAGTCTAACACTGCTCATGCCTACCATTTTTCTGTAAATTGTAATAACTTAGAATTTCAAATGACACTCAAAATATTTAAATGGCACAATTTTTTAGATGCTAGGCATTAGGTATGTGAAGGAAGACCAGTTTGATACCTTTAATTGACAGCGAATCAAAAATACATTAACTGACAGGCCGACTTTAGCAATAGTATTTCATGCAGTGACGCACTGAATTATAGAGTTAAATTTTTGTACTATTTGCACCCTCATATTTTTTACAATCTGTATTCAATCATCCCAATTTTTGTACTGGTTTCGCTTAAGGGTTATACACTTTAGTTGTAATGTTAGAATGCATTAACTGAATCCTGGTATTTGGTTGTAATGTTAAAATGCATTAACTGAATACCGAAAAGGTAACAAACCCAACTTACATAAACATTCTGTCGTCTACAATTGGTAGACATGGTACAACCAGAAATACTGCTATTTACTGGAGCTGGCGTTCAATATGTTAAAATCAGATAAAATATTCGTGATTTCAGGTACTTAAAATGGAACTAAATATCCAAATGAAGCTCCATAAAGAAGTTCTCTGTGATGTATGGTAAATATTTGTTTCAAGCTTGGATGTAAAAATTAAATAAGCATAAAGCTGACTAACTAAAAAAACACTCTTTCCCATTAGGCATTTTTGAGTAAATCTGCTTATTTATACCTAATAGGAAGCCTTTTAAGTGTAATGTTTTTTGAACTCTACTTTTGGTGCTGCAATAAGGACTTGGGTAACCATTTTGTTATTTCTCCGATGTTGTGATAATTTATTGAATCAACCTGAATCTCATTTTTTACACATTAGTTTCTAACTGTTAATTCAAAATAAGTACTTACAATTATAAATAACCTTTTTAAACCAAAAATATATTTATATGAGATTTTTTAACTGTTTTTATACAATTATTAAACTTTATTTATTAAATTCACAGTGGCTTCATTTCAATCATCATTTCTTAAACTGTTTTATCACATATTGCCCATTAAGTTCTAAAACCGTTAACTCAAAAATGTTTCAGGACACTACCAAATACACTAACCCGTTTCATATTTACTGTGTTTTTTTTCACAAAGCTGTGTTTGAAGATAGTTTAGATATAACAATTTTCTATTGATTCACAATGCATTTTTCAATTCTCTATCATTTACCTTCCGTTTTATTATTATGTCAAAAGATATAAAAATATGAGGACTTCTATTTTATGACTTACGCAGTGTTGGAACTTAAGTGAGCGATTCGCCCTAATTTCTCTCTGCCGTAATATTCTCAAGCATAGCATAGCAGTGATATTAATAAACATATTGAATCAATTTAAGATCATGGGAAAGTTCCAATACCCCTGAGTCAATACAATATCCAATATTCAAGAGTCTATCCTTCATTTAGTCAATAGGAATTTCATGGGAGTCAATCCCTCAGAAGTATTACAACTCTTATGAGATGCAAAGTTTATAAAGAAATAATACAATAACATTTGCAGGGAATACATTATGTTTTATTACTCTGGGTGATGTAAAATATCATCGATTACCTGCAAATGTTCCTATGAGTAATGTAAACTATAACCTATACCCTATAAAGGTTATAGCACCATTTCTTCATAGGCTCATTGCCTCATGAAAACAAAAATCGTTAATGACGCCAAATCATATATCTGATAAGGTGCTTTACACCAACACAGAAACAAAACCAAAACATAAATAAAAAATAAATAGATCATTATTTTCTATTTATTCTATTCTGAAAAATTTTGCTTTTAATAATACTATTGTAACAAAAAATGTTTGCTGGAAAGCTTGTCAAATTGGCACCTCTCTATACTACAATGCTGCCTTGCTGAGTGACAATTTTTAATATGTAACTGCTTATAACAAAGTACAATTACATTCATAATTCTTCTGAAATATAAATGGGGACAAATATTGTTAACTTTTAAAGTCAGCATTACAGAGGCATCAGAACCCTGATACACCAAGGAATAATAAAAAAATCACTTCTACTATACTTCACGTACCACAATATAAACAATTGTAAACTCATCTTTTATTTAACCCTTTTGTTAACATTCCAACCTACGTTTTAATTGATAATAGCGTGTTTACATCTCAATGAAAACATCGGATCTACTCTTTGCAAATTCAAAAAGTTGTGCGTCAAGCGTGCATGATCTTTCCCATCCCTTTCAATAAATATTGCGAATATATAATACACAAAATCCTCCATGGATGGAATAGCAGTTTAAAAGTTAGTAGAATTAAAATATCTAACCTTTGATGAACAGGCAACATCACCTTCTGTACTTCAATTGAAAAGAGATGGCAATTTTTTGAGTCATCTAAAGCAATTAGTCATTTTGATCTCACTATTAAAGTAAAATTAAATGGAATTCATAATGAAGATGACTTCTACAGAAAATTCTACTTTGCCTCTTAAATGGATTCGTAACAATATATCTTTTAATCACTCGTGACAATGTCAAATAAATAATTTGCTCCATCATGTTTTCCTAACATTTCCGACTCCGATCAATGCAACAAGTCTTGGAGTATCTACCTACCTCAAAGCTTGCCGACGCCTAACTGTTCATGTGAATTTTTTTGTACTTGACTTTCTTGTCAGTCTTAATAATGAATAGTGATGCATTAATGTTATCTTCAGTTGTTGTTGTTAAGAGACATTCCTACACAGACCATTACTGAGATTGGTATGGCTACACTTGAACTCGTAAGACACAATAGTACGAGACGGACTTCATTATAAAATACCAATAGAAGTCGATCATAACTTTTTTGTTGATCGAGACAAGTCATAAAAAATCTTCAAACAAAAATTTCCTAATGCTACACAATTTTCAAATCGCCGCTAATTTTTAAAAACAAATTCAAGCATATTACCGCAGTATATTAATCAAGGAGTTCGATTTCCGAAATTTTTAAAAATTTTTTTATTAACTTTATTTCAAAAGGATAGTTCTAAGTACTTTCGGAGCTACCCTCGCAGTTTCAGATATAGTGAACGTAGATATCGCAACACACAAAAGCAGGAAAAAATGCTTCATACTCATGTACAAACGCTGGCAAAAAAATATTAATTAGTATTGTCATTAGAACGAAAGGAGTAGATTTTAGATGATAAGTCGCAAAATGGACTTACCTTCGTAATATTCCAGATTTTGAAATAAATTTAAGACCACAATGTAATGTCCTTTTTCCCTACTTTACCAAGTTGTACCATGGACCACCCTGAGCTTCCCTGACTTTCCCTAACATTGTAAAGTGGACCCCTGATTATTAACAACACTAAATTTCAATAGAATATGGAAAACTATCAACTACAAGAAAATAGTAAATATTTCATTCAATTTATTCTGCCATACCAAATTGTATTATTTGATTATCGATCAGACAAATGACCATAAAATCTATTAGTCAAACACTATTCAGATTTTATTCAACAAAACAGTGATTTGACTAAATATTTTTTTGCGTTAGTTTGGTCCTCATTATTTTTTACACCTTTCACCAATTGCTTAACCGATTTAGGAAATGGACAATCTGTATATCTAACCTGTGTGGATACATGTATGTATGTATACATATATAAATTATGTATGTATTTATATCTGAACATAAATATACCTGCAGACATAAAAACATTAACTATGCATTAAATATTAGGTAGTTATCTGTCCCATTATAATAATGTAAAAACAGACTCAATATTAGCAAGGCAATAATGAAAATCTAGTGTAATATTTTTAACTTAATTTAGAAATTGCAACACATAATATCAGCAACAGGAATTGGACTAAGAAATATAATGTAGAGCTGTACTCAACACGGGAGTAAAAAGGTTTACATAGGAGTGCAACCCGACGATCAAAATATTTAAATTACATCAAATGCTCAATTATTTGTAATATTTTATGACTAATTTTATGTATCTATAATTTCACACATCTCCCACGAAGGAACGATTACCAACAAAAATTGATAACAATATACCTTACTTAAATCACTTCTAAACCCAATTAAACACTCTTGCATTATTCTGATGCTACACAATATTTAAATTCTCATTTATTTCATTTGTGCTTTCTTAATCTTTCCACTTTTCACCCTTAAATTTTTCCATGTAATCTTTTTTAATTTATCATTATTCTGATATTTCAACTGGCTGTTTTCCCAGTCACTGCCTTTTTCGACCCAATTCTGATATAATGCAATTTGTTATAATGCATAAACATTAAAATTATATGTATATGTATAATGTGTATATATATATATAAGGACTTTGCATATAACTCACTTTTTACAGTTTTATAGAAGAGCCTGATAAAGTCAAAAGGTCAGACAAAAATACAGAACATTTTTACATTCCTTTGTATCTGTTAACATTATTAAAAAGTTCTTTTACAGATAAGACAATCAGATATCTTTGTAGAAAAAAATAAAAAATTATTATTGTAGCTTGACCATCAAAAAGTGAATTACAAAATTCTACCTTGCCGTATCAATATAACAAAATAATCCTGACTCATTTTCTCCATTACTTATATGATAGACTTGGTTGATTTTTGTGGCTAATCTATTTACCAGATCAGTCCCATATAAACAGTTTGGTGCTCTGCCAGGCCTATCTATTGAAGATATGATTCCAATATTTTTTCGGAATTTAAATTAAAATAATCAACTCATTTATAAAAAAAATATATGCTTCCGGACTCAAGATTCAATTCAAAATTAAATGAAAAATAAAGTTCAGTAAGTGAGTGTGCTGGAATAAGAGAATTTGTAACCAATGAGTTAATACTCTAAGAGCTGTATCCATGGAAATAAAAACAAAAAACTTGTTTTAAATATAAAGAGGACGTTTTTAAATGAAAACCAATTATTACTAACTAAGCATTAATATCTTTATTACTTATATGAAAACATACAGATATTTCCAAAATCTTAGTTATAAACCTTTACTAAAAACAATACTCTCGGTGGCAATAATAATGTTTATCTTATCAGTTTGTGAGCTGCCTAGTTAAATCAATCCTTATTTAAAGTCTATAATCACAGGTTACATTACACAATAAAGGGAAAGCAGTTAAAATTAAGTGAGGACATAAAAATATTGAAATAAATTATAATACAAATCGAAGCATGAATTATTTACACAAAAACAATCACAGACACTTATTTATTAAAATAATAAGAATTTAATTAAAATTAGGAAATATAACCAAATTTACTTCAATTTCAAATAATACTGGATAAATTTACTATCATATATTCTGAATAGAAAGAACAATTTATCTACCCTTACTGAAACTGTCATTCTATACATAAACACATAAAATAAGATACAAAACCTAAGCTACATTGTGATAAAAGTTACTTAAACATTACAAATCAGTCAATTTTGTCGTTAAACATGTCTCTGTATATTGGGCTGCCATTCACTTTTGGATATTGGTTTTTTAGGGTACAAGAAGAAACAAACGCAATAACAAATATAAGAAACAAGTATATACATATATTTAAGCGACTAGGTTTCCAACAGAATTTAACTTCGATGCTATTCTCTACGTTAGTTATTTTAAGATCGTAGATGACCCTTATCTAGATCATTAATGACAGCCTCATCTGCATGTCACTGGGCTTTTTCCCATTGAAGTTTAAATCATTGGAATGCGTGAGTGCAAACACAATAAAACCTTGTGATATATCTCAACTTTGCACCATTCAGCAGATTGTTACGATGATAACTATGCCTAATAATTTTACTAAATTACATTCCCAGTGAAAAAGTTTTTCATTCCTTCTTTGGTTTATGATGCCAACATATTAAATTTGTGCATTGTACACCTGGTCACACTAATTTACATACTTTATTCTAGAAGTAGCTTAATATGAACGTATTATTTTCATTTCATAAAAATAATGAACAATGTCATGATTAAAAAAAATCAGTGTTGACCTACATTGAATCCTGCTTCTTTGTCAATAAACTGACAATAATATACAAAGACTCTAATTTACATACAAGCTTATTAACAGCCATTAATTGAGAACAGATAGAGCTAACGGCAGTGAGTGATCGTAAGTTGCATACCTCAAAATCATTCACCAATATCTATATATTCTCCGACAAGAAGGTACTTAAAAATCATGAAATTATTTTGGTACTGGCATTTACAGTTTAAAGCAAATAAATTAAACAGCATTATCAATATAACTACATTAACATCTTATACAGCTTATGACAAATTTTAAGGATTTGGATAAAATAGTGTAATAGTTAAATCTTACTAATATTCTATGCACTTACTTTACTATGTTTGATTCAAATCATGTATTGTTTTTCTGGACACAAAAACTTACCAGAATATAAAGAATTCACACAAGTTAGCAACTTTGAGTGAAATACGACACTCAAATGTACATTACATAATTGACTATGACCTTTTTAAAAATGTTGAATAATTTTTGTCTTTTACGCCAGGATTGTTGTCCAATAATATTAAAGAGTATCTTGAATAATATTCAAATATTTTTAATCAATCATGTTTCTGATCTAATAAAAATGTTTAAAGTAATGTCAATAAAAATTTATGCATTAGTCTTACATCTACTAAAGGTTAAATAGCCTACTACTAGGTACTCAAAATTATTACATCAGAATGTATATGCTTCAGCAGAAACGTAACTCCGCCCTACCGTGGGGCATTTATAATTATCTTAACTTTCACTGGCAATTATAAGAAACTTCATAATCTGGTACTGAAAACAATCATGACAATAATTATATGCAGTATACATTGATAGTATTGACAAAGAAAAAGTTGACATTTTGTACTAACTGGCAATATCCTATTAAACACCCATTTATTAATCGTCATCTAGTTCTATAATTATAGGCTCGCAGCTTTTACTAGCTTTCGAATGTTCATCTATTAATTGGTCTAAAAGGCTACATTTGGGTATTTTCAACTCATCTGCATCTTCGATCAAGTTTTTCAGTTTCTGTACCCTCCCAATATCAGGAGCCCCTGGCAACAAAAGATTTTTAGCGTCCGTCATCCACTTATCAAAACTGTGCACCCGAAACTCCAATGTTTGTAACATTATATGTAGTTCATCCATATCATACCGATAATTAAGAGTTAATTTTTCCACTGAACACTTGCAAAATACATTGGCATGATTTAAACAAGCCATATGAGAGCAATTTTCACATGAAACTGAAGACAGGAAACATGTTGTTTTGCAAACTTCACAAAGGCGCTCGTCATCACCCAAAAGCTCAAAAGCAGTTCGCCGCACCCTTGTAATACCACGTTCGGCCAGCCCAGCCCGTAATTTTCCCTCCTCTTCAGCTGCATTCGTAAGCTCTTTCTGAGTACCTAAAGCTGTGGCTAAATCCAGCCGATCACCTTCCAGTGCCATTTTGCATATCAACTCATCATGAGAAAAAACACAAAATCTCTTTAAATTTTTGTAATGTGTTATGCAATCGCGACCTATGCTCAGCCAATCTGGTGGTGCAAAATTTACTGCTTCAGCAAAATTGTAGCCTTGATTGAAACCTGTGTGGTAGGCTCTTGGAAATGTCACAACAAATTCACCAGCATTCTGGTCGGTTCTATAAATTGGCACGCCCGCAGCCATTAAAATATTTGGATTCATGATGGTGACTAATTGATGTAATAAATCTGGTTGCGTTTTGAAGAGGTCAGGAGCTGCAGCTTTCATAGTTTTTTCTAACAATTCAGCTTTGCCTCCAGGCACTCCATACCATGTCTTAGGTTCACCCCAATGCAAATAATTTATAGAGTAACTCCAATGGTCCTCATTGTGCCAACAAAATGCTGAAAAACACATGCCCACATACATCCACGGTACTGTCATTCCAGAAATGTCTGCATTAATATAACGTAACACAGAACCTTCCAATACTGGTAAATTATTTAGATTCCAGCCGGAATCAACATATTCCTGATCCCCAGGACAGAGATTTATTGAAGATTTTGTTGGAAAACCTGATCCATGATCCATAGAATGTAGATCAGCTCCATATTCAACTGTGACATCCTCTTCTACAGAAGATATTATTCTCCAAAATTCTCGTTCCGCAGTACTCGTATCTACTAAATGGCCTGGCATCCCAAAATATTCCGATTTAAATTTATCCGCCATTTCTCCAAATTGTTGAAGTGTATACTCACGTTCTGCTTGCGCAAATCCAAAAGCTTCCATAGGTTTATGAACTTCAATTGCTATGCACTGCGGGCACCTCCATTCACCTTCAGGAATGTGACTCAATGGAGGCTTTAAGCAAAATATGTGGTATGTATCCGAGCATCCATTGCAAATTAACATAACGTCATCCCGATAATCTTTCTGGCATACTGCACACAAATAGACTGCCAATGGATCGAGCTCAAGTTTTGGTCTCTTTCGAACTTTGGGAGTATCATATTCTTCTTCAACTAAATTCCCTGGCATTTTCGGACCCGCCCCATAGCATTGCAACCTACGTAACTCTCGATTGCATTTGTCTGCATCACTTTCTACTTTTATATCGGAGCCAGTTTTTTGTTTTTGTATATGTGTTTTCGGTGCATCTTCATGGATATTATGTTTTGTTTCTATTTTTGGAAATCCATCCAGTTTTATTTCCTTAAAAAAGGCTTTATCATCCGTTACATCTATTTTATCATCGGAAGATACCTTAACTTTCGAAGATAATTTAGGCGCCTGATTAATATGTATTTTATTTTTTTCAAAAATGTCAAAAGGTAAAAGAATACGCTCGTAATTATTTTTTAAAAACGATAAAGTACTAGGGCCTTGACTATACCCTAATATACCAGCAATCTTACGCCATTTTTTATTGTTAACACATGTTTCGAATCCGCCTTCGTCCTGTACCCAAAAATGCAAGCAATATAAATCTAAACTCCGGTTTTCAATAGTAGGTATCTTTAAGGGAGCGCCTTGAAGTTCCCAAAATTTAAAAATTTTCTCTAAGAAAATTAACTTTAAGCGTGTAATAGCTTCCAACTCATTTACCTTTTGTATTCTGGGTACGAACTTTAGTTTATCCACGTCTAGAGAAAAAGGTGGCTGCCATCTAGAAGGTGGCCTTATCTTGCAAATTCCTGTTTTCTCCGCAACGGGTCGTATCTTAGCGATATATCCTAAGGGGTCGGCAAATTCTTCAAGCGTGGGTTCAAAAATGGGCGCCTCAGGTGGTGGAGTGAAAGTAAAATCGGTACTGGGAACTAAGGCTTTCTTCAGTAATTGTTTAGTGTCCATGATTATCACCAAAATTAACACTCACTTCACAAATAACGTGGCACCATCGGCCCCGTTTTGCTCAAGATCACTACAAATTCACCTAAGAAAACAAAACATTGGACTACGTGACCGAATGTCAAATTCTAATGGCCCCCCTTAATACAAATACCACCAACAAATGGTCGTCACTCGTCTACATAAGTTAAAATTTGCTTACGCTATATTTTCTTCTCTTTCTAATAACCGATAGAACCTGACTTAACACGAAGTTGTCTGTCCGAACTAATGCGTAATTTTCACAGCACTGCACTTGTTTAGTTCTTAAAGTTTCATACTAATTAAAAACTGGATTTTTTTAATAATTCATTTTACAAAGAATTGAAAGTCGCATAACTTGACCAAAAATATTGAAAAATATATCCAATAGACATTAATAGACGTCACAACATGTATATTATCTAAATTTGGTGATATCCTGTGAAAGCTCGAAACAAATGCTACTGTGAATAACTATATTTTGTGGTCAATATAGTCATCAAGCCAGAATAAAAAAAATCCCAGAAGGCGGAATAAATGTGCATGCGAGTTGTTTTGTTAAGTTGAGTTGTAAAAATATTTTTAAATTTTCGTGCTTATGGATAAAAGTAATAGGTAAATTTTCATACATTTGTTTCCAAACAAAAATTGTAATTATGTAATTTAATCAACAAATCAAATCAGCTGATGAAATTAAATTTCAAATCTCGATTTAGATTTAATGTATAACAACAATTTAAAGGGAAATTCAGTTAGATAAATTTTTAACGTCATAACATTTCTTTTTATTGTAATTTTTATGAATTTTCAAAGCATTATCTAGCTTACACAAAACCGTAAGTTCCTATTTATTAATCACGCATTTATTAATTATTTCATTAAGGCGATCGCCAACAAAACACATGCCGTGCATGTATAAATGTACATTCGTATCAATCGTATGAAATATGATAAATAAATTTTTAAAACTTGTCATATTTTACAAAATACTTGGCGGTGATCGCCTTTCTGAGAGATAACAATTTTACATCCCTAATTATCATTATTTTTTTAGGTTCTGAATAAAGTAAAAGTTGGTACTTTAAACTGTAATCTAATCTTCATGGCATATATTCTCTTGGCACATTCAAGTTTAATTCACGTACTCGCACGAACGTCTCGGTGAACATTCAGCAGTACATGATCGCAATTCCATGCGTTCGGTAAGAATCTTTTTTTTTCTAAGTAGCACTTGTTATTTTTTAATGGCAGAACCTCTGAAAATGTCAAGTTGGAGTGCTGGCTAGGCTACACTGGCTAAATCATACCCTGGCTATCTGTCTTGGTTGCTTCATTGGTAAAAGGAATTACAGTAAAAAGAGGAAAGAAAAAAAATTAAATTTTACGGACTCGATTTAAATAATCCACCAATGTGAACATATACATAAACACGTATACTAATATATGTATAACGCACTCGTGCATCTAAAATTATCTAAATTTTGAGGTCGTTCTTTTTTATATATTGAGTGACTAGTTCTCAAATTGGTTTATTATAGACTGATAAAGAGATCTGATGTTGATAAGTGTCAACGACACTTTGCAGTAATTTATACACAAACAGAATAAATTTATCATTTATGAGGGATGCGAATAAGAAATGGTTAAGATCATCCTCCCTTATCTTGTAACCGTAGATTGGAGTCTCTGACGAGCAGCTCAGGCAAATTAGCAGGAGTGAAACATTGTTCCAAACGCGTGTAAGACACTTTCGAGATATCCCTTCTCAAAATATAGAATTGTAAAATCAGGAGGTGACCTCTCCCACGTCCACTGCCAGTCAGAGCCCACTATAAGTAATCCGAGGAAAGGAGATCCTTCTTTAAATTACGAGTGTGACCGGGATACCTTTTTACGGTGGTGAACTAAGCGTTTTTGTCAATTTCATTACCAACTATGCTGCAGTAACTAGTAATCTATTCAATCCAATCTATGTGATCCCGACCTCTCCAAGTGAGTTGGTCAATCCGGAGTTTGTGAATTTTAGTGTAGTAAGCATAGGCTCCCAAATAGCCTGACAGTTCTCGGGTAGTATGGAACAGTACTGCGGCATGCGAAAATAGACCAAATATGATGTACCTAGGCAGTAGGACGCTGCACCAACCTAGCCGTTCGGCAGGGTCTTTGAAGCGTCTGTGCATATTGCATCTAATCCGTGTAATAGTTATTGTGGATCCCGAGTCACAAATATACGTTTCGTCCGTACATTTCCGAATTAAATGGGGTAGTATAGAAGATGGAACGAGAAATTTGGAGTAATTTGACTTCTTTGGAGCCTGACAGTGATAAGAGAATCTGAAATGCCAAATGGGGGATAGAATCTCGTGCACGAATAGATATATCAATGAATTTACATGCTCGATGAACGTCATAAAATATGAATGTTGAAATCGATGGAACGTCCATGTTGCAATCATGTTGCGGCAAAATTAAACAATAAAATAATGCATAATCAATTTAAATAATTTTTCTTTTATAAATCGATTTATTTTCCTGTTTAGACATTGAAATGTCAATAAAATAATTTGATAATAACACAGATCAACATGAATTTGAGTCTGAGTTCTGTACCTCTGATTTTGATTACTTATGCCTAACTAAAGAAAGAAAAAATATTTTTATCTAATAAAGTTTGCTTTTGTACTTACCAGAACGAAATTTCAAATTTTATGAAATACTCTATTTTTTAATTTAAATTATATTTAAAAGCAAATAAATTTTGAATTATATAATTTTATTAACTATAATTATAAAAGACGTCATATATAAAACCCAAAAATACAAAAAAGAATACAAAAAAAACTTTAAAAATGAATAGTTTTAGTATTTCTTTTGTATCCATGTCGCTTTCTTTGGTCACTTATTTTAACATCGTTCTTGAGCAAATTCCACTGTTTTAGCCGTGAAGCTAATATTTCTGCTTTAAGTTTAGGTAGGTTTAAATCTCTTACTAAGTCATTAAATTATTTTGAATTAATGAGATGTGGTTCAACAGCCTTCACTATTACTAGATATTTGTGATAGCGGTAGTGGCCGCTTCAGCTTTGGACTAGAAGGCACTGGAAAATTTTCACTGTGGGGTACTGGAGAAGACGTTGGTGGTAGATTTGGGTACTGAATCTTTTTGGCATTTTTGCCAGCGCGACGCTTACGTGGATTAACTATACAAAAATAACAATCATTGATGTGATCAGCTGGCACCCTCCATATTCTTGGTACTGCAAACTTCATACTTTTTTTTCTCCTCGGTACCAGGCTGGAAAAAAATGAACATCATTCATTAACGAATGACACATTTAATGCATGTGTTAAAAATATATATAGGTATGTTTTCCTTAAAAATATGATTTGTTTTCTTACCTTCTAAAGTGTTTTTGCAGTTATTACATGAGAAATAAGGTGCCCATATTTTATCTTGATTTCGTACGAGTAAGTTAAAATAAGCTTCATAGGCTTCACAAAGTTTTATATTTAATGTCAAACAATTTTTTTCGGCTCTCACTTTAATGAATTCGCCGCAAATATAGCAAAAAGAGTCCACGTCATTTTTACACTTTTTGGAAGACATTTTAGGCCTCACGACACATAAAATACATTTTTCCTTTGCAATGCTCATGCGCACACTACCGTGTCAGTCTGCCACTTCCCGCTTCACACCCACAATCTCCCCTCACCCCTCTCTTGCATCTTAAATGCAACAGCTCCTCAAAAAATCTGCCAAAACACTTTATATTTATTTTTCATTATATAAAGGTACAAAAGCAAACTTTATTTATTATTTATGGAGTTTCTGCTTAATTTTCGCTGTATACAAACAGAAAATATTACTAAATAACAGATTCAAAAAAACAAATTTTTTTTTACCTGTGTGGGAGATTGTATGATTTCTTCATTTTTTCAATTTAGGAAATTATTCTTCATTTTTCAAACAACTATACAACAAAAGAATATATTAATCATAAAAAAAATTGTATTGCGCAAAACGATTGCAAAGAATCTTTAAACCATTCTAAGAAATAAAAGTTTTGGAAGTAATTTTCTTAGATACGGCTTCTGACTTTACTAATTATAGGTATGGTTGGTTTTCGAAAAAACCTTTCTGCGGATCCAATAACGTAACAACAATCCGACATCTTCGGAAAAGCGGAACTACTCCTCAATGACCTTCAAAAATCGTGTCCCTCAAATCTAACAACGGATTTGCTTTCTACAACTTTAATTCGAAAAACGGATTATTTCCCTTGCATAAATTATAAGTCACAAGTCCCTCATAGTGTTTAATGATTTTTATATATCGTATTCATGCTCAATATTCTCGTTCCCTGGTGTTCAAATGTGCTCTAGACTTTCGTGCGAGTATCTGAATATTAACATATGGAAAAAAATTGATAAAAAACTTATAATTTGAGCGTGGGTAAAAACACGCTTATTAAATTAACGTGAATATATTATTATTTATTATAATACTAAGTAATTTTATTCCTTTCTGACGTCGAATAAAGGTTTTATTTTTATTTCATTTAGAAAGAAAATTAAAGAAATTATTTGGTTAAGTTAAACACAATTATTCAGATTTAATTATCTTCGAAAAAAGGTTTAGTCTGTTCTGTGGTTTAATCAATATTATTAGTACAGAAGCTGTGTACAGAAGTAGACACTGTGGGAACAGATATGAAAATACTGCTCCATGAGTCGGGATGATCGTTTATTTATCATTTTATCTCTTTTTAACGCGACCAGTGAATATATACGCATGGATATATGTTTTTACATAATAAAATTTCATAAATTTATCTATGCTTTAATAAAAATATTTGTATTGTGGTCTGTATTTTAATGTCATAATCCAGCTAATTGATAAACTATGTTGAAAATGCAACGTGTACACATTTGGAAATATTCAAAGAAAAGATAAATTTAAAATATCAAATAGATACTACATCATAATTTTATTTAAAAATTCAATTTATTTAAATTTGTTATTTAAAAATATATTAATTAAATTTCTATTTAGTCTTTTTTCAATTGAAAGAAAAACAAAAATTTAATATTCAATTAACGACGGTTACTAGTTTATATTAGCTGCTGAAAACGTTTTTTATCTAGAAAATAAGAAAGTAAGATTGAACCAAGTCAGATTGTTCTATTTACAGTAATTTGGTTACAAGATTTTTAGTTTTAATTGATTATTCGTTATATGCCTATCGGTAACGTATTGTAAATTAATAAATGACGCCAGATATCAGTATATGGTCATATCAACGATATTGTTAGATAAGATAGCTAACAGCTAGGTCGTATTATTTAATATATATTTTATAAAGTATTATTTGTATAGTTACGAAAAATCATGATTTCTAAAAATGATTAAATATAAGTTTATTAAAAAATTGAAGCATTAATATACCTTTTTATTTTAAGCTCTAAAATGCATTTTTTTTTAAATTTGGCCATGTTATTTTGAAATGACAACGTTTATTTCTTGAAAACGAACGGTATATAAAAAAAAGGAAGACGTTTATTTCAACTTTAAATTGTTTTTATTTATTTAAAATCCGAATTTTCATATTTTTCTAAATAGCGCTATTTCTATTATCCAGTGTTCATAAAATATATTTCTAGATTTATTTCATTTTTTGCTAATCATATAGCTTTTAATATGTTCTTTTCAATTTGGTTTTTAAAATATCAATACTTCGTCTAATTATTATGTGTACAAAGAAGACATAAAATAAAATATTTATGTTGGTTATTTATATTCTCAACTGTTTCAGTTATAATAAATGAATACTAACAGGTTTCCGAAGTAAATCAAAATATTAAAACCTCTTTGTATTATCTAAAAAATATTTCTTATTTATATATTCACTTAATTTGTTCTAGTTTGAGCTCAGCTCTTGTTTTTGATTTTTGTTTTGCTCTTTAGTCCATTTTTCTCATTCAAGCAATAGTGACAGATATTCGGAATGTGATCTAGTCAGTGTTGCCCAACCAACAAATTTAAACTTGACACTGGCAAAAGTTCTCTCTGGAGAGAATAATCACCACAGAATAAAAGAAAGAAACAAATACAAATGTCAAATACTTCAATTATTAACCAACTTAACTTATTTCGTCGTATAATGCATTTATAATTTACGAGACTATAATTTTTCTGAAATACTTGAAAAAAAATGATTTTTCGCTATGGTTGTTCAATATTTTTATCTAACACCCTCCCACAATTATGCTTTATTCGATGTGGACATAGAATACGGGGGAAGGCTCCTATTGAAGCTAGGACACTGCAGCAGCGGCTGGATGAATTGAATAGAAAAGATGAATTGTACACTCAAAGAATTAATATTGGATTTCCTAATGTCAGGTAATTTAATTGAATCACATTTAACCTATAAGTTTGTTTCTTTGACATAATTTTGATTTATGAAAAAAGTGATTGCAGTCGTCGAACAATTGTTTGTTATATCTTTTAATATACGGATTAATCTATCATAATTGATTTAATTTCACGCTCTCAAATTATTTTTATGTCAACAAAATATCACTATGATGACAAAATTAGTAAATTATTAACTAAAGAATGGACGGACACACCAAATTGTACGTTAATTAGGGTTTCATATTGGAACAAGGAATATTTGTAGTTTCATGATGCCTGTCTGTATGACAGTTTTAGACCCATTTACAAGTGCGAAATTTTGCAAATAGTTTGTTTAAATGGGGATTTCACTCCTTTTCATTTTTTAACATTGATTTTAAACAATTACTATCATTTAATTAGAACTGTTATTAGAAAATTATTTTTATGATCTGGCATGAACAATTTCAAAAGATGTAGGCAAATATAAAATACTGCTTTGTGGGTTACTGACATTCAAACAGGCACTGTCTGGATTTTTAAGAGTATTTGATATAATAATTGATATTACACCCACAAAAAAAAAGGTAATGTTGTAATTACCACTTTGCAATGGTAAAATCAAAATAACCACTACAGAAATCTCTCCCCTGAAAGTTTTATTTACTATTACAATATTTTCTCTCGAGTTTTTGCTTGTCAAAGAGATATTTATATTATGAAATATTTTTGTTTATTTTTTTTGTAGAATTACACGATCCACGGAACTCAATAAAAAAAGTGATAAACAAAACTTGGAATACTTATCGAGAAAGCAAGACCTACATGTTGATTTGAAACAAATAAGACAAGACTGGATAGCAACAACAGGACCTAGCCACATTCAGCGAATAGCTAACCACTATGGTATCTTCAATGATTTGTATGGTGAAGGTTATTTTATTCCGAGACTAAACCTACAGATTTTCTATGAACATGGGGAGATGGCTTGCCCTGTTTACTATGGTAATGTTATCAAACCGTCTGAAGCCCGAATTGTTCCTAATGTGGAATATGACTCAAAAAAAGGTTCATTATGGACATTGACATTGACTAACTTGGATGGCCATTTAACAGAAAACAATAAAGAATATTTGCATTGGTTTGTGGCAAATATTCCTGAAAGTGATGTCAAGTCTGGAGAAACATTGGTAGAGTATTTGCAACCAATTCCACCACGCGGAACTGGATATCATCGTTACGTATTTGTTTTATATAAGCAGACTAAGAGGATAGATTATGAAATTAAGAAAGGTAAATATATCTATTTTAAATTATTACATCTATTATAAATATATATCTATTATAAATTGAGATTATAACTTCTTCGAATTCATAAACAGTTACAGGACCCAATCTCTTAACCGATAGGACTATTGCTTCAAGGGAATGGTACAAAAAATATGAAGATATCATTACTCCAGCAGGTCTTGCATTTTATCAATCCGACTGGGATACATCACTTACCAAAGTATACCATGATAAGTTACAAATGAAAGAACCAGGTTTGTTAGATACTTTAATATTAAATGTTTTTATTTTGTTTTGTCGCAAAAGTAAGAACTACCAAACTCACAGATCACTATCAACAAAGTCTGCTTCTAAAGCAGGCAGATTGGTAAAGAAACTTTTTTGTATCAACATACATAAGCAAACTAACTTTTCAGAAAAGCTTCAGAAATTCTATTTTCTATCTATTTGCAAAACTTGTAAAGGGATTATCGTATAGTCCTGGGGTTGAGATTGAACTGAATTTTGAAAAAATTATAATCATAACTGATAACAATTGCAGAGATCCTGGCTATAAAAATATTGTTGTTATAAATAAATTTGTAATATTAATTGGTGGGAAATTTCATTTATATAAATGACTATATTGAATAGACATGTTTTACTTTTACAGTGGTACTTGAACACTTTCACAAAAATATAGTTAAAATGAAGCAAGCTATAATTTGGTCTTTTGAGGACCACTTTAGAGTGCTAATGACATGTCTACTTAATTTAACATCTTTGGTTTATGTCTAAAATATTAAATATTGCAAACATCTACATCGGAAGATTTATTGTAAATTTCTGATTTTTGTACAATTTGAAACAATACATTTTAGTCAACTTTATATAAGTTGACTGTAGTCATAAACCGAAACCAGAGACCATTGTCATTCCTAAACATTTTCAATATTTCTCTCTTGCAGTGTACGAATATGACTTTCCCGCTCCTTATATTAAACCTCAGGAATGGTTTCCATTGAGAGAGCCCTTCAATCTATATATGGATAAGTACAGAGATCCAAAGCAGATTAATAAAGAATATCTTGAGAGAAAGTTGAAGGCAGAACATCCATTCCAAAAACCACCACCGGCGTTGAAATTCCCCAATGCTCACAGATTTGCTAAAAATACACCATCCTGGCTTAAGTTGCATGAAAAGAAGATACGGCTTGGATGGGGAAGGGTAAATGATATTTAAATAATTTAGGGAAAAGTAATTGCGCTACTAAGCTATGAGAATGATTTTAATTAGTAAAATAAATTGTTATATGGAAAACAATAATTTTTTTAATTTAAATTTCGTTTATTATGTGTATATATAATCTGGTCATAAATGGATAAACTTTTGGTTTTGGTCATTTGTTACTATAGAACACGTTAAGCTTTCTTTCAATGGGGAATCTTACGCAAAGCTAAACTCAGATGGCGCCACCGTAGAAAAACTAGTCAAAAAAGCGGTAGATTTTTATGGCATGCAAAATTGAAAACTTTTATGTGAAGACAAAATATAGCGAAAAATTAGATATTTAACACAATTAGAAAATATCAGAATAAATGAATGCTCTGAACAAAGCCGAGGCTTTGTTATGTGGTCTTAAAAGTTTTTACGATGCATAGCTATTTCCCACAGCTTCTGACATTGTTTGTCTTTAGGGAATAAATGGACAACTATATTTTCAACTGCTCCAATTGCGTAACATTGATGAATATTTATTATAAATCGAGATTTAATCTTCGAAAAACTAATAAAACTCAATACTTCTCAAGACAGACGATATAAATTACACATCACATTGCGTTTAACGTTATAGTACAGGTAATCCACCAGAAGGAGTAATTAGCAGCAAGGTTCCTTATTGAATAAAGAAAAACAGTGGAAAATTCATTTCACTAACTTGATTGTCTTTATTTATTTCACAAGAACCAATTAGGAAAAATGGAGCTCACAGTTTCTATAAGTCTAGAAATTGTTGAAAACTTCATCTACCTGGATTCCAGAATCTCCAGCAAAGAAGTGCGTTGTTGAATAGGTATGACAAAATGCACAATAACTAGCTGATATAAAATACAGAGGGACAGGAACGTATCCACACATACCAAGTCACATTTACTAAAAACTCTTATCCATCTTTATATATGGGGCTGAGCCATGGACGCTGAAAATGGCTGATCGCAAAAAAAAAAAACCCTACGCATTTCAAATATCATGCTGGAGGAAGATGCTTAACATCTCATGAACCAAGCGCGGAATCAACGTCTTGATTCTAAAAAAGGTTGGAATCAAAACAAGATTGCCCACTATCTGTGTTCAGAGTGACCTACCAACACTATTGATAAACTCATTATTATCGGCATAGTTGTAGGATGGAGACCGTGGGAACGCTGGACGGAACAAATTTTAAAAACGCTTGGTATTCTACTACATAATGCTCTACATCAGCAGTGAGTGATCGACTCAAGAAGTTTCTCGCACATTCTCCATTAAGCTTGCAATCGTTGTCTTTTTCTGACGGAATTGGGTCTGAAGTAGACTTGGGCGATACAAATATTTTGAGATACTGAGTACAAGTATTATAAAATACTGGAGACAAAATACTCGACTAGTATGTGCAGCGTAATTCCGTTGTGAGGGGACCATATTACAAACGGCTATAGACTTACGGTCGTGGGAGATGTGCAATAACTCTTAATTGTTACCTATTATGAAGGGTTCAATGCTCATATCCTTTATTTCTTACAGCTAAAGTTGGCGGGAATTCCTATAATTTTTAATGAGACATTTTTAATAAAATACCGTGTTTCATTTTTCCTTTAGACTAACAAATATTTATGGCTGCAGGCTTAGGACTGTAAATAAATTATTCATTTGGCAGTCATTTAGTTAGCATATTTACAAAATGGATCACATTATTTACACTAATTAATCACCATTAATTTAAAAATGTGGATCACTATTAGTTTTGCCATGTTTATTTTATCCAATTTTTTTTTAAATAATGTAATGTTCGGAACAAACAACTTGTTCCGTATTGATTATTATTTCAATTGTATATTTTCTATTTAAATGTTTCCTTAAATTAGATGTAAACGTTTTTAATGACAATTTAGTTTTGTAAATATTGCAAGAAGCAAAATAATTACCTAAGTTTGTAAAATACCCTTGTACGGCATTGGACTTTCTCGTGGACATAATTAACAGTTAGTTTTTATATACACTATTTATTTACAATATTTGCACTACAAGTTAATAACGCTCAACTGTGCCAATAGAAAAATGGAGAATCGTTAGGCGAAAAGAGAGCATCTTACTTATAATCCTTATTTTAAAATACTCGTACTTGTCATATTGAATAAATATTTGTCCGCGCCCTGTGAAGTGTGAAGCAATACTTAACGTAATGAGTAAAATGAGTATGTTTAACATACTTGTATTACATACTTTGAAAGTGTTACGACTTACAAGTATTTAAATATTCAGTTTGTTCCTTATTTCATATACATTTTAAATAGGCAAGAGCGAGAAAACCCGAGTACCATATGCATGACTGAAATAGCTATAGCTAGTTAGACAAAGTGAGGTAGGGTTATGCTGCAACCCGACCATAAAGTAACCACTGAAGAATCGGCTT
The DNA here is from genome assembly GCA_039881145.1 of Druceiella hillmani. Lineage (NCBI taxonomy): Eukaryota > Metazoa > Arthropoda > Insecta > Lepidoptera > Hepialidae > Druceiella > Druceiella hillmani. The sequence goes on along the minus strand of JAYKKI010000096.1, from coordinate 3,786,797 downwards.
CTTCATAAATGTTTGCTCATACTCTGTGCTATTTGTTCTCGTTGTTATGTAAACTTAACAGCATGCTACATCTTTAGTGCCGACTTACAAACGTAATGGCAAGGTAATGCATAAAAAAATGTTTCACCAAAGCAACCAAAAGTTTGAAGATTTTTGAAATCTTGAAGTAGGTGGCAAGGAATGAAGCGGAGCAGAAGAAAAGAAAATGCATAACTCTAAGTTTGTGTAAATCGGTGTATTACTGTAATCATAGTTTACGGCATAATATAGATTAATATCAAAAACTGCCATGACCACTTTTACCTGTTTTTTTTTTAAATTTTGTATTAAGTGATGGTGCCTAACCTAAAAGATTGGTAACTAACCAATTATGGCAATAATATTGTAGGAATAAAACACCTAGTAGGCCCATAATATTTTTATATTATATCAAGACAAGTACAACACCATTTGCAGTCCAAAGTACACCAAGCACCATTATAGTACAATATACACAATGCCGTGCTATAGGAAATACTTTACCTTACATCCCTCAAATTACCTAACAAGACTTACATATACCATTATATTTAAATTTCTAATTTATTTCATAACAAAAATTCAACATGAGAATTATAAATGTTAACATGAATGCACTGGTTGCTAAAATCAGTAGAGTACCGTGAATTAATTTGGCTGCAGATAAAATGTAGGACAATTAGCTTCAAATCCAATTTATAAATTACTATATAATAAGAGTTCGGAAATATTCTGTTTTTTTCTAATTATAAAAATAAATGAGAAATGTATAACATTCTGTTAAAAACAAAGAGAATGAAATCTAAACACACTTAAATGCAATGACTAATATAAAGGTGAGACAGTTTCGTATCTAGTCTAAACCAACATCATCATCATTGGAAGGCGGCTTGCCAGTTGTGGGGCCACCTGGGAAACCAGCTCCACCAGTGAAACCAGCACCACCTGGGACTCCTCCAGGAAATCCACCAAACCCAGGAAAACCTGTAACATTAATAATTTTGTATCCTGCTGTTAAAACTTTTTTTACCTTTTTGTAAACCATTTTATCTGGAAATTATGCACTATAATATAAGAGTTCTTTTATGAACAGTTTTTGGTTCTCTTATAAATTCGAGGTAGTAGAATCAATTAGTTTATTGCCTCAGGAACCAATTAGATTGAAAGGATCTGCAATATTTTTTTATTGAATGGCCAATATAAAAAATAAAACGATTACACTTAAAAATTTTATATATATTTGTAAATCAGTTAATTTTTTACTATAAAGTTTAACAAGATCACTTTTTTCAACAATTTTTACATGTATTTATTTTAAGCTAATTACGGACAAATGGTGTATATGGCAGCCGCCATTTTGTATTAGTAAGTAGTTGTAAATTTAGATTCTTGATTTCAAATTCATAATCAGTAATATCCAAAACTATTGGAATCTTATTTTTCAAAAAACAAACTTCAATAATAGCAAGTAATATTTAATCTTCACTTTTAAAAAAAATTATGGATTTTAACATAGTAGTCATTTTTAAAAGGTGAACTTTAAAAAAAAAATACCTGGAACAGTCATACTAAATGGACTTTTTTTTAAAAAAGTCCATATAGTACGACTGTTCCAGGAGTTTTTAATTTTTTTTTGATCTTATTACAGTTGTAAAGCTTGTGGATTCATAGTGGTCTGGTATCCAATAGTCTTTTATAATTTGCCTTATTCAAAAACTAATAACGAAACTAACATAAATCTATACATATAATAAAATTGTAACAGGTGAATTTTTGTACATGGAAAATATTTAAAAAAAAAGTGACTGATTTAACATAAAGAATGATAATAAAAACCCGTGTTTAGAATTTTTGTCTGTCTGTATGTCAATCACACTAAATGTACTGGATGAATTTTGATGAAATTTGGTATAATAATAGTTTCTATCCAAGAGCAACATATAAGAGAAAAAAATTGTTATAACTTTCCTTATTCTGAATTCGTAGGCACAGCTAGTATTAAATACAATGAACTCTTAATCTATAGATTAGATTAGTAGTAATGAACTATTACTACTAATCTACAAATCTTTAAAATTGCTAAGAAAATAACATAAACAAATATGTTACCTGCACCACCTTTTCCTTTCATGTTTGCTTGTATCTTCTCTAAGAAAGCAGCAATCTTTGGATTATCTTTGTATTTCAAAATATTGGCGGGGTTCTGGGAAATATCCTGAAGTACTCCAGCTATTTCAGGATCCTATATACATGAAATGTGAGCATAATTGGTTATTTAATTTAGATTAAAATGCCGAAGAGTAATTGGTTGTACAATGCATGTTTGAAATAAAAAATTATATGTGTATCTAACATGTATATGTAACTATATATGTATCTAGTATCACATGATGGAATACTTCATTGGCTAGGAATGATTGTAACATATTAATATTCCCTTGGCCGATATGAAGGAAGACATAAAATTTAATAAATTTGAAATTTTACTTTTTATAAAGAGGAAAGCTAAATTACCTGTAGGGCTTGCATTATTTCTGGATCGAACAGTGTACTGGAATCAAATGGATTAAATCCGCCAGTTGGTGGAATATCAGTGGAATGAGTAGATTGCTGCTTTGCAGCATTTTCGCGAGCTTGTTGTGCTTTACGAGCACGCTTGAGTTTTTCTTGATGCTAGAATAATTAATTTAATTAAAGTCTATTAAATGGATTACTTAATGGAGATTTTTATAATGCTTGCTTGCTTTATTCATGCACAAAGTTCTTGCATCAAAAATCTACATAAGTTTTTTAATATTAGCAAATTGATGCTCTAATTCCGTTTCTTATGCATCTTTCTACCAGCAACCATCTCTATATATTTGTGTTTTTTATCAAGATTCTTAAGATTCAAGATTCTTTTTTAATTCCTAAAAAAGTTTAATGCAGTAAACTTTTAACTCCACATACTCATACACCTTTTACCTTTACACATGTTAATGCTATTTTCCTTTACGCTTCACCTATTTTTACATATAACATTTTTTAGAGCAGAAAACATCGTACATCTGTGTGTACTTGAATAGCCAAAAGAAATTTGGGAAATTTTAAATGATTAACAACAATGTTATTTTTTTGAAAGCCTGTAGGTTGCTGCTAATTCTTTGGTCTTTTAATTCTTTTTCCAAAAGTTCTATGGTTTCATATTCTGAAGCTTTTCTTAATGAGGTTAGTCTTCAGTTGAGCTTCTTTCTAAACAAAAATGCTTCGCCTATTCTTTTACAATGGAAATTGATGGTTAGGAAATCCCATAGGGTATTGTTTCTTTATCGACAACTTGATCACTTAACACTGTTTAAAATGAAAATTTGAATTTCAGTATTACTTATGCATATATACTAAGTAATAATTCAATAATTATATTAGTTTTGTGCAGTTTTTGTGGTAAGTTTGTTATTAAATCAAATATCAATAACAAATATAAAACCAAAAATTTCCAATATTTACTCTACACATATTATTCTTTGTAAAGGTGTATTACCAGTTTTTCCTCCTTTTTCCTTTGTACACTTAAATTATGTGCACGCAGTTTGGCTGCATTTGGTTTCACCTCAGCGAGCCATTCGTTAGCCTGATCGTCATAATCAATTTTACATGATTCTTGTAGATCTCTTGCCGCCTCCTCAAATTTGCCCAGCAATCTGAAATCGTATGACGTATAATTCATGTACATCTATAATCCTATTACTTAATTAGTTACCTTATAATTAATGACAAATGTTACACTAGCCTTCAGTACACAACTCCATCACAGATCTTTTTTATTTTATACTTCCTTAAATGCCCTTGAAAATTATAGTGATTTTCATAAATGTTTCTCAATCCAACTGCCTTGAAAAAAATAATGTGATTTTGCTTCTATTTATTACGTACATAACTTGTCTTGAAATGAAGACTCTGAGTAATAGAATAGTAAAATATAGTTATTTTGTGTAAAATTTATTACGAGTCACTTTCCCTTAAAGTATTTAGGTGGGATGTTATAGCATTTGCAGAGAATAAAAGTAATATACAATTATTTTAATATACTCTAATATAGCTTATACATGGTAATTTTTTATTAATTTTACATTTAGAACTAAAGTTGACGTCTGTCATAAATACAGCTACAACGTCTGTCATAAATGTGAAGTTATAAAAAAAGTAAGAAAATTTTATTTTGAAAAAAATATTACAATCAATAAAAAATTAAACACTCCATCCATACATGTCAATGCGTGTGGTTCGACTCAGTGCGTGCACGCACACCGAATCGAACTGCACATGCATTGACATGATTGCCAGCCAACTAATATTATACGGAGAGATGATGGGCGGGGTCACGGTCACACCTTGGAATGTTCAGTTTATAACCCAGGTCACACCTCGATTACGTGCGTAAAACTTTATTTATACAGTTCGATTATTTTTTGTTTGGACTTTGCGTATAAAATTTCGTCATCGTGGATTGTGACTGATAATTACTTTAATGTTGCTAATGGATAGTATTCATGCTGTAAGACTATAAAAAAAATAACCTGATACATTATTTTGGAAAATTATTTTAACACTGTGAATGGACTCTATTGATGATGTATTTCAACTTTAGTTTTAGGTTTAAAACAAATAATAAATCACCATGTACAAAAAGCAACATTAAGCCTAAAGGCCTATTGCCCAATAGGCCACGCAATGATTAGCTGGCTGACAAAATTTGATCATAGTAGAAATCTCTTGGTTTTCTAGTTAGATATGCTTCTAAAAAATTTGTGAAAATCACTATTCTGAGTTGATATAATTTTATTTCAATAACTAGTGTTTATTATGGTGTATAAATATTCGATACTTCTGCGATCTGAAGATTGAAAAAAGAATATTATTTTTTTAAATTTCAATATGATATTGGAAGTAAATAATTTTGGATAAATGCTATTGACAGAGATAAAAATATTTTCCTGCAAAACATGACGTTATATGTTCAAGGTTATAACCAACTTTTTCGAACAATTGAAAAAAGATGACATGTATTTAGTTCAGCAATTCCTGCATTATACATTATTTTTCCAATTTGGCAAGACTTTCACAGAAACTTAATTATCTAAACTTTTACAATAAACGTGATGTGACTTTGTATGTAGTACTAATTGTAGATATATTTATTGTCAATATTTACATGATTATACAAAGACATGTTTCTGTCATAAAAAATCTTTATAATAAACACGTGACCATGGAGTTGAACAATAGAGCAGCCTATGCCGCAGTGCGCCAGCCCCGCTATCCAGTGAATTATGATTCTAAGAAAAAAACATGTATGCACTCCCTGAGTAAGCACTCTACGGTTAATTGTAACCAAATAACAGACTTCGAATAAATTAAAGCATTTTTATTGCTTTGATTAACACATTGTATGTGGGAAACGTATTAATACGTTTTTTTATAGACTAGCGGTACAATGTGAGTAACGTATAAATGAGTTTATTTTTATACCTTTTTATTGCTCAAAAGAGATGCTAACATGCAGATATACAAATTCCGATGGACAAAATTTGGGTCTCGTAACACGTACATTGGTGAATTATATATTAAACCGGGTAATCTATTCAACCGAGTAGAGTCATTCCTTTACACAATTCCCACAAAAATCTTTGTAATTTAGATCAAAGTGATGTTATTTCAAGAGACGTGAGCCAATTTGATGACGAAAGTGATGAAGAATTATGTGTTGATCATTTATCGTATTCGTGTGATAGTGATGTTGAAGATTATTCAGAATTGGAAAGTGTGATAATGAAAGTGAAAGTGAAGATATCCCCCTACCGACAAATTTTACTCGCAGAACTATGTCTTCAAGTTCTGATGAAAGTGAAGACGAATAGTCCTCGATTGACGAACCTCCAGTTCTTGAAGAACTTATTAAATTGTACTCTTTTCCACTCATACATAGAATATAATTTGGTACATGCACAGAAAATGAAATAAAATAAATTTCTTCACGAAACAGCACTATATTGACTTTCTGATTCTATTGGAATATTGGGTCAAACCACTGACGACCCTGGACTGAAATGACCCACTCCACCTGATAGCGCACGATAAAATCAAACCGCAAACAATGCGTTAAGTGTAAGAACCTGTCAAACATGAGTAGAACCCGCACCACATGGGCTCTATACACATTTATAACTTTGAAAAACCCTTTTCTGTCTCTGTTATCATTAGTTCATGTAAATATGTCATTAGAAATACATAGTTTGAAAATAATTTTGTTTATTGCTAATTAATTATATTAAGTATATAAAATATTAATTCTTAAAAATATTGGTTTGCAATCAATGAGAATAAAATACTAAGTAATTTTCAAAGAAACAAAGTATGACGCACGTCATTTACATACAAATTATGAATTTGTACGACGTTTTCCATAATAGCTGCAAGTGCAATATATGTACAGAAAGCATGTCCATATAAGCTTGTGTGAACTCGAAACTGACTGATTCGTTGAGTATAGCCAGTTGTCACATGGTGTATCGTACCATAAAGCGAGAGAGTGAAAAATTAAGGAACTTCATATTTACGAAAACCGTGTAAACATAATTTTATTTTTCATTTTAGAAAGGTATCTGAAGTATTTGAAGGAACATGAAAATATTTGAAAAGCAGGTTAAACTATAATTGTGAATATGTTGAAGGATTAGGAAAGGGGAATGTAAAGATCGAGCGGCAGATGTTTACCAGCTCTTACTGTTTAGCTTCATTTCAGAGTCCACGTGGAACGTTATTTTTAAAAGTATTTGGGGCCTATTTAGTTTATTCCTATTTAAAATTACAAAACAACAACTTAATTAGAAAATCTTTATAATAAATATTTTCATGTACAAGAGTTGAAGGTAAATAAAGGTGCTTGAATGTCTATTAGACGAATCTGATTAATTTATTGTTTACATAATCATAATTATTGTCTATAATTTTTTGCTTTATATTATTTATTAATAAATTGTTGTAACTATAGCTGTTACTTTGATATTTGGAAATAACATTTTTGATGGCAGATTCATAATTATCAACCTTGAAAAATATTAAAATATTATTTTGTTAAAAACACTTAACTTTTAGCAATTATTACATTTTGAAAGTAATATTTTAATAACTTTCATTTAAAAAAAAAATGTTGCGTGACAGCTCCGACACGCGACTGGAGTTTTCTCATTAAGTACGATTTGCTTGGAATGTATAAAATCGGTAGCACTGTGTATAAATATAAATGGAAAATTCTTTATTAAAAAAATACTGACAATGTAATTATTTTCAAGTAAAACACAAATGAACAAGATTAAATTTATATAACAAAATTAAAAACAATTAGTAACATCAGTCTAAGTTAAAATTAAGAGACTTTTTAATTTTGTAGGATAGAAGACACCAAATATTCACACATAATGACATTAAATGATTACATCTTGATATAAGCGAACGATAGTAAACTATGTGTGTCACATTCCGTCACTGCGATTACACCATAAGAAAATGCCAAATAAACATATTGATATCTCACTTTAAAAATGCCTAACGGTTACACTTTTTTAATGCTCTGATTTTACTCCTCATAAAACTTCATACATATAAAAATCTATTCATAAGGAGTAAACTCCAAAAATTATGGATTTTAAAAACAAACTTTTTTTGATAAAAATTCAATAAAAAATATGATGAAAATCCATCCAATGTAACCGTTTATAGGTTCATCCTTTTTTTAGGCTTATTGCACTCGCCTGATTTGTCATCCATTCTAAAAATCTACCAATTTTCTGGACGAGCTGCTTTAGAGGTTCATTTAAAATTAGAAAAAACTATAGAGTATATGTAGCACTTCACTAGTTGAAAATTAATTATATAAAATTCTTTACAAAACTTAACTCGTATACTACTCGTCCAATTATTAAAACTCTATAAGAAAACTATACATGTCACCATTATTGTAAAACTGTTATTATACAAAATAGTCTCATAAGATCATTATACCAAACTATTTGACCAGGTAGAAATCATGTTTTAGGAAAGGAACAAAATATATCCAGTTGAAAATGTTGTAATCAGTACCCTATATATATTTTAATGAGAAAAAGAATAAAAAAGGGAAAATGGTATACTCTCTATTTAACTTTTCCAATTATTAATTTCCATGTCATGTAATAATTACTGATCATGTAATAATTACATAAATTTTTGTAATATTAATGTTTTCTAGCACATTTTGATGTAAAGAATTGTAGGCAAAGATTGAAAAGATGAAGTATATTTTATCAACTAAAACCTGGAACTTTCAAGTCATAGATGAAATGTTTCATTCATGAGTAAAGATAGAAATGTATTTATTTATTTCTTACTATATTATTATTATTAACTATAGTTTTTTGTGCTTTAGATTGTAAGTAAACAATAAAAATCTCTTTCTAGTGTCTACGACTATTTTGGCTAAATATCTGTAACTATAGAAAATAAATACTAAAAATATAAGTTTGTTAAGAATTATTATGAAAATTGTTGTAGTGTGCTATACTTTTGTCATGGTGTATGTACATTTCCAAATGAATAGTATTGGTAAACTGTAATGAAAAAATTTTACCTGTAGGCACGACCTCTGAACTTATAAGCAGCTGCACTATCACAATTCAATTCTAGGGCCCTGGTGCAGTCTTTTATGCAAGCATTGGGTTTATTTAGTTTGAGATATATCTGAAAGAACATAATAAATGTTTAATGGTTTAAAATTATATTCCATCAAAGTAAATTATAAAAATTTTTTCCGTTAAGACAGTTTTTATTTCTTCTCTTGAGAACGTACATATATGACCATTTTAGAAAAAAATGTACAAACAGCTTTTGACATCCGGGTATGGGGGAAGGGGTACTAATTAACAAAACATTGCGAATTGCGCCGAGCATAATACTTAGAGATTAAAGCGTTATTTCATAACAAATCTTAAATATTGAATATATTTGGCATTAATTTTGTAGAAATTCATTATTCACAATTAAATGAAATTACGTGATGAAGTATTATTTCTACTTACTTTAAGTTCTTTACCACGACCTAAGTTTCGTTGTATTACAACATCTTCAGGTGGGCTGAAGATATGTCACTTTAGTTTTGCAAAAATTAAAGTGACATATTTATACTCATTGAATTTATTTTATATTAACATAGACGTGATTAGGATTGCTCTCAGACGATCTTAATCCTCTTTTTTTTTGTGCAGATGCGCAATACATGACAAGTTGCAAACAAGACAAGTCTCTTAAAGAATCATGAGACTCAAACATGAACTTTAATGCATACAAACCCTCAACATTTTTTCTGATAGTGCGATTAAAAAATATATTTAGGATGCCAATTTTTTGCCTAAATACTTCAGTATTTTTTTTGCTACCACACATGTCAAGTAAATTCTCCTAAAATACATAGCAACAAAGAATTTATGGAAGCTGGTTACATTACTAATATTAATATCATATGTCGCTTAAAAGAAATTGAAACAAACAGAACAATGCTCATCAAAAGAAAGAAGGTTTCAATTGGTACTGGCAAGATATAAGCACTATAGATATAAGCACATCTTTAAGTGATACAATCAGAAACATTTGACAGTTAGTGGCATCAAGTGCAGTGCATGTTTGACTTCTATGAAATCGAATCTGACACAACTGTGAATGCCTAAAATTGTGAGCTTTTAGTAAATAAGCTTATAGTGGTTTGTCAAACAGTTTTTTCTTATTTCTATCATTTATATTATCTATTTTTTGTCCCACCCATGTGACATGACTTAAGTGTAGAATTTAATACCAAACAAAATTAAGGACAACCCTTTATTAATAATAGGTAATGCAATTGATTACTAGATCTGCTTCATAAACCAGACTACTACTTATTGCCACTTTTAAGAGAAGATTAAAAAATAAACACATCCATTCCATCAATCAGTGGCGTGCAGTGCTTTTTCGGAAGGCAAGCTGCGAAGGGACAGACATAAAAAATTATATAGATATACACACATGCGTGCAAGGGTGCATGCCCATGACCGCCCTGAAAATGGCACTGAAGGTGTAATTGATTGAAAATGTGTCTCAATAATTGAACCGTAGGCACTCAAAACCAATCAATCAACTTGTCATAATTACCCTGGCTTATCGAACTATGACTTTAATTGTGACTATAAAAAGCTGATTCTTGCTTACCGAAAAATATAATAGTATCTATTAGCCCTTTTTAATTATTTGTATTTCTATGTCATTATGGTCCCGATTCGCAATAGTTAGTTGTCCCTTGATACAAATTTCTTTACGCAAAGAGCTAAAATTTTGTAGTTTAAATTTGCATGATAAATATTTTTAGAATTAGCATATTTTTTACCAGAATTTGTCAAATTTCTTAGATTATCAAAACCACCTTTATTCCATTAACTATATTCAGTTCCGAATAATAAACAAGACCAATAAAACATGATTGAAAACAAACAAACAAAACATTCTGATTAGCTAATACTAATTGTAAAAATTACTGTGAAAAAGTCGTACACACATGTTTGTAATAAATCTTTATTATGAATCCATATTTTCAAAATTGGCTTCGATCTACCATTCTTAATAATACTATATTTTTTATTAAAAGATGAATTGAAAAACCTTACCTTAATCAAGTAATAAACACAGCAACATTCGATAGTCGCCATAGTTTGTTTACTTTCATGATGAAAATGCACATTAAAAAATAGACTATTAAAATATTAATTGTACAGAGAAAACAAGTAACACAGAAAGCTATTAGAATTATTTAGAAAATTATTTTTGAATGAGAATGGTCAAAATAATTCATTGTTTGTATGCAAATGTCATAAATACGGGATTGTTTCAGTCTGAATATAGCGGCGGTTTGATTGTTTCAGTCTGAATATAGCGGTGGTCTGAATAATCAGCATGCCTTGATACTATGAACCGACGCTCTGAAGTGAGGTAATCAATTTAAATTTTTTATGGACCATTTATGATTGAAGAAGTTTTTGTAATTTGATACAATATAGGAATAAACTTTGTACGTTTTAATTGAAATTCCATGTACCGGTATGTTCACTTTGTGCACGCAAACTGCAAATCATATATTGAAGAACAGAATTCGCTTCATAATTAAATATGTTTAAATTTTCATAAGTATGTAATAAATATATGCTAAATGTTCAGGGCAAGCTACATGTAATTGCTTATAAAGGCACTGGGTGCCACAACCACCCATGACAATGGAATACTCCAGCTAATTAACTGTAGCCAATTACCTGAAACGATACATTAATCTAAATATATTTTGTATAGAATAAATGTTTCCCGTTACAATATTTATGATAAAGGAATAAAAATTACTTCCTACATTAGATGTTGTACTCGAATGAAAATTTAATTACCAACCTGACCGCGCTTAGCAAAGAGCAAAGCACTTAATGGATTCAACAGAATAGCTTCGTTGTAAGACTTTAGTGCTTCTTCATAATTTTGTTCAGAAAAGAATTTCATTGCTTCAGTTCGTTTTTCATCTGACTTATCCTGCTCTTCCTCTGTTGGCACCTTGTCGCTGTCACCCATTATCTGAGACTCATCAGGCAAGTCTCCATCAATAACTCCTAAATGCATCACATTAAGACTTTATAAATACAATTTCACATGCGGTCAATGCTTTTTTTAAAATGATTGTCAATATAAAAAGTATTGGAGGATTGAATACAATATTGTAGTAATTATTGAAAAAGTATTGGAGGATTGAGACAACTAGCCTCTGAAATAATTTGTAAGCTCCAAAGCTTATTAATATACAGAGCAAAGTAGGTTGCTACACTATGTTAACATTTCTTCTAAATATTTACATAACGATAATAATGGAAAAACAATATCTATTAAAAATAAATTATTCTGGACCAGATAATAAACTTAATAGTTTAAATATTCAATTGAATGTGATAATAGATGAAGTCTTAAAATACTGAAAAGAACTGAGGAAAATGAAATTAGCTTTGAAATATAAATTGCATTATGTACATACATTGTACATAAATTATAACATTACAAAACTAAGTTATAATTTACATAAATTTCATTATATTCTGTTACATACATATATGAATAAAATATTTATAAGCTGTAGCAAATACTTATTACAATTACATTGTTGCACTTTCGATGACAAGTTTAAAGCAATAGTCGAATTTTAATTCAAATATACCTATAAATTTACCTTCCATATCCAACTCGACTTCAGACTCTGGTTCGGATTCAGTTTCAGATGAACTTTCAGGTTCAGTCTTTTTTTCATTACTGAAACATTAAAGACACAATTAATGGTAAAACTTTTTATCCTACTTTATATCTAAACAACGATATATTTTAAAAATGTGTTTCATATACAAACTTACTTGTCTTCTTTCGGTGCAAAATCTTCCGGCCTAAAAGTAGGGGCCGGTATATTTCCACCAAGTGATTGAATATAATCTTTGAAGAATGATAATTTTGGGTTGTTGACAATTTCAGGTTGTGTTTTGCAAATATTAATAAATGCTTTTAAATGGTTTAACTGCTCCTCGTTAAACGGGCAATCCATGTTTTCTTAATGTTATTATTTTCACAGTGCTAGTTACTTTAAATTATTCAATTATTTGAATACTAAACCACTGAAAATTCCGGTATAGTTATTTTTCGTCCTAAAACGTATCGTAATGGATGAGCAATAGACAAACCGAAATAATCTTTCTAGAGTTTACGCTCTGGCTATAGTTGATGGCAATATCAAAAATAAAGGAAATATCTCAAAATGAAAACAAATATAATAGATCTCACTATGAACCTGAATGCCACATCAATTGTATATTAAAAAAAGCCGTGTGATATTACTACCTATACGCACGTTGGAAGTGTGTATCTTTTGAGGTTATTTGTCAAAGTGTGCTATTAGGTAAAGAATTCTTTTGTAACCTATCACTCCAAAACACGATCAGTATTTTTAAATTTTGCTATGACATGAAGAACAGAACTTCGTCTACAAGTGTGAATTGCTTGAATTTATAGATTTTTATGTAGGTTTAAACCTCTATATCAATTACAGGGCACAATTTGAAGGAGAGCTCCATTTTAATTTAGCTTCATTAATCTCAAATATGTTTCGTGGAAAATGAATCCTATCCGAGATCATAAAATTTAGTCCGTTTAAAATATAAGGGGAAGCTTTCCAAACCATTGTTCATCAAATCCTAAAATTTCCACGTATATTTTAAATTAGAGATGAATAATAAAATTAACTCAAATTTCTATTTTCATAGTAGAGTACCAATTTTTAATAAATATTTACTTGCAAAAATATTCACGTGTTTAATCATGTGCTATTCTAAGAAGGAGCTGTTTCATTTATTGGGATTCAATTTTTATTACATTCCGCGTAGATTTTATAAAGTTTCTGTGATATACATTCATAAAAAACAGTTCTAATCGCTGAAAAAATATAATTTACAACTTTTCAAACAGATGTTAACCTTGAAAAACGTTTGTAAACACTAAAAAATCTTATAAGAAATTATTGTTTTATTCATATCTAATTAAGTAATTAATTCAGTACGAATATATTTTGCTGTAAGATTTTAAGGTATTACTGATACGAACATAAAATTGGTAAGTAAAGGCTACTACTTATTTTTATACATTTTAAACACTGCGGCTGTTAGTTTTCCTAATTACTTTCCTTAGAAATGTCTATGGTTGCTTAACCTCCAAAAATATTTCATAAAATTGTACAGATGGCAGGTCGATCGGTCGATCGCGACATGGAAATTAGGTCGGATTCTCGATTCGTATTATTTTTATGTCAGATACTTGGTGTAAATGGCCAATATAATTCATATTAGTTTCAAATTTAACCTGAAGATGAGTTTCAGTCTATATTTTTAGTAAATTGTTTGATTTCAAGGTAAGAACTTGTACTTTATTTAAAATTCTTTGCCATATTTTACATTTCACTCATCTCAACTTTCTTGTTATTTACTATCGTAATATGGGCATAGTGATAGATTCTGTTAGTTAAGGATACTGATTGGTCAAAATATTAAAGTGTATTATAATTAAGTATTATTTAAAGTTTTATGCGTTAATTTTTTTTTAATTAATTGGAAAACTTTTAAGTTCGATCTAATCGAAATGACACTTTATAAACTAAGTTTCGCGTATGAAGAATTTTGAATTCATGCTGGAATTGACACTATTTCTCTTGTAACGATGTATACCAAGTGTTCTTTTTATTGCAGGATAAACATCCGTATGGCTCATTAATTTGAAATAATGGCTGATAAATTGGGTATAGGTTGTGATGTAAGAGAGTTAAAGTTGGGCGCTAGTTTTACAAATAACAAATCATCAGCTTATCATACAATTAAATGTAAGTTTTAAGATTTCTTATTTGTTAATGCTTTTCTGAGCGTATTGTTATAAGTGTTAAATCTTAAATCAAGAAGTAATTTATCCCAATTTTAAATTAGATGACTTTAAACCTGCCTCTGTGGATGTCAACAAAATGGCAACAGTGGATGTTGGAACAAATAATCAAGTAACAGTTACAGTGCCACATTTAGGTGAGCGTATTATTAATTAATAATTAACAAATTGTACAAAAAATTTTAAAGAAGAAATTAAAATTGAATCCACATCCCCAATTAAATTTTCCTCATTGCTAGATGGTGCTGGTGTTCCACATACAGTATTTAAGGGAAACCAAAGGTCTTACTCAAAGGAATGTGTACTTATAATAGATAGAGTAACTGGACAAATAACGCTTGAGAAGTTATCAAGTAACATACAGGTGAAGAAAACTAGGTAAGTATTCAAATTTTTTGTTTCAATATTTGTTGAACATATATCTATGTGGCAATTTAGATTTTTGTTTCCAGGTGATATAAAAATGAATAGAAAGTAAAAAGTAGATTCATATTTTAGAGAAATAATTTTAATTTGTGTTAATATTTGTGGACAAGATATCAATAAGCTAATTTAATATTCTATTGCCACTTTCTAATATTCAATCTACATGATTTGTCTGTTTGTCTCATCTAATAAGAATATCACCAATTTTTCTTTTTGACAATGGTTTTTATTCAATTACTTTTTATTGTTAATTTATACTGCTAGACAGCTAGACCCGATTAGAAATATATTTCATTGATATAAATTCAGAGATTTACATTTTCTTAAACATGTTTTGATTTATCCTAAATTTTTTATTCTTGGCATTAAATATGTCGATATATCTTAATAAATAGCATATATTCTTTATAAAACACTAAATTGTTTTTAAGATTGACTGTAGACTACGTCAGTAACGTGTATCTACAGACAAGGAAGTTGAAACTATAAAAATTTTGTTTGGTGTCATTAGTGAACAATTTTACCATGTATAATTTTCCCGATATTGACTTTTTTTCATTTATACTGATAATGTTATATTGTTAATTGTAGAAGTTCTTTTTAATTTTTGAGTGATAATCGCATGTAAATTAATCTTCAGACAAGAAACTAATCAACGTCCGGCTTTAGGGAATGGTGTTCCTAAAGCACAAGCCTCACTTGTATCAGCTGATATTGCTAATGTCACACAACGTTCTACTTCACGAACACGAGTGGCCTCGGGAATTAGTAGACGTAATACTGGTATGAATTGAAATTTTGTATTATGAAATATCTAGATATATGTGATATTAAAAACCTATTGCGACCCCCTCCAACAGCATTTACTAATTTTTATTTGTAGTAGTAATTTGAAGATTTTTTCAAACTACACCATCTCTGTTTAACTTTTAGACCCATATTGGTCATCTCCATTGGAGCCAATCACATTATATCTCAAACATGTGTCTAAAATTTTGTCTTAGTAATAACAATGTGGAAAAGTAAAATTACAAAATGTTGTCAGAAGAAATGAAGAGGAAGAGATTGTAGATGATTTCGAAGTGACCGACTTTGTTTAATAACAAAAAATAATAATAATTGTATTTTTTACTTAATTTCCAATTTCATTTCATTATGCCAAAAGGCAATCTTATAATTAAGTTTATTGCTATAAATAAAATTTAGCCATTTCCAACTCAAAGGAGACATCAAAAAGTCTATATAGTGTTGGGCCCAGGTGTTGCAGAAATAAGAATGACACTGTTATGTAGAGAAAATGATAAATATTATATTTGTTTTATGAAAAATCAGGTTATTTTTCACAAAAGTTTGCAAACACTAAAACAAAATGCAGATTGTATCCCATTCTTTTCTCACTGCACAAATGTAACATACTAAGTCATAAAACACGCCTAACATGGTCATGTGTAAAACCCGAATAGAATGAAAACGACGCTCATTTTGACAACAGTAATTATTAATGTCAGTTAATAGTAATAATTTTTAATTAATTTAGGCAATGACAACACTTTAAAAAAAGGTATCGGTATTGATTGATTTTTGTAATTTTTGTAATCTAATAGAAACATTATTAGATTTTTAATGTTATTAACAATGTCTTATTAACAATTCTTGATCTGTTAAAAATATAATATATGCTCATTTATGAAGATACCTTTTTTGTTTTGTATTATAAATTATATATTTTTTTTCTTGTCAATGTATGACTTGTTTGCTATTTTATATTCTAAAAGATACCCACTTTTTAGAAAATCATCATCTGTTTCTGTAATGCTAAGTCTATTTTTGTCAGACCCTTTTAATTCAAACTTATTCAACTCCCTGGAAATAATTTTTGGCCATCTTAATCGAGATTTGAGTTTTCAAGTGTTTTTAACAAGTAATAAAAATCTTAGATATTACTTTTATCTTAGTTTCCAAAAGTCTTGAATTTTGTTGGAGGCAGGTTCGTGTTAGAGATGATTTGATTTTTAGTGTCACACCTTTTTATAGAAAATATTTAGAGTTGCACTAAAAATAAATATTTTAATGTGATTCAAAACTTGTTTTTGTATGGGAAGAAAACCATAATATAAATAAAATCTAATTTCGAGGATTATAAATAATATTAAAAATCAAATTCTGATTACGCAATAGTTTTATTTCGATGAGTACTATACATTACAGTACTATATATTAAATTTCCTAACAATTGAATAACTGTGACTTGTGATTAATGTGAAAACTGGTATATTACTAATTGCATTAAATGCATCAAGAATTTATGAAAGTTATGTGTCACATATTTCAGGTGGTTAATGAAGAAAAATAATAAATACTAATCATAAGTATTTAGTTATTGCCAAAACTCTTAAGTATCTTGACAATCTATTTATCTAAGTAATCAATAACAACTCAATCAGTTGCTACAATCTTTTGGTATATAAATATATCGGCCATATTGTATTAAATGCAAATGTTTTTTATCAGATAGCTGTAATTAAGTTGTTGTTTATTCAAATTTCTAACATACAAAAAAGTTCAACATTGTCATTATTCAGATAAAAAAATATAATACAGTATAACAATTTTTAAACTCCTGTAATCAAGCCAGTTTATAGTTTATTTGTTATATTGAGTAAAACCATTCAATGTAATTTCTTTGTAACAGGTAGCAGTAATGTATCAGGTAGTTCTGGTAAATATGGTCGTCCGCAAAATACTCCGCCCACACTGGTGCGATCGCCCCCGAGAGTACGGACTTCACCTCCGCAAGCTGCACCGTGAGTTTCTCGTTTTTTTTATTAAATTATAATATGTGTTACCACTAGGTACATGCTCCATATTAGTGTATGTTAGATCAGATGGAATACTTATTCTTGTATAACTGTTAAGTGAGAAAGTTGGGGATGAAGTATTTTGGTTATAAATCATATTTGTTTGGTACTTACCATAAGGGCCAGCTGAGTTTTTAAATTATGTCGGTGCGATAAAAAATATAACCTGTAACTAATGCAACTTTTTGGGTTATTATTCTAAGATCATAGACGATTTTTTGTATGATTTTATGTACATAAATAACAAAACTTTTTAATTAAACAAATAACTCTTTTCATTGCGTTAGCTTTGCAAACATGTTTTTAAAATATGCCTCAATTACCAGTAGGCCATCAGACAATCTTGTACTCTCTTTATAAAATATAAAGACTTACGTTTATAAGATACAGAGATTTCTATATTTTATAAACTTCTTAACTAGAACGTAACTTGTAAGATTGTATGAGGGAGTAGTAAATATGATTTTAATTTAATACTAAATACACCAACAATTGTTTTGTGGCTTTAAATTAAAAAGTTTGTATATAGACCGGTTCTATGTTGTGCTGTTTACAATTTAAATACCTTTTTAAATACATCACAAAATATTCTCATTTAACAATATGAGAATATTTCATTAAAATAGGTTACAACTCTAAAATAACTCACTTGAATTATTTTAGAGTTTTAACACAGTGTCAACTATCTAAAGTGTACTTGTGTAGTACACCAACATTGAAATATTAGTGATATGTTTGATATAAACATTGCACTTTATTCTGATTTTATAGGAGATAGCAAAATGGTATATATAGATAGGTCGGATTTGGATTGTGGACTGGCTTGCAAGTTACCATAATTGTATTCATTTTCATCAATTGTATGCCTGTCTCAAATGTCAATATTAAGTTTATTCTGTTTAATCAGGTGGTCAGGTGGTCAAAGTACATTGGCCAGTTTGCCTATGATCGGGCTAGATGACAACGTGTTGCCACACTCAGCTGCCCCACCCGCCCCCACACCTCCTGTGCAGAATGGTTTCTGCAATGCCATGACAAATTTGGATGTACATAGTGAAACAATGGTTGGTACCGGTTTCATTACTACTTATCTCGTAAATCAAGAGTGTTCTATAGCATATACCTTAATATAATGGCCACTTTATACACGGTGTCTGGGAATAGACGTTGTTCAAAGAAAGATGCTATTCGTTGGCTATAAAAGAATAAATTGTTGTTTGAAATAAAACGTAAAACATGCCCTTTTTCTAATTGAATGCAAAAAAGAAATATCACACATAACTATTTTTAACATACCCAATAAGTGCGGTGTTTACCTGTAATGCGGTGTTTACCAGTAATGTAGCAGCTATTTGTGGGTTATTCCCCCAAGCAGCGCTCAACAATGTGCGCAAGTATTGTGTGTATGAAGAAGATGACAATTATGAATATTATTTTAAATTTTCTGAAAAAAGGCATCTTTTAAATTTTATTTTAATGACAATCAACTATTCTTCAGCAAGGAATGACTTTTTTTGTCCGACACTTATTCACGGACACCGTGTATAGGATCTTTAACCCCAGAGTGAACACAAATCAAATGTTTTATGATCATCAATGATGATGCCCTAAACACAGAATCTAGCCATATTGTTCAATAATAACTTCACCAGAGTTATAAAGGTCTCCGCGACCTCTATCTGAAAACGAATACCAATGAATCTCTTGATTGTATGTAAATCATTGGTGGAAACTGAAACTTATTATCTGAAGGGGTTTAGAAATTATAGCATAATAAAAATTTCAAGACAAACTGTCTGCACGAACAAACTTTCTGCATACTTATTTCATTACGTACACCTTACCGTCAGGTAAAGTTATTATTAATAACTTTACCTGGCATATTAGGTAAATAATGAGTCCAGCCGTTCGAACGTGGCAGATAAATTATATCTCATGCATAAGTAATAAATGTGTTGACAAGTGAGAAGAGAGAGATGCTATGTTGCCACTCTCTTCTCGTATGCGAAAGCGCATTTGTGGTCAAATTCAATTATTAATTTAGTCGATTGCAAAGTCTCTTTTATAACTGTCTTTTGATAAACGAAATGTTTGGCATCCAGTAGATAGGTCGATTTGGACTTATATGTTGGCCTCCACATTCACCAGACATCACCCCATTGGACTTCGTGTGGGGATTTATTAAAGACTTTACGGTCTTATTAAAAAAAAAACATTAACTTAGGTTTCAAACCTATATTAGCTAAAACGTTCATTAAACCTAATGAAGTATTATAAAGCACTGTTAAAAATTTGTATTCATAATCATTATTTAAACCTCTATTAACTAATTGAGCACTAAAATATAGTTAAATAACTCATTTGCACAGATCATAGACAAAATAAAAATTTCTATGACAGCAAACTGTCAAATTTGAACTGCAAATCCGACATTAAACTAACTGAAATTATTGCTCGTTTCGAAGCGTTTCATATGATAACAAAGTATTTTACAAGAGAAAGTGCTTTTCTAAGTATTTCGGGGGACGTGACAGCACCTCTTGTACCTTTCTTGAAAGGGCTTGTACGTTGGCATTAAACTTTTGTTCGTCGCTCTCACTCGGTAGCGTCTCTGTTTTCAATAATTAATTGTTCATTACGAGATTCGTAATGAACAATTAATCTCGCTAAAGAATTGCAAGTTAATAAACCAAATGTTATATGACATATGTCAATCAAAGTTAGGTTAAATTTGTTTAACTTTAAAACACTGATAACACAGGTTTTAGTGTTATTCTACATCATTTTAGCTTATTAAACTATTATTAAACATCATTTTAGCTTACTTTAAGCCTGTTTTAAGGTGCGTAATATTTTTATAAATAAGACCGTTAGTATATCAGAAAGATTGTGACACTCCAATAGAGATGTGTGCGTGTAATATAGCTGCTGACATTTTCTGATATCTTGAGGATTTAAGAAATCCCTAACCTAAAATTAAAAATCGCATAATAGCAAATATATTTCCAAGTTAGCGAAATTAATGGCATTATATTCAAAACTTCTATTTAACAGAATTTAATAATATTTTGTGGTTCGAATCTATCCCAAATATGTCCATACTTGTCACATATCCGAAATATGTCCAATTTCTAATGCATGCTTGGCTTACCTTTTACGCCTATTTATGTTGCGCTTTCATCAATCTTCATTGCAAATTCTCTTTCTTTTCTTATTTTCTTGCACAGGAGTAATATTGATTTCCAATTTTGATGGTTTTCTATTTTAAAATTAGGAAAATATTACTACGCAATTACACAACGTAACTAGTGGACGCCATTTAATGTTGTACAGAATGCTTTGTTGTGATTGGTCAAGTCGCGATAGTGGCGCTTTTGTTACGATATTTACAGAGGTAGTTTTGCACTAAACCTCTGAATTTAAATGTAATTTTGTATAGGATGGAGGCAATTTTTACGGTATTTAATTTATTAAAACCGTAGAGGAATTTGAAAAAATTGCCGTTACATAAAAAATGTCATGAGCTAGAAATGGGGTAGAAGCACATTTGCATCTATACCCCTTAAGAAATAACAGTCTGACCTGAGAATTAATCCAGGTTAGATTGTTTTCATATCAGTTGATAAAACATCTGCATAACATCAATTATATTTGTGCCAATTTTAACACAGTCCCGATATGACATTGACTGTTTTACACTAACTGATCTGACTTTGATACTGAAATGGTAATCTTTCGGAAATGTGTGCTCCAATATGTTGGGTTTTTCTTTTAAAAAAATTCTGTTTCTTGTATCTGCTGTGTCTCTTTTATTCAAGATTCAAAATATGAAGTATAAGGGAAAGGCAGCAGTTGAATTGATTTTAGGCACATACAACATTTGAAAGACGGATTGCAGAATAGTTGTTTGTTTTACAATTTTTTTATGACTTTCGAAACTTAAAGACTTTAGAAATTTGATTATGGATGCTGCTCCTACTGACATAGGTTTTGGTGTCGTGTAGGTATTGTGTGAAATAATTTGAAAACGTCCATACTTGTCACAGTGGACTAAGTTTTTATCTGTCATTCCAATGATATCATCTAATATTGAGAATGTTATTACAGATGGGAAAAAACCAACAAACAACATTTACGTACAACAATCATTTTACTACTTTTATTTTTCAAAGTTTTGTTGACATGGGCAAATCTGTCCTTCGGCCAGCTAAACAAGTGCGCCAATACTGTTTTATCACTTCAAGTTTTTTCACTTGAGTATCTGTTAAAATATACACCTGTCAGTACTAGATTTTAACAACAAATTATTAAAATAAATGATCATTCATAGTTTCAATATTTTGAATCTAAATTAGATGTCACCTGGAATCAGTTCAGAATGTGTAGGTTCAGGAACTTCTACATTTTCTATACCATCTTGAGTAACCTACTGTGTAGAGAAAAATTTTAAAATCTCAGAAGAGTACAGCTGTACAAAAGCATAATTTATATTTTATTGAAGAAAAAATTTATTATTTTCTATAAAATTATTATTAATAAAAGGAAGCAGTAAGTAGATTAGTTGATATTAAATTGCAAAACTTGATGAGTGATTCTACAACATAAACGTAATAAAATATTTTATTATTGATGTCATTTTATATACATTACCTACGCTAGTGCACATTTTAAAAAAATAAAATATGCTACTGTCTATCGCAGGCGTAAAATTAAACATGAAAATTTCAATAGTATTTAATCTTGTCCACCCCATTTTTGCGAAGTTTTGACAATGTATGAAAATAAATGTAAAATTATTTATTAGTAGTGAATATCTGACATTTGTCTGATTATCATGATATCTATGCGGTGCCATTGACATTGGTCTGATAGTTTTTACATGACACCAATGTGGTGTCATGTAGAAACTATCAGTCAAATATCGAAAAGTGACAATTGTATAATATTCTTTTTGATGCTTAACACTTCGCAATGAAACGATTAAATTTTGACACTATGTTGAGTTTCGAAGTACATTGAAAGTGTTGTATGCATGTATTGCAGGTTTCAGAGGAAAACAACAATCGAGGGGCGCCACAGGACGATGCAAGTTCTTCCAGTTCATCCAGTGGCAGTGATAGTGATAGTGATCAGAGTAACTCCGCTAGTGATAGTGAACCAGATAATGTGCCTGTTAAGCCTCTCTCTAATGGTAATTCTATGTTTTTAGTGTTGTATCTTTTTGCAGAAGATTGTACCTTTGCCAAACGTATAAGTATTATAATCTACTGTAAAAATGTTCAAAAATTTTAACTACTCTTTTTTCCTTTGAAATTTTTATATTTTTATTCGAGAACTATAATGTTTTTTTAAGAGTTATAGAGATTTCCACATATAGTTTCGTAGGTTATAATAAGGTACATCCGAAATTATAATTGTCATTTTCGTCAAAATATTTCGAACATATCAATAGTAAGTGTTGAGAGAATTTCCTTTAAGTTACCTAGCTAAACAGTACTGTTTTATCGCTTTAAGTTTTCTTACTTAAGTATCTGTTAACATATTACACCAAATTAATATTAGACTAAAACCAAATAAGTGATCATCCATAGTTTCTATATTTTTAAAGTCTAAATTAGATTTCACCCGATTTTTTAATAAGGAAGCAATTTCTTCAGTATGCAATGTTCTAAATGTGAGTAAGATTTTCTACTTGTGCCAAAACATTCTCATGGTATTATTTGAATGACACCTACTGATTCAACAGCTGGGGTTGTACATGAAAATAAAAATCAAAGAAGAGTCTTAACTCTCAATGACAACGGTGCGAATAATCATTCATAACATCTGACTCATTAGAGCTCTGACGTCATTAGGTAGCAATATTGTCACCTCAGTAAACAGTGCAGAATGTACAGGTTCAGGAACTTCTTCAGTCCTGAGACATACTTGGCAGAGAACAATTTTGTTATCTCATTAGAAGAGAAAATTTCCTTTAAGTTACCTTAGGCACCTTGTTTATACATTATTTTTTTTTGAAGTCTAGTACACTTCAATATCACAGTCTGCTAATAGAATTTAAAATGATAAACATTATCTTTAGCGTTTCAGAAATACATTCCTTAAAGTAGAATTCACAAATTTGAAACAATATATTAATTACAACCCGATAAATGGTCTGTTCGATTGAGCAATAAATAAATAAATGCAGTGATTAATAGCACTTTTATACATAACATTGTAATTTGTATTGATGTTATAAATTCAGTCTCTACCAACCCACAATTTTATCTTTGGGACAGCCAGTCAGGTATTGGCATTTCTATTATATGTTAGTTAGCGATCATACATATATTGTAAACAAATATTCACTCTAAGATAATCACATATTTTTGACAGAACGAAGATAAGAAAGTAATACTTATGATATTAAATTTATTTTCTCGGATACAACCAAGTATGAACTTGCGTATTCTTCTTTTGTTGGATTCTATTTATATATATATCTTCAGATAGCTGTATTCCTGTTGGGTGTATTTCGAGTATATGGTTGCTTTTGTGTTGCAGGTGTAAGCAACAGCGATATACCACAGCCGTCCTTTGTCAACGATGTTTTAAACAATGATCTACGCTTATCTGAGTCGGAGAGTGATTCGGATTGAAGCTTTTACCCGATTGTTTAATAAGATATTATTATATTGCCTAATTTTAAAAAGCTAGAATTGTTTTTGCAATACAATTGGTTGGGAGTGCTTACGTGCTAGTGCGATGTGAACTCGTGTCTGCATCGAAGTGGACTTGTGACTTCTTATAAACAGTCTAGATTAAAGAGAATATTTATATTGTCATAAGTGGCAGGAGTTGTAAAAATGTATTATGGAGAAAATGTTATGTTTGTATTCTTAATATTAAGATCTAATTACATATTTAACAAATAAAAATATATTTTAACAAAGCAAATGAAGCACATGTCTTTTCACTCCTTGTTAAGATTTTATATGGTCTATTTATATACAGTCTAAAAACTACGGGTATAATTTATTCAATTTTTATGTAAACAGTCTGTATATGTCTGTAATAGCGATGCCAAAACATGGTTGAAAATAATATTGCTTTTTGATGTAATAGCACAAAATATTGCTATTTTCTTTACCTTTTCTAAGGTTTAATACTCATTTTAGAGCCACACTGGTATAATAAAAGAAAAATTCCAAAAATAATTTTGAATAACAATGGTATACTATTATTTAACCGTTTCAGTGCCATGGTTTTTTACTCATATATACTTAAAAATGCCAAAGAAATCTTTTGTTTTTAATGTCATTTACCCTTGTCTCGAAAAAAAAACTGTATCTCTTCCAAAAATTATTCAATTTTAATAATTTTTTAACAAAAATTATAACAAAAACTGAAATTTCAGCAAAATAATTGTTATCGTCACTATTATCACTATCACTCAGAATTTGCATTACGCCAAAGCGCTCCACAATGTCACTCCCATTATCACTTTCTTCATAACTTGAAAAACAATCATTTTTACTCTAATTATTTTCGTATTCCGACATTATGGGTTAAAAATTTTCTTTTCCTGGATCCTTTTTATATTGTAATTACTAATAATATTATAATTTGAACTTTATGTAACACGTAGAAATATAAAAAATTAGTGATGCGTGCGAGCGATCTCTCCTACTGCACGCTAAACAGCAACTGATTTCCATTTGAATTTAGTTAGAACGCGCACGAGCGGGATGGTGCTCGTCGGCACTCAAATGGTTAATAAGAATGTGTATAACAGAAACACATAATTCTGTGATTTGTCAACGATGGTGTGTTAGTTGGTAGAACTTATTAAAATGCCAAGGGTGAGTAAGATGCTCTTCAAATAAATTGTAATAAAGATTTTGTACTATGTACATTGGTTTGAAAATTTTATTTTTTGCTGAACATTAATTTGTCAAGAAAGAACCAAGTATTTTAGATATTTAATTGGCATGTGATTTATTTATGTACTTTCATTCATTTTGTTTATAAAGTTTGAGTTACGTATGTCACATAACAGGTACTACAATTGTCAGATTTGTTCAGCCAATTTTCTGATGGGCCCAGCAGAGAGTAATTAGTGAGTGAGAGTACTATGCAGTGCTTTATATCCTTAAAGAAATTTATTTTCTTAGAAGCAACATTTAAGTATTGAATTTTTTCATCTAACACTTGTTTATTAATGTCCTGTGTACACCTGTGTAAGCTACATTATAAAAAATGAAGACCAGATGTTTACAATAGGCCTTACTATTTATAGCCACTTAATGTAATGTTAGTGTAGTAATATTTATGAGCTCTTATATTTATATCTAGAGCCCTTGTGGTGATATTTGTCACTAGGGCCTTGTCTACTATTAAGTAAGCAATGGGACCTGACTGAGCTGTAATTGAAAAATTGACATTTTATACTTCTTTTTGAAAAATCACCATTATTAGTAAAACTCAGGGATCACCTTTAATTTTATGCATACAACAGATAAAGGTTAGACATATTAAAATGTATGAAATCTGACAATATGAATTAATACATGAGAAGATGACGAAGATGTTTTTTAAAACCACCATAATAATTGCAAGACTAAGACTGTGAGCATAGAAGCATTGTTGTTTTATTAATGAATAAAATATTTTTAAAGGCTGCTAACCTATTAAATTATACGTTTTCATTAAGAAAGCAACATTAAATTATATATGTGTATAATGTTGGTGTTGTAAAATAAAAGTCACATATTTTGCAATTTGTTTCAAGTGCTCCACTTGGCTATATTGGTAAAAGTTGGAACGTATTAATTAATATTAATGTAGAATGCTAAGTAAAACATTATGGTAAGAGATTTTTGAAGTGTTTAAAATAAAGTAAACCCCTTCTAATTACAAATTGCAATAAATGTAAAGAAAAATTTTAACAATTGTGTGTAGTATACCGTCGAGGTAGAAGTGAAATTTTTCGAATTGAGTGTAAAGTTTTAATATAAATTTTTTTTTCCAACCAATTATTAACATTTAACATATTTGACTTTTGTTTAATGATGTTTGTGCCGAGCGCATTTCATGATCCTTTGATTTATGTGTATCCCCTGAGAAAGTTTTGCTAAAACAAAGTTATACGAACACCAACAACTATTTTAAAACATTTGACGCCACACAGAACAAATTGACAGTACGGGTTAACGACTGATCTGCTTATCTGTGGAGTGTGTGGTATCATTAAAAACAAATAATTTGCAATACTGTTTGTTTAGTTACTTTATTGATACAATGTAATATCGTGTAATTTACCAATACTTTTAGAGCCGTATAAATTTTTTTGAATTGTTAAGTGTTATTGTGATCAAAATTCTATTCAATGATAGTTTTTGCAATTTACATTATATGAGGCTTATTAGGATCTTTACCGGATTGTGTGCAGATATTACTGTTTCATCTATAAGAATAATTATAATATATAACGAGACGCTTCTCAGGATTTAAGGAAGATAAAATTTTTATAGTGTCAGATTGACATGTTTAATAAAAAATTCCTTACGTAAGAAGGATTGTGTAAAATAATATTTATTAAATTACTTTTTTATAAATATAATATTGTGCAATATTAGTGTTTCCTTAGCCATGTAGTTCTAAAATGAAAAGATGGACTTTCTGTTATATATTGTCAACTGTTTATCAGACGTTTGGCCTTCAATCGACTAAAAACTCTGCTATTAATTTCAGAAAACTGACTAAATGACCACAATTCCATAATACCTTTTGTAGGGTAGAATGGTCATTGAGGAGACTAGCATTAGTAGCGTTTGTCATAATAAAAAGAAAAAAATACATTGTCAAAATAATAATAAAAAGAAAAAAATACATTGTTGTAAAATACATTGTCAAAAAACAATTTCAATTATTTATTAAATAATCTAACAATAACCTAAAATTAGCAAATAAACAGACCACTATATTTATTTACACCATGTTAAATTTGCCCTAATTTTAAGTAAACAAAGTAAGAGAGGTATTGAATTCTTCATAATTTATTGAATAAATAAGTATTTAATTCATTGAATCAATGTATACATCACACAACTGGTTTAAGAAACTGTTAAACCAATTTTTGGTCATGTCTTAAGCTATCACTCATAGTTGAATTGTTCCATAATTGAAGTCACTAAAATCATTTTATTGTTTTAATAGTAGTTTTCGCATGAATTCCTTCAGCCCTGAGCCGCGAAAGCAGTGGCCTGTAAACGACTGGGTCAAACGGCAGTACAACTCCGCGCTGTTGAATTTCACCTAGCAATACAATAATTGAGTTGGATTAAGATTTCTAGTGATTTGTAACAAATTAGTTATCATAATTTGAATGGAATGTTATATTACTGTTAAATAGAAATTTCTTAAGTTCAGTAGTTATTGAATTTATATAAATAGTGGATATCTTAATTGCCATAAAAATAAATCATTTCGTTCACATACAAATATGATATTATGATGAGAATTATTTAATCAATTAAATATCAGATCAAATATAAATATATTGAAAGAAGATAAAAGCAAATAAAAATCATAAAGAAAACAGTAAGTAAAATAGAATACGGTAGTTGACTAGTTCTAAATTTTGATATTTTTCGGACAATATTGTGAAATATAAGTTAATTAAAAACCAGCCTTGAAAAAAATTTAAAAATTGAAAAATAAGCCATTTGTAGGCTTATAAATTTGAAGATACGGATAGAGTTGGGTATATCCCTGTCTCTTTTCCTCTCGTAGAATATAATGTACAATATTAAAAATGACCTCACAATACAGTATTGCCGTCCTTCTCTAAAGGTTAAATTTAAACTTTTATAACTTGGTCAATTTTTAAGAATATTAAAAAAAAATTTTCACTCTTCATCAGCTTGTACCTTGAAATTAATATTAATGAAATAAAAAAATTTAGTCAAATACCCAATTGAACAACCCAAAACTGATTTTAGAATGTATCAAACTATTTTCAAATTTTTTTCACCAATGATATGGTATAACGGGATAAGTAACATGATTTTATATATCATTATACAGTATTATCTCATATATTAACAGTTATGAAAATTTTTGTTCAAATTAGAGCAATCTATAGAGACTTAATACAAATTTAGAACTCATAAGTTTAACTTGAATGAACTATCATACCATCAAGTACCATCTTGGCCGCAATGGCAGCAGGCAAACCCACAGTGCGTGCCATGGCACTATGTCCTCCTGGTTGACCCCAGGCAGTAAGCGTTATGTTATGTTGCTCCCAGCGTCCATCACCCCATGCCACACCCACCTCATGACGCAAAACTACAAGATCACGCTCTTCAGGCCCTGTGATGTAAAGAGTGATACTTTAAAATAAAAGCAGATTTGGATAATAGTGTTGGTTAGTTGTTAAAGGAAGATTTTTTCAGATTGTGCTTGAAAATGCGGGACGAAAATAATGTATAACATATTTCTATTCGAAGTTTTATTATGAAGATTATTTACTTTCAACCACAATTCATAATTACATTTTCAAACATACCTCAATCATAATTAGACTTAAATATTTCATTGTCATAAGTATTACCTTATTTTTCTGTGAAACATAACATGGAATATATGTTTCACAGAAAAATAAGGTAATACTGGTAACATGGAATATATTCTATATTCCAATAAGGGGTTTATTTTTAAAATAGCGTGTTGTATCACTGTGATTGTGTCGAGTGAGCATTAAGTACATTGCGTAACGTTTATCCCTTTAATTAATTTTGAAATAGTGTATCTTGAGAATCGGATAAGATAATTTTATTGAGTATAATCTTATTTTGTACTCAGGAACCCATAGAGGCCGGTTTGCTATATCAACTGAACAAAACCTATATATACACTTTAATTTTCAAAACAAAGCATCACATTAAAAACTTACCAAAAGCTAACCTCTTCGTTAGGTAATGACTCAAAGTATCCAAAGGCGTTCCTTTCTTCACTAATGGTGTCTCACTAAGTAAACCCAATGATTCTAAGGGTTCCACACCAAAAGTACCGGTGCGATCTGCTATTTTTGTTTTTAAGTTTTCATAGAAAATTGAGCAGTCTACCAGTCCCAATAATTCACATACAAATTGTCTCTGAAACCATTTATATACATGGGTTAGTTTTAATTTCAGGGAGTTTTTATTAGGCTGTCCCTCTTTCATTTTATTCAATGTATTGTCAGAGTCCACCAGGTTGTGTAGAAAACTTACCCATGTGATTTCTGGTCCGTCAGGATGAAGCATTGGATGCGGATTTGGGTCAATAAGTCCTAATAGTTGCATAGCTTTCACGCAGTCTGCATAACCTAGAGATACAATTATACAAATTATAATAAAACTATTAAAAAGACATAACAAAAAATTCATAATTAATTAAAAATGTACCTTTGTATCTAATGGTGCCTCTTAATATGGTTGATGCATTTTCAATTCCATATAGTTTTGCATACTTTGTACTGTCTCTGTTCGGAAATCCTTCGAAAGCAAAGCCCGGGAAGAAGTCTAAATCTTTGAGAGATGACATCAATTCACCACCTCCCAATATTTCCACAACCTACAATAATCAAGACTTTACATTAGGTATGTATTATATAAATTTTTACATTCAGTTATATGTGTGTACTGTGTACTGCAATCTTATTAATTCTATACATTAAGGGATAGTGTAATACTGCTGAATTACTACTTGCAATATCAGGAATCTACGAAAAATAACAAAACTGCAATATTATGCCCCTACTTTGTGAGAAGAAGACTTTAAGAGAGACACATTTTAAAATTAATCAATAGCTGTCATGTGACAATACCACAAATTGGCACACCACTCAGAAATAGCGAGAATACCAAGAACTGTCCAGAGATGTAATGAAAATGGATGGTACTGCAAACAAGATTCAAATCAGAATTTTGATGTTCGAGACAATTTAGTTCAAATAGTTTTTGACACGAACATCCTTCCTACGTCTCCCCTTCCTACTTCAGAAATAATCTTAATGTATAATTACAGATCTACAGAAAATAGTCTTGATGTTAGAAATAGTCTTTATAACCCAAATTATGTATCTTCCTTATGCCAAAAATACTGAGAATCCACTTTCCATGTTTGTTTATTTTGAAAGGAAAGATGTTGAGTGGATTGCAGAAAGAGAATTGGATCAAAACACCTAGGAAAAAAAAAAGAAAGGCTAAAAAAGATATGACAGAGAACAAGAAGAAATAAAATAATGGGAAAAGAATATATTTCAAACAAGTATGTTCAAGAGATTTTGGGAAAGTATGGCGGTACGCACTGTCCAAAATTCTTTTATTAGCAAAAGTTCTGTAAAAAATAATAACAGAAGAAATAAAAAATACATTTAAAGAAATTTGGAGATTGTTTTAAAATGACAAAAAGGTTAAGTACAGATTTTGCCTGAAAGGATGTTAAATGAATGAATAGACAGAATGAGAGCAAGATTTATTATTTGAAAGCCAATAATGGTATTAATGAGCATTGACTGGAAAATAGAGGACAGGAAAAAACCAAGAAGTTGATAGTTGATAGAGTGCACGGCAGTAAAATAAAACTCTGTTTTCATTTTTAATGGTAAAATCGTTTACTATCTTACTGGTTTGATTAAATAATTGCAGATTAAGGGTAATGACCTATAGAACATTTTTTATTTATTATTTAATTGAAGTGATTGAAGAAAAGTTTAAAAATATTATCTTATTGATGGACGGATGCACATTAAAGAATAGAGATTGTGTAGTTTCTAATATCTTGCTACATTTGGCTTTCCAAAAACAAGTTGTTTTCACAAAAGTTCCTGGATAAAGTTCATAAAGAAATGTAGACAGACTTGGTTCATTTGACTGTCGAAAGGAAACTTAAAAATCTTGAAATATTTCTATATTCCAGCCAATATGCAACTATTATTAAAGAAGCTAGCTAGATCCAAACTTTTTATTATATCTTCTTACGATATTACGAGGGTGCGTTTTTAGGTTCGCAGAATTTATAATTAATAATTGGGTCATTAGTGAGGGCACTTTAATGAGCTGTAACGAGATCATTAACTCATTGTGAGTATAAATAGCAAGTTTTATCTTCATTGGGCCATTAGTCTTTCAACTAACATCGACTAAGCAACTCAATCGGGAAGGAAGTGGGGAATTAGGAGAAAATCGAGTACCGCTCTGTTATAAAGTTCCTTACCAAGCAAGGAAAATCAGTTCAAACCATATTGGAAGAAATGACATCCATTTACAGGGACCCTTGCTCGGGTAAAACCCTGATTTATAAGTGGCATAGTACATAGTGGGATTCACTTGAAGACGACAGATCAAAGTGACCTACTTCGGAAATTAATCAAAATGTCAAAAAATTAATATTGGAAAATACTAGACTAAAGAAGAAACAGCTCGCAGAAATGGGTGGAGTATTGAATACAACCATTTTTAAAATTCTAAGGTCAGTGCAAAGTGGGTGCCGAGAATGCTTACTCCACATCAAAAACAACATTGCATTGAGTGTTCTCATGCATTTTTGGACCTCTGTAGTGAAGACAAGAATGAACTATTGAGTCGAATTGTTGTTGGGGCTGAAATTTGTGTTCATAATTATGAACCTGAATCCAAACAGGACTATGCTGTAACACAAAAAAGGCACACCACCACCAAAAGACTTTTAAAGTGTAAGTCGGCTGGAAAAATAATGGCAACAGTCTTTTGGGACTCAGAAGGGATCCTGTTGATCGATATAACGATAAAGGCATCACCATAACTGAAGAATATTAAGCTTCAATCCTATCGCAGTTGAAAAAATGCTTCAAAAAAAAGAATGGTAAAATTAACCAAAGTTTCTGCGTAACAATGAGCCTGTTCACAAGATTAGTGTTTTGTTGGCTGCCCTGCATAAGGTGGGCTTCGATATTTTGGATCATCTCCCCCTACAATCCTGACCTGGCTCCCAGCGATTATTATCTATTCCTAAAATTAAAAAAAGAACTTCGTGGGAAGAAATTTTCAAACGATGAACAAGTGAAGGATGCAGCAGCTTACTTTTTGTACAAAGACAAAACATTTTTTATGAAGGTATATATAAGCTAATGATTAGGTTAGATTAAGTAGTAGGAAGAAAAATGTATCAGGGTAGCAGGTGAATATATTGAAAAAGGAAAAATAAATTTGTATTTTTATTCTCAATTCTTACCCTCCATTCCGCAAACTTAAAAATGCCCCTTGTATGTCACCGAATCATACTTTTTTCAAAGATTTACAGCTTTATAGATTATTAAGTATATGATTCAAAACAAATAAGTAACAGATCTAGTAGACGTGAGATAACAAAGCTGGTACTAAAGATTATAAACTTTTTACAGTAATAAATTTTCAGTTACCAGTTAGACACCCAAAAATACCTTTACTAGTCAATGTGTGTAATAATAGTATACACACTCTAGTATAAAGAATAATGCAATGATATTTTAAGAATTAAGTCCAAGACTGGTACAAGACTGTCTTCAATAAAAATATCTCTTATTTTCAGAAAACAAAATAATTCTCAAGTTCCAAGTAGTTGCTTCATAATTAGATATAAACATTTTAAAGTACTTAACGTAACTTTTATATTTGAACTTGCAAAATTTTTTTCTTGCAACATGTGTTACTTTATTTTAAAAACTTTTAGAGTTCAAGTATAACAGTTATGTATTTTCAATTGTATAACACTTTTAATGCCAAATGTCCAAAAACATTAAATCGTCTAAACTTTACACTAGTAAACTATTTAAAAAAAATATTTTTTCTGTCAGTATTTATTTTGAAATTAAACAATTTTTGTTATTGCGATCATCGGTGACCGTTGCGCCCAAATATAATGAAACAATGCTGGATTCCAGAATGCTATAGTGAGGTGAAGAAGTTGGCATTTTGGGATTGGATCTTCGGGTCGACGTATTTGTACGGGCAAGCGTTCTCTTGCATGAATATAATACAAAATAAAGTAAGAAGCCAACTAACAAATAAAAATCTAGAGTCGTGCTTGAAACTCCTATTGATGTATGCCAATGCTCCTATTGATGTAACTATCTATTATTCAATAACTGTAGTTATACTATTGGATTAACTATTTTATTATTCTAGCTAAAATATGTTTTGTGCTAAAAACATTTGTATGTTTTTATATGAATAAATATTATTTCTTAAAGTCGTTTATTTTAAATGAAAAATGAAATATATATAAGCAAATACTATATTATTGAAACAAAATATTTTGTGACTTTAAAATCAGGGAAATTCTGTAAATTGTAACTTTTGACTTTTGGATCTAACTCAATACGATAAACAGAACAATCTACTTGTATGCAGTCGTCCAAAGCCACTAAAGTACAGATTAAAAACCATGGAAGGACTTTTTAGAACAAAAGACGATGGTGTCTTAAATTTTTATAAGGGATGTGTACTAAACTTTCGTAGTGCAAATTTTACACTTGCTTGACAGGTTTTTTTACATTTTTGCAATTGATGGGATTTACTATAATATTATTTTTGTTGCCTATAGAAGTAAGCAGGTTTATTTTGTTATTCTTCTTTATATCTCATATTGTTTTTAAGTACTACTTGAATGTCAATTTCTTTTAGGAAAGATCTTTTAACTTACTCTAAGTACATTAGGTCCAGTAAAATATATTTTTGTAATAAGCCTGTTGAACATTTTTTAATAAAAATTTGATTTATGCTAGAGCAAAACCACGAAAATGATAAAACTTCTTAAAAATGGCTATAAACAATTTTCAACGTCATTTTATTAAAAATCAAGTAATAATTAGTATACATTTTTAATTAGACCTACGCAATATTGTGTGGTTTCACACTGACGTAATATTGTACTTTCATTGATACAGTATATTTTCTTTCAGTTTCATGTTGCATATTCCTTAGATAAGATCTATATATTATACAAAGTCTATGTTTTATTGATGCAAGTTTATGTTAAAGCTAAAATTTATAATTTTTTTTAAACAGCATAGAATTTTATACCTGTCCTCGACTAATGTATTTAGCAGAAGAGAGAGTGTTAAGGAGGACACCTCGCGGACTCCAGGAGAATTTATACCTCAGAGCATTGTCACTAAATTCAGGTGCTGGCAATCCTGTGTGAAAAAATTATGAACCATCATCAATAAAACCATGAAGTAGAAAAAAAAATAATGTATTTTTTTTGGTATCTTAATGTTAATAGAAAAATATTAATCTGATGACTGTGGTATCTAAGGATCTGAATACCTACCAATGTCTATTCTGCTAGCATAATAGTGTAAAGTAATTAATAACATTGCTTACCTCCGCAGTATGAAACAAAGGAATTTACTCTTCCTCCAGCAGCTTGAACTTCATGGATGCACTCCAAGGCCAACAGATGATCTATACCAGGATCTAGGCCTACTTCATTCAGGAGGGTTACACCAGCATTTTGAGCCCTGTTGCAAATAAGAAGTTTTATTGAATTATCCTTTAAAAGAAAGGCTAGTTTTTGGTTTCTACTTTTTTGCATACGGATATTTTTTGCATACAGAGATTTTTTGAATACAGAGACTATTATTTTAAATAAAACTTCTCGTCTTAAAAAAAGTAATTTTTGTATTTCATGATGAATTTAAACATCAATGTTCCTATGAAGATATTTTTCCTATACATCTCCCAGATATTTATATTCATAACAATAAAATTTTAGTCTATAGGTAGAAATCCCTAATGACAAATTAACAGCAACTCAATATACCTATGAAGATATTTTTTCTATACATCTCCAAGATATTTATATTCATAACAATAAAATTTTAGTCTATAGGTAGAAATCCTTAATGACAAATTAACAGCAACTCATAATCAAAATAAATAAAATTTTCTTTATTTTTCTGTTACACTTGATTATGATAGCAGACTATATGTATGTGTATATGAACGATGGAATATTTTATAACAGTGGAAATTTTTCTTAGAATTTATAATGATAATGTAAAAATGTTTTGATGGCCCAATTGTAGCAAGTTAATAATGTTGGAATAATGTTGGATATTACTCGTAGAATTCTTCTTTTTAACTATCGAAAAATAAGTTTTATTGAGCAAATATTATTAAGAAAATTGCCTTGGAGAAAACAGGAAAAAAGTAACATAACTACATATTATCTCATATAGCAGACAACTTGCCAGATTGGGTTTTAAAGATTTCTGTTAGTAGGCCAGTCATTTCTACAAAATTCTGATAATTTACTTGTATATATGTATATGAACATCTAATTATTTGCTATGTTATTTAAAGTATTAGTATTTATGAAATAAACTCACTCTTCATGCAGATCATTAACTTGAGGCGTGACGTATGATGCAGTGACGAGATGGGAACCAGTATCGATGCATGCACGAGCCGCAACACCATGCAGATCGTAGGGTAGCAAGGAGACAACAACGCGTGCTTGAGCCGTGAGTTCACGAAGGTTTTCTACATTTGCATTCACATGCACGGTACGAATCCCGGGATAACGTGATGCTAATGCCTCTGCTTCCTCCTTCATAGCTGATGCTATTTATATAATGAATTTATGTCATATTTAATAGTGTGTTTTAAATGTATTTTTTATTATATGCATTGGAATAATCAATTAAAAATGCGGTACTGAAGTGCTATAAGGGATAAGGTCGCGTTAATCAGGCTCCCATTTATACTTTCAAATTTCTACTACTAATAGTAGTACTTTCACTGTTTTAGTTATAAACACAGACAACGATATATGCTATGAACAAAATCATACAATTACGCATACATATAATTTTTCTGCCGGGAAGGTTGCCTAGATTGGTTCAAGAGATAACATGGAGTGTGATTAGTCACTACGTGTTTTGGAATGCAGGGTAAAAATATAATGGAATGCAGTGTATAATATTAAGAAAATTGAATATGACATATTTGTATTCAATATTATATTCTATTCTCTTTTCTTCAAAATACCAAGAATGAGAATGAATTAAATGTTTTACTCCCTTGATAAATAACTGTCACCTTTGTTACTCCAGTATCCACTGAAGAATTGTAGACAAAGAGCTAAAAATTGTATGACAACATTTGTGTAGGGAAGATAACAGAGTGTTAATTTTCCAAGGACAGATTGTTACGATGATTTGTCTTTTTTGAAGGAAGACAATGGACAGAGGGCAGAAAGTGAAAAGAGAAGTGAAGTTCAAATGACAGAAAGCTGCACAGACGGTCACAGTTCACATAAGCTCATCATCAGGACAGGCTGCAGTTTTTGCTAATATGTTTACAATAGACTAAAGGTAACAACTTTCATTTACTGAGAAACTTTGCTTCTCACAACAACGAATTTAATTTTTTATTGTTAGCAATGAAAAATGAAGGAAACTTGACAAATCTTTTGGGCCTAAACATTTTTAATAATTTACATGTTGTTATTTGATAGTAATATTTATTTTATATTTAATATGTATTATGCCAATTCTTCAATTGGGTTTATAGTTTACATTCTTTTTTGTTAGGAATATTAAGTTTCATTTTGATCTTATGTGCAAATCTTTCAGCAGTCATGTAAAGTTATTATGTCAGATTATTGAATGCTCTAATCCGAAAAGTGCTGAACTGTTATACTTTTTGTTGCCATAGTAGGAAGAACTTGATTTGTAGTTTTATGTCACAGTTGTAGTGTCTTCGTTATGAGTAGTTACAGTATAGATCCTTAGTACATACCTTTAGTATAGATCTGTCACTACAAAAAATAAATAGCTTTAAATAACTTTAGTAAAAAAAGACTTTGGAAATATTTGTGGCTTTTGAGGAAATTGTAGTCCCCACAAATTCGCAAACTGTCTTTAAAATTATTCCAGTAGTTTTTACAAAGCTTTCTCTATTTCTACTATAGTCTTTCATTTGAAGATATTACAATTTTTGTTTGAAATGAACAAACATACAAAGAACATAAATTATTTTAATTTTTTTTGTTGTAGACTAAAAAACAAACCAAACAATTTCATTGGTTCCCAGTGAGGGCAGGGTATACTTTCCATAGAAAATCAACCCAAAGTTTCCACTAAAAAGAAATTTTATAATTATATAATAATTCAATGTACTTTAGTAAAAGAGGAGCTAATCTTTAAATATGTAAAGAAATGAAAGTAACCTATTGCTATACTGCTATAGGAAAAAATATCAAAAATAACCTATTTCCTGATTTTCTGCAAAACTCCTTATTTTTTAATACTCATTTATCTGTTACGATTTTCATTATGGTTTATGATATTCATTCATAGCAAAAGGAGAAGCACTTTTTTATTGTTTCTCATTATGATAAACAACTTGCTCTCAGTAATCAGCAATGCAGCGAGCCTATGGTTTGCCAATGATTTGAAACTCTTATCAAGGGTAGAAAACCATTCTGATTGTGAACTCTTCCAAAGTGGTATAGACTCAGTATTCCATTGGAGCCCGAAAAATATGCTGCACTTCATGTGAACAAATGTGGCATGATGAAATATTCCAGCTTTCATGTGTAAATACTTTAAAAATATCAGATATATTACAATAAATGTATAAATGATGACACTGCCTTTTAATTTTGAATACATGTTATCTACTGCTAAATAATGGAAAAAATATATAATGGGATCAAATCTATATAAAAAAAACTATTTTTGTTTATGTTTCACTGAATACTAATTAAAAATAACATAAAAAAACTTTTTTAATTGGGCCAATTTGTGTATTAAATCGCTCCTTTTAATTAAAATTTGACATTTGTAAAATCTGTTTTTGTGGCCAAGGATAGGCAAGCATTTTTTTGGCTTGTAAAGTAATTAAATAAGGATGTAGTTCTGGTACTAACAAGCTCAAGAGATATGTCAATCTTACCAACAGTAACAGCAATGTTTTTATCCCGGTGAAGATATTCCACGAGTGGGGCAGAAACTAGTCCACTGCCCAGAATAAGAATCGGTTGCTGTTGTTCCTGTCCTTCCACTGTAGCCATCTTGTGTCTGGAACGTCTGTGAGATAAACATTTGCCATCAAATATAAAAGGTAATAAATAAATTAGATAATAATGTAGTTCTGTATGAATTTAATTGATATCTCTTTATCAACAATATAGTAATATATGCTCATATATAAATTCAACTGATCTATTATTTCCTTTTCAATAACGAGGCTTATGATGACCTTCAATAAAGAATGTAAATATATTTTATCACTCCGCATACATATGATAAGAGTCAGTATAAGTATAAAGCTTTGAAAGATAAAGTTATTTATAGCATGTAGTGCTATGATGTAAAACAAGAAATGTATAGCAATGGTACATATTAATGTATACATTTTTATATCATCTCCAACTTGATTAATATAATTATTAAATATGATTTATCTGTGTTGTAAAAAAACAGCCCAATGTGTGCTAGATGCATACATTTAATAGGGTCATGTGGCACTATATTTTTCTTGTAATTATCACGCATCAATAAATGCAAATTAATTTAAATAATTTTTATTGAAAATTCTAATCCTGAAAAAATTTTAGATACTAACAAATGTTTACTTAATTTTTCTAATAAAATTTTTTCAGGAAAGTTCTTTCAAATCCACGTAGGAAAAATTAAGTAATAAGAATTCAATATTGCCTAAATGAGAGTCATAAATGAAAAAAAAAAGTAAATAGAACCTAAATTTCATTCAGAAAAATGTATGTATCCTTCTGATACCACTCAATAGGATATAAATAAAATTATTTACCCACGGCAATCCAAATTTCTCTAGGTTAAAAGAGGTATCTACATTCGAAGACATACATGTTTGAAAAGGTAAAAAATATATTTTGTAATGTTTTGATCCACATTATTAGAGATCCTCATCTGAAGTATCGACTTGTAACATATCATACACACAAATCTAAAACTATAAAAATTTTGAGGTTGTCATCGATGCACAGCCGGTCATGACGAACCTTGAACAGTTTTGCTTCATTTTGAAAATTGTGAATTCTCACTTCATTAAAAGTAATATATATATATATATATATATATATACATATATGTATATATACATATACACGTATATACATATATAGATATATACATATATACATATATATATATATATATATATATATTTATTAAGAGTAAAATATATACATTAATTTATAGTGACCTTTCATTTGAAAAACATTTCAAACAATTAATTTAAAAAAAACATTTGAAAATTTTCTGTACTTACGAATTTGACTGTCTCAATTCATCAATATATTCGAAAGGCGGTGTAAGTGTTCCATTACTAGCGATTATGGCCTGCAATAAAAAGAGCACTTCGGCATGAATGAAAAGGTAGGTTATCCATGTACATCTTGCAGACAATTTTTTCATTGTTAGCCTAAATTACATGTAGGGTCGAGTCAGAAATGGTAGCTCATTCGGGTATACTGGCTCATGCCGATATTTCAAATTAGAACACCAATATCTATCTGTCTCCTTTACTCATCAGTAGCGCTCGATATCTGAACACGTACAAACCAGTACTCCTGCACCTTTGGTTGTGATATGAGTGTGTATATGGTTTGGTGGCTTAAAAAATACTTTTCAAGGTAAGTTGTATGTGTTTTTCCTCATTAAAATTTAAATATTTAGGTAATTGCTATTGTTTTGATGGAAAGTCGCTTTAATACTCAAGCTTCAGCGAATCAGTTAAGACTTACGGAAGCTGAGCAATGGCGTGCTCAGTTTTATAAGGTGCACAGTGACTTGTGTGCCACTGTGTACTCCGTTTAGCAAGGTGTTTGTAAAAAATATTGAAATATTTTTATGCCTGAAAATCTACTACGTAGGTAAATACAGTACCTATCATAATGAGAAGCAAACCTTTTAACCTGTTAATGTGTAGGTACCTACTTATATATTATACATTAACAAACTTTTATCTACTTTACTTGCAAGTACTCGTACCTATCTACCTAACTAATTAACAAATTAAATATGAGTGATTGTTATAAGTTTTATTTCAAAAAAGTGCATGAATATATTATTATTAGGAACAATTAAATAAATTCACGGTTAAAGTAAATATTTCTTACCTAGGACTTTTCATTACAAAGTTATAACGACTTAAAAACCGACTAACTACAATTCGTTCACTGGCCAGTTATTTATCAATCATTATAAGGGAGTTTATTAAATATTTTTAGTATCTTGTTAAATATTACGTTTAAGTTATATATTACGTATTATAATTTTCTCATTTTTTTGTGGAAATGAAATTCATAACAACATTTTCAATTTAATGAACTAAAAAAAAGACACTTTTTTCTATTTAAAAGTTTCGATTAATTGTTGGTAATATGCATTATTTTTTTCATCATAAGTTTTTTAAACCTACTGTATAGTTTTAAAACATTTTAACAAAAAATAATGACATCAGGCAAATACCCCATTCAAAAGTTTTCTTCTCGTTATGATGTTACGCCTATTGTATGTAAAGAATTTTTCGGAAAATAAGAAAATAAAATAATTAGTGTAATGTGGTTTTCTCCACCAGACTCTGAATGGAAAAGACACAATTCTGACTTAAATAAATAACTGTGACTGAATGAAAATCATAGTTTTAATTGGATATTATATTGTCAAGCCACTGTGTACTGTTAGAGCCACTGTGTACTACAGATCCGAGTCACAGTACTGGTACACTTATTTCCCAAACTTTAATATTGTCTTGATCGAAAAAGTGAAAAAGCAGGAAGAAAGATTGATAATTAAAGCAAGTTGGATGTGATTTCAGCAAGAAGTAAAGAACTTCAACTTTTTCTCTATAATTTTAATGTGCAAAAAACCCGAACCACTATTCTTGACTTGATCCTACATGCTGTGATGTGGCATGTCTCTGCTTTCATCTCTTACTTTATTGTTTTGTTTTATATAACGAAGGTAATTTGTATTGAATTGTTTTATTTATATATAAAAGGTGTTTTAACTATCTAATGATAAATGTGAAAAATAAATATCTTGTCAATTACACATTAATATTGCACGCGAATATAGGAATATTCATCTGGTGGAGCAGGAAAAAATATGTATAAAAAAAGAAAAAATTCTCTTAGCAAGGTTTTTCTGAAATTAAATGATAATCTATCATCACTGTCAGTTTAAAAGATGAATGGTATAAAAACATATGAGAAGGCTAATACATAAACCAGATTACATTGTATTTTGAGAATATTCACAAAATATATGTTTGGTAATGATGGGTTCCCTTCTGGAGATACTTTGAGATGATAAAATTTACCACTTTGTATAAAATAAAAGAGCAATTAAACAACGAATCACAGTCATCGGTGGTAAATCGTTTAACATTTTCTTCGTAACTATTAGAACTTGAAGAGGCATATAAGTATAATTTTTTTTTAATATTGCTTATTCTTTCATTTGTACCCATTTAATGAACCTTAATGGTTGCTGTCAAAACTGCATTCTTAGTTCAAAGTTTTTGTTTTTTAATTAAGGGTTCATTGTTGTTATAATATAATAATTAGTTTCAATTTTTATAATGAAAAATTTTAACAATGAGGTTTTACTTTGCTAGCTAAAAGTGCAAACGACACAGTACATTCAAACACTACATGTGTAAGAGTTTTTTGTACGAAATGGAAAATTTTGATATCACAGAAGCCCAGACATTGCATGTCATAGATGACTTTTATATGTATTAAAAGAGGATGCTTCTATAAACATTGTTCAACTGTTAAAAATCCATGAAATTTCCCGAGTCGATTTAGGTAGCAGTTTAATTTAAAATAGTAACAGTTATTTGGAATAGTCATTTGGTTAGTGAAAACGAAAGGTGGGACATAGAGACGACTGCCTTTTTCAACTTTGGAACATTAATGTTTTTAAATAATTTTTAAACTCTTGTAGATAATCAGACACTTAAAATATACTGTTACTATAATTTAAATAAAACAGATCCTAAAGATTTACTTTGCAAATAAATCATTTTGAGTTTATTTATGAAATATTTTTATTTCTCAAGTTATGGATCTTTAATAATGATGTCAGTAAAAATAGATAAGGTTTGCTAAGTTGCAATTATATATAACAAAAGAAATCAAGAAAGGTTGAAGAATTCATTAGCTTAAAATTAACCATAATGTTATATAACTGAGCATAAAACAGACATAAGAAACTTACCCCTTGCACCACAGGGGAAAATGAATGTTCTTCAAGTGGGCGCGAAGCGTCTGATTTCATGATGTCATATGCGTGTGGTATCAGAAGCTCTCCAAAGAGATCAGTTGATTCACGTGGTAGTTGCGTAGGCATGTTGTCAATTGAACACACCAATACACCAGGTCCTTTGAAACTATTGAGATGGGTAGTAACATTAATAGGTTGAAAAAATAAATTTTTTTGCATGTAATTAATTTGTGGAAATAAAAAGTTGTGGCATTATTTTTTAAATTAGAAGTTGGTTCTAAACTACATCAATATTGTACCGAATGTGATAATAAGGAGCGATTGTGAAAACGTTACACCATTGAAAGAAAATGTTACACCCATAATTGTCTGTCTAATGTTAACCAAGCAAGTTGATATTTGCTTATTTGAATATCATGGTCCATAAGATCATTCACCAGCTGATTGAATTTTGCTTTTGATATGTAAAAAGTAGGGTTGTTGTGGCAACAGTGGGTCAAGTGGGCACACTGAGTTAGCACCATTTTGGACAAAAAGAGTAGGGCAATAGATGCGTGTCTTTCACAGTAATTTGCGTGCGGACATGAACCTCTCCACACTAGCCAGTGTGCCGCTCGGAAGCGTAGTGAACGGTACAAAAATGTATTTGTGTTTCGAGACTGTACTCTGTAGCTATTAATTTTATCTATTGAGTTATCATTTCTACATACTAAGTGGTTCTTAAGGTCTCATTTGACAGTAAATTAGGGATTGCCACCACAGTAGTGATTTCTCTTATTGCGTCATAAAATTAAAATAGTGTGGGTGGTACACAGACACAGAGAAATACAACCAGATGGCAGGTATTGATTGGTTTACGCAAATCGGAACCTTGCAATTTGGCTAGAGCAACTGCGTTCAACAAGGAAATCGTATAGGTCTTTTTCGATAATCTGCAAGAAGTTTATAATAGATATTCTTCACTCGCTGACGGTACTGGAGTGAACAATCTTTATGAGATAGCAACGATAACAGTGCAGAAATCCCAAAAAGTTCTATGGTCCTGAAGGTAAGAACATTGGAGAAGTTACAAGCGGCAAAATGGCAACAACTTGCTGCATTATCGTTGTAGCTGGTCAAGCTTTGCCATTTATTTATTTTTCCTATGAAAAACTATAAGTATCACATGATTAACAGGGCTCCCTCTGAAACATTAAGGTTGACGACCTCATCTAGTTGGATGAATAGCGAGTTATTAGTTAAAATAATGAAACACTTCCTCAAACACCCTTCGAGTTCTAAAGAAAATCTTTCA
Source organism: Druceiella hillmani (assembly GCA_039881145.1). Taxonomy (NCBI): domain Eukaryota; kingdom Metazoa; phylum Arthropoda; class Insecta; order Lepidoptera; family Hepialidae; genus Druceiella; species Druceiella hillmani. The sequence continues at coordinate 3,742,393 of JAYKKI010000096.1, read as the reverse complement.
ATATTAATTATGGATAACCACGAGTTGCACTTGTGTATTGAAGTCCTAGATATAGTAAAAGAAAACAATGTGACAATATTGACACTACACTCCCATACATCAGCAAAGCTGCAGTCCTTGGATGTAGCTATTAATTCTCCATTTAAAAATGACTACAACGCCGCTTGGCTGCTAAAAAATCCAGGGTAAGCTGTGATGATCTATGATTTAGCTGAGCTGATAGGGATTGCATTTACCATGGTCATGACTCCAACAAATTTTATTAATGCCATAAAAAAAACTGGGATCTATCCTTTTGATAGGAATGTTTTCACGGATGAAGACTTTTTACCAAGCGCTGTGACTGATCGTTCCAATCCTAATGTCTTCCCAAATGCACTTGACGTATGTTTACAAGATATTCTCAAAATACAAGCCAAATAGTCCTTCTATTCTAGAAAACGACGCTCCCTGGGGCATTAGTACATTCTTCAACTTTTCAGCAAGAGTCAGGGCCGTCCAACGATCCAAGGCAAGAACCATCAGAGTCTCAGAGTGACTCACGACATGATCCTTTAGAGCCACAGTGCTCTAAGTTGAAAGATACATCGATATTATCAGGCTCTTTTGTAAGCCCCAATCAATTTTGACAACCCCTCAAAGCTATGCCAATGGCAAACATAAGAAAAAGAAAACCTACACCGGAGAAGGAAAATATTAGATTACAAAGGTCTGTAGTCAAGAAAAGAAAATTACCAAAGAAAAACAAAACAAAAGTATGAGAAAAGTCTTGCGGAGTGAATCAGAAGATGACGCTGAAAATATTTCTCTTGATAATGAAGACTCAGATTGATGTAAGGAATACGAAGTTGAAGACGAAACTAAAATACTAACTAATCAAAAATTACTGCTCAATGTCCTGCCTCGAGTTTCAAAGGAAGAAGATGACATTCTCGTTTGTTTTTCAACTAAGAGGAAAAGTATTTCTTTTGTAGGAAAAGTTTTACATGAGCGTAATGAAAACAGAATATTACGTCAGCTTCCTCTGTATAAATCGCAAATATCAGTTCCACATACCAAGTAATCCTGATTTATCATATATTAAGGAGTGTGATATAAAAATTATATTGTCTAAACCTAGTGTAGGAAGAAGCACCTTGCGCCAACAGTCTTACTACTATTTCAATGTTGTTTTTTTTCAAATCCAATATCTATTAATTGTTATTAGGGCTAATTTTATATTTTGTTGAAATTCATAAAAATAAATATTAAATCACAAAGATCTCAGTTGTGATTCATAGAGCAGGTAGGCAATAAAAAACCAAAGTGTTATTAAATTGTTAAAACAGATACGCTAAAAGAAGCTAAATTAGTAAGTTTAAAAGCTAAGAGAGATTTATTTTGTTTAAGATTTCCATTTTGTTTTTTTTGTTGATTTATTTTTAAAATTAGTTTCTTTTTATAAACACTTACATGAATATATAACAAAGATCTTTAATTATTATTCTTATCGAAATTAATCACAAGTGCCACTGAATGGATAAAATAATTAAACTTTAAATATACTAATATAATCTCATTATATTATTATGTTTAAAAGCTAAGAAGACTATATTTTGTTAACAAAGATTTGTTTTTGTTATAATATCAAAGGGCTATTATGTTAAGTGTAACCTAACATACTGATTTGATAAAACTTCTTAAAAATATTAACAATGAACTGTCTTTTTATATTGAAATACTCTCTTAATCCACTGTGCCCTCACTGTGTACTCCCCTGAGGATACAGTGGGTCAATACCCATTTTTTTAATATATATATTTAAAAAACCATCACATATACTTAAATGAGTTCTTGACAAAGATGCAGTTAAGTAGCCCATCTTTCTTTCCTTTCTTTTTTGTTTTAGAGTTTGACAAAGTTTTAGAGTCTAACCCACTGTTGCCAAGGACAAGGACCTTTCTTGCCTAAATTAATATTAAATTAATATTAACTAATTTTAAAATAATTGCATTATTGTCCATAGATATTTATATCCTTACAAAATAGACTAGATAAAATAATTATGCATAAATTTTATTTAAAAAAACTAAGTAAATCTATAAAAATCAATAATACATACCTTTTAGTATCCTTATTCCTATCGGCGTCATACAAGCAGAAAGGAGTATCAATTGTGGTGCATTCATTCATAAATTCAATTGAGCCACCTGGGTCTGCTGAAATATCACAGATAGCTAGCATCCTGCAGTAGAAAAATATTCTTAGCTGAAGAACTTAGCAGAAGATTTTTTTACAATAATTTCATTTTACAATAACTTATCGAACCTATTTCTTTGGTCAAAATGTACGAAGGGTTAAAAAAGCTTAAAAGTAATGAAACACCAGATTCAATACCCCCAGAACTTTTAAAAATCTAGGTTTGGCCATGGCATAGGAATTGCATGACATAATTTTGTCAGCTTGGGTATAGCAGTTTATTCAGCAAAACAAGATTATACCAAAAGAATGTGACTAGTCTATAAAAAGTCAGATCTGTTAAGGTATACTAATTATCGAGGATAATACTGCACCTACACGATTCTCTCAAATATTCTATTTGATAAAATTTTGCTTTAGACTAAAAACTGAAAAACCGGAGATTACTAATGTGGTTTAAGAAGGGTAAAATCTACATTAGAAAAAATTTTTAACATCTGACATTTCTCATTTCCAAAAACACTAGCTATACTAACATACCATTATTATAAATTTATACAGTGTACAATTTGCTACGTAAACTGGTAGAAATAATACTAAAGAAACGTATGGGAAATATCTAATGTCACTCATTATATTATATGTTTGTGAGAAACATATTTCCATTACACCGCTTTATATCCAAAGAAACTAAAGTTACAAAACAAATTTTCCCTATTGAGTCATAGAAATATATTTCACTTGTGATATACATTTATTATTATTTCTATTAGACATTTTAAACTAAAATTCAAGCAATATTTTGTGAAAGACAGTGTTTTACCTTTTACGATAATACCTTATTCTCAAAAGTAACAAAAAATTGTACATAATTTAAAAAATGTCAGAATATCACAAACCTATGAGGTAATGAGGGAGCACCGATGCTGCTGGGTAACCAAGGTGTGTCAGCAGGTAGTAACAAATGCTTAGCGTCAGGAATGGTGAGAAGCTTGGGACTATCCACTGCCCAGTATATTCCATTTACCAGCACAGATGTGTATGGTGCAATCTAAATATTTCGTAGCATTAATGTCAATTCTGATATTAAGATTAATCTTTTACCATAAGGTTAATCTGACTAAAACTTAGAATTCTGGAGGCAGGGTAATTATAAATGTTTTCTTAAAACAAGCCTAATATTAATATAAACTGTCAGTATTGTGAAACTATTTCTAAATTACTAACAGGTTATGTTTTTCTCCATTTCAGGAAAATTAAAACCTATCGGTGTGATCAGCATCTGTTTAGTTTTAAAATTTGTTTTTTACTGTACAAGTTTTAGCATAAATATAAATGACATGCATTTAATCAACCGCTAGCTGACCTTGAAATTAACTTGGACACTGGGCGGTAAAGGGATGTAGTTTTAAAACAGTTGCCTGATGTTACAGCATTGCCAATGGACGGGCTGTAATAAAGGAAATGAAACAAAATATGTGTATCATATCTTCTTGTAACCGCTGATGTTGTCACACACATAAGAATGATAAATATAGCCCAAACATCTTTCAATATATATTCAAAATCAGCAATTGAATACTTGCTATTAAGTGAATTATCATGATTTATTTTAATCTCATTTTTCTTCTGTCATGAAAAAAATAAATACATATGTAGAGAGATATGAATACTCCAAAATGTCATTTATTTATTGCCATTATATTTGTTCACAACAATTTTTGACCCAACCTAGGATAAAGATATGTGTTTATGTGTGATATATGGTTAAAGGTATGTGTGTATATTACGTATAAAATATTTATGTAATTTATAAAAATTGCTTGTCACTTTATTACTTTATAAATCTGCATACATGTGAATAAACGTTAAAATTTAAGCAGGAGGATCACAAATAAATTAAAACCGGAGTGTTCGGGTTAATATAAAAATATTATACGTATTTCATACATATTCTCATATTAAAAAATAAATGAAGTAGTCGTTCATTCTTTCAGGCATTATTTTATAGACATTCAAAAGACTGTTTAACTCCCCTAAGCAGTAATAAGTAATAAACCCACAAACACAATGCGGGCTTATATAGGAACAAAATGTTACAGATTATTTTAATAGTTTTGTTAAGTTTATTTTGAAAATTTTGTATAGTAATAAATGCTGTATAAGATACCTTCTTGCTGAATGTGGAGACATATCTTTCAGGATGTTCATCATACTCTTGTGGGTCGTAGCCACCACCGACCTTCCGTTCTAAATGATGTCGACGTCGCACTTCACAACCATATATTTTGTTTGGGCCTGCATTTAATGTTTCACAACATAAGGTATCAAATATTTATTGTTCTTTGATTTTTATAGGAAAAGGCTTTAGAAAAATCATATTATTATGTGTCCATGCAGTCATTTACTTATTATTATATACCAAATTTATAAGAATACATAAAACATGCCAATATTGTGTAAATGTTTGTGACAATTCTAGAAATAATAAATATAATGTATTCAGTTGTTTAGGTAAATAATTATATATTTAGGTTATATGATAAAAACAAATAATAAGAAGCATGTCATACTAATGTTTACACAACAAGGGTTACATGGTAATTAGAACAGTATATTATAATGATTGAATATTAAAGCTCAGATGACATTAATTGAAGAATTTGAGGTAGAATATGAAAACTTTTAATAATGTCGAAAATATAATTGAATGGATACCAAGACACCGAGAATTGGAGATGGAACACCAAGAATTTGAGGTAGAATTTGAAAACTTTTGTTTATATCGAAAATTTAAGTTTGATTTAAAACTTAACCAATTAGAGGTCCATATTGCAAACAAAATGCTATTTTCGCTACTTAGTTAAGCTTAACATCAAACTTAAATTTACAGCATGATGCTGTAGCTGTCATTATTTAGTTTATTACTGCATCATAATGTAATGGAAGGTTAACATACAAATAAACACTATTGAATTCATGTACGTACCCAAATAGTAAAAGATGAAACAGGTACTATGTATCTGCTGTAGATATTTATAGATATAGATGTAAATTACCTCATTTAACATTTTCTTTAAAAATTAAAATTATACTATAGATATTAATTGAAGTTTTGACCTTGCAGTAACAAATACTTTCACACTCCCTTAAAAGTAGATTGGAGAAACTGAAAATCATTCTACTTTATCAATTCAACAAGTCGAATTGTACATCTCAAATTACGAATTCAACATTTCAAATTGTCTTATCTGATTGTGTATTCCATCTTCATTATTATATTTAGTCTTGAAAAGATAGTGCCTTTTATATATCCCCAAAGAAAAAGATGTTAGGGTATCTAACAGCAGGGCCGCTTTGATCAAATAGGGCTTTTTATTTTTTATATAGGGGTCTTCTGATCGAAATTATTTTGAGGAACTACTTTGAGTTAATAAAAGGAAATAACAGTATATTTTTAATATTTTGAAAAGTTTCAGAACATATTTAAAAAAATTATTATGATATAAGAGATGTTGTTGTATTTAAAACGAAAAATGGTTTAATTTAAATAACTAAAATAAATGCGCACAATTAAGGGTCTGAATAAAATTACATGAATGTGGGAAATTTTTTTTATAATAATAAGTTTTGAGTCTATACGCCATAAACGGCGGTGGTAAAAAGTTTAAATGAAAGCGAATTTCGCTTAATTTTGGCCAAACACGCGAATTTTTTTTTCTTACGTGAATTTGTCTTAATTTTTTCATTTCGGAATCTCAAGAAAAAAGTTGAGATTTCTTTTTGAAATTTCAATTTTTCTTCACTTTGAAATCTCAACTAAGAAAGTTTAGATTTCACAAGAGGTTTATTTACGGTCATTATTTTTTTAAATTATCCAAAAACGCACTTTTTAAGTAGTTAATAAATAATACACCGCCCCATCTAGTGCCGACTTAATTAGCATCGTTATCTATGTATCTAGTATAGATGGCGTACATACAAATGGTTATAATTGAAAATATTCAGAATCAATATAATAATATCCAATAAAATAAAGTATTTTTATATATCAGAAATATTTTTAATACATAATAGATATCATAGTGTGCGATATGATAAAAAATATGTATGTTTCATTATTTCACATATATAATAAAAAATCACTAGTCAAGTTGGGTGATAGGACGTTGATGCGACATTGACGCTTGACGTCCCGTGTACAGATCATGTACTTAAAGTTCCACGCAAATTATAAAAAAAATATTAGTTTAGTTTTTAAATCGTGAGTTCTAGAAACCTCACATTGATATTAAAAAAAATCTAGATTTTTGAAATGTAGCTTTTTCCTTTTTTGTACATTACAATAAATTTTAGGGTACAATCTGGCATTGTTTTTCTTTTTTTCCCGTCGCATACTTCCCACCGTCTCTAACCATTGGACATTGGTGCTTTTGGACCCTTTAAGTCAAAACTTAAAATGGCATTCAATAATTGACATATTTCAAACGCTGTAAAAGTCCTGAGCATATATAACATTACAAAAATTGCTAAAATTGCACACTTTGAACCATCTTCTGTCAAAAATATTATAAATGATTTAGTATAAGGTACCTGGGTCGAATATAGCCTACCGATTAATATGGCCACAAGCAAGTATCTATGAATATAAACGACGAATAAAGCCGAACGTATGTACATGTTCGGCCGCGAGGCCCATTTCTTAAATGCGCTCCCGACTCTCGCCCCATGGTTACCAGTCGGCCAAATTTTGTTAATAGTTGCGTCGCTATTACAAAATTATCTCGTCAGTTTAATCATATATTTTTTGTATCTTTTTTCATTTCAGTTACATTTGTATTGTCATATCATGCTGTGTAGTAAATATATTTCATGTTTTTGTGTGGTATTTTTCAAAGTTTTATTCTATTTTTGACTTGAGTGAAAAAAGTGAAAAAATATGGCGCTGGAAATATGGCTTGGTAATCGATTTCCATATTTACAATATGATTTTTTGAGATTCATGAAGGCAAATATTTCAACAAATCATGTTATTAAAGTTTTATTATTTTTTGTTTTAGACCATGGTACGATACAAGTGTAAAGGTATTCGGGACAACTGGACAGAAGACAATGCGAAACTTGAATTTTCAGCTATCCGGCGAGGAGTATTGAAAGTTTACACAGCAGCGAAATAATTCAATGTTCCAAGACTTACTCTAAGACGCTACCTAGCATAAAATAAGCAAATAAAGTCAATCTTGGGTAGAAAACCTCTTTTAATACTGAACAGGAACAGCTTTTGGTATCACTCTTCATCGTCTATGCAACGTAGGATATCCTCTCATCATTCGTCGATGCAACGTAGGATACCCACCGGCACAACGACTATTGCGCTCATGGGTCAAGACTTTCTATTACTCAAACAATATTTCCGTAGCCTCCAAAATAGCGATGATTGGACGCGATTGGTTAAGAGGGTTTTTAGAACGTGGCAAGACTATCAGTCGCCGTGAAGCACAAAATCTAAATCCCGCGAAAGCTCAAAAGCTCAACAAGGCAGTAGTTGCAGACTATTTTGCTAAACTAAAGAACACGATGCGAGATAATTATATACTGAACAAACCGGAACGCATTTCCGATACAGATGGAAAAGGTTGTCGGTTGAATTTACATCATACTCTACAAGTATTAGCAGAACGAGTTGCTAAAAGGCTATATTTGGTCGCGCACGAACATGGTGAAAACGTAACAATCGTATCATGCTTTGGGTCAGGTAGATTCCGATGAGTTTATTTAAGGGAAGACGAATGAAACCTAACCTTTGTAAATTGGATTCATCACTTCGCAAAGTTCAAATTATCGAGACCTTGTATTTTAATTTTCGATGGGTCTAACTGCCACTTAAATCATTCTATAGTTGAAGCTGCAGACAAATTCGACATCAAGCTGTTTTGTCTATACAGTAATACGACGCACGAATTACAATCCATGGATAAATCAGTCTTTAGATCTTTTGAATATTACTGGGATCGAGAGGTTCTAAAATACTGGGCTATTTATAAAAACAGAAAAATCACAAAACAAAGGTGTTGGATAAAGCTGGTTTTGAAGTTACGGGAATCTATCCTTTTAATACAGAGACGATCCCAAAAGCCTATGCTCCAAGAATACCGACTCACAATCTCTCTTGGCTATCGCTATCGTCACACCTGTGACGATAGCGATGGCCAAGACAGTCTCGGTCTGGTATCTCCTTCACCCGATTCAGCTGGAAGTAATACTAGTGACGCCGACAGCGATGCTAGTGAGAGCATTCTGACTGCTCACAATGTTTCTTTAACTGATACCGGTAACAATCCTGTGCGTATCCTGCGTCTTACTGCATATAAAAGTAATGACAACAACTGGTTGATCTGTGTAGTGTTTTAAACACGTCGAATTACAGTACAGACAACAACCTTTTGCTCCCTCTACAGCCTTTATCAACTGGTGTAACTAACACTCATGGGAGTAGCCCTCCACCTGTCTAATATTCTGCTTCTACAAACACTGACAGTGAGGACACTGACAGTTACATAACTTCAAGAAGAACATAGATCATTCTGGATAAGAGGTGGATCAAATTATCTCGAATAATACTGAGAAACCAACGGTATCTTTTAACAATACATTGAAAACGTCATAGATTTCGAGTTCAACAATTACTCCTAGAAAAAAACCATCAATAGCCTCGCTCAGGAAATAACTAAATCCTCTTTTGATATAGAGACTAACCAGTGCCATCCAACAACGCCTTTAAAAATCGCCCAAAAAAAATAAAATAAAAGTCGTTGCATAAAAACAAAAGGGACGGAGCTAGTCTTGGTACTTATTGCTTTTTATGTCGTGAAGATACGGTGGCTGACATGAGGTCATATTTCATATTTGCTACCTATGTCTATGAAGAATGCCTTCGGCTCACTGAAGATGATACAGACAAGTTTGTATGTACTAAATGTTGCGTAGACTGAATGTCGTTAAGCTCCAAATTTGCTTTCTTTAACTATTTTAATAACTACAGATCTCGAATGCGCCAAGTTAGGTACTTAGTTGATTATCTCGTTGACTGTAGTTTCTTTTAAAATTTAAGCTGATTGAAGACGAATATTTAAGGATCTCAAAATGTGCCATTGCATTTTTAATAGATGTTTACTATTTTGTTTATGTTTGCTAAGTTTTCAGTATATTTTTGTTTAATTTCTTCTAATTATAGTAGTTAGTAGGTATCTTAATGTGTAATTATGTTTTGTCCTAATAAATATGTAATAACCTTCTAAACGTGTATTTTATTATAAACAAATCTATTTTATTTATGTCGTTTGTAAAGTCAGTAAACAAAAAACATATTAGTACAAATAACAGATATTACATTTTTTTTCCTTGAGTTGATATGACCATAAACATGGGCATATTTACCGACAGGGTTGGGAGTATGGCCATTTTCCCATTGAAAAAAAACTTATATATCTATGAACGCTTCATACATATGTATTTTTATGCTATATTGTTATAACTAGGTAGATAAACTAGAAAGATATACTTGTGATTGCTCTCATATTAAGAGATACGCTATAGAATGATATCAAACTTTAAGATGGTCGTATTCGACCTAAGCACCTTATTAGGTATTTGGCCCTTCAACGAATTAGCCTTCAGTGAGAAAGATTTAACTCCTGTTGAAGTTTACTCTTCAGCAAATAATGAAACTAATACCACAGATAACATCATTGTAACTGAATATAATATGATTCGATCAACTACATCTCCACCCATACTAGATAGAAACACTTCTATTATCAATGAATTATGTGAGTCAACAACATTAAACATGAATCAATATCACCAACTTTGGACCTGAAATTTCCTAACATGAACAACATGTGGAGCAATCATCAAATCTCGCTTTCAAAGAGCAATCATTAAATTTCCCAACATGAACAACATGTGGAGCAATCATTAAAAATCACTATAATAACCTCATGAAGAATCTGCTGCGCCTTTAGTCGAACCACTGACATCTGTAATGGTTCGGCCATATCCACAAGCTAAAAGATAATATAAATCAAATAAAGGAAGACTACCCAGAAAATCGACAATTTACACAAAAACTCCAGAAAAAATAAAATAGAAAAAAACAAAGAGAAAAAGAATTAAAAACATTTGAACAAGGGAGACGAGTTAAAGCCAGAAAGATGAAGCGAGCCTTGCCATTTTTAAGTGGAAATTGTTCTAAGGAAATTAAATCTAATAATAAAAAAGAATTAGATAATAGTGACTCAGATCCGAAAAGTCTAACATAAGCTTACATGAATGTTCTACATCAGAAATCGGTTATGATGAAGATGTTCTATCTGAAAATATTAAAGATGAATATTTTGTATTGGTCAAATTTTAAAGAAAAAGCTCTGTTTTAAAAATGGAGTAAAAAATCTGTTTAAAAATGTAGGAAAAAATATAGAGCAATATTCTGGAACTGAATTTAAAGTCTCTTATTTAGGAAAAAAACCAGGATCGTCATGTACTTTTATTTTTCCAGCTGTTGCAGATGTGCATACCCTTTATGTTACAGATATCAAACTGATGGTACCAAATCCACAAATACCTGTGATATGCGCAACTAGAACTGCAAGCCTTTTTACTTTCCCAATATATTTAAGTAAATTTAAAATACAATGAGTTGAATGAATGCCTCATAAGGAGTTTACTTCTTTGTTTAGATTCTAATTATAACTGTGCAATACAACTGCTGATACTATTAATAAGATTTCGATTGATGATGTGATAAGTAAGTATAACTCGTGTCAAGACTGATAAGTATAATAGGATTATCATGATAATTACCTATTACTCAGATATAGACAAAGTTTATTATTTTCATAATAAGTTTTGAGCTTGAGTGTTATTGTTTTTTTAGAATTACTTACCAAAGAGAATATTACGTATCTATTAAGTATTTTTGTTTCATAAGAAAAATTTTCTTAATACTTTAGTTATATTTTGTCCGTTTTGTTAATAATTGATGTCTATGACTAAATCAATTTTCGATAATTTTGTGAAAATGGCCCAACTTTGCTGAATATAGTTTATTTCTAGAAGCAATTGTGATTGTCTATTAAACTTAATAATCAAATCGTTTTTTATGCCGTACGGAACTACTCCAGCTCATCCGAAAATGCCCTCACGGCTGAACAAATGTAACACTTCTGCGGGGTAAATTCATACATATTTCGATTTTTGGTTAAAGACAAGTCACTCATAATCTATCTTACATATCGTGAAAGTTATTTCATAAAATTGTAATATATGTGCTTTTAGTTAGCTGTCAGTTTGAAACGTAATACTATTTTAATAAGCTAGAAAAACAAAATATCTATAAACCGTACGAAGGGTCCCAATTAGTTCAAGATTACATTGTTTTTTGTAAGATATCTCTTAACTCAATCTGTAATCTCAGTTAATACGTAAACTGACAAGGATTCTTAAAATGCGTCTTCATAAAATTCAGAATTTCTTAGATAAAATAATAAAATTCACATATTTTTTACATCGAATGTCTACGCAAAAACGGTGAACATCTGTCAATATCTTATTACACGCGCCGGTGGCAACGCTAAAATTTTCATGTCAAAAATACACACAATCTTTTATTTATGACGTTACGAACAGGACACAAAAGATTATTTATGATCGTCCCAGTTTTTATTCGATCTCCGGTCATTAGTTTCATAGTCTCTAAATCGGTACTAAAAATTCTCATAAACTTCGTAATATATTTTTGAGATAAATATCACGAATAGTGTTTGATTTCACGAAAAATGTATATTAATTAGGCTATGTTTACTTTCTCGCTCTGTGAAGAACGTTTATGAATAAAGAAGGAATGCATTATTTGCGAAGAACTCAAAACAGAAATGATTCATTATGTTTTTTGGTACCCGCATGTGATTTTAGAGCTTTAAGTCCGTAGTTACTCATTAGAATACTTGGATAGCAAGGCTTGCAGAAAGCACGCTGATAGCTATCATTTTAAATAGTTACCCAATTTTAATATTTCCCCTAAATTTTTTATACTAAAAAGATATTTTCTCTGAAACATTTCATTATACAAATCAAAAACAGACCGAGAAAAGAAAAAAGTATTAACTTCATCTTCTGAAGTTGATGAAAACTTATTACGTAATAATGACGATAATTACGAAGAGTGCTTTGATGATGAAGGACAGTCTAGAGTTGATGAATTGTATGTAATATATGGGGGATTTGGAAAAGATGGAGAAACCTTGTATGTCATGTGATAAGTAAGCACATGCTTTGTGCAGTCGTAAGGATTCTGCGGACTGTTATTTATGTACATTATATGAAGAAATGTATAAAAAGATTATTGGGTCATTCCTAAAAAATCGACGATTTAAAAAAAAATGCAAAATGTTCTCAACCAGTTTTTGCCAAGGGCAATCGATTTTTATGTTAACAATTAATACCACTGTAAGGGAACTATATTAGGCCAAGTGTTCGATAGTTAAGCGACAGGTTAATAAGACAATACAAGTTATATTTGAAAAAAGTATAAAAAAATTCATTCATGACAATCTAAGATTTTTTTATTATTATTGAAAATATTAGGCAAGTCTGAAAGTAATAATAATTGTTATACAAATAATTTTCTATAAAATGAACCGAAAATTGATGGACGTAGATCTATAGGTAATAACATGTTTTTTTCTAAAATATCGCAATCTAATATTGTTTTAATTATTATTTGTCAATATTATTAGTCCTTAATAATGGTGCAAAGGCGTTAAAATCAAGTATTCATAGGAAATCAACATCTAGCTTTCTAGCTTTCTAGGGTAGATAAAGATAACGTCTATAATATATTTTTTTTGTAAATCACGTTGAGTATTTTTACCTTAGGTGTCATAACGACCCGTACGAAGATTTCGTATATGTACACTTAAGTTATCATGAATATAAAGATTTTTGACATCTATTTCTTCTTTCATGAACCGAGTTCTGCGATTTATTTTAATAAACAAAATATAATAATAAACCGTGATGCACTTGTGTCCGTTCTCTTTCCTCCACTCCATGGGCGAATTCATTACACTGAATGCACACTTTTAATTTAAAACAGTTATTGTGGCTTATATATAAAGGATAGATAAATTCTGTGGCTGACTGTGTACTTTTTTAAGACTTATTCCCCCATACATATTATCAATGCACCTGTATTTGTTTAATCAGCGTTCGTCACGAAAGCATCCCGACTGCACCCGAAAGCAAACGATTTTTTCTTCGAGTACGTTGACATTATGATACGCTAAATCAAGTGCCAATTTGGTCGTCCGACCGACCAAGATCCCGACGAAATTATTACGTATTTGGGAATGTTTTGCAACAATTATTCTTATTACTGCGACACCTTTTTGGTTGGTTAGAATAATCGGCCAACTAGCTTCTACTGTCAACAAGTCCATGTGTATTAAATACGGCTGCCCAATCAACATAATGTTCGCGCCAGAGCGATCACTTTTTTGTTTGCGTGCGTTTGCATAGGCTTAGTTAAAATAGCAGACGACGAGATTCAAACTGCTGATTTGCCACACGGAATATACTCGGAGTTTTTCAAAAATTATAAAACTTTTATAATTTTTCAACAGTTTTTCCAATATTAATTTAAAAGGCGGCTTCTAAGAATTCGAAAACAATTTTTTTGTAATTTCGTTTTAAAATTTCGGAATTTTATGTAATTTCGTTTTAAAAATATTGATAGAAAGGTCCATAAATTTTTTATAAAAATTTTTTACCTTAGCATCATGAAATTTGGCATAATGATAAAGCATATTACATTATGTACGCTACAGTAGTTAATATTCAAAAACATTCACATGAAATATTTTAGAAATCAAATACTGGAGTTTTTTTATTTCTTTTAGGTATCGTGGGGAATATCAAGTGAATGAGCTAATCCTAAAATTATTTCAGAATTTTATGTAAAATGTTCTAGAGATATTGCTGAAAATGTCCACAAAAAATATTTCACTCCCTTAAACTCAAAAAATAGTTTCCCTCTTAAAAAAGATATACATATGTATTAGGTAATATGTTTATAGGTGTAAAAAATATTAATACAGGTGCGGCCCGGGAACTTCCTTATTTAAAAGAAATCATAAAAAAAGTATTAGAGATATCAATTTAATTCTTTTTTTTATAGTTTTATTTAATTAGGTTTTGAAAATGATATCTTTTTTAGGTGACCTCCGTTCTGGTCAATAATACATTTGGAGAGTCGAAATCCGAAGTTTCGGTTCATTGTATCTAGTTTTGGTTTAGTACTGCAATCATATCATTTTGGATGTAAACAGCCAGTTTGATGCCAGTCAAGTGCAAGTTATACTTGCATGCTTAGTGTTTCATGTCATCATCCCCCATTTAAATATTAATAGTAATGCATTCCGAGTTTGTGCTTGAAAGGTGGGAGGGAGTTTTTAAGTACCTCTTCCCTCTTCCCGCCGCCGACCGCACCGCTGTCGCTTCACATCTGACATACTGAGTCAGACTAAACATTTGGAAAACATGTACGGGCTAAAAGTATTGCTTACGTTGTGAGACAAATTTTTTGTAGAAAAACTTTTTCTCTAAAACGATTGGTTCAGCAGTTAAAACGCGTTAGAATTTGTCAGCCCTGGTAATTCTCGTGCAAACCATGCCCAAGTCCAAATTTTCTTAATTTTTTCAGATTTCTCTGAGCGATCTTCCTAGTGATAAGGATGGGTAGCAGCAATTCTTAAACGTTTTTCCCGAAAAATGTAGAATTTTAGAACCAATTTCCAAGGAAAACATCTACTAAAATTTAAGAAGGAAACATAAACATACACATTGCGCTAATAAATAATGTACTTCGCATACTCAGTATGGTTTTCTGTTTAATTCTAAAATTTAAAAAAAACACCTAAGAAATTATAGTGAAGCGGTTTCGAGATAGTTTTAGTCGAGATACGCTAGTAGGTCGAGCTTAAAATAAACGGATTAAAAATGCTAATTGTGTGCTTTCTGCAACCTGTGACTTGGAGACGCCTTTAATTTATAAATTTTCAATGTCATAACAATTCACTTAAGTCCTAGCATATTGATGCCTCTAGCTATTGATAAGCTACAGATTACCTTTCATTGATCTTCCTGCACTAAGGTTTCAAGCAAGAACAATAACAGTTCTAAACAGAACTCGCACTAGCAACGCGCGGTGGGCAATTATACATAGTAATATTTCATTCGATTATAAAAATATATCAAGATACCTCGATTATGACTATCACTAATTTGTAATTAGTAAAGTACACATAAATACGAACAAATTAATGACAGCAAAAGTTTGATAGAATACATGTTACCGACATATGTAAGTGTGCGAAGCAGTGCGACACAGGATGAGTATGCGACATACAAACAATTGTTATTTTTACTTTATTTTTCTGTACATGCGCCTAGATATCACTTTACGGCCTTGTATCTAATATTAAACTTTTTAATGAATGAGGTTTGTAACTATTCCAATAGGAAAATATTTTAATTAATATGTTTGTAATCGATTATCAGAATACCTCATTAGTATGTCAATCGATTATGGAAATCATTCACAATCACTCTATATATTTCAAGGTCTCTACATTTTAGCTCGTGTTATCAGGAAAAAGGGCCGATACAAATTTTATTTTAGTCGAATGGAATAATTTTGTAAAGTGTGAATAGACAACTGAATTAATTAGCCTGAATTCATAATCCGAAAAGCTACCATTATATATTTCTACAAATTATAAACCGCAATAAATTTTAAACTTAAATTGTACTCACTGCCATGCTCAGCAACTTTCCGCAACATTTCTGGTGGTACGTATTCATGTGGTAATTCCTGGAATATTTCTTGGCTGCCCTGTGAATAAAAAGTAGTAACATTACATAGTATTTATAATTTTTTTATTTCAATAATTATTTTTGACATTAATATATGTGTTTACCATTAAGTATTTATTGCCCATATTAAACTTATGTATAAATAAGTTCTTTATGAGGACATAAATTTATTAATAATAATTTATATTAATTCAAAATTATAAGAAAAGTGAGCCTGTAGATTGAAGCTATTTTTAAAATAATAGTGGAGCATGCTTTTTAGTTTTCAATAGACCCAAAATGCATTTTTTTAGAATTCTCGTCTATCTGTTTGTTTGTCTGTTTGTTCGAATATCAACTAAAAACTACTGAGAAAAGTTCTCTGGAATAATCTTAGGGGTTCAAATTGAAATTTAACCCCTTTAAAATATTTCCTAAAAACGTTTTGTCTGTTTTTGTTTACTTTTGTGTCTGTTTGTTTGAGCATCACGTGAATACTACCAGACGGTTTTAAATTAAACTTTATAATATACTAAAATTAAAGTCCTTTTTTTATAACATGCCACATAGGGAAGTTGAAATTAAATTACTAAGCACACGGGGTTAAAACTAACAACAGTTTGGCTCAAAGTTAAAACTCAGCCATTTGTTTTTATAGGTATGGAATTATATAAGTTTTTACAGGTATTGTTATATTATTGAAAAACAAGAGTAGACTATGAATATATATTTGAAAGAAACTTCACAGAAGTATTCCACTATAGATAACAAGTGAAACTGGACCACTTTGCTAAATGTAATTTATAATAAAAACTAAAAAAAACAACTGGCCAAGAATGACTCAATTATTTTTCCATTTTCTTTATGGAATATAATCTCGCAAAAATGTTGGTTTTTCTGATGTCAAGGAAGTTTGCAAAAAATGAAGCGGGAAAATAGATATTTAACAGAAATTAATAAACGTAAATCGTCATGGGAATACTATGTTAAGTGAAATAAATTTTGTATTTATTTACTTTTATTGTATATTTACTCATAATTAGGTAAACTTGGTGAATCAGGCAACTTATGTATTTTGCTTTTTCTATGTAAAATAAAAGTATTAAAATCCCAATTCACTCGTCAACAAACATATCATCTATAACAATAACTTCCTCAAAAAATGTTTTAAAACTCTAATAATCTTACAGAAAAACAAAACGGGTGATAAGCCATAAACGCAATTGCAAATAAAATAGAACAAAAGAACTGTTCCTAAGAATTTTTTTAAAATTATTCTTATTTTCGTCCACCTGTCGAAAATACTTTTTTTCACACTTGGTTCTTAAATTACCTGAGATACATTTCCAGAGCCGGTAAACACGAACGTCAGCGGCCCGAGAGACTTTGGCATCATCCCCAGAGAAACTTCGTAGCCTGCGTCACGGATTGCTTGTCTGGCCATACTTGAATTTCTATAGTTGTGTGCCGGTCCCACATGCTGAAAAAGATCAATTTAATATAAAAACTAACATAAAACTAACTTGATTGAATTTGAACTAACGAAATAAAAGATTATGTATTATTACAAATTACATTTTATTTCGACACTTGTGTCATATCTTACTAAAGAAGAACCTACACAAATAAAAAAAATGTTGGAATAAAACATTTTTCACCTAATTCTAGCAATAGGTTGAGAGTTGCAATAAAATTCACAGAAATCTCGGTTAATATTTTCCAATAAATTAAATTAGTTTGGAGAATTTAATACATTTGTCCTGTAGGGCGATTTTATTTATTTTTAAAAGATTAAAATTAAGGCATTAAATATAAAAAAAAATGTGAGTAAGTTTCATTTCTTAAAAGGTCAATATTAAGTCATAATCTTATATTTTATTATATGTTGACGTCATTAATTTTAGGTCGCTTTATGTTGGGAACACAGCTTTGTTTACCAATTTTTTTCCCAAATTGGACAATCAGAATACACAAAAGATATATAATAATGTTCTCAACTCTATATAATAACGTTCTCAACTCACATTCGTTTCGGTTTCGAACGGAATATTTTCTGAACGTACATTGTTTTTCATATATTTCTAGGTTGGGTTGCCATATCTGAAAAACGAATTCGAAACAAACGTAGAATCCTTGTCAAACAATTCTAAAAAGAGTCTATTTTCATTTATTTTAAGTATAAGTAAACTAACATACCATAAATGGTGTGTGGTGACCGAGGGCGAGGAGCCTTAAGCCTAGACCGTGTAATATGTTGATCATGCCCGCCACCCCGGCGTATTTGCCGAAAGCCACTACGCGCTGTCCCCGATGATCCATTAACTTCTCGTAGTCGATCAAGCGGATGTTCTGGAATTGAAAAAAACAACTAATTGGCAAAGAAAATGAGCAATTAAAAAAAACACGCAATAAGTAATTACATAAAAATCTTTCGCGGGCATAAAGATATTGTGTATTTCTCAAAAACTATGAGGTTCATGATCAATGTTGTAGTTTCCCGGTAAGCTGTAAGCAGGGCTGCCATCGGAAAAATTATTAAACCAAAAAAAAAAACCTGATAACTCCGGTTTAAAGCCGAACATATTTTCAAACGTAAGTTTTCTCGTTGTAAATTATACATTTTTATTCACAAAAAATGTTGTATCTTGTATAGTAATAAAATAGTGAGTTCTGTATTAACCATAAAATAGTGAGTGATAATAGTGAGTTCTTTATTAACCATAAAATAATGAGTGATAATAGTGAGATCTTGATTAACCATAAAATAGTGAGTGATAATAGTGAGTTCTTTATTAACCATAAAATAATGAGTGATAATAGTGAGATCTTGATTAACCATAAAATAGTGAGTGATAATAGTGAGTTCTTTATTAACCATAAGATAGTGAGTGATAATAGTGAATTCTTGATTAACCATAAAATAGTGAGTTCTTCATTAATAATTATTAAATTGTAATTAAATTTTTTTTTCTCAACTAAATGAAACTACGTGATGTAGTATTATTTCTACTTTATTTCAATTCTTTACCACGACCTAGGTTTCGTTGTATAATAACATCTTTAGGTGGGCAATTTGTAAAGATTGATGAATTCTAGGTCGTGGTAAAGAATTTAAATAAAGTAGAAATAATACTACATCACGTAGTTTCATTTAGTTGAAAAATTTTATTATAATGGATTTCTACAAAATTAACGCCAGATGCATTCAACGTTATCAAATTATTCACTCAACATTACAAAAAACAAATCTGTGGCTTGTAATCAGAATCTTTGCATAAGTAACTAAGTTAATTTAAATTACTACCCTAAACGCAGACCACGAAATAATTTTTTTAGAAGTCAAAGAAACTAAAGCGTCTACTTTTCTCTTTGCTTTAGAAATGAATGTAACTTATTCCTCTTCTTCTGAAAAACAAAAAGTTTATGAAAATTCAATTATTTATTTAATTGATTTATGTAACTCCAAAACCTAGACTACCTCCCCTCTAATTGCCATATAATTATTTTTGTGTGAAATATACGAATTAATATGCTTTATCACTATGCCAATCTCTTTCTATGTCAGTTTCTGAGAAAAACAGCTGTGATAAGGGGCGGATACCTCGCGGAACTTAAGAGTTCTGCTTTTTTTGTAAAACGGAACACTAAAACAAGTTTAAACATTTAAGGGTTCAATTTTAAGTTTTAATGTTCATATAAACATATGGTCTAGTATATCTTTCATAGCCGTCAGAAACATTTGTTGTTTGATATATGTTTCATTTATTAATGCAAGTTAATTTAAACGTAGTTAGAAATTAACTTTGAGATTACCTGCAAAATGCTCTGGAGACTTATTTCTTGCAACGATACGCTCTTTCAAAAATATAACTATGCAGATATTTTAAATTTTATTTTGAAAATATTGTTTATTTTCCAATTCCATTCCGTTTTTCTATTTGACTATAAAATCCTAAGAAGGAGCCCCGTATAAAGAAAAGATGTTGACTTATAGTGGGCCTAGTCGCCAGTATTTCTTTTTTAATTTTCGAAACATGAAAGTAATTGTAAACTTATTGATATAACTCAATAAACAATTGAGATAGAGTAGAATTTATAAAAAAATTACTTAAAAAGATAATTTGTGACTCTTTGATGAAGATATTATTTTTTTCGCATTTTTCTCGTTTCTCTAATTGTTCAGTAACAAATTTTACTCTTTTATTTATACTCTTCCTAACGAGGACATGAGAAAATAAATTATCAAATCCATGCGTATTAAAAGAATTGGTGATTACCTAAATGAAATTTCCAAAAAACACTAAACTTTTTAATTTGATTGATCAAAATCGTAGTTTTCTGACGCAATCACAACTGGCATGCCAAGTACAGCTAACCACGTCTTTTTAATTTGGGTTGATCGAAATCGTAGTTTTCTGACGCAATCACAACTGGCATGCCAAGTACAGCTAACCACGTCTTTTTAATTTGGGTTGATCGAAATCGTAGTTTTTTGACGCAATCGCAGCTGGTATGCCAAGTACCGCCAACCACGTCTTTTTAATTTGGGTTGATCGAAATCGTAGTTTTCTGACGCAAACATAACTGGTATGCCAAGTACCGCTAACCACGTCTTTTTAATTTCGGTTGATCGAAATTGTAGTTTTCTGACGCAATCACAACTGGTATGCCAAGTACCGCCAATCACGTCTTTTTAATTTGGGTTGATCGAAATCGTAGTTTTTTGACGCAATCGCAGCTGGTATGTCAACTACCGCCAACCACATCTTTTTAATTTGGGTTCATCGAAATCGTAGTTTTCTGACACAATCACAACTGGTATGCCAAGTACCGCCAACCACGTCTTTTAATTTGGGTTGATCGAAATCGTACTTTTTTGACGCAATCGCAACTGATCTGCTAAGATCGGAAAACAGTACGGGATGGTAATTTTATGGCCATCTCTTTGATCTTGACAAAAAACCAACACCCAATGGAAACGGTATAGAACTATGATCAACAACTAAACTTAAGTTCAGTTACTTTACTCATTCAGTCATAGAAATTGCTCCATCTGCCCCAACTTTGCACCAACTCCCCCATACGTTCAGTCAAAACATTGGGTCGTTTTTAAAGGTATATTCACATTTCTTATTTTCTCATAATTTCCATATAGGTATTAATAGTTTATAGAGGCGTGTTTGCGAATGAATACCTACGTGTAAATATGTGCTTAATAAACTATAAACGAGGCTAGTCGGTCATAATAGCCCTAATAAATAACTTTCCATTCCTTCAATATAATCTATGCGATACGATATCAGCGTTCAATTTTTTTTTAAATACCGAAATATTTTATTGTTTATGCTTATTCGCTCTTATCATTACACGTGGCGCGGCTTCTTAGTACTCTTCCAAGAATTCAAGCAAACAATTAAGTGAATGGACCCTGCGTACATCTTAATTGTTTTACATTATTTATACGTTATTAATAACGTGTTTGCAGATAGTCTTCTCCAATCAATAGAACAATATACCACAAGTCACATGGAACAGTTTTTAATATTTTTAACTACACGACTGCGTTGATAAATAAGATTTTTTTCCAACGCTCAAAGTATACAAAATTAACGATGTCATTGATATTCTTTTCATAACATTGAGTAGCGAAATTAAGTTAGGTTACGTTGGCGATTGATATTTTCCATTGCATTCGAACTTAACAGATAATTACCTAATAAAAATCTCAAGCCTATAGGTTAATGTTTATTAGGTTAAACTATATGGTAGATTAGGTTTGATATAGAATAATTATTACTAGCTGAACAAAGAATAGGAAACATACTTTAATTTCACCCTTTCACTTTTCGCTAAATAAATGTGTCTTATAATAGGATACGTTCAGAAAAGTCATTCATAATGGTTGATGTGTTGTTTGTTAAACATGCGCCATTAACTTCTTGTTGGAAATTATATAAATTAATGAAATTATATAAATATAAGTAATTATTAAAATTTTCTTACTCGTAAATTAAGTATAATTTAATTAACACCAGCGACAGTTAGCTAAGATACAACTAAATTTTTAAGTAATCTTTTTATGAGACATATAAATAATATTACAGTTTGACAATTTACACATCTAAATAGTTTGTGATAAGAACACTGTTTAGTATCAGGTCTGCAAAATTGAATACTAAATATATTGTTACTAACGTAGTTTTCCGTAGTAGTCATTAAAGGTCGATTTCCATCGGTCGATCGGTGTTTCTTAAATTTAGGAAGTTTTTGAACGTGATCTGAGGAGTGAAAAATTAAACTGGCGACAAGACAATTGCTAAGTTTACATACCTTTTCTAAGATGGCGTCTAAAATGGCCATATTCGATTCTTGAGCCTTGATTGTGTGTGAGAAAAAGCAATACGTTTTGTTCGGTATAAGTTGTTCAACTGGAGTCTGTTTAACCCCAAAAATTACGGATGCTTCGCTGATGTCTTCTTGAATTATTGCACCTGCAGTGATGTAGGCCTGGAAATATAGTTCAATAAATATTGGTTTAAAAAATACAATAAATTGGTAACGGGATGAATAATTTCTTATATCGAAAACAGTATCCAGAGAGACTTGGAAGTGCATCTAGGTTTGTTTTTAAGCATCTAATGATTATAATTCAAAGATAAAAATACAACCATAAATATAAACCAATTTCAAACTATTTGGAGAATGTGGTAAATGGTGAAATCGCGGTCATTGGTAAATTATAAATCAATTGATTGACTGTAATACAACGCCTACTATTAAGGCTCGTCTTATAAACATGAAATGTGAAATATATGTCCGTACCTTTATTTCCAAACTAACAAAAGCTTTTTAAAATTTCATCTCTAAACGGGTAAAAAATCTAAATATGTTACACCTTTCTTTCCTAACCCGCCAGAAATAAGTTTTCTTTTAAATTTCAGCTCCAAAGTGGTTAAAAGACGTTTATACGTTTCGTAGATTTCATAATCCGTTCATCCTATTACAAACGTCTTCTGCAAAGTTCCAAAGGCGAAATTTGAAGATTCTAGTTACGAAAACTTGTCGGGTTAGTGGATTCTATGCAGAGTCGCATACAATAAATAATAGCATCTACATACATAATAACAATTGAACATTGCAGGTATTCGTTGAACAAATAAATAATAACTTTATTTCAATTGAATTATTAATATGTTCATTAATGTACAAAATACCCGAAACTTGTATATTTATTTACATACCTCAGTTTTAATAAACTTAACAGCGCGGCTTAAAATATTTAAGTAAAATACATTTCTATTATTCACAAATTAATCAGGACGCTATTATATTCACATTATACATTTAAATTAATTAATTTCATTATAAGGTTTAAAAAATAATGACGACGTATTTTATTTCGATGTCGCCCTTTAGATCTTGTTCATAATGATACTAAGAAAGTGGAACGATTTTTTTCCCACAAAGGTTCCTCTATTGAGGAATATTTGACAGCTGGATTAGTATCAGTAAAAAATTGAATGAGTTTCTTAGTCTTCTGTGTTAAAGTGGATGCTAAATATATGGATGTAAATCGAGCTTACGACACGCGTGACAAATTGTAGGAACATTTGTAGATCTAAGACCTTTATGAATGCAAATAAAAAGTTTTACATTATATGCAACAACAAAAAAGTAGTAATACAACGAGACGAATAAACACGTATTTTAAATATACAAAACATCGGGAAATATATTTTAAAATCATCGGATGATTTTAATGAATGGCTTTAAACATGTGACGGATGATATGAAGAAAGTGTTAAACCCGTTAGATGCTAAAAATTATTTAATTGTGAACAAATGGGAGAAGCTTTAATGTCTTTACGTTGTTTGTAATTGTATGTTAATTAAGAAAATGCATCGTCTTCTACAACAGAAATCTTTGTGGTAGTTTGGGTACAGTTGTAAGAGAGTACGGTTGAAACAAAGTTAATATCTTTCGAATGATTAATGGTAAAGTGAGGGATAGGGGTTTTGTTCAGACTGGTGGTAGCTACATGTCGCGCTGAATAGATACTTCCTGTGTGTATGGCACACATTTTAATTTACTTGCACTGGAACAAGTCTTCAGGTACAACCATAAAAACTAGAGTTGCTAGACGTTCCATATTTTTCGGACACCTGTACTTTTAGCCATATTTTAAGCACGTGTATATTTTAAGCGCTTATTTTAAGCGCATATTTTAAGCGTCCCACCGGGTCAATTATTGAGTTGTATTTTAATAGTAATGTAATTTTAACACTTGCCTCATATTTTATAAAATATTTTTTTTATAATGGTTTTAATAAAAAAAAATTATAAAAGTAAAAGTTTTTTCTTTGGTAGCGCCATCTATCTGTATAACTATGATTAAATAATGATAATTGCAAAAGGCCGATAATTATGATTATAATAGGCATTGCTGCCGGTGGAGGGGGTGGGGATTGAGAAGAGGGTGTGAATACGACAAGGTTTCTTTTTCAAGTAGTAATGACAGATTGTGACACTTATTTTATACGGGTTGGTAGGCATAGTGTTCATTATGTTTGAATGTGTTCTGTGGTTAGCGGTTTAAAGAAAAAGAGGAGTGGGTTGCACGTTCCAAAAGTAACTGATAAGCACTAATGAGTGTTATTAACTTTACCAACTTTTTAGTAGAGCTACCAACTTTCGGCTTCTAGCTCAAATCTACTATTTGGACTTAAAATCTACTAACTTTTTAAATTTTTGGACCTCTATAGTCTCATTCTACAGTGTTGCGGAGGCAGGGAGCTTATTTTGTTTTGTCGAAGTATTTTCGAATGTAATTTCTCCTACTTACAGCTAATGTCAAAAATGGTATAACGAGTGCGGTTATGCTTAAAGATTAGGCTTTGGTGATTAGTAAATATTTTTTGTGTAGTATGTTTGCCTTTTCGCTATAATTTTTTTGTGACAAAGAGGGACCTAGATACAATTATACAATTTTCGTTGGCGCGATTGTGTCATAAATAATACTTTTGTTTCATCTTGTATATGCCTAGAAAATATACAAAAAAGGCAAAAAGAGGGTAAACTAATATATCACGACACAAGGACCCATACGAAAGAAAAGAAAACTTGAAAACCCCTAAGAAATGCTGCCGTAATGTATGCTGAAACGTTTCCCTATATTGTTACTACAGAGAAAAAGAGATCAGGCAGAAGGTGATGTGGCAGAAAATGTTAATATGCGCTAAGTAGGATCTAAAAGAGTTCTTACGGAAGAACAAGACTGAGAACTAGCCAAATACCTCATTCCTTGTATAGGCATATACGTTGAACTCTATACAATAGGTAAGAAACTTGGCTCTGAGTTGACTGTCGAACAAATTTAATGAGCCTTTTGCTACTGATAAAAACTAGTTTTTTAATACTTGATGATAAATATTTATTAGTCTCTTATCTAACCAAAAGCAACATACCTTATTAGCAGTAGACTTTATATTTTATAATGTTTTGTAATTTTAGACCTTATATTTTATAATGTTTTGTAATTTTAAACCTCGGTTAACGTTAAATACATCTGATTCTGGTATGGGGGTACATTGTAACACACGTAGATCTTTTTCAAACTATTTCGGTTAGAATTATTGTACCTAGGACTCAAATTTGATTTATATTATAAACGTTGATTTTTCTTTTACTTTACTTATTGAGTTTTGGGCACGATTGCATAAAATGAAGCTAGAGCCCGTTCGAAAATTGTTACAATTGAATCTAGTCTACCTAACGTAAAGTTGAATTGTAATTGATTTGGAAGATTTTCAAGAATACTATAATATATAGATATGGAATGGATCATAAATTTATCAAGTCTAAAATTCAACTGGAATCGGTCCGGTCTTACAAGGCGCTTAACATATTCCAGAGATAGATTTATAGAAAACAATTAAATTAAAAAAAATCGCTTTTGTTAAATCTTTTGGAAACGGCTGGACTCATGATAAAAATGGTTACATCTTTTTTGTAGAGTATAAAATTATTACACTCTGGATATTAATAGATAAGTATTTCAACAGCTTGCCTTTATTGCTTTTCGCTACAGGTAATAATTCGATTACTGTTGTGAGTTTAACAAAACACAACAAGCGCTGGATGCATTTTTATTTTTTATATAGTTTAACACTATTTTCAAGCCACCACTCATTGTTTTTGTTATAGTTTAACACTATTTTCAAGCCACCAGTCTGGTTGTCTCAGAACCTCTCCAGGTCTCTGCAACGACCCTCCATATGCGACAACATTGGTGCAAGAACCTTCCGATGTCCCCAATCCATAATCTACCAAAAATATCCCATATCCTTCGAATGTCCCCAATCCATAATCTACCAAAAATATCCCATCCAGTGCTTCCACCCAACAGGGTTAGACACTGTCCCTGCTCAATAAGACATTTAGCACCTCCATGTTTTCGAAAACGTAGTTGGGAAACGCTCTGAATGCTTCAAAGATTGGTCCACTCCCAACCAAGTTAAGGTGATTAAAGATACCATGTTTTAAGAAATAGCATAACTCCACTCTGCTACTAAATGACGCATGCTCTGTAACAAAACTCACTACAGTAGAATAAAACCTGTTCCATATCTTGTGTCGCGAAACCTCAGGAACACGTCGGTCTATTTCTCAAAATAAAACGAAACAAATTGGCGTGGATGGAGTCACTTCTCGTCGAAAACTATAAGTATAATAATTGCTCTTGAGCCAGGTCTTATTCATCAGCTCAGACATATCGGGCATAAAATCGCGCAGTCTCATCCCTGGAATCGGCGGTAACTCACCTAGGTTGTCAGAGACAATCTCTAAAATGCATCTATTTCTGTCAGGAAGATTTCATCTATTATAAACTCAAAGCGTTCCAATCAGCGTCAAAAACCAGCTCTTACTTCGTGCCAGAACGAAATTGACTCCGCATTCTGCGATCGCATGATCGGCAGGCAGAAGTTCAGCCAAAACCGGTAAAGTTCTTACGCTTTGGTCAGAGCCATAAGCGGAGCGCGTTGTGTTCTCAGTACAGCTCTCCTAACGGGCTGGATATCGACGCGCTACGAATCTCAAACCGATGACACATAGGCTAATAATAAACCAAGATATATTACAGTATACATCAGTATGAGGGGCGAGGTATTTAGCACACTACATGCCCCGGAAAGCTAGGCCATGGCATGGATGGCCACCATGGCCCTCTCCGCGATGCACCGCGCTTTTATCAGGAAGCTCTGCCTTGATACGAGGACCATGTCTAGATATATGATTTGATCTCTCACGCCGATCCTGAACCAACCCATCACAACAGTCAACTCCCTCACCAGTCTGCTCTTGAAGAGGGCAGCCTCGAACTTGTCCTTTTTGTCCCTGTCATATATCCTGGCAATGAAGTCCGCCGTCTGAATCTCTATTTCTCTACGGCTTGCACCTTCGACCATCAGCAATTTGCCTTCTATGTAGGCGATGGTTCCACATCCTAGGACGGGTTTTTGCGAGAATCACCTTCATATTTTAGGAAAGTGAACCCTGCGCAAGTAGTGATTAAAGACCGAAAGTATCTCAAGCGTCGCGGTATTCCAGACCGCCCTAATAATTCTATTGTCGATATTATGTATACTTGAAGCACAATTACATGATGTAGTATTATTTATACTTTCTTTAATTTCTTTACCACGACCTAGGTTTCGTTGTATTACAACATCTTCAGGTGGGATATTAGCAAAGATCTTTGCTAATATCCCACCTGAAGATGTTGTAATACAACGAAACCTAGGTCGTGGTAAAGAAATTAAAGAAAGTAGAAATAATACTGCATCACGTAGTTTCATTTAATTGTCAATAATGAATTTCTACAAAATTAACGCCAAATATATTCAATATACTTGAAGCCTTATTTGAATTAAGATTTTTCATAATGTCGTCTAGTTCTGAATTGTGCAGCTCCGGCTCCTAGCTATTGACTGGTAAGATGCTCGCAGCGATCTTAATGCTCGGTTGCTCGACAGTGTCGAGTTCAAGATAGTCATCAGGGCAGAGTACCAGAAGGTATCCTAGGGTCTTGCGCATATTCTCGGTGTAACTCTCATCAGATGTTTAGGAGTGCAAATAAAGAGTTTCAAGGGGTTCCATACACTCCTGTATGCAGCATCTCAGGGATCCGAGTTACCTGTATGAGTGACAAAATTACAAAAATGGAAACGCCTAAACCTTCTTAACCTCCCAATTATAGTTACACCGGGAGTCTACTAATGCAGCCTGGTAAGCCGTGACTACATCCTAAAGCAGCTACGTGGTTCTTAGCACACTAATAGTTACGTCTTTTTTTACGAAAAATCCCTACGCAGGGTCATATAGAGTGGAACTCCATGAAATGTTCTTAGTTTGGGCGGACGGATATTGCCCAAATTCCACTCGGCGCTTACTACCAACCTACATTGGAACTCAACTGCCATGTTATTTGGACAAACTAAGCAATATTTAACTTTATTATATTCGTTGAGTACTCGGTGGAAAATTTTGACGAATTGACCTCACTCTTAGTGCCTTGTTCTGAATAAGGTGCTAGTTCGCATTCCAAGTCGTGGATTGGGGCATGCTTGGAAGAGAGAGAATAATAATCTTCTATGATCGCTTGAGAAGACGCCCGTTTCCACTTTGTAGTCGTGCGTACACAAGTCCACTTGAGATGAGAATAACAATCAACATTACTCTTCTTCAAGGGTCCGAAAAAGTTACGATCATGACGCGTAGATTACACAGCAGCAGACCATTCTGATGGATGAAGTCCTCTAAAATTTCACACCCAGATTCGGATGCCTCGAGTATCGTAGACAAGATTGCGTATTCGCATCTGCATAAATAATCATCGGACTCCGGCCAATCGAGCGGAGAATGGTGTTATGGTGCTCACAGATTATCTCGGTGGAGCTAAGTCATAATAAAACTGTGTAATCAAAAACGACTTCAAAATAGCGAAAAAAGAGAAAAAAAATGTTTAGTTTCTTTCTGCTCTTTCAAAAAAATTAACATAGAATAATTATTATTACAAAATGAAATCCTTTGCAAACTCTAAAATATTGGCACATTATTAAGAAAATGTTTTATAGTGTAACGTACTAATTCTTGGACATTTAAGAGTAAGAGTCTGCAAAAATGGACGTAAAAAATAAATTTCGATATTTTTTAAAGGTAAGTGTATTGTAAAGAAATTGTGTATCTTAATAAAAGTTTGTGTAATGACATCCCAAAATAAAAGTAGCTAAAAACGTAATCATTGGACACAAAATTTAGTTATGGGATAGCAGTGAACTAATCATTGAACAGGACTAAGTTTTGAGTTTAAATTGCTTTAAGATGTCATAACACAAATACATTTTAATAAAACAATAGGTTTCTGATATCACTGTAACTTTTGCTAATTAAACTATAATCTTAATTATATTTTTTAATTAACCAAAAAATACTGAAGTCCTTTCAACATAAATCTCAGAATAGTTACTTAAATCTTAAAATATGTAACCTAAATCAGTAAATCAGTAACCTACTTTGGTTATTCTATAGGTATTAAAATTATTAAAAAACAACTCGTTACATATACACTCAGTTGTTATTTCAAATTAACCATGTTTAATAGCGAAACTTTCTTCAGTACTGAAACATAAATAAAGTACATCTTTAGGCATTCTTAGCTCGTTTGTACAAATCAAATAATTATAGATATAAGAGACATAGACGGAAGCTATTCCAAATCGACGCCCTCTTCATCTTTGTCGTCCAGAACTTCAACGTCTAAAGTTTCGTTGTTGTCGTCTTCTTTATAACACTTATGACAAAAAGAAAATATGTCATAAGGCTATGTCTTCGGGCACACACTTTATAGTTTTTAGGTACACATTTGACATTAAATATTAAAGAACACATATCACAAGTAAGACGATTATTTATCTTCGTTGTTTTTTAACAAATCGTATATGTATTACTCACAGCAACATTCTTTTGGGTATTAATTTCTTTTTTACTTTTAACTTTCCTTTTACTCTGTAACCCTTTTCAATTAGTTTCTTCTCTCAATATTTTCCTTTCTTCCTTTTTTCTTCAATTCCATATATTTTTTTCTATCAGCTTCTTAAACACAGCTCTATAACTGTTTAATGTAACTGCATAGGGCATTCTTAAAGTATTCCTCTTTCCTTTTCTGTCAGGTGTTTCTGGTAGCGTTAAATAAATTCCAAGCAGATGGTGCATATTATTTTCAAAACTGGGCTACTTGCAAGATCATCATTTTCTATTTGTGGTACTGAGTGTTTCGAAGGTGTTCTGTCGTCAAACTTAATTCTTGGTGATTCTGGTCTATCATTGAATATCGCAATCGTTTCACCATCAATTTTACTAGATATGTTGATGTTCGATTCAGCAGTGGTTGTTGTATGTATAACTTCTTGAGTATGATTAGGGCCACAGCTTGATAATCTATCTTCCAACAACGATTACTTTAAAGCATTTGAAGTAATTGAAATTTCCGTATTTTGCAGCCTTTCAGTTGCTGGCAATTCGAAGTTGGGAAAAACACCGGATCGTTAAAATTCATTGTTACATCTTGAGAATCATCTACAAGATGAGAATCTACGTCTTGTGAAGCTTGGAAAAGGTTTAGATTCTATAATTTTTGGAAACGATGGTCTTCGGAATGATTTTTCGAGACGCACAGCAGGAAAATCTAATGTCTTTCATAGTTTTTGCAAGAGTGGAAAATTTTCATCTCTCTCACTAACGTTTTCACAAGCTCTTAGTTCTTCAATTTTTGTAGGGCCAATTAAGTCTACAAAGTTTGACTATGTGATAACATTTTTCGACGCCAGTGGATATTTCCTGTGTGTGCGTAAATATGTATTTACTGTAACCTACAGCATCTGGGTTAAATGGTATCAACCCACACACATTAAACCCGTTTACTAAAGTTTCAGGTTTCACGAGTTTGTTAAAAGCAATGTCGAGCACTTTGGCAAAATTAACTTTAGTAATTATTTCGTTTGGATTTTCTATAAGCCACATGCGAGATGCATCCTTCCAAGCAGCTTTGACTGGTCGAAAGACTGCGACATCAGTCGGCTGGAAAATGCGTGTGGCATTTGGATAAACTGCCATGAGCTCAATATTCAATGATTTGCAAAGTTTGCTAACTTCATAGGTCAAATGCGTTTTATGGCCATCAAGAAAATATATAACCGGCATAGGTATTCCTTTCTTTATCAAGTATGGGTAAAATACATTGGCGATATATTAAAAAAAAATTCACTAGTCATCCAGTCACTCTCGCTTCGTCCAACACCCCAACTTTCCGACACTTTTTGCTGGATTTTTTGATAGTTATAAAAAACCATAGGACAGGTCTGACCATCTGCAGAGAACGTGAACTGTAATGGATTCTTTGGGGCTATTGGAATCGACCGTGTAGATATTTTTAGAGCCCCCAGCACCTAAACTTTTCCCGTTTTAGGGCCAATTTGAAACCGCTTTCATCTCCATTGAAAACTCGGCTAGTCATTTAAAACTTCTAATACATTTATTTCTTCCAGATGGCGATGGATTTCCGAAAACCATTTTTTTATTATCTGATTCTGAAACACATGCGCTAGACTGGGTAACTCCCTCGCTTGTTCGAGCAGCGATATTTGGATGCCTGTTTAAAAAACTTCTTACTCATTCAGCACCAGGATAATTTTCTTTGAAACTATTTGGTCTTGGATGGTCAGGTAGAAATTTTCGCATATTGCTTTGTAGATCCTTCTTTTTTAAAGGAAATCCCTTCTTGCCCAATTGAATAATTCATTTTATAAAACACCCGAGAATAAAATTAAAACATTATAGACTCTAAATATATAGATCTAGAGCATATTATAAAAGATACAATATATTTATTCGAAACACACATTGGACAGCTGTCTAATCACTGATTTTGGACACTTTGCGGTTTCAATTATTAGACATCTCAAAATAACCTAAAAATACTGATTAAAATTACAGAAAATGCCTACAATACAAAGAATATTGTGTGACCAATCTATTCCATAATAGCTAATAATGATTTCAAAGTGTTAGTCATAAAATACTGGTAAACATTTTTCGACTTACCTTATTTTTTGTTTATGTTTAACGAGCGACAACCACGCGCTGCGACAATGCCGGCGGAAATATTTTTTTTAGCGCTACACTGCCAGATACGAAAATATAACTGTACAGCGCAATACACACTGAGCCCGCCGGGCCGCCGACATATGTCGGCAACTTTTTGTCGGCGGTCTAGTTGGCGGCTTCACTTATTACAAGTCGGAAAATTTGGTCGGCGGCATGTCGGCGGCTTGAGATGAAAAATTTATTTGGCAGTCAGTGATTGCCGCGTGTCGATAAAGGTTGTGTGGTTGTGTCATATAATTTTGGTGGTGTATCTTTGATAATTCAGTAAATAGAAATAATCTTAAAAATGGACGATGGCAGTGATCTGTTGATAGCAGCTTGTGGAATGTTTATTGCTGGATTGCTCCAAAGGGAACGAAGCTGTTGGGTTAGACCTAGTTTACTGAATCGCAATTGTTATAGCAATCATGACAGATTAAGAGATTTGAAAGCAGATGACTTGATTGTACAAAATCCCATACATTTTAAAACATTCATGAAATTAACCAATACCGACTGAATATTTATTGAATGTTGTTGGGCCAAGAATAGTTAAAAAAAGATACAAATTGCAGAATTGCAGTTTCGCCATAAGACAGATTAGTAATAACATTAAAATACCTGAGTACGGGCGAATCATTCATTAGCCTTTGTGACGTGTTCAAAGTATCTCCTCAAATTATTTCATACATTATCCCAGAAGTATGCCAAGCTATAATCGATGGCCTTTCAAAGTATGTAAAGGTAAAATTAAATGTTTATCTTTTTAAAATAAATCTAAATGTTAATAAATATAAATTGTAAATAGATGTATATTTTTTGTGCTGTTTGATTTAGTTCGAAGTATAATTTAGTTAATGTTCTTATTTTAGATTCCTAATTGCCTTGGATCAATGGACGGAAAACACGTAAAAATTCAATGTCCACCAAGAAGTGGAAGTGAATATTTTAACTATAAAACTTATTTCAGTATTGTACTATTTGCATTAGTGGATGCAGATTACAAGTTTTTATGCGCTAATGTGGGACGTCAGGGTCATTTCAGATAGCGGTGTTTTTAATAACTGTGGGTTATGCAGAATGTTAAATAATAATTCTTTAAATTTGCCGGACAACAAACCTCTACCTGAGAGAAATGTACCAGTGCCATATTTTTTTTTGGGTGATGATGCTTTCGCATTACAAACCCACATTATAAAACCTTACGATGGTAATCACACAAAAAGATCTCCCAAAAGAGTTTTCAATTATCGTATATGTCGAGGACGAAGAGTAGTTGAAAATGTGTTTGGGCAGTTAACCAGCAAATTTCAAATATTCAAGAGACCTATCCAGCTATGTCCACAAAAAACTGCTATTGTGACATTGGCCTGTGTACATTTGTTCAATTATATAAAAAAAAATATACAGCGAAACGAATATGATTCTGAAAATGATAACGGAGAAATCATACCAGGTGAATGGCGCACAGTAACTCCTGAAAATAATTGTTTTGTTGTCTTGCCAAGAGAGGTCAATACAAATCTGTGTCCTGAAGATACAAGGAACGAGTTGGTTGAATATTTTCTCTCCGATGTCGGAAATTTAGAATGGCAGTATGATCAATGATCAATTTAATCAAAATCTAAATTTAAAGATTTAATAAAAAACATAATAATGATAGTTATATTTTAATTTGTGTTTACAATTAATGACTCTTACTTAATCATAACATTTCAAAAGACAGATTTATTTCGTGATTAATTTTCTCATGCTAAGCTACATTTATTTCAAATTATAACAATATAATAAAGATCCTAAAGAAAGAAAATTATTTTTCATTTAGGAATTTAAAAACGTTCTCTATATCTTGGCTGCTTATACGTTCACTGTTAGAACTTTCATCAAGCGCTACTGGTACCGAAGATTCAACTCCAGGAAGTTGCAGATGAGGGCTTATGTTATTCGGATATAGAGATGAAGGGTTTGTATTTGGCCGATTATCAGGATTTGTGGTGGTAAAATGCTGATGATCCGGGCTCGTAACAGTAGAATATACAGATGATGAGCGGTTAAAAGAATATGCATTTAGCTGATCATTTGGAGAACCTGTACAGTACCCTGGATGACTACGGGAGCTAGAAGGTCTTGCGTAATCTGCATACCTATCTGTCTGATATCCAATTTCGGTTTCAAAAATAATGTTATTAATTCGATGTTTTAGTATTGCATTTGTTGATTTATCCATTTTTCTCAGTTTTGCTGCAATATATTCTCCAAAAAGAATGTCTTCATCTTTTTCTTGTGTTTGATTTTGTCGATCGGAGACAGATTTCATAATATTCAGAGCTTGTGAAAACATCTCAATGTTTAGATTTTTTCTGGGACGTTTAGTCGTGTCATCGGCAAATGAATGAGATGAATCATTTTGCTGGGGTTGTACAATACTGCTCTCGTTTGATGTCTCCTGAAATTAAAATATTTTTAATCTGTTGTATTGTGTTACATTTAACACTATGGTGGGTCAGCACTTTTGAAATTGTTCTGTTCTGTACAATAAAAAATTTTGGATAAAAATAATAAATGCATTTTTACTTACAGAATCGATCGTGGCAGTAGGAGTATTCTTGTTTTGCAAAAAACTAAATGATTTATATGCAAACCACTTGCTCTGATAAACACAATCTGTACCGATACCCGACTTTTTTGAGTCAGTCACTTTTTTTCTCTCTCTACAATACTGACTTATCAAGTTTTTAATTTTTCTTTCTATTTCTGATACATTTGTATTAATATGGTTTGCTATTTCATTCAATGAGTCGAAACGCTTTGGTCGATTTTTATGATCTGGGTGTTTTGGATTCCACAATACCTCCTTCTCATGATAAAAATTAATTAACGTAAAACATTTTTCGTCATCCCACTCCATGTCGTAAAAAAATACAAGCACATCACTACAGTTCGAGTGTTGCCGGGTAACTGAACGCAGGCGTAGCCAAGCCGCCAACATGTCGGCAGGTAACACGCGCAGCCGCATGTTGCCGACATGATTCATTTCATACAGGCCGCCGGGTTGTGTCGCCGGGCTGCGTCGGCGGCCCGGCGGGCTCAGTGTGTATTGCGCTTTAGTATTACGAATGTTTCACTGTCAAAAGGTGACACTATCTAAAACGATTATTTAAACAGAATCTTATTAATTTTGAATAAAATGTGGGCTGTCCATTAACTAATATTGTCCAGTGACTAGTACGTTGTAATTATTATTTAATATTTTTTTCCAAAGTTTTTTTAGGTTTTTGAAGTTTAAGTTTGATGAGAATCATTGTAGACCTTCAGACTTCATCACCGATCTACGCTAAAACTCTTTCGCGGTCTTGAGAATCATTGCTCATAAATTCTATTAAATTAATACGATTACAAGATTCATCATCGAGGAGTGCCGTTTTTAATCTCTAAACAGTATCGTCATGTCAATGATTTTTATAAAAGTTTCTAACTAAATGCCAATACTTAATTTTTTTTCCAATTTTACATATCCACGGTTGACAAATTAAAGAAGGCCCCCCACAGTGCACGTTGTTGGGAAACTTAACAACTTTTTAAACAATTAACAACTTTTTAATTCAATAACTTTTTTACAATACATTTTTATTTTTAATAAAGATGAAGAAGATAAATGGAATTTAATTTCGTTTAGTAAATTTTGTCCAATGATGACGCATTAGATGGGGTGAGTACATTAATCCTAATATTAGGCTATATGCATACAAAATTTCATGGACGTGGATTTAAAACTCTAGAAATTATAATTCTGTGTCAGATGGACAGACGTATGGCGAAATTATAAGGGTTCCTTGTTTTATTTTGGGATCTTAAACGCCTCAAAATCGATAACCCCTTCTTTTCTTTTAAGTCGTTGGAAAAGAGATCTCATTTATAGATCTGAATAAATGTTAGATAAATCATTGATAGATGTGAATAAATGTCAGTCACAAATGTGAATATTTTGAATCTAGTAGAATTATTGGCTTTATGTCCGTTTGACATTTTTATTCTTTGAGTATATACTGTGATAGCCAAATTCGAAGATAAAATCGATTTCTTTTTATAAATACAATAAGGACATTTTCTTCGGCATTTCCTTTAAAATAACGATACAAGTGGCAGGGATTTGCATTACTCCTGACGTTGCATCACTTTCACAATCAATATAATATTTATGGTCACTTCAATTTTATTTAGAAAGCAGCATATTTCTGGTTTCAAAGTGAAGGGGGATCCACGCTTATTTTGTGAAGAAAAAAGTATTCGGATGTAATAAATATTCTTTTTTCAAGTTAAATTATTTGTGAAAAAAAAATTATTTATCGAATTTCAGTTAGTTTCTGCAGACTATTAAAATAACATAAGGAGAAAATTAAAAATAACAAAATGACCCAATTATGGTGGAATAATCATCCCTGGATTAAATAGCGCAGTGCGTTTATTACAATTTACTCAAAGCTGTACATACCTGCATGGGATAAGCTCTACGGTTGGAAGGCTGGACGATGACTTTGATATGTTTTTTAGTCAACTGATTGACGTGTGCCGGTGCAAATGGCGCTCTCCTCTCCCAGACCGACTGGTCTTCTCGTCTGATGGCTATCACAGTCTGCGCCTGTAAATTATAACACAAAGTTGATATACTTTTCGGACGGAAGTAAAAAAAATAGTAATAATAAGGCAGCTGATCCATTTGAGTCGAATCGGTGCGTTTATATTTTTTAAACTATTAATAGATAGTAAGTAATGAATAAAACGATAATTGCGAAAACTGTACGAAATAATGAATTAAATCATATCAAAACAAAACTATAACCGTTTTCATTGCAAACTCTTAAGTTATATATGGGAATTCTAAATTTATTCAGTTATTTTCAGTGTTTCATGTTATGCAAGGATAAAAAACAAATTCTGTACGGGAGATTCGATCACCAACCTGCATGCTTGTCAAATATCAAAGCTACGCTGTTAGACATTCACCTGAATGCGTAGCTTATATATATATATATATATATATATATATATATATATATATATATATACATATATACGATAATTCTTTCGTGTTGTTATAGTTGTGAAGAAAAAAAAATATTTAAAAAAAGTCAGCGTTTATCACTATAGCTTATTAAATATATTTGGCGTTAATTTTGTAGAAATTCATTATTCACAATTAAATGAAACTACGTGATGTAGTATTATTTCTACTATCTTTAATTTCTTTACCACGACCTAGGTTTCGTTGTATTACAACATCTTCAGGTGGGATATTAGCAAAGATTGCTAATATCCCACCTGATCTTTGCTAATATCCCACCTGAAAATGTTGTAATACAACGAAACCTAGGTCGTGGTAAAGAAATTAAAGATAGTAGAAATAATACTACATCACGTAGTTTCATTTCATTGTGGACTATAGCTTATATAAATAATAAGTGTCTGTTTATAGATAGAAATCATGTAAATACACAACCTTTCTTTTGTTTTATTATATGTGTAGAAAACAATATATAAAATTGTATTATTCTATTCTGCATGTTAAAAAAATGCAAATATAAACAAGCAATAGGACACTTGCAACTGACATTAGAACAAACCATGTTGGTTTTGCAATTGCTTACCGTACCGCGCACGATATGTGTGCGTACGTGCACTAATGTGTACTTCTGTGTATATCCATTATACAGGTGTCAACTTGAATATGACAAAACCGAGGAGAGATAATTCTCTTCCGTTTTTTTCAACTTTTCATAAGGAAAATATTATCACTAATTACGAAATCGGTAACTGATTTATTAAATAGACAAAAACGTATGTTCCGTTTAAAACCATGAAATATTTTTACTTTTATAGAAAAAAATATAGATATTTTATTGATAATATTGAATTATTGGATGATTTTCAAATGAAAAATGTGGAAAATATAGTAATAATTTTGCAAAAAATGTCAAATTTGCACTTGAATAATTCCGGAAATGCCACGAATTTTAAAAAGCGGTGTCCACCATTTTCTTCAGAACGTTGCAGAGTTGCCTCTCCATGGCTTTGTCGTATTCTACTATACATTCTGTA
Source organism: Druceiella hillmani (assembly GCA_039881145.1). NCBI lineage: Eukaryota > Metazoa > Arthropoda > Insecta > Lepidoptera > Hepialidae > Druceiella > Druceiella hillmani. The sequence goes on along the minus strand of JAYKKI010000096.1, from coordinate 3,704,007 downwards.
TATATAGCGGAAATATTATATATCTTCCTTCACTGAAGATGAGCACTTATATGTATAATGTGGCCCTTTGTACAATACAATTAAAAACGTAAAATAATTCATAGTAACGAAAATATGCTCTTTTCGAGTAATAGTTGTTGCGAATAGTTTCATAATTTTTCTCGTTAAGTTCTTGACACTTCTACAACAACTTCTAGAAAATATGTTTATGTCCACGCGACTGCGTTTCGACTATAAAAAAATTATTTTGTAATCTGTTTTGTTGATCACAAACATATTTTGTGTGGCCTAAAAAATTTAATATTTTATTTTTATTTTCCTTGCTTATCCCGTTATCGTGATTAGTGCGTACATAAATATGTCGCTATATTCTTACGATATTTAATCATATTGCTCACAATTCGTACTTGGCATTTCAATGACCTGTAAATGTTTATATCAAGTACAAGACAGATTTGTTTTTACTATTGTACGTTATCTATATTGCTGATACACAAGTGCACGCCTTCTTTATCAGTCGGCACTTGTCTCTTATCTTACTATCATTTATAATTCATCATATAAGATAATTTTAATTGGTATTTCGGTACAGGCCCCCTGCCTGGAAAAACATGATAAGATTACTTTCAAATTTGCGAATTGGCAAAATGATAACAAATTGATAATATCAATAATCTATTGTAAGTGGCATTTCCAACTAAATGTGTATCCATGGGCGCTCATAATTATGTCACTTTTGTTTATTTGGAAAATCCTTTGTTAAGTCAAAGAGGTAAAAGAATGATAAAATCAGTATGGCGAATAATGACGAATAACGGCCGTAGGTATGACTAGACTCGCACCTTACACTTGTTATAAGTTGTTTTGCAATGTTATGTAAAATATGGATTTGAAAATAGCAAATTAACATCATTTGTATATTTCATCTGCCCAGAACGCTTCCGAATACCCAGCTGCGCTCATATGCTTTTCCACAATTATTTCGGTTTTACGAGACAAGTCTTGTGATTTTTTTCCCAACATCGCTTTAGGAATGCAACTGTCGCGTTGCTTGGATTTACAATTTATCATTAATTACCTGGTTCGATGTTTACTTTGAATTCTTGTGTGTTTTTCTACTTTATTCGTAAATCTTTGTACTGGCACTTGCGTCTATTTAACGTTTTGGTTTACCAGAATGTTGTACATCGGTATTTTTAAAATAAATAAATGATATTTTTGGTTACTTTGACTAATTTGAAAATTTATTGCAATTTAAATTCCAAAATGCTCGATAGTTCAGCATCAATGTTATTTCAATCCATGAAGTCCGCGTGTGTTTTAATGCGCGCTTAAATTATTTCACGCAATAAGAATAATCCGCAACAGCCATAATTTATTTTTATAAACTCTCCACCTTATAGAGACCGGAAAGACCTCAGACTGAATTTGGAAAGTGGGAGTATCAGAATAAAGCTTTGAGAAAGATCCTAAATTACGCCTAGATCCGTTACACAACTCGCCTTTAACTTAACGTTGCACAACGGAGAAAAGAAGCAAGGATCAAAAATTGGTTTGCGATGTACTTATAGAAAATTCAAAAATTAAACTGATGAACGGAATAAATAAATTTTGTGATAATGAACGCATTGATTAAAATGTAACACACACGGAATGATGTTTTTAGTAAATAAGAAAGAAAAACACGCTTAACACTCGCGTCACGGAATAAGTTGCGTATCGTTTGCTTATAAATCTTTCCACTGTAGGGTAAACATGTTTACGAACCATCCTTTTCGTACGTTATCATTATAAACACACAAACCTGGCCTAACATAAAATTTGGACTGTCTCCACTTATACTAACAAAAATTACTCTTACAAATTGGCCTTCCCTATTAACTGTTTTAAAATAATATAATGTTAAAGTGAATGAAAAGTATTTTATAACATATTCATAGAACACTTGTCATTGTAATGTCGTCTGTTCATAAATTAAGGTTAACATCATGTATTTTAGAGATTTGTGCATTGGTATTAATAAAATAAATTTAAATTTTGACCAACATCTTTATATTAACCCAGTCATCATGTTTTTCATAGCCAATTTAGCTGGCATTTTGTTCTACCAGTACAGGTAAATTCCTAAAACAATTTATACATTTTAATAAATATATATGTAAGTGTTTAGAAATGTTTAAGACTTTATTCATTTACTTAATGAGCAAATAAATTTTAGTTTCAAGTTCAGCGTCATTTATAAAGTTGATAACCCTTTGAGGACAGAGGACTCAGCAAATTTGGTTAGTTTAGAACCATAGAAAATGAATGAGATTTAGCTATCAGGCTTCAACAACGAAAGATTTAGAGGTTAGAAAAAACCCAGAAGTATCAAAAGAAGAATGAGAAATTATGAAACTAGAGCTAAAAAAAATAAAAAAATTCAGAAGTAATGATTTTGAAATAAATTTATGGGAAAATAATTTTTTGGAAAGATCGATGATGAATACAAGTACATATTAATAAAATTAAAAGATAATAAGACACAACTGTTATTTGTAGGAATCGTATGATTAATATTATTATTTCCTCTTCACGTAACATATAAAATCAGTATTGCTTACAGGTTAACAATTGCTTACAGGTTAACAATACAATTTATTAGATTTAATTACAATTTAAAAAATATTCTTAGGAGACAATTTTTAAAATTAATCTCAAGCACTTCAAAGCAAACGAGTAAAATAAAATATGTAACCCAATATTTCATTTTTTTCTTCAACATTATTTTTAGTTATAAATATCGTATGATAATTCCTAAATATTTTATTTATCACTTTTTGTATGACTTTCGGGTTATTTTTGATAGAGATTTATAATAATCGCAAAGATATTCACGAAATTTCTAATTCTAATTATTATTCTAATTCTTCGTTATGTTTAATTAGCAAAGTAATAAATATAACGTTTAACGATATAATTTAAGGTCTAGTTTCATAATTTCTCGTTTCTTTTCTCAATAAAAATTGAAGACAATGGTATATCCTAAATTAATTTTTTGACATTAGAAAGATCTTACGACGTTTTGTAGAATATGTGTGTAAATTTAAAAAAAAGAAATATGTATATATATATATATATATATATATATATATATATATATATATATATATATATATATTTACGCAATTCGTTACAAATTTTGCAATAATTAAAAATATTTTAAACATGTTTAAAATGTTTTTAAACTTACGCGTTTGCTTGCATGTCGAGTCGAAATTCCCCGTAGGAAATGCGATTTGCCGCACGCACGGTGCAACATCGTGGAAGTCAATTGGCTGGAGTAATTTAATCGAACAACTTGAACTGTACAACTTGTAGCACGGCACTTTCTTCTGCGTGTGCACAACCTTCACGCGAGCTGTCACACGAATCGTATGTTTAATGTGTGCATAGCAAAGGCAACTTAATTATTATCTTATTATTATACACCATTTCCATTACATTACCGTCGATAACGTCTCCGTTGATAAGGTCTACAATAGGTTATCATCTCATTAAAACTGATTACTGTATTAGTGCGTGTAAAGAGCTATTGGATCGAATGAAGTTGCCATTTTGATAAGTAATTATTTGCTAGTTGATGGATGGGGGAGGCGATGTCACATGGTAACTATTTAATGCTTCAATATTTGGTATCGTAATTCTATTTTTGGTATGTTACAGTTTCAGCAAAAACTTATCCTTCCCAAAATATAACTAGTTTTTAATTTCGATCACGATTCAGTTATTTAGGAAGGTATATGTGACTAAAACAGGAAATTAATGGATATTCTGGGCTAAAAAGTTGGTAAATATTGCATGATTATGTACATGACTGTTTTAAAGAGATACCTATTTTGTAATACACGGCTTCCTTGTTTATATCTTACCATGGGGTCTTGCATCTAGAGTAGATGCAGTATAGGCATTCGTCCGATAATTTTTATCAGTTTTTTAACTGACTTTTCAACGAGACTAGTCAAGGATACTACGCAGCAGTGGCAATATTTAATCAAGTTCGTTTTAAATTTTGGTCGATTTCCAAAAAGAAGAAGTCGATTCAAGGTCTATGTACGTTTCTTATTTTCTACGTACATATTAAAATACAAAAATATACACTGATTTACTCAAAACACAGTGACTATTTTTGTATTTTAATAAGTATAACTTCAAATTGGTATTAATTTCAAAGGATCTGATGATAGAATCCGAAAATAGAATCAATACAGCTCCTGATTCTAAGTGTTACACATTGCGCAATTAGGATAATTTATTCAGAGTGATGAGCAACGGCTTCAAGCGTAATACAACAATGTTGGTGTAGGATTGTGATGCAGCCTATACAACACAACGTTCCCTACGTTGTGATGGGAATTTCAAGGGGATGAAACTTATCTGGTATGAACTAGTGGGGACGTCTGCAGGTTGAAAATAGTACTCCTTAACGATTAACGGCAAGTATCAAGATTGAGTTAAATCGTTAAGAGTGATGAGCACGATCTGATTTACTATATAGTCTGAGTAGCCTGGGGGCACTAAGTCTTGCAGTGCACGACTATTTCTAAGATTCTCCGCCCCGTTTCTGCCCCCCATTTTGTTATTTGTAAGTCACACTTAAACGGCGCGTAAAATAATTAGTAGTACTTCATGTGTTTACTTTTATATGTGCTAAACATGACTGAACAATATAACCAGTGTCAAGCAAGTCGGAATGTAGAACGAGGGCAAAAGAAAAGCAAGGAAAGAAGCAAAATGTTATGAAAAAGATTCCGAAACTTAAATTTTTAACAGCTCTGATTTAGAAGTTGCTTCCCCAATCAGCTCTTCCTCTATAGTGTCCGCAGCTAATTTTAGCCCTTTGTCTTTTAGTCCCACAAGCATTTAAATTTTGATCTAGTATCCTTGACTAGTCTCGTTGAAAAATAAATACAAGAAGAAGGTCCATCAAGTGATCCGGCTTCAGCTTGAATTTATTGTTTCCAAGGAAGTGCAACAACATAACGAGCAAGATTTTTTGATTCAGAAAAACTATGCACTATTCATAAAATATTATTGAAAAGAAGAAATATTGCAAGAATTTTATACGCTATGAGGAAAAGACAGGTCGTGTATTTTGTGACATCCCTGAAACTTTTTTATGAGAAAATTTTGTTTCCCAAAAATGAATAAACGCTGGGAAAAAAATTAATGTAATATTTGAATTTTGAAATTTTTACAAATATAGTTTTAAGCATTGTTAATGTGTGACAGTATTGTGTTAGAGAAAGAGAGAGAGAGCGAGCGAGAAAGAGAGAGATAGAGAGAGTGGAAGAACAGATACTGGAATATTTAATCAATATAGTGAATAATGGGCGCAATATTTTACGACGTGTAGTAGAAATCGTTAAGTTTTTAACTTCTCGTGGGTTGATATTTCATAGCGAAAAGGTAATAATTGGATTGCAGAAAAATTGAAATTTCCTTGGCTGCTTATAGATATCCAAATTTAATCCTTTCATGATAGAACATGTATCTCTATTTGAAAACAAAGGTGGCGTTACTACTTATTTACCGTCAATCATGATTAACTAATTTATCTTCTTTCTCACTGACTAAATTATGAATTCTGTATTCTCAGAAATATCTGATTTCTGTAGATTTGAAGATTGCAGATTTGAATATTTCACAGAAATATCTTATTCCTGTTGATTATGAAGCGACACATTATTCCATTAGCAAAAATTCTACTCCGAATATTTCCCATATAGATTAGCTGACCTTGTTCTGGCATAGTACCACTCGAACATTTTATCCTATTTTTACCTAATTGCGGGCCTAAAGATGTTAATGAAATTTTGCAGCTTGATATTTGCGACTAAAATTAGGTTAACGCTAATAACATGACATGGTTTCAATGAAGATCCTTGTGGAGATCGTTCTTTAAAAATCGTTGAGTCAAAAGTAAGTAGACTAAGTATATTTTTTCATTTTAGAACAGAAGTTATGTAATTTTTTTTCTGATTCAATGGCAGAATGGAATTTATTAAAATTCAATTTTGATAAAAATACTTCAAGTTGAGAAATGCTTCCGATGGAGTATTCGTAGTGATTGGTATCAGCAAAACTTTATATAAATCCTACAATCAAGTTCACAGTGCGTTAGATGATATAAGTAACAATGAACATCAAGTCAAGCGGGTTAAAATAGAGACAAAAGTACTTTATCAGCAGTTTAAAACCTTTAAAATAACGATAATGTATTTTCGGAATCATACTCTGATTCAGGTTTAGAAAATAAGTGCGCAACTTCAAGTAGAAGATGCAGATTTTTCTTCTATTTTTAGTTTTCATGAGCCATTAAGGCTTTCAGAGACGGTCATATTCGAAGCTGAGCTGAACTGTCTAATATTTTAAGCTGAGGATATTGAACAACGTTGGACTGCGGAATATAACAAAAACAAGGTCGAAATTTAATTTCGAAGATTATAGGAAAAGTCATAGAGAATATAATGGTAATCATTCCTTCCAGAAAAGTACTATGTAGTAGCCAACTGACTCAAAATAAATTTAGGGACTTGTTAGTATATTCTAGGATAAACTGGGAATTCGGATTTTAGGAGTTTAACTGAAATAAATTACCCGACATAGGTAGCAAAAAGCTAAATTATTGCAACAAAGGTATTGTTTTGATATGGACGAAACTTTTGCTAAGGTTATTATGATTCTGGTCAAAATAGATCAACATCAAAAACAAAATAAATGCGTTAGTTAATAAAAATTTGGAATGTCGTTTTCATCTTTTCCGATGTTGAAACCATATTACGAATTTCAGTGGTGAAAGATTTTTTTAAGCAATAAAGAGTGAAAATTATTAACTTTCAACGCTCCAATAGCAAAAACTTATGATACCTTGCTTTACTATTTATTGAAAGTGATTTTTTATCAAACTTGACACTTAAAAGCGTTATTGAAAAATATACTAAATTAAAATGTATAAAACGAAGCTTTATTTAAGTCTTGTCTTTGAAATTTTATTAAATCTTCCTTGTTATTTATTGATTAAAGTTTTATATCCCATTGCGTTTATTTTTGGGCCAAAAGGTGACGAGGGGCGCCTTAGGTTATATAGACCCAGGCGGAGTTTTTAATCGGAAAGGTGCAACTTATGGATACTGGCAGGTGAGGTTTACTATTTGGTAAATATAGAGTTTTTATTTGTAGCTAACACATAATTATATATCTCCATTAATCCTTACTGCACAATGATATGCTATTAGACATATTCCCCTATCGTTTTGCTTCATTTCAAAATAAATTTTAGAATTTTAATTAAATATTATGTAACCCTCTACAGTAACAATTAACATTGTAGTATAGATCGATAGACAAAAAATGTTATCTCATTAATAAATATTAACGATTACTGTAATACGTGAAGCGAGTATTAGATATAATGTACACGTTCCACATGATATTGATTTCATGATTTATTAAAGTCTCCACGCAAAGCAGTAAAATTGAGCTTGGATCACTAACCGATAATTTATCAGTGGAATTTAGCTACGAATACTGTAGTTTTCATGTTCGTAACTTCCTTCTTCTAGATCGAAAACGGATCGAAATTTCATACGGATAACACCGACGACAACTTACAAATACACACTTACTTTACAGACGTGAATGTCGTCGACATTTAGTGCGACTTTATAGTCAGACGACTTGAGCATTTTGATTTATTGCTACATCATTTGTACAAGTCATGAAGTGTCAACTAAACTTCTTTCCACTGTTGCCAGATTTCGTTATTTAAGAGAATCTTTTTTGATATTTCTGTACGAACTTGTACATTCCGATGTATGCAAAATTAATTTGCTATTATTTCAAATAATATCGTTTTAAATGCACTAATTTAGTACTAATAATGTCAAAATAAGGCCACTCAGATAAATTAATAATTAAGTCAAGAGATCTGACAAAAGTGCTAACGTACTACTTTCTCGTCAGGAAATAATTAAAAATTATAATTGAAAGAGTTTAATGTCGTAACAGATTTACAAAGACTTGAAAATATATTCGCAAAGTCATACTAATTAAAATTATATGTCGGTTAATAAGCGAAATTCTCATAAATTATAATTGTTTTGTCATTGGGAATACTTTATTTTATTTATTTCAAGGAAACTTTCGTAAAAGTTCGTAGATAATCCAATGGAAATCCCATCGTGCGTTTGATGCCCGCGCAAAAAGAAAACATAATTGTGAGTTTTTTTAGGTATCATAGATATAGATTCTCTAGGTATTTTACGACATTGAACGAATTCCCGAGACTACATAAAGATGCCAATCCGGGGATTCTTACCTAATTCATGACTACGAATGAAACATGATCAAACCAACGATAAATGAAAAAGAAACAGAAACCTGAAAAAATTGAGAGCAAACAATGACTGCATCAGTTTTTTTAGAATTTCTAGGGAATCATTATGATATATTGCTTAGTTAACGATCAAACCATTAAATTTATATATAATTCAAACTTTTATGTTATTTGAGTGAAGAAATAAAAATAAAAATATCAGGATTGTTGTCAAATAGTTGCTGTTTAACCAAAACAATGGGCGTATACATGCACTGATTGATTCTGGCAAAAATTCACAACTGTAGTTTCAGACCCAGCCTATCCTATTATTCAGATTAAGTAGTTTCACACTTCGGCCAGATTCTGAATTTTAAAAACTATTTAGAAGCTTTGAAGTTTTCGCCGAATCGAAAAATCTAAATAGCAGTTTAAAGGCATACCAAAAGAGGCATTACCCTTCGTGGGGAAAAGCTATGTGAAGATTACTTATATAGATAAAAAGCTAAATCAGCCTTCATTTTCTTTGTTAGACCACGACCTTTTTAATTTACCCTTATATTAAACGACTGCTGCTTAACTATAACTATATCCTACAACATAGTAAACAAAACATGTAACTATTTTCAGTGAAATTGGACACATATAATATGCGAACAAGTAAGGATTACAAGTGAAGGAACAATTTTTAATTTCAATATCTAATCGGATAACTACCAATTTCAATTTAACATACTGGAAATATGATCATGAAAACTTTTAATTGTCTTTCGATGTTTAGTATTTTTACTAAAAGTATCTGCCTATTATATATATATATATATATATATATATATATATATATATATATATATAAGATTTAGAGGTTAGACAGTTAGGTGTTATGTACATATATATCTTCAAAATATCTTTTCTCAAACCGCTTCAATATATTTGTTACAAAGAATTTATCACACTCCTTCAATAATGGAAACTATTGATAGCTGGCAACATAACGCAGGTTTCCGAATTATGAAGATATAAATTTGTTTTTTTTTTAATATAGCCATAATACAAAAGATGATACCATTATTTTCTGGTCGGCTTGAAAGAAATCCTCAACAGTTTATTTTCCTTCATTCTTTGAAAAGAGTATGTGGTTTGAATTCATATTACTATGGTACTTTGAAAGAGGAATCATACGTGATAGTTGATGTTTACAAAGCAGACAACAAAGACTATTAAAACTCGACTTACATCAATCGTATTCTATGTTAAAATTATAAAAAGTTAAAAAATATTTGCTCGAAGCAAATATTGTCTGCGTGATTAGATATTTTCACAAAACGGTACTACTGATATGTGTTTATTTTGATTTATTACCTCTTCTTTTTTAGTACATTTCATATTCTGAATTAGCACTTGACATGACTTGAACACAAGCTGAGAATGTCTTCGTAATCTTTTCGTTCATTACTCGTCTTTCCTCCGTCTATTCTTTAATTTATCTTTGAATGTTCATTAGAATTCTTAATATTTCTTCTATAACTTGGTGTTCATAGTACGTGACCACTACATTGTGTGACTAACGAAACGCAGTTCGCGCCTGACCTGTTGACACTTTCTATTGTCGTACCGTTTTTACGATCATTTTTATCACTGCTCACACATAAATCAAATTACACCCTTAACTTTAATTTGTTACTAGAATTTTGTTTTTATTTGTTATAAATTATTTAAATAATAGTTTATACACAGTGATTGAAATAATTAATTTTTTTTAGTTTAGTTGGCAAAAAAGAAACATATGTACCATCTAGTAACAGTAACTATATGTTCTGTATTATTATATTTACCTACGCAGTTATGAGCAAATTGTCGTTCATGCCATTTTATTACTTTTTCGTTTATTTTACATTTCATTTTGTTTACCAGCGTTTGATTCAGTCTTTCATTTAATCGTTAGAAAAGGGGACATTAACTAAAGTAAATACTATTGGTATTAATTATTTATATAAAAATATTTTGAATTCTTTTTTATTAATAACCGGGTATTGATCGGTGACAAGTATTCCAATGGTATTAGAATCTGTTACGTTATTGATTAGTTTATTAAATTATTAGCGCTCTGTGTTTTTGAGGTAAGAATATAAGCATATCCTGCAAAGTGGTCTACTAAAAGGTGTAAATATCTCTTTGTTGATCGTGAACCTCCAAAACCTCCAATCGTGTCTATTGACACTATTTCAAAAGGTTTTATGGCAGGATATAAATGTGACATTAGACCATACTTATCTCATCCTCAAATTTTGTTTTTTATACATATCTTACAACTTTTACAATGTTTTTTAAATATTTATCGTTAAATTTCTTACTGTATATAATGGACCAATTTTGTTTTGCATTTGTTTCACACCTACATGACACATATTTTCGTGTATATCTTTCATAAGTGTTTATTGAAGTCTTCCGATAAAATAATTCTTTCACATTTTCTAACCTTTTTATAGTAAACATTGTATATTGATATTATTAATTTTGATATTTTATTTTGTATATTTACGTTGTTTTCTTTACCTGTAATAATGTCATCCACTCTTATCATGTTAACAATATTTATCTGTGTCCTCACCTGCTTTCAATACTGGGTTTCTGCTTAAACAATCCTATCTTCATAGCGGGATTGATCAGAATGCTGATTTGATATCCAGTGTTGTAAAATATGTTGAGTTTCTTGTCTTGATCACTAGGTCGTCGATCATTGGGAATGGTTGAGCTTGAGGTACCACTATTTTATATAGATCTCTGAAATCTACACATAATCTTGACTTTTTGTTATCTTCTTTTTTGAAAGCCAAATTTACCTGCGCCGAAAATGGACTATAATGCTATTGTACTTGCTATTATAGATATATATATATATATATATATATGTATATATATATATATATATATATATATATATATATATATGTCCATGAGTAGATCAATACGTGCTTCATATTCTTTGACCGTGCCAATGTCATATTTATCTTTTGCAAAGATAGATTTGCAAGTGTCAATTAGTTTATATATTTTTGACTTTTATTAAGTATTTAAGTTACTAATATTTATTTTGAAACCTTCTTCCTTTAAGTGTTCATTTAAATGTATCAAACATGGATGTGTTTTATGTTTAACTTCTTTAGGAGTGTTATTTTTATAATCGTCCTTATTCAGAGGATCTATTACATCTTCTCTTATTATTTCTTCTTTCTTGAGTGTAAATTGTTTTATTATATCCAGTCGTATTTAATTTTTTCTTCTCCATCAATGATATAAACATTGGTTTTTTCTTCTATATATAATTTTTTTATTTTAGTAGTTGTCAAATCATTTGTGATTTTAACAGCAAAATTATCACTTTTTAAATCATCCTCTCCTTCTCCTTTCAGTCTTATTAATTTGGAATTAATTACAGAAACGTTTGAGCTTGAATAAAATGTCACAAATGTCTCTAATTGACCATTCAATAATAATTTTAATTTAATTAATGGTGTTATTATTCGTTTTTATCATTGATTTTAGTTCAACATCATCCACAGAATTGTTCACGGCTTTACTACTGTTTTTCTTCTGGTTGTATTCTTTTTTTGTTTGAACCAGCACTTTTATTCAGGATGAAAGCGAATACCTTTATTTAAATTTTCACAAGTCTTACATAGTTTTATTTTATTAGTCTTTCTTTTATAATATTTTTTTTTGCTATTCTAACTAAAGTTCTTCTTGTTCGCCATGTGTTCATGCTTTCCAATTTCATTGCAGAGGCTTGCATTTGATTTTACGGTTTACGTATCTGTTTTATCCATTCTGTAGTTTGGTAATCCCATTACAATAAGATTTATAATTGTTTTGGGTGTCGATGTACTTGTTGACCTCTAACAACAGTCTACTTTTTAGTGGCATATTACAGTAACGATCTTAGAACCTACCTTTATTTCCATATGATTCACAAAACTTATCCTTCCATATTGACCATTTCGCATTCATTGTCAGTTTTATACATATACTGCAGTACCAATCTTAACACCTTTTTTTGTAGAAGATGTTTTAAAATCTTAATTTTCTCTTCATCCTGTAGAATCTCTAATTTTCCACATTCTATCTCAAATTCACTAATATGTCGTTTTATAAGACAATTTCTTCGAACTTGTTAGGAATTGAAAAATTCAATTAAACAATTGCGTTGCTCTGAAAACAAAGATTGTTTATTTTAGTACTTACATACACACGATAATAATTACACAGTTTAACTTAAGTAGTACTATACTACCGGAAAACAAAGAAACGACATTTAAAGTTTATTATTTAAATAGTCAATTCCTTTTTATACGATTCTTTTAATATAACTAAACAATCTGAATAACCATCGTAAGTTCTGTCAAGTAAAAATAATCTGCTTTGCTGACCATCTTGGCCGCCATTACACACAGCGTCATCTATGAGTTTACCAACCGGAGAGTGCTGTACCAATTAAAAAAATATAATTTCTTTACGTATATATATGTATATGCACACACACATACACGTGTGTGTGTGTATGTATGTAATTATGAATATGTATATTAGTTATGTAACGAATATTCGCATTCACATTCGTATTCCCAAGAAATGATGCGAATGTTTGGCGAATGTTTGGCGAATGTATTTGACAAACAAAAAGGAATTATATATGGAATAATATGAATATGGAATGATAAAACATTTTATTAGATTTATGTTTTTTTATTTATTAATGATTATTTGAATAAGAAAAATATCTTGAAAAAGTATTGAGGTAGGCAACTAAATTAATAATATTTACTCTTTTGTTCTTGTTAATTTAATTAAAATATTCACAACTAAACTCAAAAAACAAAATGATGAATGTCCTTCCTAACATATAAAATAATTCAAATTCTAAATTATAATATATTTTATGAAAAAAGAACTTGAAATATCTATTCAAATTAAAATAGATATTTAAGATTAATACGTCTTGTTACGAATATTTAAGATTTGTACTTATTCAGCAGATTATAAATAGGTGCTATTTTTAATTAAAGCTTCTTTTTACAGAAAAGAAAACGATTATTTAAAACAAAATTAAACTTCTAATATCCAAAATATCATATAACCATTGGCTTCAATTATATATTTTTCCCCCTACTATTTTTTTCTAAGAATCAAATGAAATATAAACTCAAAAAACAAAATAATGAATACTTAACTACTTGTAAATAAAGTTACAATTTCTTGGTACAGGTACGGTAACAAACAATATTTATTTATAATACAGGTAACAAACAATATTTATTTATAATACAGGTAACAAACAATATTTATTTATAATACAGGTAACAAGCAATATTTATTTCTCTTTTAAACAAAAGTAAAGTTCTAATATTCATAATGTTTTTTAAGTTTTGATTTCAATCATATATTTTTTTACTATATATTTTATTTGTCTATGAATTAAAGATAATGAAATATAAACTACACAATCATATATTAATAACACAGTTGACCACTAGAATAATTAAATTTGCTGTAATTTTAATTTTTTAGTAATTAAATGGAAATAAAGGAAAGTTAAGCATTAAAAATAATAGTTTTGAGGCTCTTTCTCCATGCAACCTATTTGGATGAATTGTGTAAAGAAGTCCAGCTCCACTAAAACTCTTTCACTGGACACACTTGTGGCTGGAGTTACCAAATATTCTCTGGCTACAGGAGAAAGAGTACTATATTTATTGCTATTTACCTCTACCAAAGAAGTGGGTCTTTTTCATTTTCACTACGTTTATCTATTACATACTTATTAATATTTTTTTTAATTCTCCTGCATTCTCAGTAGAATCTTGTAGTAAGTATTTCTAAACGACTGGCACTGGAGCCAAAGTTTTCCTTATCCTGATTAGTAAGTCTAGGTCGCTTTGGATTTGAACAAGAAGGCAAGTTTAAGACGTCGTTCCCAATTAAATCTAAAATATTTTTGATGACCTGATCTTTGGTTAAAGGATTTTTGAAAATTTTCAATTTGTACTTCGGATCAATAAAAGTTGTAGCAAATAATCTGTCGTTTTCGAAGTGAGCAAATCAGCGCCTCATCTCTTGTTTTAAACCGATAATAGTGTTCTCAGTGCATTCGTCAGATGCATCAAATTCATCAATCACTTTTTTCAGGATGGCAAGCAACGGAATCACTGAGGATATGGAAATATTGGTTTCACTTAGTTCTCTTGTTATTTCCTCAAAGGGTTTAAGCAATGTAATTAATTTTTCCACTATTATCCATTCTTCTGAAGTTAGTTGTGAAATTTTGTTGTTAGTGGAAGCAAAAAGGCACAGCGAATCTTTGATTTTTGAAATGCGTTATGACATTTAAAAGTTGCTGTTCCTTCTCCCAACACACTCTTGGATTATCTTCAGTTTCAGTTAATTTAGTTTTTCTTGTAGATTAGCAAGTTTGTCTTGAGCTAACTTAGAGTGGTTAAAATGTGTTGCTATCTTTTTAAATTTGTTCATAATTGCAATGATTGATTCTTGTGACTTAAGCCCTTCCTTAATAACAAGTTTTTGGTGTGATAAACAATCAATGTTTTAAAAATGAAATACCTTTTTTTATGTTTAGAAATGAAATACCTTTTTTTCATGTTAGTGCCATATTTTTATATTTTCACCTATATGTCGGCCATTATTAAATACTTCTGCTTTCAAAACAATCATTTTTCTTTCAAAAGTTTTTGTAATTCCGTGACAACTGAAACTTATCAGCGATACCACAGAGCAAGAATCAGACCAGATATCTATTGTTAACGCTATTTTTTCAAATTATTGTTTTAATTACATAATTTTATCTTTTACTTTACCATAACGTAAATAAAGGAAGTAAAATATTGCCGAATTATTAAATTATGTGAGGGGTATACTTGGTTGATCAATCTTACAAATCCGATGCATTCCACAAAACTAAATGGTAAGTCCTCCAATGCGATCATTTCGCCAATTAAATTATCCAGCTCCAAACACTTGGCATTGTTGTTATCCCATTTTTTATTTTTTTTGACGCGGTCACTTAAAGATATTTGCTTTAGGTTTAGGTCGGTTTTGCTGCATTATTGCGAAGAGGACGGCAAAGAGTTTATTTTAGCAGCATCTCACTTTTAATTTTGTCATCTTTTTAATTTGTCATATTTATTTTTATGTTTAGCTTCTAGGTGATTTCGCATAGCACTCGTGGTCCTTCTTTGCGCTAGTACTTTTTAATAACACAACTTACACTTCACATTTTCAGCGTCATAAATTGTGAAATAAGTCCAAACTTCGCAAACATGTGATTTACTCGTGTTTTTATATCACTTTGTCACTTTTCAATATCAATTAAATTTGACAAACGCAATAAAACTAATCTCTAATCAAAACAAATCTTTTCGAATGAAGTTTATATGACTAACTTCGTTCATTCAATCTGTATAAGGTCGGTTGTGTTCGGTTCAAACATGGCCGACACGAAATTTTTGCGCGCTTTATTTCAAAGTCAACATTTGGATATAAATATTCGCATTCGCATTCGCGAATATGAAAAATCCAACATTCGTTACATCACTAATGTACATTCGTTACATTACGGTGACGCTTATTTTCTGACTTAATTTTTTAGTTTATACCTTCTAATTTTATTGGTCGAAAAAATTTTATGACATTTGTAGTACGTGGCGACTTGCATTTAAATATATTAAAATATGCAAAAAGAAGTTTCCGTTATACTAGGTTAGTCCAGGTTACGGTACGTTAAGTTATGATAGGTTAGGTTAAGTTACGTTACGTTATGTTACGTTAGTTTAGGCTAGGTTATATCAGGTTTTGTTAGATCAGGTTGTATTAAATTTCTCGCACCAGAGCCGTTGACTACCTACTGAATTTATTTTACTGATAAAAAGAGGATTTTTCCTTTAATCACAGTCTTTAGTCTCCGCTGCTTTTTAAACTATAAATTGATTAGCTTAGGTCAAGTTTAGGTCAGTAATAAATACGATTAACGAAAAAATTTATTTCTTTTAATGTGCTGCTCACGGGAACGAAGTTAGGAAAGGTTCAACACGACATTGCCGGGTATGGAAGAGACGGCTTTTCCGGTTTTTTTGACAACTAAAATCACCTTTCACCACAATAACACATACATTGGAAGAAGATATTACTTAATACGCCTTTAATAATAATAATAATATAGCCCTGTTATTCGGATCTATTATACAGTTCTTTATATAACCAAACTTAAAATTAAAGAAACTATAACATAAAATAATCCTATCTTATTAATTTAATATTTTCTGTTTCTTTATTTCCTGTGGATCCGTTTGGTCCAGTCGGCAAAGGCCTCTTCCAACCTTTCTTATGATTGAGGTACAGTTTATCTTTGTCTTCTTCTTTTGTTGGAAGGTTGTGGTCTCTTTTCCCCACGATGAAAAGTCGGCTTGGGGAAGTTTTGAGGTTTGTTATGTTTTTATTATCAGTTACCTTGGTACCCCTTTAATAAGCTATAACTTATTAACAGAAGTTTCGAAAACGTAAGTAAATTGAAAGGTAAATTTTTGCTTGACGTTCTAGCTCTCACAACGTAAATAACGTTACATAACACAAACAAATTAATGTTTAAACTTTCATTAAATAATAATTATAAAATGCGATTTTTCTCCTCTTCTTTTTATCCCGTATAATGTTTATTGAAATTCGGTTTTATTTCACTATTTGGTCTTCTTATATGCGGAGAAAAAAATCTGTTTAATTTTGTAGGTGCACGAGTGCTTTATGCCACTTTCACTGTAATCTACGTAGTAAATGTATCCTTAACAAGCTTTTGTGAAATTCATTGACTATCAGTCTACTAAAACAGTAGGATAATTTCAATTTTAACAAATATCGCTTAAACAATGATAAAGAAATTAAGTCACAGTGATAGCAAAACAGACACTCTTAAACATAATTAATATCATCGAGTGTAGGAATTTGAACACAAACGTCTTTTAATAACAAACCAGTACGGTATTCTTATATTACAGTAGGATAATAATTCTTTAAAGATATTCTCACTAATTAATAATATTCTCACTAGTCCATAATTGTAATTTGAAGCTACAAGTTTTGGTCTAACATTATTGTGCCTTATCGCCGTGAAAGGAACGTTCCGTTACTACCTGTATTTCCCTCAATGTTTTTGTCGGAAATAAATTTATTTCTAGTACATCTTTCACGAATGTGAATATCAATAGTGCCGTTTCTGTTGGTTACTTCAGGCAAATCCGTATCTTTATCAAAACCTACTAGCGTCTCATTTGATATGTTTAATTGTCTAAGATTATTTTTCTAAAATTTGTTGCTTCTCCTCTGTTAATATTAAGAACTCGACTTGCACAAATAGTCTAATTTTTTGGACCCATATTCAGACAAATTTCACAGTTACGATTGTCGTTTAATTTCTGATGAATACCTGTATTATCTTTCTAGTACCTATATTTATTATTGTTAATTTGAATTAATTGATTTTTAATATCTATTACTTCATGGGCGAAAATATCGCCAAAATTTTCTATATCAATTTGAAATATTTTTAATAGAATCGATTCAATCTCAATTGTGTCGCGTTTTAAATTTTTTTTAAAAATGTTATGACACTGACTATTTCTAATTGTATTGACAAATAGCCCCATACATCAGTTATTACAATCACTTAGGCCGAATGTTCACATTTGGGTACATAAAGAAAACATCAATTTTCTCGGAAAATAATCTGAAAATACCACTTTTTTCAGTGTTTCCTTGCTCAATAGTAGCTAATTTAATTGGAATAAAATCTGGAGTTACATACTACAAAAAAAATTCAGGTCTGAAAGGGTTAATGAACGCAATTAATTATTCGCTGAGTGCGTGACGTCAACGTCATCTAGTGTCCGCGACTTTAATAGTGCGTCAATTTTATTTGCGCGCTTCAAATTGACTGCTTTGGTAAATATTTACTTGAATATTGTAAAAATAACGAAAGACCTTGACTGTGATTTTTTTATATTATATGCAATTTTTTTTTATTTTGTGTTTTCAATTGTTCCTTTATTATTATTGTCGAAGAAAAGTAAGTATTATTTGAGTTTTCAATAAAATAATGCTAAGTTATATTAGATTGTTTGTCTTGTTATTTATTGTAAAGTAGAGAAAAAAATATCCAAATAAATGCTTTTGTTAACGAATAGGAACAAGATTTTAGGTGTCCATACCCCAAGTATATAACATCTTTTCGTTTTCAGCTCAACAAAATTCATTCAATAATCTATGTACTACCCATAATATAACCGTCCACCCACAAAGTCAGAGGGAATGCATTTTACATTTAGAATATAGAGTAGTCTAGAAGCCAAGATTACGCGTGCAAGACTCCTGAAATGAATAGTATGAAAATACCGTTAGACACAACCCCGAATGGTTGTGTGATTCCCTCCTGCAAAAATATCGCTGGACTTCAAAAGAGTCAAATTTTTTCACTTCTTTTCATTTAATAACTTTGCATACTAAATACACTTAAATATATTACGTAAGGAAGAAAATGGTGAAAGTATATCCATTCTATTGAGCAGCAAACCCCTGACATTCACGATTTAACTAAATGTATTGACGGGTATATATCCGTTAGTGTCCTTGTTTATCTTTCCAATTTTATCAAATGCTCATTTTGTTTAAAACTATGGTTTCAAATGTTTTACGGTGACCGAATTGAGAAATAAATGTATGATATATTACCCCTTACAAAATGGTTTGAAATTTGCTATATTAGTGAAACGCACGTACGTAAAATATCGAATGGGTAATTCATAATATTTTAAAATAAACAAGTTATTTATTGCTATCTCAATTTTTAAACAATTAATTGGAAAAAAATATATTTTCTTTATTAGATTATAGTGAAGTTAACAGCCCCGGCCATATAAAAAAAACTCAATACCTCCTTTTATTGAAAAATATTTAGATTACACCAAGTTGCTAAATGCGAAAGTTTAATTAATAATTGTTATCCAAAAAGACAATACTACGTAAAATTAAATTAACAAAAAGGAAGTTTGCGATATATATATATATATATATATATATATATATATATATATATATATATATTCATTCCATTCCATTAAAAAAGGGAATCTTTGTAAACAAACCAATTTGATAGTTCAGGTATTTTACAAATTTTGTAAATTTGTGTCTTGCATTCACGTTAGTAAATTTATATGGATTTATTCGATGTTTGAGATTATAAGGTATACTTTTTTAGTATGCACATTTACACTATACACAGGATAGAAATATTTTACATTTAAAAGGAATTCAAATAATTAAGGTGAAGTATGTCGAACAATTTATAATAGTAACTGTTACATAAAAAAACGTGTCTATAAATAATACCAACAAGTTTCGGTAGAAATACTAGTTTAATTTAATGTTAGTTATACAGTAAATGAACTTATTACAAAATAATTACAAAACCTTATTTTTGAGTAATCATTAAAATATTTTTTTTTAAACGTAAAATACAATATACTAATGTATAAAAAACACGAAATACAATAATATTTCACAGAAAAAAATATCTGCATACATCATAACATCACAATGAACCTGCGCCTCGACATTGGATTATCACACCTATATCACTGAGAAATGTACGTATCTGAAGTGGCAGAGCTTGATGCCGATTCTCCAATATTCATTATAAATCTATCTATTACATCGTTTATCAACATCAATGTTTGTTTCAAAGTTTTTTCATTGGTGATAAATATAATATAATTCCACTAGTTCCATACCAGAAATCAGCCATTTTAATTACACACAATGAAAACACACTTTAAAAATAATACATATCACTACATTACACACCTAACTTAACCCTATAAAACGCACAATATTATAATAAACTTAATATAATACAAAATAATGAAATAATTTTTCGTAATGCTAAATATTCAGAGAGCAATAATCGAACATGGCAAGTTGAGTTCGCGCCTTGTAGACTAAACACCCACGCCGTCATGTTGGCAGCATCGCATTGTCTTAGGCTCAGCGGAAACCGCTAAGTTGGTATTCGTGTGCATACAGTTAACGAAAAAATATAATTGATGTCTTTCATCTATACACATTTCACATAAGGCGTGTGACCTTTGTGAACATATAAATAATGGGTATCGCAAATAATTATACTAGCTGTGCACTCGGATTAATTTGGATTTGTTAGTCCTATGTACATTTATACATGGTCACTTCAATACAATTGTTAGGTTTCGTGTTTGTGCAACAGGCAGTCAGATAAATAACCACACAGATCCGCGTTGGTTGTCCTCAAAATAAAAACTAATAATTTAGTTTTACCAAACATACATATCTGAATATAAAGTAAAATTTTATTGTCCCGCAAAATTCATAATCACAAATCGGCACTTTATTTCATAAACCGTAAATAATGCCGGATATTAACATTAAAGCTTTTTCTAATGTTTCAGATATAAATATGTATAACATTAAGAATAATCATCGAAAATATACATCAAAATAAGAATAAAAGCTCAGCTATTATAAAAACACTATCCTGAAGTACGTATATATTATGTAGGCTACACTGCAAAATATTGTATTACCAATACTTATTTGAAGAAAATAACATGTCACAAAGTTTGTTTAATTATCTATATTCCAAATATACCATAAGTATATTTGTATAAAACGCAATAAAATCTAGAAATACAGCAACGTAAGCTGACACATTGTAGCTATCTCACACTAATTCCTTATAATATTAATGAATAGTACATATCCTCCAGGCTTTTTCAGTGTCGAAATTTCCATTATTTTCACAAAATGTTTTAGAATAAAAATAGAGATTATCCATTTTTACCGTGTAAATTTGACAATTCCTATCAGTAAAACAATGGTGTTACACTTGTATTTATAAAATTATTTATGGTGAAATTTTATGAAGTTAATATTTTAATTATGTATATAGTTTAATAATACTCTGGGTAAAATACAATGAGTTTTATAAATAGTTGTCTGCTGATGGAATATATTTATACCAACCATATTTTAACTGACAGAAAAAGTTAAACATGGACAATGACAGAAAAAGTTAAACATACCATTTCTGTTTTTGAAAGAAAGATTTTAAGAAGTATTTTTGGTGGTCTAAACTGTAATAATATCTGGAGAAGAGGACCTAACTCTGAACTTTACAAATTATTTAAAGAACCGGATGTGGTCAAATACATCGCAATTCAGAGAATAGAATGGGCAGGGCATTTGAACAGAATGGACGACAGTCGGGCAACAAAAAAAATCTTCTCAGCCAGACCATTGGGCTCCCGAAAAATAGGAAGACTTAAACTTAGGTGGCTCGACTGCCTGGAAAAAGACTTTAAAATCCTAAGTGTAACGAATTGGATGTTTCTGGCCAAGAACAGGAAAGCTTGGAAGTTGATTCTGCGGAAGGCAGGGGCCCATCCCTGGGCTGTCAAGCCATTGAAGAAAAAGAAGATATTTTAACCGTCAAATTCGTTTGTTTACAAAGATTCTCTTTTGAAATTAAATGGAGTATAGCTTTTACCCGCGTTCCGCTTGCACGGTTATAGTTTCAAACTTACAGGGAGAAATTAAAACAAACAGCACCGCCTAGAATGATTAAGGGAAATTAAATACTAAGTCTTTATTTTCATGACATTATAATACAAATGGCAATTAAAACTAAAAAAACAAAAATATTTCCTTCTAAATTAGGGTTTAAAGGGAATGATTCTGTTGCTCTTTTATATTGCTTATGTAGCGCTTCGACATTGCTTCTTTATTCTTTTCATATACTTTTTCATTTTTAAATAAGGATTTTCCTAAAGAAATAACATTTCCCTCAATAAAAAGTAGCCTATGTCATTTCCCTGCCCGCCAACTATAAGCACAAAAATACATTGATCCTTTGCTCCGTTGCGACGTAAAATAAGGACAAACTAACACATTTTCGCATTTTTAATATTAGTTAAAATGAGATTTCTGCTAAAAAGGCAATCTATATAATTTCCCGGCCATTCTCAGTGAATAAAATTACGTCGAACTATTGCTGCGTTACGACGTGAAAAAAGGACAAACTTTTGTATTTATAATGTTAGGATAATTTAGAATAATAGCTGTATTAATAATTGTAACAGATCATATTTTATAACGCTAATAATTTGTTTAAAATTAAAGTGGAAATAAAAGAAATAAAACATTCGTTTCATTTATAGGCCCCTTCAAATAATTTATGGCGTACCACTAAAGAAACATTTCCACGAATTCTAAGGTTTATGACATGTGAAATAAACATTATGGATGGTTCATTACAAGTTTAAATTTATTTTATAAGTTATTATAAGTTCAGCTTTCGGGCAAATATCTCAAATTAAATTCGAAACAAGATGTTGGGCACTATACAAATGAAAATAGGGATGGCTGTAGTTTATCTACTGTAATATTTTTTCCTGCGTAAATATATATATGTATATATATATATATATATATATATATATATATATATATAATATGTAATGATACGTTTTCATTACATACTAATATCATTTAATATACTTAAAATTCTTGGCTAATAAGCCAAGCAATACACAATACAATAGTAGTATTGTACGGCTGCATATCTGTATGCGCCGATTTCCTACTTTATGACTTGTCTATGACTTGGTATAACTTCGGTACAAAAAAATGCTAATTTTAGTGATTTTTTAAATTAAGGTATATACACGAAAATAATGCATTTAAAAAAAATAAGGCTCAGTCTCGATTATTTTATTATATAATAAAAATTGATTTTAAAAAAATTTACTCAGTATGAATATCTCATGTCAATTATTAACTATATAATACACACTCAACCAACAGTTAAACAGAAATGTTAATAACAAAAATTTAACAAGTGAAAAATAAGACTTTGTAATGTATTTAAAAGATAAATTATTACGATGTTTGAATTTTTAGTTTATAATATAATTTTTTTTAAATTATGATTTAAAGGATTCATAATCCTCTTTACTTAGTTAAATTTCATGTTTTTGAACAGTGAAATTTTCATTGTTGATAAAATGCATTTGTTCTATATTTTTAATTTATAATGAAGAAAATTAATAAACTAAATATTTAACAATAAAATTTATGGCTGGTAAAAGTGAATGTTTTTGTTAATATTAAGTGAGATAGACGTCGTTTTTTTAAAACTTTGTACATTTTTGTTTATCTCTGATTTAACTGTTTCTCTTATTCACCATTAACATGTTGTTAAAATGTAAATGTAAATATGATTGTTAAAAATGTAGTACATAATGATCAATTTAGAGTGAAAATAGTGAAAAGAAATTTAGCAATAAAAAAATGGAGATATCTTTTTTTATCCAATAAATTTTAAGTAATAAAACAAATTGCCATCGTAACCTACCGTAAACCGGATTTACTTTGACTTTGCGGGTAACTTTGGCAGTTTTTGGAGCTACATTGACACAGAATATTTTCCACTATTACTGAAAAAGTTGATGAAAGATTCTATTACAAAATTAAAAAAAAATTATAAAGCTCCTTCAGATCTTATTGACTTTATCAATTTGGTCCCCAAGCTGTGTTGCAAAAGCTTCCATTTGGAGTAGACATAAGAACCAGGAAGAGTTCTCGATAATAGCTTACTCAAATTCCTCACAGAAACAAGGGGATATATTTCTGAGAGATTACACTACAGAAGAGGTAAAAAAATCCTTCACAGACCAGGAACTCAATTGATTCATGTTGAAGTACAGTCATGTGATGCAACATAAGCTGAGGCGACTATTGGGCAAGATCAAAAAGGAGTTTCTAAGCAATAGGAGAAGGAATTCATATCGGTGCAAAACGAAGAGGAAGCCATTCTTGAGCAAGGTAAAGAGAATATTCTTATAACTGAATCAACTACTGGACTTTCCAAAAGACTGCTGGATCTGTACGTAATTCAAAGAGAAGAATCGGTTACATGACGAAAAAACTTTATGACAGCTCTAGTTCATCTGAAAATTAAACATACCACTTAGTGAGATGAAAAAAAATAGAGACGAGTCTAACCTGTGCACTATTTGCAAATGACACATACTATAGTTCAACAAAAGAGTGGATCTGTTGCGTCACCTGTCTGCAGTGGGTATGTGGCACTTGTAACAGGGGGTCTAAAAAATTTACTAACGATATGAAAATACAGACTAATTTTCTACTTTTTTTATTTTTGTAAGCGTTCGTTAAGTTTAAATGTTACTAAGAGATTGTTCATATTGGTAATACAACTTTTAATTATTTATAACGACTGATTTCGACGAGAAGACTGATTGTTTGTAACTAAGTCCTGTTAATGAGTAAGAAATTGTTTAAATAAATACCTGATTTTTGTTATAGCAATACTTTTCTTTATTATATTTTGCCTTTTTAATAATTATAGAAATGTAAAATCATATATATTTTTTATTTAAAAGGTGTCAAACAAACCCGTACTATTTTTAACCTTGATTTCTATTCAAAATAATGCCATGTCAAAGTAACCCCAGACTAGAGGTTACTTTGACACATTTTAAATAAAAAAAATGTAAAAAATGGGAGTCTAAGGGGTGCCATTTCTCACAGATTTTAAAACCAATGTCTCTATTGGTTTTTTGCTAAATTACAATATTTGACAAGTGCCTTTCGATATTCCCATTTTTGCTACAGCGAGCGCTGCAGTCGACTTAGTTACCCCTATTCTGTAGTTCACATCCTGCCAATACGAACTTCTTCAAATGATCCTGATAAACTAAACAGAATTTATATGCCCCATGAGGATTGGACTGCGTTAAGGTCCACTTGGTACTTCACATGCTTTACTACTGATATTTTTTCGCACCCTTCAATTTCGTTTAAGGTCATGTGCACAAATCGAGATAAATAGACACTAATATGTGTTACATTTTTTATTTATTAATAATTTCTTAATCCAGAATGGATTACGACTAGTATGCCCAAAAGATAAATGTGTCTTGAGAATAATTTTTTTATAGATTTTTTAGTAAAATATACACTATTATATTTTGTATTGTTTGTAGAATCGGAATTTGGACCTTCGATTTTTTTTCTACTGATCTTAATCTTTTATATTGTATGAAATATTGTCGTTATCTTAATTAACCACGAAATACTAACATAATAATTAACAGAATAACATTTTATCCAATCCGCTTTAGCTGTGATGCGTTTTAACTCGTTTGCGATGGGCAATAAACGAATCGCGAAATGCAATCGTGTATTATTCAAGACATTTTAATAGTAAGCATATTATATTATTAATACGCTTATCAATCTATTCGACCTTATACGTTTCAACTTTATACGTTTTAGCTGTAATACATATATACGATATCTGTTTAAACCATATAGTAATTAGTCAAATTTAAAATATGAAATAATCCGCATATTGAATAGGGCTAACCGAAAGCTAAAATGTTCCCATCACTGTAGTTCGTAACCTATCGTCCGTACCTACAAAAGTGACGTATTTTGATAAGACACCGTTATAATGATACAGAACGATTTGTAGGTAAGAAACAAATATCTTAAGTCATCAAATCATTAAAATAATTCATAATAATTGGTTTTTACCATTATAAACTACTTTAGTCATGAGATATTACGGTGATAACATCTGCCCAGTCATGCTTCGTTAATTCAATGTCATCTTATATAGGTAAGCTATCGGTGAGACGAGCTGATTAATGGAAGGGAGGATGGTATGTATAACTCCGCATCTATTAAAATATTTTTTTAAGTCTGTGAAGAAAATAAGAATAGGAACACTTTTAATTAAACAAATAGTACTTGATAAAAACAAACACCTTCCTTGAAGCCTAGAAAAGTAGTTCTCAATATCGATACGTTAATTTACTTCCGTTTTTGTCAAATCAATATATGTATCAACGAAGTCATATGTAAAAATTGACTTATAAAAGAAATTGAGAATTTAAAAAATAAATTTTAATTTTGAAATAATATAAAAAATAACGAATTTTGAAATTAATATTTTAATGTATTGAGATTGTATCTGTCTTGTATGAAAGCTAATAAAAAGGTTGGTAATAATATAGTTCATCACAAACATATTAATCTATATATTTATAAAAGAAAAATGAAATAAAAGAGCTTAACTTTATTTATTTAGGAACGACAAAGTAAATTTATCTTCTCAAATGGTCACTACCATTAATTGATTATGACCAGAATCGAGGTTTTTAGTTATGACGTATGTATGTATTTATTGTTTCAAAGGTAATGTCAGCTGATGTAAGCATAATGTATACCAATTTCCCCATTTGGGAAATTGGTATACATTATGCTTTTAAGTTAAAATATATAGAATTAGTTATTATTATTCACTTAAATTTGCACTAGTGTTTAGATTAAGTATAGATCTGCCAGCTTTCATACATCCCATACAGAAAGTAGTGGTAACTTTTTATAGAGCCCATTGACGCCGACCTACCAGGTGGCGCTTCGAGTAGTGCCAGCGCCTAGGTAAATGGCACTCTTTAGATAGAATCATCATCCATAGATGGCATTGTAATATAACATTGAGTTCATATTAATATTAAATTATTCATTATAAAATTAAAAACTTGTTAAAAATACAGGTTGGTCCAAAAGTCCGTTAACATTTCATAAGATGATAAAAAAACTAGTTATATGAAAGAAAAAATGTTTATTTATTCTGAAAGTACACAATTTGGGATTTTATTTCTTAAAAATCACATCGTCCATATGCGATCATTCATTTTTTTGACACTGCTGCAACCTGGATTGGAAATTTTCAATGACCGACTGACAAGTGTTTCGGGAAATGTTTTGCATTTCCTCGCGAATATGAGCCTTTAATTCCTCAAGAGTCGCTGGGTTTCTGTTAAGGACTTTACTTTTAAGGAAGAAATCCATTGGGGATAAGTCCGAGCTACGAGGTGGCACATAATCCTGAAGCGCTGGAGCAAAAAGTTCTGTAGCATGGCAATATACTGCTTTGTATTCACTGTAACAGCGTTTCCTCTTTGATCTTCATAAAAATATGAACCGATAATGCCTCTTGCTGATAAAGCTGCCCATACAGTACCCTTGAGTGAATGCAGGGGTTTTTGATTCTTCAATTTCGGATTAGTGTTACTCCAATATCTGCAGTTTTGTCTGTTTACATGTCCATTTAGATGAAAATGGGCTTCGTCTGAAAAAACAATTGTTAAAGCTGGCGAACCTCTCTAGCATTTCGTTAGCAAACTGCAGCCTGTGAGCATAATCTTGAGCCTTTAACTGCTGATCCATTTGGATTTTGTATGGATGCAAATGTAAATCCTTGTGTAGAATGCGGTTTGAAGATGTTTTGGATACGTTTAAGACGCTAGACCGCTTTCGAGTAGAGAGAACAGGTTGTTCACGAACAGACGCTCTAACATGTTCTATGTTTTTGGGATCCCGTGATGTTCTAGGTCGTTCAGATCGTGGATTATCTATTATTGAACCAGTTTCTTCAAAGTTCTGAACCAATTTTTTAATTGATTGAATCGATGGAGCTTTATTTTTATGCCATATATTGTAATGAGCGAAAAATTTTCGTAGCGCTAAAGTCGAAGAATCGTTGTTCCGATAGTACTCGCGTATGCAGAACGCACGTTGTTTCTCGTGGAATGACGCCATGGCACTAAATTCCCATCGGCCGCTTTAACATTCCGTACCCGCCCCACCTCTCACTCGCTGCTCGACGCAGCTGCCGATTCAAATGTTAACAGGCCTTTGGACCACCTATATATTATATAAAAGCAATAATTTTTTTTTAAACTTTCAAATAAAATTTCCTAAAACAGAGATTAGATTCTCAAGTGACTTTGAAAGCATGCTTCAACGTCTGACGTTCCCCAAACTCTTTCGTCTCGTGGGCCACTTGCCAAGTTTTTCGGTAGAGCCCCTGCTGAATTTTTTTAGATATAAAAACTATTTGCTAAAATTATGCCATCTAAACATTCAAATACTTCTTGCAAACTTTTATTGAATCCATATAATGGATGTCGGTGAAACCGAAAAAGAAAAAAAAACATTTTAAAAGATTATAATTAATAGTTTGGAAGATTAAAAAAAAAGGTGAAATCAAAGTTTACCTCTCATCAAAATAAACGTTTTAAATAATTATAAATTACACGAGCTTCATAATTGTTGATTTTGTTTTTCAACTGATTCATTTCCTTTAATTCTAGTTATATTTTTGAGAATCAGTTTCTTTTCAATTTAATGTAAAATTTAATAAATGAATTGGAAAAGTCATCTGTGCAATATTGAAGTAGACTCTTTTTTTCAATTATCAATAAATATTATTTCATTAAAAATTAAATGAAACGCGGTTTAACATAATTTTATAACACAAAATATGCGACCTTTAACTGATATCAAATCTCGTTAATCAGATAAGTTCTCATACATTTAAAAAGATGTAAATAATATGTTATTATTATCTTGAGTTCTTTATTGACCAATAATCAAATTGTTAAAGCTACTGCGATTTCGAATTCTATCAAATAAAGTCATTGTCACGTAAACTGCAAAATAATAAACAGCATAATATTTTATGGCAGTTTGTTCGGTAAAATTTTCACAAATAAAATCGGTGGACGTATTTATATAGTGGCTATCGTCGTGTATACTATTACTGATGTTGAAGCTATGTTTGTTCTTGTGTGACCATTGTCTGCAAATTCTAACATCTTGTCATCGTTTATATCGTATATATATATATATATATATATATATATATATATATATATATAACTTTTCCATAATACTAATTTCATCGAATAACAATTGTTCATTCTATGATCCATTCATACTATTAGTGTTTACGTTTATATAATTTATGTAGATCTGAATAATTAAGTCTTAAGTTCAACAGATTTATACTCCATTCAATTTGAAAAGAGAAGGTTTATAAACAATCAGATTTGACAGTTCAGGTATTGTAAACCTTTTTCTTACATTCAGTTTAGTAATTTAATGTGGATTTATTTGGTATTTGTGATTAAAAATATATATTTTTATTAATGTGCATATTTACACTGCATACATACGTAACTTAGATTATATAGGTTATATCTTACGTTTAAGAGAAATTCAGATAAGTAAGACGAAGTGTTTCGAAGAATTTATAATTATTACTATTGCATAAAAAAACATATAATAAAATAGTACCAAAAATGTCGATAGAAATAGTAGATTAATTAAATGTTAAGTTTCACAGAAAAAATATACTGTATACATATACAATTACATCACAATGAGTCTGTGAATGGACTTCGACACCAATATCCAAAGATGTTGACATACTAGTGCTGGCGAGACCGCTCTTTTGCCAATATCATTGAGATATAGTATTACAGAACATATCATACCTAGTACAGAAAATATTCGCAAAACTTATTAATCATAAATCTATCTATTACATGGTACGTCAACATTAACAATTTTTGGTCAGCCATGACGCGGGGCTTATTAAATGACATTGCTTCAAATAGAAATCTTTTGAAATCGTTTAATTTAAAAAAAAATTACAGTGATGTGTCGATAATCTTAGTATTTTACAGTGATATGTATTCTCGAACAGCTGTATAGGTATTATGTTTAGAACATTGGCCATTTTAATTACAATGATACTTAAAAATATTACACAAATAATTTTATGAAACGTCAAAACTTTAGAGACCAATATTTAAAAATTACAAGTCAGTGGGCCTCAAGGATTAATCATCATTACGTTGACAAGTGTGGCAAGCAAGCGTTGTATATACGTCGTATACATATGTTGCTATACGTGGACATACAGTAAACAAAAAATATAATTGACCTGACTCTATATGCCTTTGGACAAGTAGTGTGACCCCTGTGAAGATATAAATAATGAATGTCACAAATAATTATATCACCTGTGCATTCGGATTAATTCAGATTTATTAGTCCTACATACATTTATATATGGCCACTTCAATACAATTGTTATGTTTCATGTTTGTGCAACAGGCAGACAGATAAATAATCACACAGATCCGCATTGGTTGTCCTCAAAACAAAAACTAATAATTTAGTTTTACCAAACGTACGTATTCGAATGGAGAATAAAAGTTTATTGTAACACAGGAAAGACGGACGAAAGTATGCTTTTAAAATAATATTATTAACTAAGTCTAAGTATTGACCATAAAATGATAAAAATGACATTTCTTCTCTTTATTATATCTATTCAAACGTCTTACAGATTATTCAAGTAGTATAAAAATTAATATAGGTATATCAATTTCAAATAAATATTTAATTATTTGTCGAAGATTTTGAGATGAGGTAAACATTGCATTTTCAGCACCATTGACTTACATATGTTACTTTTTAAACTACTTGTACGAAATTACAAACGTAGTATATGTCTTTTTGCAGATTAATATTTCAATTATTATATTACTTTTAGCTTAGTACACTATGCTGCTCATAATACGTTTTCTTTTGCGAGACTATTAAAATGCGTCATAACGAATCACCGCGAGTGCACTCTAATATATATAAATGACATCATGACTGCGTTTCGGTCTCTGGCCACCTCTTGGTATTCAGGGTAAATAGCGTAGGGTAATTCAGTATATGGACTGTCCGATGAAACGGCCAACCGAAAAAATTTACTTTGCTTTAGATGTCCTGAGCTAAGGTTGGTGAGCGACAGCTACTTGAACGAACTACTTGAATTAAAAAGTAAGTATTTTTTAACTTCAAAGTTTCAATTTGCCCCAAATTTTTTAATACATTAATATTTGATGTTATAGTGTATTTATAGTGTGTATTTTTAAAACTTTTTATGCTTTTACTGTTTTTTCGTTGAATGCAATAACTTGTCGATAACATAACCTCAAATCGAATAAGAAATTCATAAGTGGCGCTAAATTTAGATTCCAGATTATGCTGACATATATGATAATCTTAAAAATGACAGTTACTGAAGAGGTTATTTGATGATGTCGACGTCTACGTCTCAACGTGTTCAAGAACGGTCCAAAGGAAACTAAGCAAGTAGCAAAAGTAATCACATCTCCGGATTATATTAGTGAAAAAAAGGAAAAGGAAAGTAAAAATTACAAGATTATGAAGAAAAATCTTAATATTAAAAAGCAAAATATGCTGAGGAAGAAGAAACGGTAGAATTAGCCAGGGAAAATTTCGGTCCCGACAATAATATATATGATTGCATGGGATGCAGCGAGAATTATTACGAGACCGAATAAATATTACATTAGCTGCAACGCATTTTTTGTAAATTATGGCTGCATTCCATTCAACAATTTTTGCAATCCTTGTGGCGAGACAATGAAGAAACAAGAAACGGAAAATGAAAATAGAGAATACTATTAATATATGGAATGAGAATACTATTAATAATTTGCGTAAAATAAAATCGTTTTGAAATATAATTAATCAATAACAAAAACATTTAAAAATGTTGTCACAAATTTTTCATTACGCGAGAACACGCCCGTAACTCAAATTTTAATTATACGCCCGCGAGCATAATATGATGACATTCGCGCATATGACCGTGGACGGATCGTTGCACGTGTGTTAACAGATTTTCGGAAATGACCTCGGATAACCAGTCGTTCCATGTTTTTAAAAATCAAACGGATGCTTCTAATTTTTATTTAGTTCTGACCTATGAAAATGAAGACAAATATTTTTGTTTAAACTTCAACTCTAAAACATTCTGTTCAATTTTGGTCACTGATTGAGAAATATTCCTGTATTTTATTAGCTAGAGTGTTCCCACCAATGTTCATAAAAATGTTGTATAAGAACATTTGCAAGCAAATGGGTTATTCTTTTAACGAGTTGAACATTTTTGGCTAAATCTCATCATTTTGTATTGACCAATATAGAGTTTTTAAAGTTTCTGGTTAAAATTTTACATTAACTAGCTTTATAATTTTACTGAAACTTTAAGTTCTTGCTAATCCCAGTTATTTGTTCAATACACTTTGTTTTGTACAGATTACCTTATTATATTACTTGTTTTATTAATTTGGCAAAATTAACTTTAAGATTGGAGTAAAATTCGTAGGTTGCTCTGCATGAAATAAAAAAAAACAATTTGGAAAACCTTGAATAGTTAAAATTGTATCCTATAATTGGCCAACAATAGAAATCGTGATTACCTTATTGGTTAAATGTATCAAATTTGTGGTATTACTCGATGGAAACCATGAGGAGGTGGTGAAAGTATCATCCGTCGAGAAAGGGAAAGGAAAAGAAAGTGGATAGGCTCAGGATTTCGAAAATATTTAGGGCAGAAACGTAATAAATAGGTATTAGAATACATAAAACTTTCATTTAGCATATTGATCATTACATGGTATTTAAAAACACTAAGTGAAGCAAGAATTTTTACTGTGTCTGTACTTCATCACACGGTCTTTCCCTTTACGGAATATTAGTTTGATTAATCTAAATGAAGTAATGACCGACTAGATGTATAAAAATATGGCTAACAATATTTTTTACCTGAAAGGTTAGTGGATAGTAATATCAAAATAATTTTAAAAGCAATATTAATATTTTTTCAGTAAAAATAAAATTATTATGATAAATAGACATATCAATGTTATGACAAATTAACATGACTGCATTACTATCAAAATGATACCTTACGATACTGACGGTGCATAAGTAAAAGATTCAAATATAAGACATATTGATTATAAAATTTAGATTGAATTTACATAATTAATCCCGATGAATATGAAAAGTAAAAATTTATGCTTTAAAATATTGCAAATAATAACTTGGAAGATTAATAAGTTAGGTCAGATACATATCCAAAAATATAATATAAAAAAAATATCGCTGATTAAAGTAAAAGTGTGAAATAATTATAAATTACACAAGTTTCGTAAATGTTGATTTCGTTTTCCAACCGATTTATTTTCTTTCATTCTATTTAAATTTCTGAGATCTTAGTTTTTCTTGACTTTAATGAAATGTTTAATAAATACATCGGAAAAGTCATGTGTACAACACAGCAAAAAATCAATAATAATTTGTTTTGAGTATTCAAATACTTAACCAATATAATAATCCATAAAAAGTTAACTGAATTGAAGCTTTCCGCAATTTTACAACACAAAATATTGACTAGATTTGGCGTTAATTTCATAGAAATTCATTATTCACAATTAAATGAAACTACGTGATGTAGTATTATTTCTAATCTTTGCTAATAGCCCACCTGAAGATGTTGTAATACAACGAAACCTAGGTCGTGATAAAGTACTTAGAGAAAGTAGAAATAATACTACATCACGTAGTTTCAATTAATTGTGAATAAAAAATATGTAACCTTTAACAAAAATTAAACTTTGTTCATCAGACAAATTGTCATATATTTCAAAAGATAGAAGTAACTTGCTATCAGTATCTTGAGTCTGATTGATCAATAAACACATTCTTACAACTACTTCAATTGTGAATTCTGTTAAAGAAAGACATTGTTATATAACGTGCAACATGATAAACGACATTGTGTTCTACAGCGGTCTGTTCGGTAAAATCTTCACAATCAAAATCAATAGAGATATTTCCATATATTGGTCATCATAGTGCATATTTATATTAATATTGGTTGAAGCCGCATTTGTTTGTGTGACCATCTAAAATCCTAATATCGTGTTACCGTTTATATCATATTGATAATTTTCCTGAATATTAATTTAATAAAATTGTAAATTGATCAACTTATTATCATCTGATTTATTACAAAATAATTTGTTAGAGGTTTCCTACGTAAATTCGTTTATTACCGCTTTAACTGGAAGATTATTAACCCCAACGACGTATATTTCGGTAATTGTAAAATGTTAAAAAAAATTTTAAAACCTTTTGGAGAATTATAATATTTATTTAATTATTTATTAACTTTTATGTATAGTACATATGGCGGACTTATTGCTACATGAGCAATCTCTTCCAGTTAACCATAAAAATTTGTATTGAAATTTAGTTGGTAGACTGTGAGAGATTTTACAATGAAAATTCTTTAAAGCACATTAGACGAAAAAAAAATTCAAAAGTAAAGGAAAAAAAAGACTATTGACATGATTTGGGATGGGAAAGACAGGAAAGGACAAGGACACAAAGGAAAAGGTTTCAGGAGAGGCGGGACTTTTTCACTCGATCTTTAAAAATATTTAGAGACAATTTTCCTGATGTTAGGATCCAGTTGATTCCAAATTTTTACTGCTTGGACTGTGAAGGATTTTTCTTAAGTGGTAGAGGTATGTTAGGTAATACAAATTGATGTAAATTTCTTCCATTTTTTAAATTTGTACCGCTGCTGTTTTTTTTTCTAAAACCATTTCTTGATTTACGATCGAGAAATAGAGATAATGTATATATGATTAATCTTCAGTTATAAAATGTGTAAGAGTCTTTTAGTAGAATGAGTTTCAAAATTTAATTTACTTTGAAATTTTTAAACTTTCCAAGTTACCATTTGGTTAAGTTGCATACTGTTTAAGTTTCGGCCACCTTTTAAATTTGTACCTTAGCTGTTCAATAGTCTTGTTTAGCGCACATATTTTCTTAACCAGCTTGGAACTCCACGGTTTTTATTTGTTGTCTCTTTTTTAAACGCTGACTCTGATAGAAGCTGCTTCCGGAAGTATGCTCTCCTATAATTATAAACAACTTACAAATACATGTAATATTTTGATTATAAATTGGCAATTCTGAGATATATGTAATATTTGGATATTAAGTGATGTTTATGTTTGATACGCAATAGATAGTTACGTAACTGCCTTAACGTTATCTGGCCACTCCCGACATTGAACGACTAAAGTCAGGTACACATTCTTTATCTCGCGTTAGCTGTATCAGTAGTCGTTAAAATTGAAAATGATAGTGTGTAGTTGAAGACACATTATTTAAAAATTAATGAAGTGTTTAAAAACATCAAGTGTTTAAATGTGTCCCTATATTTATAATTTGTATCAAAATGAGTTAATTGAAGATAATTGTTCGTAAACCTGATTTCAGTATGCTGTCAAATTACAATCCATTGCATGACTAGTTTATATATTCTTAATATAATATACTAAGCGGTAAATAGTATTGGTCGCGCGGTGAAAACTGCGTGTTGTTTGTTATTGGCGGACGACATGAAACTTTTTACTGTCGTCAAGGATACAGCAGATGGCAAACGGTTGCAGCATGACATCAGTGCCGTCATTGAGTGGAGTGCAGCAAGCGGCTTACGGCTTAATGTAAGGAAATGTTCAATACTGAGTTGGAACCGAGCACACGCTCCTATCAAATACGAATACACGGCCAGTGGAATTCCACTGCATTGTCTGTATGATGTCGTTGATTTGGGATATTTGATTCGCGATTGCACATGTGGGCTCATGGCGGATGTAGCAATAATAATTTCGGAAACTTGGATTCGTGTTTTAAATAGAAAGGGGAAGTAACCATACTGTCTCATTTACAGATAATGAACATTAAAGGACAAATTAAATGACATAAGCATTTTTAGCACATGGTGATATGTTTTAAATGTTCGGTTTTCGACACATTTTTGCACACGTTTTTTGTTTGTTCGTGGACAGTGTTAGGTAGAAAAATGTTTTAGTTAATGGTACTTTTGAGTTTGCCAAAAGCAGCGATAATACGCGCACGCATCTCTATTTCACCGTCACACTCTTTCTCAATAATAACACAATACGTTAAAAACTTATCGACACAACACGACTGAACGAAGAGATTTCGCAGTCGACTAAATTAATAACTGACCTTGATATATATATATATATATATATATATATATATATATATATATATGTATATATATATATGTGTATATATATATATATATATATATATATGTATATATATATATGTGTATATATATATATATATATATATATATATATATATATATATTTATTAAATTTAACATTTTCAACTGATAAAGTACTGCTGTCATCTTTAGTGAGCGAGATTCTTTTCCTCTACTTATAAAGTCATCCTTGAAATGTGCTGAACAAATTCTTTACAATACTTGTCAATCAATTACAGATTAAGTATTCGACTCCACACATTTTGACAATGATTATAATAACTAACAATGTAATAGATTTTGCTAGCAATAATTAAAAACACATCGTGCGTGTAAATGTGTGTGTCTTTCATTTATAGTCTGCGTCAAAAAGTATATGCTTTGGCTATATTCATTCACTGAACGACTGTAGTCTATTTACATTTTATATTTATGTTTCCAATTTTTGGTTTATCGATTTAGTCGTTTTGACTTTAGTGAAGTAACAGACAGATGAATAAATACTAATTTCTTCTACTTCTAAGGTTTTCTGGCACCTTTTCGAAATCAAACACAGATTTTCAAAACACAAAGCAAAAAATAAAAATTAAAAAAAAATAATGTGTAAAAACACGTCCTTACAAAGTAACAACGTTTGAATTGATATAGTTATTAAAAATAAAACTATTTTTTACGTACTCGCGAGAAGCAAGACGTTAACTGAACTGAAGCCTTGCTAATTTTGCCACTTACCATCGTTTTTAGTGGGACATTTTCTGGTTACTGTGGGCCTATCCGTACGAAATAATATAAGTGTATGGTTAAATTAGATTTTTTGTCATGTTATTTATTGCCAAGTGGGAAATATCTAAATAATGCTTTTATTAACGAATAATAAAAGATTTTAGTTGTCCGTGTATAGAATATATAGTATTCTTTTGTTTCCAGCTCAACAAAGCGATAACAATAATTATTGATTATAATCGACGTATTGTATTACCCATATTATAACCTTTCAACCATAAACAATGTCAGAAGGAAAGCATTTTACAGCAGCTATTCGTTTATTTTTTTTATCTAATTTCCAGTTCGATATAGCAAATCTGTAAAATTTTTAATTTGCTATTTCTTGAAGTATTTTTACAATTTACTACAAGTGTAATATACGTCGTGTACATTCGATGTGACTATCGTGTAATATTTCGAAAATTTGCTTTTTATGCATAAAAATTGAGATATGATTTCAGTACAGCAAAAATTATAATTATAGTGATTTTTTTAAATTTTGTACATGAAATGACGTATTTAAAAAATAAGACTCAATCGAAATTACTTTGTTACAAAAATTGATTTAAAAATTACCCACAGTTGATCTTTATTCTTTTATTGCTAAAATATTTTTCACGATTTTCATTTTAAATTTATAATTATATACTGCACACTCACCATCTAAACAAAAACTAACAGTAAAATAAAAGAAGAGAAAAAAATTCTAAAATAATATATCTTCTGAAAAACCGACTTCAAAAAAGGTAGGTACTAAAAAGTAAAAAATAATTACCTACCTCAAAATAGATACTCACTTATTTGCAATAAATAAGTTATTTATTTTTAAAAGTCGATGCCAGCACTGTCGACCATGTTAGCCATTAAGGAACTCCGTTCTCCATATCAGAAGTCCAATATCAGATTTTACAAATTAAAACATACCACTTGAGGAGTTCCGTTCTCCATATCTGAATCCAATATCAGATTTTGCAAAGTAATAAATAAAGTAACATATATATTTAATCACTATCGATTTAATACCGTTAAGGAGTTCCATTGTTCATCTCCAGAACGCATCATCAGACTCTGACAGGATCGATAGTGTAATTATTTTGCAAAGTAACAACTATTAGTTGCAAATATCTTGAATCACTTTCAATTTCCACCAGTCCGTTAAGGAGTTCCATCGTTCATCTCCAGAACTTATCGTCAAACCCTGACCTGATCGACGGTGTAGTTATTTTGCAAAGCAACAACTGCTAGCAGCAAATGTCTTTAATCACGGTTAATTTACTAATATCCGTTAAGAAGTTCCTTTGTTTGCCTCCAAAATTCATCATCAGACATGGGCCTGGTAAGTGGTACAGTTTTTGCAAAATACTGCACTACCTACAGCAAATATATTAAATCATAGTTGGTTTACTGTCATTCCTTAAGAATTTCCATCTTTTGTTTCTGGACTTCATAATCAGATCATAACATATTTATATGAGACGTCACTTATGCACCCTCTTTTAAATAAAAAAAATAATCATCAAAATCGGTCCATTTGGTAAAGAATTATCGCTGAACATACATATATAAAAAAGATTCCGACATATTGAGAACCTCCTGCTTTTTTGAAATCGGTTAATAAAAATCGGTTAATACAACGTATTGAGAAGGTAAATAATAAAGGAGGAAAATATTTATATTATGATAAATAAATTTTTAAATTATAATTTTATGGATCCTCTTTACTTACTTTATTTCATGTTATTTGGTTTGACAAATATGGAATTTTCGTTGTTGCGAAAATACATTTGTTTCCATCTATTCATTTATCATTAAAAAAAAATATAAATTAAAGATTTAATAATAAATTTTTAAGATTGATAGAATTGAATGTTTTTGATAAAATTAAGTGAGATAGACTTTAACAAATATATTTTTAAAATTTTCCAAGTTTTTATGAATCTCTCATTTAATTTTTTCTCTTATTATACACCATTCATATTTATATGTTCGTTAAATATGTAGTATCCAATCATAAATTTATAGTGGAAATAGCAAAAAATTGTGAGTAATTTTCTTTATTAAATAATTTTTTCATAATAAAATAATCGCGACTTTCCTAAAGTAGGTCGTTTTTTGTATATGTTCTTTCATTGAACAATCGGTGAAATTCGATGCATAGATCACGAAAATCATATTTACTCATATCAAATCAGTTAGATGGGTTATTGAACAGAGGACGTAATTGTGACGGGAGAGCTAAAATTGTTAGAAAAATGTTTACAGAGTATTATAATTCTGAAGGTCAAGTAGCATTTCAAAATCACTTCTTTTAGTTACATACATTATCAAATATATGTAACTAGGTAAATAAAAAAACGCTAAATGTTAATGTATACTTACTAATGATTCATCTGTCCAAGAATTAGGGGTGAGCTTATGGAAGACGTTTCAGCCCGAGCTTCCTTTTGATCTGAAGTGAATTGGAGTAGATTGGAATTAGGGTTGCCACCTTTTTTTAAAACAAATAGAGTATATTTACTTTCTAAGATAAAAAAAAATAAAGTACAATATCTAAAAATAAAGTATTATTTACTTATTTAGACTTTTTTTTCACACGTATTTGTTGTCACTTCTAACATCTAACAAATATTTGTTATCAAAAAACGTCTTAACCGCGTATTTACAATCCATGTCCATGTTATTATAACTATATATATTTATTATTATTATAACTAGATAAATAATTCGGTTTTTATTAAGTTTAGAGACGCTCTACTTCGTTCGTCCCGCCACTTAGCATTCATCAGAGAAAAGACTCTCTGTAAATGGTGAAGTGGCGGGAATGGATAGCAGAAATGACACGATTTTGTATATATTTACAAAATAAAGGCGAAGATTTCTTTTCGGCTCAATTTCTTTAATCTTTTTTTCTGTTTCCTATCCAAAGAAGAGATCTTCTTTTCTTTTCATTAATTCTTTTCTAAGATTGTGCATAACATTGTATACACCAAAATTGTTATCTTATTCCCTTCTAAAAATTTTACAGTTTTACTAAGCACATATAAAATGTGGTTTTCCAATTTAACAATATTGTATCCACATAAGGTAGGAGAGAGAGAGAGCCATCTGGTTTCTACATAGCGTTTGAGTTCACAAAAATCTCCATCTACCAATTCTATGAATTTTTTTAATTCTTGTCTCCGAACAGCCGAGTGGGAAAAATGAGCGTAGATTTTAAGGATAACATTCTCCATGTCATAGGATAAAAAGTTCCTGACATGTTTCGTGCAATTGTGCACTATATGTGCATAACAATTTCCCTTAATCAAGTCCGGTACCTAATCTCTAATTTTTATGAATAATGAATCGTTTATTCCAAAATTGGCATAAACGAAAAAAAATTCCAAGTTCATAAAATAATAAGAATATGACATCCGCACTGTTTGGTGTCCCTGTTGGGTCTGTGAGCAGACAGCCCGTGGTGAGCATTGACGTACGGACATGTCTGTGCCCGCGCAGACAAAATGAGATCGCGCGGACGTGCAACAGGCAAGTCTGCTATACCCACTGCGACCTTCCTGCACTAATAAATATTGCATAGACATAAGTCTAATTTTTGTCGAATATAAAAGAGAGAGTAACTAAATCAGATTATAAAAAAAACATATTCTTTTCAACTTTTGCTAACATTCCCGCTTTAATAAAACACGTTTAGGTTCTTCAACTAGTTTTAAAAACACTAGATCCATTTACTCTACAACGTTTTTTATCCATAGGTGAAGCCAATGAGTAGCTGTAGAGTAATTAACCCTTAAGCGGGGCATTCATTAGACGGACATGCTCGCGGGCAGTTCGTCCGGGCATATCTGTTGCAAAATATGAAGACATGAAATTTACTTGTGTTACATCACCTCAACTGCTAGGGAAAATTATACCGGAGACATTAACCGACGAAGTGCTTGGAGTGGGAGACTCAGTTATCTGAAAATAAAAAGTATGTATTTGCTTTTTTGTTACAGTTTCCGTCGACTACTGAGGATTGGTTGGAAGTTGCGCGTGGTTTCACAGATTCACGGAACTTTAAAAATTGCGTTGGAGCAATGGATGGCAAACATGTAAATAAGCTCCGAACAGTGGCTCCTACTATTTCAATTACAAGTCCTATTACAGCGTAATTTTGTTTGCAATTGTCAACGCCAATTACGAATATATATATATATATATATATATATATATATATATATATGTATATATGTATGTATATATATATATATATATATATACTAGACAAATGGCAGGGTATCTGATGGAGGTGTAATACAAGAGAGATATTTCTATGACAAACTTGAAAACGAACTGTTAAACCTTCCTTAGAAACTGTCTAAAATTATAATGAAACCATACCGTAAAGATATAAATTCTTTAACAAAATCTAAAAAGATCTTTAACTACCGTTTGTGTAGAGCACGGCGAACTGTTGAAAACGCTTTCGGCATAACAGCCTGTCGGTTTAGAGGATTATTATCCCCTGTAACGCTAAAAAATTGAATTATATTGATTCTGTTGTATTGGCTTGTTGTGCTCTACACAATTTTTTTAGACGAAAAGCTTCAAACTTTTTGACAATTCGATGCATAGATCACGAAAATCATTTTACTCATATCAAATCAGTTAGATGGGTTATTGAACAGAGGACGCAATTGTGACGAGAGAGCTAAAATTGTTAGAAAAATGTTTACAGAGTATTATAATT
Organism: Druceiella hillmani; assembly: GCA_039881145.1. Taxonomy (NCBI): domain Eukaryota; kingdom Metazoa; phylum Arthropoda; class Insecta; order Lepidoptera; family Hepialidae; genus Druceiella; species Druceiella hillmani. The sequence continues at coordinate 3,662,157 of JAYKKI010000096.1, read as the reverse complement.
CTGAAGGTCAAGTAGCATTTCAAAATCACTTCTTTTAGTTACATATATTATCAAATATTACATATATTTAGTACTAGGTAAATAAAAAAACGCTAAATGTTAATGTATACTCACCAATGATTCATCTGTCCAAGAATTAGGGGTGAGCTTATGGAAGACGTTTCAGCCCGAGCTTCCTTTTGATCTGAAGTGAATTGGAGTAGATTGGAATTAGGGTTGCCACCTTTTTTTAAAACAAATAGAGTATATTTACTTTCTAAGATAAAAAAAATAAAGTACAACATCTAAAAATAAAGTATTATTTACTTATTTAGATTTTTTTTCACACGTATTTGTTGTCACTTCTAGCAACATCTAACAAATATTTGTTATCAAAAAACGTCTTAACCGCGTATTTACAATCCATGTCCATGTTATTATAACTATATATATTTATTATTATTATAACTAGATAAATAATTCGGTTTTTATTAAGTTTAGAGACGCTCTACTTCGTTCGTCCCGCCAGTTAGCATTCATCAGAGAAAAGACTCTCTGTAAATGGTGAAGTGTCGGGAATGGATAGCAGAAATGACACGATTTTGTATATATTTACAAAATAAAGGCGAAGATTTCTTTTCGGCTCAATTTCTTTAATCTTTTTTTCTGTTTCCTATCCAAAGAAGAGATCTTCTTTTCTTTTCATTAATTCTTTTCTAAGATTGTGCATAACATTGTATACACCAAAATTGTTATCTTATTCCCTTCTAAAAATTTTACAGTTTTACTAAGCACATATAAAATGTGGTTTTCCAATTTAACAATATTGTATCCACATAAGGTAGGAGAGAGAGAGAGCCATCTGGTTTCTACATAGCGTTTGAGTTCACAAAAATCTCCATCTACCAATTCTATGAATTTTTTTAATTCTTGTCTCCGAACAGCCGAGTGGGAAAAATGAGCGTAGATTTTAAGGATACCATTCTCCATATCATAGGATAAAAAGTTCCTGACATGTTTCGTGCAATTGTGCACTATATGTGCATAACAATTTCCCTTAATCAAGTCCGGTACCAAATCTCTAATTTTTATGAAGTTAGCACTTAGCCCAGATATATTCCCAAATGATAATTTGCATTGCTCTACTGATTTCTGAATTGCATGAACCATGCAATCAGTTGATTCATTGCTATTTTTATAGAAATCACTTAATTTTCTTTGAATGCCATTTTCAGCTGTAAAATATTGCACAACTAATGGGAAAAAAGTTTATATTTTTTTGTTGGAAGCAGAAAAATAAATAGCCTGTATTCAAATCGTTTATTACATTTTGTAAAGCATATGGCCCCAACACTTCTGTAACTAGAGCTTCCATTTTGGTCCTGGCTAAATGAATACTTGTAGCTATGTTTGAATTAACATAAATCATTTTATTTAACTTAACAGTTCAGTCCATACATTTTATTTAACTTAACAGTTCAGTCCATACATTTAAGGGACAAAATATGTTTAACAGTGTGATATGTTAAGGCTAGGTAGTTCAACAGCCGTAATATTGTCTTTATCACTGCATAATTACTTTGGGAAGAAGTGGAAACAGAAGCAGATCCAAGAAAACTTTCAAGCAGTTCAGATGATTTTTTCAGCTTATATTTCGATTTATGCTGTTTTGTTTCCAGATGTTGCTTAACCTGCAAACCAATAAAAAACCCTTCACCTACTACCATACAAACCAGACACCCCAAACCATCACGAAACCAAAGATTTATTGTGATTCTATCCCTGCATGCTTGTTTGCCCAACCTATACTCACACAGGCAAACACCCACCTAAGATTAAATTTTTTCCATATATTAGAGCTGAAACAATAGTAAAAATTACTCCACATAATTTGCATTTCCCATTAAAATCGTTTTGAGGATATACTTTTGCATTCGTTTTGTTTGCATTGCATTCATTGTTTTAGGGCATTTATTCAGTGTACTGTATTCAGAATACAGATGCCGTCTAATTCTATGCTAGAATCCGATTCCTGTATTCGTTTTTCAGATGTATATCGTGAGCTACAATTATATGCATCCATAATCGAATATTTATCACAACATTGTACAACATACCAAGAACAAAAAATAATATTTGAACAACAAACAGTAAACAATGACAAACTGAGATGATAATTGACATGGACGTTTTAGGTTACGTTAAAAAACGACAGTGCTGCTTAGCATTTAACTTTATCGACGTGATTCATCCCGTTACACGCAAAAAATCACTTACATTTCTTGTTTCTTTTCGTAAACAATTAAATAAAACCTTCAACAGTCGAAATAGGTAAAATAAGTATTTTCACGTACTTTTTTGCTTTCATAAAGTATAAAGTACGTTTACCCGAAATAACGTACAATACTTTATTATAAAATACGGGTGGCAACCCTAATTGGAATACCACAAAGTAGGCACGTACATATCATCTGTTGATGAACTTGTTCTAGTTGCTGGCGTACTTTACGTAGCTCACGTCTGAAGGAGTTCCATTGGACTAATTTTTTTTTTACATAAGCTAAATCAGCTTGGGGATATATTTCCTCACATTTTGTAACTAAATTTTGGTAGGCAGCATTGCGTAATTCAGTGTTCATAAACTCCTTGCTCTTTATCTTCCATAAACATGGATATATTTTATATTCAGCTAAAAATTCTTCCCAGAATATTTTATTTTCATTAAAACTCATTTTATTTTCATCAAGTTCATAAAATAATAAGAATATAACATCCGCACTGTTTGGTGTCCCTGTTGGGTCTGTGAGTAGACAGCCCGTGGTGAACATTGACGTACGGATATGTCTGTGCCCGCGCAGACAAAATGAGATCGCGCGGACGTGCAACAGGCAAGTCTGCCATACCGACTGCGACCCTCCTGCACTAAGAAATATATGATGCATAGACTTATAGCAGCGAGGTCCAGAGAGACTTGCCCGCGGGCACGTCCGTCTAATGAATGCCCCGCTCTAATTAGATATGGAAGTGGCAAAAAAATCAAAGATACCTTCTTTCAGTTTAGCATCGGAGAGATTAGGAAAGGCGGTTTTTAAATATTCAAAAGCAGGTCTTTCTTTCTCAAGTTCTTTTACAATTTTTTGCCATTAATACTAATTTGATATGAAATGGCGGTAAAATCACATTTTCCGGAGGAATCAATGGATTGTATTCAAGACCAAATTTATTTGGTGTATATTAATATTTCCTAGCTCTACTAAACCATAAATATAAAAAGCAGCAATGTTTGGTGTAACCGCTCTGTAAACTAAGAAGTAATCCCACAACTTTTAAATTGTCACACACTTTCCAATTGTGTTCTTCATATTTTATTACCTTAATTAATAATTTCATTGTCTCGTATAATTCCTTACAATTCACTGCATGTCAAATGGGAATAGACGTCTTTTTATTGCCATTATGTAATAATACTGCTTTCAGACTAACTTTCGAGGAATCTTTGAACAAACGCCAGTCAGGAGCTAACGAATTCCATTGCTGAAGTCGCCAACAAGCAATTCCGACTTACTTTTTGAAATATTGTCTCTCATAAGGTCATTTAATTCCCTTTGTCAAGTGTTGAAATCAAGTGTGGTTCGATGTCCTTGAACGCATCTCCACCAAGACCATCATCATCATAATTAGTGTTCTGGCTTGAAACAGGTTCGTCCATTTCAGTCTCCATGTGTCCATTGTTATTGTCGTTAATTGTCTTTACTCGAACAGCTGGGCAATGATGGGTGAGGAGCACAATCAGAATGCAACAAAGGTTCTGTGACCTATGCAACATCAGAGAATTGTATGTGCTTCTTATTTTTGTTGTTAAAATCTAACATTTTTGTAAGGCAAAAGTAACAATCCATGGCGATATTCGTTGGCTCTCTCCTTATGAGTGGAACTTCAAATTGGAAGTATTTTTTGTTTTCTGTAACCCAATTAGTTAATATATTTCTACAATTTTCATATAATCCTCCAGGAATCCATTTTTTTCTACATTCGTTGGAAGTAGTGGAAATACGTCCATTTTACTGCTTTTGTAATGGGTCCCTTCGTATTTGTCAGAATAACTTTACCACAAACATAGCAAAAGTTGTTCGGTATTAATTCATACTGTCTTAATATAATAAATATTCAAAATGTCTTATGGGTATATTAAAACAAAACTTGATGTGTTGAAAATATTTTACTTATAATTTTGTGATAAGAGTGTGAGATAAATTAAATTCGGTATAAATTAATTTTTGGGTAAACAATTTTTGTTGTAAAGTAGCGTAATTATTGAAATATATTATTTGGTACTCTATAAATCAAATAATATTCTTGATTATCATTAAAAATATTATTCTTTACTCGAACATGCTTGATATGTACAATTATATTTTTCATTTTCTTGTGATTTTATCAGTATTTTTATTGCTCCGTTTTTTTCTAAATAATGAACAAACTCTCGACAGTTCTTATTATAATTTAATTTTATAGGAGTTCTGATTTCACTATTTCGATAGACAGGCAGTTTTGTTCGTCCTTTCACAAATTTTCCATCGAAGGAAAAACTCGCTCAATAAAAGCATTGCTTATAGGGTAAAGATTATTTTCCTCACTAGTTTCTATAATTCAGTAAAACTAGCGACCCATAACAAACCAAACTAAAAATATTGAGAAATATATGTCTTATGTCTTTAAATACTGTGGGTGTATCATCCACAATTTGTTAACTTTACCGTAAAGTTAGTCTCCGTCGATGTTTTTAAGTCCAAGTAGTTCAACCGCTTCAGTGGCACCTTCATACGTGATTGCACATTTTAGGTCAAATTTCAAGAACACAGAAAATACGAATTAATAAAATAATAATCTTGATTCAAGTCATTGGTATTTTTTTGTAATTTTTACGCCATAAAATCGATTTCCAATTTTTTCTTTCACATCTTTCCTTATTGGATGCAATTGAGTGAATGTGACAGTTTCTTTTTCAAGTAATAATATGATCAGAGTTTAAATACTGATACAATGAGGAATGAAATATAAATAACATTCCTGCAACGTTATTTTTGAAGATAAACCCCGTATTTGTAGAATCCTTCACAAGTTCCCATACAATTTTATGGCACGCAGATTCGGCTCTTGAAATGTGACGACACAGTGGGCCAACATAATAGTAATCTCTCAATAGCTTTTATCACACTTAACCATCGAATTGGTCCATGGCGTAAAACTTTTTTGTTTTCAATAGAAAATCTTTCTTTTATTCGTTTCGTTCTATTTGAAAATACGTCATAAATGTTTAAAATTTTGTTTGTGTATGTTTTCTACATCATACATTAATCCATTGGATATCTAGCAGCATTATAAAGAAAGCAATAATCTCAGTTCGCTTTTATTGCTTCTATCTCCAGATATTTTACAATGATTTTTGGTATACAGAATTACGTACCCCATAGTTCACTGATATATTATCAACTGAGAACCCAGATACGAATTTTGGGTCTAAGTTATGCCTCTGTACCAATATTTCAATGTTTAATAAAAATTGTTGATATCTCTTCCGAATCCTGAAAGAATCCATTATTTTTTTGGATTCCTTTTTCACAGTCAACATAGGATACATTTTTGAGAATCCTTATTAGAGACGTCAATAGTAATGGAAAAGTGTATGCCGTTCTGGGATGCATCTGAAATTTTGAGCTGCTTCAAAAACTGTCCAATCAAATTTGGTGCAAGAACACTTTAAAGAATTTATTCTGTTTTGGTTCTATCACAATAATTTTTAACGAGACATTGATTTAAATGCTACACTCAGTGCTTAGATAATTATGATGATTATTAATTACATAATAAAATGATGATATTTCTTTTTTTTTTTACTTTTTTTTGTTCAGTCGTATTTCTTTTTGGAATAAATGCTGCCGTAAAGAATGAGACTCTAAGCTTTTTATCATTTTCATGTGGGTTTCAAAACTAATGGTTTGTTAAACCTTTTTCGCTATTCTCCATGACTATGAAAATCGCATTACAAAATATGCATTTCATACTTTTCGTCGACTTTTCTAATCCATTTCATATATTTATCATTTGTACGTATCATTTCTGAAATCTAGATTCGTATTTCTTTTCTTCTATTCTATTTTGGTTCCATATCCACTTGAGGACAAATAGAACAAATAAATAGTTTCCAAAGTCACCAAATAACACAGTACACTGCAATAATAACAAAGGAAAATTGTATTGTATTAACAAATATCGAAAATTATTATAAACTTGTATGGGATTTTGTAAAGAATTATACAAATACAGGACATTTATCTTAAAAAAATAATATTATGGGAACGTTATGGGAGCTTGATATTATTGCTGTCGATATTATTGCTTGAAAAAGTCACTGCCAAATCTGCTCAATTGCATCCAATAATTAAAGAGGTGAAAGTGAAAATATTATTTAAGTCAATTGCAAGACGAAATTTATAGCGCACAAATTACGAAACTACCGATGACTAGAATAAAAACTATGATTTTAGTAATTCCATCTTCAACGTGTTCTCAAAATTTAACTTAAAATGTGAAATCACGTGGGAAGGTGCCACTGAAGTGGTCAAACTGCTTGGACTTAAAAACGTTGACGAAGATCAACTTTACAATGAAGTTAACAAATTGGAAATAATCCATCCACAATTTATAAAGACTAACAAAATCACAAGAAAATGGAAATATATAATTGTAAATACCAAGCAGTTTTCAGTAAGAAATAATATTTTTATGGATAATCAAGAATATCATTTGATTCATAGAGTACCAATTAATATATTTCAATAATTATTAAAACTACATAGTTTGAAGATCTAAATATATAGAAGAATATTGAAGCTAAAATAATTGTAATTATTTTATTAATGCAGCTTAAACCTGACTGCAAAACACTGTAAAGTTATTTTATGTGAGCTTTGTAGACCTGACTTTATCTTGTTTTCGTTTTTATTGATTTCCGGATTTTGGGCCTGGCAAAGGTGGTAGTCCTGTATGTGACCTAGCGTGTCGTGTCTAAAGTACGTCTGACGTATGTGCAGGTTGCGACTTGAATATAGATTAAGCGGCAAGTATTGGCCGGGTGCGGACTACAGAGAGGAGGTAACGAAATCAACTGCAAGTCTAACTTTAGCAGAAATGGAAAGAAGAATTATTTATTTATATTTCTCTAAAGAAATCTTCTTTTAAAGTTTCCTATTTTTCTTTAATATAGTTGAAAAACTCCGTACCGGATAACTCCAGATTAAATTGGATAAGTAATTCTGTTTTCATTACATTTATGGACCTTTTGTTTCTGGCGTCCGGCCATTTTGAATTCATTTGAGAAAAAACGCGTTCGGGAAAGCAGTTTTAAATTGAGACACTTAATATGAAGGAAACTAGTTTCCTTATCATTTTTTGGAAATGGTTTAAAGCGCTGGTGCTATTTCTGTGCAGTGGTGCCTTTACAATTTCCCACTACTATGTCCTAGGATGATTTCAACTAATTAAATTCGTCTTGTAGGTTATCTACTGAAACATCGCCAGTAAAGTTTAATAAAGATACAGTATTCTCAACCTTTTCAAAACTAACTTTATTGTTTACTAACTTTATTGTTATTTTGTTTTTTTTCAAAACTAACTTTACAGTTTTATGAAATCTAGTTAAGCGAAAATATTTTCATCTGAAAAATTATAACGTTTGTATAAACACGTTTAATCATTTGTGTAAAAACTGATGAAGTCTTTGATGGTTTTGGTCTTTTCAGATTCAACCAATTTATTTAAAGTCTGTTTCGTCTGGTAGCAAAAAAAATCAAAAAACAATCTTTTTGCCTTTAAGTCAAACTTAAGCGGAAGAGGCATAATGGTTCATGCATTTCTGTTTTTTTTTTCATTTCAATGTCATTTCCCTGAAACTCTTTCATTAATGAACTAAAACACTCATCACATTATGAACAAAATGCAAGTAGGCTAAAGTTTATATCTTCTCTTCTTCTGAGTGAAAAAATCTTTTCAATGGCTTTCGCACTAATCCTGGCTTATCAAAGTAATATTTCAAAGTGGGCTGTTTCATCATTACTCTCCACAAAATCTAGTAATTTGTTTTGAATGCCTTTTTCAAAACTAAAATATAGCTCACATATCGGAAACATCTTCCGATTTCTCTTATTGCTGGCATCCGTAGAAATTGAAAAAAAATATAAATCCTCTTTTAAATATTGTTTTGCATCCTTCAAAGCTTCGTTCGCCAATACTTCACAAATTATTGCTTCGCTCTTTGTCCTATCATATTTAACACTCTTAGATATTTTGGAATCGGAATATATTAGGGACAGTAACTTTTGAAAACAATTCGTATTATTGTAGCTTAACAAATGTTTAACAGTGCGATATGTTGAATTAACTTCTGCGGCTGTCATTTTATACATAATATAATCGAGACCATGATCAAAAGTGAAAGTACCTGGTGCCTGAAAATGATTATATTTCTTGCAGCATGAGAACTTGCGTACTTATGTTTGAGTACCCCCAATGTGTACTGTATTTCGTTGTTTCTACATCATTTAGTCCACCATAGGAAATACTAAACTCTTTTTCGCAATCGCAATCGGCTCCCCAATACACAGCTAATTGTAATCATTCTCCCAATGTGTACTGTATTTCGTTAGGCGATGTTTTGCTAATTTGGCTTTTTCCTTGGGTGTGATGGTTTCCGGCTTTGAGCAATCCAAACCAACATTATCGACTTCTTAATTCATCTTTAAACAATTTTGCCAAAAACACGTAAGAAAAGCTTACTTTTCTTACGTGTTTTTATACCTAAATTTGTATTATTTCGTACGTAATCATGCGTGATCGTAAAATAGATAGAAAGAAACAAACGAATGATCGATCGATGCTAATAGGTAAAGAGTGAAAGAGAATATGTTATATATATATATATATATATATATATATATATATACATATATATATATATATAAATTAAGAAGTCTAAGTCCAAAAAAGCCCGATAATATACTGAAAAACGTTGACCTTCTATTTTTATTGATAACTTTACTATGTTTGATAAATAAAATATTATCATCTAATAATAAACAATTTTCATTTTTGGTTCACAAAGTAAAACCATTAAATTGTAGCGTCAAGATTTTACGATCATCTGTATTTTTGAAAGTAGGATATGATTTGTAATATTCTTAATTATTGGTAGAGGACAGTTTTTATACAAGTTATTCTAGTAGTTTCGATGTATTCTTGACTTTATCCTTAATATGCGACTTATAATTTTCAAATTAAAGGTGCTATTATTGTCTAACGATCCGAACTTCTTTATGCCATTCGCGAGATGAATGAGATTATGAATATTGTGTGATTTTGCATTGCTCCATATAAATTTTTGTATTCAGTAACGAATTACTGTAACAATTAATTTGCATTGTTATTGTAGATTAAGTATTTACGAGGATCGCATAAATTCAAACTTAAAGCCATAAAGAAGTTATAGTATTTTGATGTTAAAATAGTTTTTAATATTCCGACGCGTTATTATAGTTATCCCTAGGACATTTACTCTCCAGTGACTAGATGACGCTACATGCCGATTTGCATGACGACACCGAAGTGGTTTCCCGTTAGTATATGTACTAATAGGAATTAGCATTCGTTTTGCCTAAACAGTAAAAATTACCGATGGACTTTAATGCTATTTTTCGTTAATTTCGATCCTGCTAATATATTTGCGGTAAACATTCTATTGCTAAATGCTAAATTAGTAGACTATTCCTGTGTAGTGATGCGACTCGAGTACGATTTTGTCACTCGAGTTTAAGTGACTTTAATCGACTTTACACGTTACTCGAGTAGCACTCGAGTTTTCGAGTTAACTCCTTCTAGTTCTAAGTAGTGATACGACTCGAGTACGATTTTGTTACTCGAGCCACTTACCTACGTCACTCTAGTTTTCGAGTCAACGCCTTCCAGTTTCAAGCATTATATCATTCGAATTTTAAGTTTAATAAAAAATATAACAAAAATCAAGTACAAACAACTCTGTTCGTGAATCGAATAACGTAGTATACATATAAAACAAAACAATAAAATTTCTATGCCAAAATAAATAGCGTTTAAATAAACATTATGTTTAATATTTCTACCGAACATGCGTGGGAGCAGGCGTGACGTAAGTTTTTTTAGTAGACAATTATAAATAATTGTCCACTAAAAATAATCAGATTGTATCAATAGAAAAACACAATATGAGTATTTTAAAAACAAAAATAAATAAAGCAACTTTGGCCTAAACTTAATTTCAAATAGAATAAAAATCAGTCTTTAAAATGTCTTCTACTAAATAATAATCAAATTGACTCAGACTTTTATTTATATATCATTTTATAACTAGTTGACATGCAAAATAAAATAGCTTTTAATATTTTTATTAATATTGAATATTACGAAAGAAAAATTAAAAACAGAAAGAACTAAAAAAGATCTACATAAGTTCAAACCATAAATCAATCTTTAAAATAAAACAAAAATGAGGAATCAACTAACATCAAAATTACTAAAGTTTAATTTTGAGAAATAAAAAATAAATCGTTTTGAACAAAAATAGCTATTTAGGAAAATAACTTCGTCTACTTTTTTAGAATCTAGCCTATTTTTCCTTTGGTTACAAACCAAGGCGGCTTTGGAAAATATATGTTCTGCAGGGACTGATGTAGCAGGTAAACATAAATACTTCATACGAAATAGTCGTATAGTTCCGGCATTACTTTTTGTCTTTTTTCCCAATATAATATCGGATCAAGCTGACGATCCAAATATAGCATATCAGTATATTGTTTCATTATGACTATGGCAGATGACACAGGTGTTGGAGTCACTCCTAGTTCTGTCATTTCTTTGTCAAAATGCTCCCACAAATCATCGGATTTCTTATTTGTTTTAAAAATCCGATATAGCCTTTTTAATATTACTCGCGTTATCAGTTACGATAGTAACTACTTTGTCACTGATTTTCCATTTCTCCAAAGCTGCCTCTAAAACGCTAGCTATAACAACACAATAATGTATATCTTTTACTTCTGTTGTACTTAACGTGCGTGTTTAGATAGTTTAGAACTGAAAACAAAATGGGCTGATATTGTCAAATAAGACTTATTACTATCGGAACTCCACAGTGACAGCTAATATTTTTACTGTTCCGAGTATATCAATTAAAGAAGAACGTTCTACTTGATATTGTCAGGTAAATATTTTCTGATAAAGATTTTCGGTCTGACAGAACATAATCTGCATTAAAGTCTGGACAAAGTAAACAAATCCTTTATTTTCACCTATCTGTAAGGGTCTTTCAACCCTGTACAAATCATTTGTACTACAGCAGTATCAATTTAATTTTGTTATTGTTTGCTGAAAGTTGTCGACTATGTAAACTTGACCTGTTTAAATCGCTTCTCCTTAGTCCCACTTCTCGTATCTTCGAAGTCGACCTGTCCAACATTAACTGTTTCCAGCTGATTAATACCAATAGTAGATGTTGACGATGAGTTGTCTCTAATTTCTGGGAATTCTTTGAATTGAAGCGAATGTTTACTTCGCATATGTCCAATGGTATTTGTGATATTTCTAAAATCTTTATACTGCTTTCATATAAAATACAAATCACTTTCTTCTCAGAACAATTTTTTTTTCAAAATAGCGCCACACTGACGCTTTTTGTTTCAATGTTTCATTATTACCACTCATTTTGCACAATAAACACAAATAAGGGACAAATTATTCAAACTTTACACTCATTTCTATGTTATATCACAGTTTGACGCTACGTTAGTGTAAATAGTACAAAAAACAAATGAACAAACGCGAATCTAAATTTTATTTACAATTTTACACGCGCAAGCAAGTTTTAACACGTAAGGTACGTATTTTAGTATTATTTATGGTACGTACGTTGACTAGAGTTCTCTAGTGCTGACAGTATCGACTCGGCGCGGCGATTTGACTCGAGTTTATTCGATGCGACGAGTTGACTCGGTAATTCGAGTGCAACTCGATTACACGTGGACTGGATTCACTATTTTTGTCACTCGAGTACGAGTTTTTCAAATTTACTCGAGTCACTCGATTAAAAAACAAATCGAGTTGCATCACTATTCCTATGGCATTGCTGTTTGCGGCGTGTATTTTTGTTACGCATATTAGTGTTATTTTTGTTACAAATATTAGCTTATTACGGCTGTTTGGAGCATTGGCCATGGTTTGTAAATATTTTTACAATTTGTGTTACGTGTAATATAAATATTGAATGACACTTGGCAGTTAAGTGTGAGATGAAAAACTTCAGTAACAGATATAAATGAAATATATACGTCAAAGTACGTCATAAATGTTAAAAGTGCACAAGCGATTCATATGAAAACTATGGCAGTTTTATTTTTAATTTGTATTTTTTTGAAATCATTAATGGAAAACGTGCCAGAAACTGGCTACTATAGCTAATGGTTGATAATCAAAAATACCAACCATTCGCTTGTGACATGCATGACGTTATTCTGATGTAAGTTTTCGTTAAAGTATTCATTGGGATGTAACAACGCAGTCATATTCAGATAACATTTATATAAATAACTTTTAATGTCATTGTGACGTCACTCTGATGTCGCATTTATATCAGTGAGATTAAGATGATATCACACGGACGTCATATTTATCGTTATATTCATTACGTCAGAGTCACGTAAAAATGTGTGAAAAAATGATTCTCCTATGATCCAAAACCTATGTAATTTGTGACTGGCATGACGTCATTCTAATATCAGTTTTATGTCAGTGTGTTCACTGGGAAATTGATCATATTTTAGAGAAAATTATACTCGTGAGGAGATTTTAGAGACGTTAGACAATTAATTATATAAAGAAATATTATGTGCTGCTGTTACATTTAATTCCTTACCTATTTCAGAAGAAAAAAGAGAACTAATTAAAGTATAGACTGATGATTTAATTATGTGTATTATTAGCAAATTAAAAGATTATATTATTAATGATAGGCCTAACAGTAAACGTAAAATTGATAATATTTTAACTCCATTTTGAAATTATCGGCACGATTTAACAATTGTTGATGAGATTATCTTTAAGAACAATTTAATTATAATACCAAGCTCACTACAAAAAATGAGGATTAATTATATTCATGAGGGTCATTTTGGCTTGAATAATTGTGTAAGAAGACCCAAAATTATAATATTTTGGCCGGGAATATAGAAGCAAATTATGAATTATTTTAACCGTTAAACTTGCCAAATAAATAGAGTAAATCATTCAAAGAAACCAATAATATTTCATAATGTGCCAAATTTACCTTTGATAAAATTTGGTTCGGATCTGTTTGAATTCATCAAAAATTATCTTCTTATTATTGTAGATTATTATGACAAATATATAGAAGTAAGTAGGTTAGAGAATATAAGTTCTTTCAGTGTAATTAAATATATTAAAGTAACGATGGCGAGGCACAGAATTTCTTTAGAACTCAATTTTCGAGCCTATTATCCAAAATCGAATGGCTTAGTCGGAGCAAGTGTTAAAATAATAAAAAATATTTGCAAAACGTTTTTCTGATATGTACCTACCTAGCTTTGTTAAACTTGAGAAATAATTCAAAGGAAGGAAATTCACCTCCCGGTAACTTACTATTTAATAGGAATTATAAGGACCAAAGGCCAATATCTGAGTCTCATCTGCAATAAAAAATATATAGAAGAAATGAGGTTGAGCATAATAGAAGATAGGAAAAAATTAGAGAATATTATAATAGCCATGCCTGATGATAAGATTTGCGGACCTTTGAAAAAACATTGAGAAAACTACTTATGCGGGCTCGTGTGAAATTGAAGACTTTTGTGGAAATATTTTTAGGAGTAATCGTCAACATATTTATCCTAAAATGGTTGATATTAATGAATTTGCTGACGATAGTGAATCAACAGAAAAAAGAGATCAAGGATCAAGAGATAACGGTAATTCAGATAAGAAACCTAATGATTTTAATACCCATGTGACATGTTCGGGTAGAATTGTTCACCCACCTACACGATTGAATTTATAGTGATGTACGAAAATTATCAGTTGTTATGTAATATTAGTTAAGAGGAGAGCCCTGCGACGAGGACCACAGTTGAATGAGTAGATATGTATCGGTTACTTGTAGTCTGATATAAATAATTATATAGATATAAAATAAGGAAGTGGTAATTATTATGAACAAAGTATATAATTAAAAAACATGACATGTACATAGGCATCTATCGTGGAATAATAATATGGCGTATCAATTTCATAATAATAATTTTAATAACAACAAAAATCGTCAATATTCTGCTGGAACAAGTCAGAAGAAATATAACGCTACCCGAACGATATATCAATAAAGGTAGTAAGCAGACAATTATCTTAGCGTCAAAATCATTTTAATTATGCTCATAATAATAACCACTAACGTCCTAAGAACCTAACAGGAGAATTATTTTACCAAAATGAACCCCGTCAAAATTTTCCTTGCGCAACGCAACCAGAAACATAACATTATTAACTTAAATACAAATGATCGCAGTGAATGGCCATACGTAATAATTCCTAAAGTTAAAGGTAAATTTTTAATTTATCAAATAATTTATACATCCTTAATTAGTTTAAAGGTATTTTAATGATTTTGTTAAAAAGAGAAAATTATTTAGTCCGCACAGCCCTACACAATCTCTACATAAATATGTCATTAAGATATCATCACTTAAATCTTTTCGTTGTAACAAACGTCTTAAATTTCACATTTTACTTTTAACGATCATTATGATGGCTTAATAGACATTAAAAACCAATATTTTAATAGAAAAATAAATCTTGAAAAACACAATAGGCATCAATAAAATTATTTAATACGCCTGTAGAGAGTAATAGCGTGGCACAAAATTATAAGTTAGATTCTAGAAGTTCAAAATATTTTAAAAATTCCAGTTGATAGATTAGTTGGGCTCGTGCATAATTAAATATAAAAAAATTGGCAATTTTAATGACACGCGCAGTACAGTGCACGAAGCGTAAACTTCTTCTCTAAAAGAAATAAAATCTTTCCTTGACTTAGTTGGGTGTTATATTAAATTTGTAAAAAATATGGCTCATATATATAAACCTATGACTACTTGTTTGAAAAAAGGAAAAAAAAATAATTCATACCCCCGAATTTATAGAATAATATGTCGCCTGTAAGTCGGCACCAACGACTGAAGCAATTACTTTAGTACCCTCATTGGAATGACGGATTTATAATAGCAACCTATGCTAACCGTGTAGCGCTTGAAGCCGTTTTATCCCAAAACGATCATCAAATTATATATGCCTCGAGGACGTTGTTGGGCACAGAGACCAAATACTCCACTGTTGGAAAAGAAATGCTTGCAATTGTCTGTGACACCAAATATTTTAGGCTTTACGGTTGACACTTTACAGCTATCACAGAAAACCAACCACTCGTACCAAATTCACAGACGGAATCAAATTCCAAATTAACCCGATAGAGATTGAAGCTTAAAGGAAATGATATAAAAATTAGATATAAAAACAGACGAAAAATAAAAGGGAAGAAATAGTATGATGGACTTTTTAAGGAAGAAAGTATATCAAAATTAAACACATATATCTTTAGAAAAGGCAGTAAATTATTCAAGACTCGTTTTAACCAAATAGAAAAATACATTTCAGATGTTCCATCGTGCTTGGAGCCGAAATTAATAATATCAAAAATAGCCACAGGAATATGAGGATTAATATAAATAAACAAATGGCAGTACCAGAATCGGCACTAAATACACTTAGTAAAAAATTTACTTTTAATGAAAAGTTAAAAACATGTAATTAACAAAGTAATTAGTAATTAGATGAACAACAAATTGAAAAGTTTCGGTATAGAGATATTTTTATTAATTTATTAGTTAATGTGGATTTTATTTAATATAGATTGGAAAATGCTGTGATTTTTGCCAGGTTGAGTAAGATGCATGGCAGTATAATGATTTTAGACGAATTATATGAAGCCATTCAGAAAATACATAACGATAATAGAAACGAAATTATATCAACAGATCTTGTGCTTTTGGAAATGTTAGTTTAAGTTAGAGTATATGTGACTAAAGAGTCTGTTACATTTCTAATTGAAGAACCTAAGTTACAAGTAAATTCATTTCGTTATTTCTACATTTATTCAATTCCCTACTTCCAATCCGAAAAAAAGATACTCATTAACTAGCCTAGATGGAATATCCAACTTAATGAACCATGTATTAGTAGCGTATTTTACTAATGAGATACTTCGGTAGTAAAATATGCTACTAATACCCCCTGCGAAATAAAAATTATAACAGACAACGAAGGCGTAGATAACTGTACAACGATACTGATAACTTGTCAAGATTTATGGAAACAATAAATAAAGAAAAATAATCATATTTTTAACGTTACTACAAACATACCAATTATAGATAAAAAATGAAACTCTAACAAACATATGTACTTTATCAGCATAGATAAATTTAAAATTCCCGAATATAATTTTAAAGGAAAACAATTATCAACCAATAACGATGGACAAGTTTCAAAAATTCGATGACGTGCAGTCACATATTAAAGAACTGGGAAGAATTCAAAAGAATATATTACAGAACCAAACACCAGTATAATGTTATTATTCATCGTTACTGGTAGATGTTGAATCCTGTATAGGAAGCTTTAATCCTATAATAAAGAAGAAACCCCAACACAATCTTCAATGTCAAAATTGCAAACAACTCTTAAGACCATTCCCCGTCTTTACACAGGGTTATTTTCAAACTAGAGGAGAGAGGAGTTAGCATATAACACGATATGAATTATGCTTAAGGACAGCAGTTATCTGCATTGCTGATCATACAAAATCCAAGGGTAGTCCCACAAAAAAGCTAACGCGATAGACCAGAGGAAAATATGAAATTGAACGAGTTAGTGGAACTCACGGCATGATTTATGCTTAAGGACAACAATCGGTTACATTGCTGATCATACTAGAATCAGTGACAATTCCCACAAACGAGCTATCATATAGTATATCGGGTGAGAACGTGACACCGGATGACGAACGCTTCATATGCAGTTCGAAGACAATAATCGAGAGCATTCCTTAGTTGTAATTCACTAGAGTTAAATCATAATTGTAAATGCTCCTGTAAATAAAGTTTACAATACATTTTTATAATGATTGCAACAATTATAGTTTTTAAAAAGTAAATTACCGAGTGAAGTACCCAGCCGAGCTGTGTGTGAGAGGCGATCGGCTGTGTTATCTTTACTTTTCGCATTTCGGTAGTGAGCAACATCTTCCAGTTGTTTTGCTCGATGAGGATCTCTGATTTAGTGTTATCGTATTGGGGGCTGTCTTGAATATCGAGCTGATTTTCACAGCCGGCTATATCGCATCCTATATGGTAAGCGCAACTCATCGGAATATCCGAGCGATGATTTTTATGCCCGAAATGGCTTCAGTGGTCCAATAGGCGTTTGGTGCCGAGTTAAGTCTGTGAGTTCTATTGTTGATACATCTTCGAGTAAGGCATGTGCGTTAGTCTTTTCGCTGGCCTGGATAACTGTATAGATACGATTTACAAAAAGGATCGAATTTTCATAGGTGCCCATGCTTCGGCTTCTGTTTTCGCACCTTTTATCCATTTTCTTTAGCCTTTTCGGATGATATGTAGCATCTTGTCGTGGAGATGTTTGTACCCATTGATATCATATATCTTCGAATGGTACGTGTGTATGCCAGTGCGGCAACATATGCATCTGGAGAATAGGCGATGCATTTTCTCCAGGTCCCATCTTGCGTCGGAATCACAATCGTTAAACTTCTTCCACTCGGTAATATATATATATATATATATATATATGTCCCACCGTTGAACACATTGACCATTTAATCTTATGTTTTTGTCTGTTGGGGCAAGTTTTCTTTGTAGTCTTTGCAGAACTGTGATGTTGTTTTCTTGCATTTACGCAATGGCTTCTGGCCATGCATAAGGCTGTAAATTTCGGCTTTACAATCTAGAAAGCGATAATTTGAATAAGTCATCTTCACTTTTCGGTTGCGCAGAGAAGTAGTCGAACCAAGGACACCAAGGTATACTGATGATGTTAGCTTCTCTATGATTATTGTCGTAATCTCAAGGTTATATAGATAATGAACCCTGTCAAGAGCTTGGAGCATTCTTACACTGTTGGAGACATGGTTTGAGAAGATTCAAACGTCCTTCACTGTCTCTGTTTGCAGTGATAATGATTGCAGCCTTTCTAGTTCTGCGATGCCTATAGAGTCCGGCCTCTTGAAGTAATATTAGAGTGTCTTCATGACGTTTTGTGAACTGGAATTTTGATTAGAAGACTGCTAACTGCGTTTAACGTGAGGCTGCGACGTAGCTTGCCATGGTTTTGACTTCTGTGAGAGTGGTCGTTGACTCGTAATGGCGGCTTTGAATATTAATCATTCTTGATGCGCGCGTTTTAGAAGATAGGTAGTACGACATAGCGTGTAATGGCAGTTACGCCTACTGATACAAATTACAGCGGCTGCATGACTGTAGTGTGCCCTTCGTGATGTGGGCGCGGGTAAGTTATCGTCAGCACTATATTTGACTAAATGTAACCCATCCCACTCTGTTGCAGAAGCTGGCTTTCTGTAGGTAGGTGTCGAAGTGCAGAAGATTCTTCTGTAATTGAGTTCTACGGATAGGGATTCACTCGCGATAGTCAGTGATGGTCGTTTAGCCGCGTGTCGACTCGGGGCACTGTTTCCCCTTCAGTAATCACGGAGTCGTCTTTACTTTTGTCGTTACATTTTATCTTCTAGACCTTGGGTGCTCAAACCCAGGCCCGCGGGCCACAATGTGGCTCGCGAAAGAATTTTAAATATCGCGCGCAAGTAAGTTTTGAAATACGCACCAAATTGAAAAATTCCGCCAAATTGCCTGCCGCGAAGGAACTTAGTACCTACAGTGTCCTACACTGTCCGTACGCTCATCGACCCCGTCCGCGCAATACAGTCTCATTATGTTTCGAGAAACAATTGAGTGCGCACGTGATATATTATTTATAGTTTAACAGTTAAACTTTAACTGACTGTTAAAAGTGAAGTTTTTTATTTTGTATTTTTGTTAATGAGTAACTGGCACATATATTTTGTCATTTTCGTAATTACATTGGCTGTCAAAGGTATGTTATTCAATGTATTTATATTTTCATATTATTTAGGTACCTACTTATTTTGAAAGGAAAATATAAACAAAATGTGGTTTGTTTCAGTATGGCTCACAGCAAACCGAGTACTTCGAAATCAATAGAGACCTATCGTATTTATCATGATGAATGGGGAAATAAATATTGTTTTATTGAAAGCAAGGCGCGTAAACCTACATGTTTACTTTGCTTCGCTACAGTAGCTATTGCAAAAAAATATAATTTAGAAAGGCATTATAAGCAAAATCATAATAATTTTGAAAAAGAGTACCCTGTTGGTAGTGCTATCAGAGAAGATTTTTTAAAGAAAAAGAAACGGGAACTATTTAACCAACAGAATATTTTCGTGAAAAGGCACGACGAGCTTGAATCCATGGTCAAAATATCTTACGAGATTTCTTTGCTCTTAGCCAAAAAAAAAAGAAATCGTTTTCCGATGGAGAGATTGTTAAAGAGGCTTTGACGATCTTTGCACAAAATTGTGATGATAAACACGTCAAAGCTAAAGCGGACAGTATTTCACTCTCACGGCACACTGTCACGAGACGGGTAGAGCAAATGGCAGTTGACATCAATGAGCAGATTCAAGAAATCGCAGCTAAGTGCAAATACTTCTCATTGGCGTTAGATGAAACTTGCGATTTAACGAGTAGATCTCAGTTGGCTATTTGTGTGCTGTGTGTTGACGAAAATTGGAATGTGTTGCAAGATTTACTAGAAGTCTGTGAGCTGGAAAGTACAACCCAAGGAAAAGACATGTTTTTGAAAATTAAAGAATGTATTGAAAAAAAGTCATTATCATGGGACAAATTGATATCTATTTGCACTGATGGTGCACCGGCAATGATTGGAAAAAACAATGGTTGTGTGGCTTTGTTACAGAATTTCTTAGGTCGAAATTTATTTTCGTATCATTGCATTATTCACCAGGTAGCATTGTGTGCAAAGGATATGGAGTTGGATGATATTATGAATCCAGTAGTACGTTGCATAAATTACATACGTGCAAAAGCTCTTAACAGACGTCAATTCAGACTATTATTTAAAGAAGAAATCAGCGAATATGGAGTGTTACAACTGTACTGTGCTGTGCGATGGCTTTCAAGGGGCAGCATGTTGAAACATTTCTTCAACTTGAGAGAACCGGTATTGCAATTTTTAGAGCAGAAAGGGGCTTTATCATTGGAAATTGATTTACTGAAGAATACATCCTGGTTGGGTGACCTTGCATTTCTTGTTGACGTTACGAATTACCTCAACATTTTGAATCTCAAATTACAAGGTAAAGATTGTTCACTTCCGACTATGTTTAATTTGATAAACGGATTCAAAGCAAAATTAAATCTCTTTTCGATTTATTTGGCTACAGAAAATATTGACCTTTTCCTCACACTAAAACATTTGAAAGAAGAACTGAATATTACTTCTGTTAATTATTCTAAATACCAATCTAAAATTCGATGCTTATCTCAGTCGTTTGAGAAGAGATTTCAAGACTTTGAAAGCAAAAAACAAAATATACAAATTTTTATAGATCCCTTCATAATAAGTTTGGCGGAAATAGTTGGTTGTCCTGCCAATATTCAGTTGGAACTCGTTGAACTGCAAAATCATGATACGTTAAAAAACCTTTTTGCCAACAAATTGTCTTCGAAAGCACAAAATTCTTCAGAAGATTTTGCAGATTTCTGGAAATTGGTACCAAAAGCAGAATTTCCAGCAATAACTGACCTGGCGTTACAGTTTTTAAATAGTTTTGGATCAACATATGTGTGTGAAAAGGTTTTTTCAGACCTTAATTATGTAAAAAATAAATACCGCACAACCTTAACAGAACAACATATTTGGGACTTGTTGTTACTATCAACATCGGATTTGTCGCTTAACATAAGTAAATAATTAAAAGACAAACAATGGCAGAAATCACATTAATTGTAACAACGACTTACCCTAGATTTAGATTTGAGAAGATACATACTTAAGTTCAATTTTCTTTCTCTATTTAGCTGCTAAATTTTAGCATAAGATACTTTCTGTATGTTCATAATATTACCTAATAAACAATAATTTTATTTTATTTCTTAATATTGGGTTTTTATTGCGCATATCCTGAGAGTAACTGAAATAGGAATTGTCAGTGGCCCGTCGTGAAGTCTGAATCCACTGTTTGGCCCGATTGTTAAAAAGATTGAGCAGCCCAGTTCTAGACGGTCCATCCGTATTCGCTGACGACACGGTGCTGTTGGTAACTATTGAGCTCGTAAACGATGAGTCTGTAGCTGTAGTCGATTCGGTGATTGAGGTCAACGGCGACGTTTCCTCAATAGGAGTCTTCTTACTGGTAAATTGGTTACTGACTATGATGCTGTTTTCTCTAGATATAGCTGCAAGGACCAAGTTGATTGTGTTAGATTGTGCCACTTGATTGTGCTAGATTGGAGGAAATTATTCGATGTTCATCAAATCTGCCGCTGTTGACTATAAAGTCCGGGCAGAGTTTGTTGGTCGATTACAAATAAACACTTCTCGTCGAATCTAAGACAATTATGTATTTGATATTTAAAAATGTCTGTTTACAAAGTTAAACTGTATCAAACTGTTCAACTGAACTGATTATTCTAACTGATCTAAACTGATTGCTTGAGCTGTCGTATCGTCTCCAATATCTTATTTGATCCCTTTACATGACCGCCGGCTCCTACGCCAATTCGCAGCCGCCCGATCATTGCGTCGGTTACAACAGTTGCCTGGAACTCATTTTCACTTAAAAACGACGTAAGAAAATATTGACTCAAAAAATCGAAATTGAGATTTTGATCGTAATAGATTAAAAACTTGAAAAAGCATATCTCGAAATCAGAAAAAATGGGTGGTATTGAAAGTTTCAGTTTTTTTATAGTGTGAAGAAATCATTTATCTGTATTTTATGAGTATTTGATAATTACTTAAATAATTAGATATATCTAATTTTTTTCGCTATGAATTGAAATATTAAGAAGACATTTGACAATGACGAGTTTATTTAAGTACGAACTGAATTTATCGAGCCAATGATCTGATTTACATAGTCAGATCACAGGTCGTGGAAAGGCTGTATACAAATGATTGTAAGTATAATCGGTCACGTGTGATAAATACATAGATATTGACTAATCAAAACGTAGGCACAGAACAAACTAATACTGAAAGACTACATTGCTAGTTCAGTTAATTCAGTTCGATGGTTTACAGATAAAATATATGGCCTTACGGGCATTTGATGTTGTCTTAGATATATTTTTTTTAAACTACCATAATTGTAACGTTGTATTCTTTAGTTAGTAATTTTAATTAATACCAAAGTAAGCGTGCACGTCTTTATTGCATTAAGCCTATCATTACAACTGTTATATGTTTTTATGTGTAGTTGTACCACCAGGTGGCAGACCAGGGGTCTATATGTCACATTTCCCTCTGTCTGTAAATAAACTGAGAACATTGGTTTGTAAATAGTTGTCCCTTAAATTTGTACACTCAAATGGTGTAATGAATTTTACAAGTCAAGTCTACTTATCAGTTAACTGCGAACATTGGTTTCTACACAATTGACACTTAAATTTGTATACTCGAATGGTACAATGAATTTTACAAATCAATATCGGTTTTATGACTCTTACAAACCTTGATGATCGCTGGTTTGCTTTTTCGTTTCACTACTGCGAATGGTTTTATTATCGAGTAAGATCTTGTCGTCGTTAGGCTTTGGTGATGTAAGTATGGATTCAACAAGTGTCTTATGGGAAGCAGGGGGTTGAAGTCGTGTGTGAGGCTGTACTTCTGCTGGGTTATGAGCATATTTGGTTTCAGGAACAACGACTCTATTGTTGCTAACTAGGTTTGCTTGCGCCTTATGCAGATAACTAAAGTTTCTTCTTAACATTTGGCTTTGATCAGTTTTAATGATTACATATCTTGGCAGACTTTCGGGCTTTTATATCACCTTCGCTCCTTTCCATTGACGGTGAGCAATTTTATGTCTGATTTTGTTATTAAGTTCAAAATTAACTGGTTGTTTAGTGTGTTTATTGCTGTAGTTAGCTTGCTTATTTCGTTCAAGTTCGGATGCTATTCCTGGAACTACTTTCGGGTTTAGATTGCTGTCGGTTATGGGTGATCCGGAGATTCTTCCGAAGAGGCGTTGATTTGGAGAGCCTAAGTTGTTGTATCTTGGTGTATTTCTTCAATTTGAAAGACCAAGTTGGACATCGGTCTTGTCGATACTGAATTTCTTTAGTAGATTTTTTGCGGTTTGAACTGCTTTTTCAGCTAGGCCATCCCCGGTAAAGTGGACTGGAGGTGACATGATTAAAATGCCATTCTTTTTTAATGTCCCTGAATTCTTTAGACATGTATTGCATACTGTTGTCTGTTTCCAGCACTTCTGGCATGCTGTGTACAGAGAACCATTTTTTTTAATTATTCAATCACTTCATAGGATGATTGACTTTTTAGTTGTTGAAAAACCTTTGCCCTTTCCAATAAAGTGATTGTCGAGCTCTCTTTAAGCAGCTTTGTATTCCTAGATATCCTTAGCGAATACTACGTAGCATTCTGGGTATTTGTGTTTTCGGTTCTGTAATTTCATCACCTTTGAATAGTATACCTTTAAGATAGGTCAATTTCTCTTCGAATTTGAAGTAATGTCGGAGTTCTGCAGGAATTTGATTGGCTCTTTCTGAAAATCATCGTTGTTTTAAGTAGCAACTGTAAATGTGGATCCTCTTCTGTTGCTTGAATTAATTCCTTTTTATTGTCTGAGGATAATTCTGCTCAGATTTGGTAGCGCTCTTGCACCGTAGGCTACAGATTGACCTTCTTGAAGAAGTGCAGCTCCAATATTTTTTGAGCTTGCGCCCACTGTTAAAGTTACGGGTATTTGTTTACGTCATATAAGCTTAGTACTGGTGGATTTAATAGTACGTAATAATTCTCGTAATGGATGTTATTTTTTGACCGACACATTTTGGTAAAGTGACCAGTCTTATTGCACTTAGCACATTTTTTAAAACTAGGCATTCTTCACTTTTGTGGTTTGAACCACACCTTTTGCAGTCAAAGCACTGATTTTGGTCCTTGTTTTTGGTACTTTTTCCTATAATTATTAAGGTTTTATTTGCTTTACTCTTGTCTTCAAACTCGTTCAGTTATTTGAAGGCTTGTTCACTAGTTTTACAGATCTTCATCGCTTTTGCCAAATCGAGTTTGTCTTCAGTCAGTAGTTTTTCTCTTATTTGACTAGATTTTTAGAATTCCAAACACTATTTTGTCTTTTAATCTTTCATTCAATAACGTGTCAAATTCACATTTGTTTGCTTGTGTTTTTATTCTTGTTAAAAACTCATTGAACTGTTCGTCTTCATTTTGTTCGATCTTAAAAAAATTATATGTTTCAAATGAGGTGTTTGTTTTTGATACAAAATACTCGTTGAATTTTTTTTGAAAACCTGTAAATTATTTTTGTCGACGTCACTAAGACTGAAATGATTATAAATTTCCATTATATCTGGCCCCATAATTGCCAGGATGGGTTTTTTATCTAGCTGAATGACGATTGCAGACCATTGAAACTGCTGTAACCACTTTTTCCAACTTGTAGATTTATCGGGCCCAATTTGTAGGTTATCTGGCGGTTCCAGTTACCGCTTCATTTGCGTTCGTTTTGACATTTTGCAACTTTCTTAATTCTTTTCGGTTGATTTTAACATTTCTGAGAATCCATGTAACATTGTATTCTTTAGTTAATAATATGAATTAATACCAACGTAAGCATGCGCGCCTTTATTACATTAAGACTGTCATTACAACTGTTACGTTTTTGTATGTGTTGTTGTGCCACCAGGTGACAGACCAGGTGTCTACATGTGGCAAAAATCTTAATAGAAAATATGAGCAATCCTAATCGATAAAATCTCAGTCGCAATCGCTAGTAGGTAATATCATTAACAAAATTTAATTATCATAACATTTAAGAGACCAACTATATCCATAGCAATTAAATAAAAATCGTAAGCAGTAACTGCTCCGTATTGGCTCGGGATGCGTTTCATCTTTCAGGCAAGCAGTTCACCCTTTTTCCATTAGAAAAGCGAATGTTACTTTTTCATATTAAGTTTGAGTTTGCAATGTCTTCTAAATGACAAAACATATAATGTATCATTGACGGAAGAAATAGTTATAATAGCATAACATGAACGCACTAATGCATCAACTAGCGCGGGAAGAGCGGGAGGAAACAAATTAATAATTCCCTACACTCTAATGTGATAGAACGTTAAGTGAAGTGTTATTGAAATCACCTTACTGAGTATAACCCATGTAGATCGCAGTAATAAAGGCGATAATAATAAAAAGATTATTGATAATTTACTATGTTAAAACTGCGTATTTAAAACAAAATAAGGCAGAATGTGATGCTAAACGTGTTCAAAAGTATTGCAAAGGCATAAAAAGAGTATGATGAAGTCTAAATCTTCTAGCAATGACAGCATTAACATGAACGTCCTTAAACCAATTATAGATATAATAAATCTAGTTATCACTGATATTTTCAACACTTCAGTTGCTAAAGTGATATTTATTTTTTAATGGAAGAGAGCTGAAATCATTCCGTTGTCTAAGGTGACGGTTCCATCGCAACCTAAATATTTTGACCTATCTCCGTTTTATCATTTCTAACTAAGATATTCGAACGAATAGTTCACGCCCAACTGGTTGGTATTTTCAAGAAGCACTACGTTTTAATACCTTTCAATCTGGTTTCAAAGCGGATCACGGCACCTCTACGACAACTTAAGATTGCTGATGACGTACACCATAAATAATATCAACTCTGTATTCTTGTATTTCTCAACTTTACTAGTATGTTAAATTATGTATACTTTGACCCTTTATTAGCATGCCTGAAGTCAGCTTGCTTGTCTCTAACTTCGCTGAAATTGTTCAAATCTTATTTATTTGGACGTAAGTAATCCGTTATATTAGCAAAATATTGTTCAGAGTGGGCTGATTTGATAGCTGCTGTTTCCCAAGGCGGAGTACTTTGTCCGCTTCTTCTTTCAATATTTATTGATACTGTCTTAAACACCTCCACTACAAATATGTATATATTTTTAAAGAGCATCTGCATCCACTTATATGCAGATGCTCTTCAAATATACATACACACTCACCCTAATAATATTTGTAAGCGAATTTAAGTCCCGTAGTCATTCCTACTAATATACAGGCTGTAGTTATTAGTAGTAAAAAACTCCAAACTAGGATCAGTATACCTGATCTATCACAATTATTACTAAATAGTGCAGATATGCAATTTTTCTCAAGTGTAAAAGACTTGGGTCTATTGATTGATCCATTTATTAATCAGAAGCCCCAGATTAATGATGACATCAGTTGAGTCTTAATTTCAATACCTTTAAAATTTATGTATTCATTACATTTTCAGCCTCAGAAAATCTGTGATCAGATTTTCTGAGTTTAGGATCTTTGAGTTTAGGAGATCATGGATATACATTATTAACCAGCGCAATTTTTACATAATTTGGCCGCTGTATTATACCTTAAAAATGTTCGCAATCTCTCTTATCTTATTGCAAAATTCAAACCTTTTTCTGGGCATTGCCTGGGTCTGCATTCTGACAAATTTCTCATGTTCTTTATCTTCAAGCATACTATTTCTTTCTATAAGTAGTCATTTACTGTGCACGCTGCCAAGTTATGGTACAAACTCAATTTCAACACCAAACTTTCAACGATCATTCAAACGTTCAAAAGTCGTATGAAAAAATCATACCTCCCCTGACTTTATATTCCAATTTTTTCCTATCCATCAATCCTGATCCAAAGCCCCTCCCGATATATCAAATTATATTATTTTTTGTCTTTTTGTGCTGTTTTTCTTAAATTAATGCCTTTTGCTCTTTATCTGTCCTATTACTTCATACACGTTCTTAATTCTGGTTGACTGTAAAATATTGCTCCTGCAGCAATAAATTCGCGAGATGATTATTTATCAAAGTAGTAAGTAAATAAATAAATAATAGTAGAGACCACTGTGAAGAATCCAAAAGGTCTAAAATGACAAATGTCAGAGGGCTTACCGAGTACGCCTAAATGACAAGACATATGGGGCACGTCTCATTTGTTATGTCAACGTTTGGTATTTTATCAATGACATAAAAATCTAAATTCGTACTCGAGTGTATCTGCATCCATCGTCGTCATCATTCCCGATCCAACGTATAAATATTCTGCAAATACGAAGAAGATATTGGAAGATGGTGATTATTAGAAATTCCAATGTCACCGCACTGGGTAACATCAGCAACAGTTGTCCATCCAATTCACCCTTGAACGGTTGAATTAGATGGACAACTGATGCTTGACAAAAACTACTTATTTGTTGTGAAAGTCGAGTTTACTAATTAAAGTTACCAACAGGAATTTATTGTCAAATCCTCACAATTTTATTTATGGAAGTAACTTGCAAGAGGCGATACGCTGAAGTCTATTAAGATGAGACTTTGTTCTTTACTGAAGTAACAACTGCTAGATTCGTTGATTATTTTAAAAACAGAATCGGCTCTTATAACAATGATGAGTTATAGGCAACGTAGCTGAAACTTCTCATTTAAAAAAACCTTTATTGGTTAGGATGAATAATAATTTATTAAAAATTGTACATGAAATTGTGTGTGAAAGCTTTATTAAAAAACTTCCTAAAACTGTTGACTATCTTATTATTAATTTTTTTTTGATCGTCAATGATCATCTACCCTGATTCTCTCCTTAAATATTATAATACCTCCTGGGCCCTTTAGACTTAGTTAGACCCTGGATGTGTAGTGAAATATTTCGATTATTGGACAGGGCCATATTATTTTGAATTACGCTGTAATTACAAAAAGGATATTTGTTGTCGAAAGTTGTAACCTTGCTGCTGTATTAAAGTATATAGGTACAGAGGATATGTGTTTGAATATAAATTTTGACGATAGTAAAAATCTACTTTTTAAATGATTAAATCGTTATATTCATAATTCCTCGAATTTGTGTTTAAAAGCGATTTAAACTCCTGGATGTTACATTAAAGACAAAGTCATATAAATATTATATAGCATTCATCTGTCTTTCGTGCGTTCGCATTGATAAACACATTGTTGTGTGATGTGTATTTTTTTCAGTTCCAATGGCAGTTTCACAAATACGATTATGGAGTTATTTGGTATGCAAATCTGTGTTGGCAATTCACAATTGATTACCAGTCAGGTCATGTCAATTTAAATTCCTGTTTTTTTCTGTCTTTTTCTTTTATTGTTTATATATATTCTTTTTTTAACGATTTGTATTTATAATATTGGGTATATTACAAAATACAAATCGTCCAATACCTTAGATAAACATACATATTGGAAATGCGGTTTAGAATAATTTCTATATTAATGTAATTTAGAAAAAATCATATCTTTAATTTCATTCCTTAATAACTCCGCAAATAAGTTTATATTATCATTATGTACACTCAAATATGTCATCTCGTATTATACATATTGTATTT
Source organism: Druceiella hillmani (assembly GCA_039881145.1). Lineage (NCBI taxonomy): Eukaryota > Metazoa > Arthropoda > Insecta > Lepidoptera > Hepialidae > Druceiella > Druceiella hillmani. Next base: position 3,633,224 of record JAYKKI010000096.1, on the reverse strand, counting down.
ACCATAAAATCTATTTAGAACATAAAATATAAATGACCCGCAACTAAAGCTTTTTGGTATCACCGTGAAGTCTGTTACGAACCGAACCGCTCGTTATCAGTTTTCTTGCGCATATAATGTCTCGCCACTTCTATGTAGTAAATAAAGTCAAATATATTCTACGTGTTAGTGTTTATTATATTTATATTGAATAAAGTATTTAAAAAAAACGTTAACCTTTCACCGGTAAATCCAGATTAACTTATAAGCTGGTATCTGTTCGATTTTAATTATGTTTATATTCCGTTTAACATTTATATTTTGTATGTAACAAAACTTAAATATGACATAAAACTTATTGTGAAAATGCTTTAATGTTGAATTTAGTGCACATAGTTGATTTAAGTGTTCATTCATTATGAACAGTACCGTTTCATATAACCTTTTTAAATTAAATTTTACTTCTTTGTATACAATTACAGAAAGGGTATTTGTTATCAAAAGTTATAACCTCACCGCTGCAATAATGTATGTATTGAGTAAATGTGCTTGAATAAGAATTTTGACGATAATAAGAAGTTAATTGGATTACGAGACACCTAAAAATGAGTAAAAACATTTTATCTCTTGAAAAGCTTCAAGGCTTTGAAAAGTATACGGTAATTATGTGTTATTATATTATTTTTTATTTTGTATCATTAATTAATTATTTCAATTCTTTTTTATAATTATTGATTACCTACCATTCTTAATTTTTATAATTAAATTAGTCTATTCTGGCCTACAAATTATTTAATTAGTTCTTTTTTAAGCTATTATATTTGCAAAGTTCTTAGTCATGATTAGGGAAATGATCTATTTAAGCATGAAACAAATATATGGACTTCAAACTAATCATTAACTTTGTTCCAATGAATTCAGTTCACTTTTGTCAGAGGTTATCAATATTCTTACGATATGAGACACTCGCTCTAGGATTTTTATATGTAAGGGTCTATTATAGTCTCACATATACTTTTGTAATCATTTAGGGGACACATGACTAGTAATATTTTATAAAAATTGTAAATTGAAACGACATATATGTCTTCTTATCCATAAATATAAAATAATTTCAATAGTCAAATCATGAATTCGAGTGTAGGAGTACTACACGAATATTAGATGTTAAAAATAGTAGGTGTGAATAACTTTATTTAAAACCATGTCAGTACATAATATAAATAGAAAGTACATACTTACAAATTTAATTTGTGTTCAATAGGTATTCTTTTCAAATGAAATTGTTTAAAAACTTTTACCTTAGTTAGAAAAGTAAATGACTTTTTTTTAATTAATTGTTCTTTTTTATGCAAAATTTAAGACAGACACGGTATATGAAAATAAATGTTTTCAAAATAGAATTTAACCTGCTATTCTGTGCCAATTTATTAGTTACATTTAAAATTTAAAACGTATTACGTTGTGTACAAAGTTTGTAATATTTGGAAAAATTATAATTTATTCGAAAATAGTAAAATGCTTCCGCCATTATAAAGGTTAAAGGTTTTCAAGTGGTTTTCATTTATCATTTATAGTTTTAAGTAGTCTTAGCGAGACTCAAGGAGAGCTATGAAATTAATGTTTAAACCTATTTACCTAAACATAAACCGATGTTAACATGGACGTTAAGGATATTAAATGTTATAGCTTTGTACAAAATGGTAAATATATAATTCAGTGTGAATATTGATTTGTGGCATGTTAATTTTGTATCATTTTAATTTATTTCAGTACAATTCAGTAGACACATGTATTCTAAGCGTGTATGTAATGCACCCTTTCTGGAATTGGTGTGTTCAAGTAAGTATCCCATATAAATTCTCATATTATTTCCAGCTTGCAATGAAGGGTTCACACATTGTAAAAGAACAGTATATGATTGTGCCAAAATAAGGATTATTTTGTACAACTTAAACATATTTTAGGTATTATCCTCATACCTTTTTTATAAAGCATTGTTCTGGATAGTTCTAAAGATCGTGATTTATTATGTTCCAAAAATTAATTATTAATTTTATAAAAAATTGTACTTTAAACATTTTTTCCACACAAATTATGTTTTTGAAAGAAATAACTTGTTAGATTTTTTTCAACTTAATTTAATTTTTTCTTTTGTCACTGAACACTTGATATACAAATATGAATATCAATTGATTAATATTAAATATAAAACATCAAAAATAAACAATTGTAAACAATTAATATATCAAAGCATCTTTTTACTGACTTATAAAAAGAATATAAATGATACAGTAAAAATAAAGGTTGTACAAAAAATTTACAAAATTATTATATTACACCAAGAAATCTATAAATAAACAATCACATGTACAAATAGCGATATAATGATACTAACTCTATTTGCAGTTTTGTCCTAAATGGGTTGCTCCTAATCTCCTAACATTCACTGGTTTCCTTCTGACAGCGGCTAATTACATACTCTTCTCTTATTATGATTTTGATTTTTATGCCAATTCAGAAGATAATGTAAGTGGAGATTATATACCAAACTGGGTGTGGGCATTGTCCTCCATTAACCTGTTTGTTGCTTATACATTAGGTAAGATTATACAGACTTATTAGCATGAGTGTCATTTAATTTAGTTTTTTAAACATATTTGGGTTTTGACCTATTTTTGCGCAGTATCTATGTTTTGGTATTCTGGACATAAATATGTATAAATATGTGCAACGTAGCAAATAGAGTTTTTGTGTCTTTTAACATATATCAATTTATTGTAACATGGTATGAAAAAGTAGTAAACATTACCATTTTGCAATTTGTAGGTTATGTAAGGTATAAATGTTTGATATCAATTTATACTGAATTGCTATATTTAAAAACAATTTTTTATCATTCTTCCTACCATCTGTTTATGAACAATATAGAATGGATTCTTTAAAAATGCAATACGTCTTGTATAAAATCATTTTCATATTTCTCCATGAACTAGTAATGGATAAAGCTATGTACATTTTAAAAGCTATGTACAAAGATAAGTACATTTTCATGTTTACATAAAGAGTACACTAACATTTAAATATTTTAAAATTTTAATTAATTTAATTGCATTAACAATGAAGTAGACTATGACAACAGTAAAAACAGCCATTACACAATAGAGTATTTGACAGCGATTGAAATAAAATTTGAAATTTGATGAGTAAAATACTCATACTATATATCATGTATTTTTACTATTATTATATTTTTTAAGGAACCAATGGCGTTTGTGGTCACATGAGATACATATTTTTCATCTGTAGCTCACATTTAATTTCACTGTATCACACTACAAACGCTAATCACAGTGCACAATGTCATTTTTAAGTAATGTAATATGATACCTCCAAATTAGGAGCCTATTTGAGTTTGATTCATTCATTCTGACTTTATTTCACACATTTGATTTCTATTTCGAGTCTATCCATTATTCTATACTCCAAAAAGTTTTATATGTCATTAGGCAACTGAAATAGAAATATGCATAAACAAACCTAACTTTTATCATCAACAAAAGATACCATTTTTTACAAGCACTGAACGCATAAGTTAATTAGCGAATTTCAATAAAATAAATTAAATATTTGAAGTAAAACACTTTGTTAGAAATACTTTATACCGAAACACACATTAAAAGAAACTTATTGCTTTTGTTGGAAAAGTCAGTTTGTAGTTTAAATTGAATTTCTCTAAGATTATTATGTTAAATAAATATATTTGTCTCACTCACATATGGGATGTATTGTATGGTTTTCATCTCGTAACGTCAACGTCATTTTTTGTTGTTTACATGAATTGATTTAAATTATTTTATTCACTTAGAAATGACATATATATATATATATATATATATATATACATATACACACACATATATATATATATATATATATATATATGCTATTATTTGCAAGTAATATTTTTTTAGTTAAATATGTATCTCTAATAGATTATTTAAAACACTTTTCAAAAAAATTCCAAATAACCTGTTACATTTTTACGTTTCGCTACTATAGTAATGCATGCTATTAAAACAATAACAATAAGTTTTCTCTTGACGCCAATATGTTAATGCTGTAGTTTTGTTGCTTGTTTGTTGCCTATATATAATACACACCAGATTTTTATAATAAAACTTTTCCATAATATAATAATAGATCTGTCAAACTAAATAATTCAAACTGCTTGTAGATATTTTGAATAATTTTTGAGTTTCATGTAACTGTGTAAAATCAGTACTTAACGTCTTGTCTAGTACTAGCAAGCTTATTAACATATATGGTACCCTTAGCCGTAACCTGTGTACTTTCATTAGCAATTCAGTCATGTCTTAGACATTGGACGTGTTAATTTCATTATTGGTCAATTTTTGGTCAATTATTAATATTCAGTAATATATAATTATAGCATTGATTTATTAAACATAGGCACCTCTTAACAAGTTGACACAGTGTGTACACTCAAGTATTGTACAGTCCCAACTGCTATATACTGTTAATTTATTAAGTTGTCTGGGTTGAGCAATATAGTCATTGCTTACTCTACGTTACTAATACTGTATGTAAGTTATGACAGTTGTATGAAAGGTTCACAATACTAAAAGACATATTACTTGCTATTATATATAAACAATAATTTGAAACTTTAATTATTATAATGTTTTGTTTTATATCTTAATGTAAATTGTATTTTTAAAAACCTCTTAATCTAAAATTTTTTAATCAACAATCTTCACATTTTGTAAAGATTGCGTAAGTATACCCACTGTGATGCCGTCTATTGTGTCATAAGCTATAAATTATTAAAAAATGTGTTTGCGCAACCGATATAACTAAGTTATCGTATCCACACAGTCTAATGTAGAATTACACATGTCTTTTAAGTAAACATGTTTTAAATTGAAAGAGAGCACACCTGCCTATACCCTGATTTTATCGAAAACGGAAGCGACTGAATCAAGTTTTACTATCTGTAGTTTTTTTATGCCAATTTTTTTCATAAACTGCAATAAGCTTTAAAATAATTATAAATAAAAGAAATTCGGTTATTGAAACTCTTGACTTATATGTTATTGTAAAAGCTTAAATGTTTGGAAATATTAGTTAGGATTTTCTGCCAAATCCTGGGGTTTACAAATAGCTTATGGTAAAAATTAAGATTTAAATGTAATAATCAGTGTCCCTGAACTTCACTTTGATTATAAATTTTATGTTTTACCACTGGCACATTATTGTCATGCTGCCTCTACAACTACAAATGGCTAAAAGAAATAATATTCTGAGTGTAATAATAGTTATAACAAACTACAAGGGTAATCCCAAAAATAAGGTCTCCTAGACTGGTGGCGAGGCCTTGATCAATGTTCCACTTCTCCGACTCTGAATCACCCGTCTCAGTTTTTGCAGTATTTCACAATACCTGTCAGTGTTTATTGTGGCCCTAGGAGCCAGGGAGTCTACCAATAATAACCCTATTCAATCCCAAAACACAGTTGCTTGTTTTTGCCGGCAGATTGCTTGTTCGAGTTTTCGTAGCTTGGATGAATATGAATGCCACCATTCAGACCATTGCTGTTTGGTCTCAGGTGTGAAGTGAAATGCTCAAGTTTCGCCACCCGTGACAATTGAAACCAAAAAGTTGTGAGTGGTCCAATCTTGAAGCATTTTCCATCTTCCATTTCTTTCCTTGTCGTGAATTTCCATGTGACTAAATTTAGGCTATCTACATCACTTGCAGTCACCCACGCACGACTCCACATACACTTTCGTCAATTTAATATTGATTGGTTTGTGTTTAATATTGATTGGTCACGATAACGCCACTCGCATTTAAAAACTGAATAAATGCGTAAAATTCGTACTTGATGGTAGCGGCAAGGAGAAACTTCATTATGAATGGCTGTTAAATGCTAAGTGATAATTTTTTTGCGAGTGGAGCATACAACGGATAAGTTAGAGTTGTCAACAATCGAATGAAAAGTTTCTCTGCAGCCCTAGCGCTTGGAAGACCTTATTTTTGAAATAAGCTTGATATTGTTATTTAACAGAAGTACTTAACGGTAATATATAAAAATAACATATTATTGAAATTACATCTAACATTTAATAAATATTTTATTAAATAGATAATAAATATATTACAATATGCCAAGCTATTATGACACTTAGAACTGCACATCACACCAGGAGAATCGTGGGTTTTCATTTTTTAAGCTTTATCAGGCAGAGTTATTTTCTTAAATCTTACTTTTTCCACATAAATCTTTTAATGGCAATCAGATTTACAATTTGTTTTATATTGCGGTTAACTAATGATAAATTAGTTTTTTTTATTTACTCTACATGAAACAAATTTATTCAGTTGACAGTGTATACTGTATATCGAAGAATCTCGGAAGCTGTAGAACATATCAATTTACGACAATATGCACAATTGGTAATTTTTAAGGTGATGTCGTGCATGTATTAATGCCAGTAGCAGGCAATTCTAACATTTGCTTTAGTCTAGGTAATAAAATTATTATAATGTATTTATTAGTTTCATTTAAATTTCTTACATCTGCTGACAATTGTGGAATAGCGGTCCCCGCTTGAAGTTGAATTTTGGGATGCCTGTATATTTGTAACTAATGTTGTAAATATATATGTATATATTTATATACAGGCCATTAGTGACTCCTATCCGAAAAAAAACCTTGAGTTTTGCTCCACTAGGAGGTTGCAAAACAGCATACATTTCAGAAACATATTGACATGTTAGATTTTTAATAAATAATAAAAAGTCTTGTGAACTTAGCCTAAGCTTTTAACTTTCGCTTTTTGGAGCACTCACCAATCGCCATGTAACTCGGCTCGTCACTCACGACACTCGCATCAATGGCGGTTTTTTGAACAAGATCAAAGGAGTGGCCAAGCAAACACCTAAATTGGATATTATGAATGTATGAGTTTTGTCAAATGCATATGGTTGTGTGCAGTATGTATTGGTTACTCTTGCAATGATGATTATGTAATTAGGGGCAGTTGGTGATTTTAAATACCGCAGTATACACATAGATAGAATAGATGTTAGACAAAGTAAAACGCTATTCGTTGGCTATAAAGGAATAAATCGTCGTTGAAATAAAACGTAAAACACTCTCTTTTTCTAAATGAGTGCAAAAAAATAACTATTTAACACATCCAATACTTTCCTGAAGTGCGGTGTTTACCCGCAGTGACAATGTCTTTACAGCTGTTCGCGGATTATTCCCCCGAGCGACGCTGAACAATGTGCGCATGTATCGTGTCTAACGAAAAAGATGACAAGGAAAAGTCATCTTTTAAATTTTATTTTAACTATTTTTCAGTCAAGGGATAACATTTTTCTTTGTCCGACACTTATTCTCGGACATTGTGTATATATTTATAAATATATATATATATATATATATATATATATATATATATATGTATATATATATATATATCCATAAATTGTTAAATCAGAATAAAATAGCGAATGGACTTTTAGTATATATGTTACAGATCTTATTACGTAATACAAATTTTAGTTTATAATAAGAAAAATTGGTAACCACCATATATAGCATGCGTGAATAAAATCGAAAGCAGTATACTAAGATGCATGTGGTGTCTGAGGTAAACTTTCTAACATAGTATTGATAGAGTTTCAAAAGAAATGTTCCTGTTTGTTGCTTTTGCTACTTTTTGGGCTCATAGTATTTTTATCGTCAATGTGTAATATAGCCATTGTGAAAATTACATAATAGAACACTGTTGTAAAATTTTGTAGGTATACGTGTAATGTTCATCACATTAATTTTTTTTTCAATTCTCTAATTCCACCAAAGTTTCAAAATTCTTTAAAAACATTAAAATTTTGAGGACATTCAAAAGTTGAAAAAAATATATGAATTGCAATTAACCACTGACCTCTATTATATTAGTATGCTATAATAGAGGTCAGTGCAATTAACATTAAAGTAACATTAATATTTTTTTAAGTTTTGCGTACTAACGATTTTTTATACAATTATTATTCAAATCTTCAATCTGTTTTGACCTGAGTTTTTTTTAGGCAAAGAATTATTCAGTTGTGATCATTTTGATTAAAATTAAATCATATTTCTACAAAACTCACATTCTGTAATTCATTGTACCAAACTATTGTTCCTTTCAATGGATTTAAAAGCTTCATTAGAGTCATCAAATTATGGAATTACACTTATAAATTTGACTAAACAAAATGTCTTAAGAATTTTAAAGATAATAATTATTAATACTTGACAATATTAATATATACATTTTTTTAACATATAGGAAAATTAAGAATCTAATATGTCATATAATCAGCTTTCAAAAATAGTTTTTCAATAGAGTTTCTTTTATGTAAAAAGACAGTAAAATTGTATGGAGTAAGTAATTTTAAAGAATAATTTGCAGATGGAATTGATGGAAAACAAGCCCGTCGCACAGGCACCAGTGGACCACTTGGTGAACTTTTTGATCATGGTTTGGATTCTTATTCATCGGTGCTCATTCCGACATGTCTTTATAGTATATTTGGAAGGTAATTATCTGATACCGACCTTGTTGGTAGAGATTTGTTTTGTTCTACTTATCAATTTTTAATATCTAGGTCACAATGTAAACTTCACTTATGCTATAAACTTTATTATACATTTCATTTTTTTCCAATAACTTAAAAATACTCCCGCCTTCTTTACTCTTTAAGTTATGACTGTAGAAAAAACAAGAAGTATTAATTTAAAAATAGCATGTTTTTCCGAATGATTTTTGTTCTTCTCCATACCAATGGAAAAAATGAATGAGAATTATATCCATATTACTAAAAGCAACCTCATAACACAGAGTGAAATAATAGTAATTATTATGAATTTCCAATGTAAGTATGAAATTATACAATACGTTTAGGATCAATATAAATATTTTAACATTTGTATACAGAAACAAAACAGCAATACATATATAGAATGTCATACTGTTAGCTCCTCTTGCTAGACGAAACTACAAATAAAAGGTTTCCTTCTTTTATTTATGTATTGTCAATGATGAGCATTACAAACACATTCAGATACAATACACTAGAAATGTGTGTGATACATACATATATATATATATATATATATATATATATGTATATATATATATATATATATATTTATTTCCTTCTATATATATAAATATATAAGGAAATGAGACGCATTGCCACCCATTCTCCACATCATTGAAATGAGTGAATCCTTAATTTGAGCAGTGAAACTAACGAAGCTAGAGGTCATAACTCCTCTGCTTGGATCTTCTCGATAGAGAGAATCTCCTATTAAAAACTTAATTCTTTCCAATAAATTATTTAAGACCTGTTTTAAAAAGCCAAAAATTCTGGTCATCAAAATTTAGCTGAAGGTATGTCTCTTTCATACATATCTTCATTAACTGCTCAGTTAATATTATTGATCAGAGTGCATGGCAAAGTTAGTATAGTATATACATTCCTTGTCACTTATTGTTAGCGACGAAGTTAGACTAGTGGTTATAGGTCAATCATTACTAATCACCACGGTTGGTTCATAGTAAGAAAAAATCATAAATCCCTTAATCAATTCCATTTGGTTGAAACAATGTATAAAAGTTTTAAAAACTGAGTAATTCTTACACGGGACTATTATTCTTGAAGATGAGACCGTTCTATACATTAATAGAGTATATATTATTCAATCCTTAAATCGATCAAACTAGAGTTTTCTCCTAGGAGACACCTTGAGTTTTCTCCTCAAAGTTCCAGCACAAACTATATTCTCACTGTGATATATTTTGAAATTTTCCCACCTAGACTTTTCTCCTAGGAAACACCTGGGAGATTAAATGTATTTTAGCACAAACTATATTCTCACTGTGATATATTTTGAAATTTTCCCACCTAGACTTTTCTCCTAGGAAACACCTGGGAGATTAAATGTATTTTAGCACAAACTATATTCTCACTATGATATATTTTGAAATTTTCCCATACTAATTAATTTTATTTAATTCCAGAACCGAGTTGAGTCCTATAAGAATGCATTTTGTGTTGTGGAATATATTTATTAACTTTTACCTAACGCATTGGGAAAAATATAATACCGGTATAATGTTCCTGCCATGGGGCTATGATTTTACTATGATTGTAAGTATATTTATCAAAATTGTATAGTTTGCAGTTTATATAATAGTTTGTTGTAATTAATTATATTTCCTGGTAACATCGCAATTTCATTTTTGTCCGCTTTGTGCTTATAAAATATTATATAGATATTATAAAATATAACTGTCGTGTTTATAAAATATTTTTTTTATTATTTTTGACATAGTTGTTTTATTCAAAGTGTTACGTTTTCATGTTATATTTGTCATTTTTCATTTTAATGAAAAATTTCGGCCGAATGCATATCGAAAGACGAATGAAATAAGGTTACGTAGCTGCCCATATCTATTAAATCTTTTATTAGATTACGCAAGTCAACCATAACGTTTTGTTTACAAGTTCTAACCAAATTTTAATATTTAGATTTCTTGAAAATTTTTACATTGACTCTGGAAAAATAAAAATGAAAAAGGCTGGTTTGCATTGCACGATAGTGTGAATCTTAACACTCAACAAACATGATTTTGAAAAGAAAAAAGAATTAAGTGAAAGCAATGTTATGTCAAAGTACTAATCTAATTATATCTTATTCTAAAGAGAGCATGATGAAGCTTGCTGTGGGGTTAGCAAATTTCTTTTATGTATGAGGAGATCCATTTTATTTCATTGACAAACATTTATATCATATTGTATAGTCATGTAGTTTGTATAAATAAATATCCATAGCGAATTCATTGTAATACAAACTTTCTCTTTATAATAAGAAAAAGCAGAAGTATATTTTGTACTTAGATATGTGTTTTATTACGTTACAAGTGGTTTATACACTTCTTTAATTATATTTTGTCTTTTTGCTTTTTATTTAAAAAAAAGACATTGGTGCTAAAAATATATTAACATCATAAAAATATATTATCTTTACAGGGCTCTGTACTTGTACTTTTAATTACTTCTGTATTTGGAAGCGGCATTTGGAAAATCACCTTGCCTGGTGGACTAAGTCCTGGAGTAGTATTTGAATTTGTCCTATATTCATCAGCAATATTAACTAGTCAAACTGTTATTCTATGGAATATATACAAGTGAGTCGTTTGTTTTTATCATTAAATATATTTTTCAAATGAAAGTTCAAATTCATCTTGTTTCAAAGGAAAACTATTAGATATAGTTTCATGTTTATCAATATTTTGGGCAAACTATGCCCCTGAAATTGTACCTTTCTTCCACAAGTAAGGAATATATAGAGTGATAATAAATATGAAGGTATTGTGCTGAAGCGGGCTTATTTATAGCATCATCTGTAGTCATTTCTAAAGGGTGCCATCCTTCTTTTGCTGCAATAGATACATGTTTTGTTATCATACTTGCCATTCAAAACTATTTTGTATACTGCCACATATCTACACACACACATACACATATATAGTGTGTGTATGTATTGTATAAATCTGGGAAGCACGTGATGCCAGTTTGATTTTTATTCATAGAATGCATAGATGTCAAAGTACAGTGACGAAGTGCATACGACCAACACATAAAGATAAGCATGTACTGAAATGCTTTTATATGGTTATGACATAAATATCACTTTCCTTAACTGCGTAAACTTAGTAAACTGACTATAATCGCAGTTCAGATTCTTGTTGATTTTTATTTACTGTATTTTGTTTTTCACTATGTACCACTTCCATTTTCATACATCCCTATCGGCTGTACTATTTATGTTTACTTTTTATTATTACATAAAGTTCAAATTATAATATTATTAGTAATTACAATATAAAAAGGATCCAGGAAATAACATTTTTAACCCATAATGTTGGAAAACGAAAATAATTCGAGTGAAAATGATCGTTTTTCAATTGTGAAGAAAGTGGGAGTGACATTGTGGTGCGCTCACAATTTAGCGTAATGCAAATTTTGAGTGATAGTGATAATAGTGACGATAACAATTATTTTGTTGATACGGAGGATGTACTGGACTACGAAAATACAGTGTGACCTTGATTTCAGTTTTTGTTATAATTTTTGTTCACAATATATATTTCCATAATTTTCTGTGTATTTTATTATCCTTATTCAAGTTTTTATTAAGAAAACACCGAAAAAATTATTAAAATTGGATAATTTTTTAAAGAGATACAGTTTTTTTCGAGACAATGGTAAATGACATCAAAAACAAAAGATTTCTTTGGCATTTTTAAGTATATATGAGAAAAAAACAATGGCACTAAAATGGTTAACAGCTGTTTTTATGTTTAAATTTATTTAAACTTAAACAAATACTTTTCTTACCTGTAAAAAATGTAATCTCTTTTGATTTATTATGTTTATGAAAATTTTTTATAGCACGGAATGGCACTTTGTAACTTTATTCAAATCTTCGCCTCTGTTATTTGTCATTAGAAATTCATCTTAAATATAATGGGGTCACCTTACCACTCTATATATTCCTTATTCGAAGCCATTTTTTATATTCGGTGAAAATCTGATGAATAAATATTCATGTGAGTAGTTTTTACAAAATACATTAGAAACAAATAATATATAATTTGAAAAATTAAAATAAATATTAATATGTATTTTACTGGGTTATTATCCAACTTATTAGAGACCTAATTATTATTGAATTTATTATTTTTGACATAAATATTTGAGAAAGAATGAAAGGGGCGTAACGTTGGAAGGAAATGGAAAGAAACAAAGTTTTATTTTTACTGTTAACAAATAATCTAGTTTTTGGAACAAATGGAAATAAGCTTCTGCAAGAAAAAGTGATGACATTTTAATTTTTTTTTCTTTAAATCGAAATATGAATTTCCTCAACAACAAAATCTAAACAATTACTATTGTCATTAATTTCCTGATATTCCGTGGGTTACTTGAACAACATTGTTTATGCATATAGATTTAATATATTTTTGTACCGTGTCAACACCGTTAAATCGACCCAGTTTTCTCCAAACTACGTTCATCAAATCATCCATCACAGAACAATCTTATTGTGCTTACATTATCTAGGATATCTATATTGTTCAGTAATGATACAGTGGAAATCTAATGTTCGTTGATCCCTTCATTGCTTCAGTCTCATCATATAAATAAAAGAAGGGAAATATGTATTTTGCTTATAATAATATTTTAGTACTCAGATATTGACTTGAAATATTTGATATACATAGAGCAAATTTCAAATTTATTTCTGTATTTTTTGAAACAGGTCATACAGAGATAAAACAGGAAAAATGAGGACATTTTCTGAAGCCATGCGTCCATTGGTTCCAGTTTTCCTATTTTTCACAGCCAGTACCGTTTGGGCACTAACGTCTCCGACTGACATTGTCGGGAGGCACCCGAGATTATTTTACTTGCTTACTGGCACCATATTTTCAAATATAAGTGTAAGTTATATATATAGTTATACTGGAGTAATAAAAATAACTAGATTTCAAGTTGTCCAAGTCAAATATACCTAGTAGTTTTAACAATGTAAAACCGTTGAAGGTTTTTTAAATTTTTACATAATTCTTCATTTTTAAACTATTTATTATTTAACAAAGTGGTAACTTTCCGTAACATCAGGTAAACTCAGAAATTTTACCAATTTCAAGAAATTATGGAGCTATTTTTGGTTATGGTTTTTCTCCTACTTAGTTTTAGTGTTTAATTCTGCATTCTAAACGTTTGGTTGCATTCTAAGTGTTTGTTATTCTAATTTCCTATCTTATGTGATTTTTATTACTCATAGAATATCATAAAAAAATGTGATATCGAGGGTACCTACCTCTCAATTTAAGATCTTCGACCCCATTTAGTCTAGTTTTATGCGATATAATAAAACTACCTATAGATATTGGAGAACTTGATTACCAAATTAATAGTCTTTAGTAGTTCTTGAACCATTCTTTATATTAACTTATCGCATAACATGTGTCAATAAAACCATTCTTTATATTAACTTGTCGCAAAACATGTGTCAATTTTATTAAACAATGTATGTATTATTTAAAAAATTATAGTAGTGACCTGTACATAGATAGTTGAATATATAAAAAAAAGTAAGTACGGATGAAAAGTTTGGAAATTACTTTGAATAAAAATTAATTTCTGTTAAATAAAATGATTTTTAAAAACTTGCTAGCTAAAATGTGCACTTCTACAAGCAACTGCAAAACAAAAATGTGAACAAGACGGTTAGTCGATAGAACCAGCTAATTTGAAGAAAGAAGTTAGAATATATTAAAAATAAACTTTAGATATTAAAAATAAAATTAGATATAGAAAAGATTTAAAAAAAATTATTTTTTTGTATAATTTCTTTTGACATACCAACTTCTCAAAGTTGGTTTTGATAAATTTGTGCATTTAAAAAAACATTGTCCTGTACTATAATCTCGTATTCCATTTAGATCACAGAAAAATCTAAAAACCATAAGAGAACTGAAAAAGTCATTAAATTTAGTTCATTTATTATTAATATAACAATTTTAATCAGCAAACACTTTTATGCTTTAACATATTTCTTGCTGGTGTGACTGTTACTTATAAAATATCCTGATATAATGTTGCATATAAAAATGTCTGATATTAATTCTTTTGTTTTAGTGTCGTCTCATTGTATCACAGATGAGTAACACACGCTGTGATATATTCAATCCGTTACTAACTCCTTACGTACTGGTGACAGCAACCGCTGCACTCTTTCCTCTAACTGCTGTGGTGGAGAGTCTCATTCTTTATATACTTTGTTTGTTATCTACAATTTCTCATATACAATATGGTGCTGGAGTGGTAAGTATGGCAATTAAAACCACATTTTTTTTACTGTAAACATAAATAATAAACATTTTCACATATGCTAGGCTGATATCAATTATAATTAAGCAAATTTAATCTCCCACTCGACCCAAAGACAGATTCATTTCCATATTACCATAAAAAGTCTTCAATTTTTTTAAAGTTAGAGCTATGTTTTATGTCAGACGTTTCCATTTTTATTTAACAAATTTATGTATAATGAGATAATTTTTAAATCATAAAAATTATTGACGAATTTTTAATAGCATTTTTATATTTTATCGCATATTGCAGGTAAACGAGATGTGTGATCATTTTGGTATACAATGTTTTCGTATACAACCAGTGAAAGGACAATAAATCAATGCATACAAGTTACGGAGATAAGACGAGAGACTCCTAAAAACTACATAGTTAATCGTAAATATGATCATATTAGGTCAAAGTTCTCCTTAAAAGTAACTTATAAAAGTTCACATAATAAGACACAAGGAGCAGATTGGGGATCTGTTGCCGATTATATGTTTATATGGTATGCCAGTTTTACATCTCTTGAAGCAATTGCTCCAATTTTTTGACATGAAATCAAGATTTACTAATTTTTTATAGGAGACTACAATTTATTGTATTGTTTCTTTAATGAGCAATATTATTTAGAGAAGGAAACTTACTTTAGTTAAAAATTTATATCGATTTGTAATAAATTTAACTTCAAATTTACTAAGAGATCTGGACAAACAGCTGCTACAAGAATACTGGCAATGAACTTATTAAAGACGAACTGCGAATACAGAATAGAATGGACATATTTTGAAATATATGACATTTAAATTTATTTAATAATGCACTAAAAAGATGAGAACAATTTTGTCTCATTTAACACATATCTTCGCTACAAATACCTTAGAACTGAAATATATATGTTTAATTCACTTGCAACACTTTCATTACTGAAATAATAGTTGGTGTGTTGAAAAAAATTTTCAGAGCCAAACATAAATTATGACGTTTTGCCATACAATTTTTGGGTGCACACGCACATAGCTTACAATCTTAACATCATATGTATATTGTAAACGACTGAGAGAATATACTGAAGATTAGGTAAAAATGTGGACATCTGTTAACTTTAAAAATTATTATTTATAATCATATTTACAGTAATAAAAACAGTTTACTTGCTATGGGAATATGTTTTCTAAATAATTAAAGATGCTTGTTTTCCACTTCTGTGATGTAGTAAATATTTAGTATCCATTGAGAATGATGGATTTTCCACTTTATAGGGATTGCACAATCTGGTGTTAATTTAATAAATTTTTGGTTATTCTGCTGCCATTTCTCGGTGTGAGCATTTTACAAAACAATTTACATACTGTAATCAATCAAAAATATTTATAAATCCTAAATACAATGTAGTGTTTTGTACAACAGTTTAATTTAGTTTTAAAAAATAGAATCTTGCATTCACGTCTTTACATTCAATGACCTTTACTATTTTATCTCAATGACATACTACGCTGATATCGGCAAACATGTAACCAAACTTTTTATTTCTATCATTTTTAAAGACTTTTTGTGTTCTTGCACGGTCCCCAACATATGTTTATACTATAAATAATTTAATCACCGTAATAATATTTAACTCATCAAATTATAGATGGTATTGTTTTTAGGATGAATGGATATTTAATCAAAGCTTTTAGGGCTAAAATTGGAGAAACTTCTAAAGAAGCTTAGACACATGAGAAAGAGAAATACTCATGATATATATATAGTTTGTCTTTGCAACATAAAATTGTTTTTCAAGGTTTGCACTTTTATTACTGATATATTATCACATTCATTCTATTGAAATAAAAAAGGATGAATCTCATGTTACAGAAACACTTATATTTGCTTAAAAATGAACATAGACCAGAATATACATAGAAAGAAAAATATTTATGCCACATATAGTTCGTCATTGAAACATAATTTTTTTTTTCAAAGATTGCACTTATTATTATTGATATATTATCGCATTAATTTTATTGACACAAAAAAGGATGAATCTCATATGTTACAGGAATAGTAATATTTGCTTAAGAGTGAGTATAGACCAAAATATAGTTGGAATTTATGAAATAACTTTTCCAACACAAGGGAAAATAAAATTTTGTATCCTATTTATTTAGTAAAGTGGTAAATTTTCTTTGAGTAATCTCGATAGTCAAAAAGAATTAATTTATTAGGTACCAAAAATTATATGTATTAATAATTTTATGTTAATTCAATACTTACTCTTTATGTAAAATTTATTAAACATATAAACAAATTTGTAATATTTAAGCTATTTAACTATGTGTAACCCTATGATAAGTCTTCAATAATTGTAAATAAATTAACAAAGAAATGAGCAATCTAACACACACTAGTCAATTGATAATGTAAATAATCTCATTCACTTTAAAATTAAACTTGCATTTTCTTGCCATAAGTAGTGTTAATTGTTTGATTTCTAGTCTATCTGCAGTTATTTTTAAGCTTTGAGGACTTGATTATACATATATACAAGAGTATTTTATGTTACTCATATATTACTATTTCAATAGCTGTTAAATATTTTGATATTAATAAAATGTATAAAAAACAAATGTGTTTTCCATTTACACCCAATTTGTGCCAGATTGTTGTGTAAAAAAAATATACAGACAGTGCCTGTCCAAAAATAAAGAAATCAGAGTTAAAATATCATGTTAAAAATACAAATTATCATCATTTAATGTTACTCTTAATCTACACTAAAGTTACAGGGGGAAATTGATGGTAGATTTGTCGTGGTAATTTCAGAAAGTATTGAATTTATTTCCAAAAATATTTCACTGTTCAATAGACAATACCTCCCTTTATAACGTGGGCTTTTAATTATTGCCAATTATAAATAAATAAGAAAACATTACAAGTAATATTTGTTTACAGAGATTGTTAAATGGGTATTTGTAGATTAAAAAATATCCGTTGCCTGGTTTAATGACATAGTACAAAAGTTCTCCCCAATTAGCTTCCTCAATTGTTTAAAAAGTCGACAGGTGCAAATGAAATCGAGAGTGACTTCTAGTTTTAAAAGAAAGATATGGCAATTCACATTTTTGAAGTGGCATTTTATTATTGATTTCTTAAATTTTTGGACAGATAATTGCCTATGTAGACTGCACATTCCTGATAAGGTTAATATGTTCATCTGCTGGATACTTCTATAATGCTCATAGTAAAATTCAATGTCAAATGCAAACATGGAGCACTTAGAGGAATATGAAATAGGTATTGAAATTGTACTTTTTACTTTTAAAGCAGATCTTTTCCCAATTTTATAATGTAATTTTTATCTATTCAATGTTTAAGGGAAAGTTTGATTTTTAGTTGGTTTTAAAGTCTTTTTGCAATTAGATGATCCTGCATATAGCACCATTGTTATAAATGGACATTTTCCTTACATGTATCAGTAAAGTGGTTAGTAAAACATCTTTTTATAATTTGTTAATCACTTTAGAGAACCTTAACTATTTAGTTTAATATTCGCAACACTTATTTATATTCTGCAACTAAAACAAGAAATATCAACAAAAGTACCACATTTTTCATAATTGACCATACATTTTACTAAAATTTGTATCATTCTTCAACTCTAAATTGAATCTTTCACTTAATCTTAAGATATTCATTTCCGTACTAAATCTTTGAGCACATTGTATATGCCCAAATAGCTAATTTTTCACTATTTATATTCTATTTGATCTTTTTCAGTTTGGTTTTCAATCTAGTTGCAATATTGACCACAGACAATCCATAATTGTATAATTTGTATATATGTTTATATAAGGTTATCCATAACCCGACTGACACCTTTTCCAAAATCATAGTTTTTGGATAGGATGATAGTACTCAATTTCATCCATCCTTACCTCAAAAGGAAAAAACAGAACCTTTATAATCAGTGTTCATGTGTCACAATTGTTTTATCAAAAACCGTTTAATATAGAAATTTTGAACTTTTTTTATTGACACTCGTATTTTTCAATAATTAACACCAAAAATTTTAAGTTGACCAAAGAAATTAACAGAGATTTTTTTTATTGCATATATCTTTTTCCGTACTAATTGAAATAGAAAATTATAAAGGTGTCGTAACAATTTTTTTTAAGATAATTCTAGAAATATTGTTAAAAATGTCAACGCCCTTTTCCTCAAAAATCATTTGATGTAAAAACTTACATTTTGGTGCAGAGATAAAGAATATTATTTCGATCAAATTATGAAATACATATTTTAGAAATTGATCAAATATATTCATGTATAAATTTTAGATGGGAGAAACGACATTTTTTTATTTTGTACATTGTGTGAGGTATCAATAAAAAGTCAGAGTAATAAGAATTTCCAGGCTATTTTTCAAAATATCTAAAAAATAAGTTTTCCCTTATTCTACAAAATTACTACAGTAAAGATTATGGAAAAAGGACATTACCATAAGTTCATTGTAAAACTATAGCAATGATTATAAATCTAATAATTTTGATAAATTCACAATATTTTTAGTGTGTAAAATATATAACAGGCGCTAAATTAACATAATGAAAAATAATATTTGCAAATTGGTTTAATAGAAGTACTAGCTACCCTCAATTATTATATGCATCCAAGTGTGTACGGAACCCTCATTGAACAGTCAAAAAATCTGTGTGTAAACAATCGAACGGAAACTTTGTATTTAAACTAATGATCAGTCACTCTACTATAAATAATTCCAAATTAATTTACAATCGTTTTATTTACTTGCCAATATTTTACTTCGTCGATGTGGTTACATTCCTTCCATTTCACGATCGCTTTTATAATTTGTTTCTAAGTTCCTGTGTTTCCTATATGTGTTTTAATTTTATTTCTTTTTGCAATGGTTAAAAGTTAGGCAAGTCTTTTGTCTTAATATTTAAAATATTTTTACTTAAACTTCTATTCTTTTCACAACAATAACCTTCAATGAGACGAACTAGACATAATTTATTGATATATACTTTCTGCATTCCATTTTTACTAGTAAGCATGGTATTAACAGTTTACATTTTTGTTTTAATAGTGTAATTTCTGTGTTTTGTAAATTAAAGTAAAAAGGTTTATTATTTTTACAACTCTGTGTTGCTTCAATTGGTATATTACAAATTAACATCCACTGTATGAAATCATATAGCTTTATTTATTTGTATAGATATTACATTATCTAAGTCATAGGTAGTTTGGCAGATTAGTGACATTGATAGTATAAAAACTATTTTATATATAATATTATTATTACTATTTTATTTAATCGTTTTTCAATTACAACGACTACATCCGTCGTGAGTTTCTTCAAAATTTTTAATTTTGCTTTTATTATTAGTTTTAATAACTAAGCTTCTAAAAAACATTCACCAAAGGGTAAGCTTATGTGGCTCTTAGTAGAGTACGATCTTTAGACGGCATAGTAATAACTGGTCTAAATCAAAGAAAACTCTTCAACAATCCACATAAATATCATATTTTTTTAATCACTATTTGAAGCGATTATATAAGTTCATATTATAATATGCTATGATTAGTATTTTAATAGTAATAAATGTTTTTCTTACTTCCTTTTTGCACAAATTATGTTTTCTTATAAAGTACTAACAAATATTTTAATAAATATATATTAGTATAATTAACTGAGTGACAATATGGTATTTCTTGATAAAATTAGTTATAGGGAGTAGTTTCATGGATATTAAAAGTTGTACAGTGTGGGAACGATATTTCCAACTGCTCGGGCTAGTAAACATTCCATGACTTAAAACTACATTTGACTTGTCGATTCGACATCCTTAACTA
Organism: Druceiella hillmani; assembly: GCA_039881145.1. Classification (NCBI taxonomy): domain Eukaryota; kingdom Metazoa; phylum Arthropoda; class Insecta; order Lepidoptera; family Hepialidae; genus Druceiella; species Druceiella hillmani. The sequence continues at coordinate 3,612,373 of JAYKKI010000096.1, read as the reverse complement.
TTAATAAAAACACATGTTATTACTAATTCACTCTATTTATAATTATAATTTTTTAATAGTATTATGTTGTTTTAGCTGGAAAGACATGAAAAAACAAGAATCATATTTTACGATATTTCAAAGAATGTGCACTACTTGTAACAAATTATTTTCATTAGGAAATCTAGAAACAAAGAAGCAGACTGTATGGGGATAGAAGCAAAGGTTATCAATGTTTCGTGATTCAGAATGTAGACAACTTTTCAAAGGACAATCACAAGTAGATGAACAGAGAATAGAGACAAAATTCCAAAGGAGTGAAATGTTGAGCCATCAAAAAGCAGAAACTTTGAGAACAATCCTGGACCTTAAAACAAAAAGTACAACCCATCAAAATGACTAGGCAATCATGAAATGGTACAGGTGAATAAAAATAATGAGTATAGCCAACACAATTATGGAGCTTATCTTTGTCTATATGATATAGTAAATGTTAGTGGAAGTTGAAGCATTCAGACAACTTAACTTCATGGATACTGGTGCTTTTCAAGCAAAATTTAAAGTCAGAAAAGCATTAGATAGTTTAAAGTTACAAGTATCATACCCATAGTTTTAAAGCCACAAACAAGTGAAAAAGTTCAAAATAAGGTAATGAATCTCGCTGGAAGGTGTAACTGGCCGAGTGCCACTTAGGTTAGTCCATATGTCGCACATATGGACTAATCCCATTAAACGTTGTTCCTTGCTCAGTTTTACAATCTGTTTCATTTAAGTGCTAATATGGCCTATGTTAGGAGGAAATATATTTGAAGAAAATCACAAGAGATAATATGTTGAATAGAAAGTGTAAGCGATAGTAAAAAGGAAAATTGGGAAAAAACTTTTTCTGATTATCTGTGACAATTCTACTAACATGGTCTACTAACATGACAATTCTACTAACATGGTCTATGCTATGTGACAAAAAGAAAATAACATGCTATTAAATAAGGGCAATAAAATAAGAAGACCATTACAGGCATAGCGAACAAGCATCTAGAAAATTAACCGAGCATCAAAACTAATGCGGAGTGCTAATTCACGCAATGATACAAGATTTTAATATTAGATGGAATAATATTGAGTTACTTTTCAAAAACTGTCTGAGCAGAAAACAGCTATAAACCTATATAGTGTCAAGCATGGAAGAATAGAAACTTTCGTACCATAGGAAGCTATCAAATCAGGTAGACAGATAAATCTTTTTTACTAAGCCACACTGGTTCAGCCCGCGTTACTATAATCATTCCTCTTATATCATCACTAATGGAAAAAACAAATGCACCGTCTATGAGGAAAAGATTTGCTTATGTCAAAATTCATCCTTTGCTAATTACTGTGACATTATTGGACCCAAGGTTCAAAACCAAATTCTCGAATTGCGGTGAAGTCTCTCATTCAGAAGACAAATCTCATTACCAAATTTATGAAATCACAAGATAAAAGAAAATTAATTCCAACATCATAAGCCGTCCATATCGAAAGTATAATCAGGAAAGTTCTTTATGATACCCACAATAATTTTCCTGATGAGGGTACAAGTGATATTAATACTGATAACCCTACTATACTCGTTATGCAAACAGTTTAAAGCTACCTCTAAAAGCCAAGTCTGCAAACAAATGCTGATATTAAGAGTTCATTTAAAAAAAATGTGATACCCGATTACACTTAATTAAAAGTCTGATAGGAGGTAAGAGATTATTTAATAGTTGTATTCTGCTTAAGCGTTTTTTCATTACTAGTGTAATTTTCTTTTTTGTGAGATAATATTGAATTTAAACTGCTTGATAGTCCTATCGATAAAAAAGTTAAATGTAGATAAAACTAGATTGGTACTTAACCTCATGTTCACTCAAGTCAATACCTTAATAAAATTTAAAACAATAATAAATATTTTAAATGAAACTGTACTGGCTGTCTTTTATATTGTTGTAATCATTAATTTAGAATGTCCTCAACGTCAACATGTTTGTATTCTCTAGCTTACAATTGAACCATAAATAGTTATAGAAAAGCTTATTCTTAACTAAATTACAAGCAGGTTAAACTGGCTGTCTTTTATACTGTTAAGGGCATTCTAAAATAATGATTAAAAAACATTATTTTAGAATGTCCTCAACATATTTGTATCCTCTAGCGTACAATCGAAGCATAGTTATAGAAAAGCTTATTCATAAATATAAATATATATTTGTTAAAGTATAAAAAGTAATTTGATTAATGTTTATTATAAATAAAAAATAGAACCTTTTTAATAATTCTTTCTAGTCATCAGGTTTCCATTCAAATTAATGAAATAATTTTGTTTTCAAGAATTGACTGTCATTTTATTTTACGAAAATAAGCTACTTTTTATTTATATTTTGAACATCTGCGTAAAGATAAATTTTCCCTTCAAATTCCTTTTTTTACATACTTTATAGGGTTAGGTTAGGTATGTACATAACATCAATAGGAAAAACGGAACACTTACAAGATAACTCACATATTTGTCTGCAGCTGATTTTCTCAGAAACTGCTTGATGTAGAAACATGAAATTTGGTATAGTATTAAAGCATAATAACCCACATTTATCTCAATAGTTAATACTCAAAAATATTTAAATGGCAATTTTAGAGTAGGAGAGGACGAATTAAGTGCTCGAAAAACTTTTCTTTAATTCCATATACATATAGTATATGGAATTAAAGACAGGTCTAGATGTGTTTCAAAAATAATTTTTTCATGCTTTTGGTAACATCTTCAAAAATATACTGAAAAATATGCAAATATATTCCCTTTAAGCCTGCCTCTTAACTTGTGAACCTAAATTTATGGAAAAAATAAAATGTTTAAAAGCCCACACAAAGGTTGTAAGAAAATTATAGCAAAAACAGATATAATACACAATATACTTAAATTGTGAAAAATTAATATTTGTAAATAATTAATAGAAATACTGTCTATATATCCAATTAAATGCCTAAATGTGTTCGGAACTCTTGAACTGCGAGTTCTGCCTGTGCGTATACAGGCCCATTTACAGAGGTCCAAAAATTTTTTTTAGTTGGAGAATATTGTGAAGAGTCATTTAAAAGGAACATTAGTTCCACGAAAATCAATAGTTTAGAAGTTATGATCTATTGTATACTTTTGAAAAATCTTTACTCCAGTAACACAAATCAATTTTCTTCAAAAAATATTCCACTTAATCACATAAAATTTTCTATAAATGTAGAGTAGTCATGTAGCAATTTTATGTTAATTCTTAGCTTCTGCTTGAAACTTTGTTGACTTCTTTCTGTTTTCAAAAAAATATGTATATTAAAAAAAAATCATCGTAAAACCTGCACGACTAAAGATTTGCTTATGATCTCAAAAATTACCTTAGGATATGGTTATAGGCTAGAAAAAAATCATAGTGGTATAACTATTGCAATATTTTCAGAAATTAACATCATGTCACTAAGTTTCCGACATGAGTTTCGTTCACCTTATACACCATGATGCATTATTTTTATGACGTTTCAAGAGATATTTAGAGAGATGCTGTCATACTCATGAATTTGCTGAAAATCAATCAGACCCACCAAAGAGGTGCTTTCCAGACTACCAGGTTTTTACGAGACTACATAATTCTTTGTTGGAAGAAGTGATTCCTGGCTTCTGTGGTCCACCGTCTTACAAGAAATATGTCATAATTCAATCACTAGTCAGACATATGTTAAGGTGTACTGGTATTCCAAGATCATCAATTTAAAGAATTATTCATGCTAACGATCTACACCCATACCATTACAATAAGGCGCATAACTCTCTTTCTGATATGTACACAACATAAAGCGCTCTGTCTACATGATTCAATTTAACAGACATATTTTGTGTACGTTAAGGCTTTGCTTTGCGAATATTGCAAAACAAAGCCTGCGACATTGATCATTTAGGTAAATCTGAATGAATTAATGATTTTTTTAAAATAAACTCAGTTTTGCCAAAATTGTGACAGGCAGAAATTTCACATTTAGGTACTTAGTGCCATGATGTTAATTTCTGAAGATGTTGCAATATTTACATCACTACGATATTTTGTCTGAACTATAACCATAACCTAAGGTAGCTTTTAAGATAATTAGCAAATCTCTCGTTGGACATATCTTACGACAGTGATTTTTATAAATGTATTTATTTTTTCGGAAACAGAAAAACAACATAAAATTTCAAACAAGAAACAAAAATCGCTCATTACATACTTGCTACGTGACTACACTACCTGCATACTAAATTTTATATCATTTAGTGGAATAGTCTTCAAACAAAAATAATTTGTGTTACTGGAGTAAATATTTTTCAAAAAAAACCTAATTTCTTGACTATTGATTTTCGTGAAACTAATGTTTCCTTTCAACTACTTATTACGAGGTTCTCTACTTAAAAAATATATTTAGACCACTGTAAATGGGCCACTTGGACAATATAATATTTCTAAATAAGAGTGGTCAGGAGCAACACCTTTCATTACAAATTTTTTTCAAACATCCCATTAAAATTTTATAGGTTCCGCTTCGTCTCTCATTTCATAAAGTGATGTAACTTATTTAAGCACTTTATCCAGAACAAATTATGATTTTTATACAATTGCAAAATTACTTTCCCTTAGCCGTTTGAAGAACTTTTTTAAATTATTGCCATCTATTATTATACTTTTTTGTATTTTATTATCCTTGTACAAGTTTTTATTAAGAAAAAATTATTAAAATTGGATAATTTATGGAAGATACATTTTTTTGTCGAGAGTTTATATATATGAGTAAAAAACCATGGCACTAAAACGGTTAATACAGTATTTGAAGATTTTGAATTTTGATTTTAAACCGTTTTATTTTTTTAAACTATTATTATGATGCATTAGCGAAATAAAATTTATAATAATATTAATATTATATTATTTTTTTAATGCAAAGGCCAAGACAAAATTATATATACTTACACATGTAATACCCAAATAAAAACACTATTATTAAGCAAAATATTTTTATTAAGACAAAAACATTCAATCACATATCAATTACAAATTAATCATTGACACGGTCTTCGTAAGTTTACAATTTGGGTGTCATCCCTTGGAAAATATTTTGTATGTAAAAAATAAGTAATCTTGATAACTTGTTCTCATTACACTGTCCAAGCAGAAAACAACTATAAATCTATAAGCATATTTGTAATTTTTTTGTAAAAAACATGCTAGCTAACCGATAAATCAAGAATGTCGAAGTGATGATGCAGATAAAGAAAATGAACCATCTGATAACAAGTATGTATATCGAAAAATGCAGATAGACTCACAAGATGAATTTGTCAAATTACAATTTCGAGTTTTTTCTACTGAGAAATTATGTACCTTATGCCCTTTCAACAAACCGATTTGAAAAAATACTATTGGAACTTCTATTTATAAAACTTTGGCGAAAGAAATAATTTTCATTCCCGGAGTATGACCACCCCTGTTTTACGCACTTAATCCAAGTTCCATAATCGCATACCTATAGTGATCAATGGAGCAGAAATAAATACCAAGATTGATTGTCTCTCATAATACTGTGTTGATGAAAGTGTGAAAAATTTACATATTAAAAAAAGTAACAACTATGTTAGTGTTGCATGGAAACCTAGCGGGCGCTCCAGGATATTCATGCGCACTCTAAACAAAATAGTAATCGTACATTCTTTTTATATAAAAATCTATTAAACTTCTTTAATATTTGCTCCAACATGAGTGTACAAGTTAATTCATGTGGAAACCAGATGACTTCCATCGTTTCAAGAATACTACAGACTAGAGAGTTGAATAAAGTCACGATACACTCGTCATGGAATCAAAGGAATGTCTCATGACAAATCCTAGCACCTTGTAAGCCTTCTAGTTTTCGATAATATTATTGTATGTTAGATGGTCATCCATAATCAATCCGACATCCCATAAGAATTTCGAGCACTATTCCATTTAAATAATAACTGTGCTACCATTTAAATAATAACAGTACTAACTAGTTCACACGTAGGTGGGAATATATAATCATTACACATTTATGCACCTTAAAAAATAGTTTATTGCTCAGGTTCCATGGAAATACTGAATTGATATCACTGTGAAACAGTTCATATTTAAGTTGGCTTTCAACCCCCAAGAAAACTTCCAAATCATCAGAAAACAGAAGTCAATGAGTAATGTTAGCAATAAGAGCGAATCATTTATAATAATGAGAACAAAAAAGGGCTAAATTACTGCCTTGGCTAATTCCAGATTGAGTAATATAAGGATGCGATTTGGAATTTCGAAACTGGATATATCGTTTTAAAGCCCAAAAGTAATTACTGAAAAATTTCACTAGAATGGTAGACATTAAGGTTTTTATTTGAAATTTTTAAAATTGGATGTATTGTTTTTAAGACCAAAAGCAATTGGCCAATTTCACTAGAATAGATTATTCACTAGGTAGATTTCCCTAGAATAATAATTTCATTAGGTAGACATACGTCCAATAATTTTACTAGAATAAAATTAATAGACATATGTCTTCCTTCATGTCCTATTATTAATTTTTATCTAGTAACTATAACATACAAAATATGCTTCCGATAATTTGATTAGAAGAATATCATTGTCGACTAGGTCAATTGCCTTCTTGAAATCAAAATAGACCACATCTACTTGCCGTCCCACCAAGATACTCCCTAGCCACATAATGCACAAAATTTGTGAGGTTAGCGACAGTAGAAACCTTAGGATAAAAGCCGTGCTGGAACTCCAATAGCTGGCACTAAATTTAAGAATAAAGATGAATGGAGGTGTAAATAGCTTAAAATACTTTAGCAAAAGTAGATAATTCTGCTATAGGGCTGTAATTATTTTTTATATGAGACCCGGAACCATATTTGAGAACAAATATCCCCAAGAAAATTATTCAAACACGTGAATAACTTTCAAGACTTAAAAGATCTATTATAAATATAATTTTGATAAAGAGGTCTGAGCAGGCCTTGATGAAGTATGTGGTTATCTTGATAACCAAGACCTCAGATTAATTTTGGCTGGAGCTGCTTCAATGCATACTAGACTTAAAAAAAGTCTACCCTACAATATGCAACAGAGGGCTAACATCTCAGTTAAGTTCAAAACATTTTCGAATCAAATTTAATGCCAGTTCCAATTTTGAACTTACATACTATACAGGTTTCTCATGTCATGGTTAAGCTACATGCCAAAAACCGAACATTTTATAATTACATCTTAAAATTTTCATAAAATTTATGGTAAAACAATTTGTTATCAAACTTACTTCACTTACTAAATACATTTCTTGATTAATAGTGTTCTATATGTTGTAGCCGAATGTAAGTATTTAAATCTACGAATTTCATTTCCTATGCCACAAACTTTGATCTTGTGTTTATACATGACTATCGTATTTTCATAGATATTCCAGACATTAGCACTACAATGAGATTAAAAATAATAAACCAATTAATAACAATTTACATCATACTTGTTCATGAACGTTATAGCATCTCACAAGGCAAAAAATAATATCCAGGTGTGTTAGGTTATAACTCTCATTTATTTGCTTAGACAAACCTTTATAAAAACTGATATACAATCAAACGCTTTAAAATGTTCGGTGGCTCATTTTGAACTTATTACTTCATTTATTTCATCTGCCAATGTAAGTAACTTTCTCCATAAATCCACTTGCAGACTTATGCCCTTTTTCCCCGGCAGTAGTTCTCCATTCTTTTCATAAAATTCTCTTATATCAACATAGAGTTTACCTTTAAATTCTCGAACTTTTACTAATTTCTGCCCCTGAAGAACCCATGTTGGCTCAGCATCATCTGTTCTAGCAGAATTACTCGTTTTAGCTTTCTTGTTGGCGGGAGGATTACGCTGAAATACACCAACAAACTTAAACGACCGGACTAAATGTGATATGACAACGATTAAATTAATATGTTTTCATTGAACTTACGTCAACTGGGCCTTCATCGCTGTCGCTGGAACTAGATTCTTTTGCAGGTTTCTTATTTTTCGGCATTCTTCAAAGTATTTAAATAAATGCAATATAAATTTAGCAATTTGCTATAAAAATTCTCCAAGAAATGCGCGCCAATAACTGCAAATTTCACCGCATCTGTGATTACAGTGTTTACAGCCGCAAGTAGAAAAGTATTGCCAAATAAGAATATTGTTTTCAAAAATACGAGGATACCTACTCGAGTGTATTCAAAAGTAATTCAAAGAATCTAAATAAATAATTTAGTTGCAAAAGGCACTAAAATAAAACACTTCATGCTTATTTATGTAACTTTAAGTTAATGATTCTAATTTTCTTATTAAATTAACAAATAATCCTTTGTGTGGAAAGTAATATTTTATAAACACTTAGTTTTACACGGTTTTTTAATATAAAAACCAATATCTATATTTGTAATGATTTATTGTATTTGTTGAGTAATTTTAGATATAAGAAATCATTTTAAACATACGAAACAACAAACAAATTATTTTTTTTCTTAAATACGTAGAATATTTAAGAAACAAATTATTGTTAGGATGTTTTTTTATATAACATACGTAATAATACTATGTGTTCTTAAGTTTGAAAGCAATACATTATAACTTATATAAATATACACATTTATTTAACAACGGAAATTTATTTTAAAATCATTTAATTTTAGTATGTATTTTTCTTTACGCCCTCAGGTGAGTCATGAACACTTCTTCGAAAACTATAACGTCTAAATTATAAAAATGTAGAATATTGTTAATATTAAAGTTTTAATTCTAGCTAGACAATATATAATTATTTTGAATTTATAGGGGAGCTGGGAACGTTGATGTTCCTTTCCTTTTTGAAATATGATTTTTTCACTTACAAACTATCCCTGAATGTTCTAAAACGAAACATATCTGTATAATGAGCTTATTTTAATTTCCATCTAAATGAAATAGTAACTTAGAAAAAACTAAAAATATACCATATTTCCTTTATTATATAAGAGCTATGTAGAAAAGTAAGACATGATGTATGTTGTTTTGTTAAGGAATTGATTTTGGTTTTTTGTTAAAAATTTATTGTTAATTCATTATTTCCAAATAGCTCAACCGTCAATAAAATAAACGAAATATTTTAAATAATAAATCTATATTTTATAGTTATCGGTCCTACAAATTTGGATGCCCGATAGACATTTAGGTATTAATAAGAAAACAATAGGAGAAACCATATTAAAGAACAATCGAGCTTTGTCGATGACATCGGTAGGCTCTAATTACAGAACCATAGATAATATACTAAATACAGAACACAGACGCTCTGTTGAGTACGTTCCATTAGTGATCAAACCCATTCCACTAGCTTGTCAACAATGTAACTGTCAGTTCAAGTGGAACGAGTTATGAACAATGCGTATTTTAGCTATGAGGAAAGGACGAGTATTTGGCAAAATAAAGAGATTATAGCATTGTATTTTTTTCTTATGTATTCATCGGTAGGTAATAATTTACACTTACATTAATTACAAAAGTATAAATTAATTTCTATAACAATTCGATGATTGTTTGCATGTTTTGCGCTTCTTTGTGTAAACTTTACTTTTATTATGTATTTCTCGGAGTTGCATAAAGTGATTATCTTCGTCACTATGTTGAATTTTAAAAAACAACATAAATGTTTTTACATAAATTTCATATATCAATGTGTCAAAATAAAATTGTCAGATAAACGAGCCACGTTGATATACGAGTCGGCATGGGCCAACACCTACTAGTAATACCAGTAGGTGTTGCATGGGCTCGAAGCGGTAGTGAACAATAACGTTTTGATCACGACCGCAACGACTGGGGTCGCCAAATGGAACGTTACAGTGAGAGTTTTGAGCGTTGCGATCGTCTAGTGAAACGTTCTCATTAAGTACGTTCCACTAGCCGCTCGCAACGCTCGTGCCCACGACCGCGATCGTACTTATTCCACTAGCTTGTCAACGTTGTAACTGTCAGTTCAAGTGGAACGAGATAGGAACAATGCGTATTCATAACTATGAGTAAATGGCGGGTATTGGACGAAGATCAAGAGATTATATTTTTACTATATTAGAGATTATATTTATTACGTTAGATAATAATTTAGACTTACAGTAATTATAAAAGTCCAATTTAATTTCTATGTATTAATAATTTGATAATAATTTAGACTTACAGTAACTGTAAAAGCGTAATTTAATTTCTACAAAAGTTTGATGATTGTACGTCTTGCGTCTTTTGGTGTCACCTTTATTTCTATAGTTTATACAGTTTTGAGATGTACCTACATCTCAAAACTGCATAAAGTGATTCTTTCACTATGTTTAATCTTCAACGATTATCTTTGAAATTTATTTACGTAAATTTCGTGTATCGATGTATCAAAATGAAATTGACAGATAAATGATCACGACGACCCACCTCGATACGTGGGTCGTCGCGGTTGTGAACAATGACGGCATCAATGACGTTTTGATCACGACCGCAACGACAACACCGACTACTAGAGTCTAGCAGTAGGTGTTGGATGGCCTCATTTGTGTGAATCACAGCCTCTTTGTGACGTAATCACTCCGGCTTTCTTTAGTAGTCGGTGTTGCAACGACCCAACCCCTACTGCTAGACTCTAGTAGTCGGTGTTGAACGACCGCGATCGCCAAGTAGAACGATGTAGTGAGCATTTTGAGCGTTGCGATCGCCTAGTGGAACGCACTCATTGTGTAAGCTGTCAAATATGTGTCAAAATGACATTTTTACGAAATATTTATTTTCTACGTACCTATAACCACCGGATAGAAACTTATAATCATAATATCACAAATCATATATTAAACCTGTATCACTTTAATTAATATAAATTGTAATAAGTTATGAACAGTGAAAAAGAGGTCGGTGAATTAATTTTAAAGCAATATGGACAGTTTTTTAAACACCAACATGAGGACTTGGTATCACTATTTCCTAATAAACGGCGAGATAAATCGTTCCCCACCCTGATAAACATACATGGCGATGTTAAAGAGCGCATTAGAATTTATGAACTTATCGAATCAGATAATAATGTCATCAACAAAATACTTACTTCGTTTTGTTCCTTGCTGGTCAATGTTGTTAAACTTAAAGAGGAAGCCTTCCAAAGGTATTTAAGTATTGAGTCATTGACTCTTTCTCAATTTGTTTAATGCTTTTATAATGATACGAGTGTATTTTACAAAAAAATAATTATCCCTTTTTAATTTTTTTAAACTGAAATAAAACCATGTTAAATAGAATTTTGATTATTTATGAATATTGTATACGATCTAATTTAGAACAAAAATAGATTTAAATTGGTTTTAGAACAAGCAAATGTCTATATTACCGGATGTCAAATAAGAAATTTCAAAGATGTTTCGCCGATTTTATTTCATTTTTTTACGTTGTATATATATATAATTTATGTTCATATTCTTGTATTGTTTATTGCAAAAACATAATTTTATTGCCTAGATTTTTTCTAAAATAAATTCAAGTCATTTTTACAACTCTAAACAATGATTAAACTAAAATAATAGTTGATTTAAAAAAAAGGAAAAAGTTGGAAATTCATTTTTATTGTACTTAGACGGAATTCTGTGCTAATGCATTAAATCTCAAATGTAAAAAAATTACATTACTTTATTGGAGACAAAATACGAGGAGACATAACTCAAGCAAGGAAAATGCTTTTCTCCGATCAATAACCTGACATCTAAATCACAGTTTTTATCCCCTTTTACCAAACACGAACTTAAATAAATATGTGCAACACTATTTTACCTAAGTAAATAAAGTAAAAGTATCTGAAAATATACCTTTATATAAGTATGTACTTGATATAAACTGTCCATAGTAGTGGAATATGGTTTTCATGTAATAACTTTTTGGTGAAATTCTATAGCACTCTTCACAAATTAGATGATGGCATGTGGACTTTACTGAAACTTTCAAAAAAACAAAGTATTAAGAATTGTTAAATGCGGCTTTGCGACTCAACACCTTAAGCGATCTCGCTTCTCATCGACATCTTTATCCCATACATGTGTTTCATTAAAATCAATTTAAAATATCAAACATTAAAGGAAAATAAAAACATGAATATATTTCTATTTTCATGTTTTTATTTTCCTACGACGTGTTTTAGGATTAAACTTTGTTTTACTTTTTAATAGTTTTTTTTATTACACACTAAAAATTTGCTGAGTTTTTGTCACACTATAAACTCACTTCTGTCTTTAACACTATCTATTTTTCAGACATTTCCCCTTTCTGTCATTATATGATGAATATGAAAATGCTAAACATGGGTCATCGCTAACATTTTTGTGCGAAAACATGGAATCTATTTGCAAATTGACCTCGTTTGTGCAAAGATTACAAGAAGTATGTAAGAATATTTGTCATCAAGTATTCGCAATGTATAGCACTGGACTTATAAACTTAGGTATATTTTAAACATTTTTACAATAATATAAATGTAAAATAATATAAACTTTAGTTTTGTAAACTTTACACATTTTATGTGTTTATTTAAATTTTTGGAGAAAGTGTTTATATAAACAACAATTCACGAAGGCAATATCATCTTTTTTATTCATTGTAGTCTATATATTTGAAAATAATTATCATTTTCGTTAAAAAAAAATGTTATCTCCGTAATCTTAAGTGTTCATGGTGTCTCTATAAAGAAGAACAAACTTTGTCATCCTTTTTAATGATTCATCTAGATTTGAAAACGAAACTTTTACAGTTACAATATGCATTTGACGAAAATTATCATCCGTATCAAGTATTTTTCCAAAGTTAAAAATATTTTGATATTAATAATGTTGCATAGGGTATAAATTCAGAGACAAATACAATTCATCAAAGTATATTCAAGATTTTGCAAATATTGCAAACAAATGTTTGAAATCTTGTTTGTAAAGTATTAAGTTTCAAAGTGACTTGCAATGTGTCCCCCCCTTTCCAATTTTTCAACCAAGTATAGACTAAAAAATTTGGTGCATTTGATTAAAATTTTCAAATAAGATTATTTTGATTAACTTCTAAATACAGTTTCGGAAGATATAGTCTGCTACACAACTGTACTTTGTGCATGTTCCGATATGAACTTGGCAAATTTTATTGTTTATATTTGTTATTTGAATGTGCTTGAAATTATTTTAAGTCACTAGCTTTTGTAGTATATTTCACATAGACCTATACAAATGTCCTATCAGTTTCATAGATTCGGAATTCGTAACATGAAGGATTACAACTCTGCGAATAATGTGTATGTTTGGTAACGGAAAGTTATTAATTCCGTTTGGCGACTTCCAGTCATAATAAATTACTATAACCTGATTTTTCATGTTAAACAATAAAAAATAGACATCTGTACTTAAAACACTGAAAACGCTTGTACTTTTAACTATTGTTTAATTAAAATGATATTTAATAATTTTAAACACCACACACTGTATATATGTCAGAGCTATTTGATAAATACCTATTTCTTGCTATCATTTTTTTAACCAAACAATTTTTTTACCAAAACGTAGTGTAGTTTTTATCTAATAATTAGTTTTCTTAAAAATCTGAAAAATTTTTGAAATGTAATGAAATTCTTATGTAGATGCATAAAAAACTTGTTTGTTTTTTTTTCCTTAGTTCCAAAGGATATTTCATTAGGGAAAAATTTTTGTGGTTTGGTTTTTTTTTGGAAGAGGGGAATTTTCTATATTTTAAAGTCTAAATTTCGTATTTCAATTTAATTCCTAGACAGGCAAGACTAACAAACATTAAAAAGGACAAAAATAAAGGAGTAGAGGAAGATATGATAGTAAAAGTATGACAAAAAGCTGTTTCGGACTATGTGTAAATATTAAAATGATTAGATATTAAATAAGGATATACAGATATCAAAATTACATAAATTTAGATGAATAAAGGAAATGAATATAAAAGGAAGTTACAATTTTAAGAGAACAACAAATGAGATCTAATTTTATCTTTTCCAAAGAAGTAGTAATCATTAATTTATTAAAAAAGACAATGCCTAAGCAGTAAGTCAAAATCGTAACAAAAAGTATTCACTTCCCAAGACAAGATTGATTTATCACAATATATAAACCTATGAAAAACATTTTATTTTATGCGGTTTTCAAAGTTTATGTATCAGTAATTATATTGTTGGGGTTTTTTTCTAAACGTATAAAAGATATGAGTGAAATATGTATAATATCATTATTTTTAAGTTTTTTTTTCACTTTAAAATTTGCATAATTTGGTCTATAAATATATAATTAAGAACTGCATATTAGGTCTATAAATCAATGGTTTAAAAATATATTTTGATAAACAAACAAAAATAATGGTTAATATCCATAAAACTTCAATTTCAAATTTCATTTTTTACATACAATATATTAAGTTTAATTCATAAATTAACAATAATTGCTTTGTTTTCAGGTCGAGTAAGGTTGCAATATGTCATAAACCACATTGGAGACCTTCTCACAGTCTTAGTAACTTTAGATTTATTAATATTAAACAGTCGATTACCAGAACACTGGGGAGGTTATGCCAAATCAGTGCAGCAACTTTCATTTAATTCCGGAAAACACAACATTTCACAGGCAAAACTTAAGTCTCTCTTAGATTTAATAAAAGATATCAATGTGAAAGTTATGCGAGATAAAATATTTGAAGACACCTTAAATAAGTTGTTAATCTTGAGACACAGCCTTGCAGAAAAAAACTGCTCCACCATAGCAGTAGAATTTAATCAATATTTGAAGAACATGATAACCAATTTAGAAAAAACCAATGCTAATGTGTATGAGTCAAGATTTTCTGATAAATGGATCGCAACTAATGCTTTATTTGTGTTCAACAATTTTATTTTTGCTAATACCGATAAAAAGATGTTTAAAACATTAGTTGATATAAATATGAAGGTATGACCGAAATTTTTAAAATTCTTAAGTCGTACATAAAATATTTATTGTTTTACATATTTCAAAGCTATATTATTTCAGGCCCACAGTGTACCGCTGTATGGAACAGCAATCTGGTATCCAGAACAATTCATGCAGAGATATTTACCATCACTTTATCAGAGTCAAATAAAGCTTTCGCAAGGTTTAATGAAGACTCGCCAGTCTTACATAACAAACAAAAAGATAACCCTTTTACAAGATACCCACAATGCTCAACTGGAAATTTCCAAATGGGTTCTTGCTGTTGAAGAAGGTTTCTGTAAATGTAATAACCAAACTACAGCTCATAAAATGAATCTCCAATCACAATTACTAATGAAAGGCATTGATTTTGCATCCCAGATAAATTTCTTAGTACATTCGTTATTGAATCTTCATATGTCGCAGGGTATTCCAGTTACAAAAAGTGTTCTAATGGCAATTTTCGAATTATGTGAAACTTTAAAAAGTTTAATCAACACATACAAACGTAATTTCCTTGCTATTACTAGTTCAGCCAGTTTGATCTCCCAACATTTAGTTTTTCAAATAATTTCATCAATAATTGGAATTAAAAAAACACTCATGTCTGACAAGAATTATGCACAACAAAAATTGGATGAACTCACAGCCTTAATCATTGCGGAACGGGCATTAAGTGGTCCGATAACATTAGAGAGGAGGATAGTAGCTCATACGGCATTGACTTTAATACCTTTGTTGTCGTATCCCGAAGATAGCTACGTAAAACTGTCTTCACTTATAGAAAACAATGATAAAATTTGTAATCTTTTTTCTCAGTTACAATTTTTATGTAACGGATCTCTGTTATACTGGCATAAAGACACTATATCCGTTTACTTGGAGCAAATTTTTCTGAACAAAATTGATAACTCCAGATTGAAACTTATATTCAATGTATTTGAAGATTGCTCTAAAATGCTAGCGGATAATGATAGATACTTCAATAATTCCGCTTCAGACATATTTAACAATGAAATGTTAGCTTTAATTAATAGATATTTGCTGAACCCAATTGGGCAGCAAATTGAAACTAATCTTCGTTTACATACACATTCACATCTTCAATTAGATTCTAGTAATTCATTTACAAATCGGATTGACAGTAATAAGTTTTTATTAGAGTTCAGTAACGTAAAATTGAACAGACGCTTCATAAGTCCTAGATGCCACATTGAAAATTACCTTTCGACTGTATTTTATAACCTGACAACAGTAGTGCTGTATGACTGGAAAACTTATGGAGAAATGAGACAGCTGGCAAGTTTTAAATTGCATTTGGACACTATCGAAGACAATTTACCTACACAAACCTTGGAGCAGGGTCTTGATGTTTTAGAGATAATGCGTAATATACATATTTTTGTGTCGAAATACATGTATAATTTAAATAATCAAATATTCGTAGAACAAAGCAGTAACAATAAACATTTAAATTCCATAAATATAAGGCACGTTGCTAACTCTATACGGACACATGGAACTGGAATAATGAACACCACAGTCAATTTTACATATCAGTTTTTGAGAAAAAAATTCTACACTTTTTCTCAGTTCATGTATGATGAACATATAAAATCAAGATTAATTAAGGATCTAAAAATATTCCGTGAAAATGCACACATTTCTGAAAATATGTACAACTATAAAAATGCTGAAAAATTCAACAAAGGTATTAGAAACTTGGGTGTTACTGAAAGTGGACAAAGCTATTTAGATTTATTTAGGACCCTTATTACACACATTGGGAATGCCATGGGGTATGTAAGAATGATACGCTCTGGTGGCAGGCATTGTTGTTCTAGTGCGACTATATTCCTGCCCAGTTTAGATAATGTTTTATCTTTTTGCGAATTAGCCAACAGAGATAATTTAAGTTTGATGACAAAAGAATCGGCACACATGTTAGAGACTACTATAAACACTCTGACAACTAATTTTACACAGGGAACTGAATATTTTCAGCTTCTTGTAGATGTATTTTCTCCTGTGTTCCGAAATCCAAGTAACGTTCATTTAAAGAATTTCTATGTAATTATACCACCATTGACAATAAATTTTGTTGAAAATATTATTCTTTGCAAAGACAGGATGACAAAAAAAAATAAAGTTGGCGCTGCATTTACAGATGATGGATTTGCAATGGGATTGGCATATATTTTGAAGCTTTTAGATCAGGTCAGTTACACCTATGTGCTGTACATTGATTTATTCAATATTAGTTGTGTGAAATATACTATAAGGCTTTTTCATGCATAATATTTGAACTGTTGTTTTGTATATTGTCATAATAATTTTAATGCATTGTTGCATTTGTAAAATTCAATTATTTATTATTGTCAATAATTTATTAATCATTTATCAAAATGTAAAATTGAATCATTTATTGTCATTTTTTCTACAAATGAAATAACAAGGTAGCCTTGACAACTAAGGCAGTCAACGAAAATATCACACAAATCATGTTGACTTAAATTTTAAGAGAATAGAAATGGTGAAACTGTTGTATCTTTCAATTAGGCCTGTGAAAGCCAAACCCAACAAAACTTTTAAGCAAACAATAATATTCTCTTAGGTACCTTAGATTGCTTCTATAGAATATTTTAATATATAATAATGTTTTAATATGGCTGAAATTCAATATATTTTGTTAGTTTTATTAATAATTATTAATACATTTATGTTTTAGGATTCTGATTTCAATTCTCTTCATTGGTTTCAATCAGTGTGGAAGCATATTAACAATGAACGTAAATCCATTGAAGTTCAGAGAGAGAAAGGTTCAATGCAACTCCAACAAGCTTTGGCATTGACTGAGAAAAAATTATCTACTTTGGAAGAAGAATTCCAACTTTTATACTTTAGTTTTAGTAGTGCAAGGATATTTTTTCAATAAGGATTTTATTTTATGAACTACATTCTTTTTTAATAAAATAATCCAAAGCTATTTAATATATTGTTTTTCTTTTGAATTCACCATTTGAGATGGCACAATATTCACCTATATATATATATATATATATATATATAGGTGAATATTGTGCCATCTCAAATGGTGAATAATATAACAATCAATATTGTTAACAGAATATTATGACTTTAGCTAATGCAGTACACGTTGAGATGGTAGTAAATAGTTTTAGAAGGTAATGAATGTGAAGTGAATATGAAGGCAAGTACTTGACTTGCAGGGTAGTGCAGGGTATTATTTGATTGATGTGTTTCATAGCATAGTGGAAGCAATCATTTACTGCATTGTGACTTCGTTCTCTAGGTCTATAATTTAATTGAGTTATATTATTATATGAAATTGTCTCAAGTTTGATTATTTGATTGTCTTAACTAAAAGTGTCTTACGTTTTACTATTATGTGCAGCCACACATATATGAAATCAAAACTATGGTTATATATGGTTAATTATAACCCTAAAATTACATGTTTTGAGATGTGGAACCATATAGCATAACGTAAAATTATATGTTGATGGTCACATAATTAAGTATTTAAAACCAGAATAAAATTAAATGTTAAAGGTGTTTAAGCGAACTTTAAACACCTTCAACATTTCAGTTCCCATGAAACTAAACACTACTATTACCACTATGTGTGCCAAACACTACTATTGCCTAGACTATGGAGACGTATGCTGTCCTGATTATTTAGAAAAATTACTTAAAAAACTTCAAAGCCTTCAAAATTTATGTATTTGTCGCATTTTCAGCCTCAAAAAATTTGATGACATCTCTATATTGAAGACGCGGCTTAGACGGATGGAGATTTGTGACCAGTGCAATTTTTAAATTCTTTCGCTGCTTTACAATATCTTAAAAAATCATCACAGTCCCTCTTATCATATTGCAAGACTGACAGGCCTTTTCTGTCCATTGTCGGGGTCTACGTTCTGAGAAACTTCTCCCTTTCCTTATTCTTAGACATACTATCTCTTTCTATGAGCCTTTCTTTACAATTCTTGCTGCCAAATTATGGAACAAACTTATATTTGATACTAGACTTTCAACACCCATTCAAGTGTTCAAATATTTTCTAAAAAATTATACCTGTCCTACTTTTACTTACCTTATTCCATTTCCTTTCATATCCCTCTCCTTGGTTTTTTTACCCAGTTTAATCCTGATTCAAAGCCTCCCTCTTAATCCCTCTCCTTGGTTTTCTTATGGTTAGAATGTATATGTTCTTATGTTTTCTTTTATTTTCTGGTATGGGAAATGCCAATATCTTTAAATCGTCTGAAATAACTAAGAATAGTATAAAGGTGCAAATTTTAATTTAATTTAGACACAGAGGTGTAACTAGTACTTTGTAGAAAAAAAAGTTATGATCCGATGATGCTGCATAATCATAGTGAATTTTTGGGAAAAAAATTTGTTCTATAAGAAGAGTGCGAGGCGTCTAAACTGTTCTGAAACTATGATGTTCAATATAATTCACCATTTCAAAACATATGGCACCTTTCTAGACACTAACAGAAAGAGTAAATTTAGAAGGCATCTAGAATAACAGTTGTCACATTTGTTTTTCGCATTTATTTTCTGATCTCTGTTCCACTCATTATGGAACAGAGATCAATCGTATACTATTAAATATATTGTAAGGAGAGAATTATATCTCTGAATGGTATTTGTTTAAAAGTTTTATTTTACAATTTTACTTATATTGAAGTCTAAGTATTCATGCTGCCTGCTTAAAACAAACGAAGAGATGGTTAGTTTATTTGAACTTGATTTGCAAATTCAGGCCAAGATACAGTTTATTAGGAAGTTTGTTTTTTAATGTCACCATATAGAAAATCCAGTTTCCAGTTTAGAAAATTGAACTAAAAACAACAGTGATTTTCTAGACATAGTATTTTAGTAAATTCAATTTTCAATCCTCCTTCGCAAGATAGTTCTATCAAAGGTTCTTTTTTGTTAATTTAGGGCTCCAAAACTGTTATCCACTATGAAAGTTTTGTTACCTAGAAAGTTCAGTCTTCAGTGAAATTTTTTTTAAAAACATTTGGCCATTTGGCTATGCCCTTTTAAATTATTGAGAACAATTCTATCACTTCAGTTTTGTGTGCTGTCACAAAGTTATTTAAATCGGGAAAGATTGCATGCAGATTTTCATTCAAAACATTATTATTCATCATTTAACATTTTTGATAAATGCCATTTTATTTTATTTTGTCTACAGCATATATATGTTGCCTTATAAACTTTTCAAAGCCAATTAGGTGAGTGAAAATATCTGATAAAAAGGCTAATATTTTGTCCACAATTAATCTGTCAGTAGGTTGCGCAGTTCAAAATCAGTATTTATTAGGAATACTTGCGCCACCGAATCAGCGATAGTAACTTAATTGGCATTTTGTCTCTAGAATGGACATCTTAATTTTGCAGGTAGCAGCAACTGAATGTGGTCACTGTTAATTTCAGAATGCAGTTTCAAAAATAAACAAACATTTAAGGCCAAGATTTTAGATAATTCACTACCATGATGGCCTCCTGGAGAACATGTTTAAATTATTCAAGTTAAAAGTTCTTTGTTGATGATGCGATGATTGTATGTAATTTTCTGTAACTGATTTTATACTGTATTTTCTTGCCATAATGTGAGTATCATCAAAACAAAAGCCAGTTAGTTTGTATTGACAGCTCTTGAGATATTAGCTTATTTTGATACCTGTGATTTGAAGATTTACTAGATTATATATTTACATGGTAAAAATAGTATTAAATTTTTTTAAATAGTTTAATAGATGTACTAAGACCCTTAAATATTTGCCTGAGCGCATACAGCACATCAATATCAACATAGTAGTGTAAGTCCTACTTGTACTTAACATCTTATTTTAGATATCTACAGCATCTATACAATCCAAACACCAAGTTTCAAGTTCTTAGCTCAAATAGAAGTGTCCAAACAAAATATTCCCATTACAGATCTCAACATTAATAACAGAATGAAATATAAAAAGAAATTAAAGCAAACAAACAGCACATGGGTTAATGCTAGAGCCAGGTGGGATGTGCACATAAATGTTAATGTAAAGAAGTGACCTATACATTTAGTTTGGAGGATTTAGCTGAGCTGGACCTATACATTTAGTTTTAGTGTATTATCTATCCATTTAATTTTGTCCAATATGTCACACCTCATAATAGCATCCCATCATGCCATCAATTCATATTTTTGCATTGTTTTACATTTTTCTCTCACATTTTATTTTTTCATTATTATAATTTTATTATGAATTTAATTAATGATGACAAATTTAATATTATTTAAATTTATTGGTGACTATTTAAATTCAATTGTATTTTATATTTTTTTATAATGTAATTCAGCTTTTCTATTTTAAATATCGATGATACGATAATTAATAACATATAGAAATAAGTTAATAAAATGTAATCTTTCTGTAGATGCCAGATGGCTCAACTTTTTTGGGATCTTTTAGGTTAGGTTAGGTCTTTTTGCTTATTCATTCCAAATATTTATAACAAATTGTTTTTAGAAAATATACTTTGCATAGAAATCACTTTTTTAAATAATTTTAAATTTTTTTAACACATTAGTTACGACTGGCAATTATTTTAGTTAAATATATCATTTGTAATGTTTTTTTTTTCAGTAATATACAGTACGTAATTAATTCTTAATATAATAATTAATTACAATAATTATGTTACTGGAAATTTTACAGTAAATGCAACATGCAAAGGGTGATAGTTTTAAAAAAGAAAAAAGAACCATAAATTAAAGATTTAAAGTTGAAAGGCAGTGAAACGCATAAGTTGGATCAATTTGATTTCTCGTTTGAATTTGAAAGGAAACGGTCGAAGGTTGATCGCTAATACTTGACAGTGAAGGTTGTCTTCTCTGTTCTGTGGAACGTTGATCAACGTGTAACGAATTGGAAAGGTTTTTTTTATTTCATTCTTATTCTCGTGTTATTTTATCTAATTTGTTGCAATAAGTTATTTATTTTTTGTGTTATTTTTATTTTAAATCTATTTTCATTTAATTTTTGTCCATATCTATATTCCATCTATTGTTTTAATCAGTGTTGTGTTCGGTAAGTTTGTTCTTTAGTTTATTTTTTTGAATTATACATTTTTGTCTTTCTGCTTTTCATTTTGCGAAAATGGATTTAGTTATTCCTCCTAAACCTCCAGACCCTTTTAAGTCTCCTACTTGTAATAATGAATTTGCTTCTCCAACATCCCCTGCTAGGTTCGTTACCGTTTCGTATTTTC
Source organism: Druceiella hillmani (assembly GCA_039881145.1). Classification (NCBI taxonomy): domain Eukaryota; kingdom Metazoa; phylum Arthropoda; class Insecta; order Lepidoptera; family Hepialidae; genus Druceiella; species Druceiella hillmani. The sequence goes on along the minus strand of JAYKKI010000096.1, from coordinate 3,590,031 downwards.
AACAGGAATTGAAACGAAAAAACAAACATTGCAAAAGAACTAGTAAAAAAATCAATTTAAAAATACTCCCTATTTCCATCCGTCTGATTCTTCCTGTACCGAAACAGAGGATATAATCCTTCGCAAGACCCCCTCGCACTCCTCTTTCAGAAGCAAATGCGAAATTACTTCCTTCAACCCCGACCTCATCTCCTCCCTCCAGCCCTCCGAATTCTTTTGAGGGTCGTTTATACGTGCCTGGCGACGTTGGACCATTTATTGTCCATGTGCAGAGAAAAGAACCCCAGCCTAATTCCGGATTCTCAATTCATGCTGTGAAATTTGGTCCCACTTTAAAAAATTATAATGTTGATGGAATTATTCGAGATGGAGTGAAACAAATTGGCAGGAACCGGATTTCGGTAGAATTTTCATCTACTGATGCCGCCAACCGCTTCGTTAACCACTCTGCCTTCACGGGGCAAAACAAAGTGTTCATCCCCTCTTTTAACGTCAGTCGTATGGGTATTGTTCGCAATGTTCCAGTTAATTGGTCTAACGAGGAGGTTTCACACAACATAGAAGTCCCTGAAGGGTGCGGTAAGATTACTAAAGTTTGCTTATATTTAAAAATAATAATTGATGGTCAGCCTAAATATTTTCCGTTTGAGACGATGGTCATTACTTGTGATGGCCAAGTTTGTCCCCAACGTATATATATATGGCTTATTCATCGCTTCCATTTTCAAAATATGAATTTCCTACAATACAGTGCTTCAAGTGTTGTAGGTTTGGACATGTGGCTGACGAATGCCGATCTTCTGAGCGTTGTTTCCGATGTGGTCAAGGTCACGTTGGTAGAAACTGCCCTCTTCCTCTTGATAAAGCAAAATGTATCTTTTGCAGTGGAAACCATGATTCCACTGATAGAAATTGTCCAGAATTCGAAAGACAAAGAAAAATCAAGTTTCAAATGTCTGATAGAGATATTTCCTATGCGGAAGCGTCCAAATTGGTCCCTTCTTCTCAAAAACCATACGCCTCAATTGCAGCTCATCAGTTCGACGAAAACGGATGGGCGATACATTATGGTTGTTAACTGATCCATGGTTAAAGGGATAGCCGGTATATAGCCAGTCCAGCTGCTAATTTTAAAGGTCAGTGACCATAAAGTAACGAATTTTTTTATCCTTCAAGCGACATTTGGCGACTTCTTCTACTCTAGTCATAGGTTAGGTAAACCTATAAATAATATTATTAATTAAGCCTCAAGGTGTATTGGCCATAAAAATGGGTATTACATTTCTTTTCTTCCTAATACGTATTTAAATGTTTTTCAGATTATTTGAGTAGTATAAAAATTAACATAGATATGTCAATTTGTTTACATGAAATGATTGATGAAAACATTACATTTTCCGCAGCCATAGTCATAAATATATTATTTTTTAAACTACTTGTTCGAAACACAAACGTAGATATAGGTTTTCTTTTCAGTTAGTTACCTTAGTACACTATGCCACTCATAATGCGTTTTCTTTTTGAAAGATTGTTAAAATGCGTCATACGGAGTCACTGCGAATGCACTATAATATATATAAATACAATCAAGGCTGCGTTTTTGGGTATTAGCGTAGGGTAATTCAATATGATATGGCCTGTTCGATGAAACGACCAACCGAAAAATGTTACTGTCTGCTCTAGATGTCGTGAGCTAAGATTGATGAGCGATTGCTACTCGAACACGAGGTTGCTGTCTACATTTTTTTATTGAAAAAAAAAAATTAAAAAGTGTTTTTATATTCAAAGTCTCAATTTATCTCAGATTTTTTTAGTACGTTGATATTTGATGTTGTAGTGTTAATAGTTTTAAAAGTTACTGTGTTTTTACTGTTTTTTCGTTGAATACAATAACCTGTCGATAACATAGTCTCAAATCGAATAACAAATTCATAAATGGCGCTAAATTTATATTTCGGATTATTCTTCCAGATGATGCTTACATATCTGATAATCTTAAAAATGACAAAGTTATTGAAGAGATTTCAATGATACTTGTGGAGCCTACGTCTGAACGGGTTCAAGAAGAATTACCACCAAAAGTGCCTTTAACATAAAGATCTAATGAGGATGCTCACAAAAAGACACGCGTTCAAAGTACCTGACTGATATATACCCAGTTGTAGAACTGCTTAATAGCGTTCGGAAACTGTCCAAGCAAGTAGCAAAGGTACTCGCATCCTTAGATTATATTAGTGAAAAAAAGGAAAGGGAAAGTATAAATAACAAGATCATGAAGAAATATCTTAATATTAAAAAGCGAAAAATAAAATTATATTTAAGTTCTGAGGAAGAAGAAACCATAGAATTAGCCAGTGAAAATTTCGGTCCCGAAAATAATAGAAAATTACTACGAGACTGAAAAAATAAAAGTAAAATAGTTGTAAATTATGGCCACATGTAAATTACATTCCATTTAACAATTCTTGCAATCCTTGTGGCAAGAAAATGAAGAAAAAAGAAACTGAAAAGAAAAACTTACACGAGAAAAAAGTGACCGAAAAGGCAAAGGGAGAGGAAAAAAAACCCGGAAATTAAATGACCATCTTATCCTTACATGACCGACTAACTTCTAAAGGATTTTAACATTAAAGCTTTTTCTAATGTTTTTTAAATAAATATGTCTAATATTAAGAAAAATCATCGAAAATATACATCGAAATAAGAACAAAAGTTCAGTTATTATAAAAATATTATCCTAAAGTACGTATACAATTTGTAGGCTACGCCGGAAAACATTTTAGTACCAACATCTATTTGAAAAGAAAATAACATATGTCACAATGTTTGTTTAATCATCTATACGCTAAATATACCATAATTATATCTGCATATAAGGTAATCAAATCTAGAAATATAGCAGCTTAACTGACACATTGTAGCTATCTCACTCTAACGCCTTATAAAATTAATAAGTAGCATATATGGTCTAGACTTTTTCAGGGTCGAGATTTCAAAAATTTCATGAAATGTTTGAAACGCCTGACTATTTCGCAAAAAAAAATGGAGGTTTGTCCATTTTTACCGTGTAAAATTTTACAATTCGTATCAGTATAATAATGGTGTAATACTTGTATTTATAACATTTTTTATAGTGAAACTTTCTGAAGTTAATATTTTGATTATATATACAATTTTATAATACTCTGGGTATAATACAATGAATTTTATAAATTGTCGTCAGCTGATTGAATATAAATTTGTGCTAACCATATTTTAACTGTCAAATTCGATTGTTTATAAACATTCTCTCTTGAAATTGAATGGACTATAGCAACTTTTAAATTTTTGTGTTGGCAGCCCCAAGCTGTCGTTTACCTCCTCCATGGACAAACGTAAATATTTTTGGCTTCATTTGACGCAAACGGAAATAATTTTTCTCTGTAGGTCTGTCGTCTGTCGGGTTTGTCCGTCAATCGCCATTTTGTTGGGCTACGGTGTCATTTTAACAGAAATTCAAGAATAAAATAAGGTATTCTACTACTTTCGGGAAAATATTGGGTGAGTTTTTTTTATTGTTGTATACATATATTTTTCTTTTTCATATAATCCCTTGTAAATCGAATTCATCCTTCAATTTAACACTAGTTGCTTGTATTTATTAGTAAGTTGCGATATATTATTTCGAGTCCGTTTATTTTCACTTAATCGTGGATAAACCAACTATTATAAATAATACTATTATAAATAATATGACTATTATCGTAGGCTAATTACGATTAATCGTCCAGAATTTTTAAAAATTTTGTTGCGAAGCAATTTGCACAACGGTTTTGTAAAAAAATTTGAACGTAGTATCGGATTTATTCATTTTGTATAATACTTTAAACATTTATATTTATTCCATACATTTATTACTTAAATCTGTAATTATATTACGATACAATATGCATATACAAACAAATCACACCGTCAGTGTTAAGAAGGTATGTAAGTAATGTTTTTTTTGTGTACTGTTATAAAGTAATTTACTTTTAAATGATTAATCGAATATTTTTTGAAATATCGTTTCAATTAACATAAAGTCGATCTAACTTCCAGTTTTTAATTTTAAGATCTTCGTCAAACTACCTGTATGTGTAAGCTTTGAGCGTTCGCATTTTTATTAAGTTCTCTTTCAAGTATATAAATTAGGAATAGTACGTGTGATGATAATGCATTGCAATCCAGTATGATTATTAAATTAAATCTTCATTCTTCTGAACGATTTTTACTTTGCGAATGGTTTACTGAAAAACAGTTCTGTAACCATAATGTTGTTTTCTTTAAAAATGGGTTGGGCAATTGTATAACTTTTTTATTTTCATAGACATGTATGAATATTTTGACATAAGGGAAACAGAATATTTTTCTAAAGTAAAATATTGCAGGAAAAACTAAAAGTGAACATAACTTTTGTCAGGAAATTCAAGGTTGTTGACAGGAATATAGAAAATATAAAAGATATGAAAGGTTGATACTATTAGCGCAAAAATTATGTTCATGTTATGGGATAAAATAATTCTCAGTGAAGTTGTGCTTTTGAGATGCAAATCTTATTCAAGCTATGAATATAGAAACTTGCTACCAGAATGCAGTTTTGAAAAAATTAATTTAAAAAAATTTTATACTGTGCTTGCTGATGATGCGAAAACACTTGTTTGTAAGGATAACGGAGAGATACATCTTTTCCATCCCTCAAATTAGAAAATTGTTTTTAAAATAAAGTTACAATGAAGGATTTAAGTTTTAGGTTAAGTTTATATTCTTGTTGAGCCAAGTATTTTAATCGAGAACTATATGGAAATTTTAGAAATGATTTTTCTAATAAAGCTTACTTTGCGGGATGTGGTTTCTGTCAGAAGTAAGAGCTTCCCTTCTGCCGTTCCCATTCTCCCCACTTAACTCGGATACTATCAGAGTTTCTATAATTTTACAATTATTTTTTTCCGAACAAGGATAACATTGTGGTAAAAACATTGTTGGAAAAAACTACAGCGTAGCACTTTTGTAAGATGACTATTGTAAAATAATTGGCTTGTGGTGTTTACATTCAATACTAATTCGTTGTTAACAAATCTGAAATATCGCATAAACTTGCCTCTGTTATAGAATTTAACCATCTGCCACCTTGCTTGGTAACTTAAGGAGTAATGAAAATATTGTAATTAATGTTCGAAAGTAAATGTAGAAATGTTTTTGAAACACTTAATTTTTAAATTAAAGATTAGCAGCGTTTTTACATGTTTATATTCATTGTCTTATATCGATAAGAACTAAATTACTGTCTTGATCTACATAATTCAGATTATTATTATTCTAATTTTTTGTCATTTATTTTTATGTTGTATTTACATATTAAATTCATTTTTTTATCTAAATATTATATTTATTTTTAATATATTTGTCATATGTCAAAAACGAAATCACTATACGAGTCTCAGCAGTTAATCTATTAGCCTTATTTTTAAGTGTATTACCATTTTGCGATATTTAATATCTCAATTGACATTTCTTGCCATGTAACTGCAACCAGCTTTTTTTATTCTCTCTTTATAAAGTGCATGATTTTTTCTAATGCCGAATCATTCAATCTGTTAGAATAATATTGATTTTATCGAATTGATGTCGGAGTGGTCTATAAATATTATGGAGACTGCAAATAATTTATACATAAATACTTATGCGTATATGTGTGGAATAGGTGAAATTAGGAAAGTACTTTATTCATTTGTTGGTATGTTTTATTTAAACTCTATTGTTTTAATCAACCTTCTGATTAAAGTGATTAATTTATTTCATTAACAGGTGTCATCGTTTTCCATCTACAGAATTAGGTTCCTCTATATTTAAAATTCATTGTCCTTTCTGAAAGTTTTCCTTGGTGCAAAGAAAATACTGTCCACCTTTGAAAATTATATTTGAAATTTCTTTGAACATAAATGTTCTATCATATTTTATTTACAGGTGTTCCAGTTAGAGATGTTCCTCTATGTTTCATTGTTGGCATGGTGGGATAACATGTAAAACTGACAAATTGATTTTCCTACGATAGCATAGTCAGGTGGTGCTTTTCAGTGAAAATTAACAGTAATAAATTTGCAGTTGAAGTAAATAACTACGAAGTTATTGTAATATAAAATAAAGCTAATTAAAATAGTTTTATTTTTTTTAAATTTGAGAATATTGACTTCAGCAGTATGAGAACTAGAAGAAAAACTAATACTTAATTTCTGTCATCTGAAATTGTAGCAATACTCCTTAAATACTTGAATATGTTTGACATTATCATTGCTCTTATATATCAGTATCTCACCTTTGGTCTATAAAGAGATGACTAAGCCTTGGTGACAAGTTTTACACACCGTCCCACTACTTGGGTGTGACAACTGTATAAAGTGCATCAGATTGTTTTCAGTCTTTTAACTCTGAATTATTGCATTTGTTTGTGAGAGGTGGTTCTGATATATTTTCGCTAGTTGTCTGTAAACAAATAGCAATTGGACATGTCAAACGGAATTGTAACATCGCAATTCTGTGTCCTATTTTTCTGTCTTTAAAATTTTGAAACAGAAAGCTCTCTATGTCTTGTTGCTCAACTAGAAGTATTGCCAAAAATAAATTTTCTTGGTGCACAAAGAATGCACTTTGAATAGTGCACAGAACACAGGGTTTTTTAATCAGTGATATTAAACCACGTGGGACCATAAACTTTTGTATCCAAATTGGCCAAATTTTGGAAATCTTGTAATGGATTTGCAGTTTCCACATAGATGCATAGAATTCTATTGATGTAAGCGAGCTAGTTTTTGATGATTTCTGTAAGCCTAATGCAGTACTCCCTTGGGAAATAGCTGAGTGAATTTGGTAAAAATATTTTTGGCCAAGGTTTAGGGAATATGCACTAATGTTTGGCAAATCTGTGTCTATGGATTCAAACTCGTGTTGACTTCTTCTTCAAACATTACAAGGGATTTTCTAATGTCACCAGAAAACTGTAAGGGCCAGTAGTGGAATCGTCTAGTTGTGCAAACAAATAACATAACAGTAATTCATTTGCCTGAAGTAAAGAGGCAAACCACTCTAAAGATTGATGATCCCTTTGGAATAGCAATCTATTTTCTAATTGCAAGATGTCTAAGATAATTAGATTCCGACTCGTAAATTAATGAAAGGCGCTTCTCAATAATAGTTTTGCAATGTTGTGGACTTCTTAGCTTAAGCAGAACTAAAGTTTTGTCTTTGTGCCCATCGAAATACAAGGAAGTATTTCCTCTCATAAAATGCATCTCTCCTGTCGTCCATTGATGAAGTAGAGTACTGTCATTGTGGACGAAATAGCCCAGTCCTTTTTGCTCATAAATTTATAATGTTTCAAGTTAATGAAAAATAAAGGCAAAGACAATGCCAGTGTGATACAACATGCCGATTTTACAAGTGAATATTAAGGCAATCGCTATTGATGTGCGTTAGCTAATGTATACGTTGAGTAAAGGATACAACCTAGGGCTAAATAACAGTTGTCTTAACATTAATTGGTATTTTTGTACTCCACTTATCTTGTCCTTGCCTTTATTCCTCCTGTTTCATATTTTTTTCCGCATTATCGTTGTATATTGATTGAATATATCTTGTGTTTGGTTTTGTAAAAAATCTTTATAACTCGTTTTCTTTTAAAGTATTTTATTGATAATACATGTAGCAGTATTTCTATTTTTTTCTATGCATCTTTTACACAGTCTAAGTCACAGTCTTCATCGTATGACAATATCCATATATCTAATAGGTTTCCCTTTTGAAATGGATAGGTTAATGCTAGGGTGGCAATATAATTTACATGTGTATTGTCTAAACTTATACATATAATTTATACAATGGCAAGGCACTTAAAGACTCGCATTGTATATTTTTAACATATTAGTTTACACAAAAACATGTAAATCATATTGGCAATAATTGGCACTCATTATTAGCTTACCCTTGTCCAATATTTAGTGGGAAACCCACTAGTATCCCACTCTCACTATTGTTGCAAAATTTATGGCTAGTCTCTTCAAGCTACTCATCTCGAGTATGTTTATTTAAATATTTAAAAAAACCAAGTTATATGTTTCATTGTTTAATAAAGTTTTTGTATTTAAAAGTAAATGATACTATGCTGTGAAATGCATTCTGCATGTTTAATTTCTTTTATGTTTGCGATTGTTTTTGTGTATTATTAGTGTTTTATTGATTGTAAATTAGTATGTATGTATGTAGTGTTTCTATTTATTGGTATTAAATTAACATAATTATTAGGTGTGTTTAATGCTTACTTACTTAAACAGGAATAAATAACCCCTCAAGTGATGGGAGAAGTGCAAAACAGTATACTTTTACAAGCTGAAAAGACTATCCATCATAGGTACATCAGTATAGTAGTAACCCTGCGAGGGGATATTCTGCGAAGCGGGTGCAACACTAACAGAAATATGCACAAAGCTAACAAATTAAAAAATTATGTTATTAAATGCTGTTTTTTAACCAAAATATGAAATCATAAAATATTGTCCCCTATAATCATTGTAAATAAGATTGATTTATTAATATACCAAAGTCCTTGTATTATTTATATTTAGCATTTCATTTAATATACAGTTACAATAATACTCAAAGTGTAATATTATCATACAAATACGTATCCGCATAGAAAAATTAATGAGATTAAATTTTTCTACTCAACATATATATAAAAAATGTAATGCAACAGCTAATTGAATTATAATCATCAGATGAATTGTGTATTTCGATCAACACAGTTTTACCGATTCATTAGGGTCATCAGGTCATAAGGTGAATCGATTCTTTTCTGATTCAGATTCAGTGAGTCATTTTACTTAGGTGAATCAAGATTATTCACGACTAGTAATCAAGCTTCAGGTGCATTTCATTTATAAACAAATTGTTTTTTAAAGAGTTTAAAAACAAATTTAATATGAACAAATAGATTATGTAAGACTATTATAAAAAACTAACATATACTACAGGGTCTGGCCTAAAACATCCCGGAATGATTTTCGGCTATGCCGGCTGGTGGGACTGGCCTTTGGGCGGCAAAGTTGGTGGTGGATCTAAGTTTCGAAAGGAAACCGGTCCCAGTTGCCTGCTAGCAGTTCTTGAGGCAGGTCACGCTTCGCGCAGAGGTATCTACTACACACTCATCGAGAAAAAAAATGGAGTAGTTTTTGGAACAGCGTTATGCAGTCAAGTTTTGTGTGAAACTAGGTAAAAACGGGGTAGACTTGCTCGAAATGCTTCAGAAAGCCTATGGTTACGACATGATGAAACAAAGCCAAACTTTCATGTGGCACAAGAGGTTCAGAGAAGGTCGGGAGTCCGTCAGCGACGACGACCGCTAGAGACGCTCGTAGACATCACAAACGGACGAGTCTGTGCAAAAAGTGCATCAAGTTTTGGACAGGGACTGGCGATTAAGTGTTCAGATTGTGAGGTTCATCACATTTTAATGGAGGATCTTCAAATGATTATTAAAGTCTGCGCGAAAATATTACTAAAAGTCCTGACGAGTGAGACAAAGGAAGAGTGTTTGTTGAAGTTCCAAGAATTGGAACGCTACGAAATGGACCCAGAATTTTTTCGCTAGAGTGATCAAAGGGGACGAGAACCCCTGGAAGGAACTCGGCATGAGACGCTGGAAATGGTAAAAGCAGTTTCGACGACCTTACTGAAGCAGGTGTCCGTTGACGACTTCCAGGGCGCATTCAATGATTGGGTGAAGCATTGACATTGACGCATCAAAGCAGAGCGAGAATACTTTGACAAGTTCTGAAAAGATTGTAAACCGATATTGAATAAATAATTTAAAAAAAAAAGTTGGGGAAGTTTTGGGACACTACTGTATAAAAGAAATACAAGTGAATTTTATGCGAAAAAAATGTTTGGTCTTTAACTCCTTAATGTTAATATCTACAACACCAAATTACAAAATACTTGATTAATTACTTAATTAAGTCATGTTATAGAGTTTTTAAACCCTAAATTTGTCAACGGCATTATCAAAGTCTTAAATTGTAGCTATTCCTTTCTCTCCTTTTTTAATTTAATTTTTTTTTAAAGAATAAAATGGGTTTACCATAGAAATTATTTTATTACCTATTTCATGTGTCCTCAACCATCGCAACAGTTTTTTTATTAAAAATTCTGACAAGAGAAACAACAAAATTTTTACTTTTTCTGAAACAGATTTTTGTCACCAACTACAATAATTTTATATATTTGACGTCACTTTTAGTAGAAAAGGGTATTTGACAGTAAAAAAGTTTTACTTTTAAAAATTTTTTTGGTGACGACATGAAATAGAAGGCGATCGTAGTTTGGTCCTATATTACTAATAATATGAATTAATTTTGAAGCAGTTTTTATTTAAAAAAAAACAATATTTCAAAGGATATTAGTAAGTGAAGGTTCTTCAAAAAATATATTGACTTAAATCTCCATTATACACGGCTGTTTTCTTATATTTATGATAATATAACCTCTTATTAGGTATAAGTATGGTTTTTGGCACATAATTAAAACAATTATGGATCAAAAACCTGAATTATTAGAAGCCAGAATATTTTAAAATATGAAGAAAAACGGCTACTCTTAATGAGCCACTGCAAATAAGAAAATTTTCATTAAAAATAACCAAGTATCCAAATTGTTGTCGACCAGGTTGAAAAAAGTGGTTTCGAGAAAAACACTATTGAATTTCGTATAAGGTTAGCCTTACTATTTATTATATTTGCATCATCAATGCCATGTTCTTGAGAAGGTTTCCCCTCATTATTGCATAATTAGTGGACTGCTTATATGGTTTTAGTGAATTGCTCATGCAGGCATCACCATGACACTCTTCTTAGCTATCACATTCAATGTAATTTTGATGTAGATTTGGATCAATTTCGATTTAGTAGGTGTACTTGGTGCACAGGTGACTAGCAGGACCCTGTGTACCTTCATTGAAAATTACCGTAGATAATTTAAGCGCTATTTCAACAAGCAGACAGCAAAAAAAATATTTAGGTGCTAGACTAGAGAATTTAAGCATTTCTTATTATTTTGGGAAAAGCTGTGTGGTCTTCATATTTAGGGATAATTCCTGCAATGCAGATCAAGAACCTGTCCCCCAAATAATTGTATATGTTGTCATTATTATCAATATTTTTAAAAAATAATCACGATTACTTTTAGAGCACAGAAACAAATCTGTTGTACGAATATATTCTTATTACTGAATAAATACGCTACCTGTTTATATTAACTAACTACAAATTATACAATTACAAATACAATATACTTTATAAAATACTGGAATTCCCCTAATATAACAGAACAGCGTCACATTGCGTCCAAGTCTTCCACCCATGTGCTGTATTTCGGTTGATTGTATTGTATTTTTAATATATAGAGAATTGTTAATAAGAAATAAAAATTTAATGAAACTACGTGATGTAGTATTATTTCTACTTAGTATTATTACTACTAGCAAAGATGTATGCTAATATCCCACCTGACGATGTTGTAATACAACAAATCCTAGGTCGTGGTAAAGAAATTAAAGAAAGTAGAAATAATACTATTTCACGTAGTTTCATTTAATTGTGAATAATGAATTTCTACAAAATCAAAGCCAAATATATTCAATATAAGAAATAAAAAGTAATGAAAGTACATAATAGCTTTATGAAATGATCGCAAAAATAATCAACACTGATTGCTTTTTTAATTTGTAGCACTTACATAAATTAATTAAAAATAAACTGTGAACTGACATTGATATTCATTTTATTGTTGTCAAAATGAGTATCTTTTCACCCTTTCTTCTGTCGGGCCTGCGAGTTTTATGGATTAGTATGTTACATAAGTCTTCCGCCTGTGTGCCTTATCTCGGTTGATTGTATTGTATATCGAGAACTGTTAATAAGAAATAAAAAGTAACGAAAGTACATAATAGCTTTAAGAAATGATCGCGAAAATAATCAATACTGGTTGCTTTTTTAATTTGTAGGACTTATATAAATTAATTAAAAATAAACCGTGAACTGACATTGATATTCATTGTATTGTTGCCAAAATGAGTGTCTTTTTCACCCTTTCTTCTGTTGGGCCTGTGAGTTTTATGGATTAGTATGACACTTGGGCATGAAGAAAACTACGGGACACAATCCGCACTTTGTTTCATCTAAGCTGGTTCGGTAGAAAGTTATTTCATTTATAAGAGGATCTTGATTTGAGAATCTTGTTTTTTATTTTTTTTTTAAGAGTCATTTTTATTCTTGTGATACCAGGATCCAACACTCTATAGACGTTTGCTAGTCTCCTTTCAACGTAACATTTTACGAACATGTTGAAAGTGTGTGGTACTTTAATAATATGCAAAAAATTTATTTTTCCAACTTTTTAAAGTAACTACCCGCCCGAAATAAAAAATAGGACTTTTTTGTTGGTGGTTAATAGCGGTCTATTTTACATCATTAATTAATTTGTATTCAACTAATCACTCTGTATGTTATGTACTCAAAGTGGAATTGCTTTTTCATTTGTAATCTTGTAATTAATTTTATTTGCCTTCTATTAATTTGTCCATGAAATATGGAATTATGTTGACTATATGAGTACATTAATAATTAATACTTGTTGCTTCTACGTTACAAGTTTTAACCTTTCATTTATAAAATTGATACTTACTATCTTACTGTTATGTGTACAATACACAACACGGATAAATTTGAATCACTCCCAAGGTATGAAAATCAGTTCACCTTCCTAAGAGATGTAGCAAATAACTTGTGAACTATTAAAATGTATTTATTATTAAAATGTGTTGAGAACAATTCGTAACAATCCCAAAGCATGGTTGCTAGTCAAAGCTGACCTGTATAATAACTGAAATTTTAATATTGTAGATAAAAACAAAGATGTAATATAACATTTCCATTTTTAACAAGTCGCCAAGGCTACCAAGGTGTCATGGGCGGCTGGAGACAACAAACTCATACAAACTTTAAAAATACAAGTCATTAACTAAAAGTCGATATCTAAATAGTAAATTTTTATTATTTTTTTATTAAATTTTTATTTATAAAATTGATATTAGTATCTAAACATATAACCAGTAGATGTGTCCTTATCTGCACTTACTTGCGTAAATTGAGAGTCTCATCAAGAGCTCTGTTATCTGTAAAATTATATATTTATTGATTATTGGAATAAGTTTCATGTTAATTATACATGAAATTATTTCTTTCTTGATCTGTATTATGAATGGCGATTATGAAATTTATATGAAAGTTAAATGATAGTAGATAAAACACAAAAACAAAATATAATAAGTTAAATAGTTAGAAAGAAAAGATATTAGAATAAACTTGTATTAGTTAATTTCTGCCGATGTGAACATTTTTCATTATTATTAAGAAAGGTGGGGAGTGTCTTATATATTCTTGTCAAGTCTCAATAAATAATTAATTGAAAGTACTGTTTGTACTGCTTATTTCCAATATCTTATTAAATAAATTATATTATCTAAATTCTTAACAAGCAGCGACTAACGGCAGAGAACCTCTTATAAGTCTATACACAGTATTAAAAAAAATATACCATACACATTTAAAACATACTTGCACCAAGTGTTGTAACCGATTTCTTGTTTTGCCTTATACGTGTCTGAGAAGTATAGAACGCTTCCGATTCTCATCTATAAACTATCTTAAATTTTGCTTAACTCTACAAGCTTAAATTTTTCTTTCAAAAACATATAACCTAGTGATCCTGGAATAAGCAGGACTGCTTATACCACCATCGCTAGGTACATTTTCTATTGCATGTACGAATTCATTATTTTGTGCAAAAGCAGCTACTGCGATATATATTTCTATGTATACTACTACATATGCACTTAGTAGTGGCCATCTACAATATATCGAATACTTGTACTCATTAACATAGGTTATCATATAAAAAATAGGGCGCAAATATCAGTTTGAATTAAGTATAATTATTAACCTCTGCAACAGCAAATACCAATTTGACGTCAGGTTCAAATTATTCCTCGTTTTCAAATGAATCTTCCAAAATATGAATTAATTCTTTAGCTCTACTCATTTTCACAAAGCTATAGAAAACAAAAAGAAAATAGTATAATATATTCAACACTATTGTTTCATTCAGGCGTATTTGACTTTGCAATCAGATATATATACCTGACACCCTTATATGTACATAACGGTCTCAGTTGTGTTATCAAAAAGTACATCAATTTTTCTCAGTTAATATTTAAACCTTGTTAAAGAAATGATATCAACTGAATTCAATATTAGACAAACGTGTAAGTGCACTTCCAGTAATTTTTAATTGACCTATAGTTGATCATTATTGATGGGGTAATCATTTTCCCTATTGCCGTATATTTGAGACCTGACTTGAAATACTGAAATAAATATTAACATTTATGAAATTTTTTTTTTATTGAAATAAATATAACATTTTGTTTGTATGTAAATTTTTACAATTTAAATTATATACTAATTTGTGTTTAACCGTTTGAGTGCCGACGAGCGCCATCGCGCTCGTGCACGTACTAATTAAATTTGCCACGAGCGCGATGGCGCTCATGAAATCAGTTGTTGTTTAGTGCGCGGTAGGGGAGGTCGCATTGCTAACTTTTATCTTTCTACGTGTTACATAAAGTTCAAATTATAATATTATTAGTAATTACAATATAAGAAGGATTCAGGAAAAGAAAATTTTTAACCTATAATATCGGAATACGAAAATAATTAGAGTGAAACTTAACCTTTTTTCAAGTTGTGAAGAAAGTGATAATGGGAGTGACATTGTGGTTTGCTCACAATTTGGCGTAATGCAAATTTTGAGTGATAGTGATAATAGTGATGATAATTATTTTGCTGATATGGAGGATGTACCGGACTGCGAAAATACGATGTGACCTTGATTTCAGTTTTTGTTATAATTTATGTTCACAATATATATTTCCATAATTTTCTTTGTATTTTAATATCCTTGTACAAGTTTTTATTAACAAAACACCAAAAAATTTATTAAAATTGGATAATTTTTGAAAGAGATACAGTTTTTTTTTCGAGACAAGGGTAAATGACATCAAAAACAAAAGATTTTTTTGTCATTTTTAAGTAAATATGAGTAAAAAACCATAGGACTAAAACGGTTAAATTATTTGTCATGGTGGCCGAGAGGTCTGGAAAACATATAAACGTGAATAAACTTGTCTGAGTACTCAAAAGGACAATAATATCTTAAAATTGTTAGTCTTTTTTGTCCCATATATATATTGTGAAATCACAAATTTCATCGTCTTACATGTTCAAATATATTGGTCAAAAGGTTAACATATTCACGTTGTAAAACTAATTTCAAAAAGCAGATTATATACATCTCAATTATCCATTTGCTTCATATATTGATCCCATACCATCAATAGTTTCTATTTATACTATACAATAAGTTTTGTCATCAAGGCTGAAGGAATTGTTCACTTTCTGTATGTGATTGTGATTGAATGAAAAATGTTGTATGTTGCTTTTTGCTTTAATATGAGTCTAAACATTATTAGACTCAGTAGATTATATTAGACTTGGCATGTGTTGCAATACATGTATCATCTTGAATAACTGCTGAACTAATTTATTTTTAGCACTTTTGAAATTATCAGCTTTTCTCTTTAGGCAGTTTATGGCTAGTCTCAAGCTGATGATAGTTATTATATATTCACAAGCTGATTACGGTTACCACCGTTGATGATACTTACTCATAAGCTGATTATGGTTATCAATTTATATAAAAAATATATAAGAAAAATAAATAACAACAAAAAATTTATTAACTTATTCCGTATTAGTGAAGACTAACTTATAAGACAAATTATCGCTTAGATTTTGAATCTAGTATTTGTGTTTTTCACTTCAGGTAAAGGATGGCTGAAGCAGGTCGCGCTCGTGGTCTAGCCCGAGGTCGAGCTCGTGGTGTAGGTGCTGGCGGAGGACAAGCTCGGAGACCGGGAGAGGCATCTGCACCAGGTAATTTTATGTCTTTATGGGCTGGTCATATTTAACTATTGTTAACATATAATAGGTTTGATGTATATGTTGTTACAGTAATTAAATTTAGTCCTTTATCTCAAGTAAGATCTTTGAAATTCTAGTGAAATTTTTGCACCGGCTTAAATTTTCAGTTGTACCATAAAAGGGTCATACATATTTAGGGTTACTTTACGTCAGTCACTTACATACATGTTAACAATCACTTTACGTCAGTCTCTTACATACGTGCTAAGGGCCAATTTACATCAGTCACATACGCGCTAAGGATTACTTTACGTCAGTCACTTACATACATGCTAAGGATCACTTTATGTCAGATAATTTTATGTCAGTCTTCTAGTTTCATCCAAGATTCAAGAAAGTTTCCTACTGATTTTATCAGGTATTAATAATTGTTAACTTAATTTGTAGTCCAAATTCAGAAAATTTTCTACTGACCAACAACCTACCTGGATAAAGAAAGTTTATATATTGCTGTTAAAAGTTTGATACCATCTTAGTATTATTAGAAAAATATAAAAATAATAACTCTTAAATAATTTTTTTTCAAAAATCCATTATTAAAGTTTGCTGTTTTCGCTCTTCTGCACAATTAAATTTTTTATAATTTTAATAAATTTCTCACATCTTTTTAATATCTATTTCTTTCCATAAAATTTCAATGAGAATCAAATCGGAATTATCTAATAATGTAGCTTGCTCAAAATGGGGCCACCGTAGAAAAAAGGAAATAAATTATGCATGTTTAGCATGTATTGAAAAAAAAAATACTTCAAAAAATCCTTTTATTTTTGTCTGCTTTTCAATATCACTGGGAGGTGTGCTTTAATTCTGTATTTAATCAAAACGTTTTGTGAGAGGAGCACAAAAAATTGCATTTTAAAGCACATTACAAAACATTGAAGACAGGCTATTGCTGGTACACGTGTGCTGAATCGGCTGTCAATTTCTGTTTGTTTCGTTCCTGTCATATTCACCGCATGTGCAGTACTAGTGGAAATAAAATTATTTAATTGTGTTCACTGAAATGTTTCAGATTTATATATTGTTATAATAAAACGAAGCGAATCTAAAGTGCATCAACTGTTTATTGTTGTAACAGAAAGGCGGAAAAGGACTTTCGGCTCTTTTTTGTGACGCTTGTATTTGGTATCACGGCTGAGCACAACATTAATCAATTATAACTTTCGGCGTAGCTTTTAGTGTATAGTGGAGAACATTTTAATTATTTTAATATAATCATTATAACGTTAAAATTTATTTTCATTATGTTGTCTCTTGATAAAATGTCATTTATGCCTATAGGTATATGAAGGATGATAATGACAGATACCATGACTCTTAATGAGATGAAAGACGAAATAAATATGTTTGAATTATTGAAAATGTTGCTCAGTAAAATATACAGGAAAAGTATAAAAATAAGATCACCCAACAATTTTAAAGTTGCGCGAAACGATATTAGGTTGCACTACACCTCCTGTTTAAACACAATTTACTTTTGCAAATGTTCAAAAAACATTCTACAAATTAGTAATGAAATGTTTATTATATATAATTACAATAATTTTAATCTTTCGAATGACATATGTTTGAATAAAAAAAAATGTTGCTCAATGATATGACAGTGTAAAAATAACATAAAGTAGAACACTTGAAAGGTAAAATGTAGCGCACTAGGTGGTGCTAAATCTCCTTTCATAACCCTGATCTTATTTTTTATTTTATAGCATTCATTCCCTCATGGAGAACCTTTGCCAATAAACATGATTTCTTTTTGTAAATATTTAAAACACACAGCTCAATAAAAATGAAATGTATATTAAATATTGTTATGGATATTTTAAGCTTTGAAATGACATAAATTTCATATGCGGATAATTCATTATTTTCCTGGGCCTGAAAACCCCATAAAAAAAGATATTCTCCTTTTCCCAAAAGAAATATTGTTTTAAAAAAGTTAATGTGTTCGTAGGTCATCATATTTAATTAATTTATGTATATTTTAGTGCAACTTTTGGTCGACACCGTATATATGAAAAATTAATTACAAAATAAATAGAAGAAGATAAAGAAAAACATGGGGTGATCCAATGAGAAAGAAACGTGTCATAAATACTAAAGAGGATAAGTGAAGAGCTAAACATGGAAATATAAATAAAGTGTATATACATATTAATTAACAAGTTTTCTGCACTTATGACTCAATATTTTACCAGCAGGTGGCAGTCAGCAAGCACCTCCATCACAGGCATGGAGTGCACCAGTGCCAACATCGGTACCGCCACGTGCGGGTGCTCCCTCCTCAGCAGTGGCTGCAGGTCGAGCTGCGCATCGCACCTTAGCACAACCTCCACCTGAGCATCCAGGAGATGTCAATATACAGCAGCGCATGCAAGATTTGAATACTGGTAATTATTTATATTCAAAATAATTATATATATGGGTGCCAAAAAGAAGGTATTGAAAAACTATTTATAACGGGGATTCTTTGTATAAAACTGAGTAGAAAACATTAGGAACTATATGAAAATGTTCAACCATTACTGGAAAGAATCACTGCCAAAGTTGTGATTTCAATGAACAAATTTTCATTTTTTTTTGCAAAAACTGGCTGCATATAAAACGAATTTGTGCCATGTCGCCCTTCCCAGAAGCCGATACTCATGTTGTCTAGGGATCTTTTCTCTACTTATGCATTATTTTTAAAATTTCTATGTGTTCCCCCAATGAAAGAAATTTGGTACATTGTAGTATGGTTGCCAGATGTCTGGGGCTCACCGGGATTGTCCTGGAATGCGAGCATACGTCTAAAATAGCACTTGCGCAAGAGTTTCAATTTCGCACACCTCATTGATAAATTAAAAGGGCCCATTGGTAAAGAGGTCATTCTAAACCCTCCATTCCGCTGTCCTCATGGCGCCATTACTACAGTTGCCAGAACCAGTGATAAATAATAATTAAGCAAGTTAATTATATTCATTAAATAGATAATAAACATGTATTTGAATCTTCATAATTGGTTTTTTTTTATTCACCCCAAAATACCTGGCAACCCTAATTGTAGTGTTAGTATAGTTGTTAGTATATTAATTACTCTGACGTAGTGGCATAAAATCGATGTATGTAGGTACGTACCTGCTTTTGCAACCCATAGTTCCAACCAATTTTTATCATTTAAGGGAAATCGAAACAGAATATTCAGAACTAGAGTTATTACATCCATAATACATGCATTTACGCCCGTTCATTTCCTATTTAATCCATAGTCCTGTCTTATTTTTTAATAACTAATAGTCAATTCTACATCCAAAATTGGTGACAATAACAAAGTTCAAAAATAAAGCAAAAGACATCACATTGGCAAAAAGGAAGTTCCACTACATTATAGCTTCGTTCGTCAAGAAAGTTTTCACGGGATTCAGAGACCATGAAAAGGTTGTGAATAAAATCACAAGAAACTCAAAAATCATGCAAAAGAATAAAATGCCAATAAATCTGAATTTAGACTGTTGTCAAAAGTTATGTTCCTTTTCACTAAGCTATTAATACTTGGAACATATTGTTATATCTGAATTCAGACATGTACAACCTAATTGACAGTTGTCAAAAGTTCCGTAACTTTTCCTGTACCTTTTTTTGACCTAATAAATCTTGACTAATTATGTTTATTTCAAGCTGGGTTTCAATAACTTTAACCTATTTTTTTTACCATTTTAATGTGCTTCCATGTTAAAAAATAAATTATTATCGGGATAATTTTAGCGCTATGCGATGAAACAGAAGGTAAACAATAGACAGTACAAAGATTGTCAGTAGACAGTATGTCATCTGTGACAGTACAAAGTTAGCTTTGCAGTTGAATCCTAAAAAAGTCCAGATGAGGATCAAGTATTAAGAAATTAGCGTAAATAATTTATTTTCTTGAAACAAAACTTTTCGAAATTGATATTATAAATAGCCTTTTTATTGATATTTATCTCTCAATCAGTCCAATTGTTACTTATGGCGATATCTGTTTGTGCTGAATCTATTAAAAATCTAAAATATATGGGGCTGACCAGATAAGCTAAAAGTATGGGAACTTGATGATGTGAATGGGTATAAGGGAAAAATATAATCTATTAATATTCTACAGTGTGTTTATAGTGATTAATATTATAAGATAAACTAACGGAGGGGAATTAATTAGCAAATTGGATCCACTGTATTTGATGTTTGAATAAAGAAATATTTTGCAAAATTAGCATTCATTAACCCTTCTAGGGCCTGGGTTCAAATTGGCAAATATATGTAGAAAGCCTGGAACAAGTGGAGTTCGCGGCAGCAGCACTGCCAAAATTTATTTATCAACTGATTTGTGGAAATTTTGTCATTGAAAACTATACACATATTTCCGAAAAGACTATGAAATTTCTTAAATGCCGGAATAAATCTTTAAAAAATTACTATAAATTAAAATATAATTAGTTTCACATTTATGTTTTAATTTACAACATACTCTGTGGTATTTGGTATAAAATTCTAAAAGAAGTTTCGTGAAAATAAAATGATAAATTATTCAAGAAAAAGCATGGAAATTTTTTATTTCTAATCATTAATTATTATAATCTATACTAAACCATACTACATTGTAATATTGGGTGAAATAGTATTTGTCACTTGAATAGGCTTCGTTGACTTAATTTTTTCTGTGTATATGGCCGTTGCTTTTTTCCTTTAATTAAAAATTAATTTGTTTTATTACTATTATGTCGTGCCCCAGTGTAAAGACACAATTACGAGGGGGTGTTTTACTTCTTAACTTTGCAGAATGGGAGGTAAGAAATAAAAATACAAATTTATTTTTCTTTTTCAATGTATTCATCATTTTATATCACCTGGTATCCTAACACATTTTTCTGATCTTTTAATTAGCTTTTGTATACATTCATAAAAAAATTTTTTGTCTATCCGTAAAGTTTGAGAATAGACAATAATCGGTGGGAGTCAGTTAAGGACTGTAGGGGGGTGATCCAAAATATCGAAGTGCACCTTATGCAGGGCAGCCAAAGCAACACTACTCTTGGGAACAGGCGTTTTGTCGTGCAGAGGGACACTAGTGTTTTAATTCCCCTTCTTTTTTCTTTGAAGGATTCATTCAACTTCTCTAGGATTGAAGCATAGTATTCTCTGGTTATGGAGACCCCTTTATCTTTATAATCAATCAACCAGGAACCCTTCTAAGTCCCAAAAGATTATCACCATGATTATTCCAGCCATTGTGACACCTTGAAATTTCTTGATGGTGATGTACCTTTTTTGCACTACTTGGTTGGACTCTGGTTCATACTGATGAACCTAAGTTTTTTCACACGGTATTGTTTTTGGAGCGGAGTACGTATTTTGTGCTGACCTTACTCATCCCAAGATGATCGTGAAGAATTTTAAAAGTGGTTGTATCCGACCCTCCAACCATTTCTGCCAAATGTTTCTTTTTTAATCGAGCATCTTTCAATATTAATTTTTCTATTTTTTTGAATGATTGAATTTCTGGAGTAGTCACTTTGATCGGTCATCATGGCCGTTGGTCGTCTTCAAGTGAGTCTCCCTGCCTTGGTTATAGATATGTGCCACTTATAAATCTTGGTTTTACCCAGGCAAGAGATCCCTTAAACTGAAGCCATCTCTTTCCTTGCTTGGTAAGGGATTTTATAACAGCTCGGTACTCAATTTTTTCCATATTTTTCTCTTTCCGATTGGTAGTTCAAAGACTAATGGTCCGATTAAGATAAAATTTGCTATTTATACTCACAATAAGTCACTGAACTCGTTACGGCTCAATTAAAGTATTCTCACTAATGACCTAATTACCCATTTCGCAAACTTAAAAACGCATCCTCTTATTAATACACCAAACAAATTATTTATATATATTCCAAACAATGAACAAATATGGAAAAAATAGCTCTAAAACTTGCCACTGTGGCCTTCATTATGTGATTGCATCGCAGGAGTGAGGAACCTTCATGCACTTCTGTTGAGACTTCTGCTAGTGGAAAAGGTCGGAAAACCAAGTTGGAAATACAACTTTAAAATTTGCGATAGTGAAGGAGCTCTTTAAGGGAGATCCATGAAGTTAACTGCCAGATTTCAGGGTATTATCTGACTTTTTAAAAAAGGAAAGAAAAGAAAAATAGAAAATGTTGAGTTGATGAAATACCAACTAGATTTTACAAGGGACGATGTTGAAATGTTTTCAATGCACCAACTCTGCTTGAAGTACGAAGATGAAGAAGTAAAAAGCTGGCTTCTCAATGACTGAAAATATCTTAATGAAAATTTGAAAACTGATGGGAGTTCAGTTCCAAAACGAATTATGGTTCGAGTTGCGATATGGGCGGATATAACTGCATCAAAACCCATAATGTGAGTAAATGCAAAACCTCTGATGGGAGTTCAATTACCCAAATTATGGGAGGTAAACTACCTGGTACTCCTGCAATGAATCGTGGACAAAAATTTGAAGATGCGTATGCAAAATAATAGAGGTGAAACTTGGGGTTAAAATAGAAGAATGTGTTTTAATTATATCCATAGAGTTATATCCATAGAGTATTATGATATCTGGTTCACCAGAAGGTATATATGATAAGTTTGTCATTGAAAAAGTGCCCAACTAGTGCAGATATGTACAAAAACTATGTGAAGGAAGAAACCTACAAAAATATTATGCACAAATACAATAAGGCTATTTAACAACCTCAAAAATATACCACAATTCGGGGTCATACTATTCGATTAACGTAAATAAGCGTATTTCATTTAATTTTCAGAAGAATATGTTTATATTTTATAAAAAAAACGTAAATTAATCACAATATTTTTTTGAAATTCAATCAGCGTCCTAAACGTCCTGTTATTGGTTAAAAGTTGGATAAATAATTTTTTTTATGGTCCTTTTTCTTTTTCTTTTTAAATTTACAACTATCACCCTTTGCATTTAGTATAAATTTTGTTATAATATGAATTCATTACGTATGTGTATTATATTATATAAAAAGAAATACATGACAAATGATATATTTAATTAAAATAATTTTCAGCCATAACTAACTTATTAAAAAAAATTACTTAATTCCCATGCTGTGCATATGCTAATGTATATATCAGTACTATAATATTATTCCAAACATATACCATAGACAAATAGATTTTCCTGAATGTTGTTCGATAAACAAGATGTTATTGTTAAAATTGACAGATTAAGTAAATATTCTAGTTGGATAATTAAATTTACTATATTTTTTTATAAATACTTAACAATTTGTAATAAATTATATTTTTAATTGTGTAATAATTGTGTAAATCATATAAAATTTAAATATAGATAATGCTGACAATTGTGAAAATATCATTGGTATTAAAAAGCATTCATACCAAAATTTAATATTCTTATTCTTTAATAGGCATTGTTCGTTTATAGGCATTGATATTGATAATAATGTTTAAAACACAAATATTACATCGAAATGATCTTCACATCGAAATGATCTTCTCTTTGGGCTAATAGCAGCCACTTTTTTCGTCTTTCAGGAATCATTGGCACTGAAACGAATACTTCGTGTGGACTTTTTAAAGACGTATTTGTACATTGTGTCCATTTAATATGAAAATAAATCATAATCCCCCTTTTAGCGCGAGTTCGAAAATTCAAACTTTAAAAGTGATTTATATAAAAAATACGTCGTATATATCGTGGAAATATACATGTAGTATGCTTATAATGCAAAATGGAAGAAATTGTAACAATTTAAAAAATCAAGTCAAATAGCCTATTACAAATGTTTTTGTCTGGCAAGAAAAAGTGTTATTTTTGTGTAACAGATAGTAACTTTGAAAATAATGAAAGTGTTGATATATATGTGTTAACTTGGACACTGAATATGTTCGTAACTTACCGGTTAGTCTTTCAGGATTTTGGAAACAGTATGTTTACCCATTGCTTTCAAAAAGTGTAGAATAGTTAAAAACAAATTATTTTTTTCCATTAACTATTTGTTTTATTTTAAAACAACCTTTCTTATATATTTGAAATGGCAGTTGCAGTTATCAGATGCACTAAATATATAGACCAAAAGTATTACATAGCAAAATTTGAATCTGGGTATTTAACCTACGATGGATATTATCGAATCAAGTAAAACAAAACTGCTCCAGGACACATGAACCCTTCTCTAAAGTATTTAAGAAGTTACAATTCTCTACTATACACATCACTAATTCTTCCTATAGTTTATCAAATATCTGGTGTGTTAGATATTTTAAAGTATTTGCCTTTTTGTAATCTGACCATGTTTAAGCTTGATGTACAGCATTTGAGTGCTTTTGGATTTTGATTTCCAAACAATCAATATAACTGACATTGTGCCATTAATGTCGGAATGCGATAGGCAAAGTTCGTTTAATCGTATTTTATTTCAAATTTGCAATAATAGGATGTGTCATACATCCTTTTACTACAAATTATTGGTTTATGTTTTAAAAATACCTTACTTGCATAAGACACTGACATTCCAAAATCATCTGTAAGTTCTGAAAATGTTGTGTCTAATTTAATTTTTTTAGACTATAATATGTTTTTCTGAAATTGTTTTGTGCATGCTTATCATATTGATTAAATAAAAACAATTTTCTTGCGCCCCAGTGTAGAACCTTGGCCTCTCCTTAATTTTCTAATAGTAATTTGAACAATTTTCTCCACTTGCTTAAATATTTGTTCATTTAGACGACTATTTTCTGAAGAAGCCTTCATTTGTCGAGATGATATTAATGATGATGAGAAGTTTGAGCGAATCACAGAGGGTATAAATAATGATACACCACTTTCAGATTGTTCTTATCTATTACTGAAGCATAAATTTCTAGATATATTGATAACAGCAGATGTGGATGGTATTGACTTTCTAACTTTCAATTTGAACGGAGAGCTTGAAATAAATGTAGTAAGGTTTTTTTATTGGTGATACTGCAATGTTCCTAAACTTTGTTTTAGTCTGTGTGCTTTTACTTTTAAATTTATGACATATATGATTTATTTGTTATTGGTTTACACACTACTGGTTGAAGTATATTTGAAAAGTTTATAAGTATTCCTCAGTTTATTATTCAATATTTCTACTACTACTATTTGTACTCTGTATTTTTCTTTTGTAGCAAATAAATAAAATACTGTATTTATAATCAACTGGTGTAAAAATATTCTTTACCTGCGCTTGAACCTGGTTGAACCTCAGCCATGGAAATACTTTGTGAAGAGTAAGATTGTTCTATTTTTCTTTCACTTTCCGCTATTGTTTCCAATCTTTGCCTTTTGACCCTTAATGCTTGAGTTTTTATTTTTTCTGTTCGTCATTTTCTATCGAGTTGACATCTAAACATCGTTGGCCAACAACCGGCTCTCATTTGGACCTGTGATACCCCGAGCCAATCAAATGATATTCTGTATAGTTCTCCATATCGTTTGCCAACTAAAAGAAAACAAGTACAAAACATTGTTACCCAGCTTTGTTTACTTTATTTCTAACTTCAAAATTCCAATTTTCAACTTTGAACATTTAAAAAATAATTACTTTTAATATAAGAAAAAATAAACAAATATAACAAAACTTACCTCAAAATGATCCTCATTTTAGGTTGGGTAGGCACAAATGGCAGATCCCTATGGGCTAGTTGAAGCCACATTTTCCTGTTATTTTCCGAACATGGAATGTGAATAAATAACTTTTCAGGTGTTTTAATTGCAGTACTTGTAAGGCTGAGGCACTGCACAACACTTATAAAACTTCGAATTGATAATTTATTATAAAAATTACGAATAAACTTTATATCACCTTATCAGTTTACTAGTATTTGGTAACATGTGATGTCACATGACAAGTATAGGCATTTTGGAACGAAATTTGAAATGGTATTTAAAACACATGATTTTTATAGTATAAGTTGTAATCAAAAAATAATATTTAATATTTTGGGCTATATTAGGTATTTAAGCATGGTTTTAAACACTCCCAAAAATGGTCAACATCCCTATTTTAAAACTAATCATAAACTGCGGTTAAGCAACTATACATTTTATGACAGTTATGTTGAAAGAAAACATTGTCCATGTTATAAAATATGTTTGCGACCAAACTTTCTTTGTGTCTAAGTAGAAAATATCTTTTTAATTTTTTTATGACTTAAACATATTTTTATGCTATTGTGAAATACATATCACTATATATAAATACATTACATTTACTACGAAACAAGTCAAATAAACTAATTATTGTAAACATGATAAATTGCCGCATACCATTTATAGAATAGCGAAAGCATGAAATTCCAATTTTTGGTTGCGAAAATTTTTTTATTTATTACAAAAATACAAAATATACTGATTCTAGAAAATATTATTTCCCACTGTGGAATATATAACATTATAATTACTTAGGAAATGAATACTACCATCTTTTCTTGGCGTACTAGAATATGTGCGATTCATTAACACTTAATAAATATAAAAATTGTTTCGTAAGAATTTAAAAAATTGTGTGTAAAATTTGGGTTAAAATGTTTTTTTTTCTTATTTTGACACTTAATATTTCTCAGACATGTAATAGAGATCAATGTTGAAAGTGACACATATTTATCTCAAAATTTTTCTACATTTTACACATTTAAAAATTGTCTCTAAAATGTATTTTTTTTTATTAGCATCCAGATGACATGTTGTTACGCACAAAAATTTTTAATATTTTACCTAAAAATTTTATTGTCTTATAAACAATTATGAAATATTTTTAGTTTTTTTGGGTGAGGCATCAGTTATTTCTTTAAATATTTTTGCAGATTATTTCTAGTACCTATAATTTTCTTGCACATAAAACAAATGCCAGCTACTCAATTGCTTTTCAGATGCTTTTTTACGTCGTAAATATATAATTTTGATAGAATTAAGTCCGTCCATTCTCTACAATTAAATCTCTCTTATATATATATATATATATATGGAGATGGCCTAATGAAGCGGGCAGTAACAGCTATTACAATATATAATTGCAAAAACTTAGCTCGTTTATTGTTCCATTTTACGGACAGTTTATAGGAACAAATCTGCAGTTTAGAAATGACGAATAAGTGATTTCAGTAATACATTTTTACCATTTTGCCATTGCAACAACATAGTAAAATGAACTAATGTGTTCTACATACAACTAATATTGCGCAAAAAATATTGCAAGGCATCTACCATTCATATATATTGTTTTTTGTAGTTTGAAATGTCAACGTGTATGAGCTTTAATTTCGGGCCGATATTGGGTCATCTGCGTAAATTTGTATTTCAGTTTTCAGGCCGTATACGGGTTAAACAAATTCAAACTAATTTGATTTACTCTTTATTATTGACAGAAGTTGGGATTAGATTTTATTGTATTTAAAAAAAACTTTAGGCCGAAATTAAAAAATGACTATTGGAATCCTTATAAAACAATTTATTCATATGGCTCTTGAAAGCTCCGAGTTTAAAACACTGACTCCATAGCATGAGCTGATTAATTTAAATAAAGACTTTATTAAAGCCCTTCTTTCTAAAGGCTGTAATTGATAATATAGACTGGATTTTTAAAAATGTATTCAAATCCTTTCAAACTGAATGATTTATCATTCCGATTGGATGCCAAAACTATGAGAAATATTTGAAGGAAAAATTAATTTAAAATCAAGTAGACTAAATTTTTATAATAGGACGCTACTGATCACATCACAAATGATTTCAAAATGACAATTCGTGTTAAATATTTTGTGGTAGTTTAACTTTATTTCACTTATGGTGCTTTAACTTGTCGTCACTAAGTCGTAAATGATTTCACCACTGAGTTTAATGGGCTCAGAAATGTGTATCATAGTTTATTGTAAATGTGCTGTGCACTTTTGATATGTTATACACAAGTAGATGTGTCTCCATAGGAAATGGAATAATTAGTGTGTTGAGTCTGTGTAACATGTATATTATTATATATCAAATCTGTGTAATTGTGATTATTTACTTTTTTTTTTCAAATATCTAACAATTTTTCGATTTGCATATATTATTGAATTCACACGAATTCGAGTGCACGGACGGGTAGTGTTAATTTATAAAATAATTATAATAGTACATATTCAAAATGGGAAATAATATTTTCTAAAATTAGTATGATGTATATTTTGTGATAAAGTAAAAGTAAAATATGTTTTCAACTCGAGAATTAAAACGGAGGAAGATATTTCATACATGCACGAAAATCACACCACATTTTTCAGAATTTTATACCAAATTCGACAAAGTGAGTTATAAAAAAACATGCCAGAGTTTATGAAATATTGTCAAATAATTAAAAACCTGGCGAGATTTTTTGATATATTTTATATGTTAATAAAAAAACTTTTTCATTATTTAGGAAATTTCGTAACCTTTTTGAAAATGTATGGTCATAGTTTTCATTGAAGTAATTTCTGCTATTAGTTGGTAGCACAATTTTGGTGATGCGGCTGTCGCAAATTTCACTTATTTTGGGTATTCTGCTTAAATTCACTAATTAAAGTCTGGGCTTAAGATGGGTGAATTGAAACATTTTTGCAAAATTACAGTTGTTAACCTTTTAATTAAGCGCATCAAAAAAGTTACATCATTAGTCACGTGGGGTTGCTAGTTACCCCAAAATGACGGGGTTTAAATAAAAATTATTTTACGTGATAATCAACTTCATTTGCTATTAAAATTTTTGAAAACACTAAAAACGTTAAAGGTCTTCAAAAAGTAATTAAAAAAGTAATCTTTTTCGTAAGTACAAGTTTAGTTAACAATTATATCACAATTTTTTATGTGTGGTCACCACAGATAAATTTGGCACATTTATGGCACGTAACAGTCGTTTTTCTGTCGCTATGTTATGGGCAGGTGTAGCATCTTCCTTGTTTCGTTGATTGTAAGCCACTGCAAAATGTTGAAGGACCTGGAGCTTCGCGATCAGATAAATGCATTTTCAAAGTACTAGGCAGGGACGGAATTTCTGTTCGTGTTAATCTATGTGCTTTTACCAGTTCTGTTGACAATAACTTTAGAAAAATTCTTCTGTTTGTGATAGTTTCATTTTTGAAGTTATAAACAACGAAAGAATTTATAGCGAAGACTCATTGCATAAATGAAAAAAGATAACCATAGGCAATCTCTATGTCCGCCGAGCGACATTTATATGTTGAGCACAACTTGTCATTAGTGTATGTATGCCACCCTTTGTTTTATTATAAAATAATATCATCTCGGGCTTCTTCTGCTCTCTCCCTCCAATAATGTCATCGTCATGCATAGAATATAACACTACACAGCTTTAGGTTTTTTTGGGACATTGGAATATATAGTTCTTCATGAAAACTAAATAACGTAGAGTGTAATTCATAATGTCTGTCAGGCAAAAATGCTTGTGGCATTTCTTTTTTATTTTTTCTTAGAGTACCCACTATTGTTAGATTGTCTTTTATGAGGTCTTTGGTTGAATCAACACTTGCAAAATAGTTGTCCAAACAGTTATATTAAGTCCTGTATTCTTGGACTCTTAGTTATTTTTCTGACAGTTAAAAACATATTTTGTATGGATACTTTAACGATTGGACTGCGCAGTAGGACACGGTCGGTAAAGTAGATTATTGTTCTGACTTAACTGACAGTTAATGAGAAACAGAATTACCTTTTTAACCGTCAGTAAGTCTGACTGACTGTCCTGATCGCGTGTGGTGCATGCGGGTGTCAGTCAATTGCTTGACCAGACTTTTTGTGTCGTTAGGGGTATTATATGGACCATCCGGCTGTTTGCCTATGTAAACTTCAATGAAGTTTTAGAGTTCTGAAAGTCTTAGAATCGACCATTGCATAATGTTTTATGCCTTATTTGTTTGGCTTGGTCGGCATATATACCAAACCTGAAAATCTTCCTCTAAACGTAGACAACTGCTTATCCACAGTGACATACACACTGTGTAGCGTTTTCTAAAATTCTCGTTCAGCATGTAACAAAACTCTCGAATCTGGGTTAGTTTGTCTTCAGCTAGTCTAGACTCTCGAGGGGTAGCATCATCAAATCGTAAACAATGTAGGTTGAACAAAAAACGTTTTGCTGACATTGTGTCCGAAAAAAATTCTATTCCAATTCCATCATTTGTCTTATGAAGAAAATTCAAATGTGATGATCGTAAAACTACATAAGCCATTGTCTAAAGCCATTGTACTAAAGCCATTGTCAGTAAACTGAAAAAAGCCAAAATTTCTTCACAAGTTACTTCTTTGGCATCACAATTCCCTTTGGAATTTGTTACGAATACGAGATATATACTCATTTGTATGTTTTATTATCAATTCTATAATACTTTTATCAAAAAATAACAAAAGACAATCAGTTTTATTTTTAGCATTACTTGCTGATCCCTTTGTACCTGGCTATGTTATGAGATCTTTGTCTTGCTCTTTGGTTTGGAATAGTTTTGTTCCATTTAGTTCTCTGATTCTTTCCCAGAAAGTAGGTGGACGGACATTGAACGTTTGTTGGGGATTGGTAGATGTGGTTGGTTCTTCAACGTCACTTAATTCTGAGTTTGAATCGTGGTCTGGCTCCATCAACACAGGTGGGTCTTTTCCTAAACCTAATTCTTCATCGAAAGCTTCTTTTTCATCTTCAAGAATCGCACTTATTTTTTCAAGGCAAAGACTCCACCTAATTTGTAAATTTTTTATTCATCTGTTGCAGAAACACCATGATGAGGTGTTTCTGCAACAGATGAATATCCCTAATAAGACAAATGTCAGCAGAATAAAGTTCAATACGATATAATAATAAATATATAGCTGATAGCCATAAAAAAACAACAGAATATAATTACATACACTCGTCAAATAAAAATATGAAATTAAGTCTTTTTTATTTTAAAACAATATAACTGTCCAAACTTGACAGTAAACAGTTATATTCTTTTAAAATAAACAAATAAATGCAAAAAAACTAAAAATTTTCATATATATACTTAAGTTTGAACTACAGTATTAGTCACGTGGGGTCGCCGCAACCCCATGCACTAACGTACAGCATGTTTAACCATTTCCGCTGTGTGGGCTACACTGACACGTGAGCGCCTAACGAGTTAGGAAGCTAGCTGGAAGTTTGGCTTGTTAGCATAAATAACTAAAAATATAACTTCAATTGAAAATGACTTTAGGTTGCAGAGACACCACACGCCTAATTAAGGTTAAATGTGATCCTTTAAGTTTGCTATATTGTGTATTATAAACATTGAAATTTGAAACAAAAAATTGCATTTAAAATTCACTTCAATATTTGGTGACACATTCAACACCGGTGACCACGTTACAAATATATGTCAAATGCTTTTTGTCACTGACATTTGTATAATTTGTTAACCTTATTTTAAAGATATTTTTAGGGACCATTTAGCCTGATTTTATTCACCTATATTAGACCCTTTGGGGTTTAATCAAGGTCATCTTATGTTGATTCTTTTAAAGATTCAGTGATGCAAAGTATTGCATATTTTGTATTTTAGATAAACATAGCAATAAATTTTCTTTCCAGTTGAGTTTATTATATCTTTCAGGGTTTATCTGTTTTTAGTCTATCTTCAATTTTGTTTACCTTTTGTGTAGGAGGTGCTGCTGCTGCGGGGGGAGATGCCGGTGGTCGTGGATCAAGACGTGGAGGAGGCCGCGTTCTTCCAGAGACTGTTCTTAGGACCAAGCCTGCTGATGTCAATTCTAAAAAAGGTTCCCTTTTTTGCCTAATATATTTTATTCTATAAACTATATTTACTTCAAATCATATTGTTTAAATATTATTTTTACTGTAGAAATATAATGTAAAAACTATATTATATTTCTACGGTAATGTTTATTAGTATACTCTCACTAATATGTAACTTTAACAGGTTCTTATGGTACACCTCTGAAGTTGTCAAGTAATTACTTCACATTGCTTACTCAACCTAACTGGTGTCTCTACCAGTATCATGTGAATATTAGTCCTGAAGAAGACAGAACACAAGTACGCAGGAGCTTAATGCGTGCTCACAAGGAAACACTTGGAGGGTGAGAATTGGAATGTTATTTTCTGACTTTATTAAAGTTTCTTATATATTTAATAGTAAATTTATATAAATTATCATATAAATGAAAAATTCTTTTATTCTTTTATGTAGTTGTGTTCTTTCATGAAGTCAGCATGGAGGAGGGTGAAAGGTGGGTGTTTTTGAAAGAAATGTTACTGAATAAGCACTAATTACATTGGGTGCTGTGTTCTGTGTGAATGTTTGAATCTTTTGAATAAAATAACCCAGAATCGTTAAAAAATACACAAATTTAAGTTTATTCATCAAAATTTATTTTGTCGCCTTCAAAGTAATCCCCATTGTTTACAATACAACTGTGATAACGCCGGACACTCTTCAATACACTTCTCATAGGTCAAAAGTTGCATGGCCTTTAATTCCTGTTGCAAATGCCGTTTGATGTCTTCAATTGGGTCAAAACGGGCTCGACGGAGTGGCAATTTCAGTTTTGGAAACAGGAAGAAGTCTACTGTTGGCTTGTTAATGTATCACTTTCATAGACCCGTATCTCGTCTCCAGTTATGATGTTTCATGAAGTCTGCGCCGTGAGAAATTAGGTTTTCAGAGACCCGCTTTTGATGCAAGAAATTAAGCTCTTTAGGAACCAGTCTTACGGCTACGCATCTCATGAGTAAAACATTAAAATTCCATGAATGGTCATTTTATCAATGTTTAACTCTCGAGCCAACTTTCTAATACTGAAATGATGACGTTCAAGTACTTAATGTTTGATTTGCAACATTGAACAAGTGACCATTTATGAAATTTTAACCAATGTTATGTTCGTGAGACGCCTTACTCCACCGCCTTGCCGTGCCACTTTGCTGCTTTTGCTGTGTCACTTTGTGCTATTCGCGTCACTCTGTGGAATTGCTATTTGCAAATTGCCATTCAGTGGAAACTGTTTTGACTTGATGGAAGACATCAAACAGAATTTGCAGCGGGAATTAAAGGCCATACCACTTTCTGAGAAGTGGAACTATACTTTGAAGGTGACAACATAAATTTTGATGAATAAATTAAAATTTGTGTGTTTTTTTAAATTGTTGTGTTATAACATAACTGAAACTACAATTATAACTTAAACAACGTTGAAATTAATACCCAAAGTCAGAAATAACTTGTGTGTGAGCTTGCAACTACTTGTGACGATCTAGAAAAAATTTTAATTTAGGTAAAATTTCTAATTATTAGTTAGAATTAAAGAAATATAACAAAATCTATGCTTATTAGATCAGTCTTCACTTTTGAGAAACTTTCCATGATCATATTTTTTTGGTTAGGGCAAGTGCTTTTTTATGGTGCAATAAACTAGAGAGGAACTTGCCTTTTTATAATCTATTTTCTGTAAATTAAAAGCAAATAAATAATATAACAAAAAACAGACAGCGCTCTACAAATAAGATAAAATGGAAACCAGCAGTGTTGCAATTTACTGGAAAAATTCCACCGCTTATTGTCATGTGGTAATCAATGTGTGCTTTGTAAAAAGACCCCAAATGTTTTTTACGGTTCTCACTTGGTTCTCGTATATCGCAAATACTTTTTTCATTGATGTATCGTTTAGAGGGGAACGTTCCTTAGGATAAAAACTACTATTTAATAATTACTACCATGTAAACATAGTTCATACTGGAAATTACAACTTTCCGCAATTCAATCTTTTAAACTTGTAATTGCTAGTGTATTTTAAAGATGTTTGTATTAAAATTTTTAGATATGTATTTGATGGCATGGTACTCTATACGGCTAAGCGACTTACCACCCGAGATACAATGGAATTGTATTCTGTGAGACGTGAAGATGATGAAAAAATGTGTCTACAGTTAAAGGTATACAAAAAATATCATATACTTTGCAGTAAGAAATAGGCTATTTATTAATTTTTGATACATTTTTCTTAATTACGTTTCGGAAAAATTAGTGAAATAATTTTAAGAGAAATTACTGAAAAAGAATTTATAATTATATATTATGATTGAGATTTTCTTTTACGAATGAAAGTAACTAGTGACCCACTAACCTTTGCTTTGTCTGGTTTCTACACATATTTTCTCAGTAAATAGAAAATTTTAGAATCATTTTGTATACAATAGTATTATACATAAACAATTTCATCCTTACTTAGAAGTTGTATCAAGTGAATATCTGCACTATACAATTTTAGTAATATCCAAAAAATCCTATATTAAAATATATTAACAAGTACCTGTTGTGATAGAGGTTTGACGACATCCCATAAAAAAACATATTTGAGGGTCTCTGCATAGTTAAATCAAAGAATATTAACTATTACTGCGTAAAGAAGCGACACTCACCTCCCCCCGCCAATTTAACTCACCCGCAGATAACAAGTATGATCAAGAGTAAGCGTACTTAGGTTGCCGCTTGCTGCGTGTGCGTGTGATTTGTTCAATTTTGTGATGTTTGATCGAGTTTAACTTTTATAATTTAGTCTTAATTGACAACTATTTATAATAATTTAATATAACGGTCCGTTATTGCGCTGTGTACAAATTCTTAGAAAACAATAAAATCACTAAGGATAGGAGATTGTTTTGTCTCCCTTTTTTTGTTTACTGTAAATAATTTGGTTTTGTGTCACCAACTTATTTGGTTAGTACCTATAATTTTGTCTACAAACATGTGACTGAGCAATTTTAAATTGTAAACTGTTTTCAAAAGTCATTATTTTGTTTGAATGCGATGTATCGGGCATAGGTTTATTAAAATATCTTTCACATGAAGCATGATATTATCATATCACATTTATAAATAAAAAAAATTAATTTTTATTTTAAGATTTTATTTCGTTTTTAGGTTAACATTATGTACCTTTTTTCAAATCTTAATATTATTATTATCAAATTACTTTCACGCAATGAAATGTATAGTATAAAATATTTATTTATATACTTTACATATTTACATATATATAATAATAACATATTTTACAATTAGGTAATAATAATGACGTGCGCACCAGTACAAAGTTAATGCACCAACGTGCTATCGAGACAGTCATTCCATCAATTCTATTGGTTAAAAAGAGAAACAGCTGTTGGTGATGTATAGCGTCAACTCGTTCTATCGGCGCATTGCCCGCAACAACCGAAGCCGATATGTAGTGACAGTAAATATTCTTTACCTGCATGCTGCAGACAACCCTACATTAATTTACACACACACATACACAAACGGGTACGGATAGGCGAGTATGTATGTAATAGTGTAGGCAATTAAATCTGTTCGCTAGTATGGAATGTCGGGGTGTGGTTAAATGTTCAATTTAACTTATACAGTGGACCTTTGTCATAACACAGGTGGAGCAGATAAACACAGTAATGTTACAAGCTCAATTGTATTACAACGAGTAAATACCTGTTCTCGCAGAAAATTATTTCAGTAACAAACACATCAATTAACTTTTGTTCTTTTATTTCCTTACGGTTTAATTATGCTACGGTCACAGTCTCCTTGCATGTGAAGCAATAAAATGTGTGAGCAAAACGGAGCATATTGCGTGATTACTCGTACTTAATTTTTATGGCAACGGCTAAGGGATGTGTAACACTCGTGTCGTAATGTTATCGATAGGCCACATACAAAATTAAACAATATAATTTAAATATCTTTAATCTTCATGTACAAATAAAACAGAGTTATAAATAGGTAATAATAAACATTAAAAACAAAATCATAAATGTTTTAATTAACTATAACAAGTTAAATGATAAATATTTATTATTAACTAATTAACTACTAATCTATTACTGCCAATACGACCCGAGGTATGGGCACAAGTAAAGGGAGGGACACACATTCGAAAAAATATCTCTTACGAACACCTGTTTTATTTCATTGTGACAACAGCACAGAGAATGACATATTTATTTACATAACATATCTACATATACGATCCCTATTCATTGCCTAATTTATTATTGTTTACGATGTGTGCATTCATTTTCAATACCCATTTTTGAACAGTTTAATTTTATCCAATAGATTTTAACATAGAATTAAAAAATAAATAAAATGAAAAAGGTCGTTTCTTTTTTATATTTAAATGGGAAGGCCCTGTCCCACAGCCCTTTGAATAAGACCGCCACTTCTGAAATCTCTATTATTCTGTATAGTCCGTTATTTTCTTGAAATATGTCCATATTTGGCTTGAATTTTTAAAAACAGTGTTAAGTTTATGTAAATTTCAGAAATCTTTTATTCTGTATGATGTCACAAATACACTTTTTATTTGTGTAACTAGGTATCCATCAATTTCTAAAATCTCTTATTATGTTGTATAGTCCATTATTTTGGTTTAACGTTTTAAAGACAGCATGAGGGTACAAGCACACTTTTATTTTTGGAACTAGATATACATCAATTTCTAAAATCTCTATTATTCTGTATAGTTTGTTATTTTGGCTTGAAGTTTTAAAAACAGTCTGAGGCCACACACACTCACACACGCACGCATGCACGCACACACACTCACACTCGCACACACCTGCACTCGCACACTCACACTCACTTGTACACTCGCACACACACACACACTCGCACACACACTACCACACACACTACCACACACACTCGCTCACACACTCGCTCACACACTACCACACACACTACCACACACACTCGCACACACAGTCACACACACACACTGTAAAGGAAACTGGAACTTTAAATCTATAATAGTCAACATGGGTAGATTGCAATACACCTATTTATATTTATGTCATTATAATAGCCCTAGTAATGTACGTCAAACGTATCCGACAACCAAGTCTTGTTATGATCAATACGATACAGGAGGATAACCCGTCATTTCAGTGATATCAGGTGATACTTCTCCAACAATATCAATAAACATGGACAAAATGTGCTAATTCGTTTTATAAGGAAGCAAAATTCTAATACCGCACGCAGAATGTAGATAATTTAAGTCAAAATTATTGTCGTCGGTTGCGAAAATACGGGGAAGGCACTTAACACAGATATAGAACATAAAATTTAGGTTTGTGTAAATACTAAATATATTCTAAAACAAAATTATTTGTATTTTAATTACTATGTACGTGTGTTTAAAAAACTAGGTTTTTTTTTAAACGGATAAGTGACATTTTATTTTGACACTTTACAGTTTGCAAAGTTTGCAATAGGCGTACACGTTTGCCAAACTGATATTTAGTGTAAAGATTATAGGGTGTTAATTTAAACATAATTATGATTTCATACAAAATTTAAACTTTAATTTTATAAACTAGGCGACTAGTTTACAAAAGTCTACTCAGTTTCACGATACGTTTCAGTTTTACTTGAAGTTTGGAAGAAAAAACAGTTTCGAAAAACTGACCTTATCTAAGAAAAAATAAAACTAAAGAAAAGAATTCACTTGTGTTACTCCAATGAAATCTGCATTAATATTTTTTTTCACCACCCTGATTGAAGTCTGGCAAAAATTATCTGCGAAATGTAATTCTTGTAAAACTTCGTTTTTTGTGACTGCCTCATGATAGTTAACTGTTAATGTTTTAGTTATAAAAGCTTATCTCTTACGTACCCAAAAAAATAAAAAAACGGCTTCATCGGTTTACTTTTGGTGACTATTTTTATTTCTATTATACTAATATAATGTATTAGTATTTTAAAGAAACGTAATAAAGTCAAGATAACTTTTTAATCTTGAGGGCTAGAGGTGTGCACTTTTAATACCGTACATTTAATTCACCTAAAAATTGACCCATACAAGACCCTAAACCTCAGTGTTGCTTTTGGGGCGCCATTTCTTGGACACCTGTATATATATACATATATAATTAATTTAAATGTAATCGACGTTAAATGATAAATTTTGGAATTGTTCCAAGACTTGTATATTAGTTCTGATATATAGCTCAAACATCTAAACAAGAAGAAAAAAAATATTACTTTTTAAGTTACGATAAATGTAACGTCATTAATGTGGCATTATTTGGTAAAAAATATTCAGCTCACAATATTGCAATTAGATAGTTTACTGACATCTGTTTTTCGTCACAATTTTCAGGTATGTTTAAAATGATATAATTTTAATGTTCTAAATTTTTAATACAACATGGATCCGGTTGTTTAGTAGCAGTGCTATTGAAAAATATTGACTGACAGAATTTAACTATGGCTATCTGTTTTCATAAGATAATGTTTCACGAAGAAATTTCTAATGTGAAACATAATGTCTAATCAACATTTTTTTTTATTTTGGACGTTAATTTACTTAAAATGTCGATTACGTTAGCGCCTGCCAACAGAAAAAATGGCACCACTTACTGTTGTTTGGGACCCGTTTTCGTACATACATGAACGAGCGAAACAAACTTCAAGAAACTAATAAAATCAATTTCTTATGTTCTTTTTTTACACCGCGCGAGTCTAAAACTTGATATCCAGGGTTTTACATGGAATGAGCTTACATACTTTAACCATCATTGTGACCATAGAGGGTGCCCTCCCACCGACCACCACTGATTCGTAGTTATAAAAATGAAAAGTGTATTTGCACCCTCATACTATCTTTTTTTTCAAATCTCCATATAACGAAAATTCTTTATAACAAAAGAAAACACTCGGTTCCTTGAGTTTCATTATAGAGTCTACACTGTTTAATGTATATACAGACAATGTTTATGCAAAATATATAAAAATAACAATGGCCAGTAAGCCACCTTTTGCAGTTGAAGGTTTTAGAAAGTGGAGTGTTGACTAGGATGGTGAGCATATACACGCGCTCTTAGTTGACCCCTCCATTTGTGATCCTCTCTTCTGTTTACTCTCCATAGCCAGTAACTGTTTTATCCACTTACTTTAAGGTATTTTGTAGATCCCGAAAATCAGAAAATAACTGCAATGTGAATCCATCAAGTTTTAAACTTTTGATTTATAATTTTGGATTTTGGAAGCATGAATGGATTCACTAATGAAACCTAAAATCCACTAGTCATTAAAAGATACCAGAAAAATTTGTTTTACAAAAATCTGTGAGTTTCAATCTTCTTGAAGTCAATTTTCGAGTAACTTCATTTATATTAAAGCATTTAAATTTTTTGATATCTTAGCAAAAATAGCAAACATTCTGACACAAAATAATTAAAATTAGTTTAAAACAAATTTAGGCGAATAAATGTAATTTTACCTAAGGAAATTCCAACATTGAAAAATGTAATAGGAATTATGATGTATTGGTTTCTATAATTATTAAGTCATTAAAATAGTACTTTATTAATAATTATTAAATTTAAAATATGTTAAATTTGATAATTGAATTGCGATTTTTTAATTTTATTTTTAGTGGGTTTAAATTTTAAATTATTATTTACCAGATAAAACTAAATTTGTTTAACAGTTGGTTGGGGATCTGAGTCCTGGTGACTACCATTATATTCAAGTGTTTAATATCATAATGCGCAAATGCATTGCTGGCCTCCAATTGCAACTTATTGGTCGAGACTTCTTTGACCCACATGCTCGGGTGAGTAATTATTTGCTTTTTTTTTACATGTAATCTTTTCAATATTATCAAAAGAGATAAAAGTATACTACTCAAAACATGATAGAGCCATTTTGTATTTATGCTGTTTCATAAAAAAAATAAATAACGGTACAGTTTTAACTTACATGACAAAAAAATATTGTTTTTTACAATGTAGGCCAATTTTATTGTTAAAAATTAAAAATATTATGTCTAATTTTTTATGAATAACAAAAGAAAATACTAGAAAAAACCATAGTACACTTGTTATTTCTTTTCTTATTGGGTGTATCTTTCTCTTTTTAATCACACACTCCAATATTCCAGAAATGAAAAGTTTTGATCAAATGTCGCACATTTTCAGCTGAAATCTATTCCCAGACCTTATGAAGTGATTAATTTAGATTAAGTCTGGATTGTTCACTGGCTACGGTGATACCTAGTTATGAGTTTCTTTCATATTGGGTTGTACAAGCTTTGTCTGAACACATTGTCATACATCGGGGTGAACCCATGTCCTATATGCAACGATGATTATGTGAGACCCGATGACTTCTTGATTTGGCACTGCACCATTAGAGTGCCATTATTGAAAACGATGAGCTCAGTTTTGCTATATACACTTATCGCAACCCAAATTATTATTATGGGCTACTGAAATGATCACACACGCTTGTGGATGGCAGGGCAATAATTTTTGCATTTGCACCAGACCCTATTTGTTTGTGTAGACCCATTAATCCAGATATAGTTTGCTAGTTTTCATACTATTGAATATCAATTATTTGGTCATTGACGTGGGTACCATTGTTAGCTGTAAGCGATTTTATGAAACATGTGCTGTGATTGTGCTTTATAAGACATGCACTCGACTGTTAATAACGATCCACATGACTAGTTGTAATGTGGACACATGAACATGTGACTCGATGACAACACTAGTGGTCTCCTGATAGCATTCTAAATGCTTTTAACCGTTTATGGGGAAAATTTCAGTTGTAAAGTCACGGTGCTCTTCAAATTACCTTTGTGTTGCCGTTCTAGAGACTAAAATTGCATCCATGTTACATTACATATACAATATCTTTAACACAAAATCTTCGAAAACTTGTTATTTTTACCCAGTAATAACCAGACATTGTGAATAACCAAAATTTGAAATTATTCTTTTGAAATTACCTAAATTTCAAAATTCTGTGTAAAACTGTTAACCCACTTCAAAATTTGACTAACTCTTAGTATGTTAGTTTCATAGCAATGAAAGTTCTTAGAAACCCAGCCAGTTTCTAAAGAACATGATTCAATTTGTCATTTACTTTTACAAATCTATTTTTCATTTTCTAAAAACCTAACTTAACCGGACCATCAAAATATTTCTACAATTTTTTAATACAATCCATATATGAAGTAAAAAGATATCAAGTAGCCATTATTTCCTTTCCAGTAATATATTATTTGAATTCCACTCCCTCCCGTTCGTATTAGATGCCTACACTCATCCTTGATACATATAAACATTGCCTTGTGTTCACATCCTTTGTATCAGATATTTAAAAAAGAAATTATGAAATATTTTTAGGTGGAAGTCCGTGACTACAAGCTTCAAATTTGGCCAGGGTATAAAACAACTAT
Organism: Druceiella hillmani; assembly: GCA_039881145.1. NCBI lineage: Eukaryota > Metazoa > Arthropoda > Insecta > Lepidoptera > Hepialidae > Druceiella > Druceiella hillmani. Next base: position 3,548,571 of record JAYKKI010000096.1, on the reverse strand, counting down.
AAACCAACATGAGAATTCCATTCTTATGGTAGCTGAATTGGCCCATAAGGTATGTTTTATTTGATATATATATTTATATAAAAAATTTGAGACCGTTTGCTATTAATTAAAATTCTAATAAAATCTAATCACAAATGAGGTTTAATGAGTTTTTGTTGATCAAATATAATATGTGTAGAGTGGACTAATAATACACTGTTACTAATTAACTTAGGATAAAAGATTATGCCTTGCTTAAATAGAGAATAGATAAAAATGCTACTAATAAACTTAGTATATGACAAACTTATCATAACTTCATCTGTCAAACACTGTTTCGACCTCGACCTAAGTTTAACTTTGGTAACAAAAAAAGTTGACATTTCGGCAAGTTCACAGCTCTTCACTTTTTGCAATTCCATTGTGTTTATAATTATTTTGAAGAAAGCAGCTACATATTATTTTAATTTGTACAATTGAAAGTATGGGGATTGTGGCTGCTATTTTTCCTGCCAAGTTGCGCATCGTTGACACGGCCATTATTTATGGGATGACATTACCAAACGTCAATTACATACGTCGACGTCTGTTTCATAGTTTTTATAAAATTTTCTTTACAACCCTCTCCTCTGGGCTATCCCGCTGGTCGCCAAAAATGGGGGTACATTTATTTCCCAAAAATACAAAAAAAGGTATGAAAATGTTGCAAGGATTTACAATTCTGACGGACAGTGACCATGTCAGTTCAGTCATCATCTCAATAATTTTGCGTGACCAACTCCATTGAAGAGAAATATTATTTAATTTATAGCATGGAAGTGCAGAAAAAGCGATATTTATTGAAGACTATTTTTAAATAAAACAAAATTAAGGACTGTTCTTTCAAATAATATTTCCATTTCTTGCTATATTTTAGGAGGAATTGTGACATTTTTCCAAAATTTTTTGGGAAATTTTAAATTGTTCATTATTTCTTCATGATGTTCTAAGAAAGTTTTCATAAGCAGCTCATACCTTTTTAGCATTTCATGTCCTTTCATAGCTGAAAAAAACAGAGATAAAATTCAACAAGAACGGACACAAGCAAACAATAATATAAATTTTAACAATGCTCTATGATCTATGATCTGATGTTACAGATGTAATTTGTAATCACAGTCATAACAAAACATCAATCTTATGCGTTTTTTTATGAAACACAACTTTGCCACATTGAAGTTTTGAAATAATATTGGAATTAATATCTTTGTTCAGGCAACCTTATGAATAGAACAATTATTCTTAGAATAAGAGTGGTGTAACTTAAGTTTAAGCATTTTTTATTAATAACAATGATAGAATTTAGGTCATCTTGCAAGGGAAATTAAAATATTACCTTGAAGTTTATTTCTAGGTTATGCGCTTGGATACAATTTTAGATATGCTACGTGATTATACACAGCGAGGTGGTGCATCTTTCAAGAAACAATTTCAGGAGGATGTTGTAGGTGTGTATGTACTACAATAATTTATTGTATGTATAACTTTATGGTATTTTTACTTCCTGCTAATAGAGACTATATATTCAGATGTTGCTACTATTATAGAATGTGGCATGTAAGATCCTAATAACCATTACATGTGTAATAAAGTAAATTAAGTATGAAATGGTTAGGGGAAATGAAGCTCAGCACGCACCTCTATGGTTTCCACAAGATGTTATAATTGGTTAGCTCATATGTTGATTGGATGTCGTGATTAAAATGACTGAAAATATTTACAAATGCTACTCATAAACGTTGCTTGATAATATGTAACATATTCAATTTTTAATGAAAATTTTCTTATAAAATAATTATCCAGACATGCGAGTAATGAAACGTCAGAATGAACCATTCAGAAACCTGAGTTCAGAAATTTTTTTTATGCTAAGCTGTAATTAAATCCCTATGAACAAATAAACAATCTATTATCATAAATAAATGGTTTACTCATTTATTTATTTTAATGTCTCTATTCTAGTAATAGAGACATTAAAATAAATCAGAAAAATTGTGGCTAGGTCTGTTCTGGTGCTCAAGGCCTCACACAATGCCACGTTACAAGTCAACTGCCAATTCAACTATTGTGTATCATAAATAATTCATCTTCAGTAATTAATAACTAATAAAAAGGATTTTTTAAACATTTATGTAATATTTCTCTTTTCATATTGAGTCGCTTTTGTTTTATCTGAAAATTGCATAATTACTTTCTTTTTTTTTTGTGATGTCAAAAAATTAATGATTTTTTACTTTGTATGATCAATATTATTATAGGAATAAAATGTGTGAATATCTAAAATATGTAAAATTTTAAACAAGGCAAGGAATAGCAAATGAGTAAAAGCTCTTATCGATGCATAATTACTAAAAATGACATATATGTATTATTTAATATTTAATACTTTTTTTATGTACTAATATCATGGGGGACTCAAAACTTAATAGTGATTATTGATTATTAACAAAAAGTATTACTGATTATTGATTATTAACCTATAAGCTACACGGCGTAATACGCTGATACTTCATCAATAACTGCAGCTGGACAGTTTCCGTTTACTTTGTTGGTCTTACCGTTTACTTTGTTAGACACTTCCATCGGTGATACCAATCTGGATAGCAGTACTTTTAGAGACATTAATTAATGGTAAACCTAAATGTTTTGTACTTAAAATTTATGTAGACTCTGGTGTGGCATAGCATTTATAGTGCGTAATAAATTTTTTTTATGAATGTGAAATAAACAAATTAATGTAATACAAATTTGTTTGCTTTCATAAAATAGATTTAAACCAGCGTTCTCAGAGTTTATTTCAAATTATTATAAAATTACCCAAAAACGCAATGGGTTGTCAATTTCCTATTATTTTACAGTTAAACAGTTACAGTAAACAGCAGTAAATTAGTTAAATTGTTTAGAAAAAAGATTCAAATGCTTTATGAAATATTAACAATTTCAAAGCAGTGAAAAATTATTATATTAACTGATTTAAAAATGTTTATTTCTTACTACTTCAAAAATATTCTAATGTAAATAAAGGAGATAACTTCTTTTTTACGTTTCCACTCCATAACTAATATTATTCGCTAAAAATTCACAATTATATTATACAATAATATTAAGCTAATTTTAATTTAAAAGTTTTAAAATTTTTTACATGCAAACTTGTACTCAAATATTTTATGTATGCCAAAAATTATAAATACTATGCTGAAATAATTATCACGGTGTTGTAATTCAGTTAACATAATGTTTGTCTTCAGAATAAACTATTTGATATAAACTGCAATTATTCACAACCTGATAATATAGTCTTCGCACTATACACTGTCTAAGCGAACCCCGTGTGAAAACGAATACTAATGAATCACCTGGTTGTATGTAGATTATTGGTGAAAACCATAATTTGTTATCTCAAGGGGTATAGAAATTATACCACGATAAAAATTTCAAGAAAAACTGTCTGTACAAACCCTTACATATTTCACTACATATACCTTACCACCAGGTCAAGTTATTATTAGATTGTAAAGAGGGATGCTATGCTGCCACTCTCTCCTCGTACGCGAGAGCGTATTCGTGGTCAAGGTCAATTTATTAGTTGATTGCGAAATCTCTTTGTGTTCAATTGTGTTATGCGATTATCGCTGCTTTTGACAAACTTAAAAGTATTAATATATAAAGTCATTTATATAATAGAATGCACGAAAAAACAAAAAAATGTGTCCAAAATGAGGGGGGGGGGCGACATGTTGAAAATGTTTATATCATTTAATTTGTTTTTTAATTTTCATGAACATGCGATTTTACAACTTAATTTTACTTCAATCGATTGAAAAATCAGTGCAATCATAATTTGATCTATCATCCGTGCATGCCCATGGCCATCATAGGTGAGTGGTTAACTGATTTTATTCTTAGGTTACTACAAAATATGTACATACCTACCTGTAAGTGGCGAGCACTCGTACACAGTTTATCATTGTAAATAGATTAATACTAGTATACTACAAAATACTGCAATTAAATATAACGTGATGTATAATGCAGTATTTAAAATCACCAAGCGCCCTTAATTATGAAATCATACATATTATGATAATATGTATGATTTCTTAATTATGAAATCATACATACTGCACACAACCATAGGCTATTGTCAAAGTTCTTACATGCATAATACTCAATTTAAGTGTTCGCTTCGTTACTCCTTTGGTCTTGTTCAAAAAATCATGAGTGACGCGAATGACAAGGCGAGTCACGTGGAGAATGGCGAACACTCGGCAAAGCGAAGCGGCGCGAGCATTAAAAGCTTGGGCTATGTTCACAAAAGACTTTTTATTATTTATGAAAAATCTAACATGTCAATATTTTTCTGAAATATATGCTATTTTGCAGTCTCCTGGTGGAGCATAACTCAAGGTTTTTTCTATCTACGAGGGGGCGTTTTTAAATTCGCGGAATGGAGGATAAGGAGTGAGAATAAAAATACAAAATTATTTTTCTTTACTGTTCATAAAAAAATGTTTCGTGTTTACCCGAAAAATAAGCTGAAACTGCATCCTTCACTTCTTCATCGCTTGAAAACTTCTTTCCACGAAGTTCTTTTTTAAGGTTTAGGAACAAATAATAATCACTGGGAGCTAGGTCAGGACTGTAAGGTGGGTGTTCCAAAATATCGAAGCCCACCTTGTGCAGGGTTGTTGTGCAAAAGCAGGACACCTTTGGTCAATTTTCCCTTTCTTTTTTCTTTGATTGCTTCTTTCAACCTCTCTAGAATTTATGATTTCTCCGGTTATGGAAACACCTTTATCTTTATAATCCATCAACAGAATAAACTTCTTGGGTGGTGGTGTGCCTTTTTTGTGCCACTGCATTGAGTCTTGTTTGGACTCAGGTTCATAATGATGAATCCAAGTCTCCAATAACAATTCGACTCAATTGTCCAAAAACGCACGAGAACACTCCACGCGGCGTTTTTGAACCGGTGCGAGCATTCTCGGCACCCTTCTTGTGCTGACCTTTGTTATCCCAAGATCATGGAGAATTAAAAAAATTTTTGTATCCAATACTCCAACCATCTCATCTCGTTCAATAATTTTAAACTTTTTCAATAATTTCCGGAGTAGTCTTTTGATCGGCCGACCAGAGTGTGGGTCATCTTCAAGTGAGTCTCTACCCTGTTTAAAGTGACTGTGCTACATGTAAACAATGGTTTTACCTGGGTAAGAGTCCCCGTAAACGGATGCCATCTCTTTCAGTATGGGTTAAACCGACTTTCCTTGCTTGATAAGGAACTTTACAATGGTGCGGTACACAATTTTTTCCATAGTTCAGACTTTTTTCCAGATTGAGTTGTTGATTCTACGATAGTTCAAAGACTAATGATCCGATTATGATAAAACTTGGTATTTATACTAATAATGAGTTACTTAAGTAACTCATTATCTATCATTCCGTTAATCACCTTTACTAATGGCCGCCTTTCCATTCCGCGAACTTAAAAACGCCCCCTTGTATGAATTTGATACGCATAAGTATTGGGCTTGGAAAGTGTTTAAAAATACTTCAGAAATTGGGGTAGGTTATTACTTATTGAAAAAAGAAAATTGGTTTGGTTTTCTTGCTGAGTAAAAAAATTTCCAAAGAAATAAACAATATGTCTATTTATTAAAAATGTTTTATGTAAATTTCTTATTTTTTACAAGCAATTTTGTATTATATTTTATAGGAAAAATTGTCCTCACGGATTATAATAACCGCACTTACCGCATCGATGATGTAGATTGGAGTGCCAACCCAATGTCAACATTTACAATGCGCGGAGAAAATATTTCCTACATAGATTACTACAAAAAGGTAATTTTGTAAGATGGTACAATTAAAAAGTTTTGCACATGAAAATCTTGATCCTCTATCGCATTTAAAATCTATAAAAAATGTTACACTAATCTTGACAACTCTTTCAAACTACAGTTTTTGTTCTGTCATATATTGATATCTTAATAAAAAATTGTCAATAAGTAATAAAACTAACAATAAGAACCATAATAACTAACAATAAGAAAAATAATCAACATTAGTCGCTTTTTAGGTTCTCAAATTGACTGGTGATTTTAAATGTGTCACCATAGCATAAAGGAAATAAAAATAAACTGTTGATTGATGTTAACATTTGTCTCATGTTTTGCAAATGCATGTCTATTCTGCTCTTTACAAATTCTTTGTTTTCTTGTTGAGCCTCTTAGTTTCATGAATTAATATTGTTAAATCTATGTATAGAGGAATACAATGGTACACAATCTGAAGTTTGTTTCATGTTGCGGGCTTTGAGAATTCTGTAAAAGATTCCTCATTTGCCTAATTGACGATTGAAATAACAAGTTTTGAGGGGCTTATTTTTTAATTTTCTTTATACAAGATTCATTTTTAATCTTTGAATACCTGTGCCACCTGCACAAAATTCATACAGTGTTGGCCCAACACTGTGTGAATTTTTGCTGGTCTCTTTATTGCAAGTTTTCCAGTTAGTTTGTTCTAATTAATGTAATAATTTTTCTGTAACAATGGGTGCTCATAACTTTAAAATTCAACCTCCTTATTGATTGTTTTTCTTAATGCTGAAGGTTGTGACCCCTAACTCAAGGAAAACTCACTATGTTGTACCACCATGTGGTTCCTGTTTGTAGCATTCTGCGTAGTGTCATGGATATTGTTATAGAGGTGTAGGCCTATGGTTTTTTGTTAAATTGTAACTTTGGAGCAATGTCTAGAAGGATCTTGTTCAAATTCTCTGGCCTTTTACAATTTTAAGGGACTTTATAACATAATTCACAATAGCGGTGCTAGCTCTCAACTTGTCTTGAAGCCCAGTTATGACAAATTGAAATTCCTTGAGAGTAGATGAATGTTTCTGAAAAAGTCAATAGTTGTAGTATCCATGATTCTTGGTATTTGTACCTACAGATTCTTTCTATTAAAGTGTTCTTGCCTGTCTTGTAGATAATTCTTTCTATTGAGCAGAGAGAAACTCCTCAGTCTTTGAAGTAGGTTTTAGAGTTCCTTAATTTTGGCATCTTATTTTGCATCGGATAAGATGATGTGTGACGGACAATTCAGATTTTCCTTTTGTGGTTACTTGAGCAATATTTTTGTCCGACGTATATTTTGCAGAGCTAAATAAGTTTTTAAATGTCTTGGTTTTGGTACCATCATTAAATTCAAAAACAAGGACTTCCATCTGATGTTAGGTAAGATGAAATCTATCTGATTCTGTTTTTATCGCCCGGTGAATCCCATGTGTAAAGTGGTTTTGGATGGTGTCAGAAAAAGGTTTCTGCCTATATAGAATTCTACAAGCTTTATGTTGCGCTTGTCTCTGATTCTGAGTCCAATCACAAATTTTATACAATCCAGCTTGAGTATTGGATGATACTGAGTATTCATTTCGTTGCTCTTATAATCCATTACTGGGAAAAACGTTATTGTTGTTTCCTTAATCCTTCTGTGTTCTATCTTGCATTCGTATTTTACAGTATACCATGTCTCCTTATTAACCATCCTTCTGTCCTCCTGTTGCATTTGGGCTTGTGAGAGACACAAGCAAAGCTAAAGTTTAGGTTAAAATTAAAATGCTGTTTATAATCAGCTTTTGTTGTTGTTGTCGTTGTCGTGTCCACATCAGATGAAGAAGATCTCATATATGGAATAATGTTTGCCAGAGCCTCGAAAGGTTGGACTTCTTCCAGTTTTGCTTGATGAGCGGCCGGGAATCGATTCCGGGTCCCCACGTTGCGCTGCGTTCTCAACGGCCATATGTCCTGCGATTAACCCAATACACCACGGTGTCGAAAACTGATTTTTAGAAATCCACTAACATTTCAAGTTAAATGCATTTCAAGGATGAATGAAAATAAACAGAAAAATATTTATAAGTTGTATTGAATAAGTTGTTCTATTTGTTCTTGTACTAATTTTTTGGGATAGGAATAAAATGTGAAATGAAACAGGATTATTTTGACATTGGATGTATGTCAATCACGACAGTACTAATTGATTTATCAGACATAACAACAGGAGATTAGTGACATACCAGACATACGACATACAGACTGACGATCCAGCATTAAAATTGTGAATTAAAAAATAATAATTAAAATTAATTATGCTTACCTTCCCCATAAATTACTGTTATTATGAATAAAGTAAAGTAAAATGTAATTATTATGCACATCATAATATTAGACAAAAAATTATAAACTATCATTACTCATCCAATGAAATATACAAAATATAATATGCGGGAAATATTCTACGTTTGATATTTAGTCAGAAATCAAAATTGCAATCTCTTCAAATCCAAAAATTGTTTCTTCTGCTATATTAGTAGGTCAGAGCAGCTTTATAATAACCCCAAATGCTATTCTTGCAGAAATATCAAATTAAAATACATGATACGAAGCAGCCATTGCTGATCTCCCGCGCTAAGCCACGTGAGCTACGTGCTGGCATGACGGAGTTAATTTATCTAGTCCCTGAGCTATGCCGCCAAACAGGTCTCAGTGACGAAATGCGTGCCAACTTCCAGCTGATGAAGTCTCTTGCTGACCACACCAAACTGGGTCCTGACATGAGAATACAGAAGTTGCTGGCGTTTAACAAGAGACTACAATCAACACCTGTTTGTGTGCAGGTAGGTTGGAAATTATTATATGGAACATGTTTTTGTATTAAAAATAAACAAAGGGATTTATTAAAATAGCGAAAAAACGAAGAATATAACGAAGCTAGGAAAAAACTTTGGATATGAAATTACTACAAAGGGGAAAAAATTGCTAATTACCATTATCTATATTTCAAAATGATTTAACATGGGTTTATTTAGAAAATAGAATTAAAATTTTTATTTGTACTGGCAACACTATATTTTTTACCATTAGCATAAAGTACAACGCAATAGCTTCACCGCCGAAATTTAATTATCAATTTATTGCAGAAATTACATCAATGAAAATTATAACCATTAATTTTCAAAATATGAAATTTTCTAAACATTTAAAATAAATTTTTATTTACAAATCAATAAAAAGATATTAAAAAATGCTATCATATTTTTAAAAGACCACTTTCTAGCTCGTTTTTCAATTATTTGACACTATTTTGAGAAACTATGGTAGATAAAAAAAGAATTTTTCGTTTAACATAATCCCAAACAAATTTCGAAAAGAAATAAATTATATACAATTACATCTATATAACTTACAACATTTCTTTTGAAATTATTATTCGAAAAATTTATAAACATTTTGAAATACAGCTATGTTTCTTACGTATATGTCCTTGGCCGTGCACGGAAAGACATTGTTATTGTCATGTTTTAATCTTGCAACTTTGTTGAATTTGTATTTATTATTTGAATTGCATTTTTCCATTTATTAATACATAACTTCGGCAACAAATAAAGAATAGAAAAAAATATTATGTTTATCTGGTAAATGCAAGTATTCTAAAAATTGTTGTAAAAGGTTTGTCCCTCGGCGCATTTTATGCTAGTTTATATTGAAAGAAAATATTTTTTGATCTATTTATGACATTATTTTATTAAGAAATTTGTTTTTTCCCTCATAAGAAAAGGTTTATTTGTGAATGTCATAATGGTAATAACAAAAATGAGTAGTAAAATTTTAATCAATTCTGTTCAAAAAACAATCCCACAGCCGTGTGAATCAAATATTGAAATAAGTTTGTTTTATAATAGAATCGAATTATAGTATTGGCGTTATGATAGTTTGTAACAACTATTGTATTAAGATAACATTAGTGGTATTAAAATAAATATATTCAAATAAATGTCAGCATTAAAAACATACCGATTTACAGCAAACGACATATGGTTGCTAAATTTGTCAAGCAAGTAGAGATGTATATATATATATATATATATATATATATATATATATGTATATATAAATGTATATATATATATATGTATATATATATATATGTATATACGTATATATATATATATATATATGTATATATATGTATATATATATACATATACATACACATACGTACGTGTGTCTGTGTGTGTTTGTGTTCGTGTGCGTGTGTGTTATAATATATGTAAAACTGAGTTCAATTTGTATCAGTTTTGTGTATATGATTTACAAACAAGATATAGGGTAATGTCAAGCGCAGCTTAGAAATACACTGTGCATAAAATGCTGCAAAATATATACTTTTACACTGCGCATAAAATGCTGCAAAACGTCTACCTTTACACTGCGCATAAAATGCTGCAAAACATCTACCTTTACACTGCGCATAAAATGCTGCAAAACATAACTTTACATTGCACATAAAATGCTGCAAAACATCTACCATTCAGAATAAGTATTCGGGCAGATCTCGGGCACAAGAATTATTTTCTAGAAAAATATGAATATATACCTATTCTCGTACTTGTTGTATGTTTGTATGGTCCTATCCATTATAAGAGGATGACATTGTAATTTATTTAAAAGCTTTCACAAAGATCCTGTAGTGTTTTTTGCGCACATATTTTGAATAAACTGATGTTGAAAGATGACTGGCCTTAACTTTTTTCTTCTCTATTAACTGCTTTAGGAATGTAATTATTTATCAGTTACATTCATTGGTATGTTACAGGTAACATATTCATAACAATAAAGAATGAATGTCTTAAAACAAAATTATATAAGAACTAGATAATAATAACACGTTCCTAAAAAATTATTTTCAGTCTTCATGGATAAATCACACTCCAGTACAATTTTTTAACTGCTCAAACCACATACAGGTAAGTTGAGCAGTTAAAAACTGAAGGAAAATGGAGAGGGGTATGGTATAATAATGTTCTAGAGAGTGATTATGTGAGCTCAGGAATTATTGGCTACAAAGGATGAATGATTATTCATTAATACAGGGCATGAGATTTCTCCTTTTAATATTAGGAATTTCATAAATATATAATGTCTCTTTTAGGTCAAAAGCCTATAATGTCTCTTTTAGCAAAGAATCAATTGGAAGTAGAAAAGGAAAGTAACCATATTGTCTCATGTACAGTATGTAAATTTATACATTGAAAATCCTTAGAATTATTTAATATGAATCCAAAGTTTTTGAAACAATTTTTACCATAAGCAAATCTGACTCCCAAATCAAGGACCTCATCGAGACGATCCAGTGGGATCCCACTGGTTGTACGAATAACAATTTGAAAGAAGCGTGTGCTCGATTGTAACTCACTGTCAAACATTTGTTTGCGTTTAGCCATAGCCCGCTTGATGTACTTCACTAAATGACAGCTCTGATGTCATATTGCAGCCGTTCATCATCAGCTGCATCCTTGACTGCTGTAAAAAGCTTCATGTCCTCCGTGAACAACATACAATGCGCAGTTTTCACCACATAACTAATATTGTTTACCAGAATAGTGACTAATAGAGACCTGAGATTCAAATTCTTGTTCCCATCTGTGTGAAGTAAGGTTCAGATATAAGTTATATTGCTCCTTGTCTGCAAGATATGAGAAGAAAAATTATAAAAGTGGAGTGGAGAATCCTGCCTTCGAAGGCAGGAAGGCATATTGTCATGTACCTGATTGAAATCTTTCTGGCCGATTAAATATGCAAAATCTACTTGAAGTCCAAGTCATAAGAGACATAGTTAAAGAGAAATGCGAGGTTCGGGACCACCAAACGTCCCACTACTTATCATAGACTTGACCCTTGTAGCTTGAATATATGTAGCCATGTAAAATTAAATGAAATGAAAATCAGCAGTATTTTTGACTTGAAAAATATTTTTTTATATTTCCAAATATAGGTAAAAAGGGAACCTTGCCATATAAAAAAGCTAAAGTCAAAGCCCTTTTTCATACTAAAATGTATTCGAACTGTACAATTTCATAAAGATTGAATGCGTCTGAAGCAAACGTATAGTGCATAGAGAAAAAAGTCAAATGGGTGAAGAAATGTGCTCAAAAAAGTAGGAAAAATGGAGAAAAAAGCCAATTTTCACCCCCAGGTCAGAAAGATCTCAAGTAAATTTGAGTAGAAGCAGAAAATAGAAGGATAAATCTTTATAACTTCTATCAAACTGCCAGGAAGCCTCAGTTGGCTGCTAGGATAAAAGCAAAACGTCTGAGGTGGGCTAAAGATTATAAAGACAAAGATATGGAGGTTTGGAGATCGGTAATGTTATAAATAACATTCTATCGCTAATTTTTTATCTTACAATTTAAACACATATTTTGTTTCTTTTACAGATTTGCTTCAGCGACGAAAACGCATTTGAAATTTCAGGAAAAAATGTTCAATTTATTCGCCGTCATCAAGGTGAACATTTTCACCCTAATTGCGTTCTACAGACCGTGAAACATCCAGAAGAAATTATGATTTGATCCAAGGCAAGAATACAGGGTGGCCGTTACATAGTAAAAGGCATTATGATGCGGGACTAGGCATCATGAGTCAACAGGGTAGTCCTAGAGAATTGATTGGTTCCACATTTAAGGAAATTGTTCTGAAATGGGGAACCATTTATTTTTATGCAAGAGAGAGCTCCCTGTCACACTGCACATTCAATCAAAGCATATTTACATGGCTAAAATATCCCACTGTTGGATTGGCCAATTAACAGTTCCGATATGAACCTAATTGAAAATGTGTGAAAATAGATAAAGGTGGAAGTGGCTATAATTAAAGAAAAATCTCATTGAAAAGATCATCCATGTGAGGAGTCATCTGCAAATGCAGAAGGTTGTGAAATTAAGCATTAATAGCAGGCCGCAAAGGATTGAAGCATTAATAGTTGCACAAGATGACAACATGAATAGCAATACAAAAATACACTTAGAGATTTAATATTATTCCTTCACAGAAAGTTAATAAATATTCAATGAAAACTATGTTTTAATTGTAACCCATTTTTTTTACAGCAATTAAGGTTTTGCATATAAACTGCAGTCATAGTTGACTTTGTCTTTGTGCAGTAATTTAGTGGAGAGGAAAATGTTTACTCATATATTAACATGAATAAAAGTATAATAGATTACTTGTATAATAGATTACTTGTTGGTTTGCAGGAATTATCTGACTGGAACATGACATTGGATCCTAAACTTATCGAGTTCACTGGTCGTCTGTTGCCGCAAGAATATATCTGTATGAATACGGATGGGCGTACGAAGTTCCCCAGTGGGGATACATTCGACGGATGGACACGAGATATGCGTTCTAAGACTATGTTATCAGTGGGGCAAGTGAATTCGTGGGCCGTGCTCACGCCGGCCAAACTGGCCCAATCTGCACAATCTTTTGTGAAAATGATTGCCGATACCGGCCGTGGAGTTGGGATGACTTTGCATCGGCCCGAATTCAGTAAGTTACTAGGCATATTTATATCATTATGCCATTTCACCTTTACATTGTTATTACCAGTTACATCGTAGTATCACTATACTTATCAAAGTAATTCCACATAAAGCTCACACACCGCTCACTGCAATATTTGTAAAACTTGTATTTGTTCTATATCTTAATGTATGAAAGAAATTAATTCTAGTTTCTTGTAAAATCTTACCATTATGCCTGTGTTTTTAATGCCAAGTAAGACATTATTTTATCATTTTACTTGTAAAACAGTAATTATTTTTATTGCAAACTTATGAATTCCGTTTATTTATATATAATTTAATGTGTTCACAGTGTTAAAGAAGCTATTAACTTCATTTTTATTAGAAATAGAATTTCCTACAAAATATTGAAATAAAGCTAGTAGAGTTTTTAAGCTCTAAAGGATTGGAAGCTTCAAAGTGTAATTAATGTAAAGAAGCTTCAATTAGGATTATAATTAAAATTCTTAATTTAACATCATAGTCAATATTTCAAAATATTTCGTTTTAGTTCAAACTACTTATGTACCTGGTGCTTCTTGGATTGTGTGGAGGAATTGGGTGGGGTGGGCATTGCAAATCACCTTAACATTTACAGCTAGCGTGTAGGGAGCAAGTGTGGAAACTTTAAGGGAAATCTGTTGAAAATCATAGGAGCCTATCAAGAATACCCACACTATCTGTTTATTTATATTTATAGATATGTCTACAAAATAGGAATATTAAAAAAAATGAAAAGTATTCGAAGATTGTGTAACCAATCAAGTATAATGGTTACTCAAGTGAGATTTTTTCAATTCAGCGTCTTCCCATTTACTATATTCCGATTTTTTGAGAAAAGTGACCTAAACCATTATAGTGTAGTCTGGGCACTTTCACATTTTAATGTAGTCCCGACACTATGAAAGATAATGGTCTCGTCAAAGATTGTTTTAATAAATCCTACACTATGAAAGATAATGGTCTTGTCAAAGATTGTTTTAATAAATTCTTCGAAACAACAAACGATCCGTTGGGCTTTATGGAATGATGATTGGTATCTACGATTTCATTTTTTTCATTAAAATGAAAATCATGTCCAGCTTGATTTTTTTCTACATATTTTTGGTACTTGTAACATGACATTTTTTTACGATTATCACAGATAATGGTAGCACAGGATCCCAGATTACATAAATCACTGAATAGATTATAGCTGGTAAAAAGTTGTCAAAGACATTGTGATGTACATTGTACTTCGAATACCGTACTTTTACTGTTAAGTTTTTGAACGATGTGGTAGCTTACCATTTGGTTTAGTAATTTGCCAGTATATTTTCGAATGTCTTTTTTATGGCTAAAACATTCTAACTTTCATTTAAATATAAAACATATGTGAATTTAGATTTTATTCCGTTTAATATTCCACTTAAGGGAGTTAGTCACTTAAGCAGGCTGATGAAATAGATTTTTTTACATATTATTATTTAAGTAAACATTTTGAAGAATGTGTTTAAAATTTTACATTGAAATTTGGAGAAATGAGAAATTTGTAGTGTAACAAGTAGAGCTCACAACAGTAACAAGAGTGTAACAAGAGATTCTCATTGGTCTCTTTTATACTAGTACGCGGGACAGTGAACGTTCACAGTAGTGAGCGTTGAAACGTGATGGGACAGTGTGACAAAATAAATCTATAAAAATTTGTTAGATTAAAGTTGTATAACTTACCAAGTTTTTATTGATTTATTTATACAATTAGTCTAATAACACGCTGATAATCAGTGTTGATTACTGAAAGTTTTCTAAGGGCAGGAATAAAATATAAAATATATATAAATGTACATCAATGGCTAGCACAAATTTATCATATCAAAAAACTCCGTAGGTTAACACGGATATAAGTATATAACTTTATGTTAATTTGTTTTACTAATATATGAAAGTGGCTATTAAAGTTATCTGATAACAACTACAAGTAAGGAATTGTATTTACACATGGGATACCAAAGATTATTTAAATTGGTCTTGGAAATCAGTCACATTCTCATTTTATATATAAGGTATTTAAATACTTTCACACTTAATACCGCAAGTTTAATTCCATTGGAGGGTCGCCTTTATTATATTTTTTTAGTTGGTGGAATAATGACTAAAAATAAATTTTTTACAATGTCATTAGATCTTTAACAATGTCATTAGATCTTTAACAATGTCATTAGATTCCTTATTCAGTCCTAAGAGAAGGTACGATTTTATCCGTTTTTAATAAAAAGTGATCAAAATCCAGAGCGAATTAAAAATCCAATTTAAAAAAAATAATCAAAAAATAAAATATTGGCTAGCTAAATTTTAAAAATTACCACTCGGAAATAGAGCATGAAGTATTTGTATTGGCATCCCATAGGGCATCCAAAAATTTTTGGAGTTAATTTTTTAAAAAGGTTTTTTCGAATAAAATACACTCTTCATTATCAAAACACTTTTAATCATCAAATAGCATTAAATTGATAATCAGTTCTTAACTATTAGATAATATTTAGTTTCATTGTATCTTCTTGTTCAGCTTTATTAACACCAGTTTAAATAATTTGATTTCGAATTAGTCCCCTCTTTGGCAAAATTATAAAAAATGTTAAATGCTAATTCACTGCAAACAAGCGTTATCAAATGTAATTGATCAGATTTTATAAATACATACTTTTGTACAAAAAAGAACTGAGTGTTGGCGATGCTTAGAAATTTTTGGGGAATGCATATATTTCACTTTTTTGATAGTAATCATGTGACTAATTATTTAAATATTTCAACTTCACTTGTGGTGTAAGTAGGAGTAGGTGGAAGTACAAAGCAGGTATACGCACTAGAGCCAGAAAGTTGTTCATGGTAAGAGTAGGTCCATCTATGTGTGCGCAGCTCAGTAAAGATCAAGCTAGCACAGACATGTTGTATTTGCCACGTTAGACACGTCAAAAAATAAACAGATATAATAGAAGTAACTGGGTGGGTGTTTCAACGTTAGCACAAGTTTTGGAGTACAATTTCATTTGCTACCGGTAATACCTGTATCCGTTATCAATATCAGGAGAATACCATTAATATCAGGTCTATTAGGGGTATTCCAGGTCCTCTAATTTATAAAATAATTAAAGTTTAAATTTTGTATGAAATCCTAATTATGTTTAAATTAACACCTGTAATCTTTACACCAAGTATCAGTTTGGCAACGTGTACGCCTATTGCAAACTTTGTAAACTGTCAAGTATCAAAATGAAATGTCACTTATCAGTTTAAAAAAAACCTAGTTTTTTAAACATGCATACATAGTTATTAAAATACAAATAATTTTGATTTAAAATGTATTTAGTATTTACACAAACCAAATTTTATGTTCGTTTCCGTGTTAAGTGCCTTCCCTGTACCGCACTTTTACACCGACAACAATAATTTTGACTTGTATTTGAATTTTGCTTCCTTATAAAATGAGTTAGCACATTTTGTTGCATGTTTATCAATATTGTTAAAGTATCACCTGATATCACTAAAATATGGGTTATCCTCCTGTATTTTATTGAACAGACAAGATAACAAGATTTGGTTGTCGGATAACGTTCAACGAACATTATTAGGACTATTATAATGACCATGTTCCATCAACAATAAAAAACTACATATTCTTAATTTCACTCACTCTATATCACAAATAACATTTTTATCGAAATATACATCTTTTATATCGAACTAAACTTTGAAAAATATTCTAACCAGAAGAAATGTGAGGGTCATATTAAATAATAAATAATCCATAAAGATTGAATTTGAAATAAGCAATTAAAATTAATATTATTTTAAGAAAGAATTTTAAGAAGCGAATAATAAATAATCTAAAGGGCAAATGACAAAATATATTAATAGTTATTCCGACAAGTTTATTTTAAAAATCGATAATAACATTTTTTATAACCTTTAATATTTGAGGGAATAATGAATGGATGTTATATATTTTGATTTACGAAATGTAAACAAAGTTTGCTTTGAAATTAATTTTGATATTCTTTTCTTTTTTTTATCCTTTTTATGGTAAAACTATGCAACTGAAAGGGATAGTTAGACAAGCCAAATTCACTATCGATTGCTAAGGAGAGTAATCATGCAATATGTTTATTGAAATATAAGATATAGATTGATGCATTTTCATGTCACTGACTTATGACAATTTTTAAATATAAAAAAAAAGTGGTATGATTTAAAAAAAAATAGTTGTATTGCTATCTGCCCATGTAGTACAGATTTAAAGTCCTAAAGTTTCCTTACTTTACCTAGTGTGTATATACATATATACATATTATATACATATATATATACATATATATATATACATATATATATATATATATATATATACATATATATATACACATATATATATACAGTGTAAACTCTTTATAATGTTATCCTTTATAATGATAAACTCCCTATAAAGTAGAAGTGAGCACAACTTGGTTGGTTTGCGTTAAAACCCACATATTGATACACTCTTTATAGTGTATATATACACTCTTTATAGATACAGCCATTCTCTATTACGAAGAATTGTGTTCATATTTTTAGACAGTAAGTATTTCTTATCGGTATTGTTTATGTTATGTTATCAGGTAACAAAAGACTTTGAAGCTCCGAAACATCCGAGGTCTGTCTAGCTTTTGTTATTCTTAATTACCTTGAACACGTGCAGCATGACGCTTTGTTTTCTCGGAAGTGATGGTCTTCAACCAAGCATACTGGGTACCTATCGTATTATCAGTCGTAAACCTACTTTGAAACTGTTAACATGGCCAGTAAAAGAAAAGCGATTAGTGTTGACGAAAAAGTTTGTGTGATACGTGCGATTGAAAAGGGAGAAAAGAAAAGTGACGTTGGAAGACGTATTGAACTAAGCCAATCCACTGTTGCTACCATTTGGAAAAACAAAGAAACAATTCAGCAGGCGGCGCTGGAAGGAAACTCTTCTAAAAAATTAAGAAAGCCAAAATTCGAAGAATTAGATCAGGCAATGTTGTCGTGGTTTCACAATCAGCGCCAGAATAATGTACCCATCTCGGGGCCAATTGTGAAAGCCAAGTCTGAAAAGTTTGCCCACCAACTTGGCATAATTGACTTTAAAGCATCTGAAGGTTGGCTCGGAAAATTTAAGCACCGTCACCAAATTACGTACGGTAAAATGAACGGAGAGGCGTGGGATGTCGATATGAATGTGACTAAGGATTGGATTAGTACAGTATGGCCTAAATTAAAGGAGTACTCACCAAAAGACATTTTTAATGTAGATGAAACTGGCCTTTTTTTCAAGTTGACTCCCGACAAAACTTTAAAATTCAAAGGGGAAAAATGTGTTGGAGGAATACTGTCTAAAGAGCGTATTACTGTTCTAGTAGCTGCCAATATGAGTGGCACAGAAAAAAGAAAGCTCTTAGTTATAGGCAAATCAAAAAACCCTCGGTGTTTCAAGAACATAAAACAGTTGCCAGTTACGTACAAAGCAAACAAGTCAGCTTGGATGACATCGCAGTTTTTTGAAGAGGAAGTGAGAAAATGGGATGCTGAATTAAAATCATTGAAAATCTTGCTTCTAGTAGACAATTGTCCTGCTCACCCAATCATATCTAATCTTCGAAACATAGAGTTAGCATTTTTCCCAGCTAATACAACTAGTATTTTGCAACCAATGGATCAGAGTGTAATTAAAAGCCTAAAGGGTCACTATAGACGGAAAATGTTGATGGATATGATGGAAACTGAAGGCAAGGTCTCGATCAACATGCTACAAGCAGTGAACTTCTTATCAAAAGCCTGGCAAGAGGTAACAGCAGCCACTATCCAACATTCTTTTCGACATGCTGGATTATGTAGTAGCCAGACAGTAGAAATGAACCAATTTGATAGTGAAGACAATCTACCACTGAGTGAATGGATAAGCCAGTTCAACATACCAAACAATTTTAACGAAGATCTACAATCGTACGAAAATATAGATGAGGATGTAGCCACAACCGGTACACTTACAGATGAACAAATTGTTGATTTAGTGTCAAAAAGTAAGGAAATACCCGATAAGATGAAGAAGATGATCAAGTGGACGAAGCCGAATCACCGCCAACAATTCAACAAGCCCTAGATGCCGCTAAGTTGGTAGAAAAATTTTTGTTTAATCAAGACGATTCCACCACATATCTAGATATGAATAGAATACATAAAATAATACAAAACAAGTACTGGCATAGCAAAAAACGTCAAACAAAATTATCAGACTATATGTGTAAACAATAATTTATAATCATATTTTATCTAAGACTTATTAAAATTTTCACTCCATATAACGATAACTCTCTATAACGATAAAAAATGCTCAGTCCATTTAGTTTCGTTATAAAGAGTTTACACTGTATATATATACATATATACATATATATATATATATATATATATATATATATATATATATATATACATACACACACACACACACAGAAATATAAAACCTGTCAAGTACAAGTAGAACTTGAACTATATGAGGTTTCTGTACACATTTAGGCACTTGTAAACATTTTAGTATTTCTATTACAAATATTCATATATATACATATATACTGCCTATTATTACTATATTTACAGGCCTTGAAACATGGTACATATAAAGTTAGGTTCTAGTGTAATCACTCTAGCTTTCTTACAATCTTTGCATAGGCTTCCAAAAACTCTATTTTTTTTCTAATTTTAGGATTAATTATGAAACTACTTAGTTTCGGAAATTACTTCAGTGTTATAGTACAGTTATAATATAGTACAGTACAAAATCTTTCCAGTATTTAATTTGCCCCCTCTAAAATTTTTGTATAAATTTTTTTGAGTCTGGGCTATTGAGATGTGTGTAGATTAGTATTTTTCATTATTATGCCAAATTGTATATTAAATGGTTTCTGAGAGAAATGACTATGACTGACAGACTTGTGAGTGATCTTATAAGCGTTCTCTTTTTTCTTTTGAAATGCGGAACCTTAACATCTGTAGCCAAGTTTTATTATAATTGGAAATTGTTTGAATTTTTTTGATCTAGGGTGAAATGATTCTTCACTGATTTTCTCTATCCATGCTTGCTGTTTTCCGAAATTTTTCACAATAATTAAGCTCTTTCCAAATGTTGAATTTCAGTTAGTAAATATAAAAATATTTATTATTGTTTTTTAGTTGAAATGCGTGATGATCGTTCAGGCACATACAGTGATACTCTCGAAAAGTTAATAGCACGCACCAATCCCACGTTCATTGTTTGCATCCTCTTCCGCAATGCGCCCGACCGTTATGAGGCTATCAAGAAAAAATGCTGCATCGATCGGCCTGTGCCCACCCAGGTTATATGTTCTCGCAACATGACTAGCAAAAATGCCATGAGCATTGCAACGAAAATCGCTATACAAATAAACTGTAAGGTAAAGTGCATTTATAATTATGTAATTTCTTCGTTTAAGTGAAATTTTATGGATTTTTAAATAGATAATTCAGGTTCAATAATTTTTTAGGAGACAGCTAGTTAGAGAGCATATACAATTAAGCATACTCGTAAATGAAAGTAATTTTTACAGTAGTGTCAATCTTTACAAATTGCCCACCTGAAGATGTTGTCGTGCAACGAAATCTAGGTCATAGTTAAGAATTTAAATAATTTTTCAACTACTAATTAAAATATAATGCAGTATATAAATAAATAACTACTCTGTAAAAAAATATCTTACTAGTTTGCTTGTATCTAGGATGAGTTGAAAAAAAATACAAGTATTGTTTTAAAATTTATATAAATGGTTTTTATTAAAAACAGCAGCCAATTGAAAAACATCAGTGTTAAAGTAATCAACGAAACTAGTTTGGGAAAAGTTATTCTGGGAAAATCATGATTGACAGTTCTAGTGTAAGTTTTATTTGTAAAAAATTTAAATTTTGAGCTTCCTATTTTTCTGGGTCCATAAGATATTCTTACTCACCCTTTTTTGTTGTTTTTCTCACTTGCAATTATTTATGGCAATTATTAGTGTAGTTGACCTAGCTAAGTATATGTTATATTAGAAGGTAGTGTCAAGGAAATTTGTCAAAAGATAGTGGACCACAATTTTGTGAATAAAGTAAATACTCTACCTATTTGGTCAGCCAAGACTTGGCCATATTCCTTCTTTGAATTTAAAAGGCTATTCATTTTTTGGAGTTTTTGAACTATTTGTATATTTTTAAATTATGCACTGAAAAATAAAATGTGACAAAAAAATTAACCTTTTTCACTCGTATAGGAGTTTGTCCCATTAATGTAATCACATAAACAAATTAAGTCCTAAACACAAACTGTAAAATTTTTGATTTTTGATTAGGGAAAAATGCAAGCTTGTGCATTACCTGGGCAATTAACAAATCAGCTGAACTCAAATTTTAAACATTACAAATGAACCTATGAATTGTAATAATTGGTATTTATTTCTCGTCATTTTCAATAGATATATACATATTTATATATAGATTTTTTTACAGTATGCAGTGTTAAAACAAGGCTTTTCTGTAATATCGATGGTGTTCACTAACAAATTTACATTGCATAACATGCTGAAAATTTTAATGAGTTTAAGATAATATGTTATACTACAAATTCACAGCTGTAAATAAGTAATGGTATTGTAATTTGATGCATTTTATTCGATTCAAGGTGGGAGGAGCTCCTTGGACCGTGGAGGTACCACTCAAGGGTCTAATGGCCATCGGATACGACGTGTGTCACGACACAGGTTCTAAAGAAAAAAGTTTCGGTGCTATGGTAGCTACCCTCAACACCGCCCTCACACAGTTCTTTAATGCTGTGAACTCACACACTAATGGTGAAGAACTTAGTAGTGAATTTAGTTTCAACATTGGCAGAGCTTTGGAGGCTTACAAAGCTCGCAATGATGCTTTGCCATCACGAATAATTATTTATAGGGATGGTGTAGGTGACGGACAAATTCCCACAGTTTACAAACATGAGGCAAGTATTTTTTAATTTATTTTTTTTTGGCATATTTTATTTTTATGACACTAGATATATGAACAGTCTCCCAAAAACCCGCTCAAAAGGGCCGTCACAATTAAAATTTGGTTTAAATTTAGTGAACTTTTTTACATTTGACACTGAAAATTATCGACAATCTGGTTAGGCAATTACAAGTAATAAATATAATCGTAAATGACATTTTTTTACCCTCTTCACCGTCAAGTGATTATATCGAACACAGGACCCCCTTCCCTTCCTTTCCTACACAACACGGCAGTTTAAATAAACCACCAATAACTTGGGACAATCACAAATGTGAAATATTTCGATCAAATGCGAGTACTTAGTCAAAATTCAGTCGATCATTGGTCATCAAAACTAAGTTGGCGTATGTGTACAAATGTATAGAGTGATTGCCTGATTGCCAGGGGTTGTTACAAAATGAAATTAATAAAATTAAGTTGCGTATATGTACTTGTGTACAAATGTATAGAGTGATTGCCTGATTGCCAAGAGTTGTTACAAAATGGTTGCCATCCTGTTCTTACCGTAAGAGATACGTATTTTGTCATCTTGCTCACCTTTTATACTATTTTTGTATATTCTCCACACACTTAAGTCTGTGTAAATATTATACAAATTTGTGAAACATGATGTTAGTTTTGATATTTAATTGTTGTATCCATAGATGTCAAATTACTATGACAAAGTGCTTTGCCTACGTGCAAAGATGGACAGATGTAAAGGTAAAACACCTTTATATTATTATAATCATTAAAGACTTTTGTATTGTTGTAATTAAAATATCACTTGGCTTAATTGTATGAAGTTAAAAAATGTATAAATGAAGTTTTGTGATTCAGATGCCTGCTGATTTTTAACATGTCATTTTTCAATTAAGCCTTAGCAGCTTTTTTTTCTAGATAATCAAATACAATATTGTGTGTATATATTTCTAATTTGAACTTAATTAAATATGCAAAGCAAATATATTTTGGGTTTCGCTATATACCAGTTGCAATTTCATACACTCTGTAGGTTTACTGCGAGCCAATAGTAAATATAAATTTACTAAAATAAATAATTATATTGCTCAATAAAAAAGAGTGAATCCTAGGTCAAAAATATAGTGACAACTGATGTGATGGCATCCAATTGTTTAGTATAACTAGTCACCATTCTGCAAATTATTAACAAAACACATTCTATGAATAAGTTTCAGTAGAAAATATTTTTAGTATAATATATATTAAAAATACATATTTATAACAATTTTTAAAATATTTGTATCTATGGTTTTTACTTTTATATTTTACAAAAGTTGGGTCTATTTTATTTTGAATATGTCTCTTATAATCATTGTGATAATATAGTATTGTTATATCTTATTTTTTAATTATAATTTTATTAAAATCAAAATCTGAAAATCAACGACAATTTAATCAGATTGAGACAAAAAAAACGCTGACACAACAATTATTCCACACAAGCATGTTCCACAGGCCAAGATCGTCATCGACCAGTGACATTCGGGCAGAACCCCAACAAACCACAGAAATGGTAACGGACTGGGCTCAAGTTACAAATACAAAACGACTACGGTCTAGCCCTGAACCACTAAGATCCCAGAAACAAAGCAAACTTGATTCTTACTGGCTATCTCAACCCTCACATATACCTACATCAAACAGCTTTGCTCTCTTGGAAGATGAAGCAGTACAACATCTTAATACGGAAAATGACACTAAAATTGTAAAAACAAGTAAGCCACCTCCAATTTTCGTTGACAGAGTGAGCAATATCCAACTACTAATAGACCTATTAGAAGCTCATCCTCCATAAATATGAGATGAAGATACTTCATAAGGAACAGGTAAAGATCCAACCCAAAATGTCAGAAATGTACACCAAAATCGTCAAAGAGCTGGAGAAAAAAGAAACTGAATTTTACACATATAAACCAAAAAAAGATAGGAGCTTCAAAGTGGTCTTAAAAAATATGCAACAAACATTAACGAAATAAAAGAAGCATTAGCAGAACTTGATCATGAAAGCACCAATGTTTGGAATATATAACAACATGCGACTAAAAAACCACTACCAATGTTTATAGTGGAAATAAAGCAGAAAGAAAATAATAAGTCCATTTATGACATAAAACATCTACTGCACTGCAAAGTAGTATTTGAACCTCCTAGACTTAAGAGGGAAATTCCTCAATGTGGAAGGTGTCTACAATATGGACATACAAAAGCTTACTGTAGGAGAAGCCCAAAATGCATAAAATGTGCAGGAGATCACTTGTCAGCTGACTGCCCCCGTAAAAGCAGATCTGACCAAGTAAAGTGTATACTGTGTGAAGGTAACCATCCAGCAAATTATAAGGGTTGCAAAGTCTACAGAGAGCTACAAAATATTAAATTCGCACAGCCACCAGAAAGAATTAAGAGACCTCCACAAATCGATAAGACAAAACAATTATCTAACATGACAACAACAACAGGCTTTAAATATGCAGAAACTACAAAAAATGCAACTGATAAACAGCAACCTAAAGAACCTATGATTAAAATTAGTAATAGTAGTGACATAAGTAATAACAATGACATAAGAGAATTAATGACATTAATGAAACAAATGATGCAACAGTTAACAGCTATGACAAATCTTATTCTAAATCTCACGTCCAAATTAACTCCAAACTGGACTTCATAAAAACATCTCTTTGGAATGCAAATGGACTGTCAAAACATACCCTTGAGGTTAAACAATATATGTATTTAAATAACATTGACATAATGTTAATATCAGAGAAGCACTTTACTAGGAAGAATCATTTCAGTATACTAGGACACAAATTCTATCACACAACGCATCTTGACGGTAAAGTTCACGGAGGAAGTGCAATTTTAATTAAGAATAATATTAGACACTACTTGGTTAACCACTATTGTACAGAAAAACTGCAAGCTACTAACATATTGATACCAAATTGATACCTGACCATCAGTTCGGCTTTAGAAGACACCACAGTACAATCGAGCAAATTCACAGGCTAGTCAAAACATTTGAACAGAAAGGTTACTGCACAGCCTCATTCCTTGACATATCCCAGGCGTTTGATCGAGTTTGGCATGACGGCCTGTTATATAAAATAAAAATGACATTGCCAATAAGATTCTACAACTTTATTAGATTGTATCTGATTGGTAGACACTTTGTCAGCCAAGGAGAAGCAACAACAGAGCTAAAAGAAATCCTAGCAGGAGTGCCGCAAGGAAGTATAATGGGACCTACTCTGTACCTTCTGTACACAGCAGATTTACCAATATCAGATGATGTCGTTATGGGGACATTTGCAGACGATACAGCTATTATGGCTTCTGACGATACACCGAATCAGGCATCTTACAAACTGCAGGCCAGCTTAGACAAAATAACAAATTGGCTAAAAGACTGGCGCATTAAGGCAAACGAAGCCAAATCTGTCCAAGTCACATTTACTACCCGAAGACAAACGTGCCCGCCTGTAACACTAAATGGTATACCGATCCCACAAGCAGAAGAGGCCAAATACCTTGGAATGTATCTAGACCGTCGTTTGACATGGAGGAAACACATTTTTACTAAACGCCTTGCAATGGGTCAACAAGTACGCAAGCTGTACTGGTTAATTAATAAAAACAGTCCACTGTCAATGGAAAATAAACTCCTAATATATAAAGCCATAATAAAGCCAATATGGATATACGGCATACAGCTGTGGGGCACAACTGCGAACTCAAACCTGGAAGTCTTACAAAGATTCCATTAAAAAATATTAAGAATGATAGTTGATGCACCATGGTATGTCACAAATGAGAGACTTCACCACGACCTTGGTATAAAATCTGTGAAGGAAGTAATAAGAGACACCATTAAAACTTACAAAGAGAGACTACAGATACACCCAAATGAACTGGTACACCATCTTATGGATGACATATTCCCAAGTGTTCGGAGACTGAAAAGAAGAGTACCACAGGACTTATATTAAATTAATTAAGGAAATGTCATAGGATGTTTACCTTGCAAAACCTATAATATTAACACAAATATTGCTGAATGTCTCTTGGACAGATTGTAATACGAAAAAAAAAAATATATCTTATTTAATATTGTGGCATTATTATAAAATGAACAACTGTTGTAGGTTTTTAATTGTTTTATATATTGTAATAGTCTACTATAATCATTGTTTACATTCATGGACATATTTAGAGGAAAGTAAAAAAAAGGAACATAATATAAAATTTTTTTTCATTTTGCACTGGCCGTCTATAGCAATGTACCTAATTTAAAAAGAAGGATTATAATTGAATTCTATTTACGACTTTTATTTGTTTTTTTGGTTATTTGTTGATTTTTTTATTGTGTACAATATTCAATATTGAGTAGTGTAAGAAATTTCACAACAAATACTTAATTTTTGTTGTTTTTTTGCGAATTATCATTGCAGTAGTTATCATTGCGTTAAGGGAACATTATTCAAGAAATTTAAATGATAATTGCTGATCTCAGCATTACTTAAATGTTGAAAACTGTAACTTTAATTGAAAACGTTTACACTTATGATGAAGTGGGTCAAACGTTACAAGTTTACGAGTCTGTGATTTTTCGCAATGTTAAACAATACCGACAGACTGGAGAGTATACATGACGTAAAGGGCAAGATCACAAAAGAGTAACAACAGAGAGGGACAACAGATTTTTTGTAAACAGTGTCTTAAGAAATCACACTTTATTTAGAATTCTTCCGAGGTAAGAACCAGGAAATTCGACAAGTGACAGCACCAAAATCATTAGAAGAAGACTTGAGGCGGCTGAAATAGGAGCCATACTTGCCCGTCCATAGCATCTTTACTCACCGCAGATCATCGAGTAGCTAGGACCAACTTTGCCTTTTCGCACCGAAACTGGGATGATGACGCTTGGGCAAAGGTACTGATGACTCCAGATTCTGTCTTAAGTCAGATGATGGAAGGGTTAAAGTATGGAGATGACCTGGAGAAAGATACGCTCAGTGTAACATTGATGGAAGAGAGCCCTATGGTGGAGGGTGGTATTTGGGCGGTATTTCCTTAGGAGCATATACGGAGCTACACATTGTAGAAAACGGTTTCCTGACTGCGGCAAGATACGTAACGGACATTTTTGCGCAGATTGTGTTGCCTTTTGTCCCATACTTTGAAGATGATTTTGATGCTTGATCTCGCACTGCAGCAGTCGTTTCGGAGTATCTTACTGAAGTCAGAATTATCTTTTATGGTGGCTAGCACGTTCACCAGACCTATTAAAATAGAACACGTTTGGGAGAAGCTGGGAAAATGAATTAAGCAAAGAAATCGGGACCAGCTAACTTAGCGACCTCAAAAGTGCGTTGATGGAAGAATGGAAACTAATGCCCCAAAAGTTTAATTGGCAATTTAATAAAAAGTATACCTAGATAAATGCAGGCAGTTTTACAGCAAGAAGACTAACACTAAATACTGACTATGTCACCCGTTAAGAAAAAAATCAGTTGATGTTAATTTAATTAATTGAGTCTATTCAATAATTATTATAAGCTCATGAAACACAAATAAATCTGTTACGTAAATTTGCACTCTTTTTTTTGCGTTCCTCTAAAGTTGTCCATGAATGTATATATCGAATTAATATCAATTTGGTAAAAAATTATAATTCTCAGTCCTGGCCATAGGCCCAATTGAAGCTTTTAAATGACGGTACTTGCTTGAATTCCGCACAACTTAGAGAAATGCTTTGTCAATCGCTAATTACTTGACCACCATATAAAATCAGTGTTTTTAAATTTAAGAAATAATAGTCTTATCAGTTGCATTACTTGAATACTCAATATTATAAATCTTTGTATATTACTTTTTATATGTTTATTTTTAGGTGGAAATGATCAAAAAGAAACTTTCACAATATTATCCTGACAACACATACAAAATGGCATTTATAATTGTGTCCAAGAGAATAAATTCCAGAATTTTCCTTGCGGATAGTCGATCTAATCCAAAACCAGGAACTATTATTGATGACCATATCACGCTCCCAGAACGGTAAGCAAAATCAGTTACAATCTACATCACTTGTTTGCTAGAATACTATTATTAATGATCGACTATCTCATCAGTTAGCATTACTAGTGTTGGTTCACTAAATGAGTACATGCTAGAGTTGTTTGCTTTCTCTCTATCTACAAGTTTATGAAGGTAATTACTGAACTTTTCTTAATTAGCTCTTTTCTTATAACAGGTATGACTTCTTACTTGTATCACAGTCCGTACGTGAAGGTACAGTTGCACCTACCAGCTACAACATAATCCACGATACAGTATCACTGTCTGCTGATCAAATTCAACGTCTCACTTTCAAGATGTGCCATATGTACTTCAATTGCAGCAACCCTGTTCGTGTGCCTGCGGTATGCCAATATGCACATAAATTAGCTTTCCTTGCTGGCCAGAGTCTTCATCGCCAGCCACATAATGCTCTGGAGACTTCACTCTATTTTCTGTAAGGAGTAAAATCTAAAATAAAGACAAATATTGTCTTTATTTTTATATTAAAATATTTATAATTAAGTTGGTAAGATTGATATGAACAGCACCCAACTGTTCGTGTAATACAATTGAGAAAGTGAATTGAGACTAAATGCATGTAATAATTAAAATTTAGAAATATTACATGCATATTCCATCTGTAGATTCATTCTTACATGTTGGATTCTTCATTTATATACTAAAATTTCATCACGTGAAATATCTGATGTACCTCTGTATATTTGTCCCCGGATGACTGGAATAATAACTGTAACGTTAAGATTGAAGCTTGTTATGAAGTATTTTTGTTGAGTCCTAAAAGTTGTGTTCTTTACTTACATTTATTATGCTTGAATCTCCTCAATGCGATTTTTGTGGCGATCATTAGTTTGTAGGTTTTTTACAATTATTGTAATCTTAATAATAAAACAGTTATAACAAATATGTTTTATACTTGTTGAAGAATTCCTTGAGAAATCCTCGCAAGTTTTTGTTTAACTTTATTTTTCATTGCATTTTTTCTTTTTATGCGATATATATTGAGTTTCAAATTGAAACAGTGGTTTATAAAAATATTGACTACGGTTAATTACTGTAACGTAAATAATTTACGTATTTCTTACTTGTCGTAATGTCATATTTTTATAGATTTGAGTATCTAATTATTATTAATATAAATGTGATATTTATCACGTGTGCTCAATGTTGCCTAAATGGTATATAAGGTATGATTGATAGTCTTTATGACCAAAAATTTGTTATCATCTTTTCGATGTTCTATACAGAGTTTGATGGTAGGATGTAATCTTTGAATGTTTAATAGAATATATATTCATTTTCATCCACAATATATTTTGTACCTCGTAGAATTAAGTTTGTGATTACCCACCTAATTAAAATTAGGTTGTGATTTAATAATATTTTAGTTAGAAATAGATTTTGTCTTTAATTGCATAAAAGTTGTTATGTGAGAATAATTTTAATGTATTCAATTTATAGGTATACTGCATATTAATATGTTACGTTTTGTGCCAAATACATTCCGTTCGTTATTTTTATAAGTTACGTCATACTTAAATTTGTTTTATTTTTAACTATTCAAGTGTGAGTGGTTGTAAGGTGCTATCACCGTTTGGTTGGTGAAATAGAATGAATATTTGTAATGAAAGCTTTAATGGTTACATTAACTTGAGTATAGGATTTCAGAGATTAAAATTGTTATACCAATAATACCATTACTTTAAGAATTTTAATAAAAATTACTACAGTTTGATAATTTGTATAAACTTGTCAACAGCACAAAAGCAATTCAGAAATGCCCAGGCATTAGAATATATTCAAAAGAATAAAGAAAAAAAAACAGTTATAAATTTATTATTTCAACTTAATTTGGCATTTTTTTATTTTGATTAATAAGGTTTTCTTTATATTTTTTGATATAATAAACATTTTTTTGAAAAAAATATTTGTTTTCTACTTTGTTATAGCCATCCCAATTTCTCGTGTAGGAAAAACAAAGCAATTTACATTTATTAAAAGAAGTCAATTAATTTATGAAAATGTTTTATAACTGAGTTTTCACTTTGGATAGTTAGAATGAAATTTCTTGGTTAGCAAACCCCAATTTAATTTATTTAAACCTCATATTAGATTAATAAATTGTACACCTAAATCAAAAACTATTGTAAACTTAAAATACACTGCATAAAAAACCCATTCAATAACTTTTTAAAGCTATCAGAAAACTGCCAAACGTATTTAGAATGAGAACATATTCTAGATGGCTAAGAAATTACTATATTTAAAATTATGCAGTGAAGTCTCTTAATTTATTTTTGAGTTACTGTCCTTGGGAGCAGAAGTGGCTTGTTCCAAGATGCGTTGGTGGAGTGAACTCCCACAAGAAATTATTAAAGAAAATATATGATATATGAACCACTTATGTATTTACGTATGTTACTATTTACTATTATTACTTTTGAAAGATAAGCGTAATTTTTTTTAATTAAACTTGGCTGCGAGCAAAATGTAAAATTCTTAGTGAGTGGAATGCACAGAAAGACGCTCCTATGGACAAAAATGTGGTACAACGTTCGGTACTCAATTCAATGAGAGTGAGTTGGCGACTACCTGGCGCGTGAGACAAAAGATTTGTATGATAAATTAAGCAAATTCGGAGCGGCACTCTTATGTCACACTGCACATGTGTGAGGATATTACTCGACTATATTAGCCGTGCATTTTTTTGTTTTACTCAAATTTGCCAGTGTCATGTAAACAAAACAAATACATTTCTGCGAGTGTGTTGGTGTTAATAATTATTGCAATTTGCAATTATCTCTAATTAATCTTAGATTTATTGTGTTTTTAGCATTCTTTTGTGTTTAAAATGGAACAATATATTGTGAATTCTATAAAAAAATGTTAAAATACTTCAGAAATAAGACTGAATATAAAATCAATGGGGCCACCACCACAACCGCAAATTGATTTATCTCCAAAATGTTGTTCTCAAACAAAAAACGTACACTCGTGTTTTAGAAAATGAATAATACGATAAAACACCATAGTTATGTGGTTGTGAAGATATTAATAAGTTGTTTTTTTTTAAATTTTTTTGTTAAAAGTTTGTAGAAATTATAAGTCTACTCAAAAGTAATAGATATTTTTTCGTATCAGAAGGTTCGCCGACTTTATTTACAAATAAATGGTATATAAAATATTTTTTTTAGTTATTTTTCTCAGAGAACGCGTAATGAGATCTTTCTCTGCTTGGGAACTATGCATTTTCTTCTGAAGTTTTGTTCATTTGAAGTTGATAAAATTTTTTGTTGATAATTTGATTTGTTTATTGCAAAAAATGTCTGATTTAAGAAAATTGGCTTGAAAAGAGAAATTTTTAATTATATTTTAATTTAACATGTTATGTCACAAAATTATGGACATAAGATAAGACTTGCTTACTGGCTTGGATGAAGGGTTTTATAAATTCTAGTTCTTTTTGAATTTTATTACGTTTTGAAAAGTGTGTCCTAGCTGACACACTTTTCTGCGTCAATCGAAGACTCTTCTTAAATCTATCTCAAATTCCTCCACTGAAAAAGAAATAAATCTTATAATAATTATGTAATATTATTTATGATATACCCACATATATTAAAACTATGGGTACCTTTTCAGAGGAAAATACAGAAAAGTACTTTCTTGTGTTTTCTTCTGAAACTTTGGATCATTTAAAGACATTACTTTTTTTAATTAGTCCATCTATGAATAAAAAAAATCTTAGTTTCTTTGAAAAAAGTAGGCAGGCCTAAAACAGAAGTTACATCTTTTGCTTTCATTATAGCAAAGGCAAAACCTTCAAATATCTCGGCTGCCAAATTTAAATTATTGCATAGAAACTTTTTCTAATTATTTATTTTTAATTTTTATGCTCCGAAGTTTCAAGAAAAAATACAAAAAGTAAACTTTTTTCTTAACGTCCGATCATTATTATTATAATCATTGCATTTTGTTTCAGAGTGTTGAATATTGCCATCACTTTTAAAGCTCACGAGTATCGAATGGGATATTGTATATATATATGATCTGCGCACATAATTATTCACAAAATTTGTGCCACGATTTGAAAGTGTTTACAGTTGCACGTTACACTCAAACAGACACCTGAGCTGTGGACTAAAATGGCGAAAGAATTTAAAACTCAATGGAAATTTCCTAATAGGCTATTTCACAACATCAAAAATATACCACAATTCTAGATCATCCTATTAGATTGTAACGTAAATAAGCGTATTGCTTTTAATTTTCGAAAAAATAAGTTTGTATTTTATAAAAAAAGTAAAGAAATCACAATATTTTTTTAAATTCAATCAGCGTCGCAAACACCCTGTTATTGGTTAAAAGTCAGATGACGTCACAGACGAGTAAAATGCATTCATACCAAAATTTAACGTTCTTATTCTTATGGTTTATAGGCATTGATATCGATAATAATGTTTAAAACACAAATATTATTAACATCTCTTCGGGCTAATGGCAGCCACTTTTTTTGTCTTTTAAGATTCATTGGCATTGAAATGAACATTTTGTGTGGACTTTTGTAGACGTATTTGTACATTGTGGCACTACACACCATTTATACGTCATTTTAATATAAAAATAAATAATAATCCCCTTCAGCGGGCAGGACTGTTTATGTTTATATTGTATGTGATGTCATGCTAGCCGCCATTACAGAAATTGCGTTTTTAGCACGAGTTCGAAAATTCAAATTTTTTATAAAAAATACGGCATATATCCTGGAAATATAAATGTAGTATGCTTATAATGCAAAATAGAACAATTAAAACAATTTAAAAAATTAAGTCAAATTTCCTAATTGTATATAAGCCATAGATGGCAAACATGTTAATATATGAACACTCTGGAACGGTGGCAATCTATTTTATAACTATAAAAAATGTTGAGTGATGTTTTGTTAGCCATATAGCTGATGCAAATTATAGATTTGTTGTAGTCAATATTGGAGTATATGGACGCAATAGTGACAGTGGCATTTAGCAGCTCTAAATTAGGACAATTGCTGCAAAATACACCAGGAATACTGCTTAAAAATGTATGACGGAGGTATTATCACGTATTTTTGTTGGACATCTCCTTTCCCTTTATCTAAACACATAATGAGACCTTATCTGGAAGTCAAGTGTCAAAGGATGTCGAAAAGCAAATATTTAATTATCCG
The DNA here is from genome assembly GCA_039881145.1 of Druceiella hillmani. Classification (NCBI taxonomy): domain Eukaryota; kingdom Metazoa; phylum Arthropoda; class Insecta; order Lepidoptera; family Hepialidae; genus Druceiella; species Druceiella hillmani. The sequence continues at coordinate 3,514,771 of JAYKKI010000096.1, read as the reverse complement.
TGCAGCAGTATCCGCTTAAGCCGTGCCAGGTGTATTACAGAAAGCAGTTTCGGAATACTAACAGAAAAATTTGAGGTTTTTCAAGAGAATTAGAATGCATCCAAAATACTGGACATCGTAATAATTTCATGCACTTGGTTGCATAATTACATAAGAATTATGAACAGTTGTTTTTCTCTATAATGTCCAAATTGCCAGTAGATAGTGCGGGCGTTCCGTTATCTTTTACAAATGACTAGATTAAAATACTGTCATGTTGACTTCCAGGAATCTGCTTCCGATTCAAATCTGAAACCAATTGTTCTTTAGTTTCTTTTCAAATTATTTCCGTTTCTTGAATGCGTCTTCTAAATAAAGTGTAATTTTTTTTTATTACAAACACTATGGGAACCTTCTTTTCGATCATCAACCTTTAGTTTTCTTATGGGGAAAACAACTATAGTAATTATTGTAAATGCAACTTGTTCTGCCATATAGCTAGAACTGGTTAGTCTCTACATACCACATCCAAGCCATGAGGATTAAAAGACGACAGCAAGTGACTAGACTATGACTATTTCTAATGTGCATTGGCTCTATTGACGGCAAGTAATGCAGAGTAAAATGTTCAGACAAATCTGAAAGTTTCAGGAGATATAACTAAAAAAATGATTGCTATAGAAGTGAGAGGAAAAGGCAAACAAAGAGATGGGAGGGCCTTTTCACTATTCAATTTGGAATATATTAATATAGAATGGGTAAATAGATATTCACTTGATATTATATCAGGAACAACTATATGTTTGCCATATGTGTTGATAGCTGACTGATAAGCATTTTAAAAGAGAATATTTCGCAATAATTTCCATTAAGGCAGACACAAAAATAAATATTTTTAAACGTCTTTCAAGTGCATGAAAGAGGTATAGAATATGCTTTTGGCATTTTATATGCAGTTGCCCACTCTTACCTCACTACAAAAACTATGCATTCTACATAATATCATATAAGATTTTGAAGGAATTATTGCTGATGACAATTGCTACACAAGTACAAAGACAGGTGAATCTTCTAAACAGATGAAATAATTCTCTGACTGCGACAAATGTGCGAGATTGATTCTCTGATTACTTTTGGAAAAATAGAATATAACCTAAATAAAAACATAATTTTTATAATGAGAATGAGATTTACTTTCAATTTTAAGTATTGTTGCCAGTTCCCTCCACATTTTTGCTCCGAGTATCTGCGTTGTTTGCAGATATTCAGTTTTTTTGTATTTTTGTATTCGTTTCTATGAATGAAATCACACATACACCTACACACTATTGTAAAAGACAAACCGAGTTGAACTTATATGAGCACGCTAGCACGCTCTCCCCACCCTCTCCGGGCTGTCACCCGGACACCTCACAAGAATACACATTGCCCTAAGAAACACTGCACGCCCTGCCCTGCACCGCTCAACTATAATGGGCATTCAGACTCTACATTAAAGAACTGTAAACAACTTCACAAATATTAATCTTACAGGAACTAGAAATGATACTGAATAATTTTATAAGGCATGGTTTATTGAAAGTAATATTAGATTGGCAACTGATAAACCCACCATGTTTGTCGACCAATTTCTGGAATGTTATAGAAGCTTCTAGAATATTTTTTGTAGTGTATATAAAGAATGTGGCATTTGAACTTCTCTTCAGTTTGCAATTGAGTAATCGGCGAGTAAAGAATAAATTAAAAATAGAAGTATCTTGAAGTGAACTTAGAAGACTCTCTCTTCATGAATGTCGTTTAGGGTGAAAAACCAGTAAAGCATCACGCAATATATACCCAACGATGGGTGCAGGTGTGCCCTCTTACGACACAGCCAAGCATTGGTTCCAAAGATTGAAAGAAGGGAATTTTGACCTGTCCAACAAACCTCATCCAAAGTGACCTGACAATTGATTTTGAAACATTTAAAAGCCTTATGGAAACAGATCCCAGATTAAGTTCACATTGTTTGGCAGAGCTATTTTCATGCTTTATATTGCAATGGAAAAACAACTTCATGCTTTGAGAAAGAAGTGGAAATAATCCGTTTGGCTACCACATGAGCTAATACCCTTTCAACTTCAGAGGAGAGCTAATGTGTGCTTGGAGTTACTGAGTTCCCATAGTACCAACGAGAGGCTAAAGTATCTCTGTAACCAGATAAAAAGTGGGTGGCTTATGTTAATTTTTAGCGTAACCTAGACCAAAATATAATATTGGACAAAAGATACTTTTGAATGCATGGTGGTGTATAAATAGAATTATTCATTGGGAACTCTTTCAAGCTAACAGTACAATTACAGCTAAGATTTATTGTGAACAATTGAGCAAAGTCACCGCTAAACTTCCTTCAAATCAAAGCAAAGTTCATTTTTTACATGATAATACTTGACCCCTTGTGAAACACTACTTTCACTTGGATGGAGTATGCTACTTCAACTAGCGTACCTTTTAGATCTTTTGCCATCTATTTACAATCTATTGCTCTCTGTCTAATAATTTATGTTATAGAAAATTTAAAGATGAAAGTCACTTCAAAATCGAAGTCACTTCACCGGTTTTTAAAGGGCCCAAAGATTTTTACAAGGGCTGAATTTTAGCTCTGCCTACCAGTGCTGCCAATGTAAAATTTTAAATTCCCTGCTGTGTTAGACATAAATCCCCGAAATTACCCGCTGCCTTCTAATTAATTCCCCGGAATGGTATAACGAAATAAAACATTGCTTCTTTAGTTCAAAATTTTTAATCTAATTAAAAAAATTAAGGTGACATTAACAATACCGTTAAATATAGCAGCAGTCAATCACTTAAGCAAAGATATATGGAGAAAATTTATTAGTTTTATAAATCTCTTTGTAGCACAAACTGACACTACACATTTTAATTTATACATTTTATATAAAACTGTAAAATGTAAACTCAATACCATTTCTGTTTCCTCTATTTTTGCTTCCAGCTTATCTGTATTAGACTCAAAGCTTTGTAGATTTCCTGCTTTGGATATCTTTTACTTGGTATTTATTAAAATAACAATAGTGTCATTGTTGAGACTTGCCCTATTGTTTGTATTAATATTGTTTAAGATGCTAAACATCCTTTACACTTAAGTGTTTAAAAATGGTAGTATTACTCTTTTTAAAAAACAAAACTTTTGAACAAATATAAACCGGCGTTGTTTTTTAGTTTAAGAAACTCTGGTCCAAGAGTCAAAAAACTCTCTTAAAATGGCTTAATTTATTGATTTTTTTTATTTAAAATTTGTAGGATTTTGATAACTATTAATGAAAAAAAGGAATTTGATTTACAGAAATAAATGACATTACAGAAATAAATATTTTTTTAAAAAAGCTTGTATTTTTTAAAATATGAAAAATAAAAAATTAAACGATTGACAATCGAGAAGACTAAAAAATAAAATATAATTTGTACCCATAAAAAAAAATTATCTTCATAAATTGCAGATCATATACTCATAAATGCACATATATATTTTTTAAATATCAAGAATTATTAATGAGAATTAAAAATAAAAAATGAAAAAAGTTATTATATATTTCGTTAGAAATATATAATAACTTTTTAGAAACGATTACAAAAAATTATGAATGCAACTTTTTTAATGTGTAGCCACTGCTTAAAAGAATTAAAAATAAACTATTGACTGACAATGGTTCCATTCAGAGAATACCCTTATTATCTAATTTTTTCATGTCCATTGAATAATATATTTCCTTCGTTTATTTCCAATTTATTAAAATAGAAAATTCAAATGGTCATCAACATTAAGATCACTTTTATTTATTGCCAAAAAATCCATTTTAGGATTAATCATTCAGTTCATAAGAAAGAATGACATCAAAATATATATATATATATATATATATATATATATATATATATATATATATATATTCTTTTTTATTTTTATGTTGTTTGTATATATTTATTTTGTACTATCTGTACATTATAATCTCATTTTCTTCTTTTTGTTTAATTGTAGCCATCTTCTTATTTAATTTTTGTTTTACTGTATAGTTTATTCTTTTGTTAACAATGACATATATCCAAAATATGACTTAAATCAATGTTGCCTTTTTTTCCACACTTGACATTGGCAAAGGTTCTCTCTGGAGAGAATGAACGCTATACAATCAAAGATAAAGATAATCTATGGTTCTATTGTTGTTAAAATGAATGTCTTACTCACAGAACACAGACGTACAGTATGAACACTACATATATCAACCCATATAAAAATTTGTCACAATTTTTCATACAGACTGGATCCACAGCGCCGTTTAAGTGATTCCCCTGTCCCCCTGACTCACCCCCTGATAAGGGTGCCATGTGTAATCATTAATAATGCTCATAGATTTAAAATAAAAATACTACATCTGAACTGATAATTATCTGATTTGACCACTTCATAGTTTCAAGTATAATAGCTACAGGAAATATTTTGCTCTATTTTAAATTTCATCACACAAGGGAATATTTAATAAGTTAATAAAAAATTTGGTTCCGATTGATGAAATATTTAAATTGTGAACATGATATAATTGAATTATTATTTTTCTGATTTTCTACTATAGTTAAAACACTTTAAGAACAACTAATGACCAACTTTACAGAATAATCAACTGTAGTTGCAACATTGTTTCTATCAATAATTTCTATCGCTAATAATAGTATTAAACATGAAGAATTTGTGTTCAAATAAAGCATATGATTCTTTCGATAGGTTCTAACAACTTTTGGATTCATAGATGCTGTCGGCGATTTGAGACCCGTGTTTTTTCTACTACTCTTTCTGCCCTGTGAGTATTATGGATTAATAAGGTATATCTATGGATAGAGGATACGAGACACAATCTGTACTTTGATTTATCTCACTAGTTCAAAAAATTTTGCAGAAATAACATTTACAAATTGTTATGGAAGATAACCTAATTTTTCGTAAACATATACAAGATTACATAAACATATACTTTTATGTTTATGAAAAATTAGGTTATCTTCCATAACAGTTTGTAATGTTTTTTTGATAAAACTTTTAATATGTTACTTTTTAATATCATCCATATAACAAGCTCATTTTTGTTCTTGTGACACTTGGACCCAACACTATACATTTTTGTCAGTCTCGTTTATGGAAATACATTTTTATCAATCAGTTGACATCTTTTTACATAATGGCAAAGTTGCTTAATAACAGTTTTTATTTTTAATAATAAAATTAATCTACATAAAATAAAATAATCTACAGAATATTTACTATTACAATTACCCTAATTAGCAAGTTTTGAAAAAATTTTCAGAATATCCAGATTTTATTATATTATATATATATATATATATATATATATATATATATATCTGTGTGTGTGTGTGTGTGTACGCATGGAAATGAAAAATATATTTTTAAGTAACATATCTAAATCTGTTGTAGAACAAAACTCAGTTTAATGAAAAAGATTAAAAAAATATGAAATATGTGGAATATAATATATAAAACAACCCCAAGTGTGGATGTCATCCATTCCCGTAAAGTAAAAAACAAAATTTTAAATTAGTTTTCGAAAAAGTCCCCTTGTTCACTAATTTCTTTACTTTGTTTTTTAGAGTTAATACAAATTAAGAAAAAATAAAATTGTTAGAATACCAGTACTATTCGTTAATATTCAAGAAATAGTTCGGGGGCAAGTTCTTGAACAATTATTTCTTTAAAATTCCGCAGAACAAAGAAAAACAAAGTATTTTTAAGATGTTATAATCCAAATAAAAAAGTTTACTGATAGTGGTTGGTAGCATTTAAGTGAACATTTACACATTTATGAAAAAAGCAAGTTACAATAAGTCTAATATTGCTAGTTTCTTCCTGTTTTAATAAAATAATTGATTTTGAAATTCATGTAAGAATTCAGTTTGTTACGAAGAATTTTTAGAATGCGTAAAAATTATTTACAAATTTTACCCAAGTATATCAGAACATACACAACGATCTGAAATAAATAATCACAATTATCTTGAAAAAAAATCCAAATTGAAGTAATAAATTTGATTGGTATAAAATATCAAATCTAAAACTATAGAACTGGCTAAAAAGGCAAAATATTTTTCAATGTTATTAGACTGCATTCCTGACCATAAGAGCAATTTTCAGCTTATACAAAATTTGTTAACTTAAAAAGCGCAGGAATTAGTATAGAAAAACATTTTTTTCCTATAAGGATCAGTTGGTTCGGGGCTGACAAAATTTCTTTTGTTGAAGTTAGAGAAAGAACGATTAATAGATTTGCAGGGTCAGAATTACTTTAATGAGGAACATATGTGTGGCAGGTATGATGGCCGCCAATAAAAATTTTGGGTTTGAACCTGAGAGCTTTTTCATTTAATGCTGTAAAATACAATACTTTTACTATATTTTTTTTTAATGCAAAGAACAGCTTATATTTTTTCCAAGTTCTACTAAACAAGCAATTTTCAAATCTATAGTTTAAATTTAATACTCTGTGGTCCATATGAGCAAAACCCCTTTAAGTTATCAGCTTGGAGAGTTTTACAATGTTCATTTTGAAATAAACAAAGAAATTTTTAAAGTAACCTAAAGAATATTGTGACTCATTTCTCAATTAACATCCATTTAAATATTCTGAATACTTTTATGAAACTTATCGCTCCAATAAAGATATTAATAAATTTATTGATTGATGCTAAAGAAATTTGCAATCAGTTTAGACATAGAATAAAAATCCAAAAATAAAGAGCTCTCAAACCTCGAAAAGAAAATAATCATTTTGATTATGAATGTGGAGATGAACCAATGCACAATAAAACTTTAAAGCGGATTGTAGTTTAGATGTTTACATTTAGTGTAGCCAATAGATAGAAAATTATAAACACTTTTCACTTTAAGTCAATTTACGATAGACTAAAACCGTTTAAGGTAATTGTGCTATTGACTGGGTGTGTGACATCAGCGCTGCATAGCGTTAGTACACTCCAAATTAATGGCTCTGGTAAATGTTTACGTGAATAATATAAAAATAACGGAAAATATTTAAATAAATGCTTTTATTAAAGAATAATAACAACGTTTTAGTTGTTCGTACCCAGAATATAAAATATCCATTTATTTTAAGCTCAAAAAAATCAGTAAAATAATAAATATATTATCCACAATTAAATGAAACTCCGTGATGTAGTATTATTTCTAGTTTCTTTAAGTTCTTTACCACGACCTAGGTTTTGTTGTATTACAACATTTTCAGGTGGGCTATTAGCAAAGAGCAGTCTTTGCTACTAGCCCACCTGAAGATGTTGTAGTTTTACCCATATTATAACATTTCAACCACAAAAAATGTCAGACGGAATGCATTTTATACCAGCTATCCATTTATTTTTTTTATTCAATATTGGAAATCTGTGAAATAAGAATTTGTCATTTCTTGAAGTATTTTTAAAATTTAATACAAAATAACCATTGTGTCATAAAAAATTAGGTGAGTTTTAATAATTGGTACAGCAGAAATACTAATTGTAGTGATTTTTTTAAGTTAAAGGATATACATAAAAATTACGTGTTTAAAAAATACAACTCAGTACCTATTGCAAAAATATATTTTAAGATATTTTAATAAATATCTTTATTTTGTTACTGCTGAAGTATTTTTCACTTTAAATTTATAGTTAGATACTGCACATTCAACAAATATGTAAACAAAGTATTAAAAAGGTAAATAATTATGACCTTTAAATATTTAGTTTATGATATACAAGTTTTTTAAATTATGTATTCATGGATCCTTTTTACTTACTTTAAATTTTCTGTTTTTTTTAGGCTAATAAACAGTAAAATTCTTATTGTTGCTAATATGCATTTGTTGTAATCTGATTTAATAATAAATTTTCAAGATTCAAAGAATTGAATGTTTTTGTTAAGTGAGATAGACGTCATGTTTTTAAAATTGTGTAAATTGTTATTAATCGCTTATTTAACTTTTTCTCTTATTACCACAATTCATATTTAAATGTTTCTTAAATATATAATATCTAATTACAAATTAAAAGGGAAAATAGCGAAAAAAAATTGCAGTGTAAGAAATGGATATTATTGTGATATGATTGTAATTTTTTAACCAATTAATTGTTCATAATAAAATAATGACTACCTATTTTTTGAAAATACATCGTTTTTTTATGTATATTCTTTCATTAAGAAATCAGTGAAATTCGTATTTTTGCTAAGCTGGAACCCGTGCTCCAGAAGTAAACATGACAATATTTGGAGACAACATGACAATACTGGACATTCGTATTAGAATTTTAGAGACTCCTCTCACTTACTACCATGTTTCTCGTTTTTTTCTGGGAATTGGCTTTACTTTTCAGACTTTATTATTTATGTATATGTTATTGCTAATTGTATGTTATTGTATATGTTATTGCTATACAGCTTTGTAATATTAATTTGAATGATTTTTGACTGAAAATTGACTTGAATAGTGAAAAAGGACTTGAATAGTGATTGTGTGATAAATAGGACTTGAATATTGAGTGGCGTGATAATTATGACGGCATGAAAAAATCGAGCAGCAGTCGGATTGTACCGGCAATAGCTGCTAAAGCAACCCGGACGAGCAGATGAAGATAGCGAGCACTGATTCCCAAACCAACTTGCATTTGTTGAACTCCATAACTCCTTGTTAAAGGGTAGAAAGATATGAGACCTTGGACATGTCGTTGATCTGGATGCAGAGATAAAAATTTTACAACAAATGGAGAGATATCCAATAACCAGTTTTGAACAAATTGAAAGACAGCTGGGATTCCCAAGTTGAAAGTCCACCGATTCTGCAAACAATGTGTAACCCTTACAGAGAAGACCCAATTTTTTTCGATGAATTCAAGTGGCAAATTGAAGTTCTCAAGATTGGGATGTTTAAAATGTATAAGTCATTATTATTGTACCAGAAATAATTTGCTTCGGAATTCCATTTTCAACATCAATTTGTTAACATCTGGGATATAATATTAAATTAAGAGCTTATCGGCCTCTTCGAACTGCCAACAAATCTTAACAGTGAGAAATATTGCATGTTCTTACAGAATTTAACTAATCTGCTCAAAGACGTATCATTGGATTTGAGGTACTGTATATGGCTACAATAGGATGGCGCATCATACCACTATGTATATAAGTGCTCATGTACGTACCTTAACCGTGCTTATCGAAATAAATGGATTGGTTGGAGAGGTCCAATACAATGGCCCAATCTCCAGACCTTAATCTGATAGGCTATTTTATTTGTGGCTTTTTTAAGGAGAATGTCTATGCCAGGGAAGCGACGTCAAAAGTTCATTTAAGGAGGAAAATCGATGAACTTATTGGCTAATTCGGTAAAACAGAACTGCTTTTCGACAGTTGAAAAAAGTTCTCTAAGATGCAAATTATGCATTGCTTTAAATGGAAGAGCTTTTGAAAAACATTTATAATCTATTAATAAATTATTTTTATTCGATTACTTGTGGTTTGTTATTCAGTTTACTCATGCAGAGTTAATTTTGTATTGATTTGCTACAACTGCTATTTTTTTTTAAATAGCCATTGTAAAAAATAACAGTCTTGCACTGAAAAATCAAAAAAATATCTTGAATATCAAAATATTATGTATCGAAATATTATATATGGAAAGTAAGGAATACATGTGTTGTTGCCGAGACTCAAAAGGCAGTAGATTGAATATATTATTTGATGTTATGCGACCAGCATTAAATATGGGTCCACCATGTACTTCGTTTATGTGCCCACCTTGTTATGCAATATACACGAAAGTCAAAGTCAAAACTGAATTTTAGTGAAATGTAAGTAATTTTTTTAAATATGACGAACCACCATATTAATATAAGTAAGAATCCTTTTTTAAATACATTTGGCTTCAAAAAACTGGTGAATATAATATTGGTTATAAGAAACAGAACATAGAGTTGCAAAATCGAACCTGTTGAGAATGAGGTATTATATGTATTATAAAATAAGATGATGAATATATGTATTATAAAATAAGATGACTTTCTAAACAGTTCTTTGTTTAGTTACCAAAATGACTTTGTATTACTAAAGAGCGTCCACTTTCAAATAACTACCAACCCATTATGTAGTAAAAAATATGTAGCATTGAGATAGGTATCACATTTATTAAAATATATGGGACATTTATAACGTATAGGCTATTACAAAATAAAACTGAACTTCATTAAGTTTAGAAACTTGTCATTCGGCCTAAGAATTCATTCAGTCTAGGAATGTGTTGGACCATTTGAATTCTACAGGTGTAATAAAATAAATGTAACAAACACATAGCTAGACCTAAAACTCAAACTTAGAGGATATATACATATTAAAACAGGAAAACACATATCATTACCATTACAACAATCAGGTCTGATCAGTATTGACTTTTTATACATATACAGTCATCGTCAACTAGTTAGGGACAGACAGAACTCTAGGTAAAATTTATTGTGCAACTCCCTGTATTTGTCAACTGAAATAGACATCAACTGTTATTGCTGACTAGCAGTATATACTTATTAAAAAAAATTACCGGCGTAAATCATTATTATAAAAACAAAGCAGCTGGTACCATATATATAGTTATCATTTGGATCGATAGGATTGGTAAATCAATAATGAGGGACATGAGAATGTTTGTGTTTTAATTCAAAAGATTTAAAAAGTAATTTTTCTTCAATTAATTTTTACACTGTTCTTGGACATTACATTGTTAATACACACATTTTCATTTTACATTTCAAAGAGTAATAATAGAATACAACTGAAAGTATTTCCAGAATAAGAAAAACAATCCCACAAGAAGATTGTAGGATGGTTGCAATTGCCTATAGACGCCTTTCAAGGTTATGTATTGATTAAGGTGGAATATTTGGACCAAAATCAACTGTTGGAGTAACAGTGAATCAATAAAGACCATTCGACAAGTATTAGAGGTAGAACTTGTAGCTCGAAAAGTTATATTACTGAAACACAAATTAGCACTGTCGGCCTTTGCTAGGGAATATGAATATTGGGCCTGTTTTCAGTGGAAATATTTCTTATTTTCTGATGAGACCAAGATAAATTTCATTTCATCTGATATGGCAGACAATACATATGGACATTCTTTAAAAGCATGAAGAAATGAACCCAAAATATACAAAAAACCAAGTACGCGATAATCTAAAAATTTGGAGTTCTTTTTTGGAACTTGGAATGGAACTTATAGATAAAAAATGAAATTAATCTTGATCAACATCAATGCAAAGAAATATTACAAGAAACTAAGATGCCTCAGCACAAAGAATCTCACCCTGTTATATTGAAAGTTTCAACACAATAACGATAACATACAGTGTAATCCGTCAAATCTTTCCTTGCAAATTAGTCCGTACTAAATTGTCGGTACTAAATTGACACGCAAATAGTCCAGATGAAAACCGTAAAGAGTGTCTTTGATATGAAGTTAAGAAAAAAGTCACAACCGGCACTATAAACCAGTTTTATGACAGTTTTTAATAAACTTTGAATAACGTTTTTATAGAAATATGTAGCAATTTAATATTGTCGATGCTGTGCTGACATCAAACCGTTACATCCAACAATGGCAACCATTCTGAATACTAAATTGCACTGCAGTGAATTGACATTAGTTTTATTGAGCAATAAAGACAAGTTTCTACCTGTAATTAGTTTCTGTTATTTTGAATGTCTTCTTATGTGTGTCCAATTAGTTGTTCTATAATCAAATATGCAAGAATAGTTATGTCTTAAGTATCAATAAAATGAATTTTATTGTACTTTTATTCTTAATTATCTATACTTATATTCAGAACATTAGTCTACTTACATGTCAACATTAACATTGGTACCAAAATCACATGAACATACAAGTTACGCAAACTGGAAGAAAAATCTTACTCATTTACTGCTACATGTCCCTAATTAGTTGACCGCAACTATTTATGTCATGCTAAGAGGCATACCGACGTCAGAAAAAATATGAGAGTAATTAGTGAGAATGTATTGTATGAAGTTTATGTAAGTACGTTTCTAAAATTATTTTTCAAACTAAATTATCACTTCGTAGGTATGGCTAGATGGTAGAGTAGGTATGGCTACAGCAATGGGGGAGGTACGCATGTGGGCTCACGCAGTTTATTCAAATGGACTACAGTCTACTTCAAATAGGCATATAGAACTATAATTCTGTAATTAGTGAGAATGTTTTGTATGAAGTTTATGTAAGTATGTTTCTAAAATTATTTTTCAAACTAAATTATCACTTTGTAAACAAATAAAACTAAAAAATTAATTCAAATCGGAGTAATAGAAAAACACTAAAAAAACTTTGATAATAAAGAAACTAAATTGACTCTTGCCTTAAAATAAGGATCAATTTCTATAAAATATAATTAAAAATGCTAAGAGAAAGCCGACACTTATCTTCTGTCACAAAACCCAATGAATTATTTTGTCTTAATTTTTACTCGCAATTTGGACACATGAAATTTCCGTCTTCTCACATTCTTCAAGATTACAAGCTTGGCATTCTATGTACTCTGTCTAGCACCACACTCTGCTTTCTTTTTGATATTTTCGCTAATTGTCTTTCCTTTCAACAGGTTAATATTAGTAATTTTCAGCTTCTTTCTAGCGACTTTGGCCGTACCACACCACACTCTGCTTTCGTTTTGACTTTCCTTTCAACAGGTTAATATTAATAATTTTCAGATTGTTTGTAGCGACTTTGGCAGTACCACACCACACTCTGCTTTCTTTTTGATATTTTCACTGATTGTCTTTCCTTTTAAATTACTATTAGTAATTTTCAGCTTCTTTCTTTTTTTCCTCGAATCTTTTTAACCTTATATTTAATAGCATCAAACAAATTTTAACTTGATATCAAGCTTTGCACTTTTCTTTAGAATTAACATTTGCAAAATTTGAAGTTCGAATTAATTGTTGAAAAGACGATTTTACATTTAATGTTCCAGAATTTTCTTCTAATTCTGATAAAGGAAGTTTATCTTCAGAATCGAATATTTATTTTCTATGATATAAGATCTATAATCTAGAGATAGATCCTTGTTCCAAAGAAAAGGTATATAATGAACATACCTTTTCTTTGGAACAAGGATCTAACTTTTCTAGGTTTTTTGGCCTTGGAGAAGAGGTATAAATATCAATAATTCTGGTGCAATGTTGATATTGATTTGAGAGATACGAATGTACCTTACATTTGCATGCTACGGATATTCCCGATACCGAAGGGTTTATTCAATAGTCTTAGCAAGGCCTAGACTTTCTTGTGATATGACAATTAGTTTTTTGTATTTGGACATTTCCTTAAAAACGCCATAAAGAAACAAAAAAGAATAAAATAATGAAACTTACTTGGCATTCATTGTTTTGAAATTGAAATAAAAAGGTCTAATAAAGAAACATAAAAATCTTAATTGTTTTCACTGAAATTTTTAAAAAAGTTTATCGTTTAGGTTATTAAAGGCGTATTGCATTACTCGGTTATTGACAAATTGACGATTGCTGTTAAAATGGCAGCCCGCTAGGGTAGTAGTGGGGTTGCATTTTGGCTTATTAATGTTTTTACATATGTACACAAAATTTAAACTTATTTAGACAAAGCAAGTACGACTTTTTAAGTTGTGGACTTTCTTAGGAGCCAGGCCTTTGTGGGCGACAGTACCTTAATTGTTTCTTGTAATGCTTGCACTACTCTCTCATCAAGACCTCTTAATGAGTGTCTGGCTGAAATATTTGCAATGCAAGGAGCCACGAGTGGACTTTTGTACCAATTGGCTCCGCTTGGCTGGTGTCATTCAGTTATCCTTCTGTCAGTGGATGAAATTGTAATTGACTTTGTTATTTGATTATTCAACATATTCCATATTTTTGTACATATGTATACTCTATTCATGTGTGTAAAATGTAAAATATAAAGTCAGAAAGCTAGGAGGGACAGAAGATTCTGGATGAAAGCGATATTTCGAAACAGAACAACTATCACCCCCACAACAAAATATTGATAAAATATTATAAATACCTACGAGTATCTATGGGTATTTTTATAATTTTATATAACCTGGCAAGATTTGAGCATAAAAATGAAATTTCTGGCTAAAATAGAGGCTAAGATGTAGTAACATCATCACCATCGTCATTGCGATGGTATATTGGATTGATTGCAGGCTTATAGCTTTGATGGTGAGATGCAGTGCGTAGTCCTGGGTTTGGTTCCTGACCCCTCGTAGAGTGGAGCTGGACTGATATTCTGATTGACAGTAAGAGATTGCTCTCGTAGCAATAAGTCGGCTATATGTATCAACTGTGTATATTAAAGTTTTTAAAATAAATAAATACATATATATTATCCTAATCATTATCAGATCGTTTAGTTTGAGGACGTAAGGATGGTACATCGAGACCTAACATTTGAGCTTAAACTCAAAGTTTCGAAATATCATAAAGGCTAAGATCCAAGTGTTGTTATTTTAGTCATTGAATTTGTGCTTGTAAGAACTGTACAACAAAATTATTATTAGAGCCCAAACTCAAAACTTTTAACTGTAATAGTGGCTTAGATTTAGGTGTTGTTATCCTGGTCATCATCGGACCCTTGAATATTTGGGTGTGGGAAATCACGGTTGAAACTGAAAATTTGGGCTCAAACTCGAAATTTCTAGCTGTTTTATTGGCTAAGATCCAAGTTTTACCTTGGTCACAATCAGACCCTCAAGTTTTTAATTGTAATAATTTTTATTACCAGGTGTTACAATCCTGGTCATTATCAGTCAATAAAACTAAATATTTGAGCTCAAATTTGAACTTTCTAGCTATAATAATGGCTAGCATTTAGGTATTGTTATTTTGGTCATCAAGAGACAATCGAGTTTGCATGTGTAAGAAATGCCCAATAAACCTGAATATTGGAGCCCAAGTTCGCAGGTGCTAGCTGGAATAGTGACATAGAATATTGACCCTTCGAAGGCTTGCAGGCAATTGATGGGGAGCGTTCTCACTCAATAAATAGCCGATAGTGGTGTTAATATTTAGACACAAAAGTATGGAAAATATGTTTGCCTTAATATATCGATACCTACTCCATATTTTAAAAAACCGCTAATCCAGTCACAGCATATTATTAAAACCTTTATTTTAGTGTATTTAATGACATAGGTATAGAAATTGCAAGAAAACCCTAAAATATATTTTGAAAACAGAGATTATGTCTATACTATCATGTATCTATTTGGCATATAATCTACTATTCGTGTTATTTTTTTGAGGAAAGGAAGAATTGATAATTAGTGCATAAAATTTCAAACCATAAATGTTTCATTTGGGCATAGCGGCCTCTTAAGTAGATCTACTATTGGTTACATAAAATAAATATGAAATAAAAAATAAAGTGTAGTAGAGCTATTTCCTTTAAGATTATTTCTATGTAAGCTCAGTATCTTGAAAAAACCATTGTTTATTTATTTTGTTACGTAAAAGAAAATAATTGCATCCAGTGCACCTGTTCTATCTTCTTCCTCCTTTCGTTCTACCAAATCTGAACAGCAAATTTGATGTAAGAAGCGCAAAACAAAAATAGCATTTTGTTTATCCTTTTTCTCTCATTTCCCATTGGTTAGAAATAAAAAATATTCTTGAAATATGTACTAAATCACTTTCCTGCATACTTTTTATTTTTGACTGCGACCATGTCTAAATCATATTTGCTCAATGTCCTTTATTTGTTATTGGTTTGTTGATTGTTTCTGAAATGACCATATATATTTTTGGCCTAAAACAAATGTTTCGCATTGCATATTAGCTAATTATGCTTTAATCCATAACTAATGATGTAACTATAATGATACATTACTGAATATCTATAATGTCATACAACTATCTTATATTACAATACAAGATAGAATATATAATACTAAACAACCGAAGATCCTGAAGGATCTGGAAGGAAGGAACCTATAGTATAGATAATCCCATCTTTGGTTTAAAAATAAATTATTAAAGTTTCTATCTCCTTTTTTCCATTTGTTATTTTTCCTAGATTTTTTTATTTTTGGCGCTATAACTTTCTAGAATTCTTTTACTGTAGTTGTCGCTATCTCATTGAGATTAAATACACATATTTCATCAGTAGAGGCAGAATTTCGGTTAAGTAGATTTTCCAAGTTATTCTATAATTTGTGGACACTGGTTCTTTGACTGTTGTTGCCCTAACAATATGACATGACTGGCTATCCCAAACTAAGTCCGTTAGGTCTATTCCTCAGGGGTATTAGACAGTTTTTCCTACTATTTTATTTTCGTTTCAACATGTGAGCATTTTCAAGTTATTAAATTTTGGACACTAGTAGGGTATCTGTTGTTTGGATTGAATCCACAAAATAAAAGTGTTCATTATGTGAAATATTGTTTCAGAGCCCTCCTTTTTTGATCAACTGGGATAATTGGAGTAAATAGGCTTTAATCATCCATTCTCAGCAGTGTCCAAGTTCTTGATCTTCAAGTGAAACTTTTTCAGGATGAATACCAGCCATTTTAAAGGCTACATGTAAAGCTTTTCTTTTTAGGGTTCTGTTGTGAAAATATAATTTTGTTATATCTGTCAGTCTGTCCGTTTCTCTCCGTATTTGTCTGCCACAGCATTTTCTAGTTTTAGATCTGCAATCTTAATATGTTGCAAGATAAAAAAAATAATTTTCAATATACGTACCTCCTCATACACTTAAAATGGTTTGTGAATTTTATGTCTTGCTTATATCATTGAGTGGGATATCTTCGAAAAGGTCTTGTAAACGTAAACATTCATCATTTTCACTTTCTAGCCCCGTTTATGAAATAATTATTCAACCATGCATAAGTTTTGAGTGAAAAAATTTGATTAGAACTTTCAAATGACAAGTCACTGTATTCTATTATAATATGTAAGCATTATTAGTGTTGAATGTTTTTATAATTTTTTCAATGATACATTTAGTTGGGCTGTTCAAATTATGAGGTTAAAAGCTGGCTGACAAAGATATTTTGAATGTGCAGAGTTTCAGCTTTAAATTCATATAAAATTTAATCTGAAACCCTGAGATGAACCTGAGACGAAATATAATCAACTTCCTTTTTGGTCAGACTATATTATTTGCCAAGATATTACAAAGTCAGCTAAATTGTTTACGTTATACTCCACAAAATAAAACAAAAAATAAACTGTAACAGAACCATGTTAAAGTACAATTCCAATGAACACCGGAAACACTTTATACACAAAAGTGACCAAGATACATTGTGGCCGATAATTATTTCTTTAAAAGAAGGTTGATGAACTGTTCCTACATAATTAACTTATCTTGAAGATCATTGATGTGGTCATTTTTGTTGCAACTTCCCTCTCGATTAGGATCTTTTCTTACTACATGATACAAAAAATAAAAGAAACATGAGATATTTTCTTTAAATATTTATTTCCATATTTAATATGGACTGGCTAAATTAGATCACAAAGATACGGACAGGAAAGAACAATTGTCTTTGTGAGTTGAAAGTAACTTGAAGGAAGTAATTCTATATTTCATGTCACGATTTTCTTTGTCTCTGTAATTATTATAAATATAGAAGTTATAATAAAAATGTAATATAATAAAATTATCTAAAATTAAAATATTTAATTAAATGGAAGAGGATAAGTTCATTCTTTGCAATTTAAATTTGCAGGATGGTGAAATAGTTTAATTGAAAAAACATTAAGTTTTTTAATTGAAACCAAGTAGTTAAAAAATTATGACATTCACTTACTGCTATTATCAAATACAAAAATTATTTTCTACATCAATTAATGTAGATAGAAGTATATTGAAAAAAAAAACCAAGGCATGGCTGTGAGAACTTAGCCTATTCAATAAAACAATGAATTCCCCTATTTACTAAATTGTTATGTGAACAGGAAAAACATCCTTCCAGATTTTTATTTTCCAATAAGAGGAATAACATATTATTCAAACACAGAATTGCACTTATGTCCTTGATAGAAGATACCTGATAAACCTTGTGTTGTATTTCAAGTCAGGTTCATATGGTGATGTAGTAGAAGCTTACAAGTCATACGTTGATAAACATTTCAGTAAGGGTATTGTAATTATCTTTTATGGCTATACAGACACTTCAATAACTAAAGAAGAAATCCATAACTTACATTACAAGAAAAACATACCTGAAGTTCAACGTAATGGACGCATTTACGTTACTCTTGCTCAGTACGACTTTTGTATTTATTGATTTATACTAATTTTCTGAATTTATTACAGCATATTATTAGTAAGAGACTAAGGACAACGATTACAACCAAAAGTTGTATTCAGCATCAAATTCTTCATCTTCAACTTTTGTTTAAATGTTTATTTTATGTTTTAAATTCTTAATGAAATACAACTGTAAACATAAATATAGGCTGCTATTTTCCAAGATTGTGGCCTTAGCATAGTATGACGAGAGTATGTTTTTGTTATCTTGTTGATAAGTGTCCATTTTAAGAAAATATTTCCAGGTAAAGGGTTATTTTGATATAATATGACTGAAGTAATATTCATTTTGTTGAAGTTTTCATAAAATTGTGGTTATAAACTTGACACAGTATTCTGTTGTATCTAAATAAATAAATTATATCATAATTTTTAAAGATTCTTGAGTAATTGAGAGGGAATTATTATTTAGATTTGAAAAATCAGATTAAACGAAGCAATTCTTTATTTTTGCAACATTAAAGAGTACAACATTATTACAAATAACATAATACGTTATGAAGTTTAGCTTATTGAAAATAACAAGTGAAGTCAACCTCTACTATGTGCTAAAAGCCAATTCTTAAACAATAATATTCATTATAAATAAAAGATTATTTTTATTGACATTAGTTTAATGGTGTCTCAATTTTAAATGTATTTTTTTCCATTTTCTTACATATCTTTAGCAGACAGCAGAGGTTTAGCACATGAAAACAGTGACACCATTATGAATGATTATTCTGTTATATGATCACTATTCAACAAGTCGTCAGAACTTGTTACAAATTTCTATAACATATGTTAAACATAACCACATATTAATCAAATATAAAAAATACTGGCAAACCAAATATTTTGGCAAACTTTCTTTAACTTCTACCTTGTTCTATTTATACACATAAATATCTAAATATACACTTCAAATTAAACTTTTCTATTTTATTTATATCAATAAATACATGTGCTGATAAGCATTTATCTCCTGTATTAAGTGATTGAGAGATCTGTAATAAGACAATTTTTACGCATAGTCATATTTTTAATATATAAATATTTCAACATTGGTTACGACAATGCATTATTAAAGTACAGTGTACTTAAGAAATTAAGTAAATCATTAATGGTGAAATAGGTCAACTATATACAAAAAGGTCTTGAAGTTTAGAAATCCAATGCATAGAGATTTTAAGTGATAAATATTTAAACTTAAATAGTATGGGTATATTACTCTTAGGATCAAATTTTCATCCTGCTAAAGCCTATTCTTAATAAGGATGGTTATTACTTGGTTGACCTCTTTCCCCATTTGGTTGACATTTATTGATACTAAAATTATGTAGCTGCCTATACTATACAAATACAAAGAAAATTTACCAAGGTGCCTAACAAGTATTACAGATCTTTATTAATTGCTTGTTGATTTTTATAACAAATGCACATCAGTTGAGCTCTGGAAATATGGATTTTTTTATATTTTCAGAGGTATTAAATCTTAACACAAAAAAATCAATAACTCGAAAAAGTTTAACTTGACTATCTATTGTAACACCATTTAATGCATCATCAATAACTCTTGCCTATAATGTCATGCGGAGGAGATGACTGTACCATTCGATACAAAATTCAGACTATTACATATATTCTTAAAATAGTTGATATAAAAAATTCTAAAACAAAAAAATAAAGTGTGAGACTTAATTAAAATTGCACAGCCAAGGAAATTTACAAATTGATGTTTAAAGCCCACAAAAAATTAATAAAGGGCCAAGGTATTCACAGTATCGCTGGCAGTAAACACTTGTAACAAAAATTAGTTTTCTACAACATTATGAATACTGACAATATTTGCACTTTCTTACAGATTTATACAGTTCAATAAGCATTTATTGCGAAATCATTTATATTACTATTATTTACATTAAGCGTTTTTTTCTGTCATTATCTTATCCAAATTTGATTGTTTCTTGAAAAAATTATTAGTATTGCAGGAAAAAAGCCTATGTGTGTCGATAAATTCATGTAAATTATTTAATTACTTTTATAGCTATTGCACACATGCTAAAAATGTGTAAGAAGAAATGCATATCGATTTCCAATGTTTTTTCTATTACCCTAGTAAATAAAATTAATTTATTATTTCAGTGCTTGCTAACATATTGTTTTGGTTAATTTTCTATTTCAATGCAACAAAATACATTAACAATAAGATTGATTACATGCTACTGATAGAATATGGTGGAATGTTTTATATATGAGGTTTCGGGCGTGCGGGAAGGGGCGGTGGAGGCATTTGGCGGGCGGGTACCGGCGGTGGTTCAGGAGGTGGTGTGCCAGGCGGTGGGGGCGGAGGAGGAGCGCAGGCCGGAGGAGGTGCAGCGGCGGGTGGAGGGCGTGGCGGAGGTGCGCGCGCAGGGCTGGGTGGCGCAGGTGCGGGCCGCGTTGGCAATATTGGCACAGGTGGTCGCTCAGGTTGAGTCCGACGTGGTGTGGATGGTGCTGTAGGTGATTTACCACTCCCATAAAGAGGTACGGTATTGTTGCTACACAGTTCAATTTCTTGCTCAATAACGGATAACCATTCTGGAGTTTTAAGTGAAATATTGAGAAGAATGGAACATACTCGTAACTGTTTCTTTTCAGCAGCCGCAAGAGCATTCTGTCCTTCTCTGAAAGTGACCCAGAGGGAATTATCATCTACAAATCGGACCAACGTCACTTCACCTATCGATGCCAACTCCTGCAATATGGCGGCCATAGTATTATCATCAAAAGCTGATTCATCGGCCTCTGTCAAATCTGCAGGTTCGATTATTATAGTGGCATCAGGTGGACCAAGATCTTTAACCACATCATTGAATACAGACATACACCTATGAGGAATTACTTTCAAGACTTCGATGTCGATAATAGCTGTGACCGGTCTATGGTCACTCTGCTTCAGTTCTGCGCGACCATAATGCAGCAACTTGCCTGCTGCTAATTCAGATGCAGCCTCCGGTTCAATAGTGTGTTTTCGGCTCCTCCAAAGGATTCTATCAGTCCATGCGGGGGCTCTACACTTTTCACTTGTATCATAGTCATCGCTAAATAAATCATATTTGTAAGTAGGCGGGAAGGTAACTTCTCCCTCAAAACAGTTTTTGAATACGTTTCCTAATTCTTTTTGTTTAGTCAATTGATCCTGTTCAAAAACTCGGGTGAAATTTTGTTGCTGTATAAGAGAACGAATTTCATCTTTGTCTAAGTCGACACGATAGTTGAAATCACCACACCAAAACACATAATCATGAGAATTCAAAGACCTACCCATCGGGAATGCCACTTTTCTAGTAATTTCTGTGTAATCTGCATTCCTTTCATTAACTTGCGATTGACCAGCTGCAAAATGGGCACATACAAAGCACATAGATGTACCGTGATAAACAAGGCGAATAGCTGTAGCACCTTTGTTACCTGTTGCCCCTCCCAGTCCAGTCTTTACTGAATCTACAGCAACATCACGGATATATGGTACAATCTCAGGTCTGACAAAAATAAACAAACATACACCTACTAGTTGATGGCTGGATAGTAAAGTGTAGGGAATATCCCGAGATAGAACTTTTTCCAGTTCTTCTGCCCAAGCTTTTGCATTATCGGAGCTAGCTGCCATAATATTGCTGGCATTCAAGTCCACAATTTCTTCAAAACCAACAGCAAATATATCTGATGGCATTTCAACATTGGTCACTGTATTGACTAGAGACGAGTTTGGTGAATCTAAAAGCCAATCTGAGAGCGAAACATCTTTATATGCAACACTTCTAAAATGTTTGCCACCATTCACATTATAGGTTCCAATTGTAATTCTCGATGTTATAGGTTCTGTGTATTCATTGTATCGTCTGCACATTTCCCTCAATATAGGAGTTGAAGTATGATGAAGAATGGGCGGTAATAGAATACGGGTTCTGTCAGAGAGTTCAGAGTTCAAAGTCGACCCTAATAGAAGAATGTCGATAGCTTCTTGTTTAGAATTATCTAAAAGATTATTTTGAATAGTCCGAGCTGCTGACCGAGCACCATCTATTAATTTGGAACCACCTTGGATGGCACCAGTACCTGCATATATTTTTGATATTTCATTTCCATTGTTTACCCACATTTGTCTAAAAACTTCTTCAAATCGACTGACATTTTGTTTCTTATCGGCAATTTGCAGCAATAGTAACTGCACATTGAGCATTTCCAGTCCAATAAATGTTTGTATGCAATTAGTTCTATCAAGACAGTCTAGACAATTTGTCCTTATAACACCTTTTTGTATATTGTAAATGTCCTGACCTTTGGTGTTGAATATACCAATATCTTCATAATATTGTTCGACCAATTTCTTGAACTTGGCAAGACCTGCAGCAATTCCTCCCCGAACTTCTTGGTGATAATCAAATATAATTTCATTAATGTCATTATGCTGCGATTCACTTAAGTGTTTTTGAAAAGCGTTACTCAGGGTGGCTTCACCTTCACTACCTCCAATCAAGCTAGACCCTAGTAGGTTCACAATGGTAATGAGTCCGTAATTTTTCTTTAATTGTTGGAAGTGTTTATCAAAAGCACTCACAGAAGCACTAAAACCACGAGACATTTTCACTTTGTGGGATCCAACTTGAATTCCAGGTTGTTCCCAGAATATGGGGACAGACCCACGCGTTTGTACATAAGAACTCACTTCATCGTCGAGATATATAGCTTGTTCTGTCTCTACAAAGTTGGCGACATTGCCATCATCATTGGAGCCACGAACATTAAATCTGGTACCGGCACGTTCGCAACTTAATCTGGAAATTACCACAGCTCTTGCCTGCCGGTGCCCTACATAAATGGTGCGAATTTCAACCGAGCCGCACATGGTTTTTAGTAACCATTCTTCACAGGGTATTCCAAATCTAATAAGATGAATAAATAGCATTCTATTCCAAAAGAATCTATTATCGACGAGAACATTTTTACTTTTTCTTTGGGCGCACAGCGTCAAATCAAACAAAGCACTACTCGAACTGCTACTGCTCCACGAAAAGTAAAATGTTCCGGAATTCAGCAATTTTCTTACTTCGGACACTTTATCGTCATTTTGCGATTGGTAGAAGAGCGGTATGAATTGTGTTTGTGTAATGCGAAATACTTCATTATCAGAAATCTTACCTACGGAACAGCAGCCAGTTACGACCACTAAATATAAAAGGCAACTTTCTCCTGCATTTAACTGAAGTACACCTAGGCATCCATAAGCATCTGTCACCTTGGTATATTGCTTTCGTATGGTTTCAGATTCATGTGCAGTCAGCATTACAACAGCCTGAGATTCGAATAGAAGAGCAGTATCTTTGTATCTGTGTTGTAATAATACACTGTAGGGATTTGGGGGGGCAGATTTCTCCGATACTTTAAATCCTTTTGACATGGCCATGTTGAGTAAAATCTAGCAACATGAAATCAGATGGAACCACGACAACGTATCAATTTAGAATTTACCACCCCCATATATGACTAAATTTTATAACTGTTGATAAGATACTATCTCCTCTGACGTTCGTTTACATTACTAGCAAGTAGTTTTGACAGCTGTCCAATTCGTTTGCTTTATGGTTCGTAAAATCAATAATACCGTGGTAAGGAAATTAAATGTAGGGAATCAATATAACTTTTATCACATATATGTCCCTTATAATTCTTTATAATTGTTGTATTTACTAGCCTTAACTAACAAGAACGTTTAATATTATTAATGGTTGTAAAATATTTTTTTTAATTTTATTTTTTTAATTACAATATTTAATTCGAATTGATGAAAAATTGAATGTAAACGTATATTATTACTCAATGATGTTTTCTTCGAGTGCATAGTAGAAAGAATCTTGAATACTTTTGTTGTGTTAAAATACAACATTAATGTATATTACAATGTTAAAATTTGAAATAAAATCATTAATTTAATAGCCAAGGAAAAATAAACATTGTTAAAATAAATATATTTGAAAAAAAATTAATAACTATAAGAAGTTTGTTGTTTTTAAATTTGTTTAGCATAAGAAATCATATTACTGTACTTACAATACTTTTGTAAGGATGGAAGTATCAAGTAGTAATAGATGTAAAATATGAAGTTAATTAGGATAAAATTTCAATTATGTTCATTTGATGTGCCGCTTTTCTATATATTTTCGGAACCACTAGTACATAATCATTTCGAAATATTTTATAATTCAATATGTAATTATATTAACTATAATTGCAAACCTAGGAAACATACTAATTACAATTCTATTGGCGATTGAAATAATCCTTAGCCATGAAAATAAAGTTAACGTAATATAAAGGTATGACATAATAATTTACTATAACGTTATTGGCTTTGATATATTCTTTAGAATTTTATTTAAAAGCAAATAAAGTTTTGGAATTATTTTCGATAAAAGCGAGGTTGACATTTCAAATAATAATATAAAATATAGGTGTCCCCAGTCGATAGAGATCTTAAAGTTAATGAGAGCCCTTTGGTGGTATATTGCTATTATTGGGAATATTTTTTGTAAATTGTATTAAAAGTTAAGAATACCGTGTATAAAAAATTACGCTACATTTGATTCAGAATGAGGTCAGAAAACATTTGCCGGCAGTCTCTTTGTAGACAAATATTTCAGGCTAATAACACCTTTTTCGCACATATCTCGGATAAAGTGGTGCCTTACGTCAACATGTTTTTTTCGAATGATCATTTCTTGTGTGAGCAAGATTTAAGGCACCTTGGTTATCATTGAGCAATGTTATAACCTTGCATTCCATCCCCACATTTCTCAATACATATCTTCCTTAGTGGCTTAAGAAATCACCATATATTCAGCTTAGCTGTTAGAGAAAGCGACAGTTCTCTGTTTACGTACCTCCCAACTTACCCGAGCACCAGCCAAAATAAATGCTACCCGGAGCGTGACCTATGATCTATAGCATTTGTACCCAGCCAGCATCAACCACACCAAACAATGATAAACCAGTCCTTTCATACCTTAACCCATAATTAGAGGTACCTTTTAAATATCTTAACACATGTTTCGCCGCCTTTCAATGCTGAACATCATAATTAGTATTAAATTGACTGAGGTAGAAACAGATAAATATATTAACGCACCAATCAAATTTTGGTATGGTAACTGCCTCATAACATCTTTCTTTTTCTCTTTAGGCTTCTCTAGCTTGACAAGACCATCGATCGGAGTCATCACAGGCTTACACTCACTCATACCATATCGATCTAAAATCTTTTCAATATACAATCGTTGATTTAAATATACTCTGTTTTCTTTATCTTTTTCAAACTCAATACCTAAGCAAGTACTAATTCTCCCAGGTCTTTCATATCAAACGCATTCATCAATTCTTTTTTCAAATCATTCATCTATCCATTATCATTCATTGCTAATATTATATCATCTACATATATAGCAATTAACATCATTTTGTGACACAAATACACATGGATCTTGAGGCACTGACTCAAAACCTATCAGTTTTAACGTACTGGGGATGATATCTCGTAAAAATCCTCCCCGGTCGTTCAGAACAACTCTAGAGGTTGCTAGGAACCAGACGAACTTTATTTCCTGTAATTTTACTTGTCAATACCAATCTGTTCCCAATCACTCTTCAATCATGTGGTCATGGCACTATATTCCACATTTCATTTTTTAGTTGAACTAGATATTCATCTTCTAGCGCGTTTCTCCAATCTGCTGAATCATCCGTTCTTTCAGCTTCTTGCCAAGAGATTGGATTAACTGTTGCCATGCCTACTGACATTTTAACTTTCGATTCTTCATCTTATGTATCACCTTCTGTCATTGCTCTATCATCCTTCTGGTACTGATATTCCTTTTGGGGTCTCCTTTACAGACCTATACGTATATCTTCTAATCTTGGTCTCTCTTAGTCTTGGTCTCCCTCTTTCTTTTTTTACAGGTTCTATTATTCTTTTCTGTGATGCTATTGAATTTCTTTTTCTTGTTAATCTATCATTTGTTTCAGTTTCTAAATTTTCATGTACATTCTCAAGCGATTTTCTCACTTTAGATTCACTTCTTGTAGCTTTTATATATTTATAATTTTATATATCTGTACTCCTTTGCTTTCTCTTCATTAAGATGTTGTTCATTCGGATCTATACATATTCTTTTATCTTCTTCATCTTCACTGCCAAGGATCTCCTTGATTTTCTTCGTAGTAAGCTTTTATTCCGAATATATTCATATAAATTACTGTAGGCTTCTTCCCTTTCCATACAGTGTAAGGTATTTCACCTTTCAATGCAATAGTAGGATATTGGTTTCTTGTAAAATTAGCAGTATTTAAAGCTTCAGCCCAAAAACCTGGATGGCTTCCAGCTCGACGCATCATGCATCGCGCCATCTCAATTAGCGTTCTATTTTTTCTTTCGGAAACACTATTTCGCTAGAGTGTGTAGGGTTCAGTTAATCTTCGTGTAATTTCTTCTTTCGTCGAGAAATCTTCAAATTCTTTATTTACATACTCTCTTCGGTTATCTGATTGCAAATCCATTATTTTCTTTCCTCTGTACTTCTCCACATATACTTTGTATTTTTTAAATACTTTAAAACGTCACTTTTGTTAGCGACAAAATAAACTTTATACCAGCGAGATTTATCGTCGATAAAAGTAACAAAATATTTTCACTTGCCAAATGACTTGTGTCTCATGGTGCCACACATATCTATGTGTACTATCTCTAATAAATCATTCGTGCGATTTTCACTACCTTTAGGAAATGGTTTATATGTAAATTTTTGACTTATATATATATATATATATCAGACTTTGACAATTTTTCACTGTCATTGAACTTCAGACCATGTACTAGGTTATTCTTAGTAATAGTATTGAGGTCGCGTTCATTAATGTATCCCAAGCGCTCATGCCACATGCCACAAGAAGCCAACTGACTTCTTCATCACTTCAACATTATTGCAATACTTTTGACCCAATCTTACATGATACAAATTATCTACACGGTCCGTCCTTATATGAACTTTTTTGTTCTCATCAATAACAACAGCGTCATTCTTTGTAAAATGAACCTCAAATCCATTATCAGTCATTTTTAATACTGATAAAAGGTATGTTCGCAAGTCTGGCGCGTAGAACACCTTTTGAATGACTTGGCGTTTCTCACAACCTGTATCAACTGAAATACTGACTTTGCCTATCCCGGTTATTTGCGTACTCTCGTTGTTTGCCAAATTTAATTCATTTTCCAGTCGCAAAAATTCTTGTATCATTTACTCATCTCATTGCACATAAGTCCCGTGCATCCACTGTGGATACACCAAATAGAATTAATCTGTTCACCGGTGCGAGCCTCTTTAGTCGTGCTA
Source organism: Druceiella hillmani (assembly GCA_039881145.1). NCBI lineage: Eukaryota > Metazoa > Arthropoda > Insecta > Lepidoptera > Hepialidae > Druceiella > Druceiella hillmani. The sequence continues at coordinate 3,486,968 of JAYKKI010000096.1, read as the reverse complement.
AACATTGTCGTATATCTTTGCCGCTCAGAACTACAGCGTTCTGGTTGCTTTGCGTTTTGCTTAGACTTGTTTAGAGTTTTAATTTTACATTCTCTTGCAGTATGTCCCCGACGACTACAACGATAGCATTCTACTTGGCTCTTATTGTTGTATAAAGTGTGATCGTGCGTAACGTTCTTCTGATGCGCTTTGTTTATGCGTTTGACAAACTTAGCAATAAAAATCTGCAATATGCTTCCGGAGATGATCTTCTTTCTTTATGTGCGTCAGATTCATATCTGTGTCGAGGCTCATATCGGCTCATATCTTTTTCGATTTATCCGATACTGCCTTCCCGTCCATTTTCACCCAATCGGAATACTTATGATCGATACGAGCCGATTTCGGTATAGTACCCGATACGAAATACCCAAATCATTTTTCTTCAAAATAGCTCTCATGTGAATCTTCCACGTATCATAGTTATCTGCAGTCAATGGGTCAATTTAGATAGAAGCAGCCATAATAATGTTTTTTACACACTAACTATCTATAAGCGATGAAATTAAAAAACGACGTGAAGCGTAAACAACTTGGGCGAGTCCACTTTTTAATACGCAACAACTATGTAAAGGCGTGGAACGGGCGAGTCCATTATTTTGCTTATGCAATTCACCACAGTTTTTCACTATATTTACTGTTCAAAAAAATCACGGAATCAATTGTATATTGTTGTCAGGGCCAAAAACCTATTAGGACATAAATAAAGACATAAGTATTAATCACTTATTTCCTCGTTTATTAATTAAAATATAGATTGACAATTTGTTCGCGACTAGCGACACTAGTCATAGCTTGCGACTAACGTTTTTCTTTTTACTTAATATATGTGTTCGCGTTAACACTAGCTCACGGCCTTTCGTACATCTTAACAATAAGTAATAGCAGTAGTTTTTATTGAAGCTACCGAACATTAGTGTTGATTTGTGATGGTGCAATAAACCAGTTAAATACTAAGATGGTGACATAATTCCTATAATCAGGACCCGTATCGTAATAGTTGCGCCGGTCTCGCTGTTAATTGACTAGGTTTCAGAGTTATTTTTCTATTGAGAAAATATTGAAGTGAGTCTACTTAAGATGTTTATTAATTATCTATTCATAATATATCAAGTTTATTCCATTAAATACGTTATATAAAGTTGATTAGCAAAATAATTTAAATATATTTTAGTTTCAGAATGAGTTTGTTAGCTCCTGCTGAGGTAATCTAATACTGGTATGATTGGAGTTGAATTTTGCATTTAACAATTTAAGCATAAAAAGAGAAAATGTATCTTTCACAGGACCTACAAATATCATATGGCTAAGATTATCCTCCTCCGTCTAAAATAATATATGAGCGCCTTATTTTTCCATTCTTAGCTGTTTTTAAACGATAATTGATTGCATATTTGTGATGGAGAATAAAGATAATGATTGATTATTTGTGATGGAGAATAAAGATAATAAACAAACTCTACTTGTAAGTCATTTATGATTGCTGTCATTTTAGGCATTTCAGGTTGAACTCAAGCCTTGGTTTCAGATATGGTATCAAGAAGGCCTAATCATGCTGTAACTTTAGAGTAATAAATTGTGAGTTCCACCACACTTCAGACATATAGCATAAAATGGTCATACAAATGATCAAGATATTGCGCGGGGAATGTTCAAGTTACCCTGTCATCAGGCAAGTAATTGTCATGTCCAATATGAGTGTTCCAGGATAATTTTATAAGGTTCTCATACTAAAAGAAAACGAACTCCACTTGAAAAAAAAGATCTTCTCTTTAAATCCTTTAGATCGCCCCCTCCACACCGAATGGGAGAGTCCTCAATTTACAATGCTGGATTGGGGGGGGGGGAGGAGTCCAAATTGTTTTATTTTTGCATGTTCTTTAAATTTTCCTTGGTTTATTTATAAATGATTAAGATATAAATTCCAATTTCTTATTAATAGTAGCCCATAATCTTTTCAGCATTAGCTTATAACCCTTTTAGTAGATGTCAATAAATCCATTCTAGAAGTAATAATACAATATATAACATTAAAATCTTGGATTTTGTAAATAAATATATGTATGTATCTCAATTTTTATGTATGTATACGTATATTCCTTTCTTTTGTGCTCGTTTATATATTGTAGTTGTAATTGTATAACAAAATTGCATTACTATAGATGAACTTTAATTTAATAAGAATCTGTCCTTTGTAACGCTAAAAATGTCGTAAGACAGAAAGAGATAAAGACAGTCGCTCTATGGGTCGAAATCAATTGAATGTCTCCATTTGGAGTATATACCGTCATAATTTCATTAACAGATAAAAATTTCATTAATAGTTAAAGATCACCATGTCCGGAATTCGAAAGACAAAAAAAGAATTCCACTGATAGAATTTGTCCGGAGAAAGAGAAATAAAGATCGAATTTGAAATGTCGGAAAAAGACATATCCTATGTAGAAGCGTCCAAAATGGTCCTTTCTGCAAGAAAATCATACGCCTCATTTGCAGCTCAACCCCGCCCCCCCCCTAAATTCTTCCTTCTCCAACTTCTTCTCAAAATTTGTTCTCTCGGTCTCGTCCTGCCAATTCTTTTCACAAAAAATAGTCACTCTGAAATCTCGAACCTACTCTTCGATAAGTTTCAACCAGAGCTATGGCCGCTCGGCTCTAGAACAAGCCTGGGAAGATTTGAAAATTCCTCAACCTGAAAATGGTTGCGGCTTTAGTTGACAACCTTTAGTTAATACTCCTTCTTTTATGAGTATTATTCAATTTCTATTGATCACTTTAGTCAAAATCCTGAGTTCCGCCAATCAAATAGCGATCCAAGGTTGCCTCCTCTATTCTTACCTCTCTTCAATCCCTTATTTATAAATGCCAATAGTGGCGAGGGTCTTGCAATGGAATAGTAGCAGTGGTTATCTTGGTTGAATCCAGGATTCCATTTTAAAGTCCGAGGCTATGCCTGTCTACGGCATGACAGAGCGGATGGCAAGGGCGGACCTGCCTATTACTTGACAAATATCTTCCTTTCTCCCAGTTTTCTCTTGGCTCCAGCAGTTGTCAATTTAATGTTGTTGCTGCGAGAGTTAAAGATAACACCATCCTCTCTATATATGTCCCCCTTCCAACATTTCCCTTAGCATTAGAACTACGGGATATTTTAACTTCTATTCCTGACCAATATATTTTTCTTAAGGATTTTGATGCTCTTTACCCGTCTTGGGGTACCACTCGAAACAGCCTCCTAGAGGTCTCCTTGGTGGAACACCAAGACGACTTTAGCCCGTGTTTACTGAATGACGGTTCTCCAACACGAGTTTCTGTCTCATTTCAGAACCTGAGCTCAGGAGATATCTCCCTTTGCTCCACATCCTTGGCATCCTTAGCTTCCTGGGATATTCTATCTGAGTCTTTTGGAAGCGATTATTTCCCGATTTTTTTCCATCGTTTAAATTTAAATATTGAAAAAAAATCCTATCTCAACAATACAACCTACATAGCAATTTCCTCAATGTCAAAGTGTGTTCCGTCCCTCCAGTGGACCTGATAGCAGTGCCAGCTATGACCAATTTGTAAGAGACCTGTCCGCTCGAAATTTTATCCCACTTGAGAGATTTAACTACCACAACAGATCCTCTCCCCCTTGGTGGGATAGAGACTGCTCTGTGGCGGTTAAAATCCGCCAAGAGGCTGAAGCGATATGTAAATCTAATATGTCGGAAGCAAAGTTCCTCTTGTTTCGTAAGAACCAAGCACAGACTAAACGAATTCTCCATAAAAAAAGAGGAAAGATTCCGGCCTTCCGGAAGAAATTCTGTCACTCCCTCTCTTCTTCTACTCCCTCTCTCCTTCTACTCCCTCTTGTATCGTCTGGTCTAAAATAAAACGTTTTCGGTCTATTTTTCAACATGATCTTCTCAAATCTATACACGGGAATTGGGTAGACCAATTTTTAAATAAGCTTGCTCCCCCATCCGTCACAAATTTAGAGGAATTACCTTTTAGATATAATTTTACTAGCACTAACCATTTTTCAGAAGGAGATTTCTCCGTAAACGAGTTGGATTTCACTTTGTGACATCGTAGGGACTCTTCCCCTGGCGTTGACAGAATGTCATATTCAATGGTGAAAAATACTTTGCCATCTACCCGTTGGTATCTTCTATCACGCATGAACTATATGTACAAATCAGGCTATATTCTAAAGACATGGAAAACTTAAATTATAACTCCCATTCTCAAATCTCACAAAGATACCAATCTAGGTTCAACGCTCTTTCTCCTGTTTTAGCAAAGATTACGGAACACCCAATTGAGAATCAATTATAATGGTGTATAGAACACCATTCCAGTTTTTCCAAACAAGCAATTTGGCTTCAGAACAGCTAAAAGAACGATGGACAATTTCAGCGTCCTAACCACTAACATCAAACTTGCCTTCTCTCGACAAGAGTTCCCCGTCGCTGTTTTTTAGATCTTTCTTCAGCCTACGATAACATAAACTTTCCAATCCTCAAGAAAATTCTTTATGATCTTGAGATCCCGATCAAAACTACAAATTTCCTCCTCAATTTTCTAATTAGAAAGATCAATCATTTTCAAATTAGAAAGATCAATCATTCTCAGATCCTACGGATCCTGTCCCTTAAAAATAATTATATGGACTTCCACAAATTATATGATCTTGGACGGGGATCCATGTTTCTCTATTAATTTCATTGAATATCTCCTTTCCTTGACTCGTTCTTGGGTAACATCTCACTGGCAGAGGGCGTGGGAAAGATCATCCAATATCAAATCTTTTATACCCTAAAAACCTTGATTTTCAAAATTCACTTTTTCTCGAAAGGAATTCCATTCAAGGATTAATAATGTATAAGAAAGAACGACATCAAAATATATAATCTTTCATATACAAACAATTTATATTATTATATTTGTTTGTTTGTGTATTTATATATGTTTATTTCATGCTCCTCTGTATATTGTAATTTATTTTTTTTCCTTTTATTTAACTGTAGTGAACCTTTTACTTAACGAACGAACGCCACGCTATATAATGAAAGATAAAGATAAGATACACCCGGAGAGAACGAACGCCATATAATAAAAGAGAAAGATAAGACGCATCCAATTTTGATGAGTCAAGTGGTTGTAAGTCAGTATACAAGTTCATTTTTTTTCTCGGAGGTTCGAGTTTTGAAGAAGATAGATTCAAAACTGTCTAATACTTTTGAATCTATCTTCTTCATAAGAATACTGGTAAAAAATCGATCATTAAACTCTTTTTCCACTCTGATAACTTCGATATATCTCATCTTAAACTTTTCTTTATCTTCATTCATTGTGTAATTTCCCCCAACGGCGTCCGCGATTTTGTAATGTGGAAAAAAGCTCTTATGATCTAGTTCATGAACTCTATATGGATTTCCTGTTTTTTTGCCGTTCTTATCAGTGTAATGCATTGATCCGCTAAGTAAAAAGGTGCAGATTTCAGGGATTTTTTAAATATTACTCTCAATAGTGGAATGATCTGAATCTTTCTCAATTTGTGAGTGACCTTTTATAAGAAATTTGTGGGTGATAGACTTTAAACTTTCTAACTTTGTTACAGTATAGATTTACATCGTAATCATAACTTTGTTTTTTTGCTGACCATAGCAGTTGTCGCTGTACAATATTACTTCAAAATCTTTTTTAGTTTTTGTTTGTAAATTTCTTAAACATTAAAACGCACGACCCTATTTCATTGACACCTCTTAAACTTTCCCCTTCATGCCAGACGTAGCAATTTACGTCTTTGGTTCTAAGTTCGTAAGTAGTAAAGTTCAGAACATTAAGTTTTGATATACAACAAAAATTAGAAACATCACTTTTGGGCCCGGCATTGTGGCTTGCAAGTCATAAACGGCAGTTAAACATTTTCTTTATCCAGATCTTTTTCTTTTCTTCTTAAATATTTTTCTTCGAGTTGAGAGTCATATATGGTTTTTAACTGATCTTTACCTTCTGCCTTGTTATAAGCTGGGCAATTCTCACATTGGTCCTTTTTAAGAGTCCAAAAAGAAATAGTGTACTCTTTATTAAATAAGTTATAGTATATTTGATAACTAGCGTGAGGAGCGTTTTCCAACTGACAATTTGTAATATAGTCCCTATGTAATTGTGCAATAGAGAAACCTCCTTCAATGTATTTCCGGCTCGTATTAGCTCGACAATAATGACTTTCAATTCTAGGTATGGAGTCGATGTTTTTAATCCTATCAGTAATTGCAGTATCAATTTTCCATGCTTCCCTCTTTTATCATCTTTTGAGAAAACCTTCAAATATAAGAAAATTTCTTAATAGTTTTATTTTATTTTTTATCAATTATTCCGGCATAGCTTTTCTTTTTCTCCCTGTTTTTGTTTTCTCTTTTTCGTCTTCAACTGTATATTTTGTATGTACTTGGTTTGGTTTTCATTTATTGCTGTAGTTTCTCCTTCTGAAAACAATGATAATGCAAGGAAATATTTAGATCCGATTCCGATGTTGTACAATTGCACGAAGTCTTTGGACCGTCAGAAAGTAGAACGTTAGTAATTTCTTCCGATTCTAAATCACTTACCGCAAATTCAGTCGTTCTTCTCGGCCCAGGTTGATGTAAATTCAGAAATGAGTTGTGGCTAATAGAATTAACATTGTCGTTTAAATTAATCAAAGGAGTGCGTATCGAATTTAATTTATTTAGTGGTGGATCAAGGTTGATAGTCTCACATAGGTTAGATGTGGATGGTTCGTTTGCCAGATCTCTATTCATTGCCAGATCTCTAGTCGATGTCAGGATGATTCGTTTGCCATAGCTCTGGCTCTGAATTAGCTTCATGGATTCAGACACATTTGATATTTAAAGTATGACAAGTAGATTTTATTGGATTTTAAAGGAAGAGAATTATAGGCCACTGGATTCTCTTCGTCTCCTTTATCTGAAAAAGTTATATTTAAAATATTCTCACCGCGCTTCATTCTGAAATTAATAAATGTTTTCATAATATTTAAATAAATCGTTTAAACAAAATTACAATTAAAATTACTAAACACTGTCACATTTTACCATTTTATTAATCAAAATGAGTATTAAAATACATTGTCATTAAATGTGTGTGTGTGTGTTTGTGTGTGTGTGTGTGTGCGTGCGTGCGTGCGTGTGTGTACACATTAATCTACAAAATTGGTACTTTTGCCAATAATTTATTATTTTTTTGTTAACATAAAAAGAAAGCAATTATCATAGTATTCTAAAGTAAAAAGAGAGATTAAAAAGCCCGTTATATAAATTTGAAAATAATCTTACTAAAGAAATTGAAAATACGAAGAAAATTTAATTTTAAACAATATCCGTCCGCATTTTCAGGAAATCAAAAACCGCAAAAATAAATGAATGTAGCATTTGTTTCTTTCACGCGTCTCCCTAATCCTAAAAACAATGATTATATATGCAATAGGTAAAATATTCTAAAATTGAATTCGATAACGGAAATTTCAAATATTAGAATAAATTCTCCAACGACATCTCCGAAGTGTCTATTTTTTTTACTATTTAAAGTTTACTTTTTTAAGTATCAAGCAATTAAAATGTTTTAAATTTGGTGAACAATTTTATGAGGTGACAACACCAACGAAAATGGCGCCCTTCTGTTAATAATAATCAATTTCGATATTTTAAAAATGCATTGTAAATTGAAAATTAAATTAAGTAATAGTATTTACGTGTGAAAAGTAATTCCCATTTGTTTCCTTTGCAGTGCAGTGATATTTTTGCAGGTAAGAATAGCATAAGCCGGCATTTTAAGAAATGTTGACATATAAACTACACGACCGTTCAGAGCTATGTCATAAATTACACTGACAGCGTCGCGCGTATTCTCGCCTTCTGGAGTACTTATTATTCTAAGGAGACTTATTATTTTAACTAATTATTCTAAAAATTACATCTATAAGCAGTACACAAACAAATTCAGTTCTATATTAAAGAATAAACGTACTTTGTCTTCAAATATTTCTTACCTTTTGTGTACGTATCCACACACACTACTTTGAGAAATGTAATTTTTCTATAAGAACGCGCTTGTGCTTCGTTATATGGATGGGTCGTAAATGGCAGCGTAACGTTTTTCTACAATCAAAACGGCCGATGATCAGAGAGTGCAAAAATGACATTTGCGACATCTCTTGGACTTAACATGTAATTTTATAAAGTTTCTCTTTTCCATATAAAATATAATAGATATAAATATGATAGACTCGCCAAATAACTTATTTTCCAAAAATGTTGAACAATGCCACTTTTCTATTTAAGCGACGATATAGTGACTATAGATATATTTTTAATAGTGCTTACATCTACCGATAAGAAAATATGAAGAATCATCGAAACAAACTTCGATGAAGCTATTACTAAACACAATATGCATTGTTTTTAATAATTATAAACGCTATATATCACTCGAGGGAAAGTACAATTAATAACAAACTCGTATACCGTTAGTATTATTAATTACAGTTTATCGTCATCAATACACTATTTCCGCATTCTCAACAGTCGTATCGACGTTAATCTCAAACCTTGCAATATTTACCGAGGTTACTACGTTTCTAATACTGAACAACTTTTGTGTTACATCTTCTAGTAATTCGCCAACAAAACTTCAACTGTGCTGATCTATTATTGAGATGAGTTGATAAGTTTGTATGGAGAAATGTACTTTTTTTGCAATTTTTGAAATGTCATAGAATAGACGTTATTTAATGTTACCAATATAAAAAACTTCGTAGATAACGCCAGGTTTGAGATCAATAAGGTTGTCCAGTGCTGCATGAAATCTCTTCTGGTAGTGAATAGTTTTACCTATACCCACCACGGCAAGCAGCTGGATTAGTGGTTCCAGAATGATGACGATAGTTACTTATTCTATTAAAACTGCTTTAAAAATTTTCAAAGTGAAAGACGGATTTCAAAAAAAATATTCGTACGATTCACACAAATTCCAATAGTTTAAAATAAATAACCACCAGTAACTTACGGTAACTTAAGATATGCTAAGGTAAGGTAATTTAAGGTACCGTACTAAAAAGTAAGTTACGGTAGGGTAAGGTTAAATAAGGTAAAGTTAAGGTAAGGTATGGTTTTAAGGTAAGACACGGTAAGTTACGGTAAGCAAGAAATTAACCAGCCTTCATTGCTAACGCCATTATATGGAATGTCCGAAATAAGAGATCTTTAAATAAAACACATTTATTGTAAACATTTTGGACGTTTTCAGTTTTTGGCACTGAAGCTTTTTTACAATCATGATGTAATCAATTTTTTAAATAGAAGTGTATGATTGTCTTAATAATTAAAAGTAAACGATTATTTAACATACAATTATCATAAACAAAAGATAATGATAAATGTTTATACCGTATGTTATTGGGTTGTCCGATTTTACTTACTCCATTGATTTTTAGATATTGACGAAAAACTTTTTCTGTATGTTTAGAAATGCGTACAAGATTATTTGAAGCTTTAGTCGGACCTCCTTTATGTTTAATTCAAATCAAATAATTTTTATTTGCGTCATACGTGCTTCATCTTTTCTGCCATGTAGCCATCTAAGTACGAAATAATATTTTCACTGTATTTGGGGAGGCAGTTCGGGTTTGGAATGTAATCGCGATCAAACTTTTCAATTTTTTAATCGCTAAAACCAAAATGTTTAATTTCGTCTGGATATTTTTTTAGAAAGAAAGCTCCTCACAATTTCCTCAAGTGCATAGATATAATCTGGTGATCCGTGTCCATATCGCAATATGCTCACTTTTCATTTTCGTGAAGCACTTGAGTAATTGTTTCTAAATCGGCATTCTTCATTCGAGAATATTTTCGTTGCATATTTATCAATTTTCTACCATGTCTTTAAACTGGTCTTCTAATTTAGTCATGGAAGAGAACAATAAATGTTTAGATTCATTGTGTCTATGGGAGGTTTTTGGCTTCTGTGAAATCAAATTACATAAATCTTAGTACCTCCTAATTTTTCGTAGTAGTCGATATAGATGTAAATACGTTATCGTCACCAAATTTCGCCATAAATTTTATTTTTCTAGATAATTTCTTAAATAATAATCGTAATAAATAATTTATTTAACTATGGTAACATTAGATTTGCTTGGACTTAGGTTTATAAGAAATAGATTTAACATGTTGATTGGAGTACAAATGACTTATTATGTATCAGTCCCATACAAATGTGGTCAGATCACAATAGTATGAAGTATCAAAAGCAGCCCGTTGGCTTTTATTTTTAATTAGTTTTTTCGTCGTCAAAACATTAAAATATATTATGTGGCAGTAAGAAGGAAAATGAAATATTCTATTTCCATATTTTTTGTTATATTTTTTTATGAGTTGACATCATTAACTCACGAAAAATTTAAAAGTAAGAGGCACGAATGTTTATCAACATGAATATTTGAAAATTAACATACTATTTTCTTCCTATTTATGAAGTTTTGGACGAGTTACATATACGTGGGTTATAATTTATTGCTATACATGTTTATGTTTACTTACTGATAAAGGTTGATTTGAAAATATTGTCTGCATTGTCTACAAATGTAGAATTTTTCGTCCATATCCCTTGCTTGTGTGATGTGCAGGATTCCAATTGTCACATTTTCTTACATTTTTTATCCATGCCAATTCGGGATTAGTGGGAAATCTGTTTGAAACTGGAAAATGTCAAAAGAACATTATCAACGTTATGACCTAATAGTCTGATCACAACGCTTCAAAGTATCAAAGGTGACCCGGTTGGTACTGTTTTTGATAGTTAAAAATATGAACAGAAACATACTTGAAAATTTACGTTAAAAACTATATTTGCACTTCCAATGATACAATTTTTGTGGATTTTAAACTTAAATTTATCAAAGTTTTAACTCTACTTTTGAGCTCTTTTAAAGGTTTTTTTCTTTTAATATTGCAGTGTGCAATAACATATTTTATTGGGCGCTGTAATTTAATAAATCATAGTTAAATAAGATGATTATTTTCTAGGAAATGATAGAAAATACGACCAAAAATCGCCCGGAAAGATCGTTATAGTGTGGGGTCAGTTCGTCACAATGTCGTATTTACAATGTCATATTTATATTTCATCTAAGTAATAGGAGGAAAGATTCTCAGATTCCCAATATCTTCATTGCCATATTCGGGGTTAGATCGATTAAAAAAAAGTATATACATTAATTATTTACCAACTCTAGAACAAAGTGTGGAGTTAGTCACTTTATAAGACGAAATGAACCCAACTTTGAACAAAGTCTCGGTCTTCCAACCGAAAGGTTCGGATAGACATGTGTGACGCAATTATAATTAGTGATAATGCCTTTTTTGTGTTGTGTAATAATAATAAAAAAACAGTTATTTAAATCTCTAATATACTTATTACAACACAATACAAAATTAAGAAATAATGTTTAAGATAATTTTATGCTAATTATAATGAATGCCAAATACGCAAAATAAGTAATACAGTAAGGTTAAAAAAATGGAAAAATGAGATTTCATTGTATATTATAAGCTTTAGAATTAAATTTAAAATTGACTTCTACCCTTCTACTATAAGTTGGTTGACGTAAAACAGTAGTTATATCTTCGTCATAAACCGGTGCTATGTCTTCAAATGATCAACGGAATCTGAAGAAAAGTGACTATTGCTTTTCTTCCTTCATACATTTTTAAAGTACGCCCAACAAAGTGCTTCATGGCTTTTTGTGCAAAATTTCACTAAAATCCAATTATCGACTTCCGTTAGTCGTTGGAAGTTTTATATTGAAGATGAGGATCAAAATCTTTATGGTCTTCCGCTGCATCGCATATTGCGTCAAAATCAATTTCTTCGAAAAGGAAATCTTCTATGGATGAATCGGAATCTTGATGTAATTGATCTTCTGGTATGTTTAAATCACTATTAGTACTAGGACTGAGCGATCTATTCTTTCTTTTATTATTTTATTCTTGGGCTTTCATTCATTTGTATTTTTGCTAGCCATTTTTCTGGTCTGTCTTCTTATTTTTATCTTGTCATTGTCTATAACTGTAGGAAAATCAGATAGTAGATTATTTATAGGAGCAGAAAAACGTATAATTTTATAAGAAATTTCATTTTTAAAGTCAATGTCAGTAGATCTTGAATCATATGCTGAACTTTTTCAATGATATCCTTTTTCTGAATTTGTAGTCTCTCATCGTGTTTCGGCCTTGAATCATATTGCAGAAGTGCCTTCTGTAATATCAGTGGCCTGAGTTTGTAGTCTCTCTTCAGTCTTCTCTGGGTTCTCTTTTTAATGAATTTGCATCAAATTTGTCGTTACCTATGACATTTTCTTAAATCTGTTTTCAATTACCGATGGTTGTAATTCCCTAAATGCACTAGCTATACTAACACCGTATTCTATTTTGTATCGTGCTGTAGCAATAATCATTCTCTGTCATGCTATGAGATTTTCATGCCTGGTACTTTAGGGACTTCATAACGGACAAGTCAAGCGGTTGGAGAAGATGGTTTGAGTGTGGAGCCTCTCCTATTAATTGAATATCATTATGAGTATTTCTATTCATAATAATATTCCATTATAGTCCGTAATAAAATACAAGGATAGGTCGGGCATCCTCCATTGACTTCAAAAAAACTTTTGCAAAATAATTTCTAAAAACGTCCTCTCCATCTGGCCATTTTTAGTTGCCGCATAATTAGTTTCGTCATTTGTCCTCGATGTCCAGTCATCCTAAATATATTCCTCCATGTAACAATCTTCACCTGGTAAATGATTCTTAAAAGGTTTTTAATATTATTATTTTTAACGTAATCTCCCACTAACTTCATTACTTCTTTTCTGTTTAAACCAAAACCATATTTTTCATTGTATGGAGGTATTCCGCTAGTTTTTTTTCCCTCGTGCACCGGTATGGTTGTAGGTTTTCTCATCGTATGGAATTTATGGCCATGATGCCCTGCTACGTGATTCATAAGCATGTCTTGAGAATATTTTATTGCATTGTAGCTTGATGCCCACTTAGCTGTCCTCTCTTAACTTTTGGAACTGCTTTTCCCAACTGCTATTTTGTGCATTTTTAGCCACGATCCGATTTCTGAACGTACATATCATAATATTAATTAATTACAAGCGCTTTCAATCTTATAAGCACCCGAAGTCGACACATATCCAATTACCTATCATGTATTGTTTTACGATAGTAGGATAATACAAGATAGACAGATAATATACATTTTGATTAGATAAATTTTAGCGTAGATATGGCAGTCATAGTTTACACTTGTTAATTTTTTAACTAAGAATCTAATACATACTTTAAAAGTAACAAAAATGTTGTGTTTATTTTTATTATAACGCAGGCCTATAACAGTCCAATTATTTTTCATAACGGGATTAGTTTGTAACTTATTCTAGGACTTCACACCAAAAGGAAAGATAGCATAAAAAAACGGAAGTCACACAAAGCTGGTAGGAGTGTATATTCTGTTTCTCTTGTTCTCTCTGACATTCTCTGCTGCTCTTGGGATCAAGCATCTCTTCGAGTGTTGTTACTTGTTTCTCAAAATTATTCTTCAGTTGTTTAACAGCATCAAGATGAACACGCCATCTTATCATTGATTGTCTTTTGACGGATACGCCTACACTTCCATTAAAATTTCCATAAAAATGTGAACCATGAAAAGAACATGTAAACTGTTCTGAAAAAAAATTAAACTTGAACTAATGCTCCTGAATGAGCGCACTTCACATAGATTTAGCGGGTGATTAGCATAAGGCGTAAATAACGCTTTAGTACTGCTTACTTTAATTTTTGTTTGTGCACCACCATGAACTCATACACACACATAGATGTATGTCCAGATTATCACTCTCCAGCTGTGTAAGGATATTTTTAATAAGTTCAACTGCAGTCTTTCCAGCTATAGGGAAGAAACTTAGAAATTATCCCTTAACTTCAACATGATTGCCTCCAATATAAATACAGCTGATCAACATGTGATATATCTGGAGTGCTCTCGAAAATTATTCCAAAATACTTGACTTTTTTACGTCGCCCACAATGTTATTTTTCACTTCTTTTCCCAAAAGGCTTGTGAACTAATTTTGAATGTCTTTGGACAAATAAGAATTTACTCGTTTTCGTTTCGTACAGGCGATAGCATGTTCAATTCTTAGCATGTGTTCTTTTAGGACTGGGTCACTTTTTGATAGCAGGTTAACTAGTTCTAAGGAATTCCCTCTATTATTCGGTGCAACCCCCTCTTTATGCCCTCTTTTGGTATGTCAGGAAAAGAATAACATCTGAATGACGCCTCAAAACATCACGCCATTACTTTTTTTGGGCAAATATCATATGATGTTCATGGTTGATTATTTTCTGAAAATTTTCCATTTTTCAAAACAGGAGAGATGGTTCTCGGAATTTTTGTGTTCAAGCATTTTACGATTTATTTTCCACCACTAATGAAACCCATTGGCAAAATGCTAATGTTTTTTTTCAGGGTGCGTGTGAACAGTTTGCAGCAAAAACAGTATAAACTTTTTTTTATTGGAGAGTATACATTTCTGAGTAATTTTTCTCCATTTGGTATCGCTTTATAAAACCACTCTGGATTGACACGTTGGCTCTTTCCTTTTATTTTATCTCCGGCATTAGGGCAGTATCTAAAAATGGACCATCTCTATTTTGATAGAGTTCACTTCCCATTTTAACGATATAAACTCTCAACTCATCAGGCATCGGTGTTCAGCAAGTAGCAACATCGAAACGAGTTAAATAATATAATTTTTTTTTGTTATTATTTTATAGGTCTTCTTCGCCATTTTCAACTTTCTCTGAATCTTCTTCATTGTCACTGTTTCGTCCTTCTTCTTGGTCACATTTTTCTTGATTTTGATCTTGTCCACTTTGTCTCTCATCTTATATCTCAGGCTCTCTTTCTTGCCTCCTTCGAATCAATTCAAAGTGACACTGTCTTTCTGCATAATCTGTTTTATCAAGAAGATCGCTTTCAACAATTTGCTGTGCTTTATTTGATGTTGAAGTCGAAAGTGTTACATACTTCAAAATGGATCCAGATAACGATTCGATCGCAAGTTCTTTTGATTTTTTTGCCTTTCTTTATTAGTATCCACTAGGTCTATTTCCCTTCATATTGAAGTTTTATTCTGTATAGATTGATAAATAAATGTTCGTTAGCTGTGACAGCTCTTTTTCTCGGCCCCCTCAATTGATTCAACCAATATTATTAAAATATAAATTTTTTTTTGATAATTTCATCTCTATTTTTTTTTCAATTCCATTTCTGAACTTGTAGCAAAAAATGATATTTTGGTTATATTTGTAGAAATAATTTGTTTGAGTTTTATTAAATAAAAGAGGGTTTTCCTTTATTGACTTCTTAGAAATCTTTCTCAAGAATTAAAACAGACAAAATAATTAACAGAGGTATTTGAGGCTATGGGGATGCAAATACGGACAACCTCATTTTCTAATATGATATGTTTTGGTAAAACCTATTAAATTTCCAATAGAACTCGTTTATTTGATAGTTGCCTATGGTTTAATACCATAAATCCTGGCAAGAGATTTTTACGACTTTAAAATGTTCATGTTATCACTTTTATTCCTTTTGTACTAAAAACACTGTGGATATTAATCCCTGTATCGACTAAATCAGAGTCATGTTAATTAATAAAGATCTACACTTCATTGGCTATATCAATTGCTGAACTACCATAGATAGGAAAAAAATATGAAAATTACCCCCCCAATGTGGCTCCCACAAGCACATTCAAAGTATTGTTATGTTTATATATCCTTGAAGCATCTACAGAAAAAGAATCCTTTGGTTCCTGTGCGACAAATTCAATTCCATCCAAAATAACACGCATAGAGTAATCATATTCTGTGAATGACTGCTTACTTATAAATGACAACTTACTTATAAAACGTCTACTTACTTATAAATGGTTTTGAAATGTTTTGATTACTTATCTAGAATAGGCATATCAATAATAAATCAGAGCTACGTAGTGTTTGCAAGAGACAGTGAGCGTCACTTTAAGTCTTATTATCTTGCCATGCTGTATTTGTAGCAAAGTTTTTTCACGATTTTCGCTAATGCGATGCCGTTAACCGTAATTCTTTTGTGCCGCCTGAGTTATCTCCTTCTTCAAATTGAAGCATTTCATAAGCGTCGCAAAAGCATACAAAATCTTCCTTAATAACACCATTATTAAAATATCTGAATGACAGATTCATCTCGTGACAGAAGTCCCGTCAAAAAGAATAGCGAAAAATTTAGCTTTTTCACATTTTGTAAAATACTTTCCTGAATCTTTTCTTTAAAAATGTCTGTAAGTTCGTTTTGTACAGTTTTGCTTATGTAAGTCGCTGTAGAAATTGATGATAAATGGCGTTCGAGAAATATCCTTCTGAAGAGGAGACGTCACTACGATCGGCTTCCGTACTAAAAATCTAGCCATCGTCTCTGTGGCCGCGTAATGGTAATTTTGACAACCACACAATATTACTATCAAAAGCATGGCTTTGTGAGGGCTCGCGATTTAATTAATACGCGTCCATTACAATAATGCTTTCAGGATGCAATTGGGACTGCCGCGCTTGTCCAGAATCCAAAGCATGATCTCTGGTTAATTACTCATTTAAATGCATATTCATATAACCAGTTTGTTTAATATCCATAAGATTATAAGTACGTAGATACAACTTTAGAAATCACTATATTAATATATACTTATTGTAAATATTGCAAATTCGGATAATCTGTCATGTAACAATTATAACAAAAAAAAAACAAAATAAAAATTTGGAAATATTTAAATATTCTTTTTACAATACAGTTAGGCAAAATTATGATACATTAGTTACTGTTAAAGAAATAATAGTTACTCGTTTAACAATTTTCATTTAAGTAACACCTTGAATTCCGCATACGAATTTCTTCTCGCCTCCTACATTTTAACATATGCGACTTTGTAATATTACATAATCCATCATAGGAAAATCTTCTATTTAATGCTAATCCTTCCGATGTTTGTATTTTTGAAAATGCGACATATGTTAAACCAACAATAATTTCTTTTTCTCCAATATCTACAACTACTTTAATGTTAAACCTTGCGACTTATGAATTGTAATTAGTATGTTTTTTTAAACACCATGTTGTGGTCCAACATCCATATTATTGTCTACGGATTCATTGATTTCATTTTTGCTTGACATTTGTGACAAAGAGTACAAAATCCATTTTGTTCAATATCAAACAAACGACGATGATATAAGTTGCGATGTGTCAATTCCATCTTTTTCTGGTTGTAAGTTAGTGGCATATTAAAAAAATGAGCATTTTCTCGATAAGAATATAATTCAGCATCTCGAATTTTTTTCTGACGTTCTTTTGAATCAGACATTAAAGAACGGTTATTATCTCGTTCTTTACGACCAGATTCTTACGGCTTACTTTAAGCCTTCGTGGTATTTCATTGTGACAACAACAAATATAAATGTTTAATATATATTTGTTGTTGTCGCAGTATATATAAATGTTTATATAATATGTTTTAAACTAGTTTATTACAGATGTTTAAAAAAATCTCAACAACGGAAGGTGATTAAATTTACTCATAATTTGTTCTGTATGGTCCAAAAAATTAAAAAGCTAACTTTGATTTTTTAAAATGTAAATCAATTCAGTTTCACGTAATGATCATATTATTGTACGTATAGAATTAATAAATCTAAACAGTAGAAACAGGTAAAAAAAACAGGGCCAATACAAATTGTGCTTGTTAATACGAAATTGAGATGGATTTTGGATTAAAACATAAAGCTTAATAAAGCTTAAAGTATTAGTTAACTTTAAAACTCATCTCATTAAAAATTAAGAGAAAAATACTAACCGAACTACCGATGTTAATATAAATTATCTATTTTAAATAGGTACTTACATCTAAAATTTTGTAATTCAGCACCTATCTATATCTTGTTTTATTTGATTTATGTAGATTATTTAACCTCCACAATTTACTATCCATTAATTTACAATATAAAAACAACCACGTATCACATTTCGTTAGTAAATGTTCTTTCTCGAAATGTTACACATCTGCATGCCCTATTAATTCTCTAAATTTTGTAAGAGACGTTAGTCTAGTTAATAAAAACATTCACACATAATGTTTCGATTTTGTTATTAAACATTCTAGAAATATGAAACATCTGCATACATGCTCTATTAATTCCGTAATGTTATAATAGAAGGCGCTAGTAACCATATGCTAGTATTACGCATCGTTGTTTCGTATTTTCTCATAATTTAGTAAAAGGTTTAAATACAAAAATAACTATAGATAACAAATCTAGACATGACTTTAAATTATTATGTTAAATTTCAAATCTAGCGGCGTGATAGTTTTGTCATAAAGTGTACCACAAAACTGTATGGGTTGTGGAATAGTGATAGGGCTCGCTCCGCTCGCCCTAATAATTTTTATAATTGGTCGTAAACGATCTCTGTTTTTTACCACTTGAGTCATTCTTTGAGTAGAAATCTATTTAGCAATATCAACTTCAGGTTTATGATAATACGCCAAAAAGTGCGTCCCACTTTCATCATCTTATGGAAATTATTACGTTGATGTTGCAGTAATAACCCTTCTTCGCCTAATAAGTTATTAGAGGGTTTCAATGGTTCTTTTACAAGACGTCCAGGGTACGATCTAACGAAATCAATGGCAGATGGAGTGATAAATAAGGCACAATATTTGCAATAAAATCCCTGAAGAAAGCGCAAGCCAATGAAAATTTTCAAGATGTGATTTTTGGACATGTTTTTTGTACGGTTTTCCGTGTTTTTGCAAAACTTGGTGCTGAAAATCATAGTTAGGCGTAGGCACCCTATATTATTCTAGTAGTAAAGCTTTAGTTGCATCAGGTAATGTTTTTAGCATAAATATAATTTCCTATATCTGAAGCGAATTCAAAGTTCAGTGAAAAACTAGTAGTTCCAGTTGATACTGGTGACGATGTTAAAGCTGTAGGTGTAACAGAACAGAAAATAGATTCAGTTCAGGTAATATACCTACCTATTACATAATTTACGTAGCCACAGCCCTACAGCTAACCTAAATTTTACCTAATCTAAAATAAATTTAAACAGACCTCTCCCACCAATTCTTAAGATTTTTGAAAAGCTGGCTTGTGCATGTTTTTTTGGTTACAGCTTCGACCTTTAGTGTTGTGTATAATTAACATAAGCTATTATGTAGAGAAATGAGGTATTCCATTCCAACTCGATCGACCACTTAAATTTATATTTTAGAATTGGCTCAAATTTATAAAGAACTCAATATTTTTTTTGATAAGTTTGTGACGCCGTTCACGAGATATAATTTTTTTCAAAATTGTAGATTTTCCTTAAATTTATAAGTAACAATCTTTTTTGAAGATTGTTTTATCCTTCGATTGTTTTTCAGAAAATTCTCAAAAAGATTAGCATCTTATTAACAAATTTTATGCCTAGTCTCGTCGTGGGTAAACGAAAAAAATCAGGGAGTTCTTGCTCACAGAATAGAAAAAGACAATAAAACTCCATCCAATTAAAAAATGCAAATCTAAATGTTCAGTTGAGATAGCATGTAATGCTCCATAAATTTGTACCTATTAATTTAATTAGTGGGCTACTATTATATTAGACGCATAGGTGTGAGAGTAGCTGTAGGATTTAATAGATAGGTACTTAGCAGACGCCGCAAAAACCTCCCCAAGAAAACAAACCAAAAACCCACACCACATCACACAAACAATAAACAATGCAATAAAACAAAGTTACAAATGATAATACATAGTTTTGTCTGTAGTGGGTGTTGGTTAGTGCAGTACAGTGTTTCAGTCAGTTAGTGACACAATCGTTTGTTTATTGCTGTGAATTGAAGATCGATTGATTTTGCAATGGATATACGGTCTTTCTTCAGCAAAAAACGAAAAGTTGAAGAGGAAATTGACTACGAAGAACCTTACTCCTCAAAATTGTAGTACAGGATTCAATTGCTCTAGCCCTATGGAAATAGATTCGGTGAAATATGTTGGTAATGTTAACTATGGTATATCTTCTGATATTGCACAAATCGGAGAATATATAAAGCAGGTTATTTTAGATATATATCCAAAAGAAAATGACAGGGCCTCTGTTGTGGACTGGTTCAAGTGATGTAAATGGTTGCAGTATTCTTTCGAGAAAGATGCTGCTTTTTGCTATCCTCGTCAGCATTTTTTACCACATAGGAGCAAGCAAACTTCGTACACGTCCAAAGGATTCAGAAGCTGGAAAAATGCCGCTGATTCAAAAACTGGAAAAATCAAAAACACGTCCATATACAAGCTATGGCGATGTGGCAGGAAAAATTACATAGAATATCCTACAACTAGCAGTGTTTCTATGTTGATACATCGAAAATCATTAGAACAAAACAAGTATTATGTGAAATATATTATTGAAGTAATATAATTTCTAGTTGGCAACAAACTAGCTTTGCGTGGAAATATTATTTTGAAGTAAGGAAAAGAACAAGGATTATTTCAGAATTTGTTTGAATACACGTGCAGGAAAGATCTGAATTCAACGAAGGCTCTCATTCATATACCACAAAATGCAACATATCGTTCACATGAAATTCAAAATCAAGCGATTCAAGCAATAGTTCAAGCAGTACAAAGTTCCATCGTCGAAGATATTGAGCAATCTGACGTGAACTGGTTTACTTTAATGGAAGATGGGTCGGGAGATAAAAATAACCGTGAAAATATTGCAACAGCAATACGTTACGTTAAGGATGGCATCGTCAATGAGTTGATGCTGACAATTACAATTACTAAAAACTTTTATGCAGCTACTTTTATAGAATTAACGTTACATATCCTTACGGAAAAAATAACATTGATCTCTCCGGTATGCTAAGCCAATGCTATGATGGCGCAAGCGTAATGAGTGGGAAAGTTTTGGGAGTTGCTACCAGAGTAGAAAATAAATTGTGTCGAAATATTCCTTGCATTCACTGCTACTAAATTCATTAGCTAATCTCGATGAGTTGGATGTAGACAAAATGGTACCTCTGAAAAATTGAGGTAAGTGTGAGAAAATGAAAGAAAACTATATTTCTGCTTGCATTAGTATTATTTTAAGTCACATTCACAATATCAACTGATTTTCAGGACTAACAATTCCATTAAGGAAAGAGGCTACTGTTGTCAAAGTTTATTTGAATCGTCGCGAGGATAAAATGGAAAACACATTGCGAGTTTTGTACAGGCAGCGAGAAGCTTTCAAAGATAGATATGAACTTTTTGCATCTGTGGCGACCATAGGACGTAGCACTGCTTTGTGCGAATCTACATAATCAACTTTGACTGCAATCAATATGCCTCAGAGGCTATCGACGGGTCATGAAATAATGGCAGGCATGTTATTTCTGGTCTTTGAAAAGAAAATAACCAAATCAGTTGATCTGAATGAAGTCCTTCATATTTTTAATAATATGGTGAATCGAAGAATTCAACTGTTTTAAGGAAGGACTTTTTATTATTATATTAAATATGATTGAATATTATAATTGAAGAAATAATCAAATAGATCGGAGTAAGTTACTTTTTTATTTTTATCTATATATTATCCCCGACAATTAAGTATTAACTGATTCACACATGTTCAGAAATCAAGAAAGACTAGAATCAATTGACGAGATCAGATCAAGTAACTTTTTTCCTTTCGCCCTACTCGTAATCACAGCTGCCCTACCTTAAATTCAAGTCTAGCTACGACTCTGCTTGAACCTCTAAAAATTAAAGGAGAAAACTGCCTTCAATATAGATCTTTCAATTTTTTTATATAATAGGGACGCAAACGATCATGCATGTCACCTGATGGTTAATTTTCACCGCAATAATTTGTGGTAGTCACACACCTAGGCTTTTTTTAAATGAAATAAACATAAATAGGTAGACTTATATGAAGAAGTGTATTTTTTATTTTATTTCAAACTTGTAATATTTGGGCTGATATTGCTCTGTTGGATCCTTAGATCTGTCTCTACTTGCAGTCTCTTTCTGTATTTATTTTTTACATATACAAAAGTAGAAAAACCGTTTTCACGCAAATATGTTGTGGGGAAAGGCAACAATTGCTTTAGCGCTAATTCCGATAATTCCTTATAATCAGTTTTTAAATTTAGCTATAACGTTGTAAAGTACATTTTATTAATTTTTTTTTAAATTTCAATAGCCGGAAGGAAATGGATAGCTACGTCAAATCGAACTTTAACATAGAAAAACCGTTTTCACGCAAATATGTTGTGGGGAAAGGCAACAATTGCTTTAGCGCTAATTCCGATAATTCCTTATAATCGGTTTTTAAATTTAGCTATAACTTTGTAAAGTACATTTTATTAATATTTTTTAAAAAATTTCAATTAATTAATTTTCATGGGCAGATGTTAGACTGGTAATGTCTGTTACATTTACATAAAATGGATCCATAATCCAATTTTCACTGTAGTTGGGCTGATGTTCCTCTGTTGGATCCTTAGATCTGTCACTATTTGCAGTCTCTTTCTGTATTTATTTTTTACATATACAAAAGTAGAAAAACCGTTTTCACGTAAATATGTTGTGGGGAAAGGCAACAATTGCTTTAGCCCTAATTCCGATAATTCCTTATAATCGGTTTTTGAATTTAGCTATAACGTTATAAAGTACATTTTATTAATTTTTTTTTTAATTTGAATTAATTAAGTTTCCTGGGCAGATGTCAGACCGGTGATGTTTTTTACATTTACATGAAATGGGTCCTTAATCCAATTTTCACTGTAGTCTGGGTCTGGAAAATATTTCCGAAATGAAGACTTCAAGGCTTGAAGGTGCTTAATGATGAGAAATGTTGAGTCTCCTTTTGCAACATTGCTCCGCCAGTTAATAGCCGAAATAACGAGAAGGTAGAAAAATGATCAGAATTATCTTGTAGAGACCGATTTATCCATAAATCAAGTTTCTTCAACACAGCTTCTATTTATTCTTCGGCAATGAAAATATTGCTATCAGTTGTTCCTTGTTAGTTCAAAATTGAGCATATTTGGAGCGCTAAATATTTCAGCTAAGTAAGCTAACATGGAAAGCGATTCAAAATCAAGAAAATGACCAGCATGCTTCTTGAAGTTGCCTGTTTTATCCGAATTATTATTTAAAACAATTGAAATTTTGTCTAACAGTTCAAAAACACGCGTAACCACTTTTCCACACGATAAACGGGGTGTATGAATGCTTCCTATGACTAAAAAATCACTATTTGTTTAAGTAATCACTATTCTAAGACAATATAACAAGGTTCGATAGGTAAGGTTTTTTTAATTATGAAAATAACACAATTACACAATTTAGTTAAGTAATAAATTTAAGTAGCATTATTATATCATTAACAATTATTATCAGTCTTAAAAATGATTATAAATCACATCATAAACATTAACAATATAAAAAAGAAACTAAATGTAACGATTTTTCAGAATTCAAACTGTAAAATAATCTGTTATTATTTTAAATCAGTCTTATTTCTTATTTCGAGTTAGTGTGAACACAGAAAACTAATGGCATCTAAGCTTTGGTCGCTCTCCGAGCTGCATAAACGATTACAAATATAGCCTGCCGAAGAAAAAATCCTTTCTGGCTCGACCCTTGTCGGAGGTATGACACTTACATATTTGCTTGCAAGCGATAAATTATACCCGCGGTCACTACCATTCTCTAAAAGAGCCATTTCAATTCTATCGGTAGTAATCTGTCATCATTACTTTCAAGAGCATATTTCTTTTCAACATCTGCTGTGACTAGTGACGCATCCCGATGACACAAGGTTTCAACAACGGTTTTTTATAATGTCTAAAATCTCTTGGAGTTCCCTCAAATTCTCCGACTCTTCTTTACTAAAAGCTATATCATATTTCAGATCTAAATCTAACAGTTGGCGACACATAATCAGAGTTTCAAAAATCAGCCCAACATTTCTGCTATGCTGCTCCATCTCGTTTTACAATCCAATAATAAAGGATATTCTTTTCTAAAATCAGCCTGCACATATTTTTGCATAATATTGTCATTTTTGGTAGGCGAGTTTTTACACAATTTCATTGCTTTCCTAACTTTTGCCAGTAAATCATAATATATAAACCGATATTCTTTGCCGCCTCTGAAATTTCTTGTCTCTTCAAAAACGTGAGGCCACCACCATCATCTTCATCTTCATCTAGGCATTCGTTGTTGTCTCAAAGGTTCTCATTGGTTTGATCAATGAATAGGGCCAGTCCCCGTTTAAATAAGGGTACGTCGTTTTCTTTACCAATTTGCAACATATTTTCTATACCACTATCTTCTGTTTCGGGAGATTTTTTATAAACAACATCTATGCATATTTGGTGGTATGATTTCAATTGTTCACTTATTTTAACCGTCATCCAGTGAGATCCCGCAGCTAGCTAGTCTATACATTTCATGGCAGGTAGAGAGCGATGGACTCATAGAATTTGTAGTCGCTGCTAAAGCTGGGAGAATATAAAATTAAACTAATGTTCGTTCAGCGGTGTGAACATGAGGTCATTATTCGCAGAATTACAACTCTCTGGTTCTTACTATACCCTGGAGTACAGATAATCTATAATCACGGTACAGGGACTGATAGCACCTCGCCAGTACCGGGATGTCCTGGGTATTCCAGTACCAG
Source organism: Druceiella hillmani (assembly GCA_039881145.1). NCBI lineage: Eukaryota > Metazoa > Arthropoda > Insecta > Lepidoptera > Hepialidae > Druceiella > Druceiella hillmani. The sequence continues at coordinate 3,462,065 of JAYKKI010000096.1, read as the reverse complement.
ATAATTTTCGGGAGCCAGCTTTAATTTGTATGAGGATGATGACAGAATAAAAAACCTTCTCTGATGTTGTTGTCAAGCTCGTAACGGACAAATGCAAGCGAATTCACATCATAACAACTGTCAGTGCTCTCATCTAATTGTAAAGTATAATATCGGCTTTCTTTTATGATCTCAATCAACTGTTCTTTGATGTTTTCTGACATGTCATCAATTCTTTTTATATTTCCGTATTATTAGATAAGGATGTTATACTTAACTCCTTTGCAGCTTTATCAACCAACATAGCAAAAACCACGACTATAGCCGTCGGTAATATAAGTTCCTCAGCAATGGTATGAGGTTTGCCACTTTTACAACGATATTCGTGAAACCAAAAGTTAAGTTATCTCCTGCAAACTTGCGACGCTTTGGTTTCGCCACTTCAGGAAACATTACGTTCTAGCGAGGGTTCCATAGTTTCGAATGCACTACAGGTTACTACTAGTTATATTCTTAGAATATAATTACACGGGAGCGCGCTATAACACGAGAAACAAATGACTAAACTTATTACAAACATAAGCGCGGCGTGGGGAGAACGCGTCCCGTAATCAACCCGCGAGCGAGTGATCTACTTGCCACAGCGCAGCGTGCGTCGCGCAGCTTTGTTTTCTCTGCCCGTTCCCTTCGAACACTTTGTCCGTGGACCCCCTGGGAAAGGACCCCAGATTGGGAATGCAGGATCTAGACCATAATATACTACGAATAGGCGAACAAAGTGTGTGAGTGAGAGCATATTCTTTTTGGCATTACTGCGAGCGGAAAAATTATGACAATATGTGCACAGATGACAATATCTGCTCTTCGGGTTTCAGGTCGGTCGGGCAGACGGACGAACGGACGGACAGACAGACGCACGCAAATATATATATATATATATATATATATATGTGTATATATGTATATATATATATATATATATATATATATATATATATATATAAAAATTATTTAAAAAAAATATGTCAGACGAAACTTTAAAAAACCGTTTAAATAAAATTATTTTATTTAAAGGCCAACGATTTTTATAATGATAAACAAAAAAATTAATCAAAACCGTAGAAATATTAAAATGAAATATTTCTACGGTTTTGATTAATCCGATAATATCATTGTTTGAGGATTTGCTCGTACGGTTTCGTAAATCGAATATAATTAGTTTATAATTAATACTCAAAGTTTGTCTAGAGAATATATCGTTCCGTTTAGTATTAAAGTATTTGCGGAGTTCAAAATGTTAGTTTCGATAATAATAAAGCCCAAAGAATAATTGCGTTGTATTTTAAAATCAATTAATTCATGGTATATTTTCTCTCGTATATAAAAATGCTCAGATTTATATTTTTTTCACATAGCACGTAACGGACAAATGCAAGCGAATTCAAATTCTTGGTGGTGACAAGTAGATCTTATACTTCGTTTATGTCTTCGTATGTGTTGACCGTTTTACATACCGTTTTGGTACTGTCATAACTAATAGAAACCATATCAAGCCTGTTAAATTGCCAAGCCATATAAATTGACAATAGATTGTATATGGCTAATAGGTGCTACTTCAGCCAAAGGTATTTTCTGAACTCTAAACTTTTAAAACCGGAAACAAAAATTAATATTTACACTACTCTTATTAGACCAATAATTCTGTATGGTAGTGAATATTGGCCTTTAACAAAAGCAGATAAAAATAGACTTCTTATTCCAAAATCCAAAATATTTAAGGTTAAACAAAGAAACATACAGGGTTACATTTTGGTCAGTGACCGAATTTTGAGGAGCGATTAAAAATTGGCAACTAAATTATATAATAGCAAAAATAAAAAATGTGAAACTTTTCTCGATTGTCCAATAACAAAGAAAAAAGGTGGCAAATTAGTAACTGAACTTCGTTGCCGTGCCGATGAACACAAATAATGCGGCGCGCGGCGTCTAGAGACAAAGGAGCCGCCTCTCATGCCCACACCATGGAACGACATATGCGACGGACCTCATTATGAATCAGTATGCCATTTGGCTTAATTCCGTATGCATGTGTCGCTACGCGATAGTGGTCGGTGAAAAAGCAAACATACAGTAATCGTTTTTGACTTACACTAACCCCCATACAATTAGAGACAATTACCATTAAGCAAAATTCAGTGCAAATGTGTGGGAAAAAATAATTGATAATCTGATTATAATTTCAAAATCGCGTAAAAAATGTGGTACAGGTGACGTTGAATTTGTCGAAATATAATTTGCAATTGCGAGCGAAGTAGTCCACTTTGTACAGTTTTATTAAAATATCATTAAGAATAAGGGCATAACAATGTGTATATAAGTTGATCAGATACGCAAATTTACAATTATTGTAAATAACTTGATTCCAATATACCCGTGTCTGTCAAGCTTGCCAAAAAATGTCTGTCCGATCATAATAATTATGTGAAAGTCAATTCATGTAGTTTAAATTTTGTGGTGAAATACGGATCTGAAAGTTTACAAAGTCTTAGAAAAACGTACAAATTGAGCGGTGTGTTGTAATGGATTTCACTTCAAGTTTTCAACTATTGTAGAAAAGTTGAATTCCAATTTTTTAAATACGCCTTAATGAAATTATCGATTTCAATAAAAAATTAAGAACATAGTCATTATGCATAAGTTTACCTACGAAGTATGAAGGAAAAATAGCAATCTTATTTCTCAAAGTACACTTATTTCATAAAGTGAACATAGAGAATTCTATCAGTTGCAGCTTGCGTGAAATGAGATCTTTTTGAAACGCAATTAATAAATAATAACGTTGTTACAAATTTATATTAGGCGAGAACTCGCGTCTAACGCAAATTTTAGTATACGTTCGCCTAAAATCCATTTACATTCGAGCATTTGATCGTGAACGGACAAACCGAAACAGATTCAGAGAGTTAACAGATTCTCGGAAACGAACTCGGGTGGCCAGTCATTCTATATTTTTAGAAATCAAACGGATGCTTCTAATTTTTTTTAATTTCCGACCTATGGGAATGAATACAAATGTTTTTGTTTAAATTCGAAGTCTAAAATAATCTTTTCAATTTTGGTCACCGATTGAAAAATATTCCTGTATAATGAGTGGAAATGCCAAATACAAGATATGAAAGTCGTAAAATAAAAAAAATCAATAAATTGTCTCTTTTTGTCTGTGGCTATGTAGACTAAAGGACATGCCCTAACCGGGTGGATAGCGTTTCAAAAAAGAACTTAATATGGCCGTGACTCCACCCACCAAACAATTCCGCTTATGTTGTGGTGCTGTACACAAGGATAATAATATCGAAAATTTTATCGATGCTCTATCTTTAAATCTTGCATAGTTACCAACAAATGCCGACATTATAGGTATTAATAAAATAATGAGAGTGTGTATCTTCTGTACTCAAGTCTACTCCGTTTGTATATTCAGTCACAAAAATGTAATATACCTTATTAAATCTAGATTGGCTAATATATTAACAGAGCACGTCTATTATTTATATTATACACACTTCTTCTTCTTGGTTCGTTCACTACAACCTATTACAGGTTAAAGCTGTCTCGACAAGCTTTATTCAACGAATCCGGTCAGCGGCCACGGCCCGCCAGCGTTGAATTTTTTAAAAAGTTTAAAATCATTCTCGACACAATCGATCCATCTTGTGTCCTCTTCCATCTTGTCTCAGACCTTTCTTTTTTTCTGGTGCCTAGCACAGGTCACTTTCTTGACCGGGTTGTTGTCTTCAAATCTAAAAATGTGCCCAAGCCACCTGAATTCTAAATTATTTAATGACGCGGACAATATTTGGTTGCTTACATTTTCTATAAATTGCATGATTAAACAAAATTCTCCATTTGTTATTTTCTTTGACAGGGCCAAATATTTTACAAAGTATTTTTCTTTCGAAAATAAGAAGTCTATTTTTATCTGCTTTTGTTAAAGGCCAATATTCACTACCATACAGAATTATTGGTCTAATAAGAGTAGTGTAAATATTAATTTTTGTTTCCGGTTTTAAAAGTTTAGAGTTCAGAAAATACCTTTGGCTGAAGTAGCACCTATTAGCCATATACAATCTATTGTCAATTTATATGGCTTGGCAATTTAACAGGCTTGATATGGTTTCTATTAGTTATGACAGTACCAAAACGGTATGTAAAACGGTCAACACATACGAAGACATAAACGAAGTATAAGATCTACTTGTCACCACCAAGAATTTTGTCTTTTCCTCATTTATGGTTAGTTCAATATCCTTAGCTGCAGCCTCTGGCGAAATACAGGCATCCACAAAAGCCTATTTGTTTCTGCCGAATATGCATAGGCCAAAATCTGTAAGGACCTCTGGAAAATTGTGCCTTTTGTTATAATTCCAGCATTTCTAATTGTTTTTTAAGAGGAATGTTAAAAAAACAGGCATGCAAGAGCATCGTCTCTCTTAGGCCTCTTTTAGTGTAAAAAGCTTCTGACAGTTCCGACATAACTTTAACTCTACATTTAACTCTTTTTAGAGTTTGTCAACAAGCTTATATTATACACACACAAACGTATACATAAAGAGTTACATTTCGGTCAGTGTCAATATTTTAAAGAGCGATTAAGAATTAACAACTAAATATTGTAAAGAAAAAAAAAGATACGTAAATTTTAAATTTTTTTACAACTTTTTTTTCTATAGGATATAATTAGTCCTAAAGGATCAAAAGTAACGTATGGTTATAGTAACTTTAAACAATTCCGCGCCGCCCCTGCAAGACAAAAGAACGCCACGGCGATCAACTAACACTCCATGCCCGCGCGCCTCGGGTGAACGTGACGAGTAAAACGAGTATACGAGTATGCTTAACATACTCGTATTACATACTTTAAAAGTATTACGACTTATAAGTATTATATATTCAGGTTGTCCCTTATTTCATATACGTTTTAAATATGAAAGAGCGAGAAAACCTGCGTACGATATGTGTGAGTGAAAGTAAACGGGCTGCGGCATACCCCTATCCCTCTTTGTCTAACAGCTGTAGCTAGTTACACAAATAGGGGTAGGGTTGTGCCGCAGCCCGTTTGTACGAATGTCCAGTCCGCCATACCATGCAAGTATTTACGATACCAAGTATTTCGTATTTTGCATACCAAGTATGTATATTGGTCTGATATATCTAGTATTTTTATCGGTGCCAATAAATACGTCTCAGCTCTACTGGTCAGTAGCGTCTATGACCTTATCACGTATGCACGTGTCCGATTCCGACAATGACTAATGAAAATCAGCAAACGTATAGTAATCGCGAGTATGATGCGATGTTATATTTTAAGCGGAATAAGCTTATATGGTGCTCGAAGGTTGGACGAAAGTGAAAGAGTACCGTGTTTATAAAGACAAGACAATATCTAAACAATTGAGTACCTCATCGTTCTAAAATTTTAGCAGCTAATCAAAAACTATTAGATTATGATCAGTTACACGCTGGTGGTCGCGGAGGTAATACACCATTTAGTGTCCAAATTGATGTGTGAGTTAGTATTACGTATGGATCTCAGTTTCCAAATAATCCATCAAGAATTTAAAAATATACAGTTACTAATTTTCCCTTAAAATGTTTTTATTTAAATGAGCTTTCATCAATCTTTCCGTTTTATTAAGTATTCCTAAAACATCTTTCGACGAGTCTCGTCCTGATTTTAAACTGATTAAACTTTCGCTGAAGTAACTCCCGTCCCCGTGTAGGAAGAGTATACGTCGATTGCATTTCAATGACCGCACAATATATTTTTATGAAACCCGCCATTTAAATTAATACATTTTCTGTATATTCGCTTATTTCAATATTACTTAAATATTTTAAATATTTGTCGTCCAAATCGCTGTCATCCTCAGGAATTTCAATGAAAGAACTTTTTTCAGTTAAGTTATATATGGCTCTTTTTAAGTTATATATGGCTTTTTTTCTTCGGATTTTTTCAGTTAAGTTATAATTCTTGATGGATTATTGGCCATAACCGGCTTCATTTTGCCGGAGCGTGTTAAAATATTAACTTGCTCCAATGGTATATAATTAGAGATTCCTTGCTCACGTATTTCCGTCCTAATCAAAAGTCTTTTATAAGTTGCTCTAAACTGTATGGCGTTTGGATTATTGTTGTAACCACCTCGAGCTTGAATCACTGAAAAAAAATTCGACGTGAAGCAGGACGCCTTATTTTATATAAGGACAAATATTAAAAAAAAACGTTTTTCTACTATAGTTTCTCTTTATGCATTATTTAATCATTATTTATATCTACTATTAGTCCAATGAAGCTAATTTTTCGTCTAGAATTTATCAATAAGTATCCTTATGGAATTTATAAATAATTGCCCTGATGAAAATTTAAGATCATATAATCAATAGCTCTTTCAAATAGTGTCACGATTAATATTATATTATCAGGACACGTAGTATTTTTCCAACCTGATGGTAATGTTAAATGGATATTGTGGACATCGAACACGTGCAGATGAAAATATATGTTGTATTGCATCGGTTAAACTCATTTAACTATAATTTTTCATTACAAATGTCTAAAGAATCAGCTACCCAGTTACATAATAATTTTGTAGCAAGACATACTTTCATTTTCCGTCTTACAAAATCGACATAAGTCTTAGTTTTAGAGCTAAGTGTAAAATTTATCTTTCCTGTAACTCTAGTAAGAGTTCAATAAATTTGAAACCTATTTTCCTACCAAAGAAAACATTAACAGTACTTTGGCTGTATTGGATATAAAGTTGAATTTTTCATTAATTTGCAACCCAGTGATTCAATCATGGTAAAATTAGCCGCGGTTAGGGAAACGTGTTAGGGAAACAATTTTAATGCCCACCTCGTATGCCATTTTAATACAGGTCTGTACCAGACGATATCCGAGACGGATGTTTCCTCGTTAAACTGGTTATAAAAAATATCCAACAGGTAATTTCCATGACCCATTTATGCAAGTAAGTAAAATACCAAGCATTCATTTGCTTCTTCTTGAGAATCACTATTAAAACTAATTCTCATATCTATCCGTCCATAATATTTTTGTAAAGTCGGATCCCAAGATAAAGATTTTCTAATTGATTTAGCTTCTAATTCAGCCTGAAAATAAAATATAAAAAAATGTTAAAATTATTTCGCCCTACAAAATTAGTGTTTTTTTTACTAACCTATAAAGTGAGATATTACACCGCTTTTATGCTATATTTGGAACTACAACTTTTAACACAACATTTGGGTATTTTCACGTATAATTTGTCCACTCTTATAGCACTCGAGCAATCTGTAAAATATACGTTTTTTCGGTAAATTCATTTTACAATAACACGAAAATTGACAAAATGACAAAATGGATCTATTCAAAATTGGTCGCACGGCGGAGTCGAGTGACATCACTTATCAAAATGTTATCATTTTTGTACCTATTTACGAAAATTATTTAGTTATTCATGTCATAGCGTTTTTACTTGAGAAAAAAGGAACAAAAATTATTTTATTATTATTACTAAGTAATGCACGATGTTTGTATAATGAATAAGTTTAATATAAACAATGGCATGTCCTCTAGGTTCCATGGTCGAAGTTTTTTATACTTTATGTTTTGTTTTAATCTATGCATCCAATTCAACGTTGTTGCCGCAAGGATCAAGGGCATCACCATCCTCTCTTTATATATCCTCCATCCTTCCTGTCCCATTGCTCTTGAACTACGGGGCATTCTATCCTCAATCCCAAGTCCGTTAATGCTCCTGTGAGGCTTCAACGCTCACCACCCGTCATAGAGCGCCATTCACGGCAGTCCCTTAGGAGAAACCTTAGTGGAGCTTCAAGATGACTAAGGCGCGTGCTTACTTAATGATGGTTCTCCTGCAAGAGTTTCGGTCTCATCTCAATATCCTAGCGAGGTCGACATTTCCTTTTGTTCCTCATCTCTTGCAATACTGGTAACTTGGAACATTCTATCCAATTTTTTAGGAAGGGACCACTACCTTGTAATTATCGCTTTCCCCGTTTAAATTTAAATCCATCAAAAAGTCCCCCTCTTCAATAATACAATCTACATAGGGCATCTACATAGCAGGGTTTTCGGTCATACCTTAGATCGGAGATAAACTCCCTCCCATCAGTGAATCGGGATACGATTGAATCTTGCTACGATCTATTTGTTAAATATATTGACCTGGCTACTAGTAATTATAGCGGAAGTCGGATTTGCGAGGGTTTCCCCACTGCTTACGTTAGTGAGTTTATTGTAGGGGAGAGGTGTAGTTATTATTATATTTATGAAAGTTATATAAGTATTTTAGTGAGGGTAGTAAACTAAACCACCTGTTTTTCACCAATACCTTCTTTCTCTTATTAACAATATGTTTAATTCAACATTTATCCCGAAATCTTGGAAATCCCAAATGATTATCCTTATTCTTAAACCCCATATTAATATTCCGATATAGGATCATCTTACAGATCCATAGCCCTGTCCCCGGTTTTAGCTAAAATTACTGAACATCTGATCACGAATCGATTGGAATGGTTTACTGAATACCATTACAATATCTCACGTTATCAATTTGGGTTCATAAAAGTTAAAAGCACGATGGATAACCTCACCATCCTGGCTCGTCTTTTTTCGACAAGAATTTCTCGTAGCTGTCTTTCTTGACCTTTTTGCAGTTTACGATAATGTAATCTACCTGTTTATACAAAACTCATTCTTCTGTCAATCCCTTTTATCATATACTGCAGCACGCAGATGATTTATTTTTATTTACCTCTGACAAGTCAATTGCGGTTTAAGAAAATGTTTTAAATTTGTTAATGCTTTAAATATGCATCTGGATTATGGCTCATTCTTCCTTAACCCTACTTCCAAATCTAAAGTCACCAAATTGACATGTATTCAGTCTTAAGCTCTGAGGATCGTGGGCGGTGCCATCCATTGGCACACGCATCGGGTTCCATCCACGGTTGAAATCCAACACATTTAATGCTCTACAGGTAGAATGTGTTGATCTTCCTCTATCCCTTCATCGACAATACCTAGCTAGTCGATTTTTCTTGACAGTAGTAATAGTTTTCTCATATCTCATATTCCCAAAAATAACCAATCTTTCCAGATTTGTTAACAAAAATCCCTTTTGGCATTCTAAGTCTCACCCTCTTCCTACGATCAGCTTTTAAAAAAAATAAAATCCCTTTCAAACACAATTTATCAAAATTCGTCCCTCCCTTATAGTTTCTTTTTTATAATTCTCCGTTTAACTCGGTAATTCACAGACCAAATATAAATTTGTGTTTCGGAGTAGAGAGAGTAGTTGGAGTCCATAAAATCCAATTCGCTGTTCAATTCCATCCTAAATAATTTTTGGGTGGATTGGACGCGAATATATACAGACGCATCAAAACCCCTAAATGACGGCTATGTAGGCGCCTTTATTTATTGCCGGCTATTCGGCATATTTTCAAAAGATTGATTGGTATTCTCTGGGAAGTGCAGAGCTATTGTAGAGACCTTGAGGTATGATCGACTGGCGAGCTTCTGATCTTCTCCGACTCCTTAAGTTCTTTAGAGTCCCTACTCACCAATCATTCTTCATCAAATTGTAGCTTCCTGATTCTCCTGATCAAGCATCTTATGCTTGATTTAGAGAGATCTGGATCGGATGTCATACTTGCATGGATCCCTAGTCACTGCGGCATAGTTGGTAATGAAATAATGGATGCAAAAGCTCGGCTTACGGTTGTGAACGGGGATCTATGTGAGAGCGATAAATTATTTCATTTTTGTATGACCATTAAATGATAAATTTCAGTTACTTATTAATATTAGAACCCTTCTATACGTAGCTAATAATAAAGTATTCTAGATTTAAGAAGATTCATAAGAAATTACGACATCAAGATCGAGAGCCTTCTGTAATCATGTTTCTTTTTATTTCTGCTTTCATATTTGTTAATATATATATATATATATATATATATATATATATATATATTCATTTATATACTGTTGTCACCTTGGTATTATCTTTAAATTTTGTTTTTTATTTCCATTTTCGCTTAATTTATTCTATCATAGTAAACTTTTATTTGATTTTTGTTTTACTATACAGTTTATTTTTCTTATAAAGTAATAGTTACAGATATTCGGAGTGTGATCTAGTTAGTGTTGCCTAACGAACAAATCTGAACTTGACATTGGCAAAGTTTCCTCTGGAGAGAATATATGCCATAGAATAAAAGAAAGAAAGATGAAATCTATGGTTCACAGCTATGCTCTATGTAGATGTATCTGTAAACTTTTGCTGGTCAGTAAGCTGTCATTTGTCTACGGTATATTTGTCTTCCGTATATACGGCGGCATTGCCTTTAGTTTATAATAAATTATGGTGATTATAATTTAAGTCAATTTTTAAGTGTTGGACTTTCTAATTTAAAGAATAATTAAGTTTCAGGATCTTTATAGAATATTGTTTTAAGTATTCTTCATGGCACCTGAGTTAGGCTTCGAATGAATATGGTAATTTTCAGATATTTTCAAAAATAATTTTTATAATCTATTGTCATATGTATCGCCGATAATATTTCGTGTAAATATATATATTGAACAATTTTGGTTTAGCGTAAATGCGAATTTTACTTTTTTTTATGGAACACTTCACCTCAAATGCTGCCTTGTCTTGTGAAGAATAATTTCTTAAAAATGTAGTGATTTCAGGATTCAAATGTTTCATCAAGTTCATCTCCTGGGCTCGTTGGCACACCGCCTATGATCGCTCCACCAGGTCTTGGTCCATTACCAACAAATATACCACCACCAATGCCTATGCCTGTTTTACCATCAACCATGCCTCCTGGAACGATGCCTCCAGGGACAATGCCTCCAGGAAGCATTCCGCCTGGGACCATGCCTCCGGGGACGATGCCTCCAGGGACTATGCCTCCAGGAACTATGCCTCCAGTATCTATGCCACCAGGAACTATGCCCCCTGGAACAATGCCACCTGGAGCCATGCCTCCTGGAACCATGCCACCTGGAACTATACCACCTGGCACTATGCCTCCGGGTACTATGCCGCCTGGCACGATGCCTCCAGGAACTATGCCATCGGTAACAATGCCACCAGGAACTATGCCTCCAGTAGCTTTGCCACCGGGGGCCATGCCACCTGGTCCTATGCCTCCAGCCATACCTCCTAACTTGGCAACAATACCACCACCAATGGGGTTCCAACCTATGTTACCTCCGTTTTCTATGCCACCACCTGGATTTCCACCATTTAAGACTGTAAGTTTAATGTTACATTGATTACATGATATTTAATAACTTTGTACTAGTGATTTTGCTCCTATTTATCCGGAAGTTTTATAAGAATTTAGAGTTCTGCTTCTAGTTCTGTTTATACACTTCTTACAATGGAAGTTTAGTGGATCTGTTATTCACGACGTAATAAACTCATCATAACTAGGAGCGAATTTGTAGAGGAGCACAGAAGAGGGGGCAAGCAGGACACTATTGGTGTTATGCTGGAAAATGTCGGTTCAAAGACCTATTTGATAGCTGATACCCCACTCGATGGAATATGTGAAAAAAAATTTGATCACGTTTTACATTTATAGGGTACATTAAAAAAATTTATTCTATAAGATATTACTACATATTAATTAAGATCTTCCTATTTTACAAGTAGATGACTTGTAAAATTTTATGCACATATATATAAAATTGTAAAGGCTATGGAGAGATAGATGGACATGATGAAATTATAAGATTTCCAGTTTTGACATTTGGGTATGAAACCATAAAAATTAAAAGAAATAGATTGTTCCAGTTAAAATGATAAAACCTTCTTTTTAATTTTATAAAGTACACCTTTTCATTGAGGAGTGTTGCCATACCGGAATATAAATCAAGAACACGTCAATATATCACATCACATTCATGTGATGATTTTGTATCTTCGATTAGCAAATAAAATCCAACCTATTTCTAATTGGAGCTAAGTTTTTTCTTTTTTAACTAATTTTGACAGCTCTTGCAGTAAGTAAAGATTTTTGAAAGATATTAATAATTTGAAAATGTAAAGTTATAGGAAAACATACAGGGATTAAATTCCAAGAATTCGTCCACAAAACAGTAATTCATTGCATGGCACATAATTGTTATGATTCAGGTTGAATGATCAATAAAATGTAAGCAATGCAGTTGACAGATATTTGTAATTGTAATTGCATCAGTTAGCAAATTCGGCCCTATATTAAAAGGTTAACCAGTCAGAACCACATATGGTCATATATCGGAAAAAATTAAGATAACTAATAAATTAAAGAGATTTAGGCAACCAGATTATTTGTCTTATGGCTGTGAAAAATATAGTAGATGATATGTGCACACAGAGAAAATAAAATAAAATAAGTGAAAAATTGAAATGACTGGATTTATTTCTCTATGTAGAAATGGCTTAAAATTTAATGTTTTCTATTGTATTAAGTGGTCTAGTGACATTTTTTGTTTTTTCATTGCACCAATTCTTTGTTTCAAGGAATGTAAAAAGGAATTAGTACTATCAGTAGTTAAGTGGTACTTTGTTACATTTTACAATTAATTTACACAAAATAAGATATAGTAATTGGAATTTACGGTGTTTTTTGTATGAATGATGTTAAGTCTAAGATTGTAAATTTGTGAAAAGTGCATTAGATGGGATCATGAAAAAAAAAATTACTTTTCATTTATTTTAATAGTATTAAAAATATATTACAGGATATGTCTGCACCTGCACCTGATATGGGATCCGTTGCTTCAGACAAAAGTACACCGTGGTCTGAGCATAAGGCTCCTGATGGTCGTGTTTACTATTATAACTCAGTTACAAAACAAAGTCTTTGGGAAAAACCTGACGAATTGAAAACAGCATCTGAAGTAAGTTATATTTATCTTTAGTTTAAAAGTGCACAGAACATAAAATATAACAACAGATGATAAGTAGGTGTGCCATGTGCACTATTGATGTGATCTGTATATAATGTGTTCTCTACATGATGACATACTTTAGTTGCAGATAGAATGGAATAGGGTGGGTGCACCAGTCCCACACCATTTAGATATTCAAACCTAAATATTAACCTTTTGAATTTCCCGCCATTTTTTTTACGTTTGCTTTGCCGTACTTTTACCAATCATGTAATCGTAACTAAAAGCGGCATACATGCCATCTACATCCCTAAAGAACGCACAATACGAAACGACAATCGTTCACTTTGATCCGGGCGGCCATTTTACTAAGTATGCGTACGACGGTAAGTTATTTTAATTGTTTTAAATATTGTTTTAAATATTAATTGTTTTAAATATAATTTATATCAACTATTGTAACCTATTTTCGAGTTAACTACATTATATTAATGCATATAACAATAATATTACGTCTTATTTCATCAGAAAATGCTAATTTATATTACTTATTGTCAATGGTAAACTAATGGAACACGAATTCTATGATTTTCCAGTATTATTCCACTTGGTCAACAACTGGTGATTAAACTATTTGATACATTTTTTATTTTTTCTTTTACATTTACATTCCCTTATCATACTTCAATAAACTCTTCAATAATTCAGTTAGGTCCAGTGGTTTACTACTGGTAATGTCTATACTATGAGTTTGTTCCAGTAATTGACCACCTGCACTTTTTCTACAGATACATGCCGCCGAAAAGAATTTTTTTTCAAATATAAGGAGGAAGAACGATAGACGAGATAAGTAAAGGCGCGAAAATCAGAGAAACGTGCCGAAAATATAATATACCCTACACAACCGTCATAAATAAAATGAAACTGAGGTACCCAGTGCAGAGATGGGACCTCCCACTATATTGACCACGCAAGAAGAATCCTTGCTTAAAACTGGATAATGGCAAAAAAAGGATTTCCAGTCAATAAAGAAATGGTAGTTGAAACTGTTAAGAAAATTATAACTGAAGAGAACAGACCAAATCCCTTTAAAGATAATACACCCGGCAGAAAATGGTTTTCCAGCTTTTTAAAACGACATCCAGATATAGCCACAAGTCATGCGGAATCTACCAATATTTCTAGAAGTCTGGTTACAGAAAATGCTTTAAGAAAGTGGCATGCAAATTTAAAAGAATATCTAGTCCCTGAAGACGTAGCTGACATTTTAGAAGATCCTGAAAGGATCATTAATGCAGATGAATCCAGATTTCAAACAAGCCATTCTTCTGGATTAGTGTTGGGTCAACGAGGGTTCAAAAATGTTTATGAAATAAAAGAAAAAGAGAAGGAGAACATAACCGTAATAGGAACCTTTACAGCGTCTGGAACCATATTACCACCTTTGATTGTATATCCATATACACAAATTCCATCTGAAATTGTTAGACAAATTAATGAAGAATGGTGCATTGGTAAGTCTGAAAAGGGATGGATGACGTCAAAAGTTTTTACAGCTATATAGCAAATACTCTCGTCCCAAAATTGAGAAAAAATGGACCAAAATTCCCTGTTTTGTTGCTGATAGATGGCCACAAGTCACAAATAAATCAAGAAGTGTCTCAATTGTGTATAGATAATGGCATTATTTTATATTCGCTGTATCCAAATGCGACACACATCATTCAACCAGCTGATGTATCTGTTTTCCGACCATTGAAGAATTCTTGGAAGAGAATTGTTATTGACTGTCTATTTGCATTCCTTTTGGAGTCCACATTCAGGGACATTTCAAAAGAAGTAACCTGCAATGGCTTTAGAAAATGTGAACTGTATCCGTTTTATGCATGACTGATTCTTCTCGACATGACATACCAGAGAAACCAGTTTTTATTGGTCCTGAATATTTATTCTATTTTGTATCATTGTCTTCTTCACGTGTTCGAGAATTCCGTGCAGCCCAAAATTCTCCTTGGACAGGCGACGAATCAGCAAAAGAGTTGTTTTATGTATGGCAGAAAATAGCCAAGAGAGTAAATCAAGCAGCACAAGTACAAGATACTAACTTGGAAGTCAATATACTGTCACCGGAAGAAAATGAGCACAATGTGGAAGAAAATGTTTTTACACCACCAGAAAACCAGATTAATTTGAAAGAAAATAATTAAACAACGAAAGAAAAGTTTAAAAAAATAAACTTAATAGCTATTGGGAAAATCGGAATAGGCTACATGATTATGTGGTAAATAACGAGTACAATGATTTTTGTTTGTAATAATTGTTGCAATTATTGAGTCACATCATCAGAATTTGTTTCAAAATGTCGCTTAATCGGTTTGCTACTGGTGCACCTACCCTAAATGGTGAAGTTCTGTGGTTCATTGACCATTAGGTCCCAAAAATGCACTTTTGTGCCACATTACATGCCCAAATTGAAGCCAACAAAAGATCATAACTAGTTATGGGATATCTAGATTCGATAAGTTTGTTTGAATATATTTTGTGAATTTTAACTGAAAACATTATTGGTTACGTTGTTGCATTGGTACGCATCCCTAGTGCAGGGTACTTGATGTCATAATCGTATAAGTATCTATAATGCGAATATGTTTGGAGATAATCATCTTATTGAGATAAAAGGTTCACACTTTAAAACAGTTGAATTTATAATGATATGAAAATAAAAGACTTGTACATTTTTTATTTATTTCATACGGTAGATTAAAAAATAAATAATTTTATTAACGGAGAAAGTCTAAATTATACATTGTTTGAATAACATATACCTACATTCGGATAAACAACTTTTGTTTTACAATTTGTAGCAATTTGAGAAAGGTTTAAACTTTTAAATAGTAAATGTATAATATTTTGACACATACATTTTAAGTCTGACCTGAACTAGTTCTCTCATTGAAATACATGCTGTTAGATACATGAAATACATGCTGTTAGATACCCTAAGGATCCCTGTATAAAGGAGAAATGGATTAAAGCTGCTTGATGGAAGAGCTAGTTTTCAACAAAGATAGGGTATAGTTCGTTCAGCACACTTTTTTGAACATGATTTTGATGTAAATCAGTCCAGTAGATATTTGTACTGAAAAGTAGTTATTGATGGAATGGCAATATGTCTTTGTGTTTATTGGAATGGAAAAGATTTTCATGGCTATGCAGACGTAAGTATTAGTTTAAATGGCACTATCTGGTGGAGGGTAAAGAGGTTTTTGTACTTCTAGTTACGACCTTAACTGATTTTATATCCATGAAGTTGGTTGATTGCATTGCTTTCCACCTGTATGAAGATTTTACTTCAAGTAATCTTGTAACCAATTTGATGAGAGCCACAGCAGAGAAGTACATTAATGTTTGTTTATTTAATTTTTCAAAACAATAATACTGAATTCACAAAACATTAATAAATATGTATGATTTCCCAGTAATAAGTTAAATATTTTCTGAAATATTTCGTCAATATATTTCATTGAGAGTAACTAAAATTATCTTGGTCAATACGAACCTTAATTTCTTTAAAATTCTATGCGTACCGCCTTAGAAACTAACAATCCTTTGGGTGTTAATAAGATTTACATTCTTTTTTTTTTTAATTTATTTTCTTCTATTATTCATTTTTATTTTAGGACTTATATTATCACTATATTGTGTGAAATCCAGGTAATGAATATTTTTGTATCTGTAGATATTAAAATTTATTTCCTAAATTTAAAAATATCAATCAAAATCAACTAAACTAAATTATTACACTACTTTAGTTCAATATTGTGGTGGGCCGTCGATAAATGTGTAAACAATACTAAAATTTTAGAATATTTGTGTGAGCAGAATAAGTATATGTGACCTATGTGTGCAGAAAGGAGAATGCACTTAACACCACTATGGTGATTTTGAATAGGGGTGGAGGAGTACGCCCCAATTTAAATAGCATGTTTATAATTAAATTGTTTCAAATTGGCAACTTGTGCTTTCATAGTGTTCCCGGAACATAAGAATTCTACCTTGTTTTCTTTGTTCTGTGTAAAGGTGCCTTTTAAACTTAAAATGTATAATATATTGTTTTTTAAAATGTTATTCTATTCATTTTATTTTCTTACATATTTATACTTTTATTAAAATTTTTCACACGTTCCCTGTCCCCATGCAAGAGCTTAAAATTTATTGATATGTCCACCTGTTAGTTTGCCATATATTTTTAGAGGATCTAAAGTTTCGAAAATGCTTTTACTAGTGTAAAATACTTAATCGATGAATAGACATGCAATATATACGTCAGAATGCATGATTGTCGTTGATCAGTTAATAGTGCATTTTTGTAGTTGACTACTTTTTGGTGGTTTGTCGATTAGGAAGTATAGTTTGGTGGATTTATCGGGAAGTATTGTTGTATGCCTTAGTAATAAAAAATGAAAAAGGTTACCACAAGCTGTTTATTACCAGTAAATTGAAAAAAGGAGAGATTGATGCCAAAAAACTAATATCATTGCTCTAATGTGAATTAAATGTGGCATATCGCTTTTTTCTATCTACGATGGTAAAGGGATGAAGATGAGCAGTTGGCAAAGACCAATATACAAAACTGAAATGGTATTAGGATATAGAAAAGGTCAAAAAGGGAATGTTGTATCAGATCAGTTAAGCAGCTACAATAGACCATCAAGAAAAACCATAGTATGGCTCAAAAAAATTGCCATGGATTTGTCAACTTAAGTAATAAACTCATGTGTTATTTATAAACAACTACAAAGAGACATAAGCCAAAAAAATAATAATAATAGACATAAGACAAAGGCAAAAAAACCTCTCTATGTTAGCAGCACATGAAATAATAATAAAAAAGATTCTTGGCGTAAAAGACCAAGACGGATAGTATGTTGAACGGCCACAGCCACTGCCTGAAGATAAACACAAACTTGACAAAATTGAAAAACAGTTGGGTTAGAAATCCGAAAAGGAATGCTGTGTAGGTTGCTACAATAAACTGATTTCAGAAGGCAAGACCTCTAAAATTGCGAGTACAACAGCAACCAAGGTGATCATCAACCATGTTACAATACATTTCAATGATTTATTTACAATTAAAATTTTCTTTGGCAAAAATTCTTTCATTTTCCCTTTCATAAGTATATAGATAATATTAAATGTTGTGATGATTTTTTGTAATTCAATTCTTAACCTACACGTCCATGATAATGTTAAAACATTATTTATCCATATATCCACTAAAATAAACTAGACAGCATAAAGTTGTAAGTGTGACTTTCAGTCATGGACACCAGTGTTAAGAGCCGATGTGACTCCAAATGGAGTTATTGGACAGGGAACGTGTTAATCAAAATGTATATTTTTTATATAAATTAATAATTGGCATGTAATAAATTTATCATTTTAGAGACTGTTATCGCAGAGCGTATGGAAGGAATATACATCAGACAGTGGCAAAGTTTATTATCACAATATAAACACTAAAGAATCTAGTTGGGTAATGCCGAAGGAATTAGAAGAAATCAAAGCTAAAATTGCAGCTGAAGAGTCAGAGTAAGATTTAAATTATAGACTGCCTTTAGTTTGTAAATTAAAAATACTAGTAATATTGATCTACATATATTTATTTTACCTACATATTATTATGATTATAAAATTATGTGCAGAAATATTTAAATAATTACATAAATAAATTTCAATAATAATATAAATGTGTTTATACATATGTGTGTGTGTGTGTGTGTTATTTTGATGCTATTCAAGTAGTGTTACATAATTAATGCATTCGCTTTAAATATCTAGAGCGGCTGCTAATTCTGCGACCTCGGGTGGGTCCTCTGCAATGGATCAAGCAATGGCTGCGACACTAGCTGCCATTCACACACCTCCACAGCAGCCTGAATCAACTGCAGGTATTTACCATATTATAATTTAGTATTTTCCAAATATTTTATGACTACCAGTTTGTATCTGTTTTTGATTTGAAACTGAACAAATTAGTAAGTCTACAGTCCCTGGCCAAATTATTAGAAGTACTGCATTTTCTATGCAAAATCTTAATTAATAGTCGCAGGTATGTGTTGTTACAATTAAAACATAGTTTCGATTGAATATTTTTTAATTTTCTGTAAAGGAGCAAAATAAATAAAAAATCTTTTCAATGAGATTTTTCTTTAGTCATAGCCACTTCCTTCTTTATTTACTTTCATGCATTTTCCATTAAGTTCATATTGGGACTGTTACTTGGCCAATCCAACAGTGGGATATTTTGGTTATGTAAATATGCTTTGGTTGAATGTGCAGTGTGACAAGGTGCTCTTTCTTGCATAAAAATAAATGGTTCACCATTTCAGAACAACTTTATGAAATACGGAACCAACTGTATCTATAGGACTTCTTTGTTAACTGATGATACCTGGTCCGGCCTTAAATTACGTTGCATTATATAAAGACACCCTGTATTCTTGCCACTGATGGATTAAATTATAATTTTGTTGGATGTTTCACAGTTTGTACAATGCAGTTAGGGTGAAATTTTTCACCTTGACGGCGGCAAACAAATTGAGCATTTTTCCCTAAAACTTCAAACGTGTTTTCTCACTGAAGCAATTCTGTAAAAGAAACTAAATAAGCGCTTAAATTGTAAGAATAAAGAAATTTGCGATAAAATGTTGTTTATAAACAAAATATGAATATACAAATCTACAAAACTCCAAATCTTTGTCTTTATAATCTTTAGCCCACCTCAGACTTTTGCTTTCATCCCATCATTCAATTGAGGCTTCGTTGCAGAACCTTTTAAGAATTTCTCCTTCTATTTTCTGTAAACAGTACACTCAAATACATTAGCTCTGTGAACAGTACACTCAAATACATTAGCTTCTTCCAGTTTAGATTTTATTACTTTTGTGGTAGAAAATCTGTGTTCTATGCAAATTTTCTTGGCGGATCTGACCTGGAGGTGAAAATTTCTTCCCCATTTTCCGATTCTTTTTGGGCTCAGTTCTTCATCCATATTGATTTATTTCCCCACGCGCTGTACGTTTGCTTCAGACGCATTCAATTTTTGTAAAATTTTGCGGTTCGAATACATTTTAGTATTAAGAAGGGCTTTGACTCTAGCTTAATTATGCGAGAGTTCCTCTTTTTATCTGGAAAATTAAAAAATATTTTTTCAGTTGAAAAACTGCTGATTTTAATTGAGATAAGCATACATATAATCAAATAATCTAAAAATCGTAAAATAACCTCCGCTAGATCAATAAAACACATCCACACATGTGGCACGCAAGAACGCGACTGAAGCTTATCTGTAGTTGTTTGCGGTGCGAAGCCAAAACATGGATATGACAATATAATAAAATAAAAAGAGGTTTAAAAAGAGATAATATAATAATTGTCCTAACTAAAATAATTATAAACAATAATAGCACCAAGTTGAGTAGAAAACATGTAATTATGTAAATATTCTGAAAAAAGTTATGGCATCTAATCTTTTGGACTGTGTTTACTACATTATAAATTAAAAAAGGGAAACCCTTATAAGATGATTTATGTGTGAATCTGCCCTAAATTATTGTCTGTAGACTTATGAAATTGGGTACATATATGGTTTTGCTAATTCACTAGTAGTGTGTAATGCGAATTTGGAAAAGTAATAGAAACGTTTTTTGGTTCATTGTTAGCCAAAACTTTTTTAGACAAAAGGTTTTTTTCCTCTCGAATCTGAAAGTTATTTTACAATCAATTGAAAAATCACCACAATTTGATTTTATTTTGAGATGGCGTGAGCACCAATCTTACGCAAAAGTGTCCTTTACGTTCAAGGGATTAAGCCCCTACGTAATTTTCCGCTGAAGTATAAAAATTCTAAACTTTAAAAATTAAATTGAAGATTGGAAAACATAACACTTTTTAAATTTTGTAAATTATATTATAACAAAAGAAAATGTTTTTTCGTCTGTTACAAAAAAATGTAATTAAAAAATTCTAATAGAGTAAATTTATAAAAAAATTTAAAAAGTCTGATGTTGAAGACAAAAAATTCATAGAAAAAATAGTTCTCTGATTATTTTTTTACAATTTTTTTGAAAATTTTCAGTACTTATTAATTTTCAAAATATTTTTTCTCAAAAACTATTACCAGATATGGTCTTAATCTGTAGGGCAGGTAATTTTTATGTAGCAATTTAAATTTTAGTAGTTTGAAATGAAAGGTTTGCAATATATATAACAGTTGTAGAGTTATTCTAAAAACACATTATCAGTGCTTTTATACTTTTTTCAATACTCCTTAGGCCTTAATACATCTGATTTTTGACATATAGGATCTTGAAATCTTGTTATTACTAGATGTAAATCTTGCTGGTGACTTAAATTAATGGGTCACATCAATTTGTGCGTAAATGATTTAAACGAATTTAAGTAACATTTTATATTTATTTTTACTTGAAGTTGTCACCGTAAGTGTTGGTGACTGACTAGCTTCTTACACAGAATATATTATCACTCGAAGTTGTTACCTTGAGTGTTGGGAACCGACTAGCTACCATAAAAATGCGATATAAATGCTATATTTCTATTGGTTACAATTTTGCTATTGTATCATGGTGGGGTGGTCATTTGGCGAACATGTGAAGCGTGTAATGCTACAATAAACCCTTAGTTGCTTGCTTAACTGCACCTAATAAAAGGGCACAGACCCGGCTAAACGTTGTATTTTCGAAACTTAATTTGACAAACGATATACTATTAGGAATTTAACTATTCGTTTGGGACTTGCGAGCTATAAGACAGTTTTGTTTTCAAAACCCAGCAAATATATAAATATGCTTATTTTGTAACAACATCTTTACTGCAAACAGCAACTCCTAGTTAATATTTCATATCTCATTTCGATGCAATAGTTTTTTACAATTTCAGTGTGACTATTGATAACATATTGAACACTTATTTCACTTAAAACTTTACTATTATCCATATCTAACACATTAAATCATTTAAAAATTTATGCCATTGGCTACCTAATTATATGATTTGGTCAGGCATAAATTGCCAATATAATTGTAAAATGGACCCTGATTTATGCTCACTGAAATACGCAGTTTGTGTGGCTATAAATATCTTGTTTGTTGAAGAAAGTCCAATTGACAAAATTTTTACACAAACTTTTAATACCTCTGTTTTATAGGATAATTGAGTAATTATCCTATTATCTAAAACTTTGTTATGGTTAGTAGTTTTCAAATGATTTTAAGGTTTATATAATATCATATGTTTTATTTATTGTAGTAGTTAGCATGGAGGTGAAGTAATTAGTGCATTTATGGACGGCACAATAATGAAGGTATTAATTCTTATAAAGTATTTATTCAAAACAGTATCCCTTTTCTAGTAAAAGAGTACAAGACCAAGAAGAAAAGTTTTTGGCCTGGCCGGTCAAACACCGTTTTTAATTCAAAAATACAATTATTTTTCCACATTTGTAGGTCAATGCACATCATTCTACTTTTCTCCAGTGAATGGGTTTCATTCCTGAAGTGTGATTCTGCAAGGTTTGCAAAATATTCATCTATGGCTGCTATCACTTCTTTTTTTGATTTAAAATGTTTTCCAGCCACACATTTTTTTAAATTTGGAATTGGGTGGATGTCAGAGGGTGCTAAATTTGATGGAAGGTGGCTGTTCCAACAATTCATATTTTAAATTACTACAATTTTGCCATTGCTGAATCACTGTTTGCAATTTTTTTTTTGTTTATGATTTTTTCATCCAAATTTTTGGTCTAAAAGATTTTCGTAGTATTGGTTTTTTACCCTTTCCATGGTAATAAATAAAAGGAATTCATCCCAGATAACAGTGGCCATGCCCTTTCTGGCAGATAAAATCAATTTCGCCTTCTTTGGTTTGTAGCCACTGGCATCCAACCATTGCTTTGATTGATGGTTCGTTTTTGGCATCCAGTAGCGAACCAAAATTTTTTAAAATTAATCAACGAATTGTTGCACAAAATCAGTTGGATTCATTTTAAAATTACCCAAAAATTGTTAAGAAATTTGTTTTCGCAATGTTTCAAGTGTGGTTGCACTCTGTGGTTATATTTTACATGAAAGAGAAGTATAATGAAATTTTGATTCAGGGGCCTATTTCTTTGCTATTGAAAATGAAGGAACCTTATAAACTTTTATCAAATTTAGATAAATTTCTGTTGGGAATAAATTATCGAAAACTAACAATTTTATGACGATATAATAATCGAATTTAGCCATATTAATGAATCACATACAACATGTCTACTTTTTAAATATAAAGAAAACTATTTGACAGGTCAAGTTGAAATTTTACATACGATATTGCGACACATGTAACATCTTCATCTTTGTGCTTGACAGAAAACTTTTTACATTGTTCTCATACAATGAATAGTTACTTGAAAATCTATATTCTACTTTATTTACAAAATAAATGACTATAATAAAAACATGGAAATCATTTCTATGAAGGTTAGATTTAGGTGAACTTTTTAATTTTAGGTTTTATAATTTTTAAAGTTCAATAAAAAAGATATATTTAGTAATAAAAACAATAATATATGGAACAATTCATTCAACGTTTTTGAACTGAATATTGGTTTTGCTTATGAATAAGAAATGCAGAACTTTTGGTATCTAAGTTTAAATTGCATTCGACTAGTTTCTTCAGTTATTTGTGGCTGTACTAAATGTTTTGCGTAACTTTTAATAGAATGAAGTAGTAACTAACTTAATATATTATTTGTTTTTGAAGCTTAACTTCAAGTCATTTTTATTTTGATGGAATCATTTTAAAGTAAATGGTGTGGGGATTCCACCTCAATGTGTTAATTTAATTTGGAGGCCATTAACATCTGGGTGTATATGAAGATGTAAGATTGGTCTTTGACTTTTGCAATCTGGGTGAGATGTGTTATGTATTATTTTAGATTTATTATCAATTTCATGGTCTTTACTTTTAATTTAAATTTTATGTTTATTAAGATATAAAATTTGTTCATTTATATGCTCTTTTTACATAATAATTTTTGTAAAATTAAAATCCCTAGACTCTTATTAAATATACCATTGTTCTTGTCGATCAGTAGTCTGAATATAGGTGCTGACAATCTTTTCATATTGAAATTGTTAGTTTTCTTTAATAAGCATTTTCTATATTTTCCTTGGCAACCTGTAGGTAAGAATGATTCTCATAGGGTACAATGTGGACAAAGTGTTGGTTGCTCTCAAATAAAGAGCTTTTAATATTAAAATTAGGTTCTTTCACGTGAAAAACTTTTGAAACATGCATTATACATTTTGGAACACAGTGTGTTTACAAAACATGACTAGTTTGGTGTTTGAGTACTGTCGGCCGAAAGGGAAATTTAAAATCTAAAGTTCATAAAAGTTCATCTTGAAATGAAATTATGAATGTGAGAATACTCAAGGCACAATATTTTTCAGGTGATGTTGAAGAATCAGTTGAACCTGCTAAGAATGTGGCTAATGAACAGCACCCAGAAACACCACCATTGGAAATTACTTATAAAGACAAAAAAGAAGCAGTAGAGGCTTTTAAAGAGCTTTTAAAAGAGAAGGTAAGTGATGAGTTAGTTTTATGCTAAGATAGATTCAAAATTGTAAAAAAAGTTAGTAGAATATATTCAAGCAGGGCGTCCACTATTTGGAATGTTAAAAGTTAGTGTAATTGAGAGAACTCAGGGAAAAATGAGATTATTTCAAACAATTGTAAAAAGACCAAAAATTTCATACACTTCTTGCTCCACACAAGTGCTCTTCTTTTCCAGTGAATGATGAGGGATATATCACACATCCTGAAGGGAGTTTGCTGTTAGTACTCCATTTTTTAGTACGTCAGAGTTTAAGGAAAACAATTTTTTTCCAACAGCCTCAAAATGATAAAATTTTTGCAGTGGTATGAGGTTTTTCATTACAATAATTTTTTTTCCACTGTCAAATATTACGAATTTTTAAAAAAAATCTTTCCTTTAAATTAAATTAAATAAAGAAACGCATTTATGTAAAAATGTAAGCTTGTTTATTATTATTCCTCCATGTTTTTGTTACGGTTTTTGCTATGGTTTTGTTACGATGTCTGGATATTTCAACTTAATATTGGAAGTCCCTTCTTCGTTGGTATAACCTAAATATGTATTCCCAACTTGCCATTCCAGATTAAAACTTCTATGTTATATTTGAACCATCATGCTCGTATTATGCAGTAAACTCTTTAGCAAGTATTTTAGATAACTATTTGATCTTAAAGATTTTATGAAATACCTTAATAAAATAAACGAACATTTATTAATGTGTATATTAATTGCAAATATTAAAATATAGAGAAATGTAATGAAATTATTCATTACAATTAACTTATTATTTGTTTTTTTTTTTAAAAAATTGCTTTCAAGAACATGGTTGCTCAGGGAAATTTCGTAAAATGGTTAGGGAAAAGCCAAGGAATTTTTTTTTGGTATTTATAGTGGATGCCCAATTTTTTATTCCAATTTTTTTACATTTTGCAAATCTTAAAAAGCTGATTTGAGAAAACTTTAGCTAATAACTTTTGCTTATCTCAAAAACTTGTTATTAAGTTTTATTGGTCACCTAAACAATTTCATAATTGCATTAAGAAGTTAGGCTTTTATGTAAACTTAGAGTTGGACTTGGTTAATTGGAATTAATGAAATATCCAAATCGTTAAGGTTTTATTATTCAACTCATCTGTTTCTAATTATAGAATGTACCTTCAAATGCCACTTGGGAACAGTGTGTTAAAATAATATCTAAAGATCCACGATATCCAACCTTGAAGAAGTTGGCAGAAAAGAAACAAGCATTTAATGCTTACAAAACGCAGAAATTAAAGGACGAACGGGAAGAGCAAAGGTTTGTTTTTATTTTTGTATTGTAAAAATGTTAACATGAAGAACTGTAATCTTGGTATAGTTAAAAATGTATCTTGATTATTTTTAGGTTACGGACTAAAAAGAATAGAGAAAACTTGGAAGAATTTTTATTGAACTCTGACAAAATTACCTCACTGACCAAATACTACAGATGTGAAGAAATGTTTGGTAATCTTGAGGTTAGTAATCTTCGTTTTGGAATTCTTGACGAATAGCAGTTTGGTGTTTTTTTAACATTATATACATTTTTCCTTCCTTAGGTGTGGCGGTGTGTACCTGACTCAGAAAGGCGCGATGTATATGAAGACTGCATTTTTGCTTTAGGCAAACGTGAGAAGGAGCAGGCACGTGCACTGAAGAAACGTAATATGCGCACATTAGCAGCCTTACTCGGTGCCATGGACCAATTGCACTATGCCACCACGTGGAGCGAGGCCCAAGTGTTGCTATTAGATAACGCAGCTTTCAAGGATGATGTTAGTCTCCTCGGAATGGATAAGGAGGATGCACTTATTGGTAACAATTTAATTTTTTTTGTGTAATTTTTCAAGTTTAGAGATTTTTAGTGTGTTGTAGCCAAACTAGGAACCTTTAGTTTTGCCATGTCTGTTGTCTGTCTATCCATCTATATATATATCAGCCTTTTTACTCGTAGGATATTAGTACTATAAAGTTGAAATTTGGCATGGTTATACATATTTATAACACCTACAAAGTCAGGAAATAAAATCTTTTAAAAAAAGGGTTTTTAGTGTGAGGTACCAAACATGTAAAGTTGGGTGAATTTTTTGTACATACGTCATTGTGTAGAATATTGTGGAATAGGTCTTTCAAAAATATTAGTGGTTTGTCATGAATACTTTTGTTACAGGTATCCGTTTAGGCAATATTAAGCTTTCAAGGGGTTATTTTTGTTTGAGTTAAGGGTTCCGACTCCCTACCAGCTAAACTTCTGATTTTGAATATCTAAAAATATTCACAATAGTAGTATATGTATCGAAATTAAAAGGAAAATTATCGCAGCTATGTATGTCCTACTAGTTTACGAGTAATAGTCGACCAAACTAGCGACATGAAGTTGGATCTGTAAAAAGTTCATAGAAACTCCACACAAGTGACTCAAATCAACTGCAAAAATAACTTCGCATCTTCGCGTCTTATTATGTCTGTGATAAATATACTAAGCAATATATTTATATATTTACATGGTGAGAAATAATATTAATTAAACATGCACCATGTTTCGATACCTTTGAAAGATATACTAGGCAGTTTATTTAGGTTATGAAAAATTAATATATGTAAACAGTTTGAATAAAATATTACTTACCCTTAAATGTATATAAGTGCCTATAGTCCATTCAAATTGAAGATGGAATGTTTGTAAATAATCACTTTTGACAGTTCAGGTATTGCAAACCTTTTTCTTACATTCACGTTAGTAATTTAATGTGGATTTATTTGTGATTAAAAAATATTTTTTTATTAGTGTACACATTTACACTGTATACATATGTAACTTATATTATATAGGTTATATTTTATATTTAAGAGAAATTCACATAAGTAAGATGCGTTTCGAATAACTTATAAATATTACTGTTACATAAAAAATGTATAATAATACCAACAAAATTCCTCTCATACTTAATCCAGGCTTGAGACTGGCAGTCTTAAAGACTGGCATATTTAAAAAGTTGTTGGTAGCCAAATCTCTACTAGTAATTCACCCTTGGCAAACCTTCATCAACTATCTGTCTATCTAATAAATAATATTCTATCATACTAACAAATAATACTTTATTTTCTAAGTATATTGAAATGTTAGTTAGAACACAGAAAATGAAATTATTACAAAATAAAACAAGTATTACTTAATTTTCAAGAAATGACTAAAACAACTTTTAAAAACATAAAATACACTGATCTGTAAAAATAAACCAAATACGTTTACATTCTAAAGAAAAAAATACAACAATTACGTCACAAAGAACTCAAAATATTTACTATAAATACACAAAGTACACTAATATTTCACATTACTATATAGAAATACACTAATATTTCATAGAAAAATTACACTATAGTGTTACAATCAAATCATAATGAACTTAATACACAAAATACATATTTATATTTAAAAAAACCACAAATACTTTTTTATTTCACAGAAAACAATTAACCACAGTGCACATGAACATGAATCACATCACAATGAACTTAAAACGTGAAATCACTAAAATATTTAATATAAATACACTACATACATCATAACAATTACAGATTATCACACTTATATCACAGAAATATCAGATTCTGCGCTTTTTCTATTGCGTTTCTGGTATGTGTAACCCATTCTGTATAACCCATTGATAACATAACCTCAAATCGAATAACAAATTCATAAATGGCGCTAAATTTAGATTCCAGATTATACTTTCCAGATTATGCTTACATGATAATAACAAAAATGACAGAGTTATTTTAGAGATTTCAATGATACTTGAGGATCCTACGTCTGAACAGGTTCAAGAAGAACTTCCGCCAACAGTGCCTTTAACATAAAGATCTAATGAGGATGCTCACAAAAGGATACGCCTTCAAAGTACCTGACTAATATGTACCCAGTTGTAGAACTGCTTAATAGCGTCCGGAAACATGTGCAAGCAAATAGCAAAGGTACTCGCATCCCAAGATTATATTAGAGAAAAAAAAAGAAAGTAAAAATAAAAAGATTATGAAGAAAAATCTTAATATTGAAAAGCAAAAAATGAAATTATATTCAAGTTCTGAGGAAGAAACGATAGAATTAGCCGGTGAAATTTGCGGTCCCGAAAATAACATATATGATACGTGGAATACGGTGAAAATTACTACGAAACCAAAAAAATAAAAGATTAGCTGCTATGAATTGTTTGTAAATTATGGCCGCATATAAATTGCACTCCATTCAACAATTATTGTAATTCTTGTGGCAAAAAAATGAAGAAACAAGAAACGGAAAAGAAAAACTTGTACGAGAAAAAAGCAAAAAGTAACGGAAAAAGCAAAGGGAGAGGAAAAATGAGTGGGAAATTAAATGGCCATCTTATCCTTAAACGGGCGGCCAATTTCTAACGGATTTTAACATTAAAGCTTTTAAAAAAAACATTATCCTAAATTGCATATATAATTTGTAGACTACATTGAAAAATAGTTTAGTACCAACATTTATTTGAAAAGAACATAACATGCCACAATGTTTGTTTAATTATCTATACGCCAAATATACCATAACTATCTTTATCTTTGATTATATAGCGTTCGTTATACCATAACTATATCTGCGTATAAGGTTATCAAATCTAGAATATAGCAGCGTAAGCTGACATATTGTAGCTATCTCACTCTAACGCCTTATAAAATTAGTGAATAGCATATATGGTCTAGATTTTTTTTTAGCGTCGAGATTTTGATTATTTTCACAAATTGTTTGAAACACCTGACTATTTCGCAAAAGAAATGGAGGGTTGCCAATTTTTCCGTGTAAAATTTTAAAATTCGTATCAATAAAATAATGGTTTTTATAGTGAGACTTTCTGAAGTTAATATTTTGATTATGTATGTATTTTAATAATACTCCGTGAATAATGCAATGAATTTTATAAATAGTTGTCAGCTGATCGAATATTATATTTGTGCCAACCATATTTTAACTGTCAAATTCGATTGTTTACAAACATTCCATCTTCAATTTGAATGGACTATAAATGTGTGTAGACCCTCTAGTGTATTCTACTCGTAGTTGATAGGTTGTTTTCCAGATGTAAGGGACTTTGTATTGTTTTTTCCCAATTCAATGTATTTATATGTGTAAGTAATACTTATTAATCATCAACTAAAAGAAAGGTAATAGAACCAATTCTCATAAATCACACATGAAGATATGTATTTATTTGAAAATGTACACATAAAAACTACCGAAGTTATTATAATTTTTATTAATATTTTTGAAAATATCTTACGCTAGCTACTTAGTAAATCTTCATGGGTAAGAGCCAAAAGCAACAACTTTAATAAGATGCAGATGTTATCTTTGTTTACCTCGATTCTAATTTTTAATTTTTAAATATTGATTTTCTTCTTGACCTGATGAGTTATCAACAGAGTGTGGTGAAATATACTTGTTATTGTCTTAAAGGATAGCCAAAACATATTCACATATTTTCTCAGATGTTTTGTCAAACATATTCCTAATTTAATCTTCACTTAGATGTAGTACTGATGTTTTCAAACAATATCCTCGGTAAGTATTGTCATGAATAAATATTTCTCATATGTAATGCGCAAATCATTTCATGTAAAATGTTCACATTGGAAATATTTTACTATATGAGTAATGAAATAAATAAGTAATATGTTAAAGAAAATAAGCAAGGATCAAGTGCCCAATGGTATTCAAGACTGTTTCCAACAATAATTTAGTAAAATATTTACTTTAAGTTCAACATTACAATGTAAAAGATTGCGGTCTAAATACAATTTTAACTATGAAGACCGTTTAAGCTAAAATAAAAGTATATAACTCAAATTAATCTTAAAATTGTTTTTTATTTAACTTCCCTTTTTTCTATATCCCTATAATTTTGTCTCTGAGGGTAGTTTTAAATTATAAAAACTGATTCATGCTGCGCCTCATCAAATCTGGTGCATAACCAGCTCCAATTATCACTTAAATGTGAATTAAAGGGAAACATTCTTTTTTGTGACTGAATTTTATATCTAATTGTATGAAGAACTATATTAGTAAATAAATTTTTGCCTGTTATTTTTTACTTAACCACATAAACTGTAGATGAAATATTTTTTTAATCATAGATTTTCCTTTACATAATGAGTACTTCTATAAATTTTACAGTATTTGAACAACATATTAGGAATCTCGAAACAGAATATATGGCTGAAAAAGAGCAAACAAAGAAAAGGAATAAACGTTTGCAAAGGAAGAATCGGGACAATTTCCTGGTGAGCCTTTTTTATACTTATTGTACTATATTTTGAACTTATTGAATTTGGAGAAACTAAACCTTATCTTTCATTCGTGTGATACAAGAACATGAAAGTCAGTTTCCATTTTCATTTTTTACAGTCTCTGCTTGACAGTCTCCACGAAGAAGGAAAGCTTACATCCATGTCACTTTGGGTTGAGCTCTATCCAATTATATCTGCAGATTTGAGATTTTCAGCAATGTTAGGTAAGTAGTTGTGAAGTTGCTTTCTACAAAGTTACTTTATCTTATTTATTGTAACTTATGAATAAAGTAAATGTTATGGAATGATTAGTCTTTAAGCAGATGTCCGTATGTTTTATCATAATGAAACTTTTATTTTGACAGGTATGTTCATTAAAATGGTGCCTTATTACATTTTAGGTAAAGGTAGCTAAAACCGTGAAAGTCCTGGCTGACTTTATAGGTTATTAAAATACATTTTTCGATAATATGCTAAACTGAGCCATACTAGTAGAATTAATAGAGCAAACTGAAGGTAATGGCTCAAATTTGTTTAGTTACCTTATAAAAATGATGTTATCTATTCATTAGGTTCCTACAAACATTATAATATTGCTATATACTTCATCTTATAAATAGTATTTCGCATTTTCAGAAATGCTAATAAGCTGTACCCAAGGAGTGAGGAATGTTTCACATTCATTTACATTACCAAATAATAAACAATTTCTGTGAAGATCTGGACACAGAGTATACAGATATATCATTTGAATCTATTTTGATTTAGTTACAATATTCATCTTTGAAATTTATTCACATTAGGTAACTAAAAATTAAGGTTTTTAGGAAACTGAAGAAACTTTGTGTTTCTTTGAACATATTATTGAACTCTTTATATAAGTTTATCAAAAATGTTGTATTTAATTTTATAGGTTTTAGATGTTCTATATTTTTAATAAATCTATGGAATAATGAAATAAAAAATAATTGCAAAAATTTGTAATACATTAATGTTTTACAAATGTGTTTAATCAAAGAAAATTGTATTTTTGTTTTCACTGTTTAATATATTGTAATTGCAGTTAAAAAATTACAGTCTTCGTAATTCTATTTACAAAAGAATGATAGACATAACTTTCTTCAAAAATATTGTGATGTTTTTCAGTATTATGTATTATTCAAACGTTGAAAAAATCCAAATAAGGCTGGCTGATATTTAATTTCTGAGAAAAAAAGGATTTACAATAATTTTAAATTGCGTACATTTTTTATTTACTACAATATTGAGAAAAAATTTGCAGTTTGATGAATTTTTTCTTATTTTAGGACTAACAAGACATTTTAGGGTATATGGAATCAAACTATTATTCTGGACAATATTATTTTTCCAAAATCAGTCATTCTTTAATCGTTCTTAATGTTATTTATGTTTATATTGAACATTATGGATATTGTTTCTATTTTAATTTGTACATATTGACCATTAGGGGCAATTATACACATTTCATAATTATGAATTGGGTGATAATTTATATTATTTTTAATAAGATTTTAATTTCAATGAGGTCTATTAAATTGTTACTCGAAGGAAGGAATCTATGAGTCCTCAGTGGCTGAAATTGATAATTATGAACTGAAGGTTACTGAACGTTTTGATCTTGATAAACTGATCAGTCTTAAACTGCAGTCGAGCTAGCTATTAGGTTTGATGTCAGCGTTAATACAATGAACCATTTATGTCATATTGGCAAAGTCTTTGCACTGGAAATATTGGTACCTCAAGAGTTAATCATACATTAGCGATAGACACACGTCGAATATAGAATAAGGCATTGAATTGAAACAATAAATAAAGACTCTCAATTAGACGTTCTCAATTCTCGATTAGTTGGTCGTTTCAACCAACAACGATCAAGAGCAATTAGTAGTACCACAACGTCTTTGTTAACATTATTAAGGTAATATTGCATAATAGCCTTTCTCTTCGGCAGCTTCAGCCATGGAGTTGAGCTTATTGTTCGAGAGAAATGTGGGAGTGAACTGCGTCGCTGCTGTTTTCTATCATTGAAAAACTTTATTAGAAATGTAAACGTACATCTGTGATGAAATGCCATATAATAATGAGAATGACCGGAGCTATATGACTGCTGAAACTATTTGATGAGGCACATCCCTTTGATTTTTTATGTTGTACATTCTGCATGTAATGATGAATTTTTAATCCTGTCTTGTGTGGTAAATAGCGTTTCCATATGCAATTTTTCGATAATCTCTCTAAATCTCCACCGACCAAGCATACCCGTACTTTAAAAAAATATATACCTTCATGTATATACATATACATACATACACACACACACACACACACATATATATATATATATATATATATATATATATATATATATATATATAATGTATATGTATATATATATATATATATATACATATATATATACACAGTGTTGTTAAATTGGTGTAGCGAGCTGGCTTCTTTTATGGGTGTCTGAGTACAAAATAAAATGATTATAATGCAAATTTTTCATATCTTAACTCATTCTCAAATGCACTATTTTAATGTTAAAGCATGGTTTCAGCATAAATGCACATCGAGCGTCACTTTGCATCTTAAAAGCAACATGGTGAACATATTATTCGTTTACGAATATTGAGCAATATGGGTATAATATTGCAAAAAGAAG
Organism: Druceiella hillmani; assembly: GCA_039881145.1. Classification (NCBI taxonomy): domain Eukaryota; kingdom Metazoa; phylum Arthropoda; class Insecta; order Lepidoptera; family Hepialidae; genus Druceiella; species Druceiella hillmani. Next base: position 3,428,426 of record JAYKKI010000096.1, on the reverse strand, counting down.
TCATAATACTGACAATTCAGTGTTTTTCTAAAGTTTTTTTTTATGGGGTTTCTGTTTGTGATAGTACATGTTTAATGCCTGCAATTATATACGGTGTCAGAATAGTGTCTAATCAGAATAAGTTGACAAATCACATCTATAATGAAAATTATGAGAAAAATATCAACAATGAATTATTAGTGATATTTAATTTTGAAGAAGGGTTTTCACATATTTGAAAGGTTTTCTTTTTCTAGAAGTAGTGGCAATTGATGTAATACATGTACAGAAATGATGTTATGATAAAAATTTAGTTTTTTAAAATTTTGAAGTGTCATGCCGATTATCTCAAATAATTGGCTGTTTTCACATTTATCAACAACATTTTATATTTAGAATAATTTGGGGAGTCAGCCCTGTCAAAAGGGCCATTAATATGAAATGGGCAAATTTCAGCAAAGACAAGGATTTGATTTTCTGCAAAGTTGCAAAAATTTACAACTCTTCCATTATTTCTCAGGTTCACTAAATAATAGTTACACTTAATAAACTTCCAAATATAAAATTTACTATCACCGGCCTTAGCTTGTTATGTCCAGGTGTTATTGAGAAGTTGTCACTTAAATTGGGTGCACAAGAAAGTAATTTTGGTGTTGTAGTTTGAAATGAAACTCAATTTTTTTATTTATAAAGAAAGATCTTAAATTGGTTAAATAATTTAAACTTTGTTCGCTGACCATTTGGTGTTTTTCTAGCAACTCCATGATACTATGCTCATAGACGTTCTGGTTTTTATGAAGAAAAAATTGAAGCTAGTGTATTTCATAATTAGTGTAAGTTTTATCATTCAAAAAGTTTGCAAACTTCGGAATATATGGTAATCTGATGGTGCAAGATCAGGGTTATATGGGGGTACGATATCACTACCCAATTTAGTTTCAATAACTTTCTACGAGATTTATCAAAAATCTGTGAAGCATTAAATTATCATGATGGAACATGATTTCTTTGAAATTTGCTAATTCGGACTGTTTTACTTTCGTTGTGTCCTCCAGTTTCATTTGTTGTTGATAGTGAATATCATTTAGTTCCTTATAATTAGGTAATGTTTAATGCAATTCAGATTTCGATATGGTTCGATATCGTTTTCAATCGATCTTACTTTTTGACGATTTCTTTTTTATCACTAATGATGAGTCGTTATAAAAAAAGAGTATATTTTATAGTGTTTCAGATGAATACTGCAAATATTGTTTCATTGTGTTAATTGCATCTTTTTCAATTCATGCAGGATCCAAGTTCAAAACATTGTAATGTTAGAAACATTGCAATGTTACAATGTCTTGAGTCCAAACAATTGTATGTGATACATTTAACCTCTCCCCAACTCTAAAATTTTGGCTTTGATTTGATCATCAACTTCAGTAGGTCGATCAGAACATGATCACCTTTAAGTAAAGAATTTCTACGATGAAAGTTTTTAAACAAATTCAGACATATGCGTTTTGTTAAACACTCAACACGTAAATATATTATACCATAAACTAAAAACTGCACACAAATTATATTCAATTTGCAAAAGGAAAAATTATAACGTTCATTAATGTGAAGTCTTTCAGAACGATTTAATACTATTTCAGACCGAAACTCCTTTCTTGCTGGCCAATAGGTGAATTACTAGGGGTTTACATATTGTTTATGATATGTTTTCATTGCTATTGCGTTACGAGCATTATATATTAGCATTAATGGTACCGGCACCATTAATGCTGACCTACCGGCTCCATTAATGACAATTGTGTAGAAAAAAGAAATTCTCTATGGTCCCACGGTTCTGCATGCCCTTTCCCAGCTGCCTTTCATTCTTATATTTATAATAAAAAATTTTCCATTAGGCTCGTCAAATTAATTTCCCAGCTGTTATTGGGACTGGCATATTTTTGTAGGTTCTTTCTAGAAACTGATTGTTAATTTACTTTTACAGGTCAGAATGGTTCTACACCTTTAGATTTATTCAAATTCTACGTTGAAGATTTGAAAGCCAGATTCCATGATGAGAAGAAAATTATTAAAGAAATTTTAAGGGAAAAAGATTTTGAAGTAACTACTAGCACATCTTTTGAAGACTTCGCGACGATAGTTTGTGAAGACAGTAAATCAGCTTCCCTGGACGCTGGCAATGTAAAACTGACATATAACTCTTTATTAGAAAAGGTCTGTATAAAAATACCTGTATCCTTAAAGCAAATATACAGTTGAATAATTGCATTGATTTTGGTACAGATTATTAAGGTGAGAGAGTTACTTATTTATGGGAAAGTTTTTGATTAATTTATTTCCTTTTATTTTATGCAATGTCATATTTCTTTTATTATTTTAAATTATATTTTAAATTACAAAAAAAAGTTATAGTGAAAAATATTGATAGAGATTATTAGAATATTCTCAAAAATTTTTCCAAATGATATGATTCAAACTCTTTTGTTCATCTAAATTAAAAAATGTAAGAAATTGGTAATTGGTATAAATGCTGCTCTGACTTGTATTAAGATAAAAGAATGGTATTGTGTATTGATGTATAGTTTTTGTAATTTTTAAAGGGAAAAAAGTAAATTTGTTTCCACTGATAATGGTATGTTTGTAGACATGTATTGACTCCGTTTATTTCAGTAAATCAGTTCAAAAAACTAGTTTTTTTACTAAACAAGGGTGTTAGAAACGTTTGAAATTTTAAAATGCTGCGACTTCACTTTCGACAGTACGGACAAACAATACTCTAAGTATAAGGATCATCTGAATTGTTTTAAATAAAATACAACGGAATGTTGGACGACTTTGTTGCCTTCGACATTCCCCATTGCTTGTTTTGAAATTATACAATATGAAACTTTATTTTGGAATTTTTTATTATTGATATGATTAAGGATAAAAGTCTGAAATTTCTAAGGTGTGTTAAAATTTGTGGAGAGAATGTTTTCTTTATAGGTTTTATTATGATTTTAACCTTATGAGGACCTTATTGGCCACTATAATGTCTACCAACAAAATTTAGACACTGCATGGAATATTTTGGTAACCTTTTACGGAACTTGCAGCTTCCTTATATATAGATAAATTTTTCCCTAAAAAGAGGTTGATTTATTAGAAATGTTGCTGGTTCTCAAAATATTCATAACTTTTCTTCCAACATTTGTTTTTCTAAAAGAGATTTTTGGTTAAATTTAAAAATATGTTGGGTAACATTTACGAATTCATAAGGCTCTTGCCTTATGAATTAGTAAATATTTTGTTCTCCTAAAATTTTTTAAACTGTTTACTGTTGCACTCATGAGTTAATATAATATACCTTTTTCGTGTTGAGAAATTACAAGAATAAGTGGATACACTCTATAAAATATCAAAATGAAAACCCCATACAGGTTTTTCTGATCCATTTTCAATTGTTGTCCAAGAATTTTATTCTGCTGTATTGTTTCTTAGTCAATGATATATGGAGGATTTGATAAATATGTGTTTTCCAAATGTGTATTATTGGCTAAAACTGGGCAGATTAAATTTTCTTTCATAACAGTTTCATTGCTGTTGAGATGTTGTCTCTCAATCTTGTATGTCATTACAAGATAATTGTATATCATGTTACCTCTCAATTATTTTGTATGCCATCACATACCACATGTTATATAGTTTCAATTTTAATTTTTGGTATAATAGAAATTTTTTGTTTCTCAATAAAAATAAGCGATCAACTTTTTTAAATATGAACTATTTGTCAGAGACAGAAATGTAGTTCTGCTTTCTTATTTCATTTTGCTTTTTAGATTGGTGTTACAGTTATTCAAACAAATTACTTTATTCATCACAGTGAATAGTTATTATTCTAACTAGTTATTAGTAATAAACAACTTTGACTCCTTTTATCTGACGTGGATCCGACTGCTACTATTTTGTTTTATTGGGAGACAATAAAATTTAAAATAGAAAAGAAAATGCTAATTATAGATTTAAAAGTTGCTTGACACTCTATTTGTCCTTGAAGAAACTTATATTGTTAGAGTGCATTATAATTTTTCTTGATCTGGTGTTTGTATCAGTCCTGTATTTCTAAAAACTGAGTTATAGAATTGTTTATGTCAAAGGAAATGTGATTTCCGCACATTTTTTTAACTAAATTTTTTCAAATATATTGTTATCAGGCCATGTTCAATATAGATAATGAAAGGCTTACAAAAAAGTTGTTAATGCAAGAATTAAGTGAGCAAGAGAAACATGGCAAATCAAGATATAATTCCATCAGATTAAGAAATATTTAAGTCTCAGACAAGAAGGGTATGTTTGTAAATGTGTAAACTGCAGGGCGCAGTGAAATTTAACAATCTTTTATCACCGCTTACGCAGTCTTGTTATCAGAAGGTCTAAAGTTGTAGGCAGATAAACGACAATAAAATTATAGGCTTACATAACCCCACATACATCGTAAAACAGGTGAATCGGAAAGTTATTTTGAAGGTTATTTTGAAAAATAAACAAAAATGCCATTTACACATGTTTTAATTCATCTTGGAACTAAAAAAAATATAAACAATTTTTGTTTCAATGTATAATCCATGTTTTATTCAGTCACCCCAACTTGATCCCCAATGAAAAACATGGGATCTCCTTGTTGGCATTGTAATTACTGCAAAAATGATGAATCTGCAAATATAAAAAATAATTATGTAAAGTAATGTTGTATTTGAAACTGTTGAGGATATTTTAAAAAAAAAAATTTAAAAATTGTTCTATTTATAAATTCATATTATTAAATTGAATGTGTGATTTCCCCATTTAAAGTTAGAGAAAGCGATTACAAGTATTTAAAAGGAATACGTTAAAGGTTTTTGAAAATTGTCAAGTAAAGGTAGTTTAAGGTGAGTTTACAGTTAAGCTCGTATCCTAGCTTCTTACTTTACACCTTTCTCCTCTTGCATCTTAATGTTTTTGATTGTTTAATCTATTATTTAATGATTCTAGAAGAGATTTAATTCTGGTGCGCTTTAAAAAATAGTTTGTCTAAAATATTTATGGTAGTTAATAAAAATTAAAAAAAGGTTGTTAAAAAAAATAATATTTTTTAAAAATTTCCATTGTATGTAAGTCCTTGAGGTAGAAATAAGCTATTATTATTCATATAGTAAAGACTGCATACCGCTAAACTTGTAGACTTAAAAGTTAGAAATTAGCTGAGATCTATTACATACTTAATCATAGGTAGGTAACAATTATTATATCTATTTAATTCTTAATGTAATTTGCTAATTTCAGGCAGAGACGAAGGAAAAAGAACGTCTCAAGGAAGAGACTAGGGCGATTAAGAAGATAGAGAGCGCATTCAAATGGGGTTTGAGAAGTGCAGGTGTTAATCACCAATTATCCTGGGAAGAGGTTAGTGTAAACCTGGACTTACAGAACGATGAGTTTGCTGCCGTTACTGAGGAGAGTGACCGCGTCCGCCTGTATAATGTAAGTTGTGTCTAAAATTGTTATTTCATCATCTTCTGTCTTGGTAGTTGTTTCGGTTGAGTAATTATTTTTATACATGAAAATAATTAAAGAATAGCAATTTACTTGTGTATATGTACAATGAGAAAGGCAATATTACTTTTAAAATCACGTTTTTATTGATTTAGATAATGCCTTTAGTGAAAATAAGCATGTCCACAATTATTTTATGTCCTTTGTATGAAATTTTTACATTTGAGATATTTAATAAAATTAACTTAATGAATTATTAGGGAATATTTTTGTGTCCTGTGTACATTATGCTTTGCTTTCAACATATGACAAGATGCGATAAAATGTTTTTTAAATAGAACATTGTTTTTGTATTTTAAAAATCCTTATATCAATCATGAGTTCATATTATTATTCTTGTAGAAGAAAAAAGAAAATAGTTTTACTTATCTATACATTTAAATCTACATTAAGGTTGTCATAGAAACTGTGATAATCTTGTGGTATCAGCCTTTTTAAATTTTGGAGGTCATTGAATTTACGAAGGGGTGTATCATCAAAGATTGATTTTATAAATTCACAACATTAGTATTACAAATATCTATTTTTGACTTTCTTTGAGGCAATAACTTCTAGTTATCATTATAATTCAGTTTATAATACAAACCAGTGGAATCATACTTAATACATTTAAGATCTATATTACCTGTGAATTTCCTGTTTTACTGCCTGCCCTGATTAATTTGTAGTAATATGCTCTAGAACTTTTTAAAAAGTGTGTGTTCTATGTATTTGACTTTCTTGGGCTCTGGGGCTATCTTTACTTCACAAATACTACGAACAAAATCAGTTTGTACATACATTTCCTTACTCATCTTTTTTCTTACATTTGTTGAGTGAACCGAATCACATTCTGTCTTAGTATAACTAACAGTTCAATATTTTTGATAAATTATTCTATCATGCCTTAAAGCATTCAATTGCAGCGCATTAGCCAAGTTGACATTATGATTCTGTAGTCTACATTCATCGCTAAACAATACTGTGGGGATACTCAGGTCAACATAATTTTCTAAAAAATGAGGAGCACAAGAGAATCCATGCCGCCTTCCCTTTCGTGCCACACATAGCAGTACACTTCTGATGTTTTCTTATTAAAGAAAGTGAATTAATGCACAGCACATATTTTTGCTTAAATTAAATAGCTGATACAGCTATACAAGACACCGATAGAAGGGTTTGAACATCCAAATTAAATGCATAAACTTCATTATTTAAATCTCTTACCGTATCTCATTCTTTCTTTGACCTAGTCTTTTTTGCTTTTAGTATGTTCGTTATATGGTTCTAGATTAATATTACCATTCCTGAAACTAATATAAAGGTTTTATTTTTAAAAGATGTACAGTTCAGATGAACATAAGTTTGTCTGTGGTTTGTCTGCTATAATAAGCTTGAACTTCAAAAAATCTCCGACCTGCTTCCTTTTTTTATATTTATTGCTGAAACCTTTTTCAGAGATGCTCTCCACCTTGATTCACCATCACATTTAGTTGCGCCATGCTACAGATAGGTTTTGTGCGAGATTATCAATTATCACTCTTCATTGTTTCCAACTCATTTTCTAGAAAGAAGCAAACTTCTCTCCTCTGAATCTCAGCAATTTTTCAATCACAGAGTACTCGTTTACCTCTTAATTTTCTTTCTATTGACACACCTTTATTTTTATCACATTGTAATAAGATTTCTCTTATTTTCTGGCATTCTTCCTCTTATTATTCTGCCACTTTTCTGGTTGTCCTTGACCTTTCTTTCTTTTTCTTGTAGTCAACCTAGAATTTTCATCTAATCAAAATCTGCAATAATCTGAATCGCATGTTGGACCTGAGCACAATAATGAGGAGGGATGGTATGAACAGATTAATTTCACATTTTGTCAATGGTAATGGTAAAATCTTTTGTCAATTGTCAATGGTAAAATCTTATTAAAATATAACAGTCATACTTATGGTTTCTGGCTGGGTTTTACACTTATTCACTAGTTTAACTACTTCTCACCCTTTGAATAACATTTTTCACCTGATATAAACCACAGACTTCAGATCCTAAAACCGAACATTAGCTATAAATTTTTTAGGTTAAGTTTTGTAAGTGTAAATGAATATGTGTATGAATCTAAAAAATATAGTATAAAATTAAAATATTATGGCATTAAGAACATGAGGATAATAAATGAAGTTATTGTCATGATACTTTTATTGAAATTTTGTATCTCATGTTCAGTTCGCTACCAATCATACTCTCTTTTATTTTATCAGGTATCGACAAAATGCATATTTATTTATTAGGGGGCTTATTTCTTGATTTTCATTATGTAACGGTGTCTTTTTTCCTTATAACACCTGAAACTGACTGGTGTGTGTCATTTCTTAAATTTAGTTAACTCTAATGTTTATATTATTATAATTAACTTTAATTTACGGGATAGTGTAGTGTAAAATTTATCATTTGTTTTATATTCTGTGCTCATTTTTTTTAAAACAATTTTCTTAATTAGCAAACAAACGAAATTGTATTAAAGTTATTGTTAAAATTTCTGAAATTATATTTTTTTCCGATATAATTAGTGGTTACTTATCATTGGTGTCAGCGGTTCTATGTCTAATTGGTAGAGTTTGATTAGTGTTTTATTACACATGTTAGTAATGTGACTGTTTTTTTCAACAGGAATTCCAATTAGAAATGGAGGAAAGCTGTACGCATTACCACTCCAAGTCAAAGAAGTCAAAACGAAGTAAGAAAAAAAAGAACAGATCGTATTCACATTCATCTGTAAGTAAACTTCACTTCTTACTAATAAATTGGTTTAATTACTTCCTGTCCACATTAACCTGTAAATGACGTCAGAAAAGTCAATTATAATTTTTATGTTTCGGTGTAAAAAAAAACAGGGAAAACTGCCATAGTTTCAGTTTTCTCCATTTCTTAAAAATATGATTGTCATTGTACTGAGGTTTTTGACTGAACCTTTTTAAAATGTTTAATTTTCATACCCTGTTTGGAAAACTGCCATAGTTTCAGTTTTCTCCATTTCTTAAAAATATGATTGTCATTGTACTGAGGTTTTTGACTGAACCTTTTTAAAATGTTTATTTTTCATAACCTGTTCTTAAGTTACAACTGATATACAATAAATTTGACAACTGATATAAAATAATTTTTTTTATCCATTTTACTAATTGTCACAATTTTTAGTTACTTTATTAGTATTTGGTTACTTTATTCATGAGAAATTACATTATTCGCCAACAAAATATACAAATCTGAAAGTTTCTTTCTAATATCTCACCATTCCGGTAGTAATTTAAAGAACGATTTCCTTGCAGATCTCTAGAAGCCCCTCTCGTGATAGGCATCATTCACCATCACCGGTTCCAAGTAAAGAATCATGGAGTTCTGATCCTGATGGTCGAAGATCAAAGAAATCTAAAAAATCCAAGCACCGTTCTCGTCATACCCCTCAACCTGTAAGTCAATATCAATATTTTCTGCAAAAATAATGAAACCGACAAGTTTACCAAGGATATTTCTTGTAAACAGATTGACACTTTTTGCCCTTGAGAATAGTGAGGTACTGGCACTTCAAAACCATTTCTATAATTATAATATCTAAAAAAAATAGATCTCTTGGATATTTATCAAATTTTGGTAGCTATACGTTGTGATCCGACCATTAGTCAAAGATGCAACGCATACTGGTATTCAGAGATTGTCAATTCAAAGAATTATTTCTATTGACAATCTACATCCATACCATTATGATACAGTTCAAATGCGTAAACCGGAAGATTACCCAAGACATGTGGTGTTTTGCTGAGCAATGCTGGCAAGAAATCGGGAAGACTCAAACTTTTTTGATAAGGTTTTTTAGTCTGACGAGAACCGGTTTGAGCCTTATGCATGATCGAAGTAATTTTCTTCAACTTTGATGTAGAATTGCATTATTCATCATCAAATTGTAAAAGAACATTAGTCATTTGTGAACAGTATTTATGTGCATTCCAGTCTATACATTTATTTATTTTTAAATTACTTCGGTATACATTTATTCATTCATTGACTTTAACAATTTTGTTGATAATCCCTTAGTTTTGAGTTTAGTTACAGTTATATTCCTGGTTCGTATATGATATGATGAAATCATAGCTAATTTCACCTTACATTTCCTTACAAATATCTTGCAATGCTCATATTGTCATGTGCTTACATTGATGAATGTTGCATAAGACATTCATTCTTGACATTTTGCTCCACTGTGTTGACTGCTTCTGGTGTATATATGTATGTTATCAATTTTTTGGTGTTTTTGATTGATTGTTAATCAGTATTTTGTAAATTCAATTGTTATCTAATTATTTGAATTACTAATCAGTATTTGTTTTACAATTTTAAATCATTATTTTTTTGTATTTGTATATATTTTCTGGGAGTTGGATTTATAATTTATATCTGTATATACAAATTATGATTATAAAAGAGCTGTGTATATATATTGAATCATGATTGCAATTTTTAGAGCCACATAAAGTAACAAACAGTATTATGTACTCGTATAATCACACTGTGTTAATAATTGTTGTATTTTTGCTAGTCTATTTTTTACCTCATTGTAGAAAAATAACAATAGATTGTATTACTTAACACATTTACATAAGAAAGAAATCAATTGTGAATAGTGGGGACAAATGCTGATTTTATATCATTGGATGTTTTTTAAGAAAAAGTGTTAATATAAATTACTACAATTGCTACTAGAAAATGAGTTTTCTATTTTATTGTCCACAGAGTCTGTATGAGTGATTGAAACTTTATCTGTCTACAATATTTGCATTATCAATTAAGCGACTGCTTTATAAATTTGTGATACTGATTGCTCAACTACTTTATAAATAAAATAAGTACTATTTTTAATTAATTAGTTGAACAGGAGCTCAATTTGGAATTTGAATGAATGAGTTTAGGTTCTAATTAACCCTAAATAAAAGCTTTCATAAATTGATATATGTTTAAAGGCCGTTTTAGAGATGACATATCAGTCACATAATTTAAAAAGAACAAACAGATTTTTCATGCTAATTTATAAATTTGTTTTATTGAATTTTTTGGTCAAGTTTATGAATTATTATTATCCATCTAATATCATGAATCAATATTTGATGTTCATTCGGCAGGCCAATTATCAGTTATGTTGTCCATTTCTAATACTCACACAAGATGAAAGTAAATGCATTTGTTAACAACACTGTTATTTTAGTTTGCCTAAAATTGTATATATTTAGGAATTCACAGATTTTCTGTGTAAATTTATAGTATACAGATTTTCCGTATAATATATAGATTATGTATACTTTGTTATGCAACCAGCAAGGTTATAGAAATTTAAGAAATTTTTTATGAATGGTGCATAATTTTTTAATGCTGTGTATATATTGAAATTAAATCAAGTTATACACTTACTTCACATACATTTTTATAATATTATATGTTTTTTATACATACAGTTTAAAAAAATACAGTTATAAATACAGTTTATATTTAAACTTATATTACACCTTACAATATTTTTATTGAAGGTTTTTAATAAAAAAGCAAATTTACACTTTTTGTAACGAAATATTTTTGTATGTCACCACATTATAACTGAGCACTATACATAAATGTTAGATTAATTAGTAAACACATTCTCCTATCTCTCCTCCCCTTGCTGCATTGTCACCAGTCGACATTCTTTAAGCGTACATTTCCATATATATCTAGTAACACTATAATAATGGCTACATATACTTTATTTAACCAGATTATCACATTACCTTTTAGACATTCACAAAAACACCTTTTTTTTAAAGCTGTTAGTGGAAATTTGAAACTGCCTTAAATAATCTTGCTAAAATGAATTTCTCATACCCAAAAATTCTAAAGTAATACAAAGCAAACCAAGTCTTATTTAGGTAAATAGTTCTGTGTGACGCTAAATATAGTATTATATCATTTACCAGCGATCTCCATCTCCGTCCAGAGACTTATCTCCCGATGATGGTTCAAGGTACAAGTCAAAAAAAACATCGAAAAGAAATGCACCCGAGAGTCCCGACGTAGAAGATTCTTCTTACAAGAGTAAAAAGAAGAAGGACAAAAAAGGTGAAAAATCTGCACCCAGGTACGTGTATTGAAAGGTCTGTCGGAACTAACGATTTTACTATATTACATGTAGGTATTTCGCTAAGCAACTCCCAGATGTCATATCCAAAGAATTGATAATAGCTTAGTGGTTTTTATATCAACTTAGGTAAGACAATTACACTTATTAAAGTCATTCATGAAATTTAATTTGACTTTTTATTTTTGTCTTTTATTTTTTTCCACCTCTTAACCTCTCAAATTATTGTATTTATCAAGAATGGTTAATTTTGATAAATATGATAGATTTGCAATTTTAGGTTTTAAAATGAGTGTTACTTTATAGGCTACGAAACTATTTAAATAATTTTAATAAACTTTCGATTAATCCTAAAAATAATAAAAACAATTACTTTGATCAAAGTAAGCATTTCAATATGTTCGGTATCCAATTCCTTCATTGTATTTGTTACGTATAGTTCGGCGTTCGTTCTTTAGGATTTGTGATTTTAAATTATTTCTGCCAAGAATAATAGTTTAGAGCCATCTAAGATAATAGTTTAAGAGCCAGTGGTGTACAGATTTAAGGTATTTGAACAAACCCTTTATTTTCTTTATTGACTCTCACACTTGCCGTACATTATATGATAGGGACTCGTTAAGCTCGGCAGCGATTCCTATAGTCACTCAGGTGTGAAAGGTGTAAAAAATTATAGTAACAAGGCCGTCACTTCGGTAATTATAAAATTTGACATAATTATTATTGAAAAATAACAATGGCAGACAGCTAGGTGGTTCCAAGGTCATGGCAGACACTACTGAAAGTCCCAAAAAAATAAACAATTTAAGGTATTTTTAACAAAGTTGAAATGTATATATAATAATAATATTCTAAGCCTAATTAAGAACGTCAGACGTTTTCTGTGGTTCTAACATCCCAGCAGACAATTGAACCTCTAGCGAGCCCATATGTAAGTATAATAATATCTCACTCACACTAACATCCATTCAATCCGCATGCAATTTAATGTACCTACTAATATACGTATAATAGTATGTATAATTGTAAGGTCATATATACGTATAATTGTACAGCATATATATTTGCTGCAAGATGGATGATGGGGGAAATGGGCCAATTATAAGGGAATCATAATTACAAAATTGTAATAATAATAATGAAATTTGAATTTTGATTTTTTTTGTCATTCGTCCATGGTGAAATATTAATTTAGATAAAAAAGTAGTTTAAAAAAATTATAATTCCACATTCGTAGCTGTTGTTATCTTGCATTATCCTTTAATATCATCATCGAAATCATTCATATGTTCACTAGATTAGTTTTCATTATCCGATGGATCGATTTATGAAAAAATGAAATTTAAATATGTAAATTGAGTATCATAATAATAAAGAAGAGAATATAGATTTACTTAAAATTCAATTACGTTAAAGTTTTTCAATCAAATCGCTCACAAACCGTGGAAGCTGATCTCTAAACCAGTTGAAAATGTATAAGCTTTCTTGATCTAGCCAACCATGTTTTAGCGGGCTTAATGAGGTGAGGTGTTTTTGGAAAGTATTTTTCCAAATGCTTGAGATATAATGCGATTGTAAAAATTGTTGATGAAGTTAATTTTACAAGGTGGTACAGAACTTGTTTCAAAATTACACACTTCATTGAAATTGATATTAGCAGCCTTGTAACAACTAATGAAAATCTGGAACTTTATTGCATTTTCACAAGTAAACTTTTGAATTATGTCGAAAAGTCCTTATAAAACATCCTCCGTTAAATCAGCATCACCAAAAGCTGCAAAAACTTGTTGGTATTCAATATTTTTTTTATAAGGTGAATTGCGTTTTTCCCTTATTAAAAAAGGCAGGACTACAATCATATGTGTAAAAACCAATCTTTTACTAACGAACTCACCCAACTCGTCATGAATTTGTCAATAAATTGTTCATTATTTCCTGTTCCTGTGAGCATCCACATATGGGAGGAAGTACTTTTACGTTGTAGCATATTGCCAAGCATTATTATCATAATATCCATATTAGAGCCTCTGATGACAATATCTGATTGTTCAACAATACTATATGGTAAATAATTTTGCTGTCTGAAAGCAAATTGTAATATAAGTCTTCAATAATACTTGATCCTAGACAAAAAATTTAGAGACGAATTAATTTATTGCCAATAAATGCTGCTATTTCATCATTTGCCCAATGTACAGCAGAAAAATCAATGTGAGATTGCTTTAATTTTGTATTCATCATTTCTTTTACAAAATCTGCTGGTCTTATTTGAACATGTCCAGAGGTAATATACTCAATTTGTGGTGCTTCATGTCATAGAAACCATTCGTTACTTTTAATTGAAGGGTGAAATATTCATCAAATATAACATAGATTCTTCGAGCTGAAAATTTAGTTACCATTTGCAAAAATATTTATGAAATATTGCCTAATGTTTTGGGCACCTTTGTCATGGAATGTAGTATAAAAAAGCATCTACTAAAAATACATCAGTATAATTCGGCCCTTAACTTTTCACGTGCATTTGAAGACACAATTAAAAAAAACAATGATTTTAAAATTGAAATTAAAAAAGGGATATTATATAGTCTTGGATTTCAACATTTTAAGTTTAATTGTTGTAAATATTGTGATAATTTTTTTTAATATGCCAACTCTTTGTTTGTCAGAAATAAATATAAAGGGAAATTTAATCACTATCTAATTATAAAAACTTTTTTACCACAATCTTATTTACGGATTACACTGAAACATTATATCCGTGGCTCTGTTCGTCAAATAATATTTGAAGTAGGAAAATAATTTATGGTTCCAATGGCAATCAATCACTGTATTCGCCATCACCCAGCTTTTTTTCAACATAGATTAATGAAACATAGATTAAAATTTGCTCACAAAAATTATCTACATGTTATCGAAAGCCACATTAAAATTGAACTAGCGGTTGTTGAGCTAGAAATGGACAGATATTTGTATTTTTTATAGATACCAATTGTAGGACGCATGTGCAATGCTATAACATATCATTCGAGAATATATTGATCAAAAGTTATTAACAATATTATCCAATTTCTAACATTTATGATATTATGTTATTGTTTAATGATTATATTCATTATGTTGTCAACAGGTATGTAAAAATAACACTTATTTCCATCTTTTCTAAAAATATTAGACAAAACCATTATTAGTCAGATGTTTTATTCTTAAGAGTAATATGACGTATAAACCTAAATGCTAACTAAAGAGAGAAAAAAAGAATTTGGATGATGGGGAATGCGATATATTATACATACATATGGGCGTGCCAGAGGTAACGTTCTGTTGCCTGCCGGGTTGTTAGAACCTCAGAAAATGTCTTCCATTCTAAATGTAGGCTTAGAATATTATTATTAATAACGCATTTAAATTTCAGCTTTGTTAAAATACCTTAAATTGTTTATTTCTTTTGGGACTTTCAATAGTGTCTGTCATTACCTTGGAAGCACCTAGGTGCTCTGCCATTGTTATTTTTCAATAATAATAATGTAAAATTTTAAAATGTCTAAGTGAACTACCTTGTTACTATAGCTTAAAATAGTTCAAAGCTTTACACCTTTCACACCCGAGTGATTATAGGACCGCCGCTGAGCTTAGTGAGTCCCTATCTCATGTTTGCAGGTATGAGAGAGTCCATAAAGAAAATATAAATTTATTCAAATACTTAAATCTGTGCGCCGTTCGTTTTCTCTTAGACTATAACATAAACAACCTTTATTTTTGAAGTGAGAAGTTAGGAGTTCTGAAAATGTTTATAGTTAATAGAAATACAACTCTAGGACCTGTTTATATTTTTTGTTATTGTAATTTGGTCAGGTTTTACTCAATTTGTGATATTTCATTACTTTTATTGAATTAAAAAAAATGCTATTTTTGATAAAGTATATTGCTGATTTTAAAGTTCATATAATTGAGCAACCCTGATATGCAATGAACATTCACATTATTTTGAATTGTTGGTAAGCAAATAGAAAAAAGTAACAAATTTCTGTAGATAATTATAAAATATTATTAAAATTATTATATTATTAAAATGGCTTCTTTTTTAAAGTCATTTTTATCACTGGTTTTACATTTGTAAGAAATACAATACAGAAACATACACAACCAAAAATAAAGTAGTAAACAATTTCATGCTTTGACTAAAGGATATTTATTAACTCATAATTTCCCCTTAAACATTTTCTGTAAACAATTTTCACTATGTTTCGAGTTATGGATGGTTAATTTCTTTATCGAGTCATCTCTCATTCAAATTATGTATTTAACAACTTATTTGAAAATTTAAAATGGTTCTTTTGAATGTTCAATATGAACAAATTGACAAATAGACAATATTTTAAATTAAATTTCTATTCTGTTTTTGAATTGTTTAAGCAGAGATGTAGCTGTTGTAGAATAATGTGTCCATTGTTACTATAAATGAATAGTAATTGCTAAAATTATTTCTTTTATAATTTCCTCTGTGTTTGTTAAATAAAAATTTTGAAATAAATCTTAATGTTTTATTATTCAATTTATGCACTTTACTACAATTGATAGTTACTGTGCTTAATTTGAACAGTTGAAATTTTTTTAATAATTTTAAATAGAACCCTAGTATTAATATTTGTGATTTGTTTTAATAATAATATTTTACCACAAGATGGATTTTAGAAGACAGAAGATCAATATTTTTGCCAAAAGAAACCAATTTGAACTTTGATTTAATCGATTATAACTCGGAGAACATTTTTCAACCCTCGTCATCTATATTTAAAGACGTACATTTTCTAACTAGGTGTGCAGTCCATATTATGCAGCTAGTCCTCAGCTAAAGTAATATTATCTATATTATGTTATTGGTTCGATAAGCAAGGTATAAGGTATCAACGTAACATATCTTTTCATATACGTGTATTTTCAGAGTGCGAGCAGCTTACTATGGACTTTGATTTAACATCTCTTGTATTGATATCCGTAACAAAATTAAGGTTCACGTGAAAAAGAGGGATAAAATTGCCAACGTAAATACTTAACTTTCTTTAATACCCAGTTTGTAGTTAGAGAATTTTCAGCAGTAATATATTTAATCTTGCATTCATTGGTAGTCTTTGAGCATATATAATTTTCCTTCAGGTCTTGCATTGAAAATAATTATATATTTAAATATAGAATTGATAAATTACTGAACTAGAACTTTTATACATTTGTTAACTTCCAGTGAAACTAACTCGGAGCTAAATTGTGTCAGTAGGAGTTTGAGTTATACTATAGAAATACTTAATAAACAGTAGTTATATTGTAAATGAATTAAGATTTCAATATTTTAAAAGTAGAAATTTAACTTATTTCTCTTCAAGTGTATATCATTTCCCCTCAGTTCTTTTAAAATTCATCATATATTTAAACATAGAGTTTGTAGGAGCTAGACTTTTTTGATACCTTTTTTAACTTCAGTGAAACTTGCTCAGAGCTTAATTGTGTAGGTAGGTGTTTGAATCACATTTCAAAATTGTTTATTAACCATATTTATATAGATAGTTGTTTATGAGTTTTAAATATTACTTCTAGTGATATTCTATATAGATTTGAATACGTATCTTTTTTAAGTGGAACAAAGCAATATTAATGTTTTTAAGACTTCAATCAAAATTTAGTGCTGTAATAGTTCAAAATTTAGTGCTGTAATAGTTTACTCCTCCCAATAAAACCTGTATTGGCATAACTACAAGTTCAGTGACAAAATATGTTGGATTAAACATCATACTGCCCTTCTATTATACATCTTACTTGATTTTTCAAAATTAGTGCTTGAGATCTGCAGCAGTTGTGAGAATAATAAAAGATTTACTTATGATAAAATATTGCATTTTAGATAGTTCTTTTGTTATTACAATATATTTATTACAAATTAAAAATAGTAATTTATTAAAATATATAATCGCTACGAAGGGATTAATAATTTCTATTTGTTGAAGACACAATATATAATAGATGTTTTAGTACAAAGTTGATAACGATGAAACGAAATATATATATAATATCTCAAATGTTTGACAAATATTATTTTTTTGATTGATTTAAATAAAAACGCCAAATATAGAAAGTAGTAACAATATTGCTCAAAGACTGTCAAGTAGTGTTAAATAAAGTCTTAGATTAATCTGAATTAAAATCAATAAATGTTTTACTCTATTGCAGGTCCCCCGATGGTCGATTAGGTATGAGTGAATCTGAATTGGAATCGCAACGAGCAGCATTATTGGCACAATTAAACGAACAAGAGGGTGATTAATGTGTGGAGACAATTTAGGAGAGATTTATAAATTAAACTGTGGTTAAATATTTATGTAAAACTACGTTTACAATTAAAAAGCTTTACAAATAAGAAATGACTATTTTTCCCTCTTAATATATTTTGGGTTATAAAATGTCACAAATGACTAATTCTGCCCAGTGTAAAGTAGATTATGCCAAGTATGGCGACAGTCAAAGTATTACTTGTTATTTATTTTCTACATTACTTATCAATAAGGGAGTAAAAGTACTAGTTTAAGTTTAATTATAAATATCTTACCACCTACCAGTTTTAATGTATTTTTGGAATATAAGTTACTACTACCTTTTAAAATTACAAAACTGTAAATAATAATTTTAACTGCAAAGTGTATGCAAATTTATAGGCTATAATACTAACATATCAGTTATAATAGTTAAAAGATAGTTTTTAAACAATCAATATTAGATAGTATAAACCAGGACATAAAATACTAAAAAATAAAAACATTCAAAGGTACAGAATATACAAAGTTTTTAGTTGCTACAATAACTTGACATAATGTACAATTAATGGTTACTTTATTATGACAGAAAATAAAGGTGGTCCAGTGTGAGCAACATACAGAAATATATTAACCTAATTTGGTCTGTTTAGTCATCAGTATGTCATACTGATTATTTCAGTTATACCACAAAAACGAGACATATATTTTCAATATGAAATTTTTATACAAAATACTTAACATTATATTTATTACATATTATCCAGGTGCTTATAACAATTTACCAATGACTTTTTAGATGAATGGAGTCGCAACTCATGAAAAGTGAAAAGACAGGAAAATAATCAAATTCCAATACCAAAAAACTCTGATAACTAAAATAATATTCTCAATTAATAACGCTGGAGGGCTTCCAAAAATTAATTTCATTCAAAATATTATGTTTAAATAAATTTAAAAAATCTTCATTTAAAGAGAATTCAGCAGTCCTTTACTACAGATTTTCTACCTGCACTTTTAATTTATGTAGAAAAAAAAAAAATATATATATATATATATATATATATGTAGTAAAAAAACTAGAAATTAATGAATTATCAAGTAATGAGATCTCTGTTTGCAAGCAGATATAGTTTTAAAGTTTGAAAGGCCTGATTTGAGGTCTACTAAAGCCGCCCAAAAGAAATACAAAATAATATTAGGAAAAATATGAAACGGTCACTATACTTCCAAAGTTATGTAAATTGTAATTTTATAAAACAAATCTTGCGAATATGTTGAAAATAGTAGTCAAAAAATTTTATTGATATATTATTATATATACCATATAAATTCAACCATGTTTATTTGAAGACTTAAATCACGCAGCTAAATTTGTCACCATCACTTATATGAGCATGTGTGGGATTATTGCCAATTTCAGATTTTTTAACTGCAGCCTTTGGGCAGACTCTAACCTCCAAGGTGGGTGAGGGTTTACTATTCTATCTATAGTCTTATTTTAAGTAGTTAAAAAGGAGTCATCAGAAATTGTGGAAATTATTTTTTCTATTCTAGGCTTTATTTTTTCTAGACAGAAATTTAATCCTTTTTTTCTTTTGAAAAAATTAAGTAAGATAATAAAACACCCCCACAACAAATCGCTCACATGATAAACTCAACGTCATGCGAGTTTGCTACTTTTTTTACATTGTATAAAATGAATAACATAGGTACTTTTTTTTAATTGTTACACATTATTTTAAATGACATTATTTGTAATATTAAGTAAAGGCTTAAAATATATTATTTTATAGTTTATATGCAAATAATTAAGGTTATAATAAATTCATCTTATTTAATATGTGAGGATATTAATAATTGCAATTATTTCTGTTTTGTCGACATTAACATACTATAACTTTTGCTTTATAAACATGAGGAGGCCTGATGTCCATTTAATAATTTTATTTACGGTAATAAGGAAGAAATCATTAATCTAATATGAATTACAATGCAAAGGATGAAGCATTTGATATTTAACCATATTACCGTTACAGATATAAATTTAGTTTAGCACTAATAATTGAATTTTTTTTATAATGAAATAATCGTAAGTGGAAATTATTTTTGTTTAATGAATATTCTTCCACTTAATAAAAAATAGTGAAATTTTCATTGGGGTTACACTGTTTTCCATAATATAACATGACAAATGTTATTAAAACTATTTTGTTGGAAGTTTTAATTAATTTTTATTAAAAATAGCAAATATTAAATGTAATGAATGAGTACATATACAACTATATTAATCTTCATTATTACCTATTAATGCCTTATTGAATAAAAAAGGGCCTTTTGATTTTTATGTAAGGCTAATATAGTAACTAGTGCACCGAACAGACAAAAACTAGTGCTACTTAAAAAATCTAGTTCCCAATTTCTACACATGCTGTCTACCTCAAGGGTAATTATGATTAAGCATTTATAAACACTGAATAAAAGCCGAAAGTTAAATAATACAGTATTATGGATGAAATTAATTATTAATGGATACAAAAAGAAGTAAATTTATTTGAATTGCAACATCTGCAAGTATAATTTTCGACATCAAATGACTTGCGTTATTTTATAGCTATTTTCTGTTGGTATTAAAAAATAAATATCTAGCTAGCGTAAAACTATATTTGTTAAAATTTAGTTTTAGGTCTCATTTACCTATTATACGACAATGTATTAGCCAAACTCATCTAAATTTAGAATAAGTAAGTAAACGCCAAAATGCTAGATAATGTCAAATAAAACAAAGACAAGAAAATAAAACAGGTATAAGTTTAATGGTGTTACCAGATTCAACGACAATAGATATGTGAATTTTGCAATAAATAATAATAATAATAAACCTAAAATAATTTCAGGTCATTTATCCAGGGAACGATTTTAGAGTTTAAAATAAAATGATACATTTTTATTAAGCCCATATTCAATAATTTTTGGAAACGGAGATCTTTCGTAACCATAAAGATATTTTTTATGAACTATAAACGAAAACTTGCCATTGGCCATTTTATCTGATTTATGCATGTAAGTTGACCACTCAAATAAGGAATCATTGTCAGCAGCGTAGTCACTTGTATAGCAATTTTGAAACTGTACTGAGCTCTTCTGGTATTAAACATAGACGAGTTAATGAGTCAGGACCTAATATTTCTTTGAATTCTTTATTCGCACATAGTTTTTTACATATATTAACAACGAGAAAGCCGCAATGAACGGTCTTGTTTTCATACTCCGAAATGCAATCATAATAATTTATTGTTTTGGTGTAAATATAAATACAGAACTCTTGAAAACATATGTTTATATTACCTAAATAAACAATTGACCATCTTATCTAATCCGTTTGATGATATGGCTACATATTAAAATCTGGTATTACTAATTAGCGACTCATTTTGAGCTTACATTACCGGTAAGCAAATAGATTTTCCAAAAAATAGGAAAAATTTCATAATTTTCCAAACTAAAACCTAACGTAATTCTTAAAACCAATCTGATTATTATGAGTTACTTCAAATTTTTGAGTGAAAAAATATTTGCTTTGTTATTTAAAAAAACGTTTATATCGATGGTGTGCATTAGTAGCCTCGCGTTGTTTAATAGCATTAACTAGAGACATAAAATGAAATAATGTATTTCAACTGGCCTTATTATCGGACTAAAAGAAATAATAAATAAACTTGACACGTATTACCTGATTGACCCTACTGTGTGTGATGTGAAGTTTATTTCATTTTATATTTGAGGACTATGAAAAATTGACGACAACACCATATTTTTAACCACATGATATATATATATATATATATATATATATATATATATATGTGTGTGTGTGTATCTTGGGTCTTTGCAAGATGAAATATCTATATTTTTACCATGAAGGTAATCACCAAGTTTGATCTCTAACGACAATTAACTCGTCTCTTTATCAAATTAAATTGTATGTAATTTTGAGTGAACTATTTATCAAAAACCCCGAAACTGATAATAATAGGATTTTCATCATTTTACCAATCTTCAATATTGAGGAATTATTTGTGAGAGCAGATGAAACCAGTTACTAAAACTTCATAAAAAACATAAAAGTATAAATATACTTTTATCTTCAATGGATAAATTTGCATTGCTATATGGGGGCCAAGTTTGCCAAATTCGAAGTTCCAATTGAACCCCTTAACCAATATCGATTTTAACTTTACCCGTTAATATCGAGTAACAATTTTTTAACAACAAAATTTAAATGAAATATTGAATTATTATATAATTTTTTCTGTAACTTGTGTAACTTAATAATAATTGATTCATTTTTAAAATATTTTGGAACAGAATTATTTCTTGTTAAAACATTATGGTGTTCTCCTTCAAGCACAGCGCGCTGGCAACTAAATTATACGTCCAGAACGTGTTGTCTTGAGCGCTGAACTGAAATATTTTACTATCTTGCTTTAGCACTTTATCACATTGTACGATGGTTGTAATGGCTACTTGACCGCTTCGTTGCGTATGAATACACGTTCCTAACCCAAGAGATCTTTAGGCACGAAGATAGATCGTTGTCCCAAATACGGTTGCGTAAAACTTAGCTATAGTTAGGAATTCGCACGGTAACCGTAAGTTATAGTCGTAGGTTAGTTTGACAGCGCTTACTACATTGTCTGTGCGTAGGGCGGCTCGTAAATCGTAGAGTACGGCAGGTAGTTCGTGTGCGTATGATGTTTGGCTGTTTAAGCGTGACTTTAACGCAGCTTTTGGTGGAAGGTATCAACGTTCGATAATTCCGTTGTACTGCGGGTAATGAGGCGTGGTACGTGTTTTCTCGATATCCTTGCAGTTTGTTAGGTTGGCGGAAAGTTGGCTCTAAAACTGATGTCTTCGGTCGCTACTTTTCGTTGCAGGACATCTAAAAATTATTATCTAGTTTTTATAGAGGACTTTCGCAACTGATTCGGCGGAGGTGTTTTCAGTAGGTATAGTCTCGGTCTATCTAGTAACTCGATTGATAATTGTGACGAGGAATCAATCGCTACTCGGTGTAATAGTTAGTAGTCCGACGATATGGATGTAGATGTACTGGAATTGGTCAAGTGATGGGAAATTTGAAAGGTCCCTTGTGGTATGGCGATATGTCTAGCTCTTCTGTACACATGCTTTGGTACAATTTGAGATTTTGCTCTTTTTCAAACATTTTGTATCTTGCGAGTGGTGCCGGGATGATTTATGTTGTGGACGGATTAGAATGTGGCGCGTTGATAACTTTCGGGTATGTAATGAATGTATTGAGTTGCCATTTCATATTGCAGCTTGTCTTCAGTGTCAGGTAAGGTAACTTAGTTGAGATATAAGTTGCCTTGGTGGGCGTTGTCCTTTTCTTGTGCCTCTGTTATTTCGTGTGGTGGAGAGTTGCGGGCTTGAGATTATTACCACACAACTTAGAGTGTCAGCGACGATATTGCCTTGCCCCCGGACATGGAGTATGTCGATGATAAATTTAGAGATAAAGAGTTGTTGTCTTGTCTTTTGAGGCATTTCTGTGGACGACGGTGGTTTGTTAAACACGTAGATGAGCGGTTTGTGGTAGGTAACAAGTTTTATGAATTATAGACATCTTTCTGAATGTTTCAGCATGTATTTTGCGACAAGTTCACAATCGTTGGTACTATTCTCAAGCCACCACCCGGGTTGTCTTAGGACTCTTCCGGGAACCTATAATACCTTCATTTTTTCTAGAATGCTTTATGTGACTGCCTCAAAGATCGGTCCACTTTCAACCAAGTTAGGATAAATAATGACATCATGTTCTAAGAAGTTGCGTGAATCTACTACTCTATTGTTGTGTTGACGCATACTCTCTAACAAAACTTTATACGCATCATTGTGCTCACAGCAGTGGAACAAAATGTGATTTATTAACTGAAACCATTGAAACCCGCCCCGAAACTGCAGGAACACACCGGACTGTGTTTCATTGAAAAATGATGTAAGTTAGCCCAGAAGGCGCCATGCCTCGTCAAAAGCTGTAAGGTGTAGTAATCACTAATGAACTAGGTGTGATTCAGCCACTCAGATACATCGGGGAAAACAATCTTGTGGCCTCACCCCTAGAATAGGAGGTTGCCCACCTAGACTTCCAGTGGGCATTGATAATATTTATAATACGTCTCCTTCTAACCAAAAGGGGTTCTTCTACTAAAAAGTCAAAGCCCAACAAACCCACATCAAAACTCTTATCCCGAAAATTAGTTGCATATTTCACGATCCCGAAATTGCAGGCAGAAGACGCATTAAAACAGGCAATAATTTCGTTGAATAGGTTCTGTAAGCTTTGGTCAGAGTCATACACGGCGCGCGCTGCGACCTCAGTGTAATCCTTTTAAGTTGTTGGACACCAACTCAACATGGAACCCACACCGATGGCGAATAGTTTAAAATAACGAGGTATATTGGCGTTTATATCAGTTTGAGGGTCTACGTATTCAGCCCTCAACCCGTTCCGGCAAGCCGAACCGTGTCATGGAAGCCGTGGCATTCTGGCCTTGGTAGGAAATGACTTACCACGCTTGTGGCAGGAAGCTCCATTTAGAGTTGAAGACCATACCTACGTATGTGACCTGGTCCTGTACATCGCCTCTGATCCACCCAGCGCCACAGCCGACTTCATCGTTAGTCTAGCCTTGAATGAGTCTTTTGCTCTTTGACAACCTCGGAATTTTGAGGGGCAAAGCGGAGCTTGTTCTTAGTGCCCCCGTTAAGTATTCTGGCGCCCGATTTTCTATCACTCTATGGTTCGCTCTTCTGAAATTCAGAATTGTGTCTTCTGCATAGACGATGGTGAATACCGGAATAGGTATTGCGGGACACGCATCGACCAATATATTGCATGGAATGAGAAAGAAGATCGAGAGTTTTGGATAGCTCCTGGTCATCGCCTTTTTAACTATATCTTCGTTCTACAAATAGACATCTCGATCGCTAAACTAATTCCACAGCCGGTCGCCAGGCATTATCTAACGTGCGGAGATGTCCAAGAAAATATCGAGTACAAATTTATCAGGTCATGCGTCTACTCAGGATAAAACGACGGTATCCGATGTGGACGATCCAGAACAATATCCCTATTGGATGATCCTGACGAGTGTGATTACTGCGTCAGTAAGCGCGTCACCATTACCCGTTCGAGTAAGTCACGAAAGCTGAAAAGAGCGTAATAGGTCTATAGAACTTCAGATCGCTATACTGATCAGGTACTTTCCATAATGATTAAACATCCTTGCCTCGGATGTGACCCTTGCGTAGGTAACCGTTAAAGATTGCAAGTATATCAGGTGCCGCCTTAACAATTCTATTATCGATATTGTCTATGTTAGGTACCTCATTCGGATTAAGATTCTTCACGACCTCGTCCAAAATGTTCTAACTTTTGAATATTATCGGTGTAACTCCTATCGGTTTTTAAAGGCGCTCAAAAAAGGTTTAGGGGAAATGAGAGCCCTTTTAATCTCGTTCTTATAGTTACATTGGGTATTTACTAAGGTAATTCTGACTATTAGTTCGCACTCTACTTTCTAGCTTGAATGTTAAAACGTCGCTCGAGAAAATATCTGTCCGACTTTCCGGCTGCACACAATCCCCGGAATAGGACAAAAGTGATATAAAAATTACTTTCTCCCGTGGGTCTAGAGAACATTGTAGACGTGGATGTGAACGTTACACAGCAGGAGACCGTTCTGGTGAAAAAATTCCTCCAGGATTTTCACGACATTAGTAAGAGATTCCACGGACATTGGAATGCCTCAAGAACCAAAGGCAAGATTGCGCGGTATCATCAGAATAAGTGAACACCAACTTACTTTCAATAGTGAGGAGGACGGTGTTAAACTGTTCACAGAATGCCTCATTGGCCATCGAGTACTGAAAATTAATACTAATGGCAATATCGGTCCTCTATTTCCAAGCCATCACCCGGGTTGTTTCAGGGTCTTTCCAGGGATCCGACGCGACCCGCCTTATGCTATAAAGGTTTTTAGCAATCTACTGTTAAGCCCTTCCCTACGGGCTTAAAGACTATCTTTACTCGATGAACCATTTAGGCCTCCATTTTTTCTCGAATGCTTTTTGTGAACATCTCAAAGATTAATTCAAATGACTCAAAGATGGGTCTACTCTCAACCAAGTCCAAGACTAAAGATATCACGTTCTACAAAGCAACATGACTATACTCCATTATTGTGTCGACGCATCTTCTCTAACAACACTCTACGCGCATCATAGCACTCAATGCAATGAAACAAAACGTGATTCATGTCCTTTATTTCGAAACCGCAGGAATACGCTGGGCTGTCTTTTAAAGCAAAACAATCTAAGCTAGATCGGAAAATCTTTAACTTTTACCTTCCTCGTTTTCCAAACCTTCGGGAAGTGGCCCTCGCATAGGCAGAGGTTAGTGTTTCTGGCGCTCAACACCTCCTAAACAATTATATTATATGCTGTTATGTTACTTATGCTAAAAGCCGTATTTGGATTAAAGTCATTCATGATGCCATCTAGTTTTAAATGACATAGCTCCGGATCAAAACTACTAATTGGGGGTATGCTTCCTAATTGAGAATAACCTATTAATTGGGGATATGCTTCCTAATTAGGAACAGCATCCCTCATGGACTTTTGTTCGACAGTGTCAAGGTCAGGTCATCATCAGGGAAGAGTGACGTCAGAAGGTGTTTCACGGTTTCATGAACATCACCGAAACTTGATTTTTACCGCCCTGCATATGGCTCTCCAGGGATCCGAGTTACCTACTAGAGTCACGAAGTTACGGAAATGGCGACACTTAATCCTCGTAACCTCCCTATTATGGTTATACTGGGCATTTACTACGATCTAATGACTCAGATCCGGGCATCTAACAAGTCGTGCCGTGGTTCTTAGCGCGTTGGAAGTTGCGTCTTTTCAGTCCGAACTCTTTCCGCAAGGCCTCCAGCTTAGAGATCCTTTGAGGATTCTCTCTTAGGGGGTTCGGAAGTACTTTAACTAACTTCCCCTGGGCACTGACAACCATTCTAGATTGAAACTCAGTAGCCGTGTCATTTGGATAAACTAATCGATTTTTAGCTTTATTCTCGGCGGAAAATGTTAACAGATTGATCCCAGTTTTGTCATTTCGCTCTGAATAAGCGCTGTTTCATGCTTTATGTTTTAGCCTAGAGCACACCGGGTCTCGAAAGAGAATAAAATTACTCTATGATCATCCGAGAAAACATCCGGTTCGACTTTCCAGTTACGTACATCCCTCGCAAGCCCACTCTAGTCGAGAATGACATTAATATCATTCAGGGTTCAACGAATTCTCCCGACTACATCGACGCTGTAGAAGTGTTTTCAGTCACTCCGTGTTAATAATTCCCTTCAAAATAGAGATTGCAGTTTTTCTTAGAATTTTTTCTTTTAAATATATTTAATAACATTAATCCTATGTATAGCAATAATATTACCTACGGTGCGCCTTAAATTCAGTGTCAAAACAGGTTTTTAAAAATTATAAGTGGTGCTTGGACGTATGAAGTTTGGTTTCATTGTTTTAAAATTTCGGAACACGTTAGTTTATGGAAAAATATTCAGTAGATGACGGCGCGGGTGGTATTCATTTTATTATTTTACTTGTGTATCGCATTGACGATTGTCATCGTTATCTTCATGGATTGTCATCGTTATCTTAGAATATACTGTATTGATTTCTTTGAGTATTTTTAGATTTAATGTTAGTCTGTAAGTAACGTTAAATTTTCTGTTTGTATTTTTGGACTTATAAGCATTATTAGGTTTTTTGTTTTCTTTTTCTAGTGCGGTCGCTGCTACGGCAAACAGACACACCGAAGGACATCTGCGTCTTCGCAAGCTGCATCTCCTACAGCGTAGCGACACGTCGAGCTCTCGACAAGGTTCACTTCCAAGAAATCTGCGGTCCTTTTGCATAACCAGAAACAAATACACAAGAAAACAATGCCACCGATCAACGACGAATGCAAAGAACATTTACCACAAAAGAAAAAAAACGAGATCAAATGTCCAGTATGTCCAAAGTTAGGACATATCACGACTGAGGGTAAGAAGTTCAAGGAATCTGATTTCGATGCAAGGTGGGGCATAGTAAAAGTGCATCGCCGATGCTTAAGAAGCCTACATTACCGTACTAGAACATACAGATGCCTCACGAAGATATGTGATGTCGACGTGTGCTAACATTTCCATCATAGATTATTACATGTCGCACAAGAAGGCCGGAAGAAAGAGATAGGAAATCCGAATACAGAAGCCGTCAGCTCTACATGGACAAAAAACAAAACCCGCTTCTACTTAAAAATTGTTCTGGTATGGGTATCCGGACCGGCAGGAGAGACTGACGCGTAGGCGTTATTCGACGACGGGTCAACAGTAACACGTATGGGGTCTCGTTCAATGACCACTTTCTAACTGGGTTGGAACTTCTGCAGTATCTATCGGGGGTCATGGCATACTTCAGACAGCACCCCATTGCTTTCTCTGCCGTTATAGATGCAATTTTAATGCGAATCAAGGTACAAATGCAAGACAGAAATGCTCTCAGATATCTGTGGTCAACCCGATGGAACCTTTATCATCTTCGGTGCGACTTTGACAACCATATATATGAAGAATCTCAATGCATCGAAATTTAACCAGACGCATCCCAAAACCGTTTCCGTCTTAATAAACAACCATTATATCTACGATTACCTAGACAGCTACAGAACTGTAGAAGAAGCTATCAATACTGCAAAGATGTGCGTGACATACACATATGTGGTAACTTTGAACTGAGGTAATGAACTTAAAACTCGCAAGAAATACTACGAAAGCTAAGTTATAATATGTTACTAAAGTCAACAGTTAACCTAAATGAAGGAACACAGACGGAACTAGTGTTAGTCCTCATTTGGAAACCACTTGAACTTGGCACGAGTACTGCCTGTAGTTTTGGTGAGCGACGCACCTGCGAAACGTGAATCATTGTAAATTGTTATGTCGTTATTCGATCAGTTTGAACTAGGTTCACCTGTCACAATCTGAACCAAACAAATACTACAGGGGGCATGGCGACGGGGTACAGAAGGGGACAGATAAATAGACTCCTACCTGACAGTGCAATGGAAAGATTCGATGAAGCATCTCCAAAACCTGCGCGACGTTACCATACAGAGATGTTACCTGAACTTCTCCAATAACGTGTTACTTCAGCTGCACGTATTTGTAGATGCCAGCGAAACCGCGTACACCGCCGCGCTCTACTAGCGTGCTGTCCCTGGCGAAGGCCACATCAATGTGTCACTCATATTTGCGAAGGTAAGAGTAGCTCCACTAAAACTTATTTCAATATTGCGGCTAGAATTATAGACAGCAGTTATGGGATCTCGTATGGCTGCCACTGTGCTGAAAGAGCACCAGCTTAAACCAGAGTCAAATACCTTCTGGATAGATGATAGCAAAACAGTGATCATTGGTTTGAAGGCGAGGTCGTACGAAGGTCATACGGACAGTTCATGGCACACCGCATCACGGCAATAGAAGAAGACAGTACAGTTAGCAAGTGGCGGTGGGCGCCGACCAAGCTCATCGCAGCCGATGATGCGACTAGAGACGTAACTTCAAGACTCAATACGAACCATAGATGGTTTCCGGGAACCGACTTTCTATGCCAAGACCCCACTACCTGGCCTACAGAACAACCCACGAAGAGCGAAAATACCGGAGAAGGGAAATGCAGCTATTGCCTTCTCTGACTAAAAAACGGCATTCCTGAACTACAATATCGGTGCGAGCACCGCAGCTGCTACCCCACTCTAAAAATCGGCGATGTGATCATCATAGCTGATAACACAGAACCACAGAATACCTGTCCAAAGGGCGTCTTGACAGTCACCTATCCAGGCGCAAACGAAACCGTTAGAACTGCTGATGTGCGTATCAAGGGAGACGCTCTAAGAAGACCCGCAAAGAAGCTAGTGATCCCACCTACAGAATAGGTCGTTCTCCTGGGTCCCGACAGACGATGCACGGTGGGAGCGATATTCCGGACGACCGCAGTAACCAACGCGACGATCGGGCGGCCGTGGGTTCATAACCCCTGATGTTACAACCGGCAGCCGCACAATAATATCACGTAGCGGCATATAAGAAGGATTGTGACAAATCATGAGTTCATCAGTTCGATCAATTCATTGGTTACATTTCGAATTCTGCTACTAATTTAAGCAATATGTATTTAAGTAATAGTAAAATTTATAAACATTATCTCTTCGATCTCTTCTCAACATTAACATCAGCAAGCCTCAACGAGATTCTGTGCGTTTCTCCATAGTTGTATTGAACACGTCCTGAACAATTTTGGTGACGTGTACTTGTCTATAAGAACATTACGGGGGATTGTGGGGCTCTCCGTATACAGCCCCCCCCCCTTCCCTATGTCGCCCGAATTTATATGCCCGCGGTAATTACTAATTTAATAAAGTTCGAAGCGATAGGTCGCGCTGTACACAGAAATCCAATAAAAAAAGGTAAATATATAATTAAAAAAAATATTAATTTTTACAACTTTTCACGACTCTCCCATAGAAACGACAAAAACGCGTGGAGATGGTAAATTAGTAATTCTAAACAAATTTGTTGCCTTGTCGACGAACGCAAAAAATGCAGCGCGCGTACAAATAAAAGAACTGCTCCCCCCCCCCTCCTATCTTTCTCCCCGTTCT
Source organism: Druceiella hillmani (assembly GCA_039881145.1). NCBI lineage: Eukaryota > Metazoa > Arthropoda > Insecta > Lepidoptera > Hepialidae > Druceiella > Druceiella hillmani. The sequence goes on along the minus strand of JAYKKI010000096.1, from coordinate 3,397,635 downwards.
CATGAATGCACCACAGAGTGATATACGCGACGAACGTCTAAATTAGTACGCCATTTGGCTTAATTGCCTACATATGTGTCGCTACATGATCTACAGGTTATCAATGACGCGATATTGATCGGTGAAAAAGTAAACATAGAGTGATCATTTTTGGGCTTACAATGACTCCCGTGCAATTAGCTGCAATTACCATCAAGCAAACTTCAATGCAAACATGTGGGAAGGAATGATTGATAATGTGATTCTAATTTCAAAATCGTGAAATAAAATGCGATACAGGTGACGTTGAATTTGTTGAAAAACATTTTGCAATTGCGAGAGAAGTGGACCACTTTGAATAATTTTATTAAAATATCATTAAGGATAAGGACAGATAAGATATGTAAATTTTCAATTATTGTAAATAAATTGAATCCAATTTTTAAAATGCGCTTTAGAGGATATGAGTGAACCCGTGTCTGTCCAGCTCGCACAAAAATGTCTGTTCGACCATAATAATCAAGTACAAGTAAAGTTGTGAAGTTTAAATTTTGTGGTGAAATACGGATATGAAAGTTTATAGTCTTAGAAAAACGTACTAATTTGGGGAGTGTATCGTAACGGATTTCACTTCGAACAAAGATTAAAATATGTAAACTAAAAGTTAATAGGTATGAAGTTTTCGATTAAATAAGTTGAATTCGAATTTTTTAAATACGCCCTAATGAAATTACCGATTTCAATAAAAAATTAAGAACATCGTCATTATGTACGTATATGAAGTATGAAGCAAAAATTGGAGAAATTTCGCAAAGTACACTTATTCACAAAGTAAAAATAGAGAATTCTATTTGTTGAAGTTTGCGTGAAATAAAGACCTTTTAGAAACGCAAGTAATAAATAATAACAATATTAAAAATCTTGCCACGAATTTTACATTATGCAAAACTCGTGCTTAACTCAAATTTAAACAATAACACGCCTGCGGAGAGAATCCGTTAACATTCGCGCTTTTGACCATAAACGGCCAGCCGCACGACTGTTAACAGATTCTCGAAAAACGATCTTGGGTGACCAGGCATACCATGTTTTTTTAGAAGTCAAACAGCTGCTTCAAACTTTTTTTTATTTCCGACCTATGGGATTAATTTGAGGTCTAAAACATTACTTTCAATTTTGGTCACTTATAGAGAAATATTCCTGTTAATACATATATATGTGCCCGTGCGTGCGTGCGTGCGTGTATACTTTTTACGCCGCAATGTGCTGTCAATATGACATATAAATGAATAAATAAAATGGACGTCACCCGCGTCGCCCACGTATTGCCTGCTAGGCAACAGATGTAATAGCCACTGAGAGGCCATGTTGCCCCGTCTCAAACGATCAGCGAGGCGCCACACTGTCTGATCGTCTAGGCAACCAAGTAGAGCGACGGCAAGTTGGCGGTCCGATAGCGACTCGCCGTTGTGTACGATTTTAAAATTGAATTTTTAATATTGCATACCCACAAAGAGTTTAATATTGTACTTGATCACATTGTCACTGAAGCTAAATAATCCGCCGATGAGACAGATACAATAAGTTTACTTGAATAATTCATTGTTTCTATCAATATTTTTCTATAAAACCAGTGTATTACGGGATTTTAAAACAATAAAACCAACGTTTATATTTTTTTACTTTACTCTTTCATCACTTTCACTTTACACTTTAATTGTTTTTACACTATATTTAAAATGTTCCATAGGCAAATTTACTACAATATGTGAGGTTAATGTTATTAAATGTATTTATAAGAGATCATCCTGAGAAAAACACAAATTCCAAGAAAAATGATCGTATGTATTGGATTCTTGCTGTGCAGATGAAACATTTTAGAGAAATAACCGAGTGGTTGCCACTTTTCAATGATATATTGTTGCATTATAGTACTGGCTGACACCTTGGATGCGTCAGTGAATAGTGCGATGGATGTTTTGTGTGATGGATCTGCGAGTAAAGCTACCTTTGTGTGCTGGTCTTACATCCTTCAAACGTTTGATTTGCTTCCTAAATCCAAATGATGAATGTTTTGTCCTGTTTCTTTGCATTATGAAGATTGCACTCAGCAGTTTGTAGTGATGCGGTGTTACGTATATTTTTTTTATAGTAGCTATGTCGTGTTTAGATATATGCTTACTGAGAAATATTTATTTTACGTTGGCGAAATTACACGGGTTTATAGTGATGTAATTTTTTTCAAGTCGCTGAAGTGCTAATTCGAGGTGCTGGCGGTGTTAGGTTTCGTTTCTTGATATCGGGAGATATTGTCGATAAACGGGAAGATAAAATTGAATCCATGGAGCACCATGTGGATGAAATATCGGTCCTCAAATATCGACACATTCTATGGAATTGAAAGAGGGCAAACGGCGTGATGTTGGCAGTTTTCTCGACATCGGCTTCCGAAAGTGGGATTTCATTTATAGATATTTGATTTTTGCTCGATTTAAGTTGATAGTCCTAAAACGGGTTTATTAACTAGTTGATAAGTTAGGTCTTTGATCCTTGGATACTTGTTAACTGTTGGACTTGGTGATTGCATTGAGTCTCCGGTAGTCTTATAAGCTCGTAGATCGTCATTTTTCTTGGGTACGGCGTGGAGTGCTGAAGACTATGGACTTTTGCTTGGACTGTTGTTGGATTATGTCCTCGAACTCTTTTTTACTTTTTTGTAGCGATGTGACCGTATTGGTCTCGCTCGACTGTGAAATGGCGGTCCAGTTGTTTCGACGACATGTTCAACTCGATACTGTGGTCTTAATGTCATTGATGCGAAACGACAATAAGAAGGTGTTTGAGACAGTCGGTTTTAGTATGGGTTTGCTGACAACGGTGATGATAAAACGCCATTTACATGTTCAGCGAAGATTTAAGTGAAGTTAAAATGATTTTGCTCAGGTATTACGGTGTTATTGATGGCGTAGAGTTCAAACAGTAACGGTTGCGTTGTCGTTCCCTTTTACCGTGGTAGAATTATACTGGAGTTGGTTGAAATAAAAATGCGATTAATGAGTAGACTAATCGAAATACTGGAATTAATTTATTCAGGGTGCTACGTCCTTATATACTAGCTCTCTCTATATCGTTATCTATGGTAATGATAGAGAGAGAGACATTGAAAATGAGAAATAAATATTGATGGTCCATCCGATCTTATAAATAGACCTAGGCCACACACGCTCGCTCTTTCCGCTATCGATCCTCATGGCGAGTGGATGTCCCGGAGCTTCGTGCCTGTGTGCTTCGCGACTTGATGGCGGTGTGTTGCTAAGGATGGCCGCTTGGAGGCAGGTATCGCACGGCGCGCATAGACGAGTGATTGTTTTTTAAGGAACAATGTCTTATTGTTTGCTTTTAGGGTATGGGTGTAAAGCCACATGTCCTTTTCAGAGCTATTTCTTGTTATTTCATTGTCGGCCCGTATAGGTATCCATACGCAGTCCCTAATACTCATGGCCATATTCATGCACGAAAGTCTTCGCTTTCCCTTCCCCTTTGAAGGCCAAGGCGAAGCCGAGGGCGAAGGCGAAGGAGAAAGAGAAGTGGAAGTGGAGAGCGATGGGGAGGGCTAAGGCGAACGTGAAGGCGACTGCGAAAGCGCATGCAAATGCGAATCCGAAGCCGAAGGTGAACGGGAAGGTAAAGGCGAAGGCGAAGACAAAGGCAAAGGGAAGGGGAAGAAAATCTAATATCATAAACAAACAATTTCATGTTCCTATGGGAAACCCGAAATACACCGGGCAACGCTGGGTTACCCGGTACTATTTTTTAAATAGTTGATTTCTATATTAAGATTATCCCTACAATTTCTAATATTTTGAAAAATTTACGTTATAATTTTGCTATTAGACGTCTACAAAGCGACCAAAAAAATCATCAAACTCTTTACCATGGCGAAAAATATTTTAAGTTTTTGAAGATGTATGTTGATTCATTTAATGTTACTGCGATAAAATGTCATTTAATGTTACTGAGTAAATGTATATGTTACTGAGTAAATGTCGTGGTTTTCTTTTAAATTATCAATAAACATATATCTTCTAAAAACTAATTGAAATTTGGCTTCCCAATTTTTCATTATTACTGATGAGTGTCTATCTGAGGGAATATTCAACTGGCTTACTATTGGATTACGACATCCACCATTTCGTTATCGGACAATTGAAAATAAATTTTCTACGGAGTCTTTTTTGTGCAGGCCTAGAATGTTTGTTTATATTAGACTATAGCATAGAAATCAGCATTTCGCACGCTGACAAATAAAGAACATTACTTGCAATAATTTTTTTTATCAGGTGTCTTCAGGTTCTGCGGAAACTTGAAATTGTAAGTTATAAAAACTAATTAATGTTGCATAGTCCAATGAATAACATCAATGTCAGTAAGTAATGTAATATTACCTGGAAAAAATATGATTCAGTAAAATTCTCTGAGCACAAGTGCATAAAATGTGAATATTTAGGATTTTCCCAATTTAGGAACAGTTTCCCAACGCCTTCTATGTTTGTCATTGGGAGGAAATATATAACCATATAGATATTGCTTTTTATGATCACTAGACTTCGAACTGTAGGTGTTCTCATAACAGTGGTGCTCTCTTTTTTATTCCTGTTTGAGTTTATAGTAATACAATTAATACGTCATTCGGTAAAAATTTATTAGACATAATCAGTTAGCTGGAATGTATTTGTTGCCAATATGTCTGTCTTTTTTATTGATGAATATAAAAATAAAGCATTATACGTAAGTATGCTCTTCGGGGGTAATAATTTTCGTTCATACATATAATTACATATGATTTTTCTCGGTAAACTTTTAACTTTGAGCAATGGCCAACATTTTTGTTTAATGATTGCAAGCAACCAAATTAGCAATAGGACCAGTGCCACTTTTGCACCAAAAGTCTTTGAAGATATTCTGAATAAAGAAATGGAGAATTGAATTTTTTATCTGGTAGACAATTGTTCAAATCTGAAAAAAGTAGAAATAATTTGGCCTTCGTTGAGAAAATTATGGTTTCCGGTATTCGTTCCTGTCACTTCAAATTGCGTGCTGTATATTTTCTTTTAATTTTGACATTAATTAATAGCGGAAATAAGTTATCAGATGATTTGACTAATATTAGGCCTATCTCACTATGGGATGTAGCTACGGTCACAGAACAGACACGTATAGAATGGACACGACCCATACTAAACCATATAAAAAAAAGAGTCACAATTTTTCATACCTTCCAAAACGTTGTCAAAGTAACTCCCCTCTCTCCTCGCCTCGCCCCTGTTTATCAAAGACATGCAATTATTATTAATGCCCATAGATGGCATAAACTTTTGCTCTCTATTGCTCATATGTGGCGTTATCAAAAAAAAAAGTAATTTTTAATCATAAATTTATTTATTAAAACCATAACAAACATATTTCCCAAAAGACAAATATTAAAATAAAAAAATATATAAATTGTAAATAACATCGAGCTTCTACAGGTAGCACTTTGGAATCAACTAGGTGGTAATTGCATATTTGAATATGGGCAATCTGAAAACAAGCAAAAACATACACAACGACAGATATTACTATAGAAATATCTATTAGTGATTGAGGTATATTTTCAAACTGTTGTTAAAACCCCACACTTCACCAGTAACACGTCATATTGTGTGACGTGATATATTTCAAAATGCCACATATCAGTGTTATTACTCAATGGAACCACGGGAAGGTAGTGGGTATCTTCCATCAGTATTGGAAAGGAAGTGGAAGGGGTTAGGTTAAGGAATTGGATTAAAATTTAGTGAAACACATAATACAATAACACTACATATAGACATTGGCCTAGTCAGCATTTTTTGTGGAGAGGGCTAGCAGGAGCCGGCGCAACCAAAAAAAAAAACGATTTGACCACATTCATCTAATTTTTGAAATTTACATAGTATTAAAAAAATCATGTATACTTTATAATGGGAAATATAGGATATTTAATAAAAAATGATCCGAGATTAGGGTAAATTTATTAACAAATGGAATATTATTTTTATAATCGTATTATTTGAAAAGATAAATTCGTTCTTCAAAATATTACAAGCGTTAATAATAATACGTGTTATATTTATTTTCTAGAATGTTTCTCAAGTCGTGTTTTGCTACGTTAAAGTATAAGATTTGCATTAATTAATATTTGAAAAATTAACTTGGAATATTAAATAATAAGCAATAATGAACAAAACTTACTAACTTTTGGTTCCAGGCAACAATAAAAACCACAGTTCAGCTGTTTTTTCTTTTAATGCAATTACATCTAGGAAAAGTACGCGCCATTTTGATTTTAATCGGTAATTAATAACAACAAAGATTGTAATTAAATAAACACTTAATAAAATAAATATATAATGATATAATGGCTACAAATCCGTATTCAAGTAACACTCAAAGTATGAAGCATGTAAAAATATTTAAAGTATAATAATATATTTTCTGCGCAATACATAACACACTCCGCGTTTAGTTTGTAGTTTGTGACTTGGGTTGCGTGCGACTTCCTTTTACCATATATGGCGCCTATTATGCCAAGTAACTATTGCAAGTAAATATTGAATAATGGCTGTATGCGTTTAAATTTACCGCCAATTCACTGGCGAGTATTCACTGGCTATACGTTAGGGCAAGAACCGATACTGCAGACGGTTGTTTAACACATTTAGGTACGTTTGGTTGGAACCGGAGAATTACGATATTAACACGGAGCCCGGAGATTATGCATTAAAACCGAAGTTATTTCGTGACGCAGGTCAAGTCATGATAATTTTCTAAACGTCGGCCACAGCTTTGCCTGTGACGGAATCAAAGCGAGACCGTTTATATGGATGCACCAAAGAATCAAACTAAGTTACATGGCGTTTGGAGCTAACTTCTCGTCAAACTTTGAATTTCGCGCTGATGTGAATGGCGATCAGCTGAATAAGTTCAGACCGGCAAGTGGAAAAAACGCAATTTTGTCAAGAAATAAGGTAAATTGTGCTAATATTTATACAATTCGCATTAAAGACTAATCGGGCAAAGTATAAATGTGACGGAATTTCTGTAACTTTTTATAAACACTTGTTAAGTTTGTGGACAATATTTTTAGGTTATTTTCGAAATATTTCTTAGTGATTTGAGTGAGGTGTTTTCTTGGCTGATTTTAATTATCTTATCGAGAATTTCAGGATATTTTTATGTTTATACAGTTAAATATACATCTTTAAGAATACTTCTTACTTGTGTTGTCTTGTCGTTACTTGTAATTATTTATTTTCAGTATTTTTTACAGGAATTATGCCTCTTTCGACGGGCAGACATTTAAAAAACAGACAGTATTCCGCTCAGGACTTGTCTTGGATCGAGTAGAGAGTGAACATGAATCACTGTACGCAACTAGTAAGGCGGCAGGAGTACCATGAAGTACATTAAAGGACTATAAGAAAAAAGAAGACAAATCGCTGGCTAAACTAGGCAGACTCTTTGCTTTAACTGCTGATTTAGAGGTAAAGCTGTATCATCAAGTGATTACAATGCAGGAATTAGGTTTTGGGCTCACGGTAAACCAAATTCGACATACTGCGTTTGATTTGGTGAAGACTCTCAATGGAGATGTTCTGCTTAATCCTAACCCTGGGGCAGCTAGTAAGTGGTGGTGGGACAATTTAAAAAAAAGATACAATCTAACACTTCGTGTAACTGAAAACCTGTCTGCTTGCAGATCTTCAAACAATGTCTTAATTGCTGATAGTTATGATAAGCTAGAGATGTTTTTAGACAAATTGAGCATCAAAAACTACGCTGACTTTGTGACAGGAATTGTGACGAAACGGGGTTAACTTATGTAACCAGCAAAGGTAGAGTGGTTATAGCTATTGGTAGACGCTACATATACAATAGGACTTATGCTGAAATAGGAACAACCACGATAGTAATGGGCTGCTTATGTGCAGATGATACATGATTAACTTCATTGGTAATATTTAAAAAAGTGAGGTGGTCAGATACTTTAAAATAGGATGCTTTGGCAAATGCGATGGTGAAATTATCTCTAAAAGGTTGGATAAATGCTGAAATATTTTTGAAGTGGTTTCAGTTCTTCATACGCGCCATTCCAGATGCTCGTCCTATGGTGTATGGACTCTTAAGCTACCCACATTAAACCTGAAGTAATTCAGCTTACACGTGATAATCAAATACACCTGCTCACTTTTCCTGCTCATACACGTATATCCTACAGCCACTAGATGTAGGCATTTACAAAGCCTTAAAAAGTTACTGGAGTATCAGTGTCTTCTGCGTGGCGTTCTTTTTCATATAAGGATTATATGAAAAAGAACACCACACAGAAGCCGTATTGTTGAAATTTCCATAAAATATCGTACCCTGCGTTTGTAAAAGCTTTATTATCAAGCACAATTGAAAACGCCTTCAGAAAATTTGGCATATGACCTTTAAATAAAGATGCTCTGTGCCCAGAAGTATTGGTACCATCGAGACTTATTAGACAACATTAAGAAAGTAGCAGTCAATCAGTTGATAGTTCAGCTGTAGACACCCGAATGAATAATCGCCTAACAGTTGACAGGCTAGTGCTAACAGCGATATCTGACATAGAAAATATTTTGAAAATTCCCACGCCAACCGTACAGAGGAGAGAGGAACGAAAAATACACGTAGATTCCAGATCGAGACATCTAAATGGCGAAGCTGGCCCAACATCACAAATAGATAATATACTAACTGAGAATGAACAAAATGTTAATAGAGGAAGAATAACAAATGATGATGCAATTGCTGGTCCATCTATACAACTATAAGAATGTGAGCAGCAAAAAAGAAAAGAAAGAAAGGAAAGACTAAAGAAAATATAGCTAGTGATGATGATTGGGTGTGCTCAGTATGTGATATAGCATTATATAGTATTTCTTACGATGCTCGAGCGAAAAATGATTAAAAATGGGCCCAATATGCTTAATATGCTTAACTGCTTGAAAGACATTTGTTTGAATGTTGCTCCTAATGATGATGAGGTATATGTGCAGTGTGATTCATGTGCGGAATTGGATCAATAAAGTTAATTTGATATAATTTTATTCTTTATTTTACCTTGTCTTACTTTTGTCAGTATAATCAACGAATTTAAGTAGATTTACAATCTGAATAAAATATAATATCTTTTCAATAGCCAAACATTTTTTAAATATTCTGTTTCAAATATACACAGCAAATTATACGCTCTAAACACATCATTACTATAAATATAAATTGGTTAAGTATAATTCGAGATTTAACTTAAAATATAAAATTTATGACGGCTTTATCCTACATTAATGCCTACTGTGTAGTGTAAGAAAAACAATGCCGCTGCAGCCTCGCATGATCGACAAGGGAACAGAAGAAGCAGCGAGTAATAGGATGGATATTTATATAAATATATATATATATATATATATATATATATATATATATATATATATACATATATATGTATATATATATATATATATATAGTTAAGACGTCTATAGAAAAGTCTAATGAAATGTTTGCTGCTATCCCAAATAACGCAGACTATTTTATTTTACGAGCGTTTAGACTAGTGTGCATTAGCTATAACTGTACTTGCAGGGATGTAATCAGTAAAGTAACCACACATAACAGCTTCAGCGTCTTCTTCCTCAGAAGCTTCATTCATGCTCACTTCTGCTGCAGCTTTTACAAATTTGATACTTTATCATGGCACCTATTATATGTCGTTTTATTTAAGATTGCTGGAATTATTGATGTAAAAAACTCGATTAAATTTGAGAGTCCGCAGCCTGTCAACATTGCTTAAGTTACAGTTTCTTAATTTATATCCATACTATAATTTGTTCATTGTAATCGCATGCATTCAAATAAAATGTTCTATTACAAATACTAAATTGTAAATAAAAAAAAATGATGAGAAACCATTGAATTTTCATTAACTATATTTAAATTATTCATTGTGCATCCGAAATTAGAACCGTGCTCTGATATTTTCTTAAGTTGCTTAAAAAATCAATTACATTCCGACTCTCTATTTAATGCCTCGATTGGGGTGGTTTTGGCAGTTGCAATTATAACTAAAAAGTGATTTCTCAACACAATATTATACTACAAAGAATGAATTATTTCTGAAAATTATTATGTGTTATTTTGATTTAATTTCAAAATGATTCTACAAAGCAAATCAAATCTGAGCCAAAAAAAACACCAGCTTCAAGTTAATCTGAAAACACCATTGAAAAATTAGGTAAAGGTGCCTAACTACTTAATTTTATTTTTAATTTTTTTAAATAGTTTATTGTATTTAGACTTATTATTTCATTTAGAGAAACAGTCGTAGAGAATTTTAATGAATCAGACTTCTTCTTATAATCAGACTGAACAGTTTAACAAGTAACTTTTTAACAAGTTGGATGTATTTATGATATATGAAAAATATTTTACTCTCCATTTCCAATGAAATTAATTTGTGAAAAAAAATTAATTGCAAAATAAATTGTAGGTAAAATCACTATTATGTATCAGCTATCTTGTTTTCTTGGGCATTGGGATATTGCCTTCGTAATATAGGTGATTCAATATAATGTATATATCCTTACATTTCTTCCATGCACCAACAACTTCTTTAGCTGATGTTACAAATATAGCTTCTACCGATGAAGATGGCCACAAAAAAACGTTTCGTTAGAGAAAGTAACATAAATAATTGGTAGCGTACAAAGGCAAAGATACTGAGAAATAGTAGAAAATCCTATATTTCGCGAAAAACAAGAAGAGAAAAAAAAGCAGAGAACTCCTATTTTCAAACAATCTTACGAGTTGTTTTATGTAGATCAAACAACGTTGATGGTGTTAAACCTAAACATGAACACTATACATGAACGAATCCTCGCCACAATAATGTCTCACATCATTTCACCATTAATGACAAAAAAATCATGTTTGAAAACTCATAAAAGCTGTCAACGAAAAATCCTGAAACAAACACCGTGAGTCAGTGAAAATTTAAGGGGCAAGCATGGCCATCATTTGAAAATTCCACTGGTAATAAAATTTAAAATTCACTATCACATGAAATCACTATTTACCACAAAGAGCCACACTGTCGAAGTAGGTCAACCAAAACCTACATGATGGCAGGAGATATCTTGCAGACTTAGAATAAAGAGTACTCCAGAAGGCGAGAACACGCGCAAAAGTGTGTCCAAAAAACTACGCATAAAATGCGTAGTTTCAAAACACGACTGTCAGTGTCAATTGAAGACACAGCTCTGAACGGTTATGTGCATTCTACGTGACAATATAGCTTAAAATGCCGGCTTGTGCTATTCCCACCTCCAAAAATATCACTTGACTGAAAAAGAATAAAATGGGGATTACTTTTTATACGTAAAAATTAATTGGTTAATTTCGTTTTCAATTAACTATGCAATTTTAAAATATCGAAGTAGATTATTATTAACAAAAGCGCGCCATTTTTATTGGTGTTGTCACCTCTTAAAAATTGTTTACCCAAATTAAAACATTTTAATTGTTCGATACTTAAAAATGTAAAATTTTATTCGTAAAAAAATCGGGATTTGGAAAATGTTGGAGAATTTGGTGTAACGTTTAAATTTCCTGTATCATATTCAATTTTAGAATATTTTACGTATTATGTATACAATCACTATATGTAGGATTACGGCAGGAAACATATGTTACGTTCATTAATTTCCGCCGTCTTCTTTAATTTCTTGAAAAATGCGCACCGATATTGTTTACAATATGAAGGAATTTTATCACGACATTGAATGCTAATTAATATAAATAATTGTTTCGTCCTATTTCTAATTTCTTTAGTCTGAGATCAAATATTTTCAAACTTTTATTATGGGCTTTTTCACATCTCTTTTTACTTTAAGTAACTAAGATAATTGTTTCGTTTTTGTATTAAAAGTCTTAAGTCATGGTAAAACGTGACAAAGTTTTTAAATAATTTTAATCTAAATACTTTGGCCATTTGTTGTGGTCAGAATAAACATTTTAGAAATTTAATATGGCGGCCTTAATAATACTTCATATAAGCCAAGCCATGACCATATAAATTGATGCAAATGTGAACCCTACTGCTGCAAGCAAATATATTTATATGCGTCGATTTCCTGAAGTTCGTGGGTAAATTTATTCTGCTGGTAACACCGTGCGCGTTGGAGGAGGGCGCTAGTAGGCGGAGCGCGGTGCCCCCTCCACCGATTTTTGGCTTCACCGCGACCGCGAAGATATTTGTGCTTATGCGCCTTCTGGATTACTCTTTATTCTAAGCTTGCAGAGTATCATCGTGACTATGTAGAGGATTGTAAACTTCAAAATAAACTGATTTATAACTTTATCTTGAACCATGAATTCAACGTAACCTTTTATGCATTAAAAATATTTATGTGAGACCTGTTTAGCTTACAATAACGCCATAGACAAAGAAAAAGAAAATTTGCGACCTGGGTATGAAAAACATCATGCTGAGAAATAGCTTTCAAGCGAAAAATGAGGATAAAAACGGTAGTAATTTGCCCAAAATTAACGCTTGGTAGATTTTTCGCGTATTCATCAGAATTTTTGAAAATTAAAAGTTCAATGTAAATCTAAAATATGTATTATGAGCTGAAAAAGTATTATTTCAGTTTCGTAGATAGTAAGCATTTGTTTTTACACACGTAATGTAAGCAAATTTATATCATTTTTGACGTTAGATTTGCGAAGTATAAATAACTTAACTCCACTAATACATTACTATTTTATCAATAAACTTGTAAAAATAGTGACTGCAAAATTCATCAGGTTTTAGGTTTAGAAATATATTGTGTGTGAATCATATTAATTTGTTCATTTGTGATCAATTATATTAGCTCAGAGCTTCGACGTTTTAACGTTTGCTATAAAAAAAAACAATCGCCAAGCATTATTTAAGACAGGACCACTATCACGATGATTTTGTAGTGGAAACACAGTTAGTCAAATAAGTACTTAAACTGCAAATAAATACTTACATCAAATTGATCTTCACAAAAATATATTCTTGAATCTGTAAATAAACTACAAGCTCATTACAATTTTTGACCACTTTTTTCATATCTGTTTATTGTTTGGAACATATATAAATAAATTATTTGGCGTTTTGATGTGAAAGCACAACTTTCACATTGGAGCACTAAACAATACTTGTAACCAGTGCTGCCAATGTAAAATTTTATATTCCCCGCTGTGTTAGACATAAATTACTGAAATGTAATTTCAGTTTGCTACCTTCTAATTAATTTACCGAAAATTCCCCGGCATGGTGTAACGAAATAAAACATTGCTTTGTTTAGTTACAATAACGTTAAATATAGCAGCAGTCAATCACTTAAGTAAATATGGACGGAGAATATTTATTAATTTTTTAAAATCTCTTTGCTGCACAAACTGAAACTACACATTTTAATATATACATTTTATATAAAACTATACCATTTTTGTTGCCCGTATCTTTGCTTCCCGTTTACTCTTATTAGACTTGAATCTTTACAGATTTATTGCTTTGAATATCTTTTGCTTGGTATTTATTAAAGCAACAATAGTGTCATTGTTGAGACTTGTTCTATTGTATGTATTAATACTATTTAAGATGCTAAATACCCTTTCCACTTAAGTGTCTAAAAATGGTAGTATTACTCGTAGAAGTAGACCTATCACTTTTAAAAACCCAAAACTTTTGGATAAATTTTTTTTGACGTCGACGCTGTTTTTCGTTTAAGAAACTCTGGTCCAAAAGTAAAAAAACTCTGGTAAAATGGTTTAATTCATTGATATTTTATTTAAAATTTTTAGGATTTTGATAACTATTAACGAAAAAAAATGAATTTTATTTCGACAACCTACATGAATCAATAAAAACCCACGTCGAATTTTTTACTGCCTGTTTACTACTATCAAATACCTTGTTTTTCGATATCCAAATCATATCCAACAAAATAGGAAAACTTTACAATCAAAACATTTTCTAAACGAGCCTTTGAAAATAGCAGATATTTGAATTATTAGATTTGAAGGCAAAAACCATTTTTTATTAAAACATATTACTCCGAAACCGATTTCAAAAAGGCAAAGTTACATACAATTAATGTTGAAATATAATTAAGTTGAAAACTCTTATTATTGAAGAATTTTGTAGAGAAAAAATTAAAATCTCTGAACAGAAGAACAGGGTTTCATAAATTTAATTAAAACAATCTCATCCTGCAGTACTATAGACCACTTTATGAAAATTTTCATTTATTTTCTATTACACATTTAGACATACAAAAATTATTTAAGTTTTTTTTATTAAACACTGATAAATCCGTTATGAATTCTAAAGTTAAATTGTTTCCTATTTCCTAATCAAATCATAAAGATGCCAAAATTAGTAGTAAAATAGAAAGATTGTTAATAATTCTTATTTTTATACTATCTTTTTATCAAAAAATAACTATTTAGTTTAAGCTTAGAATCTGCAGAGGAAGACATTTTTCAGATTTCATTCAAAGACAAAGAAAACAGAAGTGAAAGGTTTCTATTTTCATTTATGGTGTATGTCTTTTCTATATATTGTGAATAAATTACTACACAAAACAGTATTACATAGTTTTTTGTTTGTTTTATTTAAAAACCAATTTTTAATACGTTATATCTTTTTATGAAATAAGGTAGTGACATAAATATTTTTCAATAAACATTTTCACTATATTGAAATCATGCCAAATATAAGAGTTTTCTATTATGTGTAATTATATTTAAATTTAAAAATTAAATTAATTTTATGTACAAATTACAATTCTGAATTCCATTTAAGTACATACGATTTTTTTTAATTACTACTGTTTTTTTAAATATTTTTTTATGTTAAACGATTGTATGTGACACCGCTTTGAAAACTATCTTTAACAGTAATCCTAAATTTAATTAAAATGTGAATTAGATGGAAATTTGGTCAAAAGAGTAGTATTTTATTTTGCTTTATATACGGTTAAGAGAATCGTTATAATAGCCCTAGAATGTTAAAATGAAAACTTTAAACTGCTCTCCTGAAAAATCATCTATCTTTTAATTACCACCCTTTTCATCTGGGCAAATGATATGTGTCTAATGTTGGACAGCACAAGACAGTTAGAAAAAAATTATAAATTTAAACTAAAGAAGTTGTTTGCTACTAAGTAGCTGTTGTATAATTGACGGAAGAAAGAATAATATTCCCGGCACAGAACAGAAAATAGTGTATTTTGTAAACACTTTAGAATAATTACTCCAGAAGGCGAGAACACGCGCGATAGTGTGTCCAAAAAAACTCTGCATAAAATGCGTAGTATCAAAACACGGCTGTCAGTGCAATTTAAGACACAGGTCTGAAAGGTTACATGACAATATAGCTTAAAATGCCGGCTTGCGCTATTGCCACCTACAAAAATATCACTGGACTGCAAAAGAAACAAGTAGGGATTAATTTCATACGTAAATAATATAACCTAATTTAATTTTCAATTAACTGTGCAATTTTAAAATATCGAAGTAGATTATTATTAACAGAAGCGCGCCATTTTATTGGTGTTGTCACCTCTTAAAAAAATTGTTTACCCAAATTAAAACATCTTAATTGCTCGATACTGTAAAATTTTAATTTTATTTGTAAATTATGGCTTGATTTGTTTAAAATGAATTTTATTGGTTTAATTTGTTTAATATTAAACTAGAAATTTGAGAAAAAACATTAGTTTTATTTATACCACTGAAGAACCTCTTTTCAAGATTTTCCCTATTGACACGCATAATAAAAATGAATAGTTCTTACTAAGTCAAATATACAGTTGACACGTAAACATTTAAAACTATTTATTAGAAATAATACGTTGGGCGGTATACAAATGAAAACAAAAAAATACTTTTCCTGCTTCTGCTACAAAAATGGTGGTAAAATACAAAAATCAAAAAATTATTTGCAAAATTACCAAAATAATTTTGTAGATTAATGTACACACACATACTCGTACGCACACAAGTATACGTACATACGCACGCGACGCGCATACGCTCACGCACACACACACACATTTTTAATAATAATGTATTTTGATACTCATTTTAATCAATAAAATGGTAAAATGTGGCAAAGCTTTTAAATTATTTTCATCTAAATAATTTGGCTATTGGTTGTGGTTAGAATAAACATTTTATAAATTGAATAATACTTCATATAAGCCAAGTCATGACCATATAAAACGATGCAAATGTGAATCGTACTGGCGCAAGCAAATATATTTATATGTGTCGATTTCCTGAAGTTGGTGGGTAAATTTATTCTACTGGTAACACCGTACGCGTCTGGGGACGCTAGTAGGCGGAGTGCGGTGTCCCCTCCACAGATTTTTGGTTTCACCGCGACCGCGAAGAGATTTGTGCGTATGCGCCTTCTGGATTACTCTATATTCTAAGGTAAATACATTGACGGACGAACTCTACTCATTTGTTTTACCTTTCGACACAATCAGCGATTGTTAGCTACTAACCCTATCAACTGTCAACAATTTACTAAGCCATAGATTATATACTAATACTTATTTAATCTATGCTAATACTAAGCTATTCGGCTATGGATCGTGGGCCGTGGCAACTATTGAAACTATTGCGCGATACATTTAAAACCTGATATTTGAATATTACAGTGGCCATTTTGCAGTGAGTGGAATATATTCAATGAAATGGCCATTGGCAAGATTTTATTATTTAATTTATTTTTCATAAAGAATTATTTCTATAATCACGAAAGATCTCAGTTTCCAAAGATGATTAAATATTGGTTTAATAAAAAATGAAAACATTAACATACTTTCCGATTTTAAGCTCTAAAATGGTTTCCTAAAAACCAAAACCTTATTACCTTATATTACCCTATAATTAAAATTGCAGTGGCAGTAAACTAATATTGCAGTGGCTTAGATCACCAAAGAAAATATTTAAAATATCTGAATATTTTTAAATCGCAAATTTTTTGTAATACTTAACACATCTGAAATTCTAATAAGATAAAGTAGATAAGTAAACAGCAATAAGATATTAGTAACATCATTAGTCTAGTGAATGTCAATTACCGAAAAATCGAGATTGAACTTCTAAAATCTATAGCTGGTATCTGTGGGTTAAAGGAAATTTATATCATGAAAAGAACTCTTGTAAGATTCAAAACATTTTGCAAACGAAATGTGTTTGGACATTTTCACATGTGTTTTTCCACTTCATTGTTCAATACCTCCTAGAGTACTTTGGCCACATAACATATATTTTTCTTGTTAGTTTCAAACAGAACCAAGATAAATGCCGAAATGTTTTTGGGTTCGTAACATTATCCTTTTCTTCTTTTTCAGATGAAGCTCAACTTCGGAATAAACATTTATTATGTGGTTATTTTGTTACTAGAGCGACTATGTGTAAGTTTTCTTTTTTTTCCCTTGCATCTTCATGTTTTTATTTCTTTTGTTCGTTGTCTCTTCTCCAAATTTTGTTTTTATTTCGAGTATCTGTTGCTATAATCTCCTCTATGTCCTTATCCTATGTTATTTTCATGCATTCCGCTTTAGGGAACTCGCTAATATTAGACAAACGATAATATCGAAACAGTTTTTTGAAACAAAGACGGATTATAAATGTTGAGAATTGTGATGAATAAACTCTGATAAAACTGCATAGTGAACTCATGTTGCCGATATTTGTCGGAGGAGTTCGCGGTACTTTAAACGGAGGTGAAAAATCCATTGGCATACCGACTATACGGAACCGATACCGAACTTCGTTCTTTCAGCATTTTCAGGCGGATTTAGTGCTGGCCCAGTCCCAAAACTTATCTTTTAAAGGTTTTTAAGATGATAACAATGGAATATGAGACTTTGCAGCCTGCTGAGGTAGCTCACAAGTAATTCAGCAGATGGAACTGCTTCCGGTATTCGCAGAATTGATGGGAATGAAAACTTTACAGGTTGGCCATTAAGCGGTTCACTATCTGAAGTTTTATTTGGGTCTCGGTCTATCTGTTTTTTCTCTCGGTGCAAAATCCAAGCTCCTGAAAATCTATATATTGTAACATCGAGTTTTCCAATTGAGTGTGATGGCAAGGTAATCAATGCAGTGACTCTTAAATTAGGGTGTGCTTCGAAATCGTTCATGACCAACGGTATTGGATTGCCTTTGGTTGACTGAAGGTGATTTATAAAATGTCGCATCGTTTTAACAAATAGGGAAAATGCTCCAGTTCTGGCCATTTTAAGATAGTTTGCCAGTTCATATATTCGTTTTTTTTGTATTTAAGTAACTATAAGGTTTTCTATACACGAAATTATTAAAAATCCATAATTACAAGCATAAACATCCCCGGTAATAAGAATCTGATATTAGATTATTAAAAAAAGGAAATGTCATTTGACAGCCTCAGAGCCACTTTTGGCCACTTTTTACCCATTTGTAGCCACACGTCTGTACCAGTTTTGGCCGCATTTAAATAAACGAATAAAATATTACTATAAATCAGTCAGTATTTATTTATAAGATCTCGAAACTTTTATTGGTCTATTAGTTCTTTGTTCGAAGTCGTCTTAAGGATACCAGTTTAAATAGTCTCTTTATTTGTGCGCTCTCTTTATTTAAGTACTCCATATGTCCTATAAAGTACTGTCCTTCATAAATAAACATTACGAAGTCGTAACTTTTGTAATAATATTGAGTTTCTTGAAGTCCGCAGTCACTGCTTTTGTCTTTACTTACCTTTGTATCACGGACAAAAAAATCATAATATTCGTAAGATTCTTCTCAATAAGATCTAACTATACCTTTTCTCCTTATATCTTTAGAACTATTAGGTAATATTTTTGTTTCTTGGCTTTAGACTCAACATTTTCTGGATTTGTTAGCTTATTCTTCTTTTCATTTTCATTTGTTTGTATCATTCCCACCCATTTGTCAGAAGTAACAACTGAAGTAATATATTTAATTCTTTTTGTACTTTTGGGGATCTTTTTCTCGGGCCACAGTATGCACTCCTTGACAAGTACTTTGTCGTTGGTAGACTCTTTAGTGAAACCAGTTGAGGGTTAATATTAGAGGTGTGTTCTGAGAGTGTCTGAATCTTTATTTGAAGTGATAATAATGGAAGGTAATGTAGAAGACTCCTTAATTAAATTGTCCCTATATCCATATATGGATCCATTTGTGGAGAATTGCCGTCTTTTTCATCGCTTTCAAAAAAGGATGCACGTTGGCAAAGACTTGGGATATCATTTGAATGAACTGCGTAGTTGGTTGTCTTGATGGCGAAATTTCCTTTGGTTGAGGTGTTAATTTATTTGGTAGTATTGTCACTATTGCCCGCAAATATAAAGAATATAGGAAAGATCAATGTCTTTAGATGAAGCTGCATGGATCAGATGATGTCTTCCAACAATAAGTAACATTTTTAAAAGTCAACCAAGTATGATACAGCATCTTTGCCGCCCTTCTGTCTACCCGTGCGGTAACTGACTTATAAATTGAGTAAAGTTCCTTGAGCAAAGACATGTCTATATTTTTTCCAGATATATAAGGTAATTTGCCTCCGAAATTGTAGACTTTGGTATTGGTTCAGCATCGATTTTCGTGTCACTAGTTGGTTTGATAATCCTTTTATAATTTACAAAATCGGGTACAAAGTCGCTCTCTTACATTTTGTGCAAAATCGTTATTGTTGGCTAGTAAACTGTGAAGTGCTGTAGGAAGATTGAATTGAATCATTTTCAAATGCGTCAGTTTTGTTTTAGGGGGGAAAAGACCGCAACATCTAAAGGCTGCATCATATGTGTTGTGTTTGACACTAGTGCCACAATGGTGATTTCATTTTCACAACATAATGTGCTGAGTTTCATTGTCATATGTGACTTATGTCCATCCAAGAATAAGATTACAGGTAGGGTTATTTCTTTCTTTTTGAGGTATGGAATGAACACGTTCTCAATATATTCATAGAATGCCTATTATGTCATCCGACCCTTGTCAGTTTTACCGACTTCCCATCCATCTGGTGTATTTTGAATAATTTCACTACTTATCCGCTCATATTTATAAACTGTAAAAGGAGATGCATACTCGCTAAGTACATTAACTGTACTTGGCGAGTATGCATCTCCATTTATAGTTTATAAATGTGGAATAAGAAAAAAAGCGGGGTTCGTCTAAAATTTTTAGATTTTTTGAACTCAACAGCGCAGAAACTTCTTCATATCATTTTCATATCTGCTCTTCAGTAATAAACGCTCTAGCTTTATATATATACTCAGCATGTTTTTGGTTCAGATCTGGGTGTCTCGCCATAAAACCTTCAAACCATGACCACGAAGGCTATTCTCTATAAAAGGTGTTTTTGATTCCCCTTTTCCACAATTTTTTTCACAGAGTCCAATAGTCCTTCTTTATTGATTGGAAGCCCAATACGAGCGCGCTCTTTAATCCACACAACGAAATCATTTTTTGTTCGCTTAGTTTAGGTCTTACACGTCCAGAAGTTTCAGGTGCATCACCAGGAAGCTTGCGCCTTAAGGTTGTTCGAGGTACGTTAAAGATTTTGCTGGCAATAGAAACTTTCATTCCATTTCTAATCACTTCTAACGCTAAGCTGACTTTGTGGGTTGAATTGAGTACTGAAATAAATTATATTTTACTTCATTTTTTTCCTTGACCTATTCGCACTCATTCCTCCAGTTCCTGTGTGAAGAATATTGAATTCGTGTAAGCATCTGTAAATAAGTTAAATATTTCAATAACAGAACTGAAGAATCAAACAACACATTACGAAATAAATACCCATACAAGAAAGTATTATCATAAATTGGGAAGTGTCCAGAACCAGGTCTAGTATATGGGCCAGTTTGGTTATCGTCATGGCCGCAAAAAAGAAATCACTAAATCTCTTTGCCGTTTCTGGCCACTGGCCGTAATCTGATTTTTAGCCTCCTTATCGAGAAAATAGTCTAACATATAGTTAGAGAATACTTTTGACATGTACTAATAAATTCGAATGATTTCAAAAATAATGACTGACAACTCATCCTCCAATCTTATTGTTTTCATTAATAAACATCAATTTTTCACGTAACATAACCTAATATGACTACTCTCAGAATGACGGCTGACACATGACAGCTGACAACGTCATCTGTGTTGCCATAATTTATTCTTGTATCTACCATAAACCATATACTTATAAGATTTGGTTTATGGTAGATACAAGAGTAAATTATGGGAACACAGATGATAATACGCCCTATTCTAGAAACACGCTTCAGTCGATTTAGCTGAAACTTTTGTTAACTGTAGTTTGTAAAACCATGATTGGAAGTTATATGAACACAAAATGCCTATGTAAAGTGCACCGTGAGCCGCAGCGCGCCTCATACAGTAGATGCTTCGCGAACGCATGTATTCGAAGACGCACGGAGAACCTTGGTAAAAGCAAGGCACGGTAACATAGAGTCTATCTGGCCACTCTCTTGAATTATCTACGGCATTTTAAATAATTTAATTTGTAAAGACTATTCTGTCCGTATATCAATAAATAAAATTATTTTGTAACTTATATTATTATAGTTAGATAAAAACTTTACATATAGCTTTTGTTTCTTTTATTGTGTTTGACTAAGATCCTGTGTTTATTATTACATTCTTACCTAAGAGTAGCTGTAATAAATATGGCGTTATATTATATATTTATATTTTATTATATGTATAGATTATAATGTGTTTGTAAATTGATTAAATCTTTCTATTTTGTTATAATTTGAGTACATGTAGATAAACAGATACGTGACGACTTTTCACTACAAGAAAATCTGATAAACCCAAACTTAAGTCTACACGAACGAAGTCACGGGCACCAGTTAGTTATTACCTAAAACGCTAAAAAAATAAATAAGCTCCCGATATATAGTGGGCGCAGTAAATCACCATAAGTGGTGCACTGGGGGTAAAAACTGTACTTTTGTACAATTTTTAAGTTAAGAGAAATATTTTTTTTAACGAAATAAAACCTAATATATTTTGAAACACAGTTAAGCATTTTAATCATTTACTGCATTTGAAACAGTGAACCACCCTGAAGCGAAATATTTTTGAGTAACGTGTAAGATAATATTTTCGTACCTACTTACTTTCTGGCGAGGCCGGTGTAACGTCTCCTCCCGGTACGAGATCATGCTGGCGACTAATGCAAAATATAGGGATAGCGTCCTTTTATCACGTGCGAGTATTTGTAGGGCTAATATTGGTGTAGTTATTGCGTTTCATTCACTGTGTAAGATGTTTCGGTGTTTACCAGTCTTTCCTGCTCTGTTTACTGACCAGCAAGTAAATGCATTTTGATTTCTTTTTTATATGTCTGAAGTATCAAATTCGGTTGCAACGATGCCCTTCGCAATTGATTTGTATTCGTATTCATTTTAATTATTATGTATTTGCAGCACAGCTAGAACGACATATCGAGTTCTTTGGACTCAGACACCTTCCTTTCGACCAAAACAGAGGACGAGAATATTTGTTGTTATTTGTTTTATAAAGTTATAAGACCTTCGTGTAATATGTTGGTACGTACTAATAGATTTTTTCTCATTTCAAGATCGCTTATTCTCACCAAGTCTTAAAAATATTGCATTAAGCCTTGTTGTACCGTTAGTACAATTAGTTTTAACTTGCACTAAAGATCTAATGATTTGTCTTGATAGTGTCGTTTTACAGTGTCAACATGTTAAATATTTTAGATATGTATATAGGTACCAAATACGGACAAATAGTTTTTTTGGACTTTCGGTTATTCGACCAGGATCTTCGCTGGATATTCTTTAGGACTTGGTTTAATGCTGATATACTATAAGGTGCAACTAGATCTGTCACCCATCCAGGTTTCACCCGGAGTCTCTGGTTTTAATGCATTATCTCCGAGCTCCAGGTTAGAATCGTAAACCTCCAGTTCCAAACAAACGTACTTAAATTTATTAAACAACCGTCTGCAGTGACGGTCTCGGCCGATTAAGCTAACATAGTTGGCGTGGGCAGGAGGTGTTCAAACGGGTCTCGAATTTGGTGACAGCGTCTAGCCAGGGAATTGGCGGTAAATTTAAACGTATACAGCCATTATGCAGCGACCTCTGGCGATAGCTACTTGTCATACTAGATGCCATACATAGTAAACGCAGTCAACCCACGTCACAAACTACAAACTAAACGCGGAGTGTGTTAAGTATTGCCCATAAAAATATTATTAGAGTTTCAATATTTTTACATATTTCATATTTTAAGTGTTGCGTGTTACTTGAATACGGTTTTGTATCCATTGTATCGTTATATATTTGTTTTATTATTTATATATTTTTTATTATTTAATATTCCAAGTTAATTTGTCATATATGTATTAATGTCAATTTTATACTTTAACGTCGCAAAACACGACTTAAGGAACATTCTAGAAAGTAAGTCTAATATGTATTCTTATTAAAACTTTTAATATTTTGAAGAACAAATGATATTTTCAAATAATACGATTATAAAAATAACATTCCATGTATTAATAAATTTGCACTAATTTTTGATAATTTTTTGTTAAATATATATTTAATATTATAAAAAGTGGGAAGCGAAATTGTAATTGGTTTTTTGACATTTATATTTATTGATCGTTTAAAAGAAGACTTCATCATTATAAATTGTATATACATATCTATATATATATATATATATATATATATATACATATATATATATATATATATATATATATATATATATATATATGTGTGTGTGTGTGTGTAGAAGTTTATTTGAATTTGTGTACTAAACATTATATCAAGACAAAGATTGTACGGTCCCAAAGAAATTAAAATATACTTTAAAGAAAGTAAATCGTTGGGGAAGCAAATAAAAAATACAATATTTGTTTTTGTTTCCAGCTCTGTTTAAAAATATTCTTTTTAGATCTTAATGTCTGTCGTCTGAAATGCAATTTTTAATTTTCCAGATTCTTCAAACTCTGCTTTATAAATGAAGAGCCATATTCAATCAGCCTGTTAGCCATTATTGATGAAAAAGTTTGGTTCCGTAAGGTTGTTAATTACTTGTCCTTTAAATTTTTATGACCAAATCAAAGAAATTATAATTTAATTCAATTCAATTTCAATTTGAGCGTAACTTTTAGTAAACTTACAAACATATAGTCCTTGTCTGATGAAATTGACAGTACAATAAAACATGTCCCGCATTGTATTTGGAAACTATAGCATGATCAAATAATTACCAATTTATATATAATGTGTTTATTTTGTTTGCATTGGCGTAAAGAGATGCCAGAGCCCAGAGCCAGAGTAGGGCAATGCTGGGCACAGCTTGTCCCGAAAAAAATACATCCAAAATAATTCAAGTGAAGTTTAAAAAGTGATGAAAAAAATTGTTAGTTATTGATATAAGTGATATGTGATTTTTTAAATATAATGTAATTCGTATCGCTCAAGTCTCAGCTTTCACGTCGTTCAGATTTCAGTTTCTTCAGCAGGAAGAGAAAATTCAAAACCGATTGAATAATACATTTTGTGGCGCAAAAAATATCAAAAACATAACATTTTTCAAAATTTGGAGCAAATATTGTTCAAGATAGAAACTAGAGTATATATAATAATAAATATATAATAAAAATATAAAAAAAATATAATGTATAAAAATAATTAGATATCTTGAATAAAAACTATGATTTTAATTATTTCATCTTCAAAGTGTTCTCAAAATTTTATTTAAAACGTGCAATCATATATAACGATGTTACTAAAATTGTCGAAAAATATTGACGAAGATCAGCTTTATGATGAAGTTAATAAATTGAAGATGCACAATTTATAAAGACAGATTTATTTTCGTATAATTTGTTACCGGTTGAAGTTTGAAAATTTCTAATTTTACTGAATAATCATTACCAATGTTTTTGTTGAGCAAGTTTTTTCTTTGAAGGGGAATTAATGGGCGGATGCACGGCATTGCCTATCGGTTGAAATGGAACAGTCAGAAATTCGAATAAAATTTAATTATTTATGAGGGGTTAAGAGTTCGTTCATTATTTATAAAAAATGGAGAAAAAAATTAGAAGAAAATGAAACAAATTCAGTAAGGAATAATATTTTTATGGATAATTAAGAATATTATGTGATACATAGAGTACCAAATAATATATTTCAATTATTATTAAAACTAGTTTAAACAAAGTATATAACCCAAGTATATAGTAGATTATTATTGCTATAATAACTGTAATTTTTTTTAACTAATGTAGATTAAACATGATTAGATATATATTGTAAAGCCTGTTTATGTAAACTTTGTAGACCTTGGTTTGTCTTGTTTTCGTTTTTACCGATTTTGGGGTTTTTGGTTTGATAAAGCTGGCAGCCTTAGGTGCAACTTTATTTTTATGGTTAATTGTTAGCGCGCGAAATTTGACGACAATCGAATTATAAAATCGCACTGGCCAATAATTTCACCTGACGTATTGTAAAGTTTTGACAATTCCACTTGCTTGTGTTTTTGATTTCCATTTTCTTTACTTACATATTTATACATGTATTATGTCTTCCGTAGAAAAATCTTCCGAGAAAAGTGGCGTTTATACCTTAAGTCAAATGATCGATTTGGCTGTTGGCACACCTGAAGTTGGTTTCTGTATATTTTATTCATTACAATATTATTTTTGCTTTGTTTACAATTACCGTTGTTCATATCATTAACTTGTAAATATTTATACATATATCTACGTAACAGCAACATGTCTAAGATAAAAAAAATTAAAATCTCTATTAAGCCCCGTGCACAAGGTGATTTTCGCTTCAGAACGCCTGCCGGTATTTGTGTTAATAGCGATACTTTGAGTAGGTGAATCGTAGGAGATTTTTGTAACTTTTACTAGTTATCAATATATATATTTATTTGCATAACTATTTTCTTGAGATGATAATTTGGCAACTGTTGGTATCATCGTTTCAGTAGAAATATGTTTTGAATGTTTATAAATATATATATATATATATATATATATATATATATATATATATATATATATATATATATATATATATATGTGTATATATATATATAATCATTCTGTGTCTAATTCTTTTAATAGATCCTATTACTATTCATTCCATTCATTCGAATCTCATACTATTTTAAGCAGGGTTACTTAGTTGCTTTTGCTCTATTGTCAATCTGAAATAAATTTCTTTTATTATTTAAGTTTTGAAAAGGAATATCCAGTGTAAGCAACAGATAAATTACAAGTAACCTATTTGAAAGTATAAAGAACAAATTGCTTAACAAAATTGAAATTTATTCATTTTGTTAAACAATTATAACTGATAGGCAAAAAATGACATAACTATATAAGAACTACAAAAGATCATGTCGACACATTTCTATAAATTTACTTTTACTCATCATAAACTAATCACAATCTGGTGCGACCATGATCAGGTGGATGAAGAGTTGAATACTTTGGAAAAGAGGTGAGTTTTGGTATATTGGTTATATAAGTGCAGGATGTTATCGGGTACTCAATAATAAGCGGGATGACATAATTGTTCTTTTTTAGGATAATTTCTAAATTTAACAGTAATACATAAAATCACCAAATTATTAGAAAAAAAAAAAAATTTAGAATCATTCGTTTACTGATGCAATGAGTAAATTATTTTTAATACTAGATTTATATCACTAAATTATAAAGCTAAATTGTCTTTTGGCTCATGGTCATATGGATAGTATACATTTTTTTTATTTTAGATTTTAGGGATATTTGTTTTTTAAATTTTGATTCTATGTGTAATCATGCTTGTCATTTGCTAGCTTTGGAAGAAGGTTTTAAAAATAAATTTGAAACATTTGGTTTAAAAACTGATCAGCATTTAATAGAACTTGAAAAACACTAATAGTTCTTGAATTGAAGAAAAAATTATGATCATTGCCATCATCGCTCCAAATTAATTAGTAGAGAATAAAAGCATCTAACTGGAACGTATGATTATTAATCTTACAGATTGGCCATGTCGATTTTAATATGTTACAAGGTGTATTACATGTACTCGCACAGAGGACACACAACAAGCATGAGATGGTTGAAGTAAAGTGGGGAGATATTGCCCCATGTCGACCAACTTTCATTATTACAGAAATGAAACCTGAGGAAGAAGTGAGATTGTATTTTAAATTTTTCTGGTTTACATCTTCTTACTAATATTTGGTTTCACTGTTGTAATACCAAGACCGATCAATGGAGTTATATTCGTACTTTGACAATTGTGTATAATATGTATGTAAATATTAACGGAGTACAATTTTTCCTGTAATGTTTACTAGATATTTTGCTAATGAGAATTCCTGAAATAAAATTAAATAATGTTTTCCAATAATAATGAGAGAATTTTCAAAATTGTCTGGTTAAATATTACGTAGATAAATGACTCAATATAAAATAAAATACTTTTTTGAAATGTACAGAGAGTGTCTCTAAAGTACTTTGATGGGATAAAAAAAAGAATTTTTTATCGTGCTTTGGTGCGTACTAAAAAGAACTTTTAATGTTTATTAAGCTTAAGTAGTAGAAAAATGGGGATAACTTACAGACACCCTGAGAAGTTCATGAGGGCTTTAACACCTTTTTGGTACGGAATCCTAAAATTTTGATGACATTTTTTTTTGTGAGAAAAATATCAGGCAATTTTTATAATTTGTGTTTTAGCTGATTAAAAGATTTTATATTGTGGATAGTGATTTTGCTATGAATAGAAAATTTGTCTTGGTTTTCCTTATTTCATAAATTGTATGATTATATTGTGTACAACTTTTATTACTGTCCAAATATAAGTGATAAAATTTTTTAATTAAGGAAAGAGAAAATGAAAATATTTCCTTTTTTGTAAAGTGAATTGTTAAAAAAAGTACAAAAAATAATTTTGTTTAGGTTTCCAATCAGCTGATAATATTTAATATATTTGACCTCATGAATAAGAAAAGCCTTAAAAAATTACAATTCAAAGAAATTATTGGAATGTTTCAATAAACAATGTAATAAAATTAATAATTCTAAATTTAACACTTTCTTTCAGTGTACTAAATTTCATGTAATTCTTTTACCACTAAATTTTTAGGAAGTATTGTCCTCATATTTCTTTTGAGAATGTAATTATATTTCAGTGTGATTATATTTCAGTGTTTTTTATAAAGATATATAAATAATACATTATTTTCCCTATTCATTCTAGATTTCATTTGTATTATATATTTCTGTTATTTATATGAATTTGTAAATTTTGGCTGAAACTGAAATAGATATGGTCATATTAATTAATATATGTTAGTAGAATATTTGAAAAAAATAATTTTGATGGGTTGTAATGATTATAAATTGATTTTAAGGAAACTTCTATTGATGTCTCTGATGATGATGGTACAAGCACTAAAGGAAGTATTAGCGATGACCAGAGCAAAGTTTCTTCCCAAATCAATAAGGAAAGTAAAATTTGTTCCCTGAAATTAAGTTCAATATTTTTTTCTAATCGTAATTAGTCAAGATAAACTTATATTTGTTTGGTGCAAATTAATTTAAAAATATTTTCTTGATTAATTTTTGTATTAATAGTTATTATAAAGAAGTATTTTATTGCTTTTTAATTTAGACAATGAAAGATATTGTAGCTATCATTATCAATATACAGGTGGGAAGTTGAGTACGACAAAGCAGTCGGGAGGTAATTCTCCTTGATATCCTGAAGGAAACAGTGAAAACCCTTTTTCGAAATTTGTGGTGCTTCTCGAGTTATTCCAGTTCAAACTTGAAATATTCTGCAAAATTATTGCCATATTTTCGACATTTTTTCATTCTTATATCATAAAACATAATTCAATGATTTAATTCTTTTTCTATAATAATTTATGACTTTTTCTATTATAATATATTACTATTATATGATTAATTTATTTTTCAGAAACATTTCAAGATTTAAAACGGAACACATGTTCCATTCTTCTCTATTTTATAAATCAGCGGATGATTATGTACTTAACCATCAAGTGGACATCTGATTTTTATAAATTTTTCAAGTGGTCACAATTTTTCTTTATACAGAATTTCAAAAAATGGTTTGCACTGCTCTCCTCTGTATATCTAAGAGAATTGCCTTTCTGTGGCTATGTCATATTTGACTTTACACCCGTATATGTTACACCTTAATATCTCATAAGTTTCCCTACAAGATTCTTAAATATGACAATTTAATGCAATTTCGAATTTAAAACAATAACTTGTCTTCAATGTATATTAACGCTTTCCGGACACAATGTTTCCAGTCAAGTGTATTCAAGTGATCATAGCACCCACTTAGGTTAGTATACGAGGCACATTTAATTATTTATTGTTTGAAATGCCAATCAATTTATTTAAATGAAGTCATTTCTACATTTTGTAAAAAAATTAGTGTTTTATTTTTGTATCATTATCTTCTTTTAATTGTATGCTATATAATATTTTCTATTATTATATTCTACATTAAAATATTCTATTAACGTAAGTGTTGAAGAAACGGTATCAGGAGATTTCTGAATTAAGATTGTAAATGAAAATAAACTGTGTCAGATGATGACACTAAAAGGTTAAAACATTCGAGAAGTACGACTTAACTGATCATGTATTTGACATACTTGAGTCTTTAATTTTTTTGAAAAGATATCACTAACTCTCAAAGCATAATTTCCATTGAGACTAATTTTTGTTTGCGATTTGTATACTTTAATTACATATGATGAAAATGCATTATGTATCCTCAAGGGGCTTCTTAGACCAGGAAAAAATATTTTTGAAATTTTGACATAAATAGTTTTTTAAAAACCTACGTCTCCTATAGGGGACACTGGGCTTACATATCAATTAAATTAATGTTTATGGAAATGAAAAACATGTTGCGAAGTATTTTTATTTTATGAAAATTGTTATTAGAAAATAATTAATTAATCTCATGATTAAAGTATGTTGCAGTGACAAATATCGACACTTTGTAAAATATGTAATAATATTGTTAAAAAATGATTACTAAGACTCCTGAGGCTTATGATACTGCTTGTAGCAGTTGCGCCCTGATATTTGGCATAGATGCAAATAGCAAGTTGAGAAATACACTCTGGCTTACTTGTTTTTGTAACCTGGTAGTCTGCACCGATGCTTATTTTGCTGCTCATCTATCATCGGCAGATGTCCACCATAGATGTCCTCAGTTGGAATGGGGGTTGAGGCACATATTTCCTCTTACAAGAAGTTGGTACAGCTTCAACAGATTCTGGAATGGCTTCAACGGATTTTAGAATGCTGCTCTTGAACTGTTGTGTGTTGTGATCGAACCCTCTCTGTTGTTGGCGTAAAGTTAAAAAGAGATGTTGCAATTTCTTTTAAAATCCAAGTAATCCAAAATGTTTTTCTCTATCCCCAACATTTTTGCGTCTCTTCTATACACAAACCATGTGGCAGCAGCTGAGAAATCAAATAGCTGAACAATTAAATGGACTATCCATTTTCTGGTTCGTGTTTTGATTTTATAAAAGTTGATTATTCTGTTTAACATATAGACTCTTTCCATCTTTGAAATATATGCCTCAATAGCAAAAGGTCTATTGATTTCTATATTTAAGTTTTTGTTCTTTTTGTTGAATCAGTTGATACATGCGAGCTATTCCTTCATCATCAGAAGAGCCACGTCCCTTGGTCTTTAGTAACTTATCAGTTTTAAAAATTCCGGTTTTGGGAATTTTTGCTTTTCTGAGAGTACCTGTTCCTTGTATCTTTTTAGTACCCCATAATTTGTCAAGTAAATCCAACGATGTAAAATACCTATTCGGATATATTTTTGCACCTTCAGGTAAGGTCTCTGCCAATTTCGAAACGACTTTTCCACCAAAATCCAAGCCTTCAGCAGCATTGTAATTGGTGAAATAATGTCACTTTTGCCTTCATACAAAAAAAAGTCCAATGGTATATCATTTGTATTAGTACACACAAAATTATTTAGACCTCTGATGAATTGCCTCATAGTAACATGCCCCCAAAACAGTATCATTTGCTCACCTAGACTGAGGTTGTGGGTTTTTTAGTCAGACTCTTCGAACTGTGTCAGTCAGGGGTTAATTTCCAAAATTTTTTTCTTTCTATGACTCGGCAACTTTAAGATTGTTCATTAATTTCAAATTTGATCAGAGTTTATAAAAACAATTTCTGGTCATTCTGTCGGATATCATATCTATTCTCGTATTATCTGCCTAATATATATGGATTCTAGGTAAGCCTAAGTAACTCATGGCAATGCACATATTAAAGAACATCTTAATCACTTCCTTAGTGGTATTTAGATTTTCCCCTCTCTCAGCAAGTAAATTTGGTTCAAATAATTACTAAATAATTCAAATATGTCCTTAGGGATGTATCTGATAAAGTATTCAAATGGTTTTAGTACATGGTGAACATTTGAGGCAGCCAAGGTTGAACATAAACTCCTGACGGAGGCGGACTAAGATTGTCTACATGCCTCCAGTAATATTGTCAGTTTGAGTTGGTAGATGAAGTAGAAAGAGTAGTTTATGGCATATCATTATCGGTACTTTCGAATAAATATAAAATATAAGGTTCCTCGAGTTTTCTTTTGTGTTTAGGAAGTATAGAGTCATCATCGTCATCTTCAAAGCCACTTATAACTAATTCATTGTCATCAATTTCCAGAATTTGCTGGATGTCCTTATCATGGAGGTCTGAAAGGAAACGCAAACTGTTTTAGAGACATGACAAACAAATACATAGATTTAACTCACTAAAATGGGAAAAGTCCCCAAAATGGGACGACTAAATGTCTAACATGATTGTCGCTAATATATTTATTGAATTAGGAATATTTTACGCTGATAACATCACACATACACTTGTCACACTAATGTACTATAGTTTCAGTACAGAAATATGTTAAATTAATTAGTAGAGAATAAAACTTACGACAAGTAGCCATCTTTTCTTTTTTTTCAAGTCGTAATTTCAACTATCAAAAAATAGAAAAAAGTTGCTGTATGTGATAAAACTAGGATGAAGATAAAAGCGCCATCTTGTCTAGAACCCCTGAATCACCGAAAATCTCATGTTGTGTAAAGACCTCGCTATATGTCAGGCAAGTGAAAATGTCCCATAGAGGCGCCAGGATCGAGGATTCGTGACTGTTATATTGTGTTTATTTTTTGGAAGTAGTTGCACTCTAGCTCAAGTATGGTGAGATAATTGGCAATCAGTAAGAATGCTATATTATAGGTTATTGCAGTAGTGTATAATTGATGTTCTTTGTCTTCAAACAATAGCAGAAAAATGCTTTCAAAAATATTGTACTTGCGTACTTTTCTGAACTGTGTATTTAAAAAACAAAGAAACTCCTTTTTTCACTTTACTTTAAAATAACTAAAAAGTTCTCTGAGAAAATTCAGACACAATTTCTCAATACGAAAATTTTTATTTAAATATAATCCTATACATAAAATTACTAGTATGTTCAGTGTTTTATGCAAGGAGACTCTGTCTTAACTTATTTCTTGTTGATATTTTTTACTCATATCTGCAGTTGTGTTGTATCATCGTGTTATCAGTGTTGCAGTTTTTAGGCAATAATCAATTTATCTCATTAATTTTTTCCCAATTGTGACAACTAATTTAGTTCTTTTCTCCAACAATTAGTACACAAAAACTCTGATTAATTGGCAAGATTAAGCACACTCATAAAATAATATGTACTCCCAGAAATTAATGCACTAATAAATACGTAGGTAAGGTGTGTTTGTAAACTTTATGATTATATATATATATATAGATTGAAGTTCTCAAGTGGATTGAAATTCTCATGCTAATATTGTTATAAAAATGTTTTATTCGCATACTACCTATTAACCTAATATGTTTGTAAGATTAGACACAACATAATGAGAAACCGAAAGACGGGTACCAATTCAGCATCATGGAAGTGGAGAAATGGAGACATTGTAGTACATTATGTAAGCATGTAATGCAAAATCATTTGCACCAATCGTTAAATAGGGTACGGTTGGTTTAATTAAAAATATGGTGTGGGGAATTTTAAAATATTTCATCCATTTTATTTCATAGGATTGCAAATATTTAAAATTGAGTATTGGTCCCTTGAACATAATAGTACTGAAAAGAAAAAAAAATGTCAAAAATTCTAGCTTCGATGAAAGTTATATACTGACGAATCTTTATTCATTAGAGTAGGCGTTTTTATCATTGGTGGACTGATATGAATACCAACTGAATAAGAATTATCCCGTTACCAGATTCATGGGTAACTATATGTTCGGACACGAACAAATGGAACTAAAATAATAGGACCATATCAATTTATTGAAGTACTTACTGGTCCAGCAAATGCAATATTTCTGTTACATTTTGTCAAGTGTGCTTGAGGACGTTCTAATTTTCATACAGCGACTAATGTGATACTAATAGGATTCTACAATACTAAGCTTTCAACAAGATTTTTCTTGTATTAAATATACCCAAAATGGTGATTTTTCTTGTATTAAATATACCCAAAACGGTATTATAATTCGTTTTGTGAACTGGTCGACTGTACACATAATCAAAGTTCGTTCTGTTGATAAAGAAAAAAAAGCCTGGTATGGTTTAATTCAGATGTCATTTCAATGATGTGAACACATATTGTTTGCTTAGCATCCAAGACCAGAAAAACCATTCAGAAGGATAAATCCTGAAATGCATTTGTGCTGGGCATTTGTTAAATGGAAGATTCAGGCGCAAATTGAAAGCAGTGAAAAAAATCTAACCAAAAACAAATGTTTGCAGATACTTTACATTCTATAAAAACTGTGATATCTTCAATACGCCTTCTTTATTTTTAGAAATATATGAGCATTAAAATAAGTACATAGCACGCTTCATAGTACAATAGTTCTGGTCAAAGCAATGCTATTAATTAATGAATATTTATTGCAAAACCTCCAATAATAAACTTAAAATCGAGGACAAACTTATACAATTAGGCCAAACTGCAGAAGATATTATAATTGCAATTCATAATGGTGTAAACTTCACCTCATATTAAGTACTAGGTACAGAAACTTTGATTAGTTCAATAGACAATTCTTTAATATAAATATGGGAAATTGCATTGCCATTAAGTAAAGAGTAATGAGCTCAAGGTGTGTATATGTATAAACATATTAATGAACTGTCTATTTGTTCGAAGTACCCTTTTCAAAAAAGCAAACAGGCAGATCTTTTAAGGGAAAGTCTGTGTGTCAGTCTTACTATGCAATCAATTTTAAATAAAAACTTGTTTTTAGTATTTTTTGTGCTAATAAACATGTTAATGAACTGTCTATTTGCAAAGTGCACTATTCAAAAAAGAAAAGGGGTAGACTTTTTAAGGTAAAGCCTGCTTTTACTATGTAATAAATTTTAAATAAAACCTTTTTAGTATTTTTTGTACTAACATCTTTTGGCTTGATTTTATACATAACTGTATTTCAATTTTAAATAAAACAAATTATTTTCATAACATTAAATTACTACTTATGTATTTTAATTAATTACTAAACACATAAAGTCTTCAGAAAAATTATCATAAAACAGTTCAAATTTAAGTTTTAGTTTATTTGTTGCATATTTAATTTTTTTTGTTAGTGTCTAGTTTTCTTTTTTGTCTTGCTTATTATTTATCCCAAATAAAAAAACCTGTCAAGTTCAAATAGAACTAGCACCACATGGGTTCCATACATATTTAGCTTATAAACATTTAAGGGTTTTAGTTTTCTTATTAAACTATATATAAATATAAATATAATATAGCTTTTTTAGATCTAAAAATATCATGAATTATTGAAAAATATGTTAGTTGAATACTAATATATTAAACTTGTTTTAGTAATTGTTGTTTCAATATAGGATATGATGGGTATTAGAGATAAATTCAAGTCCCTATCTTATTTCATTCAGAGGTTAAAAGACTGACAGATAGAAGAACCGACCAAGTTTCTATAAAAATAAGGTTCTGTTCTGACCCTTTGAGTATGGAACACTATTTACACATAGTATTTAAAACAGGTGCAGACTATGCTTTTTATAATGCAAGCATTTATGGAATTACTTATTTTAAGATTTTTAACTGGCTGACTTTAATTTAATAACTGCTCACGTATTATTGCTTTTTTATTACTTTTACTGCTTGATTAGATTTTCATGTATTTGAATATTTTTTGAGCTAGTAACTTGAAGATTTTTTAATCTTCATTTCTATTGAACATCCAATATGTATGTTCGTATTGGCTGAAATATTATGACACCGCTTCGAAACATAGCCAAATTATTGTTGATGTTAGAACAGGATCTCCTAGAATCAAGAAGGCTCTTTAAACTTCTGTTTTTCCTTTTATAGAATGATCAATTTATCATGAAACAAGGCATAACAAAAGTTATGGATATATGAGTTTATGAAAAAAAGGAAAATATTGTTATAAATTTTTGCTTTTGTAAAATAATGTCAGAAAATGTCATAAAAAATCCATTACTCCAATTGGGATTTCCAATGATGATATATGTACGGATACTAAAAAAATCATTTTGTTATAACATTTAGGTGCTTTTTATAATTCTAGGAAATTGATGAGTTGCCTGATGCAAAAGAAAGTCAAAAGGAACTGAAGAGTTCCAAGAAACCGCAGAGTCCTAAGAAAACCCAGGGTCCAAAGAAAACCCAGGGTCCTAAGAAAACCCAGGGTCCTAAGAAAACGCATAGTCCCGATAAAGTTTCTAGTGAGAAGAAGGAAAATAAATCTGGTATGACCCAATATTTTAAGAAACGAAACATTTTGTGAAATTGTAGGTTTAAAAATATTTTTAATGAAAATTTCAGTATGGGCTATTTCGCAGGTGGTTTAAAAAAGTGTTTAATATTAAAATAAAATAAATATTTAATTTGTTAATATTAGCCCAAATGGAATATACTAGTGCGTAGCATCCTAACATATAATTAATTAATTGCTATAATTACAAAAATTGTAAATTTATTATTTACAATTTATTATTCAAGATTATCTATTTTCCCACACTCATTTCTCTATCTACAGAAATGAGCATTTCTAATCAAAGAAATAGAAAAATTAAATAGACAGTCTAATATAATAGTGAACTTTATGAATTAACGAGTATTTAAATCTTTTTGAAGGTCATAACAGTTTTTAAGTTTCTACATATAAAAATTTGATATTTTTGTGGACAAATTAAGAAATTTGCATTGAAATGTTAGGGGAATCGTATAGGGATCTAATATATTAATAAATTTGTTAAAATAAATATATTCATGCTTGGTCAATTTTTATTCCAAAGTGGTCTATTATAATTGTTAATTTTATAGAATTAGGTATTTCTTATTTCATATTTATATTTGTGTAAAACTGTATTGTATTTTATATATGAATAGTCCAAGTCTCAAAATGTAATAGTTTACAATTACTATTCTACTTATGGAATTATTTCATTTATGAAGTTCTAAATATCAGACAAAGTTAGATACTAATTACGCCATTTATGTTTTGAAGCTATTAACTGTTGCATTCTAATGAGTGATTTTAATATATCATCATTATTTAGTACTGCAATGTATATTACATTCTTTTAGATCATCAAAGTATAAAACACACATATTTATGTTAAATTTCACATTTGAAGAAATGAATAAGGTAGACCCTGTAAAGAGTTAGACATTATAGAAGTTATAGGCCTACAACTTCTATACTAGAGGATTAAGAAATATTAATTCTGGATTAAGAACCAAGGTCCATAAATGTTTGATATATTTAATATTGCCATTTTTTCTTATAGGTTATAGTAGTCCTGAACGTCCACGAATTGTTGGTTAGTTTTTTTTGTTATATAAATTGTAGGTTAATAAACAAAAGTTTCTTCATATTATAAAAGCTAGATGTTAACACATTTTCTTTCGTATTCATCATTTTTACAAATTTATGAATGGAATCAAAACATTGTTAATCGTACTAATAACATTTTTGATAAACATATATATTTATAATTTCAATAGTCATAACATAATTGTATATTTTAATGAAGATATATATATATATATATACACACACTTCTATAGTGCTGTCACTAAAAATTACTTGTTTGTAGGATAAAATAAGTTTCTTTACTTTTTTTGTCATTCATAATAAAAACATATAACATCTTAATGTTTAAATAAGCAAATGAAGTACATACAATTTTTTCTTTAATCATTACCTATAAAATAAATTGACATAATCTTCAAACCAATTGCACTTTTTTTATAACACTATTAAACGAAAGTGTACCATTATATTTATTTATAAAAATTAATAGGCAGGGTCTTAATTATTGTCTGAGAGTTGGATAGACAAATCACTTTCATATAAACTATCGTCATCATCTCATAATGATGAATTCGTAAACAATATATTTATCTCTTTCAATCCTGTTTTTCTAACCTCTTAATATGACGGCAGTAGTCGATCCAATCTATAAACGTGGCTTAACTAATTGCATCTTCTGGGATACCATGTGAGTTTTGTAGTGATATGTCACTTGTAATGTTTTTTCGGGCGCTAATCTCTTCACTGTTGCTCAAGCGAGTTCTATTAGATTTGTTTACACATATAGGGTGGTTAACGTCGGACAGCATGCCCATGATATACCAATTGCAAACATTTTTCTACCGGTTTAAATTTTTCTATTAAAGAATATAGTTCAACTTTTCTCATATTTTCAATGCACAACACATTATTCCTCCATTCCATCGAACCATTTCTCCCATTACATTACGACAATACTTTCTTTTGGTAAACTGGAAAACAATTTCCCTCTCTTCCAACGGTCGGAATTCGAGCTACTCATTTGATCATGGCAATATTTTGTAGTTATTGCAGCTCAAAAGATGAAACGGGTGTTAAGTAAAAATCTGTCCTCAAAACCAATGTTTACTAAAATTAACTGGTTTGATGAACTCGTATCTGTAATTAAACAAGTAGTGCCGTTTTTCACCAACATTTTTTAACCATTAGGTTATAGTCAACCGAAGTCAAATATAAAATATATTACGCCCCTCAGCTTGATGTTAAGAAATGCCTATATGCACCGACAAAAAGGGTTCTGTGCTGATAAAAGTAGGACGACCCGCACTGAATACGGTGTGGGTTTTCTTCTTTTATGTTTTCTTTTTACGAGAAGATTCTTCATGAGGAAGATTTCTCATGAGCCATATGCCCTTTCAGTCCATATGGCTCACGAAAAGAGTCAGACGTAATTAAAAAAAATAATTGGTGGCAATTTTATAAAACTATCATATTTTGTCTGGCTGTGCATACAGTTTTTCCTTGAATGTTCCATCAAATTGAGAAATGTGCAACATGCCATCAGCATCCTCTGTTGGTAAATAAAAGAACAGTTGGTTTACAGTAATGTCACTTTTCACGTGAAGTCCCCAAAGTGTATGTATTATATTTAATCAAAATTATTTATAATGCCTAAATACGGTGTAATGTGTTGTATAAAAGATTTTAATAGCTCATAAAAGCAATATGGTTTTAATTTCTCAAAAATCTATAATCATATTCATTTGTAACAAAATCTCATTATATTCAATAACGTTTATTATTTTCTGTCACGTAAATATAAATAATATGAGATATATATTATTTATATTTACGTGACAGAAAATAATTGTATTTCAATGTAAATATTACAGTTTTTTTAGAGTAAAACTTTTTCATCACATTTGTTTGCAACTTTTATAATATATCATGATTTGATTCAGGCATTTCATTTTACCAGTGTGGTTATCATTGACAGCTACTGTAATTAGAAATTCCAACTTATATTTGAGATTGAAATTCTGTCACAGTTTCTTAATTTAACTCGTTTTTTTCATATATAGCTATAAATAGCTGGAAAACTGTATTTTATTCATGTCTTAAAAATGAAAGTACTGCAATTATAAATATGTAACCAAAATTTATGGCGCTGTGGATGTTTTTAATTGAAGATTTATATTTCTTGCGAGGTTGCTGTAGTAGATTATACAGATATAGTATATTATTCATAATTTTTTTGGGCACTCTATAAAAATTATGTATAAAACGTTATAATAGAGAGTGCAATAAAAAATGTGTAAATAAAAGAATTTGTATTTTACCATAATGTATTTTTATTAAAGAACAAAGCCTCTTGTATATTTATTTTAATGGGATTTTTGTATCACAGCGATTATTTTTTTTATCAAAATTTATTATATCTATATATTTCTAGTCTTTTTTATCACATTTAATATTTTTAATTTACAATTTGAAATAAAACGACACAAGTATTTATATTGTTTTCCCAGTACCTTATCCATTTTGCGAATTATTATTCCAATGACTTATTTCTACGTTCACTGTCTGATGTTTACACATATAGAACTGTTTTACATTTATTATTTTACATTTTACTTTCTAAAATTAATTGTTTTTTCTAATCAAGCTGTGGGTTTATTTAAAATTATTGAAATAAAGGATAAATTATGAATAAGACAATTTTTATTGAATATTAATATCTCATTGAGGTTCATTTTCTTCCTGTATCTCTTATCTGGAAACACTGTAACAAACTTTTGTCATAATGTGAAACTTCATTATTGGTAATGAAAATATGAACCATAACACGGTTCAGTGGTCTGAACTTACATACATATATACAATATAATAATGTATATTATTTGTTCAACAGCTGAACGTGTATCAAGATCTCAAGACATAGAGACTCAATCTTCAGGTATATCCCAACATTAAAAAGGGATTTTTTTAAAATCTTTAAGTTGCACTTCAAGTGAGGTATCTCATTAACTAACTAGATTATGATAGATCAATATTTTATTGAAATTGTTTGCCTCTAATATTTATAATGCGGGAGTTATTAAAACATCTTCATTATCATATCATTATTATATTTATTAGAGATCTAATAGAAGTGATACAATGGGCGCAGAAGGAGAAACGGAAACGGAAACAAAATAATTATTTATTTAAAAATGAAAAGGAGTCCTACATGAACAGTAAATTACATCCATGTGTAGGTAGCTATTTACATAATAAGTGTTCTGCAGAACAATTGTTCGCTTGCGATACTGCTAAGTGGAGGTGAAAATATCTGAACCAACAGTAGTAAAATCCAATATTTTTGAGCGTTCATTTGTCACCACATCAAAGCATTTTCCTTTAATGGAAGTTTTCCTTGATAAAATTCTGTACCACTTGTTTTACCATGATAGTAGGTTCTATTACCAGCTCATCACCAATATCTTCTTCACTATCTGAACTTAAAATAGATTCCAACAATCCCAAGTAGTGCTGAGTCTTACTTGTCGAAGGCTGAAGTTCATAATCGTTTTCGATATTTTCTTTCTTTCTCTCAGACTGAAGATGAGCACACAAATTGTCGTTTTCTTTTGTAGATAAAATTTTAATTCATTCTGTTTCAACCTCGTGTTTGGTGACCTCATTAAAACATTTTGTTTTGTGTCGTGGATCCAAACATAAATTTCTTTATTTAAAAAAAAATGTTTTTCTAATGACGGTATAACATAACATAAATGGCTAACGGAAAATGCACAGCATCAACCTGTCCAAACAAAAGATAATTTTTTCAAATATAATGAAGCATTTTGCAGTTTTACCGCCCACAAACCAACTAATGCTATATTATTTAACAGTTGCTGTGTAATGCGATATACCATTTGTATAACTTCTCATCCAATAACAAAACTAGTTTAACTACTACTTTACATCTACATTAAACATTTATACACTAACGTATTAAATATTTGTAAATCTAATAAGACACAAAAGTATTTTTAAACATTATCTCAATTTGTAGCATATAATTTAAAACTACATAATATTAATCTTAACTTTTGTAAAACCATTATATTAAAACACTATTGCACTCTTGTGTTGGAAGGTCACGTGCTGTATTGCCTCCGCCCTGTATTGTGTTCTATGTAAATGTTTACTCCAATTGATTGCATCTGAGGCCATGAGTCTTCTCTGACTAATGCCTAAACACTCCAAGATCGTCTTGTTCGCTGGATCCTAGCCCCTGAGAGGTCCCACGATGGCGGCATTTTGGAATACTTTATAGCCTTGTCGTCTAAAGAACTCCATAACCCTCGTATACTTGGCACGCTTTTTCTCATGTGCTGCTGCGAACGCTGCAAAGGGGTTTTCAAATGGCATTGCCATGTCCATGATGATGAAAGTCTTACTCGTGTCTTCCATCACCACAAAACCTGGTCTCAAATGCTCTTTGTAACCTGGAACATTTTTGTCGATTTGTACTGTAGTCGTGGGCGTTAGTTTATACGCCCTAATATTATGACATTGTGGTGACGAATGATTGTTACGAGAATGGCATTGTGGCGTCAAGTGATTGCTACATTGGTTGGGGTGGCAGTGACAGAGTGCATGTGGCAGTGTTTCACGTAACTGGTAACTGCATCTCTGACATCTTTTATTTCCATAGGTAAATCGTCTGGTTCCATTCAGGGGGACACAGTTGAATCGGGCTTGATGAATGAATCTCCAGTCTGCAAATCTCATAAATTATACATAAATATTGTGGCCGAAAACTCTAAATCTGGCATTTATTTTAGCCATAAATTTTTTAAATACCCTTTTAAAGGCATTTACTGAGTCTTATTTAGATTACTCCATTTGCAAAGTACTCATAATAACTTATATAAGTAGTACAATGGACGAAATTTAAATATGAGAACTGCTTAAATTACTCGTGACTTCTCCGAAAGGTCTCAT
The DNA here is from genome assembly GCA_039881145.1 of Druceiella hillmani. Taxonomy (NCBI): domain Eukaryota; kingdom Metazoa; phylum Arthropoda; class Insecta; order Lepidoptera; family Hepialidae; genus Druceiella; species Druceiella hillmani. The sequence continues at coordinate 3,355,553 of JAYKKI010000096.1, read as the reverse complement.
TATATTGGTGTATTTTTCAAAGTTTAACCAATGATCCAGAGTAACTGTCATAATTATTTCTTTACTGAGGTATAACACAATGGAATCTTTAATTGTTAGAAAAAGTTTCATCGTGTAAAATGTGCTGTTGCACCTACGGATAAATATTGATCATTATTCATTGTTAATAATTTATTTATTTAAGGAACTAATTACCGGAGATATTCAGATTTATAATTTTACTTATTTTAAATTTAAATTTAAAACCTTAATTACTAATATACTGACATTACGAATTAATTCCTTAAATGGCATATTTATAGAAAAAAAATCTCATTTGTTTTAGTTATTCGACAATGCTGGTACGGGCTTCAAAAATACGTAACTTAGTTATTTATTGTCAATAAGTAGGTATCTTCAGTTTATTATTTTTTCTTCCTATTACCTACTTTTTTTGAAGTCTTGTTTTTTTGTTAAAAAATATTTTATTTTACAATTTTTTATGTTTAGTAATAGTATTAATCATTACACATTCAATTATTTTCTTTCTTAGAATATTATACACTTATTAAAAGTGACGGTCAAAAACTAGTATTGAGATAATTTTCTCTTTGTTTAATGTTGGTTATCAACAACATGCAAAAGCAAAGCAATAGTAGTAGCTGTGAGTGGTTAGCTGTTAGCCTCTGAGGGGTTCGGTTCTCTATATCCGAAGTTCAATATTAGGCCTTGCAAAATAACAACTACCAGCAGCAAATATCTTGAACCATGGTTGACTTCCACCATCATTATGGAGTTCCATTGTTCATTACCGGAACTCATCGTCGGAATCTGACCTGGTTGATGGTGTAGTCATTTTTTCAAAGTAATAAATACTAAGGAGTTCAAATAATAAGGAGTTCCATTGCTTATTTCCAGAACTCATTAACAGACCTTGACCTGTATGATGATGTTTTTATTTTGCAAAGTAACAACTACCAGTAGCAAGTAATTAGAATCACGATTGAGTTACTGCCATTCGTTGATGAGTTCCATTGTTCATTGCCAGAACTCATCATCAGACCTTGGTCTGGTCAATGCTATAGTTATTTTGCAAAGTAACAACTACCGGTAGCAAATATCTTGAATCACAGTTGATTGACTAACATCCGTTAAAGAGTTTCAATTATTCATCTCCAGAACTCATCATCAGACCCTGACCTGATCTATGGTGTAACTTGGCAAAGTAATAACTACTAAAAGTAAATATATTGAATCACAGTTGATTTATTACCATCCGTTAGAGAGTTCCATTGTTCATTTCCGGACCCCATCGCCAAATCATCAGTTGTATATATCATTACTCACAATTATATATTTTCAAACCAAAAAACAATCACAGAAATTGGTCCAGAAATTTCTGAACCAAAAAGAGTGAATCATCTAAAAAAAATGTTAGTCACACATATAACCTCTCTTTTTTTAAAGTCTGTTAAAAATATGTGAAATAAAATATATGATATATGAATATAAAATGAATACATAGATATAATCATTATATTTATGTGGAATGAAATATGAACACCCGGGTTACTTACCTAGTTGGATAGTGTTGTATAGAATTTAATGTAAGATTGACTGAATGTGTCTTTTTGCAATTTTTGAAACTTTTCTTGTGCTGTCACGGAATGGTTCAAATGAGTTGCAATTATCTTAAATTTAAGTATAAGTTACTCCAGACATTCTTTTATCTGATTACAATTTTTAATGTAGCACTGAATTTGTTTGTTTTATTGTATTATATTTTAAGTTAAATGACACGCAGTACGGAATAATTATCGTAGTGGCGTAACAACAGACGTGAAACAATGTAATGGTTATAAAACATGGAAATTCTATAAAAAACACCTGGCACAACGAGCAAGTATTACACACCGGATTAATAAAATGAAATGAAAACGTTCTTTCACTTTAGCCTTGACCTCACGTAGTCTTACTTGAATCAAATCACTCGACAAGTCACAACCTATCGCCGTAACGCACTGCTCGCTGTCCCGCGCATCTTAAAAAAAATAAAAATAATTGTGCAGTTCTTCCGTTATACTTCCGTTGTAAAATATGTAAAAGCAGAAACAGAAGCAGATGCTTCAATTGTCACGGAACTTCCATATTTGCGGAAGCAGAAGCGAAGCTCCGTTACATCTCTAATATCTATCATTATCATATAGGCACATTCATGATATTGCTTTACTTTGTGTCGTATATAATAAAATAAAATTTAAACTTTTCTGTCTGTCTCATTATGTATTAGTATAATTTCTTCCAGAAATTCCTCGAATTAACTGAATTGGATACGTTTGAACTGTGCAATGTAGCATATTCTATCGCAAATGCCACTGGGTGAACTATTTAATCCCTTCTCTAGTTATCTCCTGTTGTGCATTCATTACATGTCTTTGACTTATTTCAACGTTTATCTATTGAATACCTCAAAGTTCACCCAAACTATTGTTTTTTTATTCATCCCACCTGTTGGTAAAACATCCTGTTGTTCTTGTTGAATGTATAAAGATAAGAATTGAGAGTGATAATATGGTATTTCTTAAATATTTATTATTTTTATATACTAGCAAGGCATTATAATTTTCTATATTATGTATTTTTTTTTTTAGTGTTACTATGTAATTTTTAAGTTGTTTCATATTTAGTAGTCAGTCGTCATATTTAGTAATAGTAGACTGGTAACATATTTTTAAGCCTTTAAAGAAAGACACTCCTTAATTAACCATGTTAAAAGCTTAGTAGTGAATGTTTATACATCAGTTACAGAGGAACTTTCACCTGAGCAAGAAATATCTGAAACAGAAAATTATCAGGAAGTGGACAGCAAATTACAAAAACTGCAGGAAACTTCGAAGCCAATGAGTCGACATTCTCCTGAAAGTTCGAAGAAGAATGTTTGTGGTGAGTAAAATTATAATTTAATATTAATGTATGGCCAAAATCGAGATATTCACCTGTTGGTAAGTAACAAATACCGTATATTTGGGTGTCCCGGTGTGTGTATGTTATTGCTACAATAACTATCTCTATCAGCCAACAGTAACAAAGTGACTTAATCAATCAGTTTTTGGTATGTTCTAATATGTAGAAGTCATACAAACAGATAAAGTGAAGTAAAAGTAGCTATGTTGATTTTTTTAAAAGTAACAATGAAAGAATATGAAGATTGTTTTTGCCAATTTAGTTGTGAGCCTAGCTCTGAAATATGGAAATGTTTTCGAAGGTTAAAGACATAACATAGCTTTCAAAGTTGAATGAATGTAAAGAATAAGGTTTGATGGAATTTTTATTACAAGTTAACATTTTGAAATATATCTTTCCTTGCCAGATAGTGCATTAGGAAATTAATTAGTTTAATGTGACGATGAAACCTTCGACTGCAAATATTTTAAGATATACACTCTCTCGTGAAAAAATGGGCACCTAAAACTTTTCTATACGGGAATAATCAGAAATATTTGTCTGGGTATTAAAGAGAGGCAGGTAAGATAAAACGTTAGAATTTGAAAATTTTAAATTTATTTTAAAAGTATTCGATTGGAATTAAAAGATTTGTTATTGTTATGTGGTTAGATGTTGTGTTGTTTACTTAAAGGCCGGTTTACATTATTCCAGTTCAGCGATCCAGTCCAGTGCTGGACTGGAATCGTTATGGTCTACATTATTCCAGTCCAGCGATCGAATCCAGCGCTGGATTGCTTACTGGAAAAATGTAAACCGGCCATTAATTGTTGCGTCAGTACTGGAATGGCACTGGATTGGCCGTCTACATTATTCCAGTTGCACTGGATTGATTGCACTGGATTCAAAAGTAGACCGCGAATCCAGTTACTGGACTGGAATGCTTACTGGATTCAGTTCATTCCAGTGCCGGTTTACATTTTTCCAGTAAACAATCCAGTGCTGGATTCGATCGCTGGACTGAAATAGTGTAAACCGGCCATAAAAATAAATGTTTAATTATTGATATTGCTGTCAAGTTTCAGTTTGCTTTTCATGACAAATTTTATAATATATTATAGCAGATATAACAGTGATCTCTGGACAATTTTTGGAAGAAGGCTGTACTGTGTTATGTTTCATAATGGTTTGGTGTGAGTAATTTTATTGTTCACAGGACTTGAAAAAGATTTCAACAGAGCAATTAATTCAAAAGAAGATCACAACTGAAAAGAAAATAGTGCACTGAGTCTAGGGATGACTGATATATTATAAGCTAAGCTTTACGAAATTGGAAGTCTACCTACACAAACATCAAAAACAATCTCGAAAAGTGAGAAATCTAAGTATTAGCCTATGAACTCAGAAGAAAACTAATAGAAGTGGATATCCACAGCCAAAGACCGGCTAGTGGTCCTAAATGACTTCGTGGGCACCATAATGCAAAGTCGAGGTTTGCCCACAATTGTGCGACATGGACTGTTATGGAGTGGAATAGGGTTTTATATTGTGATGAAGCTAGAATCTTTTTATTTGAGTCGAATGAAGTGGCCAAGTGCTCAGCAGACCTGGAAAGTGTTAAGCAAATGTATATTTTGGAAGAGATTACGCCTCACAGTGGAGATTCTGTTATATTTTGGGTAAGCAAAACTTCTAAAGATCATACGGAGCTAGTTTTGTAGCAAATAGCTTTCTGAATGCAGAATGATACATCAGGGAAATCCTAGTTCCTCATGCACAACCAGCATTAACCATTACAAAAGCTGCTGCTGTCTTCATGGATGATAGTGCTCGAGCACATTGAGCAGGCAAGCTAAACGCTAGCACGAAGTCCTGAACTCAATATTATTAAGTATCTGTGGGACATTCTAAAATGGCATGTTAGACCACTACATCCAGCCCCATGGAACAATACAGTTATGACATCCAAATGGGGGTGTATTCCCCAAGAAATCATTAAAAACCTCATCCAGGGCATTCCACCAAGAATTGCATCAGTCATTTCAGCAAAAGGAGGCCACATTCGATAGTAATTTTGTTTTTTTTCGTTTGTAACTTTATGTCAATAAAGGATATTGTCAGTTGAAGGTTCCCCTTTTGTTTTGTTGAAAGGAGTAATTTGAAAGCAATACAAAAAGAAAAAAAATTATGAAAGTCGATTTTACAAGCCAAGATTTTTTCACTTTATTTATAAGAATATTTATTATAATATTCATTTTATTTTGTTGCATAAAATCTGATTTCCTTATTGATTTACTTGAACTAATCAAAAAAATCGCAAGTGTCCGTTTTTTGCAAAGTAGTGTATATGTATCTTGGTTAGAAGAGGTAAGAAGCAATGACATTGCTAGTGTCACTGTCTATATTATTTAAAGATATGTCCGTATTGTAATAATTATAATTAAGAATTGCAGTGAAAATTCTTTGTTTCCTCCAGCTACTAGATTATTAACTAAGAATGAAAATATTGAAACTTTTGGTGGCTTGTATAGGGCGACATTTATTAGAATTGGAAAAATTTTAGAGAAAATTTTTGTAATTGGATAAATTTTAATTAATATACTAGTGAAGTTGGGAAGAGGAAATTGAGATAAGCAAAGGCGGCAAACACTTGACAATTGGAGCTAAAAACATCATGTTATTCAGGAAGAAACAATAATGAAGGATTTTTTAAATTGCTTTAGTAGTTTTAGAGATATATCAACATAAAAAAAAATTGGGAACCACTTTTTTATTATACATTTTTGTTATATATTTTTATGTACAAGGGCAAATTGTTAATCAGTCTGAAGACAGTATGATATAATAAACATTTATTAAACAAAGAACTCATGTCATTTAGTTTATTTGATAAATTGAATATTATTGTTTTTTTACTTGGGATTTTGAATTGCTTAAACATTATTTTAATTTATTCCATATATATACTCTAGTTAATGTTTAGTCTCACAAACCCAATAAATTAGAGAAGCAAGTTGTGAAGAAGGTATATCGTAAAAGAATTTTTTAGGGCAAATGTTATTGGAGCAAATGAAATCAAGTTACGAAATGTTTATATTTAATTACATCACTGTGTTACTTCCTGTTTAATGTTATTTATCCATTATGTTATTTATTGCAATACAACAGAAATGATACTTAATTTTTTAATTTACAGATTGTAAAAAAGATAAAGTGTCATCAATTGCTGTTGGAGGAGTTGGCAAAGAAATTGAAAGAGGAGACTTAAAAGAAGGCGAATTTACAGCAACGTGGCAAGATTCTAGGTTCATCTTGATTATAGTGAATGCCTAATGAAATTGTGTAGTGGTTACTTTGTCATTTTTGTTAAAACCTTTTTTATTTGGTGCTCATCAATAATTCTCTTTTTAGAATCAATAAAATCAGAGTTTGTAAAATGTTTCAATCAATGAGTTTCTGAATCTGTAAAGGGTTTCACTTTATTGTTATTTCCGTAGTTATTTAAATTTCGCATATTATAAAAACATATTCACATTTGTCTTTTAACTTTAGATTGACAGATGTGGAATCGACCTTGGCTGACCTCTTGAATAGATTTAATGCTGTCTTCTCTGGTCCGTAAGTAAATTTTGAACTTGGAATACAATTTTTTTAACTTGTAAACCTTTTATCTAATATACTTTATTTGAATGAAATCTGCAATGCTACCAAATTTTAAATTTAATTGGTGCCAGTTCAAGGTGTATTTTACATTTAGGTGGGGCTAGTTCAATATATAGGTGTAGTACCTATACATTGAACTAAATATAAATGTAAAAAAGTGGTACAAAAAAATGCTGAAACAAAATATTAATTCTGCTATAAAAGAGAAAATGAGATTTTTTTGGTTTTGCAAAGCTAATCTGTATTGGAAAACGCAAGTTGAAATTTTATTCTATACTAATATTATAAATGTGAAAGAGATAACTTTACACCTAGAGAACATATGTTACTTAATATCATTATAAATTTGAAATGGCGAATATTCAAAAATGGTTAAAAATTTTTCTTATATTTTCCCTTTATATGGATGTCAAATGAAAGGCATTGCTGAATAGAATATAAAAATATATAATTTACCCAACTATAGACAAAAATAATGATATCAACCGGTTTTTTACTCATATATATTTAAAAATGCCAAAGAAATCTTTTGTTTTTAATGTCATTTACCCTTGTCTTCAAAAAAAACTGTATCTCTTCCAAAAATTATACAATTTTAATAATTTTTTCGGTGTTTTCTTAATAAAAACTTGTATAAGGATAATAAAATACAAAGAAAATTATGGAAATATATATTGTGAACAAAAATTATAACAATAACTGAAATCAAGGTCACATCGTATTTTCGCATTCCGGTACATCCTCCGTATCAGCAAAATAATTGTTATCGTCACTATTATCACTACACTCAAAATTTGCATTACGCCAAATTGTGAGCGTACCACAATGTCACTCCCACTATCACTTTCTTCACAATTTGGAAAACGATCATTTTCACTCGAATTATTTTCGTATTCCGACAGTATGGGTTAAAATTTGTCTTTTTCTGGATCCTTTTTATATTGTAATTACTAATAATATTATAATTTGAACTTTATGTAACACGTAGAAAGATAAAAAATTAGCGATGCGTGCGAGCGACCTCCCCTACCACGCGCTAAACAACAACCGATTTCACGAGCGCCATCGCGCTCGTGGCATATCTAGTTAGTACGCGCACGAGCGCGATGGCGCTCGTCGGCACACAAACGGTTAATATTTATTTCTTTACAAAGTATTTGCGGAAAGTATCACAATTCTAAAAAATATAATGAAAAAAAGACGTGCTTATTAATTACATCTGTATATTTTCATTTAAGTGTTAAGCCTTGCGGGAGAGGCGGAGCTGCAGCCGAATTACAAGAACTGGGATTAGACAAGGAACTAGTTTTGGAATTGGATTCTGTACGAGGACGTATAGCGCGTGTTGGTAAATATTTGCAATGTTATAAATGACTGTATTTGATAAAGCGAAACACTTGCTTTAATCTTATTTAACATTGTTGACTAGTAATGTGTTAACTCATGTTTGCAGTTCCATTAATTATATTAATTTTAAAAACTTAAAGGGATATAGATTATCGTAAAATCTTTCTTAATTTTGTGTTGCATTTCTTTAAATTTAGAAATTAGAATAGAATCAATTTAATGTCCTTTAATTATATATATATATGATTAACACAATATGAGTCATTTTGTTTCTATATTAATTTTTTAAAAAGACAATTTTTTTCAACAGCTATAAACTATTAGCCAGTATACTTCGTAACATTCAGCATTACATAATTACAGGTAACGATGTCTATTTCAGTTGGCACATAAGGGACTTGGAACAATAAATTTTGCCCAGAGTTCTGTCTGTCCTTAATTAGTTGACTACCACTGTTGATACTAATGTAGTTTTGAACCAATTTACATAGGTGATTTGCTCACCAAAGAAAATCTTTGTTTCAATTCATATTCGAGTGGCGTAGTTTCTGTGTGAAATTGCTGGTCCAAAATAGTGTCAGTATAGTAAATTTCATCATTCCTAGTAAGTTTAAGAAGGTACCTTCATATTCAAATAAATCATTTTACATATAAGTGCACATATTTAATTCTTAACTGGATATTTGTTACCAAAAAAACAACAAATTAAGGAATATATAATAGTTGTAATTAAAGCCTCTTAATCAAGCAATTTGCAAATGATGTATGTATTATTTAATTGTCAAACAAGTAAATAAAACATAAAAACGTAAAGTTATTTATTTGAATTTATTTGTTTCATGAAACCAAAGTGAATTGTTTGGCGACTCACACTTTTTCTTCTTGTGGGAGGTTTCTACATAATAAACAAGCAATTATATTTTGACTTATGGTTATTTCAAGTTTTTCATTAGGATCCATTTTTTCTAAAATCTTTTTCAAAACCCTAATCATGAGATTTATAAGTTTTTATGGAAATACCAGATTATAAACCTCGTTTTTAACAGTATTTTGTTGTTGCATATCAATAGAATTATCAAGTGTAAGCTTCTCATCATGCAATTCCAAAATCTCATTGATAACTCTGTTTTCAACAAAGGTTCTGTTTTAATCTTCAAAATTGATTAACATAGAAGTATTCAATGAGCTTTTTCGAATGAATGAAAAAGCTCATTGAAAATAAATAATTGACATCAAGTTGATTGACAAGCTTTACAATATTTGTGACAATCGACTTGTGTGATTTGTTTATGTGTGAAAAATATCAGACTTCGATGCCGGATACATGGCATCTGTGGGACAAACTAGAATTTAAAATTTACATAAGTCGGTGTATTACTCTATTCTTAGAGAAAATGCAGATCATTTCATGCTTTGATTCTGTGTGGAAGCGAGCAGCAAATAATCAATCCACCCAAATAGTTAATAACAATTAAATTTTTAATAGTATTTGTTTAATGATATAGTTAATCTGTTCGAGGAATTTTTTATTCAAAATCATTTATTGAATTATTACTGTTAATTCTTTGTAAATTCTAATCAAATATTTTGACAAATTTCATAGATTTTTCCTTCTAAGACCATATATGTTTCCTCCAATAACACGTAAACTTTAACATTTCTTTGCATGAAATAAATTTTTGTTTTAAATTTTTTTTTAAGTGTAATCTATTTTCAAAACTTTAACATAATAACACCACTCTCTAATCAACTAAGGATATTTTAAATAACTGGTGTAAGTTCGAGACATGGATGGGCAGATGAACAAAGATATCGTTGGGCATATTAGCATGGGCAATAGAATTTTTGTGATTTATTAAGACCTATTAAGTTTTTAAAAAATCTATTGTACTACATAGTTGCTTGGGTTTTGGTTAAGTAAAAAGGAATCATGACTGTATTTCTTTTTTAATAACTTTTTTATAAATTATTTATTTATGGTTATTTTTTAAAAGTATCCCCAACAATCTCTTTATTTATATTTTGCTTTAGTCGAGTATAGAACTATACAGTCCAATTTTATTACATAAAAACACTTATGATATGCAATGTATAAAAATTAGCTATATGTATACATCCTGATGTGATTTCGCAATGGAAGATATGTCGTAACATAAAATCTGTAATATTTGCCAATATCAAATATTGATTTTTATATTGTCAATAATATTTTCATATGTTATTTTAATGTTGCTGTAATGGTTTAAGTTAAAGTTGCATCCAGCACACTTTGACTTCCTTCATTTAAATCATTTTTGTTTATTAGCCACACATTCTAAAAAGATTACGTCTCTACATGTTATAAAATGGTGGAGGTTTCATGTCAATCATGTAAGCTATTTTTGTGTCAAAACATAAAAATAAACAAATTTCCTCTGTCAAATTATTTCAGTATATTTTAGTTACAGCATAACATATGCTACACTAGTTTTTTCAACATGTTGATACCAAGTTGTAAGTAGGGCAAGAATTTTACTTGGTAAACAAACAAAATTAAAACCGTTTTACTATCGGTAATTGTAACCAGCACCTCCAAGATTATTATATGCATGTTCACAATTAAATGAAACTACATGACGTAGTATTATTTCTACTTTCTTTAAGTTCTTTACCACGACAGGTTTCGTTGTATTACAACATCTTCAGGTCAGCAAAGATCTTTGCTAAAAGTCCATCTGTTACGTTACGTAGTTTCGTAGTTTCATTTAATTGTGAATAATGAATTTCTACAAAATGAACGCCAAATATATTCAATATATGCATGTTGTAAGTAATATAAACTTACATTGAGTTGCACTATATATCTGTCACTTAAAGTTTATATTGTTTTTTTTAGATACGCCAATAACGTACTTCCCATTACTCTTGGTGAATATATATACGCCTTGTTTGGAGATTATAATTATTTATATTATAATATATATGTGAAAAAATATTTTTGGGAAGAAAAATCTGCTTGGGCATAGATATAGATTTTTGCTGGGCAGACAGTGTTAATAAATATAATTTAGCTTCTTGTCGTAGTCAGAAAATGTATTTTAGGTTGAATTATAATTACCATTAAGAACCTGAATAAATTATATCCATTGCAACATTTATATTTATATAATAATATTGCTGCAATAGAGGAATTGGGTTAAATATAATGGAAAGTTCGATAAGTGGGTTATGTCAATCAATCTCATTGTATGAGCAGCTGATCTATCAAATGATAGAACTTTGATATATGTTCAATTCGCTGAAAATGTTCTTTCTTCTCAGGTGACTTCATATTCTGTTAATGAATGGTATAAATTAATAGAAAGGCAACATTGTCGCATCTAGGTCTTCTCGACTACGTCTCTGATGTGGTTGATGTACAATAGTGGTAATGACAATAAATAATGGTTATAATTTTTTCAACAGTGAATAATTGTGATTGTGCTGACCAAATGTATGACACATCACAAATTAGTCTTCCCATTCGAGTAAACACACTTGAGAGGAAGGTGAAGTTATTAGAAATTGGTCTCGATAGGCAGGTATGTACACTGTTTTCTCATTTAGGGTTAGAAGTTAATATATTATTTATGTTATCACCTTTTTGACGATTTTAGACTACTTAAATTTCAAGACTTCAAAAAAATTTGAAATTAAATTTATTTAAGTGACATGATTTGTAGGAATGATATTAGAAGAGATACATTGCCATAATACTTAATGTTTTGTGATCATAATTTTTTGTCTTCATTATCTGTAATTCTGCATTTGAATCATGGCCAGTTTTGCGGTAGGGTGAAGATGTTAACGAGCAACTGGATGCCGTTATGCAGGATCGAGGAAACCAGAGCACTTGCAAACCTTGCCCTGCTGTAACCGGTATCCGTGGCCGTAAGTTTTACATTCTATTTTAATATTTTATTTTTATTGCAAGTAACATCTATTGTAAAAGTTTATTTATCTTGATAAGGATAACATTAGCTTTTAGAGAAGATTTGAAGATTAATTGTCAAGGGCTTAGTTATAAGTGTGATGTGAATGATAGATTCCTCCTTTCAGAGGCTTTTGGAATTAAATTTAAGTGAAACATACATTGTATATTGAAGACTAAAATTACTTTGATCGATAAAGCAATACACCACTACTTAAACATTTTTGCCAACTGCAAAAGTGTATAATTTTGGAAAGGAATGCACCTTCGTAAAATGTTCCCTGGTAAATTATATTGCTTTTATAATGTACTAGCTGGTCCGGCAGACTTTTTGCTCTTTGAAACACAGCACTACCTATCAGGACCAGATTTTGTGTTTGTCTTTTTTGGCAATAAACCGACTATATTGTGAATATTAGTCATTTTATATAATATTTAATATTACTCATAAATAAAGAATTTGTTAATAACCATCATCTTGACTAAACATATATATTGTGTGAATATGACCTCAATCGTTCAAGTCATTGAGAAGTTACATGATCACTAACTGACACGGCAAAGATTATATATAATAAGATTTAAAACTGTTTTAAAAGACTATTTACAGATGTGTCAAGAACATTCTTAAACAAATGTCTGGCAGATACATGAGAGACAATATGTCACTCTAATACTAGTACGATGCAAATAATGTAACATCTTAAAGGGCAAAGAGCGATTATTAGACTATTTTAGAGGGACCAGATCACAGAAACCTGAATTTGAAAAGCCAAAATTCCATAAAGAAACATGATGATATTTGATGAATTAATTTGTTGACAAGACTAAATGTGTGATACTGTCCTGATGGATTAAATTTTAGATACATACATATATCTAACGTTGAGCAAGTTTAAATTTTTAAATCTTAAAGAAAAATTAAATTTTTCATTATTCATTTTGCCTAAATGTTTTCAGGATATTTATGTCCTATTTTATTTAGTGCATTGTATTTAATTGTATATTTTGATTACCTATGTAAATAACTTCCAGACTAAAATAAACTATATTTTGATTTTAGACATAACCGAGTGCTGTTTGGCTCATATATCATAATATTGTGAACATCTGTTTCAAAAAAATTAAAGAGGCTATCATCTTATCTGATGATTGTTTATTATTATTTGTTTATTTAGTCCCCAGGATTTTGACTTATATTCAGACAGATGTATTTTTTAAAATTATCCTGATGCAGATTACTATCACAATAAAGTACTTTGCTGATTCAATTGAAAGTCATTTTGTGAAAATTATTTGGATGAATATTATTTTAATAGTGCTTGACTCATGAATAGCATGTCAAATATTCCAACTTGCTTCATTGGTTTATTTTATACTAACTTCTCTTTCTAATTATTACATGACAAATGAAATGACATCCATATGATTGGCTTGGTAGGCTACCTGCTGAAAGATTACTGATTTATGATGCATTGGCAAACCTCAATAGGATAGTTTGCTTTACAAACATAGTCTCCAACAACTATCCCTCCTCTCTGGTTTGTTAGCATTTATAAGTTTGCTCTCTGAAAATTTAGGTTTCCTTGTTCACAATGTAGCTTTTGAGTTGGTAATCACATTAAAAATATATGTTAATTGCGACAAGACTCCAGCCTAAATGAGGTTTAACACTTGCCCTGAACCCATATATCCATGTATTTCCATTTCATAAAGGTGTGATATGGGGAAGCTGGTGGCCAGTGTCTCTCAGGCAAATAGACCTCTCTCTATGTGACCAGAGTCGAGACCAGTATGATAGCCCAATTTAATTGAAATTGAATTGCGATGGAAATTTATTTGATGATTCTCAAAATTAAAAAAGATAAAGACTTTAAAGTTAGATAGAAATAGATTGTTATTAGTTTTTCAATTCTCTTCAATGTGTCTTTCAATGTGACTCTTTCTATTGTGATATAATGTTAATATGATTTTTGAATATCATCTACCTCAAATGTCTGGGCATTAAGGTCACTAATGATATACATCTGGCCATCAAACTAATAATAATTATATAATTTCTATACTTCAACAAAGCATACTACTTGCATTTGACTTGTCCATTTTAAGTTATTTACTCTTTTTTGTTGAGTTAAATTTTATCTGCATGGAATAGACAATGTTATGAACAGACCTGGTGTATGTTTTATCTCAAATCTGAGATTTCTTCTGTCTATTTTTTATATTAATAAATGGTATTTCATATTTCTTAATTTTGTCATGTTTTGCAATGGGTCAAACATGATAAATATATAATAATTATGGTTATCACGCTAAACGAAAAGTATATTTTGTAGTTATAATGGTATATCCATGTGAAAATCAATTTTGTGATATTTTGCAAAGGCAATGAAGCATGATAAGCATAGTGAAAATGTTCTCGAGAGATATTTTTAAAATATGTTTTGTAGTTACGATGACATATCCACATGAAAATCAATTTTGTGATATTTTGCAAAGGCTCTAGCGTGATAAGCATAGTGAAATTGTTCCCGAGAGATATTTTTAAAATATGCTTTTGTAGTTATGATAGCATATCTATGTGATAATAATGTATAGAGTTTTGACCTTGAATCACCTTTGAGATAAAAAAATATGACCATTAAGGTATGTTTTAAAGCTATTTTTTCATAAACTATTAGACTAAGGACCTAAATCGACGTATGTTGTATTAATTCAATTGACAGTTCATTATATTAAATGAAGAATTGAAAGATTCAATAAAGAAATTATAAAAATACAGTGAAAAAGCCTAATTGTAATTTATACATAAAATAAATGTCATAAAATTATAAATTCAAAGTTATGAAAAAACAGTTTTATTAGAGGTTTACCAATATTTTTATACTTGTAAAAGGTATACTCGACTTGTATTTAACAGTTTATTATAAAATACCCTTAATCATAAAAAATAGCTATATCTTATGTCATAGTCACAAAATATAAATGTATATAACGTACATGTTACCAATGTACATATTGGTAGAGAGTGAATAACTACAAGAGCATAATTGTTAAAACTTTATGCAAGTAAAATTAACTGAAAAATATTTGTCTATTTTACAGTTATGTTTTTTCCCGTTACTTATATAATCCCCTACTTACATTATTAAATTTTTCATTCAAAACTGTAAAACTGTTTATGGATTTGGTTCGCCGGTTTGGGTCAAATAACATAAATTTATTGACTATGATAAATACGATGATTAAAAGATGCTATCCAGAAGTTGTTATTTAACATATCTGGGCCTTTAAAGAAACATATTTCCTTTGAACAAATCTGAGGACTTGTCACAAAAAATTTACAATTATGAACATTGTAAACATCTACATTATATGTAATTCATTGCAATTTTATTTTCTTCTTTCCTATCTAAGGAAGCAAATATGCGCTAAAACCATCAACCACAATGGACAAGTACTATGATTGAGCCCCAGGTAGCTGCGCTAATAGTAATAGGCGCAGAGTGTCTGTTGAAGTGTTTAACCAATTTTTGTTTAGTGGCAGTTATAAGTAATTATAGTTATGTCCTATGTCTCTTATGGGAGTAAAAGACTTCAGTGAGCTTTTGTCAGTAGATACCATTTTTGGCTACCTCGTGGAGCTGTTCGCCTAAGAACAACTTTCCATTTTCACCTAGCAACTGATGACTGAATTCGGTTCTTCTTTGAGAGTGTTCTGGTTATTCTGTACAACTCTTTCATATTACCCTGCCTTGCACCTTACTTGGCATTTTTAACTTGCTCTTTTACTTGTATTCTTTGATCTCATCTCACATTTCTGTTTACCTGTTGTTCCATTTCTGTATACCTTGCCTTGATTAGCTGCTTCTTGTTC
The DNA here is from genome assembly GCA_039881145.1 of Druceiella hillmani. NCBI lineage: Eukaryota > Metazoa > Arthropoda > Insecta > Lepidoptera > Hepialidae > Druceiella > Druceiella hillmani. Next base: position 3,339,795 of record JAYKKI010000096.1, on the reverse strand, counting down.
TAGTTTTTTATTTTTTGACAATTTCTTTTATTCCTACATTTCTCATAATTTCTCAGGTCTTATCAGTCATCCATTTCTTTTTTAAGGGATTTCTGTAAACCAGCACAAATCCACTTTCACAAATATCCAGGAAATTTCTTTTGAAAATTTTCCATATTTCCTCTGTGTTTTCACTTTTTCCTATGTTCAGTACCTGAAAGTGTTTGCTTTAGCTTGATGGATTTTGAAACCTCCAGCATACTGCCCTTTTGATTCAAGACCAATACAACACCAATCAAATTGTAATCTTCACCAATCAAAAGGTAAAAACATTTCTGATAATTTCTCAGGTCTTATCAGTCATCCATTTCTTTTTTAAGGGATTTCTGTAAACCAGCACAAATCCACTTTCACAAATATCCAGGAAATTTCTTTTGAAAATTTTTCATATTTCCTCTGTGTTTTCACTATTTCCTATGTTCAGTACCTGAAAGTGTTTGCTTTAGCTTGATGGATTTTGAAACCTCCAGCATACTGCCCTTTTGATTCAAGACCAATACAACACCAATCAAATTGTAATCTTTACCAATCAAAAGGTAATAACTCCTCAATTTCTTGAATAATTTGTGTCAGTTTTCTTACTTCTTGTAAAGTCTTTATATATCTGTACCTCAAATATAAATCCTTTTTCGTGCTAAGAGTCCTCAAACTATTGCCGGTCTAGCTATTTCTCATTTCCGTTTCATTAAACTTAGGGTCCATGACCTGTCTTTTCAATGGAACTTTATTTTTGCTCTTTCTTCTTGCTGATTATCCTGTCATTCCTCAGTTTTCCTTGCTTTGTTTGCATTAACAGTTTGCATGTCGAGAAGGGTAAGTTGATTTTTGTACAGGAAAGGCTTATACATTGAGCTTCACTAATCCTTGCACACCATAAGTAGGCAAGAAGTGCCAGCATCCCCAGGCGATGTATCTGTATTTATTTAATAATCTGCTTTGGTTTTCTTGTAAAGTGTTTATGTACAACATTCAAAACAAAGCCTTTTTCACGTAAAAAGTTGTCAACCAATTATCTGTCTGGCTATTGCTTATTTTATTCCTTTAATAAGGGAAGGTTAAAAAGTTGCAGGTTTTTAGTCCACTATCTTTAAATACCTTGACGGGGCAGACAGGATCTGCAATTTCGGTGGACATTTACTTCCACTTTTTCTTCTTTCTGGTTATTCCACCATTCTTCGATTGCCCTTGTCTAGTTTTGCACTCTGAAATGGTGAAGCTGACTCTTAAATAAGAGAGACTATGTATTGCTGTTACTTAAATTTTGCCCACCATAACGCAACATTATTGCTTTTTTTATGACCGTTATTACTATTAGATTTATTATTACTATTATTTTCTACTATTAAATTTATTATTACTATTCGTTATTACTATTAGATTTATTACTACTATTAGTTTCTACTATTAGATTTATTATTACTATTCGTTATTACTATTAGATTTATTATTACTATTAGTTTCTACTATTAGATTTATTATTACTATTCGTTATTACTATTAGATTTATTACTACTATTAGTTTCTACTATTAGATTTATTATTACTATTAGATTTATTACTACTATTAGTTTCTACTATTAGATTTATTATTACTATTCGTTATTACTGTTAGATTTATTACTACTATTAGTTTCTACTATTAGATTTATTATTACTATTCGTTATTACTATTAGATTTATTACTACTATTAGTTTCTACTATTAGATTTATTATTACTATTCGTTATTACTATTAGATTTATTATTACTATTAGTTTCTACTATTAGATTTATTATTACTATTCGTTATTACTATTAGATTTATTACTACTATTAGTTTCTACTATTAGATTTATTATTACTATTAGATTTATTACTACTATTAGTTTCTACTATTAGATTTATTATTACTATTCGTTATTACTGTTAGATTTATTACTACTATTAGTTTCTACTATTAGATTTATTATTACTATTCATTATTACTATTAGATTTATTACTACTATTAGTTTCTACTATTAGATTTATTGTTACTATTCGTTATTACTATTAGATTTATTACTACTATTAGTTTCTACTATTAGATTTATTATTACTAATCGTTATTACTATTAGATTTATTACTACTATTAGTTTCTACTATTAGATTCATTATTACTATTCGTTATTACTATTAGATTTATTACTACTATTAGTTTCTACTATTAGATTTATTATTACTATTCGTTATTACTATTAGATTTATTACTACTATTAGTTTCTACTATTAGATTTATTATTACTATTCGTTATTACTATTAGATTTATTACTACTATTAATTTCTACTATTAGATTTATTATTACTATTCGTTATTACTATTAGACTATTAGAATTGTAAACAAATTTATGCTTTTTTATTTATTTTTAACAGAAATCTCAAAATGTCATAACTACAAAATTTTCATTAAAGCATATCCAATTAAAGATATTTGGTGCAGGTTTCTAGCTTAGATAGTTTATGAGATAAATGGCTTTCAAAATAACACCCTAGTAACACTTTTTTATATAATCTCATAGATGGTTCAAAGTTAATGTTCAAAAACCGTATATATTTTCTTCTTAAAATATATCCTCATATTATTTTCCATACTTATCTCAATTATTATCCTCTATGAAAGATATGGATATGCTTATAAATTAAAATCTGAAAGCTTGCTAATCAAGATAAAATATTTGTTTGACTACTCTTAATAAAATTTACTAATCAATAATTTTTATTGATTTATTTCAAGTAATACTAAAATCCACCATTGCAAAACTTTTTGCAGGTTGTTGTTTAAACTATGGAGATATGCTATTTAAATCTTATTAAATATTAGATTGCAAGAAGTTAGATAATTTTTGAAATTTTTCTATTTGTTATTTATTTAATCTCAGAAAAGACAACTGTAATAATTTGCAACTTAACTGAAGGAAAGGTTTGACAGGGACAATATGTAGATTCCATGTTTTCCCTTCAATATATTTCCTAGCTTTAACTGTTTATGGGTCTTGAATTATGTTTTAAATTACTCTTATTTTGTTTTTGTAGTCAAGCACCACTTTCAACGTGCCCTTTATCAATGCATTGATTGCAACATACTTGACATAAACCTTTGATATGCATTGTAGGTTTATTCCTTCAAAAGTTACCTGTAAAAATTATTTGCGTATTCATTCTTTGCCGCTACTCCATTAATTTTTTTTTATCCTGCTTTATACTGTCCCACTCGCCTGTCTGTGACACTATCCATTTAGTTAAAATATAATAATTGGTTATTTTCATTGCTTTTAAGATTCCATATCTCAACTGGGGACGGAACAATTCAAATCTTTAAAGGATCACTCTCACTTTTGTCTGTCTGCTACGTTTTTTCTCAGAAAATTTTGAAAACTTCCTATGTGAGCATATGAAGGTTGAATTTAACAAAAGAATGAACTTAATAATCCACATATTTCATGATAGTAGGAAAATATTTGTCTGAGAATTTTAAAGACTGAAAGAGCAAGTTATAAGGATTTTAAAACTATTTTTTCAAAACTTTGTATAAGGGTTTTAGAGATATTATTAAAGATATCCATAAAAGCAGTTGACAATCTATGAAACTGTTAAACTTTAATTATGAAATAAATAAATGAACTATAAGTTTATCTAAGTTTACTGGAAAACTAGGGTGATGACTTTACACCTAGCAGTTTTTAAATTATATATTATATTTTTAAACCTGTGGAAGATATGTTAAGCAATATATTTGAAATGCTGAAAATAATATTCATATTTGTACATAGTTTAGTAGAAATATTATTACCAATAAATGTTTAAACTTTCTATATACCTAGCAGGGTTTCTGTGTAGCTAAGCACGTAAAGAAATCCCGCAGTGCAAGTTGAACTTGTTCTCAGCAGGTGTTATTTTTTCATTATAGTAGAGATTATTCAGTTTGCCTATTTTATGCTTGAATAAATAAAATGATGAGAAAAATTTATTGTATGGTAATTACATTTGGTTTTTCTAGACATGGAAAAACTTGAAATCGAAATTGCTGGCATAAAAGAATATATGGTCCGATTAGAGCCTGTTTTTAAGATTTTGGATACCAAGGATGAAAAGCAGAAACGTGTGGATGTAAGACCATTTCCAACTTATTTTCAAAATTTTAATATTTTGAAATATATATTTTTTATAGCGAAGATTCAAGTTATTAATTTTTAAAATTGAAGTGATGTTATACTGATTTGCCGGAATATAATTTAAGGGGGAAGCTGCATTAAATAAAAAGTATAACTTCGTGTTATTTGGTAATATTTTAGTAAAATACTCTGTCAAATATAATTTTTTTTCTTGCCTTTTTTGTGCTATCCAATTTAAAATAACAAATTAAAAACTCATTTTTTTAATGAAACTTTTATCACAGTAAGTATCTTCTGTAGGATATATTGCTCTATGTTACTCGAGCTTTACAATATGCTTGATATTGTCTAAATTGATGTTTTTCTTTGTGTCATTCTATATAAATGACATTGTAAATAGTAAAGTATATATATTATAGTGTTAATTATACTTTTTTTTCTAAAAAGTTACCTAAATTTTTATCAAGGTATTTGAAGGGAAAGCATAAATCTTTGAAAAGCAGATGGAATTATAATTGTAAATATCATTGAAGGGTTAGGGCAGGAATTCACAACTCTTAAAAATAGCAACATAATTTTAATTAAGCAATTTGCGAAAATAATTTATTAAGAAAAGAGAATGCTCAAACTCTATAGAAACAACCCAATCCTTGAAAAGAAACTTATCGCAGATTATCACATATAATAAATATTAGAATATTTATATCGACCAGAATATCTCTTCAGGCGTAACTGTTATGGCATTCCAAATATGAAGTTAGAACATTTACTATATTAGTCATTATTAAACTTTTAATCATTATTAACCTATTATAGTATTTTTGTGGGGAAAAAGTAGGACCAAAGAATTTTGCATTTTAAAGTCGAGTAAAAACAAAAATATGTTAACAATTTTTGATTTGTAGAATTACATAATTTCTTTTTTCTACACCTATTAATATGCTTTGTAAGCATATTGTATTTTTAAATACTCTGCTTATTTCAGAGTAATTGTTTTCATTCTTATATTTGGCCCAACCAAGGTAATATAAGATGCTTACAATATGGACAGAACTACCTAATGTCCTGTGGCTGTGTATATAAAAACAATAATATTACAAAAAGGGCATTAAGGCACTTTTGTCTGCATATTAGGGAAAAGGGCCACACTGCTTTACACAAAAAAAACTAAATGAGGACCCTATTATGGCAAAGTTTTAAATTTAGTAATGGTACATGGAAATGTACAACATGATCATTATGAAGCAAGCAGGAAGAAACCCGGTGTGTGTGGTGTAGGTACACCATATACATACACTGCAATAGGATATTACATTCAGTAGATCCGACTGTCTAATAAATATACTTACAAATCTAGACAATGAATTGAAGAGAATTACATCTACAAATAAAAATGTTCTTATTCAGATTTCTGTATTTTTATTGCCTCCAAAAGCAATAACGGAATTGTTATAATTTCATCATGTCCATCCATCCCTCCATATCTCAGAGTATCACGGCTCTATCAGTTTTAGATTGATCATCATGAAATTTTACAAGATATAATTGAATTATGTGAACACATAGAAATAACAAAAAAATTTATTAAAATTTAAAATTTATTTTTCAAATACCTCCTCGCATCGGTCGGCCTTGGGATTAAAAATTCTTTTTCTCCCAGACCCACATTGAAGCATCGAAAATGTGAGATATTATTCTTCAGTTATAGTCTGTATTTATCAAGACTATATTTATCAAAAATGTTAAAGAAATTGTGATAATGCCCTTTAGTAAATATTTCAATACAACACAACAATGGCAAATAGTAACAAAAAATTCCAACGAAATTTTTTTCAGATTCCTTTCAAAAATTTTAGATGAAAATAATCTATATAATTTTTGATAGGCTTTTTATTTTTTAATAATTAAATATTTCATTATTTCATTATCATAAATCATGGTTTTTGTAAAGTAAACTTAAGAAAAACACTGGATTAACAGTATTATTAATTTTTCTTTCTGCAAAATAATGCTCTCATTACTCACTATTCAAGACTGACTAAAATCTTTGTGCTTCAGTATATTGACTATATACCAAATACCGTTTTTGGTATTTTGAAGATGTAGAGCGAGGACCGGACTATATGTATTGCTGGATCCTTGCGACGGTAACGCTAAAATAGTGTATATAGAGAATGGGATAAGATAAAAAAATAATTTATTGATTACAATAATTTTATTTTGTACTTAGGAAACCATAGAATTTGGCTTGTTATACCGATTTAACGAGACCTGTATATACAAAAGTAATTTAGCTTCATGTTTGGACTATCATAGCTCATAACTCCTGCAATAGAGGAATTGGGCAATATGTCAATTTTAAACACCGATTTTGACAAGTGTACCTGTTATGATTTTAATATTTGTTATAAGTGATAGAATTGATTTGCGCCAAAAGTGGGTCTTTTTGGGTAAATGAGGATATTTAGCAACAAGATAAAGATAGGACATGCTTTATTTATTTTCCCTATCAAAATAGAGAAAGTTTCAGTTTTAAGTATTTTTTAGATGTTTTAAAATGACCACATTACCCCTGTTATGCCTGGTCTCTAAGGCCAACATGCACCTTAATATATATTCTACCACTTTTTGTATATCTAACAATCTTGTACAGGTGCTCATCGAACAAGTAGAACTATTAAAAATGGTAAAAGCAGATCGGGAGGATGTGGAGCTGTGGCTGGCTGACAAAGCGGACACTAATAACTTGGTACGAAAGGTTTCTTACGATGCATTCGACTCGGTGTGTGATGACTTACAGACTGCTCTGCGGGACGCCATTAATAAGTTAGCTGTACAGGTTTGTAATTCTTTTTGATTTATAATTACACTATTAAAATAAGAATGCAGTGGTAGCTTAAACATTAACTTTTTAATGTACTGTACCGAAGGTGACAATGGAACACTTATGTTTTCAACTTATCATTTGTCTCTCCGATTGCCACAGAGTTCTGTCTCAGATCAGAGACTGTCATCCATCAGAGACTGTACAGCCCTATCGATGTCGTAGATGTTGGATATGTTCACAGTTGCTTTGCTTCAAGAAATCTTTAAAAATAGTTCCTATTTTCTTTAAAATATTGTTCTTTAATGTTTTGTGTTGGCAAAACTAACTTAACTTTGCCAAATTGAAGCGCAAATACAAAAACAGCACAGTTAACTGTCCTGAAAGATGTTAGTTTCTCAGGAATCGGTAAATATTCAAAATACTGAGGGGAATGATAAAATATTGATGTCAATAAATATTACCAACTTTTAAGTGTTAATTTTGACCTTTTTAAATTTTTACATAAGCAACTTGTTTTATGCAGTTTTTGTTTATTAATGTATCATTTCTGGAACAATATATTTGTAAAAAAACAGTTCTTTTTGTGAATAATTAAATATCAGAGTCCTATAAATTATGACCACGAAATATGATTTGAGAAAGGGGGGGACCTTTTCAAGAGACTTAGATCACTGAGCCCACCAGGAGGACCTCATCACCAAGGTTGTGGAACGAGTTACACAGTACCATAAAGCTGAGGACCTTTTCACCCCTTGAGCTGAGCTGTACTGAAAAAGAGTCTCAGGAGAGAGACCCAAGAGGAGGTATAAGAGGAAGTCTCTATGAATATAGCTACCCCCACATAGAAAATACATAGTCGGAACCATGGCTGCATAGTGACGGTCAAAACATGTTATAGAGCTAATCCAGTAGTATACTTGTTGGAACCAAAAAGCAAGTAGCCCAGATGGCGATAGAATTGATGACTAAGTTGACTCTCGTGGCTGAGAAACTAGACAATGTTTAGAGCGAACTGGAGATGGCTCTAGTGGAAAGAGGAGGTACCGTGCAGAGAGAGCAGAGCATTCTGGCCTCTCAATAGCTAGCGGTGCTTTTCTCCTGCAGCAGGACTACTATATAGTCACCATACTTCAGTTCCAGGATCACATTCTTGCAATGCACAAGCTCATCTTGGGTCTTATGCAGAACAACCCAGAATGCATAAATTCTGGACAAGCCTCAAAAAGAAATTAAGCTAATGTTTTCTTGGTGAACACAATCAACAGAATGGCCATATTCTGCCATGGCAGGGTCGTCACTGAGGCGAGGGAGCCGGGGAGTACCTAAAAACACTGGAGGCAGTTTTTTCAATAGAAGCTTCAAAGTAGTGGAGAAATACGAAAAGCTCACATCAGTATCATATGTGATATTCCACTGAAAGTGCACCCTACCCCAAGGCAATAATCGTCCCGGACCCGAAAGCGATGGGTGTCCTGTCACTTGTGTAATAAACTTTGTTATGTGTTTCTGAGTTTCGTTCAATAAAGTCTATGTTGTATATTTAATTGCTCTCATTCTCTCTTCAATACAACATCTAAATTCATTTTTAGATATTTTACAGTGTTTATGTAGAAAATAACTTCATTGATAGTGAATAAAACAGCAATTAGGCCTGAAGTTTTTTTTATTTTACTGAATGTAAAGTTGTACGAGTAAACATGGTTTCATTTAATTTAACGTGTTATTTAGTGTCCGTTTATTTGTTTTATTTATTACTCCTTGCAGTTTTTTATGGATTGTGATATATGTTTATGGATTTGATAATGATATCGTAATGATGACGTCGAAGAAATAATGACGGCAACCTTTACTATGCAGTGGCATTGCTGTCATTATTTCTTTGTTGATTTTCAAGTCTCTTTCGTAAAGAAGGTGCAAAACTGCATCGAACATGTTGCCCTGCAGAATACTCACAAAGATCGGCTTGGTTCTTAATATTATTTACCATAACATACTTTAAAGTTTCTGTTTGCTAAGTAAACTTTAAGAATCTCATAGTATTGTTTGGCAAATCTCTATGAAGTTTGTATTCAATGTTTTCGTGCCAGACTTTGTTACATCGAAGAACACAGCTCTCCACACTTTTTTTCTTTCTTCAAATGCCTTTTCGCTCATATTTGTGATGCAATGTATTCAATCTAATGTTTTGTGGTTATTTTTCTAATGTTTTGTGGTTATTTTCTATATTGGTCACTCCTGTAAGCTGCTTTCATGATTTCGGTGTAACAGTTAATTATTCAGTTTCCAAGCTTTTCAGACATATCTTCATTTGAAACCAGCATTTGTAATGTGTTGTAACTTTTGCAACGCAAAATTGGGAAGTAATTTTTTTTTGGAACTGGTCCAGTAATAAAGTCATAACCTGGTGATTTTTAACTGTAAAGTTTTTATTACCACAATTTTTAAGTAATTTTAAGATAATAAATAAAATGTATACTTTGTTGTTCTTATCAATAAGAGTTACATTTTGTTCCCTTGCATCGCAAGAAAGTCTAATACTTCAACCAAGCATTCTGCAGATATTTAACTGGCTTCTGCATTGGATAATCTATTCTCTTGCTGTGAGATTTCAGGGGAGGATCTTTCTTGCATCCCTTTAGTTTCTTGATAAATTTCCACAAAGAGTTTTTTGTTTTTTCATCCCCCGTTAGATTGTTAATAATTTCTTTAAAAGTATTGTCTTTAACTTCTCTTATCCTTTTTTAAGTCACTTCGCCTCTTGAATATTATTTTATCACCTGGATATCTAGTTGTTGGCCAATTCTCACGGGCTTTCCTTCTTATTAATATCAGCTTCCTTATAAGAATAGAAAGTGTAAAGTGACCTTTGGTACTAATTACATATTCATTATAAGTTCGCTAACCTCTTCATCTATCTGGTCTACTGTTTCAATTGGGAGTTAAATTTTCTTATTGTAAAGTTTTCATTTGCTGTCTGTTGGTATTATTTCCTCAGAGATAAATAAGAACATAGGGATGTGATCTGGAGATCAATCTCAAATGATATATGGTTTCCTGATATACCTTTAATGATGAAATAATTGATTAGGCTTATTTTTTGGGTCTGATGGCCAGTATGTAGGTGAACAAGCCAAGAGGGTAAAGTTTCTTGTCTTTGCTCATTTTTAATCTTGATCTTTAATATGTGTGCTTCGAATTAAAATCACACCCCAAGTGTGAAATGGTCACCTAATATCTTGAAGATTCTATATTAATCCAGGAAGGGAGAACTTCTAGGCGCACAATAAATGGCAGACACTTTTAGCTGTTTGTTTTTAGCTTGAAATGTTATTGTGGTAACTTGGAATTGTTGGTTACTATATTCAATCTCGATTTGGACGTAGCCTTTCACTGAAATGCCCCAAGTAGTGTTTTTATTCTCCATCGGTAACCAGGTGCACCCAAGACCAAGACATAGGCCGCAAACCTGCACCTTATTTAGGACAAGTTGCCAAAGCTGGGGTCAATTCTTCTAACGCCTACTAAGTGTTCGACAATTATACCAGTATTTTAGAGCGCCTAAATGACCTTGAGATGTAGTTATAGGAAAAAGGACTACCAGCATGCTAGGTATCATGGAATATTTTTCGATTAATTCACTGAGCGGTTTTAGTATAAAATTGGTGTAAATATAACAGAAGATGAATTTAACAAATTAAAAGAAAAAATTATTAAGGCATCATTATTGAACTTCTTTTATATAAATAAAGAAATTGTACTTTCAGTAAATCGTAATTCTGAGTAGATCGGTGACTGTTTAATGCAAGAGGGTCGACCAGTGCCTTATGCATCAAAGTACTGACTGCCAAAAAACTTATGCACAGATAGAAAGAGAATTGTTAGCAATAGTATTTGGTTGTGTTAATTTTCATAAGTATGTCCTAGGAGATAGAATTGTTGTTGAGATTGGTCACTCAGCTAGCTTTAGAAACTTTATTTAAGAAAACTTTGTGTAAAACATCAATAAGAATTCAAAAAATGATGTTAAAAATTCAGGGATGTGATCTAAGCATAAAATATGTTTCTGGTAAGAAGATGTATATTTCGAGTTTTTTAAGTAGATCTGTTTCAGAAGAAAAAAGAAAATTAATTAAAGACTTATGAAGATCTTGTACTTAGTAAATTAAAAGATTGTATTATTAATGGTTAGCCTAACTGTAATCGCAAAATTGATATATTGTAGCTCCGTTTTGGAATTATCGGCATGATTTAAATATTGTTGCTGAGATTATCTTTAAGAACAATTTAATTGTAATACTAAGCTCACTACAAAAAGTGAGGTTTAATTGTATTCATGAGGGTCATTTTGGATTTAATAATTGTGTAAGAAGAGCCAAAAAGTTAATATTTCGGCCAGGAATGTAGACGCAAATTAAGATTATTTGTTTTAACTGTCAAACATGTCAAATATATACAGTAAATAATTCAAAGGAACAAATAATGTTTCATAATGTGCCTAACTTACCTTGGGTAAACTCGGTTCGGATCTCTTTGAATTCAACAAAAATGAGTATCTTATAATTGTAGATTATTATGGCAAATATATAGAAGTAAGCAAGTTAGAAAATATAAGTTCTTTCAATGTATTTAGACATATTAAAGTAATGATGGCGAGGCACAGAATTCCTTTAGAATCCATAATGGACAATGGGTCTCAATTTTTGAATGACGAATTTAAGAAGTTTGTAAAAGAATATGGATTTAATCATATTGCTTCATCACCCTATTATCCATAATCTAATGGCTTAGCAGAAGTCAGTGTTAAAATATTAACAAATATTTTTAAAAAAGATTTTCATGATAAATCTGATTATACCTAGCTTTAAATAAAGAAGTAGTACTTATTATGAACAAAGTACTCAATTAAAAAACGTAACAGTATGCCTCTTCCAGTCTTCAGAAACTTACTTGTGTGAACGATGGCAGCACGCTTATTTGCACGTCGGTCTCGCTTGGCAGGAACTTTCTACCAATTTGGTTTCTGTCTTAGAGTGTTCCCATTGTGCGTCCTGTCAAAATGGTCCCAGCCCAATATATTATTGAGTCAAACTAAGTTCTATGCAGGACACTGTTGCAGGTGAACACCCAAAAGCGAGATGAGGTTAACACAACGAAATAATCATCTGTGTAAAAAATTACAAATGTATCCTTCTCTCTATGATGCACTAACTTAATTCTTGCTGAATTAAAGCCACAATTTGTGCAGTTCCTGTAGTACTCATATTTTCATTATAAAATTGACAAAAATGCCAAAAACACCAAACAGACTCAATAATAATCACCACCTTGTACCAAAGAAACATCATTTGCGAGTAAAGTTTCAAAAATTCTTTCAAGTATGATGTCATTTCATTTGTTGAAATAAAAGTGTCAAAAGTCATTCTGAAACTCATAAATTGTTTATGAGTGGCAATTGTAAATATTTTTTCAGTGATTTGTTTTTTGGAAAAGGTAGGTTGATCTTTTTAATGGCTAGTAAACATGTAAATTTAAAAAATGCATCATCAATTTATCACCATAAGAATTGAGTAGTTGTATGAATCATTGTTTAATTACAACAGTAACATTAAATAAACTTGCACAAATAATTAGGAATGAAAACTATCAATATATTAAAACATCTAGTAACCTATTGGGCTATAGCTGTAAGGAAAGCGATTAGTTATACAATCATTTTTCAGCTTGTACAATTCATCAGCTTTAACGGCTGGATTTTAACCTTAACTTTTATTTTATTCTCTAGCATGAAGCATTTAAATTCTTCATTGCGTATTTACAAAAATCATGGTTTGTACTTATGAATCTTATATGTTTTTAGTTGTAGTAATAATTACAAAAGAAATATCAAATTTTCAACCGGATCCTTCAAGACACTTATACAGACACTATCAGTTTACATTTATTTCATACCAGGCGTGTAATTGATTATCATTTATAACAATTTTATTGAACCTTTATTTGTACTGAAATTCAGGTTTTCTCGATATATCTATCAATTGTCTTATTTGTTTCAAAATATTATCAGTGATCTGTTTACAATACTTTTGTATTTTATAAAACCTCCATAATCAATTTACTTCACGCTGTTGATGATAAATTACGATAATATTTTGTACAGGAAACACTGTGGCAGCAAGCTTTAGATGACATACAGAGGGAGATAGAGAACAAATTGGACAAGGGTGAAATGCCATCGCTGAAGAACTTTGTCAATGAGAGGATAAAGTTGGTGCAAGCACGTCTAAAGGAGTTGGCCGACATGAAGCAAAAAGAGGCTGCCACTGCAAAATCTAAGTACCTTAAGTGAGAAAGCATATCAGTGTTATTTGATTATATCTCCAACATAACCTTTGTGAATGACTCATTTGAGTAAAATATATTCCAAGAGCAAAGAGAGTAGTTATCTCGAGTAATGTAATGAAAATAAATTGTTACTTGTCTTTTCGGGTGTATAAGCCTATTTTTGCCTAAAAAGCTTGCGTTCACATGTCACATTTAGTTAGTAAGTAGCAATGATGGAGAACAGTGTAATGATATGAAAATAAATTTTTTGCTTTCTAATCAGAAATAATGTTCACTCCATCACTCTATTTGTGAGAGTTATATTACTGAAAAATACTGCAAATACCGAATCTGTATAAAATAATCTCCAAGGGTTAAGGAAACGTTTTGGAGAGAAGGAAATTGCTTTTCATAAGAAAGGAAACTGAAATTGCAATAAAAAAACACGGCATTTCGCCGTTACCACATCCGACTTAAAAATGTTAATACTTTGTTTTACTTTTACTTATGTGGTTGGAACATTCAATAGAGATGACACCAATTCCCACAAATTTTATACTGCTTTCGTTCTTCTATAGACATCTCATACAATTTTGAATGTTTCAAACGTAATAACTTTTTATTTGCAACTTAGAATTTTAAATTGATCAAATTGTTAACTGTGGACTTATCACCGACGTTTTCAGCAACTGAACAGGTGATACTTTGTATTACGCAAATTATAAAAGGTTTCTACATTAATTTGTAGTCTAAATAACATATTGTTTTTATTTAACAACATTATTTTAAAAGCTCATGTGAGATTTAAAAGTATAAGATTAAAAGATTTAAAAGTATAAGATTAAAATCACATAAGATTTAAAAGTATATCAAGAAAGACAAAAAAAAAGAAAATTTTTTTTTTTATATTAAACGCGTCTGTATGCTATGCCAAACCGACAGCTCTACACGCAAATACTAGCATATTTGTTATACTGAATTACTCCTTGTGAAACGGAGTGCTATGTTCGCAGGGAGTAATTTAGTCTCAAAAAACTGTGTAAACTGAATGTATAGTGATAAATGAATTTCATCATATCTAGTTGGCTTTTACCTGCTATTTGACAGTACAGATAATGTGCTATGTAACAATAGGATAAAGTTGTTTTAATACATTGCGTCAGAATTTACTTTTTCGTTTTACAGTCACTTTTTCTTGCAGTTGACATTTTATTTCCTAAAGTTCCCATATAGTAAAGAATTCAAAAAACTTATTTCGGTTATAAAAATATTAATTCCATTAGAGATCAAATTTTAAATTACACAGCTTATAGGATCCTAAAGACTGCTGTCTTAAGATGATCAATTAATTTATACAATGGCTATTTACAATAAAAAAATTAAATTGATTTTCATCGTTTTCTTAATATTGTGACAGAGACCTCAATTGTTTGTCATGTGATGCGGATGTAGTGATGCGCAAAGAGGACCCATATCCACGGATACCACCTGGGGCTCCGATGCCGGTCGGTAGAGCCACGAGACCCTATCATAGTTCTCAGCTTGGTGAGATCTTAGTTGCGATAGTATTTTTAAGATTTAACCTCGTAAGGTATTTACATTACAAGTTATTAGTATTAATTAAGATTAAGAAAAACTTTATTATGCTGTTTGCAAACTAGTTTGAAACTAGTTTTATGCCTATTATGAAAAGAATATAGATCAAAATTTTGCAAATTTTTTGTGAAATGTAGATCCTTTTAAATATAATGCGAAATTACTATTTTTACTAAAAAAATCTAAAATAAAAAAATAAGGAGATTATTTATAAAAACAGATTATTTATATAACAAATGAAGTGATTGACTAGGTTTTTGCTGTGGATTTGAAATACAATAAATAGGTAATCTTCCTTTAAGACAATCCTAATGTCTCTAGACCAGTGGTCACCAAACTTTTGCCTGCCTAAAATTGAATTTTCCTGAACTTGTTAAATGAAATGAATTTGTCACAGCTGACACAGTGTTGCACATTATGATAGTGTTTTTTTTGTAATAAAAAAAGAAAAACATATATAATATGCTCAGTGTATTGCTGCTGATAGGAGGATTGGTAAAAAACCTACGCATGAACATAGCACACTGTAAAGTAGAATATAATTATACCTCTAAGGTGCATACAATCCGCATTAGGTGTATTATGTTATTTATGGAATGTGTGAATGTTGATAATGATTTGCCTAAATGGACTCCGCTCACATCGTGCACCCCTATATCTTCTTCTCACTGATGTGAAACCCACAGCAAGTCGAAATCAACACCTGGGGGTTCAACTTTGGGAATTATTGCTTTAGTATATTGATAAGACATTTATTTGTTAAGTTATACTGATTTTGTTATACTTTTTTGATCAATACATTTTTCAACAAATGAATGTTATATGAAATTATTATTATTTCTAACTCATACAGAGGCAGTGCGAAAGAAGCAGAATCAAAATAAGGAAACGTGAGTTAACTGATTTCTACTTAATATTTCTTGTGTTTTAATATAAAATGAGATCACACACAATTTATTCAGAAAGTTTATTACTGATATGACACTATTTTATGGATATCCGCATGAGCTTCGTAACTTTTGCTATAGCGTTTATAATTAACCTATAATAATGGTCAGTTGTCGCCAATTTCAAATACCAATATCCCGTAAAGTAAAAAAAAGATATCTCCGCTATATTATGTAATCAGTCACAATTTTATACTTATAACCTGTTAGTTGGTTTTGAGAAATTTGAGATTATAAAAATCTTTTGTAAACTACAGCGCTATCAACTTGTGCATGCGATTTTGTGGTGGATCACACACGCGCACTACACCAGCACAGCGAGTGGCTCGTGCAGGTCATTTCCTCAGTATGTTTGGGCCTCAAGTTCATCCCATCCCCGGCACGCTGGGACAGGGCATCGATGGCAGAGTATGTCTTGTAACTTTTTTAACTATTGTATAAATGTTGGGTAGTTTTTACAAAATTTAGATAAATGATAGGATAAGTTAGGTAATGGAAAGTCAACATTTTTATTATGGTATTTAGATAAGCATTTTTTCTTTTCTATTTATTACCTATATATATTGTATCACTCTTAAATTGTTATTACTTTTATTACCCTGTTATTACTCTTAAATTATGCATACCTTATAGGTAGGTATAATTTAAAATTAAGGCAATTATGAATAAAGACATGCTGTTAATAAATTTTTAACTCGCCAAAAACTTAACAATGTTGTAAATTTATATTAAGATAAGTAATTTTATTAAATTTTATCCTTTTTTCTTACGGAAACAAAGAATTTTTTGTCTTGTTCATTATTCTTTAACACTCATAACGACATCATACGCAAGGTACACATATGTTAACCATGTTGTCACTACATTTCTTACCTATAACAAAATCAATACTTGCAGAATTATACATTATTTTGTAGACATAGCTTAAGTGCCGAGGTTACGTAGACTGGCTTGCATGGTCAAGAGGTTAATATAAGACAATTATTCCTGTTACTAACCATATAACATTTTCATTATTTAAGATCATTATTTTCCAAATATTTATGTCGTAACATGTGCTAAAAATTAGGTTTTTTTGCGCAGGAGTCAAGAATGTTAATTTTATTTTTACAAATTTTGTGAGTTCTACTGTTTAGGAGATACAGATATAGATAATAGAAAGATGTAGTGAAGACTATTCCTGCTTTGACCACCCAGGTTATCTCAGGGCCTCTTCAGGAACCTATAATATCTCCCTCATATAAAAATGGGGACTTCTAAAGGGACTACCATCCAGCGTTTTCTCCAACAGGGTTAAGGACTGTTGCTAATCGATGAATCATTTAGCACCTCTATTCTATTAAGAACACACTTTGCCAATGCTCTGAATGCCTCAAAGCTCGGTCCATTCCTAACCAAGTCACAGTGACTAAAGATGCCACATTCTAAGAAATTGCATGACTCAACTCTACTAATATATTGACGCATGCTCTCCATCAAAACACTATGCATGTTGTCGTGTTTATTGCACTGGAACAAAACATGATTCATGTTCTGCATCTCGAAACTTCAGGAACATACTAAACTGTCTCATAGAGTGAACTGTCACCGAAAGGCACCATGCCCTCTGAGAAACTGTGAAGTATAATAGTCGCTTTTGAGACAGGTCTTATTCAAATGTTTGGATACATCAGAGAAGAGCAAATTTGTGGTTTCGCCTCTAGAGTCCGAGGAGACCCACCTAGACTGCCAATGAGCACAGACAATCTCTAAAATGTGACTATTTCTATCAAGATGAGGTTTATTAGATAAGAACTCAAAGCATAACAGGTCAGCATCAAAACTCCTAGTCCCCGACGACTATGGAAATAAATTATAAATCAGAAGATGTAATTACAATATAAAGCATTATTTATTTTTTAAGTGACTATTTCTTTATAAGCATTGGCAAAACTAAATTTATTTTTTATTAATGTGCTTCTTTTCTTAAACCTACTTATGTGTTTTGTTCCCCTGGTTTAATCATATGATAAGAATAATTGTAATAATTCAATCGACAGATGTACAATATAGCATCTGAAGCTGGTGACGCAGACACAGCTGTGCAACAGTCTTCGAAATATGGTACTTACTAAAATATTGACTTAATTAGAAATACAGTATAACATTTTGTTGAAATTAATTTAAACAAAATGTTATACTTATAGACATATTGTTTAAATTAAGTCAAACATGGTATCAGTAATAGATATAAAATAAAGTAGCATTTCATTTTCGATTGTCAACCTTTTCTTATTTTATGTCCATCTTCAGCCATCAATTACACTGCTTCTTTACAAAATGCTTAATATGGACTTTAAATTGTTAGCTCTGTAACTTTAGTGAGTAACCAAGCTACAATTAAAGCGAGAAACTCTGATTGTGGCAAAAAATGTCTATTAACAAAGTGGCTTTGCTAACAAATGTTTTTTGCCGCATTTGGAATAATGAGAGCACACTGCAATTTTCAAAATATCTACTTCATCCTAATATAGTTATCGTTTGGTGAAGATTTTAGTCGGCGGAATGATTTTTTTCTTTCCCATGTATCAGACGTAACACTGAAAATCTTCGAATACAAAAAATGGAACAAACTGGCTAGTTTGTAACTTAGTATAGTTCCATAAAATTTTTATTATCTTTATTACAAATGTGCCAATTCTAACCAATTTTAGTGCTATCTTTGTAAATTATGAGAGGCAATAGCAGAAGATATCGGGCTGTATAACTGATCATTCTTGATCCCAATTGGAAAGTATAGACTTCAGCAACATGTGGTTTTAATAGGATTGCAATAAATGCTATAACGCCCACAAAACAAGTACTGTGTTAAAAGAGAATTTTGTAAGCTTTGTTACCTCGCATAATGAAAACTCGTTGCAAAATCTTGGATTACTTTTTATGGGGTTATGTTAAATCTTGTAACAAATCACAAAGTATTGAGCAGATTGTAAAGAATGTTGATATAATTTTGTGATTTTTTTCTGTTATTTTGTAGCATTTATACTTAATAACAAGGATCCTTTTGTACCTTTAATCTTATTTAATTATTACCAAATATATAGTTTTTTAGTTATTTAATTATTACCAAACATATAGTCCAATATTGGATTCCAGTCGTTGGATTCAATATTGCCTGCCCTAATTGTGCCTGCCCTAATTATGAAATGAAATTTATTCTTTCTAATGAAGAGAAGGACTTTTATATTGAAATTACACTTTTTTAGGGTTCCATACTTCGAAATGCAAATTGGAATCCTTATAAGATCATATACATTCGTCCATCTGTTAAAGCCATTTTTTTTCCTGTCAAAGCCATTTTTTGCCATATACTCTAATAACCAGCCCTTTCAAATATCATTTGAAAGAGCTGGTTATTAGAGTTTGAAAAACAATTTTTATTTTAGGTTTATCGCAGAGAAATATTGATAAATATGCAAAAAAAAATACCCACTATCTTTTATCTCAAACTACTGTTTTTATCTCATTTTCATTACTGAAAGTCTCGAAATGTGTTGCTAGAGGCTGCATCTACCTTGTCTTTGGCTTGTTTAAAGGCAGCAGTGATAGGGAGTCCAGTAATGATCTTAAGTGGCTAAGATATTGATTGCAAGATCTTTTGCCTTCTATTGTTGCTAATACAACTAGTTTGTCTATGTTATCTGACTATCTGTGATATGTTCTAGGTTACTTTGGCCAGTTACTGAACCTAAAATTATAAAAAAACAGAGTTTTTAGAAACTTACGCAAAGGTTGTATTAAAATTATAACTAGGCATAATTCTAAATACCATTATGTTTGAAATATTTACTAAAATATTTATGGCACCCCTACTTAAGTATTATTAAATAGTTTTTGCTCTAGGAAGTCCATATTAGTGATGACTTATGATGAATAAAGTAAAATTTCACTTCAAAGGAGCTAGACTTGCACTTGGCCGGATGGTATAACGTTAAGCTGATTGTATTAAAATTAAATTTTTGAACTTGGTCTCATGACTAAATATCTTGCATATGTTTCACACCGCAATGACTGTTAATTGGTTCATATGATGGTTTATTTGTTAATACAGGAGGAGACCAAGCCATGTCACCTAGAGGCAAAGAGGAGATTAGTAATAACAAAATGGTTAGTAGTTTTTTTTAAATAAAGTTTTTTATACACATTTTCATAAACAGTATATATATATATATATATATTAAAAGGTTTTTGTTGAATTTTGAATTGAGTCAAAAATTATATCTCAAAGTTGCTTTGCTTAAAAATATTCTTCTTTTGTGTTTCAGAAGGAATGTAGATGTAATGAAGGTAAGATAGAATCTAATAATTTCTTAATACGTAAAAGAATGTAGAATAGCGCTATACGTAAAAGAATGTTTTATATATAGTGCTATTATACTTTTTTATATACAGACTGTTGGTTAATTGGTAAAGTACAAATTTTTTTAGTTTACCAATTAAATACCATGCAGATGTTATTAAATTCGATTTATTTATATTTCAAAAAACATTAAATTGGTTTTATTTAATAACACACAGTTGTTATTCGATTGGTGTTATTTAAGTATATTATACTAATCTCATACTTAGGGAAAGAATAGAATACCAAAATCATAAAGCAAAGTAGTGAACAATTCACCTTTACCAAATAATTGTTTGGTAAAGGTGTACTGTTCTCTACTTTACTTTATGATTTTGGTATTCTCTTGTATGATCATAATTAATGTAAATCATAGAATTCATTTTAAGGAATACAATTTTTGGTTAATCTAGTGGAAAAAATTAAATTCAGATGTCACATTTTTCAATAAAGGAAAAGCTCTCTTATGAAGTTATATTACAAAATATTCCGAAATAACAACTCCAATTAAATTGCAGATCCACTTTAAATCCCTTATGGAGGGAAGTTTTCAGAAGATTTTGCCACATTTTCATATTATGTAAGTCGTACCAATTTGAGTGCGTTGTGCGGAGAACAATTTTGTAAATTAGAAATACACTTTACTGTTCTTTGTGAAAAAAATGTTTAATTTAAATGTCTCTTGTAACTATGTATTTAAAATATATGAAGGAGAATTATGTTAACATGTTGCAACGGAAAATTGGAATAATGATGAAATTACAAATAGTAATTATGAATGGTGTCAATTAAACTTAAATTATTGTTATATCTCTTTACTATTGTACATTTTTACGATAAATACATTTATTTTATACAATTTTTGTAAATCGGTTGAAATGTTTACAAAACTATGTCAAGTTTAATGATCCATTTTAAGGTGCTCTAATAAAGGTTACTCCTTTCAACAAGTTGTTTTATTTTAAACTTTTCTATCTTGCCGGAAGTTGTCTTTGGGAAGCTTTCCACCACTTTTGAAAGCTCAGGTATGTTGAAGTGGCCTATATTAGTGTCATAGTAAGACTTGAAATTAGAATAGTTAGTAACTATGAAAGGAATCAATCAAACAAAAATTATTATTATGTCTATTTACTATTGTACATTTTTATGATAAATGTATATTTATTTTACATAATTTTTGTGAATATTTTGGAATGAATTGAAACTATGTCATGTTTGTAATTAATTTTAAAGTGTTCTATTAAAGTTTACCACTTTCAACAAGTTGTTTTAGTTTAAATTTCTGTATCTTGCCAGACGTTGTCTTTGGGAAGCTCTCCACGACTTTTACAAGCTTAGGTATCTTGAAGTGGGCTATCTTAGTATCACAGTAAGCCTTGATCATAGATTGATTCAATGTAGTACATCCATCACGAGTCCTAATCGCAGCGCACACTTCCTCGCCCATTCTTTCATCCTCTACACCAAAAACCTGTAAGTAAATATCAAACTGATAAAGCATCTTGTTTTCATTTTCATATATCTATAAATAAAATAAATTTTGTCAGTCTTCAAGATAAGAATGCTGACGTTCAAAGTAGCAACTACTGGTAATGGTCAAAATTCCATAACATTTATTTACCTGGTTGTATTTAATTTACTAGAAGTTTATCTTAATTGAGATAAAAATTAAAAGCAAATTTGAGTGAAATGATATAGGTTATGATATGTGAAAGATATAATAATTAAAAAGTTCAAAAAATTACACAGGAAAATACTTGCATGGCATTCAAGAATGTCAGGATGTGTGTTAAGAAAGTCCTCAATTTCTTTGGGATATATGTTTTCTCCACCCCTTATAATCATATCCTTGATACGGCCCACAATTAAACCATATCCATCTTCTCTTAGAATAAATTGATCTCTAGAAATATATATATCAGTCATTAAAAAAATATTATACTAATAAAAATACAAAACATAGTTTTTATAAAAAAAACAGTTATTCACGAGTTTAACTTTCATGGTGTCTTTGACCACCATAAAAGTTACACTCATGTATAATTAAGGTCGAAACACCATAAAGGTTACACTCGTGTATAATTAAGCTCTGATAGGGCATTTTATTTTGACACAGGTTAAGCTTAAAGTTTCTTGTAATTAAAAATGTAGCAATCATATCCACATACCCAAGGCAAAAATTACAGAGTTAATATATTAATTTTAAAGTTCGTTGATTTTGTTTATGTAAAATAATTAAAAGTCAGTTGCCGAAAATAAGTCAAAATAATTTATGAAATAAAATACTTAATTATTTTACGACATACATCCTTTTTAACATGAGTTCTAGATATGACCTTAAGATGTATGGCCAATTGAAATGTTACAAGTAGATATTATACAATTGCCTCCATATGTTTATTTAACATTGAAATAATGTAAATGGTGACGTTATGGTAGCAAGAAGAGTGAGGTTGCATACTCCATGTGGTAATTCACTATAGTTGGGCCTCGTATGGGACAACAAGGTGCCATATGGGCATGCCATTGTGATATATTTTTCAATTATAGCTTACCTCATTTCGATAAGAGATAATATAAAGCCCAATATGTATAAATATGTTATGCTATCATCACCTAAGTGACTATCATTATATTGACTTATTAACCATAATATTGTTATAGGTGATTTTTACACAAATATTAATTTTGAAAGCTATGCAAAATAGTTGGAAGAGAAACCGGTTTCTAATCGCAATAATTATTATGGATACCTTAACATTGTTTACTGAAAAACTTCTCATGTATACCCCAAATAAAGCAACCATTTAAAAATATTTCAATGAAAATGGAGTAAGATAGGATGCTACCTTCAAAAATTTGTGAAATTAGAAATAAAAAATATACATTACTTTGAAAAACCATAATATCTAAATTATACAATTTCCATAATATTGTAATAAATCAGAATAAAATGGAATAAAATATTACTTCAACTATAAACTTAATTATGGAATGTGTCGACATGACCGTAAAACAATTTGGTCAAATATCTATCAACATGTTATCAGAATTAAATAATGGCTGCAATTTGTTGATTCTGATTAATGATTATTCAAATGAGGGTTCGAGGTTAATTTAATTTAAATACTAGTTTCAAAGATAAAGATTGGTTGTTAATTATTTTAATTGTTTTGTAAGATAATATTCATATTGTATTATATTATAACTTGTTTTTTCTTGTTTTATATCCATTTCATTACATATCATGAAACATTATAACATTAAATTTATATATTGCATTAAACCTTTATTAATAGAGTACAGCTATATAGAAGACAGTTATTACATAATACAATGATATCATAATTACATTAGTAGTTATATATATGATCAATATGTAAACCACACTCAATATACAAGACATAAGCGAACATCTTGGTAGCAGATGAAAGAACATTATAATTTATACTGAATTTCATATTGTATAACATTGGCTTAATTTATAATAGCCATACAGAAATAATTGCAATTACAGAATATAAATTCGATAATTTTTGTGCTTTACTTTATGAGTGTGAATAAATCACTAGAACAATTTCTATATATCATTGCACTATTTCTCTTTCTTTTACGTATTGCTCCTTTGGTATAATCTAAATGTGCGAATGAAACAATAATTTTAATTGTTCGATTGCTCATTTTTGTAAACTTTACTTATTTTTACGCTTGTGTGATCAACAAAGTTGTGTGCATAAGGCACAAATTGCATAAATACTTGGTGGAGATCAGTTTGTGAAATTAATGATGTTTAATTCTACAAAATGCTTATATCATTTCAACAGTAACGAGAGTACTTATGTGAGTATCATGGGCTTGTTTGGTATGTGGAATTGATACACATACAGCATAAGCACTTGAACCACACTAAACTGCATCTCATAGTGTATTAGTAATCTGTTGAAAGATTCAAAGGACTACCTTATTAGTATTTTGAACAAGAAACAGGTTGTTCAATTGATTTGATATTTAGGAAGATTAGTTAGATTATATGATTTAGTGGAACTAGAAATAATAAATAACAAAAAGAAAAAATAAATAAAAAACACAATAGTAATAAAATAGATTTAAATAATTTTGTATAATTTAGGGACATAAATGCGTATTTCAAAAGCAGAATGAGCAATAAATTTTCATTCCAAGCAGTCGATCTAACTATGTTTTAAATTATGAAATTAATTATGATTTCTTTTTGCAACTTACTCCCTTTTACTGAAAAAATAAAACTGAAAGAAAAAGGATTCAAATAACTAAAATAATTAATAAAAATGTTTGAGACATTTTTATCAATAAAATGCAAATAAAAGGAGGCCAATGAAGAAATTAAAATGTACTTTATTTTAAAAAATTTGTGTGTTTTATGAAATTAAAAGGAAATATTAAAAAAAACGGTACATGTTGGAACACGCACAAAGTAGAGTTCCATATTTGTTTATATTTCTTGAAAATGTTGTAATTTAATTGAAATAATTTTGTTTCAAAATTCTGGTCAAATGCTAGTATTTAGAAATTTTAAATATAACATCATAGTTGAAAAATTAGAGTGGAGTGAATACAATGTATGTTACTTGATGTCAAGGCTTAAAAAGGAAAAATGGTAAATGTCAAGTTAATATTAAAATACCTATTCAATAATACCTTACTCAAATAATCCGAGAAAACTTCTATAACTCGAAAAGAAATAATTTTAAAATACAATGTTAATTAGTAAGTGATGACCTACCCTGTCCTAAGCCATTTATCTTCACCAATAGTATCGTCAGTTTTCTTTTTGTCATTCCAGTATCCAAGCATATTAGAGTAACCACGAACTTGCAGCTCTCCAGGCACACCAAAGGGTACAATATTGCCATTCGCATCAACCACCTATGTGGAAAATAATGTTTTACCTTTGCCATAAGTATAATCTATCATAATTGTTTACAAAATAGTGACTAATTATATAATCAACATAAACTTAAAACATTGTTGATCATTGATTGTGTAATGAGTTATTTCAGAGTCGAAGGAATTTCATGGGATCCTTGGCTAAAAATATTTTCTTTGTATGAACTACATATATATATTTAAATGACTTAATGACAATGAATAATTATAAATATGAAAGACTTAAAACCACATAATTAAAAAGGTTCATTTTGCATTTCTTTTGATCAAAATCTTCAGTAAGTTATAAAGAACTCAGTGAAGAAACCATTTTTTTCTGATAAAGGGAAGAAAAAATACAGAAAGTCAGGTTTCGTTTATCAAATACCTCGATTATATTTTAATCAATTTTAGTTATAGGAAAATTCTCAACAGAAACTACCGTTAATTAATATTTTTGTTTATTTTTATATCAGAGAATCTTTCGGTTAGGTTAGGGTACTAACACATTCAGCACGTTGGACGGGTAATTCCATTATGACCTATTTTCATTGGAGGTGGATTGATGATAGATTTACCCAACATGGAGTAATCCCTTAGATGTGACTGACGTCGGGGCATCACGTCATGGTCCAGCTCCTTTTAAAGTGATTTGGTGGTTGGTAGAGCACCACTAGAGGTTGGGACTAGGTTCTCAGTAATTAATTAATGTATGAAGAGTATACTGCCATTTATCATTTTTAAAAAATAGTCTTTGGTGCATAGCACAGTTTTGAATTTGGAATACTTGATGTTTAGGCAATATAACAGCTGTATTCAATATGTTAATAAGATTTGTATAGTCCTTATTACTTATATTCCTAATATTTCTGCTGTATAATGCAAAAAAAAAATAGGATGAAATAGATTCTTTTACAGTAAAAAAATAAGTCTGGGAAAAACTCTTTGTGAAAATACTGTTGAAAAACATGAAATTATTGACTAAACATTAAAATGAATATACCTAATGAAATACACCTGTGAATGACATTGACTTAGAATAAAGAGTAATCCAGAAGGCGCATACGCATAAATCTCATCGCGGTCGCGTTGAAGCCAAAAATCGCTGAAGGGGGCACCGCACTCTGCTTATTAGCGCCCCTCCTAATGCGCACAGTGTTACCAGCAGAATAAATTTACCCACCAACTTCAGGAAATTGATGCATATAAATATATTTGCTTGTGGCAGTACAATTCATATTTGCACCGATTTATATGGATGATTTATATGGCTTGTCGTATATGAAGTATCATTAAGGCCATCATGTTAAATTTCTAAAATGTTTATTCTGACCACAACCAATAGCCAAAGTATTTAGGTTGAAATTATTTAAAAATTTTATGTTACATTTTACCATTTGATTAATTAAAATGTGTATTAAAATAGATTATCATTAAATATGTGTATATATGTGTGCGCGCATGCCTGTGCGTGTGCACGTTTACGTGTGTCTACAAATTTGTTTGTTACATATGCAAATGAATATTGTTTTGTTAATACAGCAAGAAACAAAATAGCTTAGAGTCTTAAAGTAAAAAGAGAGGTTAAAAAACTCGCAATAAAAATTAGAAAATAATCGGCCCCGTACTAAAGAAATTCAAAATAGGGCGAAAAAATTATTTATGTTAATTAGCGTTCGGTGTCGTGATAAAATTTCTTCTTATTTTAAACAATATTTCCAAGAAATTAAAGATGGCAAAAATGAATGAATGTAACATTAATTTCCTTCGCGTGTCTCTGTAATCCTACATACAATGATTATATATGCAAATAGCTCTGCCTACGTTCGCGAGTGAATAGGAAAAAAAATTGTTTTTTTTCACTTATATGTTGCTCCTATATACTGTTACCATACTAAACATCAAAATTCATCCAGTAGATTTTGCATGATACCCGTACAAATTAACATACAGACAGAGACAAAAATTATAAAAAATCTTTTTAAATCATTCTATACGCTAACTTAATATTTTTTTTTTAAATATTTTCAATGTATAAAATTTACTCTGTTACAATTTTATTATATGGGTAGGTAGGTAAAATATTCTAAAATTGAATATGACAACAGAAATTTCAAATGTTACATCAAATTTTCCGACACCTCCCAAATCTCGATTTTTTAACTGATTAAATTTTATATTTTTCAGTATCGAGCAATTAAGATGTTTTAATTTGGGTAAACAATTTTTTAAAAAGTGACAACACAAATAAAAATGGCACGCTTCTGTTAATAATAATCTACTTCGATATTTTAAAATTGCATAGTTAATTGAAAACGAAATTAAGTAATAGTTTTTAAGTATGAAAAGTAATCCCCATTTCTTTCTTTTGCAGTCCAGTGATAATTTTGCAGATGGGATTAGCACAAGCCGGCATTTTAAGCAATAGTGTCACATAACCTTTCAGAGCTGTGTCTTAAATTGCATTGACGATCGTGTTTTGACACTATGCATTTTATGCGTAGTTTTTCTGGAGTACTCATTATTCTAAGGACATTGATAAAAACTAGATTTATTATGTTCTACTATCATTAAAACAGATTATACGTAAATTATTAATTGTATTTCAGAGAAAAAGTATTTGCAAGCCGTTTTTACCTTTATGGCAGCAGCAAGAATAGAAAGTAATTTAAAAACTAAATTTAACTTAAAAAATTAACCACAAAATATAATAAAAATGCTCAGCTTTCTGTGCTTTAACAGTGATAATTTATAAAGTAACTATTTACACCTTAAGTAATCATTTCGATAAAAAAAAATTTAATCTAAGTGTCCGCTTGTAAGATCATGCAGTTTCAAATAACACATAATTATTAAAATTTTTATGGAATATGCAAAATGTTAGTCAAACTTGCATAAACTCCTTTTTCACAATTTGTGCAGTTATTCTAAGATATTAAAAATAATACTCATTACCTTTACTTTAACATGTACCGTTTAGATGTTAGCGCTCAGGTTAATGTTTAATAACAATGAAAACTATAGTATTATAAACTAATGAATAATTTTGCTCGCGAGTTTCATTTGTATGCCAACGGTTCCGTCAAGAGTGACGTTTATTTATTGTTAATATTCACTTTCCATATTGAGATTTTTAAGAAGTATTTGAAAGAAACAAAATGTAGTTTATATTTTAATATCAAGTCCAAGACTTATTTCAGAAAAGTCGTTTGTGTTTGTACATCTTCAATGTACAAACACAATTCTGATTCATTTTTGTAATAGTACTTTATTTATTTGTGGCATTGTTTTACCAATTCATTTCTCAATGAACTAACTGAAGTAGTCACTTTAAGTTAATATAACTTGGAAAATATTTTTATTATTTGTTTTATTTCCGAAAATTTGAATGTTTCAATTTATAGTTCTGTTAGGTATAATTAGTAAAAGTTGAACGTAAGGACTGATATGATAATATGTATATACAATAATGTAATAAAGAAGTAAGTTTGTGAGTTTTTCAATTCGAGGTAAGTTCAAAAACTACCCAATTAATTACAAAATTTTTTCACTGGTGGATAAATGACACCTGCATAAACTACATTTTATCTTATTTCGTACAAAACGGTTGTCACAAAACGGGTTGAATGTCAGAGTAAAATGAGTACAGAGATCGCGCAAAATGCCATCAGTACCATTTACTGGTAAATAAATATACAATCGGTTAAAATTAGGTAATTTTTTTGTTTCAAATCATCATGGCATACATATTGTAATCAAACATAATTATTTATAATACCTAAATACTATAAAGTGCATTTACAGTGTTTAATTTTTGAAAAGTGTATTTTTATATTCATTCGAAAGTAATCTTTTTGCACTCAATTTTTCTTACTATTTTCTTTAAAATCTGTATTTTAACCCTCAACTGGCCGGGTGGTTTTTTTGTAACATAACGGGCCGGGCGCGGTCACCGTGACCGCATGTACTTAAAGTATAATATTTTTATGATATTATCCTAATAATAAATAAATAAAAATACTCAGTGTTACTGATAGTGTTTACTTTTAATTAGGAAAGAAAAATTAACAAAATATAACTTCTATTAATGCTAAATAAAAAAAAAACATTACTCAAACGCCAAAACGAAACAAAATCTCTAAACTTCTGTATAAATTCCTTAAAAAAAAAATCTTAACTAATTTTTGGAAAAAAAATTTGGTTTTGTTGTCTTAAGAGATCATATAATATAGAGAAAATAAAAAATTAACTTAAAAGATATTGTTAATGACAAATTGACAACCGTCAATCATGGTCTTGTTTCGCGACAATCGCGGCACATTTTTTGGCTACATTCGATACATATCGGCTTTCTACAACAAAAACATACATGATAGGTCTTTCGTTTTTTTTTTTGGGATCACAAGTATAGCATGTTTTTCTAGTTTCCAGCTTTTCTTCTACCTCGGGTATAGGTTCTTCTATGTTTAGTACTCTTCTTATAGCTAAGCGAAGCTGTCGAGTCAGATGTTGATTACTTGCTCGCCTATGTAAATGCGGTTTGACAAGACATAATTCGAGATCTTTCATAAACTGAAGCCTTTTAATCTTATCCTCTCGCACTGAGTTATAAACTATAAATGCATTAGAGCTCGCAATATCCAGCAAACGATAAAAAATTGTCATCGGCCATCTACGAGTACGTAGGGCAGTGCTATAGTTTGAACATCTTTGATCTAATAAGTCAACCCCATATTTAGTCTCATTATAATACATTATTACTGTAGGTTTTTTCTTGACATTATCTACTGCTAAATCGTGATGCATGCTTGATACGAGTATAATTGACCTATTTTTTTTTGGGACATAAGATACTAATGTAAATTCATTTGTGAATCCAAACAAGGAACTTTCTACTTTACGAGTTTTTGATGGTAAAAAATCTTTGGGTATTTCTCTTTGGTTTTTCTTCATTGTGCCAACAAATGTTAGACCTTTTTTCTTCAACTCTTGTACTAACTGTATTGAAGTAAACCAATTATCGGCTGTAATATTACGATTTGAGCCCTCTATTTTTTCTACAAGTCTCAAAACAGATTGGGTCGGTTTTTTTAAGTGTTTGTACTGTTCTGGTAAATCTTTTCCATCAGAATCTTTACCCACATAAATGTAGGCGTTGTGTAAATAACCCGTTTTTGCATCCGTGATACACTGAATTTTCAAGCCATATTTTGCCGGTTTTTTTGGCATATACATTTTAAATTTGCATCTGCCGCGAAATGCAACCAGCATCTCATCAATACAAGCTTCAGTTCCAATTTCGCATACGTCTTGACAATTGCCAATAAAATCATTAAAAATTTCAGAAATTGGCGCTGCGGGATCATTTTCACGTCGTTCTAGCCGAGTTGAAGATTCATCAAAGCGTAATGCTAGTAGAAGTATTTTCAGTCTATTTTTCGCCATAATACATTGATAAATACATCGGCCAGTTCCATCCGAGCTATACCAACTGGAAAAATCTGCGTGATTTTCTTTGAACACCGCTGAATAATACAATATGCCTAATAATGCTTTTAGTTCAATCATATCTAAATTATAAACGTAACTATTGTTATCATACTTATCTCGCATCTTTTCTAAGTGACTGTTGGTATGTGTTATAATTTTTTCAAGAGTACCCTCACGAAAAAAGAAATTCCATACATCTTCTACTGTCGATTCTGCTGTAAGGCAGTGTCGAAGACTTTGACGTATTCCTGGTTGTACATCTACTATGTTATGACTTCTTGTTCTACTTCGGGCGGCAGATGGAACAGAAGACCAGCGAAACTTATTTTTGCCGAAATAGTTTTTATCCCTTAGTTGAACTTCCTCGCTATCGGAAATACTTTTACTTGCCTTGCGCTTACGACTCGGTTGAAGACTTGACAAAGGTTGATCATCTTCATCGTTAGATGAGGTAACTTCTTCTTCAGATTCTGAGTGGTGTGACTCATAAATCACGTGATTTGGTTCGATATCCTGATCTATATCATTGCATTCACCATCGCCATCAGAGGCAGGGTCATCATTATCCTCTTGTGTAAGCCACTCTTGTATTTGTTGGTCAAAACGTTCCATTTTGTTAGTAAAATGAAGACTACACCGAGAAAGGAATTCACTTTCTAAAATCACACAATAGGCCGGGTGCGGTCACTGTGACCGTTGCAAACTTTTAAACAATAAAAACTCAAAACAAAAGACGCGTGCGACTATTACTAAGCCGGGCCTCGTACTAATCGCCTGAGTTGCGAAGGTACCAGGAGGGGCAAATACCATCGAATATTGGAAGAGAATAAAATTGACAGTGTTGCACCTACTGGGGTCATGGTGACCGCACCCGGCCTGTTAAGGGTTAATGTAAAACCTTTTTCTTAAAATTTTAAATAATTAACAATTGTTTTGCAATTTTCGTAATCTATAATGACTTTGTTTTAGATTCATTTCAACAAATTCAATCAAGCATTGATATTAGCAACTGGGTCAGAAATTTTCATTTCCATTTTAGAAATAAATTAAAATAAAGCCATGTTAATGATACAACCGGCTTTAAGCAGGTTCTTCACATCAATCGCATTTTTCATATTTAACAGATATATGGCTTATAATATTATTTTGTCTATGCCTTACAAACAAAAATAATACACTGATATTGAAAGATAAGTAACAAAAAATTACCATTCTTATTATTTATTGTGCTATGAACGTTTTTTAGAGAAACATGGAGGTATCCATGTGTCTTTCATCCATCCAATATTTCACATGAAGATTCTTGCACTATGCGGCCAAGTAAGTTGTATGCGGCACGTTTGCACAGTTATCATTAGAGGCAACATAAATAAAAAGATAAAACATTAAATAGTTATTCTACATTTAGAGTTAAGAGATACTTGAAATCTCTTGAAAGTTAAGCATCTCAAAAAACAGCTTTTTGTGCTGCAGTTTTATGCGTGTGATGTTTCAAGAAACAGCTCTCTGGGTGTAAGCTGAAATAATCCTTAAATTATGTCATCTAAATTTTAGCCACCTCCTGCCTGCTCTTCCCCTGTCCCCATCCACAAATTCGACCTATTGTAAATCTGCTTACCACGCGCCACTGGCATTGCTGTTGTTTGCAATTACAAATGCCGAGAGAATCACAAAGCGGGTGTTACCAAAGCACATATTCCTTGTATCCTGTGATTCGGACCATGTACTATTGACTTTTGAGTGGTTGCAGTTCAAAGTGAAAGTATTATCTATTTTTAAAATAGTAAATCCCATTGACAAACTTTTAAAATGGTTAAAATCAATTTGAGGTCAGAGTGTTTTTTTCAAGCCCACTAATATGTCAAGTTGTTCAGAGTTGTCCAGAAAACTAATATATTTAATTTCTACAAATTAATAAACTATAAATTTAGGAAATTTTTCACTAGTTAAAAAAAATTGAAAAATAAAACAGAAATTATATAAGTGACCAGAAAACATTTAAAAAAAACAATAAAGAAATAGACAAAGCTACGACAAACAATAAAGAAATAGGCTAAAGGTTATCTATGCAAACGAAGTCCCGACCAAGGTCTAGTTGGTAAAAAAATTCATTAATTTATTATGCCTACTTTGCGTTTTTCAAACATTAGTTTAAATAATGTCAATAATACATGAAACAAGCAACAATAAATGTATAATTACAAATAATAAACAGGAATCAGTATCTATTAAATGACCTTGTTATAGTTAACATGTTTAGCCTAAATGCCTCAAGTTTTATAAAGATGTTAGTAAATTAGTACCTTTGCTTCCATATGTTCTTGCAAGTGCCCGACAGTTCCGGTAGCCTTATCCATGCCCTCACCTGGCAAAGATTGGAAGCTGACTGCTGTATTTTCTGTCATTCCAAATACTGACTGCAATATAACAGTTACAATTATAAATAAAAGAAAAACATTTTTTCTTAATAAATAAAATTTAATAAAAACGTAAATTCGCGAAGTTGTGAGAAAGTCATTTTATATTTAGTTTCTTACAATTAAGCGAAATAACTTTTTGTCCAGATTTAAAACGTCAAGTACACTTTTCTATACAAACTTAATTCTTTGTCGCTATACCATGCGTAATAATTAAAAAACAATGAATTGAACTGAAAACGGGTTATTATATTACAGTACCTTCACGGACTTCACTTTAAGTCTCTTTGACATCTCCATGAAGAGATGAGGTGAACACGGAGACCCTCCAGACACAGCCACTTGTGGGGATGAAAAGTCAAAACCCTTCTCTTGTTGTACTTTTAATAAGTCTATATACATGGTTGGTGTACCATGAACAACTGTACATCTGCAAGGGACTTTTGTTTTTATTTCTTAGCAGGAATACAAATTTAAATTACAGGAAAAAAATTAAATAAAATATGTATATGAAAGACATTTAGAATAATTATAAAATTATTGAATTATACCATGTCAAGTACAACAAATATAAATATTTTTTAACAATGTACAAATACGGGTTGTAACAAAGAATGTGTCTATTATTCGTATAGGTGATTTTTACACCAAACCTAATACCTGAAGTGTGTTTTTAAAACCAATACCTGAAGTGTGTTTCTGTGAAAAAAAAATGCAAATTCTGTTTGTTTTAATTACAACTTTGGCAGTGCATTTTTCAGACATGGTTGAGAATTTTCATGTAATTCCTTAACATCTTCTATCTAGTTTAATGCCTCAGTTGATACACTCTTTATACACCTGCAAGTTGCCCATTAAATTTAAATAGATACCTGTATCATAAATAAGATCTTCCAATTTCGCATTTCTCAGATCAGTTGGATGAAAAAAATTTATGAAATAGATTGGAAAATGCATATTTATTTTCTTTCATAAATTTACGAGTGGAATGTTAAAAATTCATTTGTCTCTATGTTACATAAGAAAAATATTTTTTTAAACTTTCAAAAACATTATGGCTAGAATGATTAAATTTATAAAATCCATATTTACCATTTTTCACCCTCTGTGTGAACAATAGTAAAATTGTTCACACAAGCGGGTGAAAAATGGTAAATATGGATTTTAAAGATCTATTCATTCTGGCCATAATTATTTAACCATTCTGGCCATAATCAGGGCATGTTTCTTGTATCCCACCCACTAAGAAGCCATTCTTAGCGAATTTTTCCATTTCATACAAGAAACATGTCTTAAATTTCATTTCTCTATAGCAAGTTGCAAGTAGTTGAACTGGGCTTTAGTATGCAGGTTTTAATTTATACAAATTTTTCATTTCAATTATTCTACAAAATTTTTTATCCATTTAAACAAAACTTACTTCTCAGAAAGTATAGCTTCAGCAGAATGAATTGGACTGTAGCCTGCTGATGGCAGCACCATGGTTGCTCCATGATGCATAGATGCACAAATTGTAATATCAACTCCAAAAACATGGAATAGTGGAACCTAAACATTTATAAATATTTTTCTGAAAACCGACTTGTTGTTTAAAGAAATAATCATGAGCAGCAGATTTGTGACTGATGGGGATTATCAAGGGTTACTGTGCTTATCAGAACATTAGTAAACTCGGTGTCATATTTACTTCACTGTACTTTTAAGATTAATTTATTATATCCAATATTTTAACAAATTAGAGACGCAATAAAGATATTGCATTAAATAAGCAGGTTTTTAAAATAGATGATGTTTAAAAAAATGATTTAATATATTTACTTACTTGCACACAAATCTTTTGGTGACCGTTGTTTAGTTCATTGCGTATGCCAATGAAGTAGGAATTATTAACTAGTTGAAAATGTGAAAGTAAAGCTGCCTTAGGGTCACCTGCATCATAAAAGACTAAATTAAACTGAAAACGCCCAATAACCACAACTAGCCAATTTTTATTGTGTTTACTAATTATATTTATTAGTGTGTAGTTTGTGTTTATATTTCAGGAAAAAAATTTAATTTGGTTTTAATTTGGTTATTCGAAATTGAATATAATTTTTCCATAATTTAGAATATTAATCAAGTACCTGTAGTGCCCGATGTAAGCTGAATATTGCACCCTGAATCTGGTTGAATTGTATTTTGCATTTTTTCAATATTTTGTATATTTTCACTGTTTACACTTGACATTAAATTGTCATAGGATAAAGCACCTCTGAAAAAAAACCTTTGTATATCATGAAAGCAATTTTGTATAGTAAAAAAAAATAAGTAAGCAATTTTGTATATTTCAGATTGTTGGTAGGCTGGATTTATGGCAACCTGAAATATGGTAAAAATTTTGACAAATTTGTAAATAAAAAGTACAACATTTAAAACAGCCTTGCACACATTCATTTTAACAATAAATTTTTTAAACACACGTAACATTAGGAAAAATAAAAAAAAACTAAAAAATTTTTAATATTACATGTGTATGTTACATGTGTTGCGTATGTTTTAATTCTCTGAAAATTTATTAATGCATATTTATATAAATAACAAGCTTACCGTTTAAAATAAAAAACACATTTAACCAGGAAGAATAAAATAGAAAATAGTATTACAAGAAAATTGAAATATAATTAAGACAAATGTTTTAAGATTTAAAGAATCAAAAGTAGAGTTTGTGGCAGGAAAGAGTAAAAAATATAAAAAAGAAATAATTTTTGAAAACTTATTTAGTCAACACATATTTAGTAAATGGGGGACATTACTATTACTACAGATAATGGTATTGTCCAGTTCTCAATTTCAAATCACTCGTATTTATGTTTCTTTTTTGTATGTTTGTAAAATTATTTCTAACACAAAACAATTAAATCACATAATTAATACTAACGGTAGGTTATTACTTGATATGATGATGACACTATGAAGGCTGGGTAATTCTTTACTTTGTAGCTGTCCAGGTTTACACTTAGCTAGCTCTGGAGCCAGATTTAAGAGCATTTGGTAGTAGTTTTGTGTTTTAAATGTTTCTGGAGAAATCATCGCTTTAATACCTACTTTGTTTATGCAAAACTTTATTTCAGATTGTTGGTAGGCTGGATTTATAGCAACCTGAAATATGGTAAACATTTTGACAAATTTGTAAATAAAAAGTACAACATTTAATTGAAACGTATTTATCTGTACAAAGGTTTGGGATGTTTGTTGTCTAATAATGATGGATATGTTTATTGTACAATTTGTAACAGAACCTATTATTATATAATTATTGTTTCATAATCTTAGGGAGAAGATGTAAAATATCAATTGGATTGTCTTAGGATGAAGCACCTTTTAAAGAAAATGCCATACGGGGTCCAGCAGGGAGATGTACTCATTTAAACAGTCTTGCACACATTCATTTTAACAATAAATTTTTTAAACAAAATTTATTTTGCACGTAAAATTAGGAAAAATAAAAAAAAAGACTAAAAAATGTTTAATGTTACATGTGAGAAATCACATCATCTAAATTAGGACTATTCTTGGCGAAGCATTCATGAAGTTGTATAGAGAAATGAAATTGTGTAGATATTTCCATTAAGGTCCCTTGAATTTGCCAAATCGTTGCCTTTGAAACTCCTTCAGTAGTGTGTGGTTTTTATTAATTAATTTAGATTTTTAAAAATCCCACAAAAAATCACAAGAGGAAAGATCAGATTATCAAAATGGCCACTGAATGTTCTTACAGAGTGAAACGAGGTTCTTAGGAAATTTTTAACTTAATTACTATATTCTTTTGTAGGGTGAACCGTTGCCTGTCTTGGGCTAATCATCCAAATTAATACAGCGTTTCTTAACACAAGAATTACAAAATTATGCAGCATTTTTACATAATTGACAGTCACTCTGTGATTATTTTCTCTGAAAAAATAAAGTATAGAATTAGGCTATTCTACATCTCACCGCTTATGATATATGACACTCTTGTTAGGAAGAGGTCTTTCATGGAGTTGTTTTGAATTCGATACTGAACTAGAAGTCTTGAAGTTCGTAACCCATTTCATATTCGTTTTCCTTAGGGAACTGTATCTGTGAGCTATACTGACCAACATTGAAATGAGTGAGAATTTGGTGCTGAGTAGAACTACTGATTCACACATTGCATAAATTCCACATCAAAAACATATTGCTCAATTAACAACAGCTCCGTAATTACTGCAAATGGCTTCTAACTACGAATTAATAGTGACCGGAGAAATCAGGATGGATTCCTCCCCCTTCCATCACAAGTTTTACACCTAAAATGGGTATACTTCCCTGTTGAATCTGTATAATATGAAAATAATGTTTGATGCAATATATTTTTAGGTTTTATATATACATTGTATATACTTACATATTTTCATATATTTATTGCATTATTTACCTATGTTTTCACTTGAACATACTACTTGTAAACATAACACCTAAAACATTGAATGTATTAGAAGCCACCATGGGATAAGGATGGAGTGTTGAAAAAGTTAGATTAGAGACAGACGACCCAAAACAGATGTTTGAAAAAACATTGCACTCGTGATTACTACTGTCTTCCATGTTAACTACTTAGCAAATTTAGTTAGAGAATATAAAAAACAGTTTGTGGGTGTGTTTAAGACCTGACTGTAAAAGTGAAAACTTTGGCAACCAATATAATTGTACTGTGTATGTTAGACATTTTTAAATATAAAAATTAAAAAACCAAAAGTAATTAACATTAATACTAGTCATGTACCCCCTATATATTCACAGAGACATGTGAACAAACCAAAACAATGCAGTGCACATTCAGCTGATCGTATTTTATCCACTTTGACACTAAATAATATAACAAAAATGATGTCAATTGCTCAGGCTCGATGGCGTGATGCGAAATTGCAAATCTCATCCTGTTAGAAAATTTTGGACAAGACAAACCAAAAGAAGTTTTCACTTTAAAAATTACAAATAATTACAACGTAAACATGTCATTTGATTGGATTATTTTGTGTAATGTGTGCTTCCTTTAGCTAACGCTTCATAGAAAATTGAAGACAACACTTTATAAAATATATAAAATTATAAAATTATTTACCAATATCAAGCCGGCTCTCGCAGCAGCCATCATTGTGACGAGCCATTGGGAAGAATTTGGTGACCAAATACCAATTCTATCCCCAGATTGCATACCAATTTCTATCAAAGCTGCAGCTAACCGATCAGCCTTAAATGATAAAGTTGAATAAACATACATTATTATAATTTTGGGTTAATTGTGTTGAAGAATGTCATTAATACTTTTTATATCAGTTTCTTGTCATAAAATATGACAATGAAAATATTTCCCAAATGTCCAGCGTTACATTGTCTCCTAAAATTCTTTTCGTTGATCTTTTAGGTACTTGCTTCACTTAATGTCTGTGTAAGGAATATAATGTTTTTCAAAATTGATTAATTTGTTACAATACAACATTTTAGATTAACCAAAATATCAATAACTAATTATTGATATTTGATTAATCTAACAAATTGCTCTCGAAGCAAATTAATTCAACACATGCAGACTTTTTAACATGAGTTTGTATGGAAAAACTTGAAAACTATTTAAGATATTGAATATAAACCATGATGTTTTATAATTAATAAAGTGTTCAGTTGTCTCCATAATTAATAAATACCTGGTATTTCCAGTTTGGTATTTCCACTAACTTTTTAGCATAATTTGATTACAAAGAACTCGACATAAGTGAAATCTGTCGAATCAACTATTCTTGAATTATTGTGAACAATTAAAAATTAATTAATAAATATAAAATTTATTACAAATTAGCGTTGTTATTGAAATTTGTTCAGGTGCTGATTATATTGCATTGGAACATTCAAAATGTTTTTTCATTACATTCAAATTGTTTACCATTTGAATTAATAATCATTTGCATTTGATTACTTAAGCATGTTATCAACTTCATACAGTTATCAAATATAAACTGCATATCAATCTCAATTACTGATATAGACATTGACAATATTATAAATAATTTGTTGGAAAGCGTATTAAACGAGATTATACTGTGCCTCTATTAAAAATAGAATAATTTGATCAATTTGGTTTGTAATTTTAACAAAAAAACAAGAACACAATTATAATGTGTTTTGAAACAGCATTATTAACTAGTATCCTTGATCATTTTATATGGTATGGTTGTGTAGAAATAACTGTGTGGCAGAGTAACCTAAGGGGTTCCTCCCTATATTGGAGAAATAAAAAATGTAAATACACGGAGTAGTTGCAGAGCACAATGAATCTACTGTAACAATCTAAGGAACTAGGATAACATTTCTATCGAGCTGTGGCAAATTATTTGCGTGACAATTTGTTGCTCCGCCTTGCATACATTTCTTAAAGTTGTAACTAGAAAACGGTTCAGAATTATAACTCAATATTTTAGATTGAAAATCATTTGCAATAGCAAGCGTGAGTAGAACTCACACCACAAGGGTATAAAGGTACAATATACTTATAAATTTTTGGGAATACAAGTAGACATGTAAGTGATCTTATTATAGACAATCCGTTTTTCAGTACGAGTTATTTATATTACTATTAAATAAACATCACCCTTAGAGATTTATCTAAGATAATAATCATGTAACACAAGTTTTTAATTTTTAACATAGATATAAACTGTATCAAAGTACGAATATTGCATAATTTAGTGATAACACATCCTTCAATGGTGCTTATCAGTAGTCACCACAATGAACCTTGACAAATAAGATACTGAGTGATAATTTCGGCACTGCCTAGTTAAGGTTAACTATCTTTTATGAAGAGTGGACGAAATATGCATATGTAATTATTCATACATTATATGTACATATGTACGTACATACCTGATTGAGTAGTTCACTGTAGGTAAGGGTAATATTTTCTGCCTTGGAAATAACGGCTGGTCTGTCAGGCCATTTGTTAGAAGCATTTTGTAATATATCTCCAATAGTATTAAATTGAAGCGGCATTTGACAGACATTGTGTATGTAGCTGTGTGATTTATTGTTCGAATGTAAACCTCGTACACTCGTTCTGTCAAAAAGTAAACATTAATACTTATTTAATTGGTCAAATATTTTCATACTTTGTAAGTGAATTAATAACTTTTGTATATTTAGACAATAGAGTATGTGACTGATGTCAATACTTTTTGCAAAAATATTTTAAAACTGTGGAGTAGGTTTAAAAAAAATGTTGTGATTAAAAAACAAAGGATATAAACAAACAATTAATCGAAACTTCTAAATAGGAAAAAAGTGTCAATTTTTTTGTTCATTAAAGTGAAAAAGTTATTATTAGTTTCCACAAAAAAAATTAGAAAATTATAATTTGCAGTATATAACTTAAACGCAATATTTAACGAGATACTAAAAATATTTAATAGTCCCTTATAATGAATGCTAAATAATTGGCCAGTCACGTCATGAGCCAGTTATATTTGTATGGGGCATTTTCACACGAATCGTAATTTGTTAGTTTTTAAGTCGTTAAAACTTTGTAGTAAAAAGTCCTTGTATAATATATTTATTTGAACCATTTTTAATGTTATTACTTATTCTATTCTAGTAATAAAAAAATATAGTCAAATACCCTATTAAGATGTGTGTGCTAAAAACTGGTATGATATTGCCTTTTTATTTACTTTAGCTGTGTGAACATAACACCCCTTCCCGCCAAATTATAACAAGCGACAAAAAGTAAATTTTACAGGAGAAAATTTTTCTTTCAAATTTTAAAGATTTAAATATAGTTTTGGTGATAACGATATTTTGGTTGTTGATTGAAATGGCTAAGAAAGATTAACATGATGTGCACGATAAACATATAGGATTAAAAAGTAAATTAAACAATGTGAGTGACTACTTTAAAGAATTTTATTTATGAACTTAATAAACATACTTCTCTATTCCTTTGAATAGACAAAGCTTAAAACCACAGAGGATCTCCTGGATGGAGCCTTCGGGCTCGAGCTAAACAGTTCCATGCGTAAAGACTGCACTGTCATCGGATGATTATGAAAAATTTACTCTTTATAGATGAAGTTAGTAACAGCATGTTGAAAATGCAAACACAAGTTACCATGAATTTGGTTTTTTTTGCCCTTTAGTAATTTTTTAATGGACTGCTTCACAAATTTTGGTATATTGCTAAGTTAAAAATAAAACGTCTGCAATGAAGAACTATATTTTCCAAAAATTCTTGCTTACAATAATTTAGTGGGAAGGGTTTGATTTAGCATCCACTATCAGGTAATGGAAATTTGAAGGACGTTTCTATTTTTATGTCAAATTTGAATGGTTATATTTAAGAGCTGGCTTTTCTCCCCTACAAAAATGTTACATTGAGCAAAAGTTTTAGTTAAGTCAGTGGGGAAAAAATTATAAATGTATTGTAATAAAACAATAGGTATATAGTGCAGTTTTCACTGAAATGAATAATATATGCAATGTTTTTGGTTTAGTTGTATATTTGCTTTTTATTAATAATAGGTCAATAGGAACTTTATTGTTTGCATGTGGACTAAACTGTAACTTAAATACAACAATTTGCCGTTGTTTTATCAATAAATTATCAAAGATAGAAAATAAAAATAATTACCAATGATTATTTGTTATAATATAATATATATATATATATATATATATATATATATATATATATATATATATATATATATATATATAGTTATATATATATATATATGTATATATATATATATGTATATTTTTTTTTTTTATATATATAAAATAAAATACTTGTAAAATATAGAAAATAATTAATTTCTAAACTTACGCAGTTATCCTCACATTGTCATAACAAAAATTTAATATTTTGTTATTATTTGACAGTTGTCTTATCACACCGCTAATTCTTGACTTCATATCTGTACGTTATTATGTAGCCAGAGCTAGTACTGCTATGATATATCCAGTGAGTTTTATCTTGGTAGATGTGCTTGCACGTGTGACATTGTGCTGGATATTATGATGTTTTTATTATAGAGAGGTTTTATGTGATAATAGAACTAAGGTACGACATATGTATTGACAATGATTGTTGAAGATATTTTTTGATATGCTTATCTTTAAGCATTCATTTATCTTAAAATGGATAAGAGTAAAAAATTACATTTATTTTCAAAAAATAAGATCGAGAAAATTTGTTTTGAAATCCATGGTTTTGTGACCTGCGAGCAAGTTTTTTAAGATTGAATTTATTTTGAAATTTTAAAAATAACACTACTTTACACGGTTTTTATACCCCAGCCAAATTTGTTAATTTATTGTGTATTTAGGTAAGGTTTATTCAGGAAAAATAATAAAAATAATCTGTTACATCTGGTTTTCGAAATATTTATTTAGTTGAAAATTTAAAAAATAGGCGTACTAGTACAAAATTAAAATTAAAAATGGCTGATTTTTGCATTTTTTTTCGTATTTGCTCGCATCGGTTTCTCTTATAATGGACCAATAGTAATCCTCTAACATGTTTTCATCCCAAAATCCCTGATGTCGTTCTTCGAAAATCTTTGTCTTGGTGGAAACGTTCCCCTTGTTTGTCACTCTTGCTTCCTAAGTTTTCTGGAAAAAAACTTAGATGCGAGTGGAGAAAATGAATCTTCAAGGACATATTGACACCCATCTGTTGAAAATTGTTCAATAAATCAGTAAAAATTTGTTCATAATGTTCACTTTTTTTATTTCCTAAAAATTCCTTTTAGTTCCTAAAAACTTTGCTTCTGTTTCTGTATAACGTAACTTTTGTGTTTAACTTTAATAAATTCCATTGTTGCAAGCGAGAACCAAGAAGTTATGCTTTAGATCTTGACAATTTTAAATCTCTTATTAGAACATTTAATTCGGCTTGATTAATTAGATATGGAGAGTTTTCTTGAACAGACAACTCGGCAGAATCACTAGAAATCGATTTGACTTCAACATCACTTTCATCGTCTTCCGCTTGTAAATTTGAACTCGAACTACCGGGACAAACTGGATATGGCAGATGCTTCGAATGTAAAATAGGCTTAGTAACAGACGCAACTCTGGCATACATAATATTCTGTTTATTTTTTGTATTATATCCCGCCGTCTTCGTAACACAAAAGTAACAGTCATTTTCATGGTTACTGGGTTCTCTCCATAGCATTGGTGAACCAAATGGAAGATGTACGTTTTCTCCTGATGACCACTGGAGTAAAACGATTCTACAGCTTTTGCAAAACACATGCGGCACCCACTTTTTATCTTGATTTGCAACAGAAAATCAAAAATAATGAAGATATGCACTTTTTAACGCGTCTACAATGGGTCTTCGCTTTTTTGAAAATATAAACTGTCCACAAACATAGCAAAAACGATCAGAACTGTGTCTACACTGTCCACTCGACATGTTTATTTAATTTGAAACAAAATAGTTGCCGTTTGAAGCGAATTAATGAACATTATACTGACGTCAACATTGTAGGGTACTTGAAAAAAATAAATTTTTGTAGAAAGAAATTGTGACGTGATAGAATATTTTTGCTGATACTTTTAGGTTTA
Source organism: Druceiella hillmani (assembly GCA_039881145.1). Lineage (NCBI taxonomy): Eukaryota > Metazoa > Arthropoda > Insecta > Lepidoptera > Hepialidae > Druceiella > Druceiella hillmani. The sequence goes on along the minus strand of JAYKKI010000096.1, from coordinate 3,296,121 downwards.
AGGAAGGTAGTTTAACATATTTACATACATTTCTTTCGGGGTATATAAAATAAATTGAAATTTGTAAAGTAGTGTAATTGTTAATGAACAAAATTAATGAAGCTAGTTACACCATTCATTTTATCAAAAGGATGGTTGCCATGACTAAAATGAACATGTAACAAATATTAATTATTTTTTCAAATGCTTTTAATTAGGTAAGTGTAATTTGCTTAAAGATTAATTCATTTGCCTTTATTATAAGATTTATTATACATACTAATAAATATTAAGACAAGTGTTTAAATTCAAATTGAAATAAATGTCTAAAAAGCATTAAGGATTATTAAGAGTTCAATTCAAAATAAATTGTATGCCTAAAAAAATTTTAACAAGGATTGTATCAGCTCTTATACTGCAACTTCCAGAGTAGAAAGAATTTCAATAAAGCATATGTTCAGTGGCATTAGTTGACTTTAACACTCTAAGATTGAGCCTGGGAGGTTTCAAGACTTAGTTTCTAGATATAATATTTAACTGATCAAATTTTCTAGTTAAATCTTACCACATATCAGTGATCAAGTTCTCGCAAAATTCATCACTTCCTGGCTGTGTTTTATTTACACAAACCATTTTGAGCCACTTGATTGGTAACCTAAGTTATGATTGATATCTGCATATAAAGAATTCAGTTTTTACTGTTGACTGTATAATCTGATGAGAACTTTTTCACTTGGTTGTTTTTCATGAGATATAATTTTTAATGATACGGCAGTCGTGGGGCATTTTTTAATTGCTCTTGTTTAACCATATTTGGTGTTATATAAATGTATAACGATATATTTAAATAAATACATAACTGAATTATTATAAGAAACTACAATACTACATAGGACAATTTTCTCTTGAATTATATATTGAAATAACTGTTTAGGAAATTGAAAAACTAGAATGAAAGTACAAAAGGAGAGAAAATATGACAACTATAATTGAAAATAAAAGTGTACAATTTATTTATTTTCAATTATTTTTATTGAAAGTGAATTAATTGTATTAGACTATTCAGACCTGCAGTTTACATAACCGTGCTATTTGAAATTGATAATTATTTATGGCTTTTTTGTTTATCTCATAGTTATCTTATATTTTTCGTTTTCCTTCATTATCTGACGAAAGATTAATCCCCAGGTGGCAACATCATCTGCTTATGACTTCATCTAATCTTTATTACTTTACTATGCTCATTTATTTCTCCACTTTAAGTTTTATGTCAGTTTGATATGCTCATGACCGTTGCTTCATAGATAAATTTAAATATTTTCAATTTTATCTATGTAAAGATACATGAAGAAATATTTTTCATCGTGGAACCTATATTTTTCCCATGCTCCCAAGTCCATCATGTTTCTACCACCTGTAATATCTAAATATATTCCGTGTGTATGTGGGCCTTACAATGTTTAGTTGGGATTTGCATGTGTATGGGCTTAAATCAGTTGTTTTAATAAACACACGTCTTTATCCTTGTAAAACTGTATTATTCTTATTGACATTCACTTGTTTTATCATTGTTGAAACAGCATTGTTATTGACATTCACATGTTTTATCATTGAAACGGCATTGCTATTGACATTCACTTGTTTTATCGTTCAAACAGCATTGCTATTGACATTCACTGTTTTATCTGATCTTATGTCATTTGTCAGTTAGTCATTTGTCAGTTTGTCATTTGTCAGTTTTCATTAGTCAGTTTTATTGTATATATATATATATATATATATATATATATATATATATATATATATATATATATATATTTGTCAGTTGTCATTTGTCAGTTTTATCTTATTTGTCAGTTGTCAATATATATTTGTCAGTTTTATCGTAGTTGAAATAGCATTGTTATTGACATTCACTTGTTTTAACATAGTTGAAACAGCATTGTTATTAACATTCACTTGTTTTATCGTTGAATCGGCATTGCTATTGATATTCACTTGTTTTATCGTTGAAACAGCAATGCTATTGACATTCACTTGCTTTATAATACTTGAAACAGCATTGTTATTGACATTCACTTGTTTTATCATAGTTGAAGCAGCGTTTGCTATATGTGTGTTCTGAATTACTGTTATCTTTTAAATATATTACCTAATGTATATCTAACAGATCATAAGCTATGGTTTACACTAGGTGATAAAAAAATAGCTGATTGTGTATTAGATTGGTGGTCCATGTAGACTAATCTTTCCTGTTATTCTATCTTGCTAATCCTTACTTTTTATTGCTCAGTATATTTTTAAATAAATTCGCTCCCATGCTTGTGGACAGCTCAAAAAGTGACTTTTGTAATTGGGTAATTAGGAATTTTAATACCAAGGTATATAAGAAAAGTGATTTTTGTCTCTTTATAAAAGTGCATTTATTAAAAATATAATTTACAAAAATTATTTAATAATAAATATTATGACTTTGTATAACATTAGTTTCACTTCTAATAATGGCACTAGCCTGCACAAAAAATTGAAAAGATAATAAATGTTACTACCTTATTAGATGTCTTACAACAATGCATCTTTATATATAGATAGAGAGATAGAGAGGGATGATACTAAATGCTGTTCTTTTATTGACATCTCATCAATGGGTGAAATATTGTGATATTACTATTTATAATTTTGAACACATACATTCGCATTAAGGACCCATTTTGTCTGTCAGTTCAAAGAATCGATTTAAGTATTTCGTATATACTAAAAGAATCCAATAAAATTGGATTAATTTAGTATATACAAAATAGTTAAATGGATTCTTTGAACTAACAGGCAAAATGGCTCCTGTACAAATTTTCTTTACACTTGAGCTATTAAAATTTCTTATATTCTGATTTTAATATATTTAAATTTTACTTTATTTTATTTAATATCATATTTTATTTTATATCACAAATAAAAAAATTAATGTTTTACGTAACTTTTTCCTCAAATATAGAATAAAATCATAAATTTCAAAAAAGGTATGCAGCATTTTAGATATAAGTGAATAATTTAAAAGGTCAATCTATAAATTATGTAAATAACAATATTTATAGGGTATGGGTATTTATACATGAAGTTTTCTCGTAGTCTTTGAAATACTTATAGGTACCAATTTTAAAATGTGGTATATTAGTTGTATTAGTAGCATTTTAAATAGTTGATATATGAAAAGAGATAGATTACTGAAGTATTTTCAATATGAAATTTCAATACATAGGATATTGATTAATAGGTATAGCAATCAAGCATCTATGGGTTCCTGAATACAAAATAATATAAAAGATATATATTCAAAATCTACTTAGTTTGGAATTACGTTTGCTTACATATTTTAAATCTGACTTTGGGGATAAAATTGTAAATAACTTAGAGACATTCTTTTTAAAAAAAATTTGCTAAAAACTATATTTATACCTTCTCTGTAACGAAATCACTAGCCCCTTGGCTTCTAATTTCATAAATGGAGGTCACTAATGCGGTACTATTCACAGGCAAGGTGCATTACTGCCAGTAATGCGAATTAATTAAAATGCAAGTGTATATTACGAATAACATGTTCTTAAATAAAGAAACAATAATACTTCACATTGTAAACTATTGTCATATAAAGAAAAAAGATTGACTTTTATAAAAAAAATACTTAAGTGTCATTAATTTTATGCATTTGGCAATGGAATTTAGATACAGCATTGAACAATTTATCTATCTGCAAAGTAAAACCATTACTGAATCCATGAAAAAATCTATTGGAGTCTAGCCAAAACCGCTTCATAATTATTAAACATTAACATGTGGGATATGTGTCCCATATGTTAATGTTGATGTAAATTATACGAAAGTCCCAATGAGAACGGAGAGGTTAACTGAAATTAGCAATATTAAAGAGTATAATTTCAAGGCGTCAAATATATTCTCATGAAATAAGCAATAAATCTTATTTTTTTATATAGTTTCTACCAATTGTTTAATATCATAATTTTCCACTGTCAACAAGATTTCTTAGTTTATATTTCTGAATTTTCCCTGAAGCAGTTTTAGGAAATTGCTCCACAATTTTTAAAATCCTTGGTATTTTATAGTTTGCAATTTTTCCTTGACAGTGCTTATGTATATCTTGTAATGTTAATTTTGCTTTTTCAGACAAACGTACAGCAACGCATATTTCTTCTCCTAGTCGGTTATCTGACACCCCAAATACCTAGAATTAAAATAAAACAAATTTTATAAAATTTTATAACCGAGTATAAATACTTATATGTTGTCATGAAATAAAATATTTTTATTCATTCATTTATTTATTAAACTATACCGAGACTTAGAGAGCTAAGTACACCGATGGTGGCTATAAGAGCAATATCTTAAAACCAGCTGCAATATGACAAGTGATAAATATTGTGCCATGATAGACTGTAATTACAGTTAGTGACAGTAGACAAATTATATTGCTTAATTTAATTTCTTAAATTATGATATATACATATAAAAGAAACATTGCAAGAATTTTTTGAGTGCTTTCACTACTGAAGACTGAATGAATTTGTTTATGAGATGTTGCTTATAAAAACATCTGTAATACAATAAAGACAAGTACGGGTTCACTTCGTTTGACAAAAGAAACATTCTATCAATAATCAATCTCACAGTAAAACCTATTTTGTAGAACCTCACTACGAGTATTCTGTACACGCTTTGGTAAGTATAATCATTTAAAGATCCATATTATTTCTATTAAACTATTTATAAATTTTAATATTATTTTTCACCACGTACATTGATACATGAAAACAGAAAAAAAAAATTTGATTACGTCCTTTGTCTTCTCAACATAATTTTGAGTGTCATCTTTGATATTGTATATATATATATATATATATATAAAATATATATATAAAATTAATATAAATTTAATATGCTTTATTACTATGCCAAATTTCAAGCTTTTGCAAGAAACAGTTGTGATAGACAGACATGATCTTATGCCTGGTCCGTTTTTCATTTTGAAATATAGAAGCGTAAATATTACTAAAATTAAAGGAAAAAAAAGAACAAGCTTGAATAATATTCGAAGGAATCAAAAACAATTTAGAACCAAATACTTATTAAGTGTTGTGATATCCACCCCACGTATACATAAAAAATATTAATATCTATATACACATATATATTACAATAAGTTGTACAGATAAAGAATAATCAGAGTGGAACCTGATAGAAATTATCACGACAAGAATGTCGAAGTAACTGACAAATGACATAACATCAGATAGCCCTATTAACCTTCCGACTTCCTCAAAGATGAAGAAAACATTATTTCTGTTAAAATTGTTATATTTATATAGATGAAAGTAACATCAAGCAGTAATGAATTCAAGTTTAGACCTGCAAGGCCTGGATCTAAGGGAGACAAAATTTATGGTTTGTGAGTGATAAAAATTTGAAATTCATGGAGTTCTCCATAAAAAAATTTTAGATATGCTTCAAAAATATGATTGGTTCTATCCAATGATTTTATCCTAACATGGTTAAGTACAAAATTATTGAAAAAATAAAAAAATGTTAATCGATCATTGATAAATTTCGTAAATTATAAAAATATAAAAGAATTGCATAGATTTTTTCAACTCTTCATCTTTTGCCACAACAATTGTTTTTTTTTATCAAAATAATATATTTAATCTATGAAAATTTATATTTTCAACCAAAATTTCCAAATCACTTTTTTTCTTCATATAAAAACTATTTCTGTAATAAGAAAAACATTGGATGAAGTAAAATTTTATTTTTGAACATCTTGACAATTTTTTAAATCTTGAACTACTTCCTACATTTGAAAATAATTCGACCATATTGATTTTTATAGTGTTTTTAAAATGAATAAGATTGCAAAACCTTTATGCCTAAATAAAAATTAGTTGGTTTTTTGAAGCAACATCATTTTGAATAAATTTTATTGATCTAAGTGATAAAATATGGCAGATAAAATCTTTCGAACTGAAGAATTGGAAAATTATAGGTATTTTGAATAATTAATAACATTGAAGAATATTATTTTGAGATTAAAATTAAAAATATAGTTTTTATTAGGAAAATTTAAGACAAAAATATATATTACTTTAATATTAATTATGCGATAGAAAAACACATTGTATAATAAAACATTATAACTACTAAAACACTGTATAAAAACAGTAGAGCGTATTTTGTAGAAAGGGCGTTTTCGATATAATTTTTTGCGGAAAACTACTTTACAAGACTTTTATAACTTTTAAAATTCCTCCGCATCGATGAGAGATTTTAATGTAGCTTACAAACCTAAGTTTCAGAAACTTTTCTAAGACTCCCTGGTCCGCCTGACACAATGCGTGTTACGCTTTGGGAAAGAATAGTTCGATGTACATGATGCACTAAATTTTGTTACAGAAAGTATGGATAAGAAACCAAGTACACATTCTGAAGCTACCGGAATATATGAAAATAAAAAATTTTCTCGTTATGAAGAAAAAGCTAAATTACTTTCTGGAGTTGAAATTGGTTATGGACATGATATTTGACGTAAAAAATTGGAAAACTCCAGTCAGCTGAAGCAAGAATAAATGAAAGAAAGCCATGTTTTGACAGTGAGAAGTTCCGAATTAATATTTATTACCACATTCCGGATATTATAAGTGTAGAGTTGCCTGGACGAAAAAAGGTGTACAGACAGCTTCATAGTAACTTCAGTTTCTTCGATAATTTGTCTGAGATTAAAACGGATAAATAATGGAACAAAGAGTAAAAGTAAGCATGAATGATTTGGAAGAAAAAGCATTAAATGATGATTTGCATTGTTACTTAAAACAATTGTTAGATAATAATAAAAATCAGAGTGTCTGCATCCAGTGTAAATGAATTATTTTATTTGTGTGATCTCTGCGATGTCTAGGTATATACTTAAGTATTCCTGCAACAAACTTTTTTGAAGAAATTTCATTTCCAAGGTGAAAAGAGAGAAATATTATTTACGTGCAAGTATGAACCAAGACAAATTTAAAGATATTAATTATGAAAATATTACTGATATTTTCGGATGAGTCAAAGCAAGATAAAAAAATATAATTTGTCTGATTATATGAAAATCATTTATTTTTTGGTTGTGTCTACTAATAATGTTATATTTTCATACATATATTTAAAAGTAATATATTCTTTTCATTTGTAAATTATGTTATTATTAATATAGATATATAGAAATATAATTTTTATATACACCAATAAAAAACAAAAACTGCACTATATCAAAATAGGCCTAGGACACAATCAAACCTAATCTGCTTCTGATGTCAAGTTATGAATTTGGTTTCAAGCATAAGTTAGTCAAAAGAAGAGTGGTAATATTGGATCCAAAAAAAATACTGATCATCTGTTTTCTTTGAGGTCCTATAGAATTTTGACTGCATCTGGCATTCACACTATTCTATAAAATGAAACAAAACTTGTTATTTAATTACTACTTTTTCTCGACATCTTACTTTATTCCAAATCTCTCAAATTAATTGTGAGTGACATTACATAGAATACAAAGTAAAAGACAACAAATACTAGATGTCCATATCGACGCCTGACATGGAAAAAGTATATGTTAAACAAGCTACAACTAAAAAAATATCTTCTGGTCAATAGGCAGAAAGGGACAACTTTCACTCCAAAAAAATCAATAATTTAAAAATGTGTTATGAAACCATTCGAAAATTGTTGTGTTAAATTATGAAAAATCAAGTTAACCTCTTGAATAAAACAAATGAAATTTGTCGTTTCAATTGGAAGCATCACGAGTTACAGAGGTTTTTGCATGCCATGGGTAAATGACAACCTACAGTGGATATCAAATATACAGTGGAAGCTTATTTTGCACATGTCGTTCAGACACTTGCTGACCCGCAATAGTTATTTTTCTCCAGTCCATCTTCACTGTAGTGCATCATATATGCTTCAGTTTTGCTCATATGCATTTATGACCAAAACTGAATAGAACAAACTGAACTCATTTATTTCATAAAATTCTTTTTATTTCTTTCTAAAGGTAGTTACAATTACAAATGATATAAATTATGTAATTAATAATTTAAATTGAAAAATGTCATACAAGTGAAAATAAAAATCGAACATTGTATTTGCTTGGTTAATTGTACTCAGTTTTGCACCACTTTGGAGGTCATAAAAAATTTTAAAATTATCAGTATTGCGTCGAATGTCCTTTAGCTTTATGAACAGTCTTCGCTCTTAGTACAAATTCACCTAACGTTTGACAATAATCATTCTAATTTTTAATCAGGACTAATTTTTTGCTTATACTGTTATCCATAACAACAAATATAAAACATACTTATCTAAGGATTACCTAATTGAATTAAAAATAAGGCAATTTTGTTACCAGAAACAAATAAGGCGACAAGAGAAGTTGTATTTGCTTGAATCTTGTTCTCATTAATTTGCAATTTCAACTTTAAATTGTTAATTACATAACTTATATCATCTGAAATTGTAAGTGCCTTTAGAAAGAATGAAAAGAATTTTGTGAAATAAATAAAAAATCTTGTTCAGTTTTGCTCATACGTGTATGTTAGCCGGGAGACAAAGACGCATAAACTGTGAAAGTTTTATCACAATTGGTTCACTCAGTATGCGTTGTAAATTTAAACAAACTGGCATATACAAAACGAGAATTCTAAAAACTCTTGCTATGATATTTGTTCATTATAGACAGCTCACAGTAATGATAAATATTCTAGTCTCAGAAACAATCTTGATATAACTTTATTATATAACATATAGATATTACCAATGTCAATTGTTATTGATAAAATATTATCTAACACGGTTTGGGAAAACACAGTTATTTATCATGTCATCAAAACCAGCTGAATAAAGAAGAGAATACTAATTATTAAAGTAGACTGCAAGAAGAAGCCACCTATGTATTCGGTAGACAGAAGTATATTTGTTTTACATAAACTCAATTACACAAGCTTTATTGCTTTTAAACATAAATTAGCGATCAAGAACGTGATTATGTTAGAGTCTATAAATTAACTCAAAAATTCAAAATAATTGTAATGTATTCAGTAGACAGAAGTATATTTGTTTTACATAAACTCAATTACAATAAGCTTTATTACGTTTAAACATAAATTAGCGATCAAGAACGTGATTATGTTAGAGTCTATAAATTAACTCAAAAATTCAAAATAATTGTAATGTATTCAGTAGACAGAAGTATATTTGTTTTACATAAACTCAATTACAATAAGCTTTATTACGTTCAAACATAAATTAGCGATCAAGAACGTGATTATGTTAGAGTCTATAAATTAACTCAAAAATTCAAAATAATTGTAATGTATTCAGTAGACAGAAGTATATTTGTTTTACATAAACTCAATTACAATAAGCTTTATTACGTTTAAACATAAATTAGCGATCAAGAACGTGGTTATGTTAGAGTCAAAGAATTAACTCAAAAATTCAAAATAATTTATTAAATTCATATTTTAAAATACGTACACTTTAGTATTTTAAATTCTCATCAGCAGTGAATCACTGAAATTATTACAGATGAACCAAATTTTCACTACTCATCTCTACATTGTTGTAAATACTGGTATAAATTTTCCTCATTAAAGCTTTTATGTCGATGTTACGGTTGTTACACTTTTATATTGATGCTACGGTTGTTGCACAATTAATAATTTAGTAGTTAATGTGTCGCAAAACAGTATTAGGTGACTTAGAAAACTTCAGATGATGACTGATTTCACTGTCTTCAAACTATCATTGGCTTGTTGTGTTGTAAGCTAATAATGTAGCGATAGTCCGATAATGTAACACTCAGTAATTATATAAAGTTATGTGCAGTTTGTTTATGAACAGTTACATTTTTATTCAATTACTTCTTCTACAAATTGTGAAAAAAACAAGAGAGTGAAACAAATTGAAAATGTTTGAATTTTGACATTGGAAAGCCATTTTTTTACTTAAATAATCACAGTGGTTATATTTAATAGCTAGAAAGGCCACTGGGTATTTTAATCCTTAGCATCATTCTGTATTCATTGCTAGGAAATGTCAACGGACCAATATTATAGTTGTACTAACCTGACTTTCTATTACTGTTGGATGTGTATCGATGATATCTTCAATTTCTTTCGGATAAATATTTTCACCACCTCGTATTATCAAATCTTTTATGCGGCCGACTATCTTCCCGTAGCCATCTTCATTCAGTATAAATTGATCACTGAAAATTTTTTTTTTGGTTTTTACAGGCTGATTTTTGTGTCAATTGAACAGTTATTGAATAAATTTTAACATTTGAATGAAATAGGAATCATACCCCGTTCGCATCCATTTATCACTTCCAATAGTTTCTTTAGTTTTCTCCACGTCTCCCCAATATTCCATCATAGTGGAATACCCTCGTACAAGAAGTTCTCCAGGCTTGCCAAAGGGCACTATTTTATCCTTTTCATCGACCACTTTGACTTCAAGATGATCATGTAAATGTCCCACAGTTTCCGTTGTCTTTTCCATACTTTCATTTGGAAGTGATTGAAAAACTCCAGCTGTTGCTTCTGTCATGCCAAAAAGAGACTGTAAATAATGAAAGGTTTTTGTCTTTTAAAATAATAACATAAATTTTCATTAACTGTTACTAAATTTAGATGAAATTGAATAAAAACTTAAAGTCTAATTAAAAAATGTATCATGTTAAAAACTAGTGACTATGTTTTGCATGTCACTTAAATGTATTATGACTGATGAATTTTTTGGTATGACTTTTGTGAAATAAATAAAAAGTTAAAATGAATTGTAAAAGCCTTTAGAAAGAAATGAAAATTCTTTTCATTTAAAAAAAAAAGGCTTAAAGGCACTTACATTTCATTTAAACATAATACATTTCAGTCAACCAAAGAAGAAACAAAGATATAAATAAATTTATTTAAGGTAATAAATAAAAGTTTTACTTTAACACATTTCACATTTAGTAGTCTCTTCATTTCTTTGAACAGATGTGGAGAACATGGTGCTCCAGCAGTGAGTGCTATTTCAGGAGTCGTAAACTGGATGGAGTTCTTTTTCTGTACATCGATGAGATCCACATACATAGTTGGCGTCCCATGAAGCACTGTACAACTGTGTAGTAAAGATTAATAAATAATCAATACGTACACTAATAAAAATGTAGTAATTGTTTGGAGTAGTTTTCCCAAATCATTATTTTTGTGATTTATTTTTAAAGAAGGTAGTTTTGTCATTAAAACTAGGCTTTAATTAAAGCGGTTCATTAAGTTGAATTAAGCTCTAACACAATAAAGCTTTACACTGACAATGTTTCAATGAAACATGTTTTGTTGCATAATAAAATATAACAGTCCAATTGCTTTGTTCTGTTGCACGATATTAACTTAAGCAATAACAATATAGACAATAATAATACTTTTGACATTTATTGTTAAAAGTATTACGTGCTATTTGCATTACTTACATTTACTACTAACAATAGAGTATTTGATTATGTTTTTTTATTACCGAAAAGAATAAGTAATAACATTAAAAATGATTAAAACAAGTATTTCGTTCCTAGGACTTTTCATTAGAAAGTCATAACAACTTAAAAACTGACAAATTACGATTCGCGTTAAAACTTCCCATACAAAACAAAACTGGCTTATGATGTCACTGGCCAGTTATTTAGCAGTCATTATAAGGGAATTTATTAAATATTTTTAGTATCTCGTTAAATATAGTGTTTAAGTTACATATTGCGTATTATAATTTTCGCATTTTTTTGTGCAGAAACTAAATTCATAATAACTTTTTCAACACTATTCCCTATTTAGAAATTTTGATTAATTGTTTGTTATATGCATTATTTTTTTCACCATAAGGTTTTTTTAAACTTACTCTACAGTTTTAAAATATTTTTACAAAAAATATCGACAGTAGTCAAATGCCCTATTGCATAAAGTATCATGTGCTAGACTACACCATAGTGACATGATGTAGAAGAGTTGAGCATTTTTTTCATTTTGCTGTTTTGGTATTTTTCATTTTGCTGTTTTGGTATTTTTCATTTTGCTTTATGTGTCTTATATAGGTCTGTTATATGTGTATTTGCCTTTATTCTTTTTAGTTAGGTTTGTATATATTAGACATTGTTCACATTTTTATGTCATAATCATCATAGTTGTAATGAAAGAATTAATTAAATATTACTACAACTTTTAGGGTTTGTGCTCGGAGTTAAATAATATTTTTGTGTCATTCATGTGATAATGTTATTGACAAAATTAGCCAATTTTTAGCAAACTAAACAAAATTATTGGTTTCACTCCTCATCACATTACAATTACATTGTCGCAATGGAAATAAACTGCATACTGATTTTTTTATGTGTCGTAGCATCGATTACTTCTATAATGTAAAATCTAACTTATGGGAAAGTTTATTTTGCAAAAGCTAGTTGTAATATTCAGTTATGAGTTACTATTCTTCAAAGCTTGTCACATATATTCAATTAAGTGGAATTGATGTTTATGAAATTGTGTAGTTATCAAAGAATTATAGTATATTTAATTTCAAACTAAAATTTTTTAGGAAATATTTGAACCATTCATAAGAAAGCAAATGCAGACAAAATACTATTTCTTTAAGGAAATGAAATAAGGTTTTTTAAAACTTTTACCCTTGTGATAAAATGGCGTTGGCAGAAGACCGTGGGCTATAGGCTTCATCAGGTACGACTAAGGTTGCGCCATGTGTTATAGCTGACATGACAGATATTATAGTACCAAATGCATGAAAAATGGGCACCTGCAAAATAAATTTTGCATTAAAAAAAAAGTTCTTGAAAAAGTTTCGCACAATTTAATTTTAGTTTCTCTGGAATATTTTTTAACCAGTTCAAAATAACTTCAATGTATTCAAGACACAATGATATTTTGAGACATTATCCATATTGAATTGGTTAAGTAGTGTTGTTAATCGCGAACATAGAAGTAAATTATCTCGTACCTGAACACATATTTTATGATGTTTTGTGTGCAGCTCCGTCCTCTTTCCAAGTAAATATGAATTGTTGACCACACTAAAGTGCGAAACAAGAGCGGCTTTTGGACTACCTGTAAATAAAATTTGTTGTCTGTTCTAATTTTAAATAAGAATTTCATAGTTTTATATCGTAATCATCCTATTTGAAATTAATGAATTTGTTAAGTATTTACATATCTTTTACTATTCGTGCTCAGAGTCAAATAAATCTCCTTGAGTGGAACTACATCACCATTGTCACTTTCCTATCATTCAAAAGGATTATGTGATAATATTATTGTCAATATTAGCATGCTGTTCCCACTCCTCATGTGATATAGGCAACTATTTGTACACATTTATCATTCAAATAATTATTGGAATGTCATCATCCCCATTGCATTAAATATGACATTTTCATAACTGTTCAGAATTATCATAATTGAAAATTTTTGTTATATCGACTATTGTAATTTAGGCAGAATTGGGAGATGGAGAAGAGGAAGATGCCATCTGGATCAACATCAAGAGTGCCGATCATTTTTAACATAAGGTTTTTGTAATTTTTTTTGTGTTTTTGAATAACTCCTTAACAAATCAATAGATGATAATAATTTGGTTATGTTGATAGATGAAAGAGCACTAGGACTATGCTGGTCTAGTTAGGAATTTAACATACAAAACAGATTAATAGAAATAGTTTCTCTGTTTTGTTACTTTATGTGTCTAAGAATGAATGTACGTCATAAAAATTTTTTCGTTCTTGTAATCAATAAGCAACCATCGCACATATCATGTAATCGAAAATTAACCGCCATTGGCACTAGAGTTGCCATTTATGTTGAACCGGGCCGATATTTGAATTTTGCTTTATTAAGTAAATATATTAAAATAAAGATAAAATATTTTATTTGCTACTCCTGCAATTTAAGCAAAATGTGATTTTTCTTTGAACGAGTTTACAAGCTCTTTTTGTTAAATTTCAATTTTTTTTCTCTTCAGTTATTATTGCAATATTTCTTACAATATTTTGTCACTTTAAATACATTACCTTCCTTATTGCCCAATTGATGTGTCAATTTTCATGCTTTATGGATATTTATTCATCACTATATTTTAGAGGGGAAAATCCCCTAATTAAATATTGTTTAAGTTTTGTGATGGATATTTTACTCCCAGTTGCATCATTATGTATGAAAAAAGCATTTAAAACGGTTAATTTAAATACAATTATATTAAATTAAATTTAATAGCCTAGTTAATTTAAATTTCAAAGCCCACTTTCAATTCCACTTTATGGACTTGCTTAATTGGCTATTGTATGCATTCGTCTGCTCAGAAAGGTTGGTTGCTGTTTTTAATTTATCATAATTATTAATTACTTTTGATTTAATGAGTGAGTCCTTTGTTTTTATTCATACAGTTTCCATTTCTATTAAATGCTTTCTTGAAAGCATCTTTACACTAGTCCTTCTATTTTAAAATCATTATATTTGTTTTTTTCAATTGATAATATGTTGGATTTCCCTACCAACAAAAATTCATGACTGAAGATTTACTAACGTCATTCACATATGTATTTTAAGAAAGTACCTAACTGTTGCTTATTGTTTGGTATTCACTTGTGCAAACATTTAGATATATTTGTCGATAATGTTTGCATAATATATGTTTACCTGCTGGTTATTACATTCAACCACTTCTCCAGTAGCAAAAAATGAATGAAAGCCTTTCATATTTATATAGCTCTGTAATATTTCATTATTTATGTCAGCGTAGGACGTATTTATGAAAACTCAATTGTTACTATTGTCCGTACATACATATCTAACAAACAATTAGTTTTAGTGTGGGATAAATATTTCTAATACATAACATTGGAAATTATATGGGTAAAAAAGTTTTTGAAAATATTCAATAGATTCCTTAAGAAAAGCCTTCTGGGAAACTGGAAATGAACCTGTGGGAATCACTGTCAGATATTGATAAGAATAAAAATCAAATATAGTTAGATGATAAATAATAGGTAGATGTTGGCATCTACCCACTTACAAGCATAAAGGGAATTTTTAAATGCACATCTGTTTACTAATCTGTATTACTTAATACATACGAGTACATGCACATTGCACAGAGTAAATGTAACAGCACAACACAATGTGGAAGTTATCTTATTAAACTGGAGCAACCTTGTAATGAAATGAATGGATCAGTAAATGACTATAATTTTCAATTTTGCAGTGAGTTAAACTGAAGGCTCTACTAGACCGCATATTTTATATGAAGCTATTAGATGTGTGTATTATTATTGTCCGTTTAAGTTCAAACTTGTGAAAATATGCTTTCTCTGTCCATATCATTTAATAAAATGTTGACTATTAAAATCCTTTTGTAACCATTTGAAATATGGATGCAACTGTCTTTGAACTAATTGTTAAATTTAATGGATATATAATTTTCTAAGTATGCAATTTATTTAAAAAGCTAAATTTAAAAAGAATTAAGGTAACATGTTTCTTAATTCGATTTTGGGAATGTCACTCGTAATATAATCAAAAGCTTATATTTGTAAATCGGTTTTAGAAAAAAGAGTAGAAACTGGCTTGTAAATTTTTAACTTGCATTCATCCTTCCGTTTAGAGTAAATCATATAAATTTGTAGATACCTATGTCTAGTGATAAATTGGATATAAGTATTAATGTCTAAGTGCCATTAGGTATAACATTGATAAAATTGATAAAATAAATTATAAGAGAGCATTGATAAAATGTAACAGTCATACTATTCTCTTGATACAATAATTTGCATAGCATTACTTGCAATTGCATGATGAATAAAATTATTGAAGTTGAAATGCAAAGTTTTGAATACCATGAATATAAATTCATTTATATGAATATATTAATGAATATATGTTCATATTATTTTCAATTTCATATTATTGGACATCTGATCACAATAATATATAATTCAACACAGACGAATGTATACTACACAGAGAAAACTTTAAATATCCAATAATAATTTGATTTAGTTTCTTATGGAATAATTTACTAAAACTTTAAATGTCAAAAATTACCTACTGTGGCCTACGCTTGATGGCTTTCTATATTGCTTTACATATTCCAGCAATGAAGACCAAAAAGATGACAAAAAAAGTTATAAATTTCAACTTAAGAGATTAAGGTCATGTCCTAAAAGTGAAACAAGTGAAGTATAATTTATTTATATGAGTTCAATTGGAATATTTTAATGGAGCTTGGCTAATTCAATGAAAAGCGCATTTGCATTTGTACCTAATACCAGTTAGCTAGTGTTATAGGTTTACCTAAATTGAAATATGAGGATGTATTATTTAATCCATATATATTTCCTAACAAACATAAGATTTATACAAATATTTTGTAAATTACAAATCAACACCTGTTTTATTTAACATTTTTTTAAATTAATTGCCAATAGGGAAATATCAAAGAATATTCTTAAAAATGCTTTTGGCTTCTGGGAAAAATTTGAAAATGTCTACACATACTACAAGTTTTTAAGATATTAAATAATATAAAGAAGAATTTTTCCACAATGACTTTCTAAGAATCAATTGTTAGCTGTGCGCAATTTCTACATAACTATGTATAGGATTGGATGACTTTGTGGTTCACGTTTTTCTTATTAGTTATATATATCTACGGGTTCACAATTAATTTCATGCTCAGTCATCCACAGCTTTTAAGGTGTCGTCATTTATTTCCATTCTCCTTGTTCCTTGCACTTTACATTTCGAAATATTCAATAATGCACAGTGATATTTTTATCGCAATGTTAGGTGTCAATTTTATTGATTAACATTGATATATGTAGAGTTGACATAATAAGAGAATAATGATAGTTTTTATATTGTATATTTATTAAATCCCATAGATAATAAAGGTGGGTGAGAAAACTTCCAACAATAATCTACTGAATTCTAGTTTTGCAATGTTTTGATAGGCAAGATAATGACACATATTTTTTATAATAAATGAACATTATATTTGTAGGATAAGTAGAACACTGCGCGACCCAAATATCAGTTGCGATTCAGGCTATCAGATGCAAATTATAAAATGTGTAAGGTACAATGCAAAGAATAGACATAATATTTTGAGAATGACTGGAGTTTCTAGATATTAAGTAAAAGATATTCAAGTAATTTTAATGTACTGATTTCAAATTTAGCAATGTCTATGAGTTAAGATGATGGCATCCGTAATTAGCAATCAATCGTCACTATATTCGTTTTTGACAAATTTTAGGGCTTCATTTTAAATTTCACAATATTTTTGAGATTCAAGCCATTTTGAATCTCAATAACATAGTGAAATTCAAATTCAGAATCCTCAACTTAATTGCAAACGGATATAGTTGCGATTCATTGCTAATGACAAAGCCCACCACCTAAAATCCCAAAGATTGTGAAATTCGAATTTAGAACACTAAAATTAGTCAAAAACTCATCATCTTGAATCTTAAAAACATTATAAAATTCGAATCCAGCATCCCTAATTTTGTCAAAATTGCATATAATGATGATTAATTAAGATGAAGATAGATGCCGCCATCTTGGTTCCCAAAAACATTTTAAAATTTGAATTCCGTACCCTACATTTAGTCGAAATTTAATGTAGTGACGATTTCTTTAGAGAAAAATGCCACCATTTTGGATCTCGTAAGCATTATGAAATTTTAATTCGTTTTCGATCAAACTCAGGTGTTTGATCGAAATTGAATATAGCGACATTTAACTTTATTGGCATAAAGACAGATGAAATTCGAAATTCCAATTTAGTAACCTAAATTACGTTTAAGTCGAATGTAGTGATGATCTTTTTTCAGATAGATCTCTAAAATATTGTGAGATTCCTAAAATCGAATATAGTGACGATTTATTGTGATAAAGACAGATACCACCATCTTAGTTTCCAAAACTTGTGAAATATTGATTCAGCAACTATAATTTAATCTAAATCTAATATGGTGGTAATTTTTTTCGGGGCAGACATCGCCATTTCGCCACATCGCCAAAATCGAATATAGAGACGATTTGTTGTGATAAAGGCAGATGTTGCTATCTTAGTTCCCAAAAACGTGAAATTCAAATTACTAAATTATACAAATACACTACTGTTAGTACAATACGAATATAAGGACAATTTATTGCCAGAGATACAGATGCCGCCATTTTGGATCTCAATATATGTTGAGTTGAAAATGGATACAGTAATGATTTATTTTGAGAGATGCAGATGCCGCCATCTTGGTTTTCAAAAAACACGTACAAGTCCTAAGTCAACATGTTAAAGTTTAGTTGAAATCAAATATAGTGACTGTTAATTTCAAAAGCAACAAATGCCATTTTCTTTCCCAAAAACATTGGTAAATTCCAATTAAGGTTAAACCTTAAGGTTATTCAAAATTGAGTATAGTGATAATTTATTATAAAAAAGATGCCGCCATCTTGGTTCTCAAAAACATTATGATATTCAAATTTAACACTCCAAAGTTGTCAAAATCCAATGTAGTGACAATTTATTTCAAGAGAGACAGATGCGACAGACAGAGCAAAATTAGACGCAAAAATATAATTTGGATAAAATTTTTAATATTTCTTTTAATAAGATGTGTCATATCATAATTTACTATAAATATAATTAATAATAATGAAATGAGGCTTTTTATTGCAACATTTGTACATTTTTATAGGGATTTTATTTTTATCTTAGTCTATGCTTGCCATACTAATTTACCAACATACAATATACATAAATTATATAAAATATGTATGTTATTTTTATTTTGCAATTTTCCAAAGTTAGTTACATTATGCCTTTTTACCAAAAACAATGTAATCTTCATGACCATATTAGAAGAATTCAAGTTAAAGTTCAAAAGATGTATAAAGAAATTGTAACAGAAAATTCAATTTTAGATTCACTATAAGAAACATAATTAAAAAAGTGTTTCAAACGATGTCACTGTGAAGAGCATGTATCTACATGTACCAATAAGAGTATAACAATAAGAATCACACAGCACTCCGTGGCTGGGCAGGCGTGCATGTATTTTGTGAGGAATAAAATATTTCACCGCATACATCCCGCACTAGATAAACTCTAAGTACTCTTAAAACTTAAATATTTTGAATATATTAATTTAATTTCTCAAAGTGAAGGAGTCCCGAACCCCCCATAAAAATGTATTAGTTTATTAATATATGCACTTGTGGTTTTGTGGCCACATGTACATATGTTGATGAAATGTTACATTTTCATAGATGGTTCTTAAAGTATCAACAAAATTTGAAATTAAAATAAATAATATGTTGGCAGAATGTATATGTGTGTATATGTATATATATATATATATATATATATATATATATATATATATATATATATATATGTATATATATATATATATATACATATATATACATATGTGTATATATATATATATATATATATATATATATATGTATGTATATATGTGTTACTCTTATATTTTTCTGTAAGACTGCAGTGTGAGGCAATAAGTCAGTGTGTTTAATTTGGGCGTAGACGTTTTACAAAGGCTTTTAACTATATAGTAGAAGAGGATTGATCTATGCACTATCTTTTGGGGTACATTAATTATATCGAACATGTCCTATGATGCACTGCGGTAGTAATTGTAGTCCAACTGCATGTAGACTCACAATTCCATTGGAATATATTATATAACAATATTTTGAATATGATCAAATGATTTAACAATATTTGTTTCATACCTGTTGTGCCTGAAGTAAAGTGTATAATGTACCCATCATCTGGATTAATTTTGTCTTGAAGATTAAAAATATTGTTTTTTGAATTGACTTGTGACAACAAAGAATCATAAGAAAGTGTACCGCTGAAATATAAGAAATATTTACATTACTTATTTAAAACATATTGATGGTTTTTATTCCTAGCATATATTTGATGGTTTTTATTCCTAGCAAGTATTTAATTTGTGGTGTTATAAGTAGAATTGTGGTTATGATTTAATATTGTAATAGTTCAGATTTGCTTAGAAATAATACGACATAGTAGAAAAATAATTTTATCTGGCTTCAATTTGATATTAATTTAATCAGTTTGTGCTATGATTTAAAATTAATTGGTTTATTCATATTACCAAGACTTTATTGGGATTAATAACTATGGAAATATAACCAACATTCTATGGCACATTTTATAATGTTAAAATAATCTATCACTGTTAAAAGATAATGATAATTACCGATAGGAAAAATTTAAGTGTGGAAAAATTATATTGTGTTGGTTTTCTTAGTATTTATTATTATAATATTGTTATTTGAATTGTTGATATATTTTACCAGATAAGGATGGACTATCTAACCAACAGGAAGACATGTTTATACCTATAATATCATGCAGGTAAGGCAATAACCATAAAGTGAAATAAGTGTTTTTGAACGTAGATTATTTGTATAATTATTATAAAATTTCCTTTACTATATGTAATTTAAAATATTTTAAAAAGTTCAAAAAGATGTACTTACGGCAAATTATCATTGTCCAACATTATAACTGTCCTAAGATTGGGGAACATATTACTTTTTAAATTATGTCCTTTACAGTCATCTAGTTCCGGTATTAAATCTTTCAACATGTTATAGAAGAAATGTGTTTTCATTTTTTCTTGACAGATAATAGCTTTCATGCCAACTTTGCTAATGCAATAAGCTATTTCGGGCTTCACATAGGCTGGATTGATAGCCACCTGTAGTGTATAGACTTACTGATAGAAGATAACATTTTGAATGCAAATAGTAACCAAAATTTATAACAAAATTACTATTTATTATTTTTATAATTTACAATAAAAAAATTATTGTAAATTCCTTGAAAATTTAATGTGGGCAAAATTGATAACCTTTAATTTATTAAAGTGATAAGCTAAAATCAATAAATTTTTTTAGTCAGTTTAAAAAAGTATGTATATTCATTTTAAAACTCAATATTAAGTTTCCAAAATAGGCAATATATAGTGTTTCAAAGTGAAATTAATGGTGGGCGTACTGAATGGAGAGATAGGAATATTGGCTCAGTTTTGTTATATATTCAGCAATTATACCTGATTTAGCCTAATAATTCAATTAATTTATTTGTTCAAATGGTGCTAAATAAAATTTATTTATTTCTTTAATATACGAGAATGAGTTGTATTATGGGTTTATAGAAACCAAGTGGTGTAACTAGAACTTGTAATGTGATAAATTAATTCCTATTGAAAATTTAGAAAGCATGTATTCATATTTGGTCTATATCTTAAATGTATATTATTAATTACATTGTTACAATAATCGAAATAATATTAAAAAATTTATTTGGGGGTATAGAAACTTTTATATACTTATATAAGGAATAATGCTCTCATTTCTGTCTACTTTCTGTTACTCAGTGGAGTTGTAGATTTATATATTTAACTGAAGAATGTGAAATTTATGCTAGTAGACGAAACCAAAATCAGAGACTTACTATTGTGTTCTATGTTCGGGAATTTGGTGATTTATTTCAGAGCCTGTCATAAAATCCAGCTACAATATTAAGATAGTGGATAATCACTCAATGTTTGCATTATCACATACACCAGACCATAAAGTTTGTTATATTTTGTATGTATTGTAGTATTTTCATATTGGTTAATTTTGTTAAAAAATATATAACATTGAAAATATGTTATAACTTAATTAAAGCGCCCTGAGTGCTGGTGCAATCTAAAAATACCATTTTAGTCTTTGTACAAAGGTGGTCTTTATCAATCAAAAATTCTTTTCTTCTATTGAAGTTATTCATTTTTAATTTTAAGTTTAAAAAATATTTATAGAGGCTGTTTTATTTTGAAATATTTTTACCATTTTATGACTTTGATAATTTTATTCCATATGTATATCTGTATAAAGTACATAATATGATATAAAGATTTATGCTGCTAATTAACTTAAATAACTTGTCATTACCGGAATGAATCCTCCACGAGCAGCAGCCATTAAAACTGTAACCCATTCGTACCTATTAGGTAACCAAATGCCAACCCTGTCTCCATTTTTGACACCGATGTTGTCCAATGTCATTGCCATTCTATCAGCCTAAAACATAGGATTACAAGTGATATCATCGTAAAGAGATGGCTTTTAAATTTTCATGTTCTTAAATTACCATAGACTATAGAAACTACAGATTCCTTCCGAAATGTTTCTAAATAATGGAATTCATACATATTAACCATAAGATACTAATAACAGTATTGATTTGTAAGAATTTGAAAAATTATATTTTAATACAATTATGGAAAAAATTTAAAGTTATCTGATTCATTACTTGAGTTTGTATGATAAATCTAATTACTAATTAAAATTAACTTTTAAATCTATGTACTTATTTTGTTCAATTATTATTATAGTCTCATTCCATATTATTTTTATTTATAATCATTCTCTGTCACATCCTCTTAATGCAGTTTTACAATAAAATTTAAGAAAAATAATTTTTTAGAGAACCATTAAATGAGAAAGAAGAACATTTTCTTATCCAATGCTCTGCAGATGGTGTACCATTGTAGTTTTTTAAAGTAAGTAATTAATGCATATTCTATTAATTTTGCTCTGTATGTATCAATTAGATACATTAAAGTACAAATAAAAAATCTATTTTATTAAATGAGATTTTATGAGGCACAATGATGTACCTAAAACAATGTCAGTGCAATTAAATAGAGATAAATAGACTAAAAATCACTTTCTCAAAACATCTCACCACTCACCCAAACTATTATTATTAATAATCATCATTTGTTCCCATTGACTATTAAAGTATTGATGACATCGAATGAATGATGAATGGATATCATTGTGGATAATGTGGTTACTATAAGATCAAGTTTGTTCATTTTGTTTATAGTAATGGCAAGACATGTGTTGTTGTTTATACTTAAAACAAAAATTTGTAATTAATAATTTTATCCATGTTATTTATGTATATGGTAATATTAAATATTAATAGAACCATATTTCAGTTTTCCCAAACTATTAATGGTGAAATGATCAGACATTTCACTGCACTTCCTGCTTAATATTTGTATTAAATCTCAATTTAAATCATATACCTAATTAAATAATAATCAAACAATTAGGTGCTGCAATAACGTATTAAAAATTAAGAGAAAAAATGTTCCTTCTTATTGCACAAAACGCCAAACAAAACAATTAACATAACCCAGTTAGTAGAGCTCCACACCCATAAAACACCACCAAAAAGATAGAAATAGTTCCATAACAGTCCAGTAAAAAGAATTTAGAAATTTCCTTGAAAAGCCTTTATTTACAGGAAATTTAAACAGCATAGATTTTTGTTCTAAACTTTTTAAGGTACCTATTGTACCTTAAAAATTAAGTAAACTACATTAAAATTTATATTCAATACCAATACTCAAAATCATCAAGATATCAAAAAACGATCATCATAATTATATTATAGGTACGTAAAGATATTTCTCCATTCGTATGCTATCTATGAAATTTAAATAAATGTCTCCGCTGGGATCATCTAAATGATAAAGCTAGATGTAAGCATGTAATACAATAAAAAAATTCAATTAAATGCTGATCGATGGAACGAACGCATTGATACCATCCTTGTGTAGATCAAATATCGTATTAGTAAATGAATGAATGGAATAACCGCGTTCAGTTCGAACATCGTCATAAACTAATAGATGATAGATCAAAAGATTTAATCTTTTTTTCAAAGGATCGAAGACCGAATTGAACAATAAAAATGAATGAATGACGATGTCTAAATCGAAGTGTCATAAAAATGTCGAACTTTAAATCGCACATAGTTTGACAGAAGAATTACCGTTCGGCAATGCTCGTTGTATTCAGAATGTGTTTAAGAATGTAATTAAGGAAGTCAGTTTCCGTGTTTAGTACATGATCTCGGTTCCGAGTACCCGCTAGGCAAATCTCTTCGCCAATATTTTTGTCTACTTTAAAGAAAATAAAATAATCCTTTTAAAAAGAATTAGAAGACTTTTTAAGCTGTTTAATTTCATTGATAATAATTATATCGCAATACCATTACATTTAGATAGCCAAGCCATTTTAGAATTCCGTAGAATTTATAAAAATAATATAGATAAACCCTTAGAATAAAGAGTAAAAGTGAGCAAGTGTGTCCAAATAACTACGCATAAAATGCGTAGTTTTAAAACACGGCTGTCAGTGCAATTTAAGACAGCTTTGAAAGGTTATGTGCTTTCTACGTTACAATATAGCTTAAAATGCCGGCTTGTGCTATTCCCATCTGCAAAAATATCACTGGACTGCAAAAGAAACAAATTGGGATTACTTTTCATACGTAAAAACTATTACTTAATTTCATTTTCAATTAACTATGCAATTTTAAAATATCGAAGTAGATTATTATTAACGAAGTAGATTAAATAAAATATCGAAGTAGATTATTATTGCGCGCCATTTTTATTGGTGTTGTCACCTCTTAAAAAATTGTTTACCCAAATTAAAACATCTTAATTGCTCGATACTGAAAAATGTAAAATTTTATTTGTAAAAAAATCGGGATTTGGAAATTGTCGTTGGAGAATTTGGCGTAACCTTTGAATTGCCGTTATCATATTCAATTTTAGAATATTTTACCTATTGCGTATATAATCACTATATGTAGGATTACGGCAAGAAACACATGTTACATTCATTCATTTCCGCCATCTTCTTTAATTTCTTGAAAAATGCGAACCGATATTGTTTAAAATATGAAGAAATTGTATCACGACATTGAATGCTAATTAATATAAATAATTGTTTCTAACCAATTTTTAATTTCTTTAGTCTGAGATCGAATATTTTCAAACTTTTATTAATGGGCTTTTTCACATCTCTTTTTACTTTAAGACACTAAGCTAATTGTTTTCTTTTTGCATTAAAAGTGTTAAGTGATGAATAAAATGGTAAAATGTAACAAAGTTTTAAAATAATTTTAATCTAAATACTTTGGCCATTGGTTGTGGTCAGAGTAAACATTTTAGAAATTTAACATGGTGGTCTTAATAATACTTTATGTAAGCCAAGCCATGACCATATAAATTGATGCAAATGTGAATCCTACTGCTGCAAGGAAATATGCGTCGATTTCCTGAAGTTCGTGGGTAAATTTATTCTGCTAGTAACACCGTGCGCGTTGGGGGAGGGCGCTAGTAGGCGGAGCGCGGTGCCCCCTCCACCGATTTTTGGCTTCACCGCGACCGCGAAGTGATTCGTGCGTATGCGCCTTCTGGATTACTCTATATTCTAAGGATAAACCAAAAAAAAATTAATGGACTGTGTGGGGAAGCAAAAGGTTTAACGAAATATTTTTCTTCATACTTGGTGTGTGGGTTATTGGTGAGTGGAATAAAATATTTTATATGTGTTCTCATTCGATAATTTTTTTTTGTTGTTTTACATCTCAATTCACTACGTGAAAATGTTATTACTTTGTAATCTTTTATTTTGATTCCGGTTGTCAAACGTTTAGTACCAAGAATTTTAATATGCAGGGGACAAAATTCGGTACTGAGTGTATTTCTATATATAAATATCTTTATAATCCTTCTCTATACATAAATATAGATTTCCAGAGGGAAAGTATTTCGAGATGGCTAAATGACTTTCGAGATGGCTCAATTACTTTGATTAATAAATAGTGCAAAGCATTGTGCGTGTCAGGTGCGACGCGCGAAAATAAGTAACAATGTATATAAACATCAATATCGTCTAGCAACATATCTCTTACCGTTAAGGCAGCGTTCACAAGAAATGGATTCGCTCGGCTGTACCGGGATAATTTAACGGAATAATTTACCTATGTCCACCCTGAAGGTCCTTTCTAAATATTGGTGAAACAAAATTTGTAACCGCGTAGTTTTGGAGATTACCTCTTACATCCAAACTTACAAAATTTAACTTTTTTGTAATATATGAATTTTTAACGGGATAATATACAGCCTATGTCCATGCTGAAGGGCCTTTCTAAATATTGGCGAAAGAATTTTTGAAATTGGATGAGTAGTTTCGGAAATTATCTCCTGCATCCAAACTTACAAAATTTAACTTTTTTATAATGTATGAAAAATGTTTTTAACGGGATAATATACAACCTACGTTCATCCTGAAGGTCCTTTCTAAATATTTGTGAAAGAATTTTTGAAATCCAATGAGTAGTTTCGGAGATTACCTCCTACGTCCAAACTTATAAATTGTTACCTTTTTAACGCTCTGAACTTCTGATTTTACTCCTCATAAAACTTCATTCCGAGCGCTATATAGAAAATCGATTCTTAAGGAGTAAACTTCAATAAGCAATTATTTGCTCAGATACAAACGTACCTGTTCCAGTAATTGACTGAATGTCAATGACTGATTCTGGTGCATGGAGACGATTGCCGGTCGGTCCGGCCATTTGTTAGTCGTCTCTTCCAAGACCTTGCCGACGGTAGTAAAACGCAGCGGTGTCTCTCCCACCTGATGCAAATAACTTGATTTCCATCTTTGCTCTTGTTTCAGGCCATTCGTTCTGTTACAGATTAATGAAAATATTCTTCATGAAATTAGTGGAATAACTTCGTAATCTCATTAAAGACGTGCTGTCTCAAAGTGTTTGTTTGGCCTATGTGGATTGTTTATTCGTAAGAACCATAATTGTCAGGTTATGAACCCAATTGTCAGGTTATGAACCCGATAAAATAATATCTGCTAATATGTGAATTTAATCCGTGAATTGTTAGTAACGTGTACTTGGTTACATTTTGATAAGTGACCAATTTTCAAAGAGCGATTAACAAACAATCACTAAATCGTATAATGAGAAAAAAAATTAACAAAAATCTGTTCTTACTGTTCCTCTAACTGTAACTCCTTGAAATTTGGCCACACATGAAAATGTAACCCGGTATAGTTTTTAATTAAATGCTTCTTTACGTTTGAATGTAGTTTTATAGCATACCGTCATTTTCGAAAATACATCTAAAATGTAAGTTCTTTATTACACGTGCGAACACTAATATAACTTAATTACATTTATCTCTTTATTTTTACGTCTTTATTTTTTACGAAAGAAATAAGGCTCTCGTACAAATTACGAACTTACCGATTAAGACGAGTAAAGACACTAACGGCCACATTATTTCGTCGGATCTGAACAAGACACCGGTACATTGTAATAAAACTGCTGTTGTGTATTGACCAGCCACACTTGACACAAATAATCAAGGCAATACTATTTAATACCCTCTTTTAGTAGCAAATATCTTATCATGAGAACAACATAATTGCTCCGATAAGCGGCAGTGACTAAAGTAGACAGTTGGTTGGCGTCATTACAACATCATGAATATTGTAATGATTTAATACATTATTCTATTACGATACATGCTGTTGATAATTAGGTTTATATGTATGTGCACTGTTTTCAGCGAATAATATACGTGTATATGTAGGTATGTATGTATATATATTATATGTTACATATATATATATATATATATATATATATATATATATTTAATGTGTAGGTATACATAACACGTGTAATAAAAATGCGGTGATTGAGTATAAAATAAATGTTTAGTCTAGCTTGGACTTAAATTTTTATTTAAGTTAAAGTATTAAACTACAATAAAAACATTTTATTTTAACTTCACAAACTAGCAGGCGCTCCTCATGGAATTTTGCAAACGGATGTTTTGTGCAATTATGCAATTACGTTATTTTAGCACTTCTAGTTGAGTTAAGGATTTAATACTTGGCATTTGTAAAGTTGAGTTTTAGAATCTGACAGCTCTTTATTTAATTACCACTATTATCTAAAATTAGAATAATTGAAAAAGTACGTGGTACGTCTAGCGGTAAAGTTCTGAAGTCTGAACTTGGAAATACTGGGTCCCAATATCGAAATTAATATGTTTTCTTTTCTTATATTAAAATAAAACAAAAAATCGATTAACCTGAGTTGTGATGTTAAACGTAACAAGAAAACAAATATTTTTTTCTTATTTACGTATATTTATGTACATATTAAATCTAGAATCATATTTTCAAGTTTGACTATCAAGTCTAAGGGACCGCATAAGTACTTACATAATTTATATAACTATTTTATTAACAAAATTGTATAATCGAATTGATCTAATTATTAGCAACCCTTTTTAATAAGAATTTTGTGCAATAACATCATAATGTTTCAGTGAGACGAGATTTAAACAATCAGGCTGTTTCACTCAGTTTTTCTTTTAAATAAAACAATTTCAAAATCGTTTTGTGAATGTTGCACCTGATTTATTTTTTAGATAGCTTAAAATATAATTAAATATACCAAATGGGAAATAGTTAATTGTGGTAAAATTATGTTTAAAAATATCGAACATTGTTTAGTTGTTTTCTATAAACAGATTTCACACGTAGAAGAATGAACTTGGTTGCATTTTGTACAAAGAAGTTGAAGATTTCACCTCGAAATTTCTACACACAACGATAGTTATTTTAGAATTATACATATATAATACTTGTTTTCGTTTACTACATTTTACACCTGTAATAAGAAATGTTCATTTTGAATCTTTATTTATACGAACATTACTTCGGTACTATTTACAGTTACAGACTAGAAAGATGTAGTGTACCTATTTCCGCGTGAAATAATTCAATAAATATTATAATTCAATAAATATAATAATTAAATAACTAAACCTTGCGAATATTTTTTTGAGGACGGAGATAGAGTAAGTAAAGATTTTTTTAAATTTTCTTGAAAATTAAATTTCCCGAGGAAGATGCAAAAACTAAAAATTATGGGCCTTAAACTTTCATTAAAAGGTTTTCATAATGCGCCTATTTTGCGTAAGATTAACCGTTTAAGAGTTATAGGCCTAACAAGTGTTTCAACTTAAGAACAGATCTTTAATGTCACCTTTTATAATTAAATATTTATATAAACATAAAGAAAAATAACAAAATGATAGCTCTTGAAACTTATTATGAAAGATCTGTAGCTTCTGTAGGTCTATTTTTCATATATCTCGTTGTATTTGTAATATTTACGTTTGAAGAATTGGAATTTGACTCAAAATAATCGTAAGGGTTTTCGCGATTATCTTACAAACTATGATTCCTATGAAATATATGTCTAACCAAAATTGTATCTCTCGACGCTTTTAAAAAAAATATTTCTTTAAAAAAGATATATCTAAAATACCAACCCTTTTCGTATAATTGAATGCTTTCGCATAAAATGGCTGTCAAAGTCAGAAGTTTAGCAGTTATTAAATTACGCACCCATCTTGTATGGGTAATTTTTTGTAATGTGGTTGTAGACCTATTCCAATTTTTTATATTTCTGAATTGATGTTGTTTATTATTATTTTTTGTTTTCCATTACTACATGCTTATTCAGCGTATTGTTGGTTGTCTGAGATATTACTTACTTTTATATCTTCTTTATATTCAACATCTTGTTGCAAAAAACCAACAAAATTAACATCTTCTTAAGAATCAATATTATGCATCCAATATTTTCCTTTTTTTAAAGATAATTTTAAGAGCTATACGATCACTTGCCTTTTCTTCGAATAATTGGTAGTTTTCTAGATAATCGCAAAAAAATGATTTTTATCCCTAAAAAAACAAATATTCATGAAGGTAAATTCACCGGTAAATTCACGTGTTAAGTAAAACACTTTAAAAAAGGAAAAAGAAAGATAATACTAATTGCGGGAATTTACTAATTATTTTGACAAATTTTTGTCTAGGTTGGCCTAAATTTACAAATCCATAAAAAATCCATTACGCGTAACAAAGAAGACGTACGTCACGACGTGCGCGCGTTTTTAATTATCTAGTGGTTTCATTAAATTGATATAAGCAATCGCTCTGTTTCGCTCAGTTTTTTTCTCTCTTTTTCTCTTCGTTTTCTTTGTATTTATTTCTGTTCTTTTAGGCTACCATTTTATTTTCTATTCGATTTAATTTCTAAACTATAAAAGTAAGAAGAAGCAAGCGATAAATTTGATCAGCATAAAAAATATATTTTTCTATTTAGAAAATTCGAAATTTTGTAATTGCAACATTTTTTTTCAAATATTGTAATTTCAAAATATGTAAATTGATTGTCTTTTTTTAAAAAGGCTATGTGTACAATCTTAAAACAATTAAAATCGTTTTAAGGATGACGAATGGGATTTTCGAAAAGGTTTTGTATATTACAAAACCTTTTCAATGTATATCATTTAAATAAATGACATACATTTACTTTACGAAATAATAATATTTGAAAGAAGTCATGCATCACAGCCAATTTAAAGATACCTATAGAGATTTTGACAACCCGCGTAGTCACTTCCACTTGGTCACTTCTCGCTATCTACTGAAAAAAAAGGAGTAGCAAAAAATTACATTTTTATCTGTGTGGACCCACATAAATAGTTTTTAATTGGCTTAATTATTAGATTGATTGGGAAGGACAAGAGATCGGCATTTGTTCAGTTATAATTAATTATGCGCACAAATTTTTTTTAACAATGTTATATCTCAATTTAAATTTATTAAACCAATCATTGCTTGGTCTAAAAGCTTTGTAAACTAGTAACTCAGAGAGATTGTTAGCCTCCTATTTTAGTTTCGGTCTTCTTTCGCTATTACTATTATGTCTAAGCTACTTAAATTAGTTTAACAGACACTTTACAAGATTGTAAAATTCAGCATAATGTGTTCTTTTTCTTTTTAAATTACATCCAAATGACCTTTTTCTTAAAACGTTTTTTGATTGTAACTAAATAGTTGATAGTCGATTGCACAGAATTAAAAAAAGTTAGCCTAAAATTTTTCAATCGATGGCATTTAGCAGAATCAAAAATGCTGCAAAAACAGCACGAAAAAACTGAGCCAAGTAAGTTGACCCCAATAATTAACTGAGCTTGATTAGTAGAAAAACAAGGAGCGCTGGGAAAGACAAATTTAAATAAAACTATTTGAATAATATAGACTGTGTTCATCATAAATTCGAATTAAAGAAGCTAATCAAAATTTAAGATGTCAATTGTTGTGCAAGTTACATAAATGTTGATTGCAAGGTTTAACTAACAAGACTGTGACTTGTAAATAAAATCGAGTTTGTTAGAAACATGTTTTCATTTATTTATTTTATAGGATACTATTACGAAATTTTGATTTAATAGCGCTATCTCAAATGTTTCCTTGATCCAAATTTGGGCCAACTCATTTCAACATTTTAGTATAGATTAATCACTTCTTAGTTTAGTTATAGAATCGTTTAACAATATAAGTCTATCCTAAACTTTGGAACACCAGTTTATCCCTTTGGAGGTTGATTTTTTAAAAATTTTAAAACGTGTCCAAATATTCATTTTTAGAGTGTTTTTATAAAGTTTCTAGTTAATCAGACCAGCTAACATTTTTTCTCCATTTATATTTTGAACCTTTATTTCACTTCTTTAGGATTTGAACTTTGAAAAATTCTCCTCAGCATGTGCTTACATCATTCAAAGAAATTTCATGCAACATTTCAAGATTCTAAATTAAGCAATTTGGGTGGCATGTTGATAGATTCAGCAGTCAGTCAGAGTAGTTTTTATAACACAAATTTTATTTCAAATTATCCAAGCATAATCATTTTTAATCTTATTCGTTATGTCGTTCTTGACTTTCGAGTGACAGGTTTTACGTTTTATCACAACTGCTTTCTTAGTTCGAATTTCGACTTTATTATTTTCATCAATGTTAGCTATGTATCTTATTTTATTTTGTAACTCATAGAGTCTTCTTCTAGCAGACAGCTAATTCTTTTTTAATTTAGTTGATTTATTAAATAAAATTTTGAATCAAACAATATCAAATAGCATTATCCACATATAATTACATTCATTCACATATAATTACATAGATAATAAAACAACATTTCATATATTTTGAATAAACCTGAAATGTAATACTTATTTAATTTTTATTACAAGTGTAATACTTATCTAATTTTTATCACATCGGCCTCTTCAAACGAAAGCTTCTGAACTGCAACAGCACATTGTGCTAGAATAATGCAGATAGGAATGAGGTAAGATAAATTTGTAAAGGGTATAGGGAACAGACAGGGTAATAAAAATTGGTTTCCGAAAGTTTACTGAAATTCAAAATTGTCAGTGTGTAAGACTAACAAGTGAGTTTAGGCTAATGTACTTTTTGTTTGATATCTTAAATGACTCAAAAATAAAACATAATTTAATCCAAAGCACGGTACTTTTGACAGAAGTTTATTTCATTTTACAGCATATATTTTTTAGTTGACATGCGTTACTATAAAAAAATATCAAATCAAATCTTCGTGAGTTCTCAGTACAAAATATAAAATATTTTACGCCTTCATTTTACAATTGTTATCTTTGTTTTGTAATTGTCTATTTTATGACGTATTGATTCTATTAGCAAATTTAAAATTATTAAAACATCTATGTTTGACACTGTAGGTCAATAAGAGATATGAAAATAAAATATTAAACATAATAGATAACTTAGTCTTACATTATTCTTTATTATGTAATCTTATCTCTTGTGACCTTCATTTTCAATTAGGGGGTAGATACTCAGACCGTTATCTTAAAATGTGCCCGTTTTATTTGTAACACTGAACTTGATAACTCTTGTCAATGATATTTGTTATCACTGGGTGTTATAGTATCTATTATTCCCTGCCTATTAAATTAGAAAATTTTGGCTAGTTTGAAATAAAATACTAGATTGTCGGTTTATGAAAAACTGCCATTTTGAAAAAAGCTATACATAATTTCAAAATTAGCAAAATCTTTCCACTTACTGAAAACATGGAATTAAATGCTGTATATTTAAATGACAACGATGTCAACAGTAGGTATGTATATATACGATACGTCTAAGGCTGAATTTCAAGGTTGAGCTGCAGAGAGATAATCTAATAAAGCTCCAGTATAAAATGATTTTTAAAGTGTACACACAGATACAATAAAAAAATAGGGTTATGAATTTCACAGGCTATGTATGTATGTTAGTTTATTCCCTCGTACAAACTAAACTACTAAAGTGTGATGTTCTTAGTTTCATTATGATCCATAGAGATTCCTAGGGTATATTCATTCCTAGGGTATAGTTATGAATTTCACAGGCTATGTATCTAACCTTCGGAAATAACTGGTGCAATACTTTTTATTTTATGAAAAAAACAATATTGAGTTCTCATTGGTATACATATTCCAGTAAATACTTTTTGGAAATTACCGTTATTAGTCTATTGATGAATAATGAATATCCTTGAATTGTATTGTTGGCTGTTACTGAAGAGAGAAAAAATATTAGAAAAAGATGAAGAGAGAGGTACTGGCTAATGGTACTCTCCACAATTTGCAATCTTTTTGAACAGGTGCCATCTTCTTTAGTTGTCCTTTTTTATGGAAATTAACTGCATTATAAAGTATGTTACTCTTATTTAAATATTTGTTTTTATCTTTAAAGATGGGAATAATTAAAATAACATGTAAGATAATCGTTTTATTGTATGCTTAAATTTTGTTTAATGACAAATGTTTTTTTATATTTTGCAAAATATTTGAATAAATCTTTATCATTTTTTACAAATAATGATGTTTATTTATTAAACCTTCATCACCCATTTTATTTCTGAATATTTATATAATTTATATTTATTATACAAAGAATTCCACATAGTGACAGGATTTAATGAGACACAAAATACATTTTGAAATAGCTTTTTAAAAATTGATATTTGGTAGTAATTTTATTGGTGTAATTGTCATAAAAAAATTGTACATAAGTGGGGATAGGAAAAGTTACCCATCTGCTTCAGCCCAAACATCAAATTATTTTTTTTTTATACTATGTGTATTAACACCATAAAATATTTTAACTTGTGGCTTTATCGACTCAATTTTTTATGGTCGACTACAAGTGAAGAATCACTTGTACGTGAAGTCGAAGAAGGTTGGGATTGTGTATTTTGTAGTGGTGTTGTAAGTCAAACTTTACGTGTTGATATTATTCTGCTATTACAAAAAAGAGTGAACATAAAATGATTTTAGAGAGGAGTGCAATCAACTCTTCTTCCTCAATTCCAAATAAACCGAAACTGGAAGGGTTAAAATAGGAAAAGAAAAAGTATAAAAAAGATAAAAGAAAGAAAAAGGTTGTTTATAAACAAGAAAAACTAACGGCAGAAAATGATTTGGTGTATGAGTGTAGTGGGGGTTCACTCTTAAAAAGAGAATCTGATTCACCTGATTGAGACTTGCATGTGGGTAATTTTAAAATCATCAAAGCTTTTTAAAAACTATGGTTCGATATAAGTGGCCCAAACTGATTCACACTACCCTTAATGTGCTCTTTGCGAGAGGGTGCCTTGAACACTCAAGAATCTTCAATGCAACAGAATGATATTCCGTATTCGGGTTTTAGTTACAGTTTCAAATTAAATCAAATAAAGGTTATATTCACCTTTATGATATCAAATAAAGGTTATATTCACCTCCATACTTTCGGAAATAACCGGTACAATACTTTTTATTTTACAATGTGGAGTTCTCATTGGTAATTACTGAATCGGCCTAACTATAAGACCACTCTATGATCAGGAATTTTTAGTTTCTGAATGACTTGTAAGATTTTAATATAATATACTAAGTTGTAATTAATTTTTTCATTTTTTATAAATTTTGTTTTACAATTTTTTAACTCCTCAATATTGAGACAAATGTAAAAAAATCATTTTACATGCAGATTTTTACCTCATACCATGGGCAGAATTCTTTCTATTTCAAGGTCCAGTGATGTAGATACTGTGAGGTTAATCTTAGTGCCGTACTTAGTAAAAATATCACAGGCAAAAAATTAAACACTAGGGAGAAATACTCAAATCTGAATTGCTGCTAATTTGTCCCTGCTTAGTCTACAGACCTTATAGAAAGTAATTTATTTAAACTGATCTCTAAAGTTATAGTGGACAACGGTTTATCCATAAATTTCTATGAAATTAGCAATTTTTGTTTATTTCCACCTCTTTACTATTATATTTTTCTATTGCTGCCTCTAACTTTAATCTAAAACATTTTAGCATGTGTACCGTCGTTTCTGTTCATTAATAACTAAAATTTTTTTAAGTTTATAATAAGTGAAATAGCTGGTTATAGTGAAATAGCAATTACAAAAAGTAGAATTAAACTTTACACAGTATTCTCATATGATAACATAGTTGGTAATAATGGTTTAGTGACCATTATATAAATGATCAAAATGTGGCTTTAATAATTTTATTAAAGTATCTATTAACCTTTACAGTTATAACTTAATAAACTTTAATTATTAATATCCCATCTAATTGACATGGTCTTATTGATGGAAATGCACTATTAATTTCATTTTTTTGTCGAAAAAACACTTTGAGCATATATTGGCTGTTCTCGGTGATGCACATTGTGTAATGTTTCTCTTTAGGGTTCTATAACTAAATGGGAAAAATGGAAAACTTTTAATTTTGTTATGTCTCCTTGTTCGTCTGTTTACCACCGCATTATATCTCTAATGTTCTTCGTTCCCTAACTTTTTAATCACATATATGAAAAATCTGATATTTCGTGTATGCAAATTACACGTATATTTCGTATTTATTGTTTTTGTCTAAAAGCTAGAAAATAATTTTAATTCTAACTCCGCTAATAATATAATCTAATTCTGCTTCTAATTTTGCTCTCTGTAAAGTGAGGATATCACTCTCTGTAAGGTGAGGAAAACCTAATATAAAAGGGAGGCATATTTAATTAACTAAACAAAAAGAATAGATACCTATCAAGTTATGCACTTAATAGAACAACATGCATAACACTACGTGAACTTTTTTGAAACAAATATAAGAAGGAATATCATGCTTTATTCTTTATTACCTCTAATTATAGTGCGGTTTTATTACAAAACAGCGTTGTTCTTGCTAATATATCAGTAGCGATACCAAGTAAATGTTTATATTATGTAGACGATGGTATGAGTATATAGAAAATATTTAATGTGGAGTTTATAGAAAAATAATTGGCAATTTTATAGTTCAGTGTGATTGATGACCACATCACATAGTTTCATTTAGTTGAGAAAAATGTAATTATAACAAATTTTTACAAAATTAATGCCAAATATATTCAACACAGTAATGACTAATATTTTTCTATATTCCATGCCATCAGTCACAATCACGTCCATTAAATTGCCATTAATTAAATTGGCCTTAAAAGTCGATGCCTGCTAAATCCCAAATACCATACTACAGATACCATCTATGCAGAGCTACTTATTGTGCGTCGCCTAGTGAAACAACTGCTATAATATTGACATATTGCATCCATGCCTTCTCAATTTCGCTCTATTAAAATACAGCTGTAGTAAGTTCTTACTCTTATATATCTCGACTACGTATTTACTCCTAATAATCATACATTTTTCAACACACGTATTATAAAGACGTAAATCAGCTAGTGCATTATCTTAAAATATTTCGATCAAAGACAGCCTATCATTTATATGTTCGCCGCATTATAACTTTCCGTGTTTTAAATGATATGATACTAATGCAACCATTGTGATATTGTTCTATGTAAGGTGAGGAAATTTGTGTAATGGAGGATCATTTATCTTCTAATTTATTGAAAACCACCATTTAGATGCCTGTCATTCATGTAATCATACAGATGATTTCGTTTATAAAATTCGGTATTGTGACTGTATTTACGTTGTCTATAAAGGGGATATGGAAAGCGTTTATTAAAACATATGCTATTTTGAAATCTAGAAATAAGTTCCATAAAGTAATGTTAGAATAATTTTGATGTAATAATTTATAATGAGGCTTAACTAGCCCATTAACTATTTCCACCACCCATGTCATAAAATTATCAACCTGCACTTATTGGGTTGCTCAGTAGATAATTGTCTTTCATGCCTTAATTTTGTGGTTCTCAAATCCGTATGATTCAAAGTCTGGTGTGGGGTTACAGAAACCTTTAACAAGAATCACTACATTACTTCCTTCAAAAAACCAGTTAAAGATGTCGTCTTAGTTATTAACGGCACGTTACACAATAGTTGGGTCTGAAATGGTAGCCGGGAATGGCCCTAAAATGTCATTGACATATCACAATCCTAAAATATCAATGATATTGTTGACCTTGGCTAGCATAGGGCAGACAATTGTCCCCCCCACCAAAGCCTTGCTCCCTACTCCCCTACTCTACTCTCGAATATCCAATTACGGGAGGAATGCGGCACTTTAGAATTGCCATAACTTTTTTCTCAGAGCAATTTGAAATCAGCTGCCATAATAAATAATTGCAGCAAATTAAAATAGCTTTCTAATGAGATATGTAATTTTCTCATTGGTTACCAGACCAACTTCCAGACATTTTTGCCGATTCTCCTTTATTTTTTATTTGTATTTAATCCAATTATATTTAAAAAATCAGTAACGCAAGTAGAATTCTAACATTTGATATTTTCAATGTGATTGAAGAAACTCACGTGATCGAAGTAAGCAACGTATCATAAAATCAATGTTGACTGCTGTCGATCTTATAGATGTTCCTGCATTTTCATCTATGCCAAGATCTGCCATCTGGACATTAGAGGGAAAACCTCGCCATAAGTGACATGATTCTGGATTTTTTTCTTTTGCTTATTGTTATGGTAGACAAATAGCCTACAGCAACCGATGATAAATTGGAAGCTAACAAAGACAGCAACAAAATTCTCTAGCTCTACATAGATAAACCAGAAATGTGGATGAGGAGGAAGTGTAGTTCATTATTGACAGTGCAACAAGGTAAAAATTTTTAATTATGTTGTGGTTCAATTCATCAAGAGTATTATTTTTTTTTTAAATAACTGCGGTCAGTCCCTTTGGACTATTAATAACTCCCATACGTTTTTACACTTTTCACAGTTTTTATACATTAATTCAAATAACACCAACTAAGTACACAAACCAAACCAAAACAAAGATTTCAACAGTTAAGTGTAATGTGTAATGTATTTGCATTTTAAAATGCATCAACGTGTTTACACTCAGTGCATTTGCATTGTGTCCCATACATGTTTTACTCACTTTATTAGTTTAGATAGACATAAAAATTAAGTTTTGTATTACCTTCATGTTGGCATATAGCATGACAATATAGCTTGCAAAATATAGTATTTTGTGTGCTATATTTCATTCCGATAATATTTAGCACTACTGGTTAAAGTGTAATATAACACTATGTAATATAGTATGACAACAATTTGAAAATGGATCTTCAAAGCCTTGTGTATTATTATAAAAAATTTAAAGACAACTAGTGAGCTTACCTATGAATGAGAATTATTGGGAATCTATCTCTCTGCTAAACACTTTAAATATGTGTTAGTAGGTAGAGTATTTGTTATCCTTACATATCACATACCGTAGCATTTAAAGAAGAAAAATGAAAAAGCTTCCCCTGGGCCATCACATCAGCTCTAGTGTATCTCTCAGTTCACAACATACACCCATCACGTTGATTGAACAGATAAGGTCATTGCTGACACATTCAAATCATGGCACGACTTGAATCAGTTTCAAATAACGCAAGGGTAAAATACTGATAGAGATTTGAAACACTTATGATTAAGTAACACATTGGTAAAATTATGTCCTATCATCTGGAAAAAGTTTGATGTATCACGAAATAAGATTTACTGACATATTTCTCCCAATTTTCGAAGAAAACATTTTAATTACCTCAGTGTAAGATCTAATGCTAATCAGATCGCTGCCAGGTTCATTTAGCCAGTAGCCAGCTAGATACAGAACGGGCTGGAATGTGTATAAACTGTCAAAAAGTTAAGAGAACCAGATATTCAAAGTCTAAATGTTTGCAATATCAAGAACCAGATTTTGTTCATATCTCAATATGGTATATATTGACGTCATTGGCTCATTGCCACCATCAAAAGTTCAAGTATATTTTTTAACTTGCATTATTCGTTTTACCTACTTTATGGAAGATAACTGCTTTGCCATACAAAAATAGAGAGCAAAGATTTACTAGGTCTGTAGGTTTGGTGTAACAGGAAGCATCTTAACAGACCAAGGAAAACTATTTGAATTTAAATTATTCAGTGACCTATCTGCTGTATCTGGTGCTAAAGTTTTTCTAACAAATCCTTACCACTCACAATACAATGGAAAATTTGCATGTTTCGAAAACTGCTATTATAAGTTACTATAAGCACATAATAATGTGAAATGAATAGGCATTTTGAAAATGGTACTCAGATCAGATCAGATCAATTTTTACACATATTGTTTTGTAACTTGCGAGAACTAAACAAAATAAATAGATTATTCTGGGACTTCTGGGGGGGGGCATGTGCCCCCGTGCTCCCGTGCCGCCACTCCTTCGGGGGGGGGGGGGGGGGGGGGCAAGTGCCCCCGTGCCCCCCCCCCCTTGAATCCGCCTATGATTTCATACATCGTAATATATTTTTAAGTAATTTTCATTAGAAGTTTACAAATAAATAATATATCATCTTTCCTTTTCTTTTTTTGGAAGAAACCTTTCATCATCGTTTTTTGGGTTTATTTCATTTATAACCATTGTTTTATCTGGACCTTTCAGTATCCTTTTACCTTCCTAGTAGTAAATTCCGTTACGTCTCTATCTACAATATAGAGTAGAAAACAGTGTTGATAAAGTATGAAAAACTGATATGGTAACCATGTTACCATATCTGACATTTGTAACAGCATTTGAGAAAAGATTGTAGATTCGGATATTTTGTTTATCTCAAAGATCGTAAGAGGACGAAAGTCATATCTTTAATAGAAATATATTTGAACCTAAATATATTGCTTACACAGATTTAAAACTTCACAGATGTAAAATAATGTACCTACACAAATGTAAGAATTGTTTAAATATTATAAGATATAGGTTATTGATATAGTTTCCCCAGTGATCTCCAAACTAGATTTTACTAACACTGTTTTCTTCACGATTTTTGGCTCAGTAGTTTCGGGAACAATGGGGTGGGGAGGGGCAATGCTGTATTTTCATATATTTTTGGAATAAGTTTTAAAATATTCAATATAAAATTATAAAAAAGAAAGTTTATGTTACGCATAAAAAGCCCTTTGAAATAATATTCCATCCACATGGTAAATAAAATTAAAAATATTTAAGAACATTTTTTACCCCTGTCTAATTTATATAGGAAATTTTTTTAAAAAGTTAATTAGCAGAAAATATAAGGGTTAATAATAGGTTTTACTTCTCCAAATTTCAAGTTTGTACATCGCACAATTTGTAAACATACGGGCAGTGATTATAAAGAAACATAGATATATTGCCTACTGTACAGTTGGTAGGCATAAAATCATAGTGCATATTTCAAATATACCGTTTTTCCTTGAACCCTGGCGTGGGCTTCTAAAAACTATGATTTTTTATAATTTTAAGTAGAGTTTTCTGTATATCTCAGAAATGTAATATCAAAAATTGAGCAAGAAATATTTTTTAGACCTTATAAAATTAGTCACTTCAAATAATACCCCACTATATCAGGGAAAAAAAATTCGAGTGCTTAATATACCACCTCTACACGATCCAAAGAAATATTTTCGAGTTTCACTCTTGAGATATGTGGGTGTTAACAAAATTTTATTACTATTCCAAATTTAAAATTTCCAGGAAAGAGGTTTATGAAAAAAACGGCTAGGAAGGACGAACGTTGAAATACTTGAGAGAACTGCTTATCAGTTGTCTTAAGTATTTCAACGTTCGTCCTTTCGGCTTTCGTTTTAATTTTTAGGTGAACTAACCCTAAAAATTAACAAATTACTCTGTAAAAATTAATTCATCCAATTTCTTTCAGTTGTTTGTTTCTACTCATCGAAAAATTGTTTGGAATATTTTCACTTTCTAAAAACATGTAAATGTAACACCTTATAATTCTTCGTGCATCCTTTAAACCAACTTTTGATATTGCTCAGAAGACAGCACCGACCTGAAAATCATTTTTTTTGTTCCTGAAACTAGTTCACAGATTATGTTGACGATCTTGGAAAAATATTATCTTGCTGCTGTGGCTTTTTGAGTTAAAAGCTCTCTTGATATGGTCTTCTAAATTCTCTATAAGGATAAATTTCTTAAACTAAAAATTAAAACTGCAATAAAGTTAAAACGTATGTGTATATATATATATATATATATATATATATATATATATATATATATATATATATATATATATATATAAAGGTGTAACAGTAAAACCTATAAAGTAAGTCGAAAAATAAAAATAAGTACAAATACTTTAAATTTGTATCAAAATTCTTTACAGTGGACCTCGATGTTAGAGATTATGTGTATTGATAAATTTATAAATTATTAGCTGTGTTCCACAGTTACACTCGCGTGAGATTCGGAATAAGAAAATGTTTCTCTCATATGTTGCTCTTCGTTGTATTAACAATGCAACAGTGAAAGATATTAAAAATATCTACCACTAGTCTGTAACAATCGAAGATCCAAAAAAGAGAACAACAATACGGCGACTCCAAGAATTATTGCACGAGACCCTACCGATGTGTAAAGTGTGCCCAGGGACACAAAACTGCAGACTGCCCAAAGAGGGACCGTAAAACACCAGCACAATGCGCTCTTTGCCAAGGCGCACATCCGGCCAACTATAAAGGCTGCGAAGTCTATAAGGAGATCCTAGAAAGACGCATGGCAAGAAACCCAGTACTCAAGGGCAAAATACAGGAGGTGGCAACTAAAGCTGTTCCCTTAGTAACTCAATCACATCCTGAAGAAATACAAGAACAACTATACTCTGACATATTGAAAAAGAAAAAAACTAACCCAACAACTGCAACTGGCATAAACATTAAAATAGAAGAGCTACTAATCAAACAGTCGGAAAAATTCGACATGATCTTACAGCAGATGAGCACTCTTATGAGCCTCATAGTCACCCTTGTTGAAAAAATATCAAAATGACTGCCCTAAGAGTGGCCACTTGGAACATCAATGGTCTTGCCCCAAACAAAACTGACTTAGAACTCTTTATAAACAATAACCAACTTGATGTTGTTCTGATTTCCGAAGCACACTGTACAGATAAAAGTAAAATCAAAATCAAAGGATGCAATACCTATGTGACTAAACATCCAGATGGAACGGTGAATGCAGGAACAGCCCTTGTAATAAGAAATTCCATCAAACATCAGGTGCTACCGGAGTATAGGACAAACCACATTCAGGCTACCACCATTGCGGTGGAAGGTAACTGTGGTCAACTGAACCTGTCGGCAATTTACTGCCCACCAAGGCACACAATTAGTGAAACAAAATTTGCAGAATACTTTTCAACATTGGGAGGAAGATTTGTGGCTGGTGGTGACTGGGACGCCAAACATACATACTGGGGCTCAAGGCTAACAACGACTAGAGGTAGACAACTAAAATTATGCCTTGACGAAAATAACCTCAACTGTATATCATCGGGTGAACCAACCTACTGGCCAACAGATCCAGATAAAAAACCCGATTTGCTGGCTGTCCTCCTAACTATTAGTACATCTATCATTTGCTACGAGAGGCCTGATACTCTGTACAATAAACTCACTGATTGGGAAGGGTTCAGAGAATACATCGAGGAAGGCATTGAATTGGAAGTCTCCTTGAAAACACCCGACGAGATAGATGACGCGACTCAACACTTTACTAACCTTGTACAAAAAGCTTGCTGGGTTAACACTCCTCTTAAAAAAGAAAAAGGTTACCAAGTTGTTGGGAACGTACCTCCTGAAATAAAACGTAAAATACTAGAAAAGAGAAGATTGCGCAGGATATGGCACTAAA
This sequence comes from Druceiella hillmani, assembly GCA_039881145.1. Lineage (NCBI taxonomy): Eukaryota > Metazoa > Arthropoda > Insecta > Lepidoptera > Hepialidae > Druceiella > Druceiella hillmani. Next base: position 3,252,986 of record JAYKKI010000096.1, on the reverse strand, counting down.
GTGACATGACTGCACTTAATAAAGCTATTATAGAGCTGAAAAATTCAATCGACACTTTAAATAATGCCACACTACAAAATCAGTTGGAAAGCCTAACTGCCACAAAAACAACAGAATACTCCCTCTGGAAGCTTACAAAGGCGTTATAAATGCCCCATTAAAACCTAAAATGGTTGGACTAAGACAAACAAAGAAAAAGCTAACATGTTTGCAAAACATCTGGCCGCCATCTTTACTCCTAATGAAGGCAACAATGCGGAGTTCGAAAATGAAGTTGAACGTACACTGCAGCAAGACCTACAACTGTCCATTCTGCCAAGATCAGTCACATTTGGGGAACTGAGGAGGGCTATAAAGGGACTGCAAGATAAAAAAGCCCATGGATTCGATCTCATCACAAAAGAAGTTATCATGCAACTTCCCAGGAAAGCACTGGTGTTTTTAGTTATTCTCTTCAATGGAGTGCTTCGAGTACAGTGCTTTCCCAATCTATGGAAGGTATCCATAGTAACAATGATACACAAGCCAGGAAAGCCCCCGGAAGACGCATCATCATACAGACCTATAAGTTTCTTACCTGTGCTATCAAAGTTGTTTGAGAGAATCCTCCTGAGCAGAATATTACCCATACTCAACAAAGACATGGTGATACCTAAATATCAGTTTGGATTCAGACAACAGCATTCTACGGTGGAACAAGTGCATCGAGTCTGTGATAAGATTAGACAGTCTTTCGAAAAGAAGGAATACTGCTCCGCTGTATTTTTAGATGTCCAGGCAGCTTTCGATAAGGTATGGCATAAGGGCTTACTCTATAAAATAAAAACGTCTTTACCGCATAGTTACTCCTTGTTGATGGATTCATACCTCACGAACAGAATCTTCCAGGTGAGAGAGGACGGAGAACTGTCAATTATCCAAGATGTAATGACGGGAGTTCCACAGGGATCTGTTCTTGGTCCTGTCTTGTATACCATCTGCACCTCAGACCTCCCAGAAATAAAAGAGGTAACTACTGTTACTTTTGCTGACGACACTGCAATTCTCGCGTGCAACAAAGATCCGATTGTAGCATCTACCGTCTTGCAGAAAAGCCTCGATAGGGTCAACGAGTGGATTCAGAAATGGAGAATCAAAGCCAGCACAACCAAAAGGAAAGGAAGCTGTGCTCCAGTAAAACTGGGAAAAAATGTTCTGCCACAGACTGACTCTGTTCGATATCTCGGTATGCATCTAGACGGAAGGTTGACCTGGAAGAAGCACATCAAATCAAAACGAGATGAGCTGAACATGCGGTTCAGAAACATCTACTGGTTGATGGCACGCAACTCTAAATTGTCAATCGACAATAAATTGCTGATATACAAAATGATCCTGAAACCAATATGGACATATGGTGCACAACTGTGGGGAAGTGCTTGCGACTCCAATTTAAACATAATGCAAAGGCTGCAAAATGGTATGCTAAGAACCATTTCCAATGCACCATGGTTCATCACCAATACAGAGATCCACGAAGCTCTGAAAATAACAACAATTAAGGAGGAGTTAAAATTAATAGGGCATAAATATAAAACACGGCTGGAAAACCACCCAAATGATTTAGCTACTGCGTTAGCAACCATCTCCTACAATAAACGACTGAAACGCCATGATATAATTGGTGACAGATGGTGAAGGATGAGGTGTCTCCTGCTGAGGAGCTCCTTGGAAATGATAAAACGACATAGAACAAATCTGCTTATAATTTGGAACTAATTGCAAATAAACACAAAAAAAAAAATATGTTGCTCTTCGTTATATACCAAATTTCATCAAAATCCATCCAGTAGATTTTGTATGATTGACGCACAAAATAATACATGCACATAAATTAAAAAAATGGTTTTTCAGCTTCTATTATCATTCTGTACGCTAAATTAATTACTCTTTTTAAAATATTTTCCATGTAGGTACATAATTTACTATATTACAATTTTATTGTATGTATAATTTCCCCGTTTCTTCTGTTAAATTAGTATAAAACACTTCACACTTTGTTTTTCATCACAGAATGGCGCACGCTGTGGCCTTAATGATTTCTGTCTTCTTTTGTATTTATAGTAAGATCTTCTACGTCATTAATTTTCCGCGATGCACCCCATTAAATTAAATAAAATCCTCCAAGTGGGTATCGGAGCTGGATAGAATTACTACGTTGATGTATTCCACGTCTCCCGGAAGCTTAATATTTTGAAAAATGAGGTTTAGAAATGAAAAATGGGGAATGGAACATCAATTAAATTTCAAAATACCTATTCAATGATAACCCATTCAATAGGATGCGCAAAAAAGAAATTCCTCCATCTTTACATGTACATACGGAGAGGTATCTTAAAAAAAAAAAAATATTAATATTTTGCTACATATTAATTGAGATCTCCATATGAAATAAATACTTGAAATAGGTCTAAAACTCTAACTACTATTAAATAGGGAATCTAAAAACTAATTCTCAAGAATCTAAATCTAAAAACTATTAAATAGGGAAGTGCATAAAATGTAAAAGAATTAAAGTCCGCCGGAGGTGGAATATATGTATATTACACTGTATCACATTGTACACGCGAGAGAAACCCCGGATAGGATCGCGACACTTCTTTTCCCGGCAGTGACGATACACGAAAAAAAGTACCCGTTTTTAAATTTATTATTTGTGTCCTTTTCATTCGTAATGTTGTGTGTCAAGGTATGCTTTCAAATACGACTACAGTGACCGAGAACAATTGCAGGTCACAGACAACAACCGCATAGCAGCTGTCTCCTCCGGTCCACCCAGACTGTAGAATATACGGCGATAGATCTGCCTGATGACTTCGCTTCGATTATCGATCGTCGGAAGAGGACGATCATGATAACCTTTTATAATTACAAACCAGGAAAAGAAAACGATATTAAAAAGTTATTGCCGTTTGAATAAAAAACAGTTTAATTTTGTGCTCAGTTTTATTTATGACGCAATGTCTAAGAAGTGATAAGAAAAATTATTGAATTAAAAAGTGCTAAAAAAATTATTTTCCACTCTGAGGTAAGTTTAAAAATTTTCGTGCTCCTGATTTGCTTGGGTTGCCTAAAACACGGTCCTGGAAAAGTAGCGTGAGCAGAAGAATAAGTATCTGCCATGTAATGTACTAGCCCTGGTGTACATTGATATGTTGTGCTGCACTGCTATAACTTAGCGAGTTGTAGACATTTTCTGATGAAGAAAACGCATACAATTTTATAAAATCATTTGACGTATACTAGAAGCGAAGAGCGAGACTTTGAAAGAGTTTTACTACCGCTACCATTATTTCATAATTGGACACGTAAATACTTGTATATTGTTTGCCTTCTGCTTTAATGAATGGAGGCGAACTTCTAATTACTTCAATATTATCGTTCAATATATTTTTCCCTTTTCGTATCTTTCTTTCCATATTGTCGTAAGTTTATCTTCATTTTTGACAGTTTTTTGGAGTTTTTGTTTTTGATTCCGTACTGGTGTATTTTCTTTATCATTATTTAACTCAGTTGTTTCATCATTACGTCTTTATATACATGAAAATATTTTCATTCTGCAATATTAAAAGTTTTTTGAATTGCTTGCTTAAAAAGTTGTTCTTCATAGTTTTCTCATGCGTATTTGCACAAAGTATAAAATATAACTAGAGATGATAAGTAGGTGTGACACGCGTACTACGGATGTAATCCCTTATCATTTGCTGTTCTTTACACGCTGACATATATTTTAGTCTCAGATCGAATATGATAAGTGGTAGAATTCCGTTTTTCATTGTTAATTAGGGCCAAAAATGTACTTTTGGCCATAAACATAGAAACAATAAAAACCGGTAAAAGAACATAAACATTTGCGTAAATTTGTATAATCGATGAGTAAATTTCAATATATTTAGTTAGATTTTAATTTAAAACGTTATTCGGCACATCATTTCACCGGTATGCATCACTAATACAGGACAATCGTTGTCATTATTGCATAGGTTTCGACAACGTGAATATGTTTGGAGATTGTCATCTTAATGAGATAAAAGTTTCACACTTTGACGCAGATAAATTAACGTAATAATTCTAGAGTATTGTAATCAGAGTTGCCATATGTAAAATCGCTTTTTCCGGAACATTTCTACTACTGTATCTATAACTACCAGTGATTTAAGAAAAAACAATTAGTTTGATCCAACGAAAGGTTTTTTTTAATCCAAATAACATTCAGATTAATAAAAATAAATAAAAAAGTCGTTTTCTTTGGTCAAAATACAAAGTGAATTTTTTAATTAAGTTTATTGACTTATTAAATAATTATGAGTAATTTAATATAAAAACAGTTGTTATGTAAATTGAAGTTAAGTTCTAACTGTTCGCAATTTATTTGAATTTAAATTTATGCCTTTATTTGATCCGTAATCATGCGATTCCGGTCTTCCATCGATCAATCTAGCAAATTGTAATGCAGCTATGGCATGTACAAGTTCACGAAAAATGCCAATAAAGAAAATTTTAAAGAATTACCATATTTTTTTACATTTCCGGGACACATTTATTACATTCCTGGAAACGGGGCAATATCACAAATTCCGGGACAATTCCGGTAACCATAATTGTAATATTATGAAAATAAACTACTGATATGTTTTTCATTTATTTCATAAGCAATGGTACAATTATAAAAATTACATTGCTTGATAATTCATACGATTAATGAAAAAGGTCTGTTTATGACTGATGGCAATTTGAGAAATCGCTAAACTTTAAATTTTTAACGTTTAATGTTTTGGTCTTTACATTAATTTTATATCTAAACTGAACGGGTTGTCTCATTTAAAGGCATACTTTTAGATACCTTAAAGGTGCCTCTATACAGGAGAAACGAAATGAAGCCGTTGGGTGGAAGAAATAGTTTCCTATAAAGACAGGCATAGTTTGCACAATTTACTTTGTAGAAGATATTTATACCCAAAAGCAGTTCCAATTTTACCCAAAAGCGTTGCCAAATTTAGCCAACCATGTCATCGGTGAAATGGCAATATGTCTTCGCATCGAATGGAAAGGTGAACCATTTCATGTCTGTGTAGACGTAGGATTTGGTTTAAGTGGTGACTGTCTGGCAGAAGCTAAAGAGGCTCTTCTAGCTAAAGAAGTAGTTACGAATATTAACTCAAACTGGAAGTCAAGCTCTAAGTTCGACAAGGAAAAAATATACAGAAAAAATATATAGAAGTCTTTTAATAATTTTATATCCATAAACATATTTGTTTGCATTGCTTTCTATCAGTGTGCAGATTTTCCTACAAGCAATCAGGTAACCAATATAATTAAAGTGGTCGTTTATTTTATTTAACAATACACCGTAAAATAAAAGTGATGAAACGTAAATAAATATTTCTGAAATATTTTATTAATATAGGTATCTCATTGTGAGAAAGTAAAACTATTTTGGTCAATATGAACTTTAACTTCTTTGGAAATGTACTATGCCTTGGAAACTAACAACCCTTGGGTATTATGTGTAATTATGTCCTGTTTTATATAAACTTTATTCCTTCATCTTATATTGTTTATTTCTATGTGTAGTATTATTTCTACTTTCTTTAATTTCTTTACCACGACCTAGGTTTCGTTGTATTACAACATCTTCAGGTGGCTATTAGCAAAGATCTTTGCTAATAGCCCATCTTAAGATGTTGTAATACAACGAAACCTAGGTCGTGATAAAGAACTTAAAGAAAGTAGAAATAATACTACATCACGTAGTTTCATTTAATTGTAAATAATGAATTTCTACAAAATTAACGCCAAACATATTCAATCTATGTTAAGACTAAATTCTAAAACCATTTCTTTTGCTTTGTTGTGTTAAATGCAGATAATATATATTTTTGTATTCGTAAACATTAGAACTCAAAACTCCATTTTTTTTAATAAAAATTAAATTTCAAAATGTCAACTAATATATATTATTACGCCACTTTAGCTCGATATTACGGTGAGCTGTTGATAAATATGTGAGTACCATTAAAATTTTGGAAGATTTGTTGTGAGCGAGATAAGTGTCTTAAGCGTGCGAAAAGGAGAACACAATAAACACCTCCATAAAGATTTTGAGTATTGATAGGGGCGTGTAACATGTAATTACCTCGTTTTAAATTCATTTATTTCAAATTGACGACATATTTTTTCATACAGTTTCACGACCATACAGCTTCTATCATGTTTTATGCTTTGGGAGTATTTGCATTTTCTTAAATTTCTGTTATTAGCTCTTATGATGAAGCTAGAAGGTTCAGTCCACTGGATCTGCGCTGCGAACGCCATAAAAGATTAATAGTTGTTGGCGTCTTTGTTTTTAGAATTTTTTGCGATAGAAGCGTTGGTTCCAAATTGTTTTTTTTTTCTGGAAATTCTCATAATCATATCATTTCCTGTAAATAGGAAATATATGAATAACAGGTTTCAATTTGTTTCAGATTCTCGGTTACAGCCGAAAGCTACCAGTCTTTGTCATATGTTTATTATTTACTAAGATCTTATATATGACGAATTGTGAAACATTTACTTAAGATTTTAAGATTGAAACTGATATCAATATCTTTCTATTGAAAATGATTTCAAACATATCGGATAAAACTTTTTGCAGAAATGAGTAGAATATATCCAAATATGTTGGTGGTGTAGATATAAAACATGTTTGCGCAAGGGCGCTAAAAAGTTGGGCACCATTCTTTTTAATTACGACGATTACTTTTTAATTGATATATTGACTATCATCTTTGCAAATTATAAATTACTAGTCTTTGATATCGGCACTTATGAAAAATAACCCGACAAATTTAAAAAATTATATGGCGAAAAATAGCAGCAAAAACAATTTCACATTCTTTCACCAAAATATTTGTCGGACACAATAACAGATATATTGTATTAGATAGACGAACAAAGGTGAGAGAGAGTGTGAGAAATAGTTGAACCGTTTTTTGTAATGCAGGAGGCACATGGAGTCATGCGCAAAATTACGTTCGCTGTTTTTTTGGCGATTGTGAACTAATCCGTTATTATATTGTTAAAATACGTGTGTTTTAACAATTGTAACATGTTCTGTTCTTAATCGCAGCTCTATACATTGAAATAATACAGATGAATGCATATTGCACTGGTAATTATTAAGAATTGATATCGTACTTTTGTATGTATTAAAAACAAAAAAGAAATTATTATTTTACATATCACAATTTACAAAACAATATGCTTAATTGCACGTAAAATAAAGGTATACGTTAAAATATTATGATTTATCGAGTTTTTGTGTAAATATATTGTTGATATGTCTTTTCGTTAACCTTGTCGATAGAAGTATTTGCATAGTGTTATATATTTTGCACAGTGTTGTTGAAAGCAATTTTATATCGAAAGAAATATAGGTTTTTAGATTTCCGTAGCAAATAAAGAACCTTACAATTCCATCATATCTGTCCATCCGTCTCCTGTACGACACGGCAATCCTTATGTTATTTTTAAATATTTTGCGATTACATGTATTTTACAAGGTTTATCCCTGCGAGCTTCGTGGCTCAGTATGGACCCCATTAGATAGGGTCAACGAATATTGTGAATTGTCGTTCAAAATGCAAATAAAAATATCATGTAATATTTTTAGTTATGTTTATGATTCCACCTTAACAAAATATTTTAAATTATGAAATTATTTACAATGTAATAAATAATTACAAGAAAATTAATTATTTTTTTTGAAAAACCAAATATTATTAAAAGCGATTAAAATATAATTGAAAATTGTTACAATTGAAGCTCCAAAAAGATCTGGCGTAATAGGTATGCGGAAAATCACGCGCGAGTATTATTTCTTCTCGGAAAATCAAGCATACTGGAGAAGGAGATGACCCAGGATAAACGATAATTGCTTGGTGCACGTGAAACACTGCTACGAGGAGAAAGAAACTTTACCACCTTATAAGAAATGCCATGCATTTTTATGGGAAAGAGAATAAAAACAGTAATAGCGTGTGTATAATTGTGCCTTCGGTTATTAATAAATATGTCGCAGGATGCAATACGGTCTTAGACAGGATTATAACCCTAAAACTGAACTTAACGCGTTAATAAAAGGTGAATTACTTCTGTTGAAGGATGATTGGAACGCAAATGTGGATGATACTAGCAGCAACGACCATATTCACAGCATTGTTGTGTGATTCGGTTTGGGAACCAGAACGAGGGATCCAATTTCTAAAGAAGTGATTTCAGTTTGTTATCATAATGACCACAAACTGAAAATAAACTCTCCACCAGGTACAACTTATAACATGTGGCTTTGTTTAGAATCCTTCGTTAGAGACACTATAAAAGAAATAACTGGGAACGACTGGTCAGCTTCACAATATAAAATGTGTATTACTGATGAAATCTAGAAGTGATTCGTCACAGAAAGAAACTCCTTGTGCTGCAAGTAACAGGAAGAAAATTCTTTTTTTATCAAGTCAATTTAATTAAAATGAAACAAAGTACAGATTGTGTCTCGTTGTATCCTCCACACGCAGGTGTAGCATACTAAGCCATGAAACTCGCAGGTTCGGCATGGTCATTGAAAAAAGCCACATAACATTTGAAAAGAGCAACAACAGAACTATTGTCAATGCCAGTTAACGGTTTAATTTTAATTAATTAAGGGAATGGTATGGTCACCAATAAATCAGCATTGATTATTTTTTGCTATTGTCTCTAAATAGTTATTAGCTACTTCGTTGGATGTTATTTTTATTTCTCATTAATAATTCTTCATATGTTAATAATACAACATATCCGCGTTTAGAATGACAGTTATATTTTGTTTTGTGTTATGGTTAGTAATTACTTTTATTTTCCACATTTTCCTTTCAAGAGTAGAATTTTTGCTCTTTCATATTCAAAAAATACTAGCTTTTTAAAAAGTATATTATATGCTGTGTCCCACGTTTTCACTTGCGTGAAATTCGGAATAAGACAATTTTTTCTCTCTCATATGTTGCAAATATGTAAAATTAAAAAAAAAAGGTTTTCCGGCTTCGATTATCATTTTATTTTTCGTGTACAAAATTTACTCTCTTGCAATTTTATTACATATATATATATATATATATATATACAAAATATTGATTTAATGTCATATTAATAATTATTTCTTAATGACCAAAATAATTTGTTTCCGTCTCTCTGTCCGTAAGTTACGTTCATTTTACTCGGATACTGTTGGCGCTATATAGAAGAAATTTGGATAATAAGTGTCTTCTATGAACCGCTATGCAATTAAATAGTGAAATTATGAAAAAAAGAATATTAGAGGTGGCACTCCATACATAGAACTGATGGATGAAGTATAATCCAGTGCACATAAACGTGTGGAGTATCGTTAGATAGGTTTTAAAAATAATTGAGAGGTTCCAAAATGACTTCTTTATTTAAATCAATGGTTTATGAAATACGCGCTTTTAAAGCCTTAAAAGGGTGTCCCACTTCCTCTATCTTTTCAACTAAACTGTGTAAAATTCTGAAAAAAATAAGATAGTAGAGCTTAAAATACAGTTTTAAGGAAAATTTATTTAAATATTATATGTTGTTTAGTTTTTAAGATGTGGAATACTTTTGGTACCGACCACAACAATAAATACATAATATTCCTACAAAATCTATTTTTATAACTTGCTTACTTTAGGTAATAGAAGACGCAAGGAGTGATGGAACGTAATAAGGATTTTTGTTATTTTTTTACAAAATTTTGTTGAAATCATTCGAAAAGGTTTGGCGTGCAAAGCCCAAACATTGGTTTAATAATTTATGAGGTATTAAAGATAGATAAACCAAACTGAAAACATTTGGTGTTAAGTTTTCGAGACAAAATTGCCATAAAGATAATATTGATGTAGCACCTCCAACCCAATATTTTCATAAGGAGATCTACCGCAAAACTGATAATAAAGGAGATCCTTCGCTAATAATTTTCGAGAGCGAAAGTACAGTTGGAAAGTGCAATTCGTAAATTACACTTTGGAAATTTAAAAAATACTTTTATATTACCCAATGCGGAGTCAGCCAAGGTACTAATCTAGGCACAGTTTTATTTCTCATTATGATAAATAACTTGTCCTCAGTTATCAGTACTGTTCCATATATTCTGTTTGCCGATGATCGAAACTCTTCTGTTCCAGAGCGACATCGACTCATTACTCCAATGGAGTTTTAGCAATAAACTTAGCTTTTAATGTGAGGAACCCTGCAAGATATGGTACGCACCCTTGCATTAGTTTTGATGTATAATTATGAACTAAATGGAACTGCACTACGAAATCCGTGCGGGATCTGTCTGATTATGGAAGACCATTTCACATTTCACAACATCATCGAAACCTGTGAAACATACACAAAGAGTGTATGTCACTTTGTTCAACTTCCTACTCCAAAGTATCCTTGAAACAAATGCAGTCGTCTTGGAGGAAAGATTAAAAAGGTTTAATAGATTTTTGTATTAAAAAATGTACAGTTACTCCCTTTATTTGTTTCCTTCGGATTTTACAATAGGCATCTTCGAATATAATTTTCTTCAAGTTTTGTATTTTTTTAATTATTGACTAATTATTTTAATTCCGTGGTCTTAGATTTGGTAAAATTTCACATTCTTGATTATTGATTGCGTGAGGCGCCTAATCTTGATATTTTTTCTCTTCCGTTGATCACCTTGAAGAAGCGCTTATAGAGTTGCTTGGTAGATTACGATGTATCATTAGTTAGTTTCATTTTTAATTTGAATCGATTTATTTATTTCTGTTTTATATATCATTGTTTATATTATCCTTTAAAACCAATTGCACTTTTGATACTAGCAGGTCGCTTTGGTATAACCTGTTAGTTACCATCGGAATGAAAAAGACAGTATCGAGACTGAAACAAATTATAGTCCCACAACAATCGCGCAACGCGTGAGAAAAAATTAGTCGCGCAAAAACCCGCATATAAATATTAATAGTAGTTGAGAGAATATTTTACTTTTTACTGACATAATCCATCAGTCACTGTGAACTTTATTTTACACACACTGGGATTAATTAAAAACGTAAACTTATTAACACTTGGAAAATCTTCATGAAATTTGTCACTAATTTGTTAAAGCTACTCCACATAGCTTATTTACATATAGTAAATAAACAGATGCTAATAATGAAATATAAAGATATTTGATTTTAATTTACCCAGTCACAGGACTGCGTATTACAAGGACCAAAGATAAATGAAAATAATATGAATAATATACAATTTTATCGAATGCGTGTCGTACATATTTAGACTTAATTGAATGTTTGGAGTTTACTCCTTAAGAATCGATTTTCATATATAGCTCCCGGTATGAAGTTGGAATGAGGAGTAAAATCAAAAGTTCAGAGCGTTAAAAAAGTGTAACCATTAGGTTCTAATCGTATGAAGTTCAGAGCGTTAAAAAAGGTGGCTACTCCGCGCAACGTTTCTTTAGAGTGAGATATTAATATGTTTATTTGCCATTTTCTTATAGCGCAATCACAAAGACGGAATATGACACACATAGTTTACTATCGTTCGCTTATATCAAGATGCAATTATTAAATGTTATTATTTGTGAATATTTGGTGTCTTCTATCCTACAAAATTAAAAAGTTATTTGAATTTTAACTTCTTAGTCTGACTAGATGTTTTTAATTCTGTTGTTTACATTTGATCTTGTTCATTTGTATTGTACTTGAAAATAATTATATTGTCAGAATTTTTTATTAATGAATTTTCCATTTACATTTAATGATATTAATATTTATATTTATATACGATGTGACCTATTTTATACATTCCAAGACAATCTTACTTAAGGAGTAAACTCCAGTCGCGCGTCAGAGCTGTCACCCATAATTTTGTATTTTTAACTTGAAGACTTGAACTTTACTTAGCCAGTTTGTAGCAAGACATTTCACGTAACGTAATTAAATACAACTGATGGCACCAGCACTTGCGCGGCGGTGATGTCCATTCGAATCCATCAATATAAATGGCAAAATAAAATTATAATTGACATAATTACAATTTCCGATACATGTGTAATCCATATTTTCACGCAAGAAATCACTTCGACTGTGTTCCGATACAACAGCATCCAATTTTCGTACTTATTTAGAATTAGTGTTGCCAGATGCCACGTTTTTGGGACGTCAATGTCCCGATGTTCGATACCACAATTAAAAATTTATCGCATATTATACACGACAATATATGGCAAGTCGAGTGCATGAAAGCCCCCGAAGCGAGATTCTAAACACGTCGGGGGGTGGTGAACCATTGCTTTTCTATATCAATGTAAAAATTAGTAGCAAGAAGACTCAATATGCTACGAAATTACAGATGGTGCAACAATTCATTAATGTTCTTCTATGTTTATTGAAGTATCAAAATTATTCGAACAACTTCTGATTATGGATATTAAAGTAATGTTACTAATGTTTTATTGATTAACAATCGTAATATAGACGAGAATGATTGTCTCGAGTATGATCTTATTTTATTTGATACAGACAAACGTATGTTTTTATTTACCTAACGATGACAATTCTATTTTTCTATTCTTGTCCTGTTTTAGTATGTATCTGTATAATCTTAACTCTAATAACTGTACAATTTTATATGATTACTATTGTGAATTTTGCAAGTAGTAAAAGAATAATATTTTCATCAGTCTTTAATTCTTTTATTCTATTTCTATGGATCGATGACATTTATTTTCCAAAAGTGTTTCGAGTGCCGATCGCATTTATCGCACTATCTCGAGTGATATAATGGTCGGCCTTTTAGTAGCTGTATCGTGTTGATTAGATAAATTGATTTGCTATAGCGAAGCTTTGTTAAGTTTTACTTTCCAAGAATCAAAAATTGATGTTTATCAATTAAAGCGGCTTTTTATAATGTTTGTGATACGATATTTCGAAGCTAGCATTTAGTTACAGAAGAAAAATCATTAGTTTTAGAGAGTTACTTCTCACTGATATGTTTTACATAACATATTCATGTTATTCTTCTCTTATTAGAATTATCATCCTCGTTCATGGTTAGAGCGCATATATGTTGTTTTGTTTTTAGAAATTTCTAAATTAACTTCTTTTCAAAATTAATCATTACCTTCATTCTAAAGTTTTTTTTCCGTTTTATTAACAAACGCACACCCTTCTTACGTTTTCGTTTTGTTAATGTTTCATTTTTTACCTTCACGGATGAAAAATATATCAATAATAGAAAAGTGTCCGTTTTTCTTTTAATTTAAACTTCAATACTAGAATTTATTATAAATATCTATACATCTAAAAATATTTTAGAAAACACTGCGTTAATGAACAAATTTCCATACGATTTCGAGAATGTATCAAATGACTCATCTTGTTGAGTTAATTACGATAGTAATAATGAAAATAATAAAGAGTATATATTTAAATAAATGAAAAATATTAACTTATAGATTTCTGTATTACCGGAACTGCGTGACATTCACCTAAAGCAAGTATTTTTTTAGGCGCAGGTAAAGTACAAACCAATCACTTACCTTATCATTTACAGCATTTGAATTAATCGAGTCAACATCTTAACGTGTGTATAAATAATTGAGTGAAAATGGAGTGAAACTTTGATGCAAAGTCTGTTAAAACGCTTCGCAACAAAAAAAAATGTAGGAGTGTAAACTGGCGAGTGAAAACTGCGAATATCTCCGACATAACGTCAATGGTCGAGCGTCTCCGTGTTTTTTCGGTATTTTCCGCTTCTTTCATGCGAGGGTAACACTGAAAGTTTTTAGAATATCAAAAAAGGTAATACCTATAATATACCTATCAAAAAAGTAAACCTAGCAAGTTTGTGGTTTATTTTTTCGATGGAACATTTGAGAAACGCATTAGGCCCACTCTCTCTTAGACGTCTCTTCGATGGTTACCGCTTCTTCAGCGTTTGGATATCATATTTTTCGCAGTTTATCTTTTATTCTTGGAAATAAATAGAAATCGCATGGATAAGGTCACATGGATACCGCCTTCCTACCAATAAGGTAGCTTAATAACACTTCTCACATTACATCGATAGGCTGTGAGGAATCTTTACGACTCGACGTACACTGAGAACATTCTATTTCCAATGTTTCCAAATCACCTCGATTTCAGTATACTAAGTTCTAAATAACTCCCGGTCAAGGTCGAATTTTGGGCCCATTTCATATTGATATTTTGATAAATGGGTTGGGCTTTGCGATTATTGTAGAGATCCGTTGTCTTATATTTACCGTTTCCGATGACTTTTAGAGGGAAACGAAGTTCGACAGTTGACGAGTAATAAGTATTTGAATAAAACATCTTTGTTTCGATTCCCGTATCGGCTATAATACGGCTATCAATCGCAGATTATTCGGCTACATGCCTATAATTTAGTCGTAAAATCGTCTTCCAGGTAGCAACATTCCTTTTACCCTAAACGTGCACTAATTTTCATTATTATAGCTTTATTTTCTTAGACAAAGGATAATCTAAAACTTTATGCATAAAGTTTTTTTAGCCGATTATACATATATTTGCAAGCATTTTAACAATACTGGATTTTTTGTGTAATTATCTGATTCTGAGGTACTAATATTTGTAATTTTATTAGTAATATCGAAAAATAGAAACGTACGATTCTAGAGCGGGATAATGTAAGATACACTGTAAAAATGATTAAAATCAATAAAGTTTTAGGACGTGAGAGACGTTTTCGCTGTTTGTGTGAAGATTTGGCACTTCATTATGATTTGAAACCATAAACCTGATGTCAGACGTTAGAGACTACATACCTGATGTCACATGTCAGAGACTATATACCTGATGTCACACGTTAAAGACTATATACCTGATGTCACACGTCAGAGACTTTATACCTGATATCACATGTCAGAGACTATATACCAGATGTCACACGTTAGAGAATATATACCTGATGTCACATGTCAGAGACTATATATCTGATGTAACACGTTAAAGACTATATATCTGATGTCACACGTTAGAGACTATATACCTGATGTTACACGCCAGAGACTATATACCTTATGTCACACGTCAAAGACTATATACCTGATGTCACATGTCAGAGAGTATATACCTGATGTCACATGTCAGAGACTATATACCTGATGTCACACGTTAAAGACTATATACCTGATGTCACACGTCAGAGACTTTATACCTGATGTCACATGTCAGAGACTATATACCTGATGTCACACATTAAAAACTATATACCTGATGTCACACGTCAGAGACTTTATACCTGATGTCACACGTCAGAGACTTTATAGCTGATGTCACATGTCAGAGACTATATACCTGATGTCACACATTAAAAACTATATACCTGATGTCACACGTCAGAGACTTTATACCTGATGTCACACGTCAGAGACTTTATAGCTGATGTCACATGTCAGATCCTAAATACTAGTACAGTGGCTAAATTAAGTAAAATGCATGAGCTAGATTTCAATATGGTAAAATGCTCAGTTGTCTGTTATATTTGGGATCCTGTGGATTTAATTATTTTATCTGTACCGATTTGTTGCATCTCCTTATGAAAACACACTTAAACTTTTATGATTATTACATCGTTGCAATATCCCGAATAGCTTTCTGAATGCGTTCTTGTCGCTCACCATATAATACATAATTTTTCAGAAAGGGAGAGTCGTCCTACGTTATCTGATATTTTTGATTCTTCAAAATTCCAAATGATGTACTTGAAAAGGTTTTTTAAATACTTTTTTAATCCATTTATAAAAATCTCGCTTAATTTAGAGCTCAGTGTAAATATGCTAAGCAAATTAAAGAAGGGGATATATATATATATATATATATATATATTTATATATATATATATATATATATATATATATACACACCTATGCATGCATGTATGTATACACAACATATAAAAACAATTACTAAAATACAATGAATACGAACAAACTATAGATCGATAAAATGATGGGTCGACTATTAAGCGCCCAAATACTCCAGCATCTTAACTGTGCAATCGAGCATCGTGTATGTTAGTACGTGCATTCGGAATATAGAATAGTGGGGTCTTCGTACTCGCTCGCATAACATTCCGGAACAGAAAAACGATCTCAGCCCCAACACTGGCAACCCTTAACAATGTATTCTTTTAAAATTTGAATAAACTCAGGGTTGGGTCCAATTCCCTTCTTACGTGCAGAGAGTTACAGCCATGTCCGAAATGAAAAGCGAGGGATGTGTGAGGAATGACGTCGCTTATTTC
The DNA here is from genome assembly GCA_039881145.1 of Druceiella hillmani. Lineage (NCBI taxonomy): Eukaryota > Metazoa > Arthropoda > Insecta > Lepidoptera > Hepialidae > Druceiella > Druceiella hillmani. The sequence continues at coordinate 3,236,600 of JAYKKI010000096.1, read as the reverse complement.
ACTATGTATTCCTGAAAACGAACCTACTAGATGTGGCGAGATTTAAAAATATTTTCCCCATTTATATAGGAAAAAACTATATCCATGCCAAATTTCAAGTTTGTAGGGCTGTGGGAAGTAATTCAGGTTTTTTTATGTTTAGTGAGTCAGTAAGGGGCAAAGTAGAAATACTCTACATTCATATAACTTAGGCGCTAGAAAAAAATAGGAACGTAAAATTTAAAGGTTTAGTTCACTTTGCAATGTTCTCTGGACAAAAAAAATTGCGGCTTTTATTCAATTCTAGCCCAAAAATATGGTTACGGAAAATCAAACGTTCACAGAGTTGCATCCAGTAAAGAGGTATTATGGCAATGCTTCCTTATTTTGGAAATAATACTGCCTTAGCCCTAGATTTCACTTAGGTATATAAGAGTGAATTTGTCCATAAATATATGAGAATGTACATATTAGAATGATTTTTTCAACTTTAACACTACGCCCACTTACGTAGGCATCTCACAAAAATGGGAATCGCGTAGTGACAGTTAACGTTATATATGCAATTTACACACTTTCGTTAACAGTAAATCTGTTTGATATCAAACAAGTCATTGTCACATCAGTCCATCAGTCTAGTCACCAGGTAGTTTCGACCTTGCAAAGGGTAAAGGAAAGTTTATATTTGTTACAGTTCCTAAATCGGACGTATTAATTAATATCCTGAGTTTTCGACCCTGAAATGTTGCCGCCCGCGATGCCATGTTGAAAAAATGGCGGCCAAATTAACTTTTTCCGATTATTTAGTTTACGGTGCGAGTAAAAATAGTCACTATGGAAAAAATAATTTATGTAATTTTCTAAATTTAAAATGTTAGAAATTAATAGAAGAAAATATAAGAAAATAATAGAAACTGAGCAAAAGCGCAGATAAGGAAAGTTCTGTTACAGGTACCTATTACTGAAATATTAGTTTATATTTTGGGGCTGGCTTTTGTAGGACTCATTATAGTCCGCGCGCATATTGCAGAAAAGCGAATTTTAGTTAAAGTACGATACGGTGGAAAAGAGATAACTTTATACGTAAACATAATTAATTAGTAACATAACTTACCTAAACCTTATTCAATATCGCAGAGAAACCCATTTCCAATTTATTCATATAATTAAAGTTTTATAGAACAAAATTTTCAAAATTATATGAATTTTTTTTGTCTTTTATAGCTTCTTTGAACATATGCAATTGACTAGGTAAATCTTGATCTAGCCAATTAAAAATGCAACGTTGCTTTCCAATTGGTTAGATTTAATTTTTTTTAATTGAAACGTCTTCAGCGCCGCGGACGGCAACATTTCAAGATTTGGAATGCTCTTGCTTCATAAATTCAATTTAGGAAAAAAAAGCAAGCAGAAGAAAAGAAAATTATATTAATTACAAAATATGACTTCTTTGCTAATTCTCACCCAGTCCAACTTCTAGATTAAATTTGGAAAATTGAAAAAGCCTTTTTGAAACAGATCTCAGGTCAAGTTCACGGCAGAGCTACTCTTTTGCTCTAATAGGGCAATAAAAAAACCACTTCATGCTTTGAGGAAGAAATGGAAATATTTTGTTGCGATACCATAAGAGCTAAATCCCCTTTAATTTATATGGCAATGAACGTCTTCCCATGGCAAAAGTGATGATATATACTTTCACTTAGATGGACTGTGCTACTCCATCCGCCCGCGTCAGACTACTCGCCCTCCGACTGTCATTTGTTTCATTGGTTGCTTAATTAATCACGCGATAAAAATTTGAATACGCGGACCGTTTAAGATTGTTGAAGGACCACAAATGATAGATAATAATGGTAATAAACGAAAACTGATTCGATCTTTTACATGTAAAGCATTAGGGTGTATAAAACCCTCTTAGTACGAATTCTACTCGTATTTGAAAGGTTTTATTATAACATAGACCTTAGATAACGTGTAACTGACACTTAGATAGTGCTCTTGTATTTTCATATCACGATGCAGTTGTTAGTCGTTAACTGAGTTTAAGATAATTTAAAAAAAAAATGACGTGGAACAATCATGTCTCGACGAGGTAATTTTTAGTCATTTGTGCTTCGCGCTGACGACAAAGAGGTTCGTGGTTTAAAATACGGATAGCTAGTTAGTTTCCGTGCGTTGAAGATTGTAATCTGTTACGATGCTTGTCCGACCCAAGTCTAACCTCTATAAGGGGTTAAAGCATCAAGATGAATAACTACGATAACTTTTAAAAGTCGCAAAGCTAAGACGCTACACGTACAAAATATTAATCTGCGTTCTTTCACCATTTTACTTTTAACGTTCATTGTGTGACGTAACATTTTGTAGCCGCGTCTATTCCCACACTGATATAAAAAGGACGATTTTGATGCATTATTTTCACAAGACAAAATAATTAAGGAGGCAAATACAATTTTTCAATATAAGTTAGTGAAGCTAAAAAAATCTGCATGATGCGATTAAAAATGTAGGAATTTAGCTATTATCTGATATGGAGAAAAGTATTGAATATATTTGGCGTTAATTTTGTAGAAATTCATTATTCGCAATTAAATGAAACTACGTGATGTAGTATTATTTCTACTATCTTTAATTTCTTTACCACGACCTAGGTTTCGTTGTATTACAACATCTTCAGGTGGGATATTAGCAAAGATTCTTAATATCCCACCTGAAGATGTTGTAATACAACGAAACCTAGGTCGTGGTAAAGAAATTAAAGATAGTAGAAATAATACTACATCACGTAGTTTCATTTCATTGCGAGAAAAGTATTGTTAAAAAATGGACAGTTAAACTGTATCAAACGCTTTCAGCGGGAAATTGATAAGAAAGTTAATTAAGGAAGAATTAAGTGAACGAAGAAAATAAATGGTACATGTGAGAGGAAAAATATAAGACTGAGTGAAGCGTTTCGCCATAAAATTCAAAATTTTCTAGAAGGAAGAATTAAGTAAAAAAATAAACCTATAATGGAGTTGCACGTCGTTTATTTGACTAATCACTCGTATTAGTGGTGTATAATGAGTTGAATAATGCACAAACAGTTGGTTGTTCTGAGTTATTGTTAGGATTGACTCCTATTTTGTTTCAGTTAGCTTTCATACATACATCGATAATTAAAAATCAATATTCAATGCTTTCTATTATGAAGAATGCAGTAAAAAAGATTTATCTTTAATAAAGTTGGATTCCTATGTTGTGTTTGTTAATTTTTATATGTAAATCAATATTTACAAATATAAATTCTATTTCTTTAGAGATTCTATTTGATTTTAGCACTTATCTTTTATTATAATTGAATATTATCGAAGCAGAATAAAAAATAAGAAAAAGGACGGTACACAAAAATAATAACAGACAATATAAAATATAATCAAATTGCATATTTCTACTTGGGGTACAATCGTATATGCCCTAATAATTTATGTGCGCTTTGATTATCATTATGTAAAGTGATGTGATACATCTTTTTAGCAATTTCATACTGTAAATTTCTAAGATACATTGTTTCTTTACAAGCCTCTGAAATTGCCACACATTCGGCTTCTGTACTGGAAAGCGCAATACGCTTTTGCTTACAACAACTCCAAAATATAACAGATCCTGATAACGAGAAACAAAAACCTATCATTAAAATCGTTAGCCCAATCAGCATCTACATAACTTTCTACGTTAGCATTTTAATTTTTACAATATTTTAAACATTTTTTTTAAATATTTTAATATCCTTTTTGCATACATCCAACATTTTTCATCACAACAATTGTTAAATTAACTTAAATATGACCCTGCATAAGCTATATATTGGGTTGGCTAATAACTTTTTAACCCCGAGTTGCTGTTAACAATTTTTATTCAAAAAATTATATGTTACACTAAATTTAATTTAATTGTACACCATTATTATCTACTACTTGTCGCCATCTAGTTGGCAGTGACAATACGCCTTTCTTGTAAAATTCCGGTGACTTTGATTAAAAAAACTGTGCGAAGTCGTTTCGGAGATCATCTTTAACTTCGAATTTTTTTCACGTGTGGCTTAAAGCGGAGCCCTGAATAAATGGTAATCAGCGCAATGTCCGGCGAATATGGTGGATGAGTGAGTAGAATCCAGCCGAACTCCTCTAATTCATCACGAGTACGTTTTGCAACAGCATTATCCTGTAGAAATAAATTCGATCCTGTTGACTACTCAATTTGTCAGCTAATTGATTCAATTGTTCGCAATGAATATCTGAATTAATTGTAGATCCCTCTTAAAACCACTTCCAATGAATAATGCCCTTGACATTCCACCAGCAGCCGAGCATCACCTTTATTTCAGGTTTAGATACTGAAACTCCCGTTTCACCGACATCCAACCATTGACGTTTGAGTGTATGGTTAACGTATGTAACCTACTTCTCATCGCCAGTTACTTACTGATTCAACCAGTCGAAGTTACGTTTCAATGTAAATAACTGTTGACAAGTATCAACTCTGCACTGAAGGTGGTATGATGATAACTCGTGAGGTATCCACACACGTATTTTGAAACCTTTCGTAATTCGTGCAAATGTGTTTCTATGGTGCCATCAATGCAGTGTAGCTCATCTGATAATTGACGAGTCGTCAGTCAAGGGTCTTCCGTTATTAAGCGTCATAATCGTTGAACGTCTGGTACGGGATTCGTCCTCAAGATCGAAGTCCCCATTCCTGAACTTTCTAACCCAAATCTTTGCCATCACGTAAGACACCATGGACTCGCTCATCGCATAACATATATTATTTGTGGCTGTCTTTGCATCGTGATCCATACAAAATTCGTAAAGTAATAGAATCCATATTTGATATCGATTTAAATCCATTATCTCATATGTAATTCACTTAAAGTTTCGTCGCTGACTGTTGTCAACTGACTACACTTTGACCTATACATACTCTACAGTAAAAACTTCTAGAAGTTTCGAGAATCTTTCTAGAAAAGTTCAAAAGTTGTTGCTAAAACTTATTAGTCAACTTAATACATCAAACTACCACACATTAAATTTAATTAGTATCTGATCAATATAATTCTCTTAACTCAAGGTAATAACACCGTTATAGTAATGAGACTAACTGATATACCAAGACATTGTTTTACACGTCCTAAGTCTTTAATTTTAAATCTATTACTAAACATTGAACTCAAATGTTTCAATTCAAATTTTTTATTTGAAAAAACTAAAAAAATCGTACACATACAATGTTACAATGGTTCGTTTAGAACCATTAGTTTTTGTATTTAAACATGGTTCTAATTTAGATTTATCGTAGCCGTCTGCTATCATAAAATTATCCACCTTCTTGTGCCAAGATCTGGAAGCCTGTTTGAGACCATATATTAATGTGAGAACCTTATTGTGAACAAACAAAACTAGAAGCTTTCTGCATATATATTGTCTCATCCAGGTCACCATTCAACAATGCTGTCTGGACATTAAGATGAACTACAACTAAATCTAATTGACCCGACAATGAAAATAATAACCTCAATATTATGTGTCTCACCACTGGAAAAAATGTCCCATCATAATTTAAATACGGCTACATTCTTTAGCCACTAGTCTTGCTCGATAAATCACACCACTTTCTTGTTTCTTTTTGAGAACTCATTTATACTTCGCAATATCAACACCACTGGGAACATCCACTACCTCCCAAGCATCATTGTCTTCGAAGCTTTGAAGCTCGTCTTTAACAGCTTGTTCCTACTTCTCCTTTTCAGGCTCTTGGAGTGCTTCCTCTAGCGCTAGCTCATCATTGTTAATTTTATTATTTTCTGTGCACAAAAATTCATATCTATCAGACTTATTTCTGGTTCTTGGTAGTAAAGTTACTGGAGTGATATCATGTTTGAAACTGTCATCAGCTGTGGTTGACTCTTCTTTTTGAAAACTTTTGTCAACTGTAGTTGACTCTTCATTTGGAACACATGGTATATCATCTAAATTTGTATTATTCATAGAACTGAAGGAATCATTTGATTCATAGTAATCCTCCATACTACATTCTGCCCTACTGAACCTGCTTCTGGCTTTGCATCTGAGTTTTGCACATAAAGCAAACTTTTCTGATATATTTTATTTTCCTCAATAATAATCAAATCTTTTTTGGTTATTATTGATTGATTAGCTGGGTTATATACTCTGTAACCTTTGACATTATTTGAATAACCCACTAGAATACATTTTTCAGATTTCTTATCCAATTCGTGTTTCTTTTTCAATTCAAATTCATCATTTGAAAAAAAAACAAAAAAAAATCATTTACATGCAATGTTACAATGGTTTTTGAATGAACCAATAATTTTTGTAGTTTTTATAATTTGTAATAATTTTTGCTTCATGACTATGCTACCAAATATTCTAACATGACTGAGATTTGGCTTTTCATTGGTCCACAGTTCATATGGAGTATGATCATTCAGTCCAGTTTTTACAATGCGATCCTGTACTTGACGAATGATTCCCATTTTTTTTTATATAATTATCAAAATTATTATTGCAATATTCTTTACCGTTATCACTACGTAGAATCTTAATTTTGTTTGATGTTAGGTTAAGTTAGGTTAGGTTTTAGCAATGAAGAAGGTTATATTAGCAATGAAGAACTTCACTCTTATTCTTTAAAAAATATATGTAAGTCAAGCGGCTTTAATCATCTATAGACAGGAGAATATACCTTGATTGTACGAGAGAAACATTTTCCATTGGCTCGCAGGTGTCACTGCGTGTTATGTTCAACAGCTCTGACCTTCTGTTGCCTTCATGGAGAAAAGGCAATCGACTTTGCTTGCCCTCACTACACAATTCATTTTGCTAGTATCAGTCTTCTTGTCCAACATCACTCCTTCTACCGCTTCCTGCATGTTATTCAAGTATTGACTGTTAATGTGTCTCAACCTACGATGCCAAAGCTCAGGATACTCTACTACTGCAGCTAATAAGCAAGTGGGTGTCTTTAGTTTATATACTCCATTTATAAAAAGGGCAGTAACTACTAAACTGTTATTTTTATTATAGACTTCAAACCCATTATTCGTAAATAATACCTTACTTCCTTGTCTTACAAATTGACTAACTGATAATAAATTCGTAGTTAGACTGGGCACACATAACACGTTTTTAACCATAACCTCAAAGTCACACTCCGCAGTTGAAGTCGTGATTTTCACATTTCCACAACATAAAACTGGTAATTTATTTTGATGTGCCATTGTAATTTCTTTAACAAATCCATAATTACGCACGTCAACTATCCAATGTTGATTCGATATTAAATGTGAACTTGATTCCTAGTCGACATACCAGTTACTTTTATGAAATGATTCATTAAAAACACTGCACTAAACGCATTAGTGGATTTCTTTTTACTTTCCACCATATCCTTAGAGGTTTTATTGATATTTTTGCACTGGTTGCGGTAATGACCAGTTTCTCCACATTTATAATATTTGATTATTTATTATTTTTGAGATTGACAGGCAATTTTTTCGCACTCGCGCCAACTTTTATTGTCACAAACTTGTTTGATTTAAGAAATTAAATATGTGTTGGTAACGGAAATATGCTAACGCGTTAGTCACATCACTATCTCCCGGTTCCATGTCAATCACTTTTGACTTAATGGCGTCGGTCGTTATGCGTATGCCGGAATGTACGATGGCTATTATTATGGGCATATATTTTTCAGATAATCCAGCCAGCATGATAGATCCAATCCACTCATCATTAATGTCAAAGCCTGTTCCTGTCAACTTTTGACACGCTTCAACGATCGTATGGAAATACGACGTCATCGATGTGCAGTTTTCTAGGCGAATATATATAAGATTTCGCAGCAAACTAATTTTTCTAATAAATCCTGAGTTATCGAATAACACTCACAACTTTTTCCACAATTCCTGGCGTTTTTAATGTGAACCTAGATTGACGGATCGATAGTTAAAATAAATTTCGCTTTTGTTTCCGCATCATCTGCAGCTTCTATATTTCCTGGCTCTGGTTTTATACATTTCACCATATCCTCCAACTCTATAAAATCCTCTGCTGTGAAAGACCAGTCACCATGGTTTTAATAAGCTTTTAACTTAAGTACGTTAACTAAATAACTCGAGCTACTACTAGGCATGATTTAATCGAGTTATACAAAGTCACGCACTGTTTTATTATTTCACTGCAATTGTCCAATCGTAAAATGCAAATAAATGTCTTACTACAAACTTACACTGTACTTACAAATAAATAGATAATTCACGAATAACTTGAACAACATGGGACTGGGTGCAAAACTTCAAATAAAACAACGGAAGTGACTGACGTACTTTTTTCAAAATTTGCACATAATCGTCATAGAGGGCGCTACTGGTTACTTAGATATTTTCTTCGGATACTTATTTATAACAAAGTTTTTCAAAATAGAATAAAATATTGAAATAACATTGAGATGTTTGCACTTAAAGTCATTAGCGAAGAGTTTCGTCTCCCACATTTTAAAGTAGCGCTGTAGAAAATTTTAAAAAATACAGAAATATAGCTCTTGGTAAATACTTTTAATGAAAATTATAATAACACTGAAGCATACACGGTGTGTTCTTGATGGAACGATGAAAGTAAAGTAGGTTTTATGATATTGTACATCAAGTTTAATTTTCATTAAGTAAATGTATAACTTTACAACTGAAACATTTACTTAACAATTTTCAGCAAAATAGGTATAATTTTATTACATATAATATGAAATGATACGTACCTGATATAAGGTTGAAAAGACACTTCAAGGATTCTAATATAAATTACCTGAATCATTAGCGTGACACACCATTGACCGGTTTTTATATAATGATTCTAACAGCTAATTTATTAACTGTATTTTATTATTTGTTCTTTGCTCTAGTCAAATGCAGAACTGCACTGCCCAAACTTGTAATATAAAAATGTTTATAAAAGCTATCCATAATAAGTAGCCACATAAATCTTCAAACTTTTTGATAGTGTTCAATTCTCCTAATTTTTTTTTGATGCACCTATAATGACTTAGTTTATTTAACTCAAACATATTTCCACGATCTGATTGTGCAAGAGAAAACAGAAAGTCAGTAATGAATAGCATTATACCGCCGTTGAACGTTTTTTATGAATTTTCATTTCATCTAAAATGTTTTCATACATTATTCTAATGTTGGTAATAATTGTTTCAAAGTTTAACTCAGAAAAGCATCCGGCGGACTTCGTTCTAAATGTTTAAAAAAATATTTCCGCTCTCCGTCCATCAACTTGTGCCCTATAGATTATAAGATGGTGAAAGGTTTGTCAATAATTTTTTCTTTAATTTATTCAGTTTAAAACTGAGTACATTCTTGTAAAATTATGTCTTTAATTCGTCGAAATATTGAGTAGCTTTATTCGCATAAAAGCTAGCTATTATGTGGTCCTTCATACGGCTAGTCGCATAGTATAAACAGAAAACATATCTCTCATACATTGGTATACGTTATATTCATAAGTATTTATGATATTCAATCTATGAATATAAATATTTTTAACTGTTTAACAGATATAATATTGTAAAATACAGAATGGTAAGCGCACAGTCAAAGGTATTAGACGAATATAATTCTATAGCCTATAGAGTACATAAAATTTAAAAAAGTAACACAACATGTTGATTAAATTTGAATATTTCCAAATAATAGATAAATTGATCAATTGTGAAAAATGTATGAGAACTATATTTAAGACACTCCAGTAAAAAACAGTAAGATGGTACAGTAATTGACGAAATATAAATAGCTATAAAAAGTAAAAAATATGTAGAATACAAAATTGATATTAATACCCTTTTGCCAAGTAGACTTAGAATTCGCATAGATGGCTATTCTATACCGATTACATATAAAATTTAATAGCACATACTAATCCTATTAGACTATTATTAGTTAATGACATTATTTTTCATTATGTAAATATATAGCCTATTGTATATTTTATAGCAGACAAATAAATTAATTGATTTTCTCGATCTGTTTAATTTATTGACACGGTTTGAACGAAATGACGTTATCCCGAGTTTTAATATTCGTGGTTAAATGTTAGGGTGGGGAGCACACCAGAATTTTATTTAGTGACTCTGAATGCAGAAAGAAAAATAAGAAAAGATATTTCAACCGACTATAACGACCATCCACTTGGAGTACGTGAGAAAGTAATTTATCATTAAATTATGGAGGAGGCATTTAAATAAATATTTTTTCCATTTTGACGTGTTCACGTTTACTACACTAACTTCGTCTCATGGTAACATTTTCTCGTAATCAATATGTAATTGAAAAAAAGCTATGATACTGTCATAAACAGGCGAACAGATTCAATATAAAAATTACTAGATGAAGACCACGGAATCATATTCCAACTTTTATTCTGTTTTTCAAAGTTCTATGTAAAATGTTTCACGAAATCAACTGTGATAGACGGAACCCAATGGTCACCGTAACATTTTCCCTTCCTATATAAGGTTGTGAGTATATTAATGGTGGAGAAATAAAAAAAACTACCCTATTTAACGAGTAGAGGAACAGGTTCTTAACAATGTGACTACGACATCAAATGTATTTTCGCGATCCTAAATGTATAAGCTCTTTTTAACCCAATAACGTATAATAAATTGAAAACAGACATAAAGTAACTTACATCCAAATGTTCGGTAAAATATACAAGTGATTCATTAGATTTCTCTTATGTAAACTATCCTATCCTCCCTATGTCCAGAATAAATATGCGCATGGTCGGATATCTTCGCAGTCAATGATACATGGTCTCAACCTTGTATTTCATAAAATACTACTTTTCAGTAAAGCAAAACAAAACTTTCTAAAGCATCAATTTAAGGATTATGACATAATCCGTATGTCATAGTGATTTGTTTACTAATTTAGAGCTATTCGAAATAAAAGTTAAATTAACAATTACTCGAAATAATAATAAAAATAGTTCGAAATAAAATTAAATTATTTTAATCATGATGTTTCACGAAAAGAATTTCCATATCAGTTTAAAAAATATTAAATACATTTCTAATAGGGTACTTTTTAGAATTCAAATGTTTTTAGATCTGGCCATTGTAATAATAATGGTTATAAAAATAAATTTAAATTTCGAAAATCGAATTCTTCGATAAGCCATTTACGTATTTTGTTTGAATTTATTTGTTTTAATAAATTGGCGGCAAATTGAAAATATTGGTTATCATGTCACGTTGAATTTAACAGAAGAAAATTTCCATTTAATGATTTTTAATACTTTCGTTGTTGTCTCAATCAACAACAAATTTACGATCAACTTCGATTGGCATTTTATGATAAAGGTTTATCCAGTGCTACTGTTTACAACGGAATTAATGAGTTTAAGCGTGGTCGTACCAAAGTCCCTAATGATCAGCACGAGAAACGTCGCTCAACAATGACGAGTGAAGATAACGTCAATGCTGTGCAGTTCATTATGAAAAATACTCTTTCAGCAATTTTAGTCATTAGTCAATGAGTTAAATACAGAAAATGTATGATTTAAGTACAGAAAATTCTACATGAACATTTAGACGTCAGTAAGCTTTGCACTATGTGTATACTCCATGATTTTATCAAATTCCAAAAAGTGGAAGTGACTTTCAAGGAAGGGCAGACCCACCGCTTCTCTTAGTAGTTCCATCGAATAAAATAATGCATAGAGTACCACGAAAACTATTTTGAAAAACAATAAATAAATTGCAAACTAGTTGGTTGATTTTATTTTTCATTTAACAAAAATGTTCAGTGTGAAACTTTTATCAATTCAGTCGGGTGAGAGTTTATTTTCTGGGAATTTTGATGTAAAAAAATTAAACCCTTTCTTTGGTGGCGTTACTGCATATTGACACAGTGGACACTTTACAGGAAAGGACAGAGTTACATAGCACTTAATTTACTACAAATGTTAATTGATTACTTTGACAACTAATGATGGTGGAAACTGATGTTATTTTTCCCAAACCGATATATTTGATTACAAAGACGCTCTCTATTTTACAAACCTCAACGGATGTATCAAAATCCGGACCAAATTCAAACCCTTATATCCGACATCATTTTTCAAACAATCATATTTCAAATCCTTATAACGGCATAGAATTTACTTAACTTGGTATAGCCATATTTTGATTTGTATTGCTGCTAGATCCACGATTTTAGAAACAAGGTTGTTGGGCGTATGGAATACATTATTTTTTATGCTTTTATATATTTTTGACAATTGTTTCTTTTCACTGTATAGTGTGTACTAAATACTTTTGTGTGTATTGTACTAATTTGAAATGAGGTGTAAGTGGTGGATTCAAATATATTTGTATCATCGATGGATATTTGTAATAATTTATCCTGATCACATGATCTCTAGTGTAACGCTTCGTTCGTGAATAAATGCCGCCAATAATGCTATCACAATAAATTAAATTCGATCAATACAATGTGTAAAAAATTCAGAAATAAATTAAAAAGGTTTTTGAGAGGCAAGAGTTTTGTATGTTCGTTTCCCTTTGCATTGAGCTCACATTCAATTTATTTGGCGCGTAGTCTGCAATTTCGAGAACCACCAAAAAATCAGTTATTTTTTAGCTTAATTAAAAGTTGTCTAGTCATTCTTTTGCGCAATACTAAAAATTAGCAAGAAAATTCAGTTTGTCCTAAATTGTCTTGACTTTACTTGGAACTTTTTTATGGGGATTTGCCCGTAATACGACTCATAAAACCCATACTCATGGCACAGAAAATGGGTACTTTTTCTGGTAAATCATATTGAGAGTTTACGTTATACGATGTACTTAGGAATAAAATAGTAAGTATTGTAGTAAATGGCATAAAAAGACGCAATTTTTGTAAAAAAATCCTCTGTTCTTCAAACAACAGTTTCGACTCACCGTTGCCGAGATCTTGTAAAAGGTATAAAATATAATAACTTTCCAAATTACATTTTAGCAATTGAAAATAAAATTATTTTATAAATTATTATTATTCAAAATAAAATAAAATTTTAGACACGTTTCATAGATGACATTTTTATATAGGCATTTTTCTCTCTTACAACGTTCGCAGGTTTACTGTGCGGTGAATTTCACTATTCAAAGCTCTATTTAGATATCTTTGACCGCTTTTCTTAACTTTAGCCCAATAGTTACTTCACGGGTAACATTTTTAATTCGAGCAAGAAACAAAAAATACTTTTTATAAATACAAGTTTTTTACGTTAAAATCTAAATAAAAAAAACAAGAAGAATGGTTAAAGCGAGAACAAAACGTGGAGGGTTTGAAAGAAACGTAAAGGAATTTAGGAGTAAGGGAAAAGAGTGGTTATTGAAAACGTAGTAGACTTGCGAGACAATAATAAAATTTATCAGGATTTATTACTTTACCGCACTACTTTTACTAAATTTAACAATTCTGACACTAAAACATTATAAGTTTTAGTGTAAGAATCGTTAAACTTAAATTTGTTATTTTCTTCACATCGAAACATAGAAGTTCTCACTGCTAGACCGGTAGTTGGATCCACGGCATGACCGGAGTCGGTCTTAAGATTAATTAGTAGTAGGCAGCGCATAGGTAGCGACGCACTGACGGCGTAGTAGCGTACAGTGGGCGGGCGGGCGTGCAGGGCGCGGGCGGCGCGGTAGGAGGGCGCTGCCAGTCCGCGCCGTGCCGCCCAGTCGCCGCCCGCGCCGCGAACATACCTCGCGCACTTGTCGAGCCTGAGCCAATTCCTTCATGGAGCCAAGTTCGCCTTATAAGCCGCCGTCGGCTAAGATTCTCTTTTCATGATTCAAAAACACAATTTAAAACTTATCGTTTCGTAATGTACTTGGAGAGGAACGGTGTGCGGCCCGAGCGGCTCTGGCGAGCGGAACGGTTCTAGGAATTATGTGAAGCATTACTTATTAAAGATATTCACCGGAATATAACAAAATATTAAAAAAAAAAGAATTTTGTGTTTATGAAACATTCGGAGAAACAAGGAATAACGTGATTTATTTTGTATTTATTTTATTAGTGGTAAATTAAAGCAAACTGAGATAATTTCTTTCATCAGATTGATAAAAAATGAAAATGTAAAGGGCGAAGATGATAGTGCGTCTATGGAAATTCTGCTGTTCGTGAACTATAAGTGAACGGAATAACGTTTGAGTATTCAATGAAAACAATAAAACAGTGAAAATGTCCCAGACGGGCGGAAAAAAGGGGGCGGGCAAAGGCCCGCCCAAGAAAAACACTCAGGAAGAGGATAAGACTTCGGGTTCGTCGAAGGCCGCTGATGCTGAAACTAAGGACGAGACAGCGTCCGTGAATGGGGACAAGAAGGAAAAGATAGATCCTAATGGTGATATGCCAAAGCCTCCAAGTGCTGGCGTCAACATGAGAGATGCAGCAGCTAAGGTCCTCACGTTGGCCATGAAGGGGGAGTGGCCCGCCGTTGAACAGACACTTAAGAGCTTGGAGAAAATTGTGGCCGCCGGGGGTGAAGATATAAACTCCACTCCCATGGCTGGCGTCCTAGATCCTGTAAGTATTCATTTACAAAAAAATCTAGTTTCTTTTTAACACTGATACGGAACTTTTCAATTTATGTTAAAATAATGGCATATAATAAACCTGTCACAAACATTTTTAAAATATTTTTCAGTAAGATTTATGAAAAATATCACAAAAACATCTGATGCTCTACAGATTTAATAAGTTTACGAAGAGTAAGCAAGATACTATCATTTGGGGTTTAAAATTAAAAGAGCATGGATACTATTTTAGTAAATTCCTTTATAGCAGGATAAAATTCTTTGTGAATATTTATCTTAACATGATTTTTTTGTATTTATTTTAAGTTTTTGAATTTCTTGCGATGAGGATTTCTTGATTTTCCAGAAAAAAATATTGATCGTCATAAGGCTATTTGAAATGATTTTTCAAGAATTATAGATTATGCACATTCTACTAAGCAGTGTTTGATATATTTGCAGTCTGCTCAAGCCCATGTACCGTTAGCAGGCGTCCTAACAAATGTTTTGTACCTACATTGTAACCTTACAAAAATATTGTTGTAAGGTTACAATACCAATAAATTATAATAGTTTTTCTATTGCTTGACTTAAATATAATGTATAGTTGAGTCTAAGTACTGTATTCAGGGAAACAGGATGGGTTAATTAAATTTTAAATAGTTTTTGCTTCTTGTTAAGTAGAGATGAACTAAATAACTTTTGCACTAAATATATACATCCATTATCCGGTTCTTTATCTTGAAAAAAAAAACAACGGAGTCCTTGTATGGTTACTTACATGTCTGATCATCTTTCACAGCAGCCTAATCTTAAAAGCAGTTCGACGTAAAAAGTTGAAATTTGGGATAAAAATAAAACATATTAAACCGCATAGTTAATGCTTCATAATATCGATATTGAAATTTTACAGGGGGCAAATTAAATACATAAAAATTGTAATTTTGAAAGCAATAATGATTAAGGTATGTTTCATTTCGTTTGGCGGGCAGGAAAGTTTTGAACCAATTGAGAAAAGTACTGCTACATAAGTTACTCGTGAGAGAGAAATTTGGGTGGCATGCCTAGAATACCGTTTTCGGTGTCCCAATGCTAGAAACGCGTAGAAATCAAATTTGGTTCTAATCATTAAGAATTACAAATAAATAGGCATGTGACTAAAATCAATTCCTTGTGCATGCTAATGATAGAAATACTCATTAACGCGTTTTATAAGCGAAGCAATTGCCTGCCAAGGACCTGTACAGCCTATTGGGCAGACACTCAATGTAAGTCTTTACCCATGATTATCGTTTGTTAACATACGATATTTAGATCAAGTAACTGCATTGTGTATTGAGCAGAAGTGAAGCGTTATATAGTTTTTTAAAATTTGTCTTCTTAGTCACTGTATTCTTGGTAAAATAGTCATTATAATCATATCAAGTGTATTGCAGATGAATGATGCGCCACAGGATACGTTATCGTTCCTCTCTGGCAGCTGCTTTCCGGGTGCACTCGTGTAGGAGGATATCCAGGGCCGCCTTGACATCTATCCATATCATCGGTGCTCCCCCGCGTAGCCTGGTTATGTTCCACTCTGCCCTATACTACCAGACCTTCAATACTATCGTTGCTATATCGTGACACATACCAAGGAATTTCATGATGCTAATTTATATATTATTGGACAAACGCTGTCTGACATCGAGTTCTTGGAGTACGTATGCATTAGTGTGAAATCCAGTCCACGATACATCAAGCATTCTTCCAACATTACATTTCCAGTGCGTCGTCTTTTTGCTCTCGTTTTCACGTAGTCGCCTCGTCTCTTACGCAAATGAATGTCCCCAAATACATGTATAATTTAGCCACCATTTAGTTGTGTGAGTTCGGTCTAGTTACCAGTGGCAAGGTTATCAATCATCATCTCCGTCTTATTGCGATTAATTTTCAGGCCAATCTCTAGGCTAATGTTTTCATGTTTATGGGTCTATTTTTATTTTCTCGCAAAAAAACTGATCCCGCTGACAAGACATTTTTGACGTTTTATTGATTAATAAATATGAAGTATATATTATGAGTGGCTTATAGTCGAGTTGTACTCGTTGATTTCACTCACTCAATGAAGTTAAGCAATGCACGTACCGGGAGAAGGTTGGATGGGTGACCCGTCAGTCACACATCTTAATACTATTCTCATAAGCTGCACCGTGCTTCGGATGGCGTGAAGAGAAGACCCCTATTTACAGAATCGTTATATGGAATCTATTATAAAAAGAGACCGATTTGCCCTGTGGGTTGCAAAGATCACATGGTAGTTGCTTCGCATAAAAAATAGCCTGGTCAAATCCCTTGGATTAGTACTAATAGTTAGAGTAAAGAGAGGTATGTATATGTTTGGGATACAACAAAATAGACGAGATTGTATGTAGATGCTTTGGAAGTTAATTTGTTTATTCCATTTGGGCGAAACTTGGCATAAAATTAGCGTAGAATAAAATCTATGATAAATTCATAGATAGACGAAACTGGTTTAATAGTTCCAATATGGAGACGGTTCAAAATGCAAAAAATTACAATTAATATTAATTAAATTTTATCTTACACAAAATCTAGTTAGAAAGAACTTTTAAAAAAACGCCTTTAATGCCATTTTAACCTAAACACCCATTATATGACAATATTTTGTTTTGATAAATATCTCATTGAGATAATGTTATATTTAGTATTGTTTCTTTTCGTGTGGCGTAGGTACGTACGTGATCTAAAGTAGATACGTAAACGACGTCAACAAAATTAATCATACTTCTTGTTTTTACTAGAAAATGGCGATTAGTTATTGATGTTATAAATTTAAATTATATTATATAAATTAGATTTATATTTTTATGTTTTTATTATTTTTCAAGAATTTCTTTTCGCAAGTCAAAATTCGAATTCGAATTGCGGATTCAAAATTACATTTTTGGATAACTTAATGCAAAATTTTGTGTCACGTAAACTGGTCTTATTATTATTTTCTCCCTAACAATATAAACAATATGGATAATCATAAACTCAACGAAATTTACCTTTCTATTTCGTACTTCCAATCGGCTTTATTTTAGTTATAGAGTATGGAAAGATTGTAGATAATATAAAAAAAAATTACCAAAAGTTGCAATAACGTTAAAAAACGATATAAATTTACAATTACTACGGATTACCTGTTACGATCAGTTTTTAGATGTGAAATCAAACCACAAAACCTTTTTAAATTAGCATTCTTTCGTTAAATCTCGGTTTATTGATCTATGCGTCACCGGTATGGGCTTCTTGGTGCGTTGAAATTGAGCAAGTTAGGAGGGTTGTACTGAGGTCGCAAAATACGCCGTTTATATGGTAGCTTTTATCAAACCGTACAGGACCTGCTCGATGGATGCTTTGCCTGTTTTGGCGGGACTTCTGCCTGCCGATCTCATGATCAAGGAACGTGCAGTTAACTTTGTTTTGGCACGAAGTAGAAATATTAGAGTTCTTAACATATGAACCACTTATTGATAGAAAGAGACGTATTTTGGAGATCATCTGTCGTCGTTGGCAGTCTAGGCAGACTTTCCAGAATTCTAAAGACGAGACCATAAGATTAGATTTTCTTTGTGAGATAGCCTGGCATGTTAGTGCTTTCGCAAAATGCGTCCTTGAAAGATGTTTAATAAAAAATGTGTGAAAAATGGTGAAAAATGTTTCATAGGATGGTAATAACAGGACGCAATTAGTTCAGTAGTAACAAAGGTCCTCTCATTTTGTATGAGGGGATTTTTAAAGGTCCCCACAAAATGAGAGGACCTTTGTTACGGGTGAAAAGGGAAGGAATCTAAGTAGTCATGGTTACGTCAGACTGATATAGAGAAGCATTGTGGACAAAATTAAAACCTATAATAAAAATGTGTTTGGCTAAATATTATAGATTGTTATGACAATAAACATTTTACATTACAAAACTGAATCTTACTATTATGTAATCGAATAACGCATAAAAGAAATAGAAACCTTTGAAAACATGGTTTATAACTAAAATGGTTAATAATTACTGTAAAACAAAACAATTACAACAAAATGAAGTCTGGACGGGCGGTTAGATTATTAATAATTGTTATTTATTTTAACAAAACAAAAGACTAAATGTATTAATAAAGAATTATTATAGAAAAACTAGGAGTGAAACGTCAGAAAAAAACAATTAATTAACAAGAAAATAGTCACAAAATTCGAAAGAGTGACAAGTATGCTTTTATTTTTTTTTGGTTTGCAGGTCAGTAACAAATCATGGATATTTTGATTATTTAGACAGGTGTCGCTGGCTGGTTTTGGTTTCACTTAATATTTTAACATCCTCCCTTTAAGTGCAAACCCGTTGTCCTAAAACACTTATCACACTTCTTCTGTGTGGCTTTTGTCAGAATGCCAGCAACTATATTCTGTGTCCCAACATAGTTAATTTTAATTCCTTTATTGGTAACTTTTTATCGAAGAAATTGACATCTTATGTCAATATGTTTGATGCGCGTATAATAAGCATCAGTACCCACGAATTTAATTGCACTTTGACTATCACAATATATAAGAGAGAGTGAACTTTGATGTTTCAGTGCAATTCCTATTCCAAGTAATGCAACTAGATTGTCCTTGTACCGCAGTAATTAATGCCTTATATTCTGCTTGCATGGTCGTTAAGGCAACAGTATTTAGACGCTTTGAACATTGTGAAACAATGTTCAAAGTACAACAAAAAAAAGTGGCTATAGCATAATTTCCGGTTGTTAATATCTGAAACTCTATCAGAAACATAGTAGCCAAATGCATTTTCTTCTTCATTATTTTGGTTAAATTTTAATCTATATTCTTTTTTTTTTGTTTTATATATCGTAGCACTGTCTTAACTACTAGCCACTCTTGTACTTCTGGTTTATTCTTGAAATTATTCAATTTTATTTACCATGAAACATATATCAGGTCCTGGGTCTTGTGATAAGTAAAGTAAGCTTCCAACAGCTTTTTGCTATGGTATTTCTGTAATTGTATATTTTTTCTCTTGTATTAATTAATTTTTTACTAGGATTACATGGTGTATAAACTTAATTGCGTTCAGTCATTTTGAAACTCTGTAAAATTATTTCATGTTTTATTTCTTCTCCTTTTTGAATATTATTATGGAAAAGAGCAAGTTGTCAACATAGATTAATATAAATAAAATATTTTCATCATCAATCTTATAGTATATTCAAGGATCAAGATGAGATTTTCAATTCCAGCCACCTTAATACGGATGTAAGTCTTAAATTCCACTGATGGTTCGCTTGTTTCAATCCATAATTGGATTTGTTAAGTTTGCTTACTTCATCTTCATGTTCGTAAGTTGACGGTTGGGTACTAAATATTTCATTATCTTTGTAGAAATACAGTGACAGTATCCATTTTTTTCTATATTTAAATTATATTTAACAGCCGTAGCAAGTTATTTACTTTTGATTGATGTATACTGAAACAACGGAGCAAATATTTAATTATATTATATTCCTTTCTTTTGAACGAAACTTTTAATCTCGCTTTTTATGGAATAACCTCACTACTAGCATCAACTTTAACTTTACGTACTATTTGCAAGCGATTGCTCTCTTATTTTCTGGAAAATTTAATAGTTTCCATATATTATTTTGAAGGAGCGACTCACATTTATTCTGGCATTTTTCTACTCTTGCATTTGGGCCTGAAATAGTTTCTTCTATAGCCCCAAGTTCCTTCACTAATAAAACCATTGTTCGTTTTGGACTACTCGGACTCTTTTTTTGTGGCAAAAGTATGTAGTTTACTGTTTTCTTTCTCGGCCATATTACCAATGATCATTAGAGTAGTAGCTTACATATCACAGAGTTTCAACATTAGAATAGCATAATCAATGATACTACTAGTGATAATATAATTGACTTTTTCCTCTACCCAGGTGATCTCAGGGTTCCTTCAGGGACCCGTAATATACGTACTCATACAAAAATGGTGATCTTCGAAGGTCGTAGCTTTACTGATATGTTGATTCATGCTCTTTATCAAAACTCTTCGCGCATCGTCCTACTCATTGCAGTGGAACAAAACGTGATTCGTGCTGTCCCTTAAATCAAATCTAAACAAGCTGGTTCGGAAAGCGCCGTACCCCGTAAGAAACCGTGAAGTGTAATAGTCTCTCCTGAGCCAACTTTGATGCAACCACACAGATATATCGGAGAAAAGTAATCTTGTGGTCTCGCATTTAGAATTCAGGAAGTCCCACTAGACTACCCATGAGCACAGACGATCTCCAAAATACGTCTTTTTGTATTAATAAGTCGTCATTCTGCTAAGAACTCAAAGCATAAAGGGCCAGAGCTAAAATTCTATCCCATGCCGAAACGAAGTTAGCCCCGTGTTTCGCGGCCACGAGATTGGCAGGCAAAAGTCCCACCAAAACAGGCAAAACTTCAGTCGAGCAGGTTCTATATGCTTTGGTAAGAGCCATAAGCGGCGCGCGCTGCGACCTCAGTACAATCCTCCTACTTGCTTTTTTATATCGTTGACTATTCCCGCCATTTCCACCCGGGTTGCCTCAGGACCCCTCGGGGGACCCGTATTATCCCGTCATACAAAAGGTCATTCTAAGGTCCCCTAATAGTGTTCCGTATCCACAATCACAACGTTTCCAACCACAACCGTTAAAGTACTGTCCCTTATCAGTGAGTCATTTAGTCTTGGCAAACGCTCTAAATTACATAAAGGTCGGTCCAGCGGCGTGTTCCACGATCACGGAAGACCATCAAAAGACCTGCCAAAACCGGCAACGTATCCGCTGAGCAGGTTCTATAAGCCTTGGTCAGCGCCAACAGCGGCGAACGCTGTTATCTCAGCACAACCCGTCTAACTTGCTGGACCTCAACATACCACGGAGCCCAAACCGATGTCGTATAGGCCAATATACCAAGGTATATTGCCGTAGTTAGTTTTTAGTTAGTTTGAGGGTAGAGTTATTCAGTCCCCATCCGGCACCAACAAGCCGGGCCATGGCGTGAAAGTATCGCCGATATCTTTCACCGATGTATCGCGCCTATGCTAAAAAGCTTCTCCATGTATCAAGCACCATGCCCAGGTATATTACTTGAACTCGCACACCGATCTTGGTACCAGCCATCATCATAGACGACTCTCTCGCCAGTCTAACCTTGAAGAGGACAGCCTCGGACTTATGTATCATTGACTGTAGTATTTTATGAACTTGGTACCTATGTGTCAAATTCATGTTCATGATCACCTTAAGTATGTGACTCGTCAGTCAGCACTAATCGCTGTAACTCAGATAGTAGCATTATTATATAGTTATTTTTGTCTGTATGCTCATTGACATCTCCACATTTTTAGCTTACATCATGCAAACTACCCTTTTGTCATTTCACAATAACCAACAAATATAATTTTGACCGATTTGGAATCCCATTTTTATCTTTATTTTTTGATACATGGACCATTGCCTTAAAACGAAAAATTTTGATGTTTTTCATGTATGGTTTACCACCCATCCATTTTTCATACAGCGCCTTGTAGTCTAAAACTTTAGTAGGTGAAAAATTAGTTATGTAGGCTGCTGTGGAAACTATTTCAGTCCAAAAATCTCTTTGTAATATAGAATTATATATTTAGCGATTTCTACAAATGTGCGATTCATCCGTTCTGCTAAGTTGTTTTGTTCAGGGGTTTAGTTAGTAGTAGTAGTAAGGTTGTAGTTTGATGTTGTATACTCGACCTTTCTAAAACAATATAAAATCATTATTAATATATTGTTTTCCTTTATCTACGCATAATACTTTAATTGTTTTATTAGTTTCATTTTCTACAAGCATCAGATTTATTTTTAAGGAAGTAAACAAACACTTTTCTACACTAGAATTATTTATAAATGTTAAATAATATTGAGCACTAACAATAGAACATTTCCATTGAACCACATAAATCGGAGTGAATTAATTGCAGTAGTTCGAAGCTCTTGTACCAATGTTTTGAATGGTTGCCTACTCATTTTACTTTCCATACAGGTCATACACAATTGATTACCTTTTTTCTCTATTCCACACCTACCGTATTATCAGATATTTTTTGGAAGTCTGTAAAGTTTAGAGGACCCATTCATATTTATATTATACTTATTTACTATTGGCAGCAATACTGTTGTTGTTCAATCTATTTTTTGATTTGGTAAATTTTACAACCATCTTTCTCGAACTTTACTCCTTTGACATTATTCACCATCTGACTTACAGAAAGTATTCGGAGTTCTTTATTTGTGTATGTCTGTATTATCACATTCTTTCGCTGCTACTGTCGTATTTCTGGAGTATACAATCACTGTCTGCCACTTTTATGTTATTTACTATGGAAGCAGAGATATTCTACGTCCATGTATTGCCTCTACGCATGTGCAGAGACACTCCAGAATCCAGCAGTTGTCATCCAGTTCTATAGAATCTTCGTGAGTTTTCCCAAACTTGTTTCCCTGTTCGCCTCCTGGACGTGGACGTAATCTATTGGGTCTATCAAAAGTATTATCTTTGATCGTTTCGATCATCTTCGTCAAATGGTCTGAATAATTTGATGTTTGCACAAAGATTACTGACCATTTATAAGAAAACGGAAGACAACGAAACATTTTCAGAGGTGAGATTATAAGGCAGTATTTGAAACAATTTACTAAAGAAAAAAATGTCTCGATTAAAAAATTGTTACTGATATAAACTTACTAAATATTTTATGTATTTGTAAAATATATGTAAGTTTTTCCGCTCATTTTTGTAACTTAACAGGCGTCTACAGGATAATGTATATAACTATCACAGAAAACTACACCCAGAAAAGATTAAATTTTATATAGTACACGAGTTTCAAAAGAGATAAACATAAAAACATACAAACAGATACTTTAGAATTTTTTACTCTTCCATATCGAAGAGCTTCAACAGAACACTCTTGTTGTGGCAACGTTGTCCGTATGTAATACAGAGGCTTTTAACTTCTAAGTCAATTATACAGGGATTCTAAATTTATACATGATATGTAGTTATTTTGCCTAAAACCTAAAATCATACTTAATCGTAATATTTTTAAAGGACACGGCTATATATGCAACGAGGGTATAAAATCACCTATATATATGGAGTATCGTTGGAAAAAGCCCATAAATTACTTGATTACTTTATTAATACTTATTATATTACCAGGTGCATCTTGATAACCTTGATATTTGGTATTTGTTGCAAATATTTTATACATAAATAAAATAAATACCAATATTAGCGTTCAACGATAACGGTTTGTCAGTTATGGATAATACAAACATACGATTTTTTAGTTATCATGATCCTCTGTAATATTACTTTAAAATATAATATAACATCAAAACATTGCTGATTAAAAAAGGCTAAGTTGCTCTTTCAAAAGTTAGCCGTAAAAATAAGTGAGGTAAAAGGAGCCAAATACTCGCAGAGCTTTGATGGAGAAATGTGGATAAGTATTTAGTGTTAGTTTTGTGTCCAGATTTATTGAATGTTATATGTATGTTTACGGTCCAGAATGTTATATGTATGTTTACGTCCAGTTTACGTCCGGATTTATTTACTGTTATATATATGATCACATTAAATTCGCGATGATTGGGTTTCAGATTTTGAAACTTAAACTACCAGAGTTATGCAAAGATATTTTTAGTGGTTTTATAGATCTTATAATATAAATAAGGCGAGACATAGAAAAGAATTTAATGGGGCCAAGTTCAGTCAGGCATTATTTATCCAAAATAACAATTAAGATGTTAATTCAATATGATTTAAACTTTTAATTAATTCTTTTCTTTTGAATACTAAAGGAATAGGAGTTAAAGTTGTGTAAATTAGTTTGTTAAATTAAAAAAGGGTTTTCTAACAAACTAAAAAAGACGGTCAAGCGAGTGTTAAATCTCATTTAATAACTGTTCCCTATCAAAGTATGTAATTATATATTTTAGTATATATGTAAGAATGTAATTATATACAATACTTTCAAATTTACAAGCAATCTTGTAGGTATAAAGTGCGTACCAATCGCATGTGATTCGAGCGTTCCCGCTCGCAGTTTTGAGTTCACAGCCTTCATATAAACCGTGTTACATTAGTGTTGTAGCAAATCGATAAATAATGAAAACACGAAAAAAAACGATTAAAATATTTGTAGGTATGTATTTTAATATGAACGATTTATGTCAATAATAATTTTTCACTGTGAATAATACTTTATTGTATATATTTGGCGTTAATTTTGTAGAAATTCATTATTCACAATTAAATGAAACTAAGTGGTGTAGTATTATTTCTACTTTTTTAAATTTCTTTACCACGACCTAGGTTTCGTTGTATTACAACATCTTCAGGTGGGATATTAGCAAAGATGTGGGTGGATATCACCAATCTTTGCTAATATTCCACCCGAAGATGTTGTAATACAACGAAAGTTAGGTCGTGGTAAAGAAATTAAAGAAAGTAGAAATAATACTACATCACGTAGTTTCATTTAATTGTGAATAATACTTTAGTTAAACCGTAGATTTAACTTATTAAATAGTTTATAAAAAATAAATAATTTTCTCAAAAAAATGTACCTTCGATATTTGTACTTGAGATGATGTTAATTACCTCGATTTTCTACTACCTATCGGTTTTGTCTTGGATATGTTTAGTTACCGTACGTTGCAGCACAGAAGAGTAGTTCCTTTGGAGAAATTTATTTTCCGATTAAATTCACAAACATTGTGGCCTAATTTATTTGAAAGGGACTTCTTTTTTTAGGGACTATTACTACACTTGATAACATCGGTGCTCGGATAATTATCATCTTTGTTATGCCGGTATCTAGAACCGAATTATACCGAAGTTTCCCACTTTACCACGATGCACAATTGTTCATCCATTTGATCACGATTGCACCAGTGTGTGATATGTTTGTGATGAGAGAATTAATTTATTGAAGTGTGTCATGTCTTGCAGTATTATTGAATTTATTTAATATTTTTATTATCGTTGTTGAAACGCGTAGATGAAATAAGTGTAATATTTCTATAACTAATAAATAAATAAATAAATAACCACCTCATATAATGCGATGCTGATAACGCAGGCCTGAAAATTAAAATTAATTGCGATCTTCATTGAATTTGAAAGTGTGTCGGCACACTGTGCAAACAGTATTTTGGGTAGCAACGTAAACACACACACACACACACTCACACACACACACGCACACATACGCACGCACGCGCACACACACACATAAACAGGCACACACACACACATATGTATACACACATACAGTATTTATATACGCACGTACAGTATTTATATAAGAATTCAAAAATGTTCGTGAAACCGCCGTCGCCAGTCGCGTTCAATCATCCAGTAGTATGTCAATACTACTGGATGATTGAGTATTACTTGTATACCACTTCCCTTCATATTTATGTTTCATTTCTTTCATGTGAAAAAAGTGAAGTTTTAAACAAATTCTCTAAGTCGGCAACCTAATTTTCAAAACAATTCCATACGTTTTTCGCAATTTCCTTTTTAATTTTACACTCTTCTTGCACTCTAAAAAGTTTTTGATGACTCTTTTAAAATGTAATCATGATTGTGAAACAATTTTTTGTTGGAAAAATATGTTTTTCATGACGACGTCCCCATCACCGAAATAAATGTTTGTCTTTTCCAACATTTTACTCATGATAATTATCTACAAATAGAACAGAAGCGTAAGGTAAATTGAAATAATTACACAAAATCATTGTTATATTTCCGTATTATTCAATGTGTAAAACGATACTCACATTAATTTAAGTCTTAAAAACAATTTTAGTTAATTAACATATACGTCTTTTAATGAGTAATACGTAAACGATAACGCAATTAACTGGTAACGTCAATAAAATAATTATTATCTTAATGTGGTCAAAATACGCATTTAGTAATGTGATACGAACTCATGAGTTAATGATTGCAATTAGTAAATATCAATATTATTAGGCGAAAACAATATTTTAATAGTTTTTTAAAGCTTTTATGCTTGTACAATTTATTTCAAAAAGAAAAAAACGGTAAACTACAAAATATTATATCTCTGAAAAAAGTGACTTGATGAATTTTAAGATATCCATCTCTCAAAAGGGAAACGAAACACTTTTAAGATCACTAATGTGTGTCTGTCTTGACGTAGAAACTTGAAATTTACAATAATCAATAATAAAGCATATTAACCCGTGTATATTCTAATGGATAACAGTCTAAGCAAAAAATGACGACACATTAAGGCAAAAATTACTAAAAACTACTCGAGTAAAGTATTCGAAAAACAATTTTAAAATTCGATATGCGGAGTATCGTGTGAAAAGGCTAGTTATAAAGTTCTAAAAAATAGATTTTTCATAATTTTAGTTATTATGTCTTCAAAGATATACTGAAAAATGAAAGTTTTTCATGCCAGCGAAATATATAGTAGGTAACATTTATATGTTGTAAAAATTAATATTTGTAATAGTCCCTAAACATGTACCCGCACTTCGAAGGTTCCGCCCTGTTCCCGCAAGTTCTGCTCGTTCTTGGTATTTTGTTTTCTTTATTTTTCTCATCGGTATTCACAAATCTATCCAAATTACTAATTTTACCTAATGAAGGATTTCCATTGTAGATCTGTTTAATATTTGGTCAGTATAGATCTCGTTACCAATGTTCTTAATTTTTTTACATTTTTCTGATCGCTAATTTTTCAGATCGGGAAAATGAGATAGTACAGCAATATTGTAAAATTTATATTATATTATTATAGATATTGAAAAGAGAAGAATTTTCACTCACATTTTAATAAGATTTCATTCAAAATGCAACATCTTAAAGAAATCAATTTTACAAAAATTTCACCATTCAAGACTGTTCACCAAAATCAAAGTCTAGTTTTTGCACGTAACAACTGTAACTGGGTCATGGCTTCCTATAATAGTGATTTCAACTATATATTTGAAATCATAACCGAGAAGAAAATCTTGCGACAAATAGATACAGGCAGATATCAAGGCTATTGCATAAGCGCTCCGCTTTTTCCATTTTGATATGGAATACTAAAAATAATAGGTGCATGGTTTATTTACAATATAAATTGACAATACTAAAAATAATAGGTGCATGGTTTATTTACAATATAAATTGACAATACTAAGAATAATAGGTGGATGGTTTATTTACAATATAAATTGACAATACTAAAAATAATAGGTGCATGGTTTATTTACAATATAAATTGACAATACTAAAAATAATAGGTGCATGGTTTATTTACAATATAAATTGACAATACTAAGAATAATAGGTGCATGGTTTATTTACAATATAAATTGACAGTACTAAAAGTAAAAGGTGCATGGTTTATTTACAATATAAATTGACAATACTAAAAATAATAGGTGCACGGTTTATTTACAGTATAAATCATTTATTGAATAAATACGACAATATCAGCGATTAACTTTCGAATTTTCCGAAATGTTTCGTGCAAAATATTAAATTCATATCGTAATCAACCGCGTGACTACCCTTCATATAAATACGCCACTTGAACTTTAACTACTGTATAAAATTAACTCATTCTGTAGAGTTCACAACTACTTCTACTCCCAAAACAATCTTTTTCGCACTTATTCCGTTCGATATCGGGCATATAAGTAGAATTAATCAAAGTCTCATTTAATAGAAATAATGAAGATGAACAAATATTTAAGTTTGATACCTATATGCTCAAATAATCTACAGAAAGTTGTTTAGAAAATATTATTTTTTCAAAATAAATCGCAACTGAAGTTTTCATACAGCTTTAAATAAAGATTAGGTTTGTCGCGATAATCTATTTTTAAAAACTGCGAAAAAAATGTTAACGTATAAAATATAATCAAGATTTGTTTGAAAATTTAAAAGTTACTTTCAGGAGCAATCTCTTATGGACCCAATTTGAGCATTTCCTCGTTTTGCTCAACGTCTCGTAACATAGGTACGCTGATTCATCTATGTGCTAAGTTGAATAGCGCGGCCGAGTCGGTAGACATATTTCCGTCGCGCGTGTACGGTATACAGAAGGCGCAGGGCTAGAAGAGGTGGATGGTCGATATTGCTGCACGGCGGCGGAGCGGGGGCCGAGAGCACGTCATGTCTTCAGACAATAAAAATGTCGACGGCGAGGGATGTGGTCGGTCACGGCAGCGTCGCTCGGCGACCGATCAACAGTGGAACTCTCCGCGATACGTTTTATTGTTTTGTGGCTTTATTTATTTACGTGCTACGCGACGACGCTGTGGAGCGGTAGGGCGGCTGGGCCATATACGAGCCCTGTTGAGGAATATGCATGAAAAACTATAATACGGTTTCAACATAGGGGCTTAGGATAGACAGAAAATTAAATTTTGCTGAGAGTTGTGCACGAGAATGCGACAGTATAATCGTGTGATTGCTGATTCCATTCTCTCGAGGAAAGGAACTTTTTTATAACACGCTATTTAAATTGTAAATGTGGAATAGAGTAAGGGAACATCGGTAGCAGAAATTGGTGAGAAAGGTCGATAACTTCGGAGTACGTTTTGCAACATGTGCATTATCATGGAGAAAATAAACTCGATCCTGTTGACTATTCAATTTGTTAGCTAATCGGTCCAATTGTTCACAGTAAATATCTGCATTAATTGTAGATCCCTCTGGAAGCAACTACCAATAAATAATGCTAACTTTCCACCAGCAGCCGAGCATCACCTTTTTGGCACTTATTTCGGGTTTTGGATACTGAAACTCCTATTTCTCCGATAACCAGCCATTGATATTTACGTGTATGGCTAATGTATGTAACCTACTTCTCATCGCCAGTTACTAACTGATTCAGCCAGTCGAAGTTACGTTTCAGTGTCAATAACTGTTGACAAATATCAACTCTGCGCCGAAGGTGAGATGATGACAACTGGTGGGTATACAAACACCGTATTTAGAAACTTTTCCCAATTGGTGCAAATGTGTTTCTATTATGATATGACTGCAGTGTAGCTCATCTGCCAATTTACGAGTCGTCAGTCGAGGATCCTCCTCAATTAAGCGTCGTAATCGTTGAATGTCCAATTCAACAGGACGTCCGGTACGGGGTTCGTCTTCAAGATCGTAGTCCTCATTCAAAAACTCTCTGAACCAAATCTTTGTCGTCGCGTTAGACACCGTGGACTAGCCCATCGCTTAACATATATTATTTGTGGCAGTCTTTGCATCGTGGCGAAATTTGTACACTAATACAATTCGTATTTGATATCGATTTAAATCCATTATCTTTTATGTAATTCTCTTAAAGCTTCAGCACTGACTGTTGTCAACTGACTGCATTTTAGTCTATTTATATCCTACAGTAAAATCCTCTAGAAATTTAGAGGAAATTTTAAAAAAAAATTCCGGCGTTGTGGCCAAAAACTTATTAGCCAACCTAATATTATTCTATAATTTTCATTGCAAATAAAAAAAATATTTTCGATATTTCTGTAAAAACCGAGAAGACTTAACAGACGAATAAAATTAGCTTTTGGCTACGTCCGCATTCAGTCTAGTTTAACTTAAATTGATTTGTTTAAGTTGAATTCCAAGCTTTCAAGCAAAGAAAACTTGCGTGATGCTCGAACAAACAAAGTTTTAATGTTTTTAACGGAATTTATGCTTCGGTATTTAAGTTGGACTAAGCTTTCAAATAGTGAAAATTTTCAATAGTGGTCGCTGTCAATGTATATGTATTCGATTTTGTGTAATAACGAAATAAATTATGCTATGAGGAGAATTGAAATTCAATACAAAAATTGTGCCTAAAGTGTCTTTATTCTTATAAAATTTACGTCGATTACCTGTACAAAGTAACAGTGAAATGAAAGTTCGAATTTTTTTCCGTAGTCTCTTAAGCCATGGTTGTAGAAAATTAATGATTATCTTAAAGTATAATGAAAAATGGTTTAGTCAGAAGGAAATTTTGACTTATAGTTGTTTTCCAGAATATACAACATATGCATATTTAAGAATACGTAAAAAATTGCGTGG
The DNA here is from genome assembly GCA_039881145.1 of Druceiella hillmani. Taxonomy (NCBI): domain Eukaryota; kingdom Metazoa; phylum Arthropoda; class Insecta; order Lepidoptera; family Hepialidae; genus Druceiella; species Druceiella hillmani. The sequence goes on along the minus strand of JAYKKI010000096.1, from coordinate 3,205,833 downwards.
TATGTGAAGGAGTATGAGAGAAGAAACTAGAAAAAATGGTATGTTAAAATGAAGGTATACCGTGTGCCGGTATTTTTTCAGGTAATTACAGCATCACGTCTACTCTTGATAAAGCGACATGGATGAATGGTGATATATCGTGCAGAAAGTGCCGTATTGTTCGTTTTGGTCATATTACTTCTCAGTGAAAACAACATACGTACGGTTCCTTAACCACTTTTAAAACTCTCTGTCTCTAAGAAATTGAATTATTTCGGCTTTATTTAATTACTTGCTTATGAAATGATAGATTCGATTTTTCTTTAATGTATAATATTAGCCATTTCTTAGCAAGTCAATTTTGTTAATATGTTCATTATTATGTACAATTATATATACATTCATTAATTATACATATATTTATCAACTTTTTAGGGTTCCACACCTCAAATGAAAACTAACCCTTATGAGATCACTTACATCTCTGTTTGTTTGTCTGTTACGGCCGATTCGGTCAGAAGTCGTCAAGCGGAAACGGCAGACAAACAAACAGAAGTCGAAATTCAGCCTAGAATAGAACATACTGTATACTAAGTATATTTCAATGGTTAACACTCAAAAATATTTATAGACATTTTCGGGAGTGTGAAGGTGAACCAAATAAACATTCAACTTTTTATTTTAATTCTCTATAAGTGACACACTCACTTGAAAGATCTGATAATCTGATTGCCTCAAAAACTTTTTTTTTCCATAATTTCGTCGTCAAAAATATACTGAAAAATATATCCCTCTCCATATTTCCGATAATCTAAACTTTTATTTTTTTTAATTACTGTAGATTATAAATGATTTACTGTAGGGTATAAATGATAATCTAAACTTATGGAAAATAAGTTGGAGTAAATAAGTAATGAAATAAGTTAGTTTTAACAGCCTAACCACAGGCTGTACAAAAACGTTTTTTTTAAAATATTCATCATGTTTTAACGCCTGTTAAAAATGTAGTAATATATATATATATATATATATATATATATATATGTTGTGAAAAATTAATATTTTTAGATACTTAATTAGAAAAACTATATACCTTTAAAGGTTTATAATTTCTTAAGTATGTGCGGGACTTTTGCAGTAAGAGTTCTACACACGTTTGACAGGTTTTTTGGTCAACAGTGCCAAACATCAAAAATATTTTAAAACTTTTATATTACTCGCTTACTTATTGGGTTCAAGCCCAAAAATAATTAGCCAAGAGTTTTATTAGAGTTGAAGACATACTAGCTTCCAGTAATTTTACTAAGAGAATATCATTATCGACTCGATCAAATGCCTTCCTAAAATCAATATTAGCCATATCTAGTTTCCCTCCACTATCTAATTCCCTAGCCACGTAAACCACAAAATTAGTAATATTAGTGACCGTAGACCACTTACGACGAGAACTACGTCAGTCGGCACTGAACTTGGACGTAGATGGGCAATGTTAAACAATTTCGAATATTTTGGCACTTTTGAACAATTTCGGGAATTTTTTAACTAAAGTGAGAAAACTGTCTAAACGAGCAGCCTATTGAAAATTACGCCAAACATAACTTTCATCAGAATGGGGCGATTTGTAACTCACACTAATAAAAAATGTGACCGTCACAAATGTATAGGTACTAAATTAAACAACATCGTATTATGTCACAAATATGGTTGATTACTTCACATCAAGAGTAACAAACTTAACCGAGTAATAAACAGAAAATATAACCTCTACCGTAAAACAGATGTAAAACAACGTTACCATAGCAACATCATTAACGTGACCGCCATCGTTTTCTACTGCACGCGTACGTCCTGCCAGTGATTACCTAGTGCATACAACAAAATTAACTTTTTGCCTTTACCTCCAGAAATACTTTTCCGATTATAACCAAAAAAAATAGGTACGATTTATGAACCAAAACGAATAGCTTACAATTACTGGGTACTTTTTGTAGGACAAAATATAAAATTTTGGTGGCGTATCTTAAGGGCGGTACGTACAATCTAGTTGTGAACTTATCGTTTTGTTTGTTCCGCTAAACGCTATTAAATCAAAAAAGTCCGTAATCAATGGAGATATTGCCTTCACTAAGATTTTCATCTGAGAAACTACTGTGTCTGAATGAAAAGTTAAAAAAAATATTCTTTGCTTTCCTGGGAATATTCATTACCAAATATTATTATATATAAAAACAGCGAGCGTGAAGGAGTAGGGAGACACAATGTGCTCATCGTACCTTCATAAATCCTTATACATACACACACACACACACACACACACACACATATATATATATATATATATATATATATATATTTATATATTTTTATTTTCATAGACTATAAATAGCACAAGAAACGAAAAGTTCTTGATGATGTGTATGTCTAACATATTCACATTTTTTTTATTTCTCAAAATGCATTACTAAATAAAAAAGTGGTAATGATCATGCTGGTCTCAAATGAATTATATGGCACGTTTAAAAAAATGTCTTAAAAGCATTAATTTAACCCAATGTTATAACTCCATTTTGAATATTATTTTTTCTACAATAGACAAAACTGGCGGCCTCGATCTGTGAGTACTCACTAATTACTTTATTTTAAAATTTGCCTTTGTCATTGTTTATATAAAAAATTAAAGACTACACGTACCTACTATTACTTACCATTTAAAATATGTATATTCGTATCGGAATTTAGATTTCAATTATAAGTTAGAAATGGCTGTGATCCTTGATATAGAGCTGTGATCGTGAAATGTATATTTTTGGCGCACGCAGGTCAAACGTATCATAATACGTTTGCATAGCGCGTAAGTACAAAATACGTTAAGTCGGACTCAAAAATGTTTTGGACGTCAGTGAAATGCAAGCGCTTAGACAGAGACCTTCCTATGACTACGATGTACCGAAATGCTTTTGTTGAATATTTTAAAAGAGTTATTGAAAAAATCATGAAGCTCATAAATCGTGATCATGCAGAAGTGATACGGTTCGCTAGAAGGGACGGTGCACCTCTGTTACATATCATGAGGGTAGAGTATAATGAAGTCGAGCTATTGTTGATGCAACTGTAGCCGAAACGGTTTTCGCCTCCTGATGACCCCCGTCAAGGCCTGCTCCGATATCTTTATCAAACCGAATAAATTTATAACAAATCTTTCCCCAAGTTCCGAAATTTATATCCACTTTAGAAGATTTCCCGGGTGATATTTGTTCTCAAGTCTGGTTTTAGGTTACATACATTTGCCAAACTATTTAAAACTGTTTTAAATTGTCCATCTATGTCCAAGTTCAGTGCCGACTGACGGACTACCAACGTAGTTTTCGTCGTAAGAGGTCTACGGTCACTAATATTACTAATTTTTTGGATTACGTGGCTAGGGAATTAGATGGTGGAGGGAAGTAGATGTGGCTAATTTTGATTTTAGGAAGGCATTTGATCGAGTCGGTAATAATATTCTCTTAGTAAAATTATTGGAGGCTAGTATGTCTTCCACTCTAATAAAACTCTTCGCTAATTATTTTGGGGCTCGAACCCAATAAGTAAATTTCACCGCCTTGGCTAACATCAGAATAATCAATAGATCATTCTGATGTTAGCCAAGGTTGCGATTTAGACCATCTTTTATTTCTCATTACGATTATTGATTTGCCCTCAGTTGTCAGCACTGCTCGTTGCTTCCTGCTTGTCCATTATTTGAAATTATTCTCGGAAATATAAAAGTAATTTGATTGTGACTTGTTTCCAAGCGATGTCGACTCAGTATTTCAATGGAGTTATATTCACGTCTAGTGTACCCTTGAAGCAAAATTATAAGTTATATGGAACAGTGCTCGAAAGGGTATCATCCTTGCGGGATATTGGTGTGATAATGGATAGCCATCTGACATTTCACTATCATACCATTGAAACCTCTCAGAACGCCCAGAAGTTGCTAAGGGTTGTCATGCGACTATATTTAACTTTTCACTCTATTGTATTCTTGAAACCAATGCAATCATTTGGTCTCCGCATGATGTAATATATATATATATATATATATATATATATATATATATATATATATATATATATATATTCTTTTTTTTCTTTTTTTCTCATGTTGAAGAAATTTTCAAAGAATTTGATAGATTTTATATAAAAAAAATGCACGTATACTCTCCTCATTTGTTTCCTTCAGATTCCATAATGAACATGATCGGATATAATTAATTCCTTTCAACTCCGGTGGGAATTGCTTTGACTATGCATTTTTAATGAATAGTTATGTTGATAATTCCTCGATGTTGTAACGTATGTTATCCCAACAGTTACATGGGAGGCCAGGGTCGCAGTTTATTTCACCTGCGCATTATCATTCAAGGCAGTATTGCGAGAGGCGTCCAATCTTGTTATTTTTTTCTGTTCCATGAGTCGCTTAAGAGTACGATTATGTAGTTGATTTACGTTTGATAATTAGTTTTATTTTTAATTTGAACTAAGATGTGTTTTTTTATTATTATTTATGTGTACTGTAAACTACTGTTGTACTTTCAGTGCATGCACGTGGCTTTGAGGTAACCTGTGTAATTATACATTGGGTTTAAATATCCTCTTTGACTCGTTTATACGTGCAGATAACATGTTCTGGGCGTCAAAAATAAGTGTTTTTTTAAATTTTAGGACCACCACTTCTTTTCGTTTTACGTGTCGAAATTGAATTGTGTCCATATTTCTAGTTTGTGATATATTATTCTGTTATATGAAGAAGGGTAAAAGAGTAAAAATATCGAAATAATTGGCCATTGATTTCCTGATTTAAAACGGTCGATTTTACTGTACAGACGAACATTTAATATTTCGTGACTTCTTTAGTAAGCGTAATTTATTAACATGAGTATTAGTTGAGTACATGTTGTATGAGTACGTGTAGTTAGTAACATGAGTATTAGTGAAATAAAAATATCATAATGGCACATTCACCAAACTTTACAATACCCCACATTTTTTATGCGAGCCGTTGTTCAAAACCACAAACACACCAATTAAACATTTTATGCTTCTACGTATGAAAACATTACATCGCCCGAAAATATTAAGTCTAATGTTTTTATACTTAGGTTTAATTGAACCATAAAAACTTAAATAAAAAAATAATTATGAAAACGATACGACTAAATCTAAATTTAAAATAATTTTTTGTTGAAATCGAATTCATTTGTGGAAGACACGTGGATGATTTTTGATATATTTTATCATGAGGATCCCGGACAAATGGCCATCGCAACCCTTGTTGTCGCCGAGCAGAAAAAAAAGTATTAGGACTGAGTCCCGGGTTTTTATATCTTCTGCCAAAGACAATAAGGATGGCACAGGATAGAGCGACATTACTGTATGGTTAATTAGCATTAATATTTTAATTTTGTTCTAATCCATTAATTGTTAATCGCAAGTAGTACAATCGCCATTTCAAAACTAATGGCTTGTTTTGTATAGACGCTGAGGTAATCCCTCATATTACTTTATGGAAAATAAACTAACTTCAGAGATTATTGGTTATAGTAATGTTTATGTGTTGATAATATTAACATGGTTGTACTCAGAACAATTTCACTTTTTGTACTTGAGTGGCAAAATTAAAAATTAATGAAACATTTGTTATTTCTTGCAAAAGCAAAAAATCGATTTACGCCTACGAATTATTCGTAGGCGTAAATCGATTTTTTAAACAAATTAAAATCTAAACAACTTTTTAATTATACGTAAAAAAAAACTAAGAGAAACAATTGAAAACCTTTTTCTCAGTAAATCTTTCTGCAATAAATATTCTTTTCCGTATTAATTTGAAGAAATGAACTTATACTTTTTCCAATAAAATAAGAAAAATCGATAACTGTTTACATAGTCATCGTAAGTTTTCAACAGGAATGCACCATAAACCAATGTTAAAATTTGGTATATATATATATATATATATATATATACACACACATGTATACGTAAAATATATATGTATATATATATATATATATATATATATAATATAGTATGTGTGTCTATATTTTCGATACGCTAAAATTTATTAATGATACGCTAAATGAAAAAGTCAGGCGCGTTTGTGATTTGAAATTATTTTGAAAGGAAAAAATCATCCGAAGTACCATGGTCCGAAACGGCTGGTAACGTTGCAAACATAATTTTTTATATGTCATAAAATCTACAAACAGGCAACAGGATCTGCTGTATATATTTTAAGGCATTTTTAATTAAAACATTCAACTTCGTAAAATACAATAAATAAATTTGCTGTAGTTTTTTTAATTAGTTAAATCCCGGATGTCCCGTGGCTTAGTCCCGGATGAATAGCAAAAAGTTGCAAAAATACTTATATAAACATTACATAAAATAACAAAAATTATGTCCGACAAATAATGGATATATATATATATATATATATATATATATATATATATATATATATATATTGATGAAAACGTTTAGCATACAAATCCTACACATTTTGACAGCATCTTTTCTTCTCTTAAGGACACGCTTTTATTTTCAGTATTATTTAAAAATTATATTTAGTTTATTATTATTTAGTTACTTACTTTAAAAACATATCTGCCTGTTGCATTTCCGTCCTTTTCTCAGAAATCATTTCACACAGAAACTTAAAATTTGGCATATTGTATATATATATAACCCGATTATATTAAAATTAACACTCAAAAGTACTTATATAATAATTTTGTCGGAGACAAATGAAATAATAAAAAAGAAATGTTAATAAAAAGAGCAAGATATGAGGATTTCAAAGCTACCTTTTTAAAAATGTTATATTACTGAAAATCACGCACAGTGTTCCTCAGAAACAGTTCGAAATAGAAATTTGAAATTCGGGAAAGTGATAAAGCCTAAAGATATTTTAATATTTAACGTTCAGAAATATTTATAAAGAAATTTTAGTAAGGCACAGTAAATAATCTAGGTGTTTTTTTTACTTCACATGTTGAATGGGATATAGCAATCGAATGTGCAAGTCAAAAAGGATATCAAAAGTAATATTTTAAAATTTTATGTAACATTTTTCAAGACATTCAAAAATCTCATGTAATAGTATTTTACAAAATTATTTCCGTACGAAAACGATATTGTACCGCAAAAGTTCCAACTGAGTACTCGTATTTTCGTTATTTCATATATTCGGTACGCTTCTTATTTGGTAGTTATTTGAACTCGGCTAACATTTTTGCTAGTTTCATTTCTCGTTTTAGTGCCTATACTATTCTATGTTACCCAAAATATCACGAACTTGCAATTAATTCAACGCTAATAATATAACATTTATTGAAATAAGAACACAAGTTTGTGGCGGAACCTAGATATATGTCTGTATATCTACATATATTCATGCAATTCATGTATACATACATACAGACATATAAATCACATTCCCTTTTTGGTCTCACCGTAGTCGACGCTTTAAATTTGTATATACCCGCATGTCCTTACATACCACCTACCTATCTACTAGTGTTTAGTTTCTTCAAACATTTGTTTTACCTGTTTTTATTTCCTTATCTTACTACCTACTAATATTTTAGTTGCTTTGTGCCTGTGTGTGTTACTGTGTATATTTACCTACCTATTTACTTTGTTACTTTCTTACTTACGTCAAGACAAGTTCAACGAGTCCGGACTCGATGAATTTACTCCTCATCACCGAAGAGTTCTTATCACTACCTTCTGGGTCCATAATTATATCCTAATTTGCTAAAGAGTCGTGTCTTATTATATCATCATTAGACGCTTGGTGAGAGTAAGTTGGAGCTTAAGAAATAATACATATTAATATAATAGATATAATAGACAGAGGTGTCTAATGTTTAGGGTCGATAGCGAACAACTTATCACACTTGGTTGAATTTTATTTAATATAGGTACATAAAAATATCCAAATACATTCAAACATAAAAAAATTACCGAAACATAACGGAAGTATTAATTCACCTTCCGCATTAAGCTTTCATTTTTAATCATTTCCATATACGCACGAGCACAATATGATACCGCTAGAATAAGAGAGTTGGCAAATTTGGGCCTACAGCTCAATTTTCGTACGTAATTAGGCAATAAAACAGTAATCACGTCACTGAGAACTCGATAGACTCGGAAAACACTTTACGATCCATGCTTACATCGACGGTCTATTTTAGTCGCCGACGGTGTTCAGCACGCCCGTGAGCTTTAACCTGACCACTTAAGCGCCATGATTGTTTTATTTGTAGAAAAATAACAATCAAAACATAAAAAGCGATGCAAATTCTGGGTCAATTTCCAAAGTAAAATCGTAAAATCAAAACAAAAGTGTGTCAGCGTCGGAACGGAACGAGTAGAGCTGGACACGCACGCGGCGTTGGCCGCTAGACGCCGACGCCTCTCACCCCCACCTTCACCCGTATTGGCGGTGACTTCCGGTTGAGAAATATATTTTGGCCCACTTAGGGTGGAGGTAGCGAACTAGGCGGCGGAACGTGCCCTACACACTGTTTGCCGCCCGCATCCGCTGGAACCAATTGTTTTTATTGTGTCAAGGTTGAAGAGGCGTTCTTTTCGCGGTTCATGGTTAAACCGCCGTCATGCCGGCTGTTGATGGCATAATTCGGCTAAGGTGAAGAGACGTGTGGCTGGTTTTTATTTATAGGTTAACCTTGAATTAAAAGTTAATGGCAAGGATAGGACAAGATTTGAAAGGGAGGCTCTTTCATTCTTTTCATAAACGTTTCTTTAGGTAAATTATATAGATTTCCGAAGGGCGAACTATATGCGAACGGGAACTATATGTGTAAAATCGTACGTTTTTATATTACAAGTATTTATTTTACAAATATTGCTACGTACAAACCAAGCATCTAAAGCTTTTAAACCGAGCGGTCTTGTGAAATTTCGACAAACAAAACTTTCATCAAAACGAGACGATGTTTCCTACACACTAATTAAAATGTGACAGTCACAATTTAGCACTACATCTACAAATCTTATATTACATCACAACCATTGTTGAAAGACTTTACATCAAGAGTAGCAGACTTATCCGAGTTATGACAGAAAGGATAACCTCTAGAAACTGAGCTCTCATACAACGCAGCCATTATAAAGATGTTAACGTGGCCAGCTTCGGTCTCTATAGGTCGTGCAGGTGTGGAAATAGTCATTCTTTTGCCTTTAACTCCGAAAATACTTTTCCGATTACAACCAAACGGAATAGGTACCATCTATAGATCAATACAAATAGTCTGCAATTATCCGGTTCCAATACATAGCGATTTCCTCTAATTCTTATGGACATAGTAATTTAGCTTTTTAACTTTCGTGGGTTTCAAATTTCCGTGACAAAAACGGAACGGATTTCCGTGCTCAGAAATTTATTGATTTATTCGTTCGTCTGAGCCCTATCCATTAAAAACATTCCAAGGAAATTGGATGCTTCCTTCAAATTTTGTAAGTCTCAAAAGTGCACGTATATAAGTAAACATGTATGTATATATATACGTATACCCACAAATTTTAACGTGATTTGTTTGCTCCCTTCAATTTTTATAAGCCTTTGAAAGTGCATATACGTACGTACATATGTAAATACGTATTTACGTACATAGATACGCACATATCCTCTAACGTTTCCTTTCAAAATATTAGTTTTATTCGCCTCCTCATTTATATACCTCCTCCTGAATGCCGACGCAACAATTTAATTATTTTCGTTAAAGTGTTCAAATTGTTTGAAGGGAATAAACCATCGCTTGTTTTAAATACTAATAAAAACAATATTATAAATCTTAGGTCGTATTTAAAGCTTGTTTTAGAGTTTGACTCATATATGGGATTAACCATTTAATTGATTAAATCAAGGTTACTAAGTATTAAAGTCGATTTTATGAAATATTTATTCTATTTCTTATATATTCTGTTCAAATATTTCTGCTAGAATACTTCCACTTATTGATATAAGAATATTCATTATTTATTTACTAGAGCAGAGTGACTGAGTGACTGAGCAAGCCCAGGCGAAGTATAATATAATATAGAATGCATTTGACGTATGCCACATTCTAGAAAAACGAACGTCGTCAGTAACATGCTGAAAGTTCATGCCTAAACACTACTGTAAGTATATCACAGGAAGTCATAAATTAATGTCGCTGGAAAATTATCATTTAGAACTAAGTTTCATTAATTTTTCATTTTCTGCCAGACGAAACTAAAAAAGTTGTTTGTGTATTTTATTTCAGAGATACATTTGTCGAAACCTCTGTCGAAATGTTTATTACGCATGAATTAGTTGACTGAAATTCTGTTTTACAATTTCGCCGAGTATAGTTTAAAACATATTTTTTTTATTGAAGCACCTCCCCGTACTTGGGGATGTATTTTTTTCTTATGACCCACATAGAGTGGAGTTTCATAGAAAAAAATATTTTAAAATGTAATCAAAAATGTTTACTTATTCATTGACATTGCATTAACATAACAAAAAGTATTCTACATAGATTAATAGATGGCGCTATGTATTCTACACATAAGTATTTCTACACATATTAATAGATGGCGCTATGTGTATTTTAAACAGCGCAATGAAGTTTTTCACGCATAGATCGACAAAATGTATATGATTATAGATGATATGTGAGAGTACACCTATAAAAAAGGGTCGCAGCTAATTTTCAAATAAAATTTAAATACTGTGTACTCTTAAATGTTTAAATATTTACACAATTTATGTTAATTTACTCGCTTTACTACACCGACAGTAAGTATTGTTTCACCACTTTAATAACACAAATCGCTCTTCAACAGCGCCGTCTCCCGTGAAATGTTATTCCTTAATATATGACGGATATTAAAGCAAAAAAAAAAACTTGACGATTACTGTTTAGAATAACTGTCGTATATAAAAATATTGAAAATATTGACAACAGATGAAAGATGGATGGATACGTATCGACGCAATATAGATTTGTTTTAAAGATCAACACGTAAAATTGGCTCTAGCTTTACATTTATTTTGGCAAAATTATGCGTCAAAAACCGATTCAAAAAGTCTAACATTCAAAAATAACATCAGTATGATAACGACTATTGCAGACTACACAAGTCCACTTTTAAAAAGTTTGATTATTTTAATAAATTATGCTTGCGAATACGAAGAAATTTTAACTTCAAAGGGGTATTTGATTTAATTAAATGAACCGAATTTATAATAATACTCTTATATGAGCGATACAAAAACGAAATAATGCCTTTCCGCGTAAATATCGAGAATTTCACGATTAAATCTAAACAGGTTTAACAGTTGGTTGCGTTGGAAATTAACGCGACCACTTAGACCTACTCACTAAAGGTGGTCACCGAACGACAGTAATTTGGAGAAGGAAATCCTGCGTGGTTTGACGTAAGAAATAAATGTTAAAATCTGCTTTTATTATCTTCTTTATTAGACCACGTTCTACGCTTGCGTGGTCGTTGGGTATAAGGTAAAGAAATTATTTGATTTCTTTGTACTCCCGACGGAATCGAGCGTAAACAGTTCAATTATATTTCTTTAGTGACGGCTCGTAGTAGGGGCCACCAGATATTTTCTCAGCCAGTGGCGCACAAGTTATATTAAGCGTATAAAGTTCGCATTGTGCGAAGCTACAGTTGCTTCAAATTGTTATGATTAAATTAAAATTTACTAATAAACTCCACATCGTTGTTGTCTACCATTCATGCTCGTTTAGAGCATATGATTTCATGCTCGAGTAGGCTTTGAGGAGAATGTCTGCGCAGGTCTGACTGCCAGTTTTCATGCTTGATTAATAAAAGTTTAGAGGGTTATAAAATATTTTCGACTGTCTTTTAGAGTCTGAGACTTTTACTTGTTTATATATTTTTAGTCCCCTTTTTAATAGGCAGTTGAATATTTTAATTAATTTTTGAAGTGAAACTTTTTAGGTGGCGATTCGATAATCGGTAAGTAGACGAAAACTGAGAGTAAAATGTTAAGGTCGAGTCACGTTTAGACATATTTCGTTACATGAGAGAGGAGAAAGATATGACGCAGAGAGAGAGAGAGAGCTATATATTCCGACGTGGAAGTGGAGTAAAAAAGAGCGGCGTATACACAACGATACAAAGCGATTGAATAAGATAGTGTCGCGTAAGCGCGTTACACTCCTCAGACGCTACACATGAACAGCTGAGGTATCACGCATACGTCTTTTAGAGTCTGAGTTCATTTATTAATGTTATTAATATTTATCATCGTGTTTTGCGATTATTTTAACATTTGTCTATGGAAATTGTGCAAGATGATTTTATTATATATTAACGTCGATTTAAAATGACATTCTACTATTTTTTCTGAATGTATATTATTCAAGTCTTCATATACAACTTTAGTATAATCTATGAGTTTACACATAGTATAATCTCTCTCTTTCTTTCTCTCTCTCTGCTGTTTTACCTTTACTATATTTTTACAAATCCAGGTTTAAATCGCCAAAGAAGTATCACTTCTATCGCGTGTACTGAGTTGCACGCGTATTTTTTTAAATGTTTGTCTTTATAGTAACTATTTTCCGTCTATACGTTAATTTGCTCTTGTGACATTAAGTTTTATTACACCTTTTTAATTACACAATTCGCTTAAAACATTCAAAGTAAAATATATACCTAATTAGGAAAAATCATTTCTGAAAAATTGCGTCATAAGGATTCAAAAGATATCTTTTTCGGAATTTTACGTAAGGTCATTCCAGAGGTATTGCTAAAAACAAAAAAATACTAATAATTTAATTAAAGTTTATCCAAAAATTGAAGCAATAATTTTACGCACGTGATATATATCAGACCATGTATTCATCGTTACTAGAGAGGAATATATTGCAAATAAGTTATCTGGATTTTGTTAAATTAAATTTTAGTTACATCACGTCACATTCTATGTCACTCGAAACATTATGACGCGTCAAATGACACCTCAAACATCTAAATCCGTGTAAACGTTCAGATTCTAAGGTTAACTGTTAAACCGCTTAATTGTGAGGTAATTCCTGTAATATTAATAAATTGGATATGAACTATCTAGTTTATTTATATTACAGAAAATAATAAATGGTATTTGAAAAAAATAATTTGTTTCAACGTACAACTAACGGAAGAGTAATTATGAGGAGTTGAATATTACATTCCCGCCTACTTTTTCTGGTTTATTATCATCAAAATCACCTTTAAACACAGCAAAAAATAAATTAAAAGAAAATACTTCTCAATACACGTCTAATGAGTCGACAAATCAACGGAAAATGTAGGAAATACAAATTGAAGGATAACATTCTTATTTTTGCGTTCTGGTTATGTGATATATCCATAATTTTCCACCTTGTAGCTCATTAGACGTATATTGACTAGTATTTTTTCGAATGTACGTGTTGTGATCTACCGTGGTTCTAAAGTTCAAATATTAGAAAAAAGTAATGAACGTTAGTTCTCCACTTTTTAATCTTGAGATTATAGGGAAATATAATATACGTCTCCTCATATTTTTACTGTGCAATTTCGTCACATTATGTAAATGAGTTATAACTAATACGAAAAGCATTTGTTATTATTTTCTATCAATGTATGTGTTGTTATCATTCTTATCACCACTGGTGATTTGGGTGGTGAAACCATGGTTGGAAAGTGGAAAAAACCAGCCCCTTCCATAGATGGTAATGTGATATTCAACTCCTCATGTCTGTCATGCAATTTATCTGTTTTGTCTACCTTTCTTGTTAATGAGTTAAAATGTATTGCACGTCGAATGTGACTCTGATGATAAAAAATCGGGAAACTCGTAAATCTCCTTGGCGGCAGTGTATTATTCAATTCATAATATTTTCTCATGTAATTTAGCTGTTCTCTGCGATTTCCGTGAATGAGTTAGAACTCATTAAATGCGTATTGATTAGTATTATATATTAAAATAAGTTTTACTGTGATCAAAAGTGATTCTTATTATCAGACGTCAGATTGTCACCAGAAAAGTCAACTCCTCTCTCCCATACATGCATATGTAATATTCAACTCCTCATATTTTCGTCATGCAAATTAAATATATTCCCGATATTAACCGTGAATGTGTAAAACTCGTTGCATGCGTAGCGATTAGTTGTTTCTATTAATATATGTGTTGATATGATCAAACATGATTCCTTTAGTTAAAAACCGAATAAAACATGCCTATGTAATATCGAACTCCTATGTAATATCGAACTCCTCATGACTTTTCTTCCGTTAGTCGCACATTAAACAGCTTGTATTTTTGGTTTGAACTGGCTAGATTTAATGCTTCAAAAGTCGCAAAGACGAAGAAATATCTGTTTCTATCTTATTTATGGTGCTCAATTACTTCTTGGTGTAGTGTAATATGTAGTTCCATCAATTTAGTCAGTTATCGTGATAGAGTAATATCGTAAGAAAAGATCGTCGCATTCTTATCAGAACGGTGCTGTCCCTCATGAAACACTCTGAAACAGGATTTTTAATAGAAACTATCTAATTAAAGGATGGATCAGTTTATTAATTAATTTAAAAACTCTTTTACGAACGTAAATACCACAGATAACCACTAAGTAAATTGTCCTTAAACCGCATATTGCTGAATTTCTCATAAGTTGGCAGTTACGCCCTAAACATCTTGCACAGCACATATTTTTGTGGCGTAAAAGACATCCCTGTTTATTTTTAAGGACGCGTAGGAAAACTATTGCTTAGAATATTAGACTTTTATAAAATATTATTTTACTACAATATATAACTCAGAATTCTAAGCATTTTTTTGTAAATTTATTTACCTATAAGAACATAAAAAATACCGCAAAAAACATTTAATCATTTTAATTTTTTACACGTATTGAAAAATCATCTTTTCACATTTATGCCGTTGAAGACTCACCGATTTTACTTATCGATTTTTTGCTTATTTTTAAGTATATCTCTGAACATATAGGAACTGCTTCAAATTATCAAAAAAATATTTTTGTGATCCTTATAACTAGCCCCGTTCAAACAATTAACCACATTATATATGAAATTTTAAAAAAATCAAGCACTTAATTGCCCCTTCTCTCTTTCTCTAATAATTCCACATGAGAATGATGAATGGCTAAATAAGGTAACACAAAATATTTTTTGTTTAATATTATGCGTAATTTGAAAATGCGAGTTATTAGAATTCTAAAATGATTCATTTCAAAATGTTGTGTAAGTATAGGTATATTGCCGAAAATACCTACGAAATACATATAAAACAGCAGCGTTACTAGAATTGTATATTTTTTTTTAATACAGCTAGATAGCTGCCTTTCACTTCACGATCCTGTTATAGAGATCTGTAAGGCTGCATTAGGATTCTCGAATTTACCGTGAACCACTCCCTGGAATTTCATGACACCAACTAATTATTAAAGCTTTATATGATACTCTCGTTGCAAAATGTGAAACGAATTTAATTATTTGGTTACCATATGAACTTGTGTATTCGTACAGAAAATATTTATTCGATTTCTTTATTTCAAGGATTATGGCTAACATTCTCACATGTAACCTTCACCTTTCATTTTGAGCATGGTTATCTATAACAGTCTGCAAGCGGGAAGATAGTTATGTTTTGAATTTATTTGAAATGTTAACAGACATTGAAACCATATCAGTGCTTGTATTACTATCCTTAGTACCGGATTGTTACGCGCTATTGCGAAGACATCCATTATTTAATATTCCGCATGCACGTAAATATATCCGTTTGCGTTCCGCTATTGTCTGCGCGCATAATTTACTTAACACTGTATTGGAGGCACTGCCGGATGTCGACTTGTTCTCCTGTTCAATTCACAACATTAGAGTTAATATTTGTATAAATCAGAGCCCGCTCATTAATACCTCAATAACTCACTTAACGCAATGATAACAAGCTGTAATTTGAGCAAGAATTTTACTAATTTAATTAATAAATAACAATATTTTAATCCGGTAAAATATTGTGAACATACTTAAATGATAATATGCGTCGAATGTGTACGAATTCTCTGAATGTTAGTTATTCTCGCACTTAACATTTTATCATATTTCATTTTATCATATTTCTTATTTCGTAGCATTTTTTTCTTGATGTGTGCCTCATCTATTATATGATATTACCTAGCATTTCTTGGATAGAAATAGAAGAAAAATATATAACTCTAAAAAAGTGTTATATTTTTTAATATTATTTTGGGTAAACTAATCCAGGTGATTAGAAAGTGAACCTGCAAGCAGTGAGTATATGATAACAGACTAAATTCAAAAGATGAAATTTGTTCATTTCGATACATTGAAAGGCAGCGTATAAAAGTGAATTAGATTTGTCACCGACCTCAATACAGAGATTGAGAAATTGAGGAAAAAGTTATCAATGCGAGTCGAGCATGGTACGATGAGCTTCATGTAGCAGCTAGTTTAAAAATAATAGCATACATAGGCAATAATTTCCTGTTTGCCTTCTGTATCCGGACCCCACGTCAAATTAAGAAATATTAGTGTTCAGCCACGGAGATGATTTTCTCGTTGGGCTCCTTTAGGATTACAGAAGGAGCACCTGGAAAATTCTTAATAATCTAGCGATCCCTAGAAGAAACAAGAACCCTCCTACAAAAAACGATGTGTACACAAACTACGAGTAAGTATTGCTACAGATGTTACGTACTGTTTCGAATGTCGGCTGACGAAAGTTAAATAAGAAAGATAAAAGGAGATTCCGTATTATAATAACGAAAGCAGCGATATATAAATAACATGTTAATTAAAAAGAACAACAAAATTAGACTATGATTAGATTATTGATATGGAAATGTATTATGTTAAAATTAGGTTTGACTCATTTAGAAAAAAACTGCGATGTGATTAAAAACTTAATTGTAATATTAAGATAATATTAATCACTTCCTTTGAAAATATGCGTATATACATATGTCCACGCTCTTATCAATAAAGCAGAGATTTTTTAATTATCAAAAAACATATATATACCAAAATAAAAAGTACTACATTTGTACTTTTTATTTGCCTCAAGTATACATGCTAAATGGATGTAAAATTTCATAAAAAAATAGGCAATAATTGAGGCATGAAGTCGAAACAAAGAAATGAATTATATAATATTAGTTAAGATCCTGTGATATTAGTTAGGATCCTGTAATATTAGTTAGGATCCTGTAATATTAGTTAGGAACTATTGTGTGCAAATACTCGTACACAAACAGTAAAAATGAGCAAAAGTTTGCTACAATATCGAATGGATCAGATTAAAAACTGTGATAGAAAATAAGTTAAGGTGGTGGAGAATAACACGTACGAAGGTTCATACTGTGATGGCTAAACGAGTTGTATTTGTGATTTTTTTTTTTACTTAATACAGTCTGAATGAATCGAAAGTTGAAAAAAATCAATAGTTTACAGGTTTTTTTTCATTGAGTAATGGGAAAAAGATGATTTACGGTCAGCGGGATATTTTTATAATGGTTCCTATAAAATATTAAATAGTTCTTAAAACTAAATAATTGTCACTATAATTAGTAATGTGTTCTATTTTTAAAACCATATTGTTTGGAGGTTTGAGTAAAGATTTTTTTATGTAATTTTTGGATTCAACTTGCCCGAGAAAAAACGAAATGTATAAAAATAAAGAAAAGCCGTCACCCTTAATATGAGCTTTTATAAAAATATTGGTACAAATATTTTTTTCATTGAACGTTTACTGTAACCGAGTATCGTGACGGCCAGCCCAAGTTATTTTGAAATAACGCCATTAAAGGTTAAATAAAATGTAAAATTAATTTACCTACTATACAGCAGCAGTGCTGGATCTATAAGAAGATTTTTCTCTACTATCATTAATGTGGAGTCCATAAAGTTGCTTCTATATTTTTTTTGAGTGGTAGTCGCGCGAGTAACCGCTCGGTTTCACATTAACAATTCAACTTTCTTTCATATTGATATCTCCCCTTGATTTTGTACAGTTTTCGATCCATTTATCCTTTTTCCTCACCTCGTTTTCGATCCAGTTACCAATCAACTTTTCACAGCAGAATTATAAGATTCTCATCCTTCGAATGTCTTTTACGACTAAACATGCACATTATCTGCTGAAAATTTTTACCATTATAAATTTGTAACAGAAAAATTATTTCATGAAAAACGGAGATGCAGAATTCCCATAAAATAATAGAGGCAACAAAATATATAGGCCTTCCACCCGCCTTTCGCGATCATGGCAAGTCGCTCTTCATGTCCTTCGATGAAGTACTGTAATTTCAACATTTATGAATATAATTTTGTACACACGTTTTTAAAAATAGATTCTTAAATTCTCATTTTTTTACGATCAATGCTATATATATATATATATATATATATATATATATAGATATATATATATACATATATATATATATATATATATATATATATATATATATATTTAATTTTTTTAGTTATGTGCCCCCACCACCTACCAGCTAAACCGCTATTTTTAAATGTTTGAAAAGTATTCAAAATAGCAGTATACATAACGAAATTAAAAGCAAAATTTTCACAGCAGACTACTAGTTTACGAGTAATATTTGATAAACATGACAGCTGGTTGGATCTGTAAAAAGTTCATTCATATAAAGTCCATATAAGTGAATTAAATCAACTGTAAAAATAAATTGGGACTTTAAAATACATATTTATTACGTCAGTGCTATACCTTTCTCATAGACAAACTATATTTATACACGGCGAGGCTTAAATGTTTATGAGTGTTTAAATGGGTACGGAAACCTCATTGTGTCTACTCGTAATTAGCAGGTTTTTTCGCTCTCTACCCATAAATATTTTAGTGAATTAGTGAAATAAATATTTTCTACATAATGCAAAAAAATCGTATGCAATAAAATCGTATATAATATTCGATAAAATCGTATGTACCAGTTTAGATACATAGTTGCATAGGATTTTATCTAATATGTCATCTATTAGAATTCACCTTACTAATTAGTGAAAAACTCTTAAAACTATTATGAGTTGGTTGGGTATCGTTTATGGGTTCAATTCTCTGGTAAAACCATGATTTACAAGTAGCCTGCCCTTTGAAATGTGGCAAGAGTCGATGAAGACTACGACCAGTCAGGAAGGCTGGTTGAGGCCGCAGCGTGATACATCGTTGAAACAATTTTAAAAATTAGTACTGGAAAATGCTTCTCTAAAGAAGAAATATACTTCTGCATCACTAATCGCACTAAGAGGTTTAAGCACGATTATTGTGGCCTAATAAAAATCAATGAAAGGCGGGTTTCGAAAATGCGTCAAAACCTGCAACGGCATGAGAAATGCAAACCACTTTCTAAGAAGTTTAACCTCTCGACGCGCATGTCACCTGAGGAGTGACATGGTAACTAACGGCACGCAAACGCAAATAATCATCTTAAAATGATATTATAGACAATTACAAATCATAGGAAAAAAACGAAATAACGAATCGAATTGTAATATAGTCGTCTATAGCAAACAATAACTTTTACCGTTATGACTTTTTGAGAATTGTATTTTGGTTTGAAACTTAACGATAAGATAAATTTTTGTTAGAATAAATGATTTTTTAAAGTTTGCTTTTAATTATGGTATATACTTTTTTATTGTACTCGTAGTTACAAAAATACATTTTATCAAAACTTTTCCTTTATAAACTTTCTTGTAGTGCACCTTAAGCTGTCTGACAATAGAAGTATTCACCGGAATATAATAATCGGTACTAAATGGAAAATTACAAAAAAAATTAAAGATGTCCTCTCATAGGAATCGTAAATGTGATAGTAATTACAGAAAACGCAAATTAGAGGAAAGCTTGGATCAAAAGGAATCCAAAAAAACCTAAAAAGTTTTGGATCGAACAAATACGAAAGCTAAGACACTGTCGAGAAGAAAATAAAAAACGACGCAAAGCGATTACGCCGCTAGTCCATCGGGCATAGAGCATCCAGCGATAATCAAAATGTCCACGGATCGTGTGTAGGCATCGTTCGAAGGCAATAAAGAAAATAGTGATAATATGGAGATCGATGGCAACGTGACAGCACCAGACCAGTATGTATTGCGATGATCAAATATCGTCGTGTTGTCAACAATGGAGGGTGTTACGGTATACTGTGATGTTATTGAGCACGAAACCTGAGTTTCTCAATGTACTAAAGCTCTTCTGGACTCCCACTGAAAGAAGCACTGCAAACATATCTGTTGGGCGCGAAAAACCTAGGTGTAAGCGAACCCAGTTTCCAAAGATATTAGTAATTTAATTATATATTAATACAAAATACTTGTAATTTTGTCCTGAAATTTTCACAAAAAATCTACGATGCAGACCTAAACTACGGCTCGGACCCGAACTGTGGTTCTCGGTGTTTTTTGAGATTCATAAGGAATTTTGATGGTCGATTAAAAGAAAAAGTTACGTTTTTAGTCGGAAAGTGTTACACGGTATTTTTGGTAGACTATGTGAATTATATTCTCTTTTTTATTAATAAGTAATATTGTTTTTCTTCATTACTTTTCACATTGTGTACCTTCTTTTTTTTTACTAACCTATTGTTTGCATTATTGTAAAAATGAATTTTAAGTTCTCATTTAAATGCAAATCGTAAGATAACTGACTGCTTCAATTGAATTATTTTATTAGTAAAAATCTATCTGATGATTAAATGAAACTACGTGATGTAGTATTATTTCTACTTTGTTTAATTTCTTTACCACGACCTAGGTTTCGTTGTATTACAACATCTTCAGGTGGGCGGGCTATTAGCGAAGAAGCACGAAACCTAGTTCGTGGTAAAGAACTTAAAGAAAGTAAAAATAATACTACATCACGTAGTTTCATTTAATTATCAATAATGAATTTCTACAAAATTAACGCCAAATATATTCAATATTTAAAAATCTATCTGATCAATTTGTATTCTTCCATTAGATATTTGCTAAACATCACATATGTCACTTTTGTGAATTTCATGTAACTGCGAACTATATTTTTGTATTCTTTTTTATATTTCACAATTTTCAATCAATTTTTTTTTATGATTATGCCGTTACAGGATTTTATATCTCGAATAAATAATCGTTTCAAGAAATTTTTGTCAACAGATAATTTCGGTAGATATTTTTCTTCAAATCTTTTAAATATTCAAGTATTCCATTGTCTAAACGTTTTCAGGCAGCTTTTTTATACTTATAAACTTAAATGTAAAGAATATATCGACTACTTTTAAGATTGAGTAATTAGATAAAAACTCGATACATGTTTCTTCCATGTTCTTTCACCACAGACACCCCACACCACCAATTATAATGGATTCTCTTTTTCTGTCATGTCTTGTTTTTTTTTAAACGATCTTTTCAAAACTCTCCATCAATCATGAAGTAACTTTTATTCTTTATAAAACAATACCTAAAATACTCATCACGATAACAATGCAGCGCGATGTTTAACTTTAAACTGATTCCTCACTTGTTGTTGGACTTGTATCTTTTCGTTTTATATTTACCAATTAAAATCATATGAAATGCTAAAGTTTTAAAGTTTATCATTGTTGTAATTTCTACAAATTAAATTATTAATATCTTTCTCTCTTATAGGAACTATATGTAATACAAAGGACTAAGACAAAAGAGAACTATATGTATTCCAACGACATTTGTGTGCCGTACAGTAAACACGTGCTCAAATGTAACGTCTTGTTGATTTGCAGGTTACATTATCGTATTAATTATACCTAAATTATATAAAAATAAAAAATAGTTGGCCCAACGTTTATTTGATTTTTCCTAAAAGCATCACTGATCAATCAACTGATGCTTTTAGTAAAAATCAAATAAGGGTTGTGGCAAATATTTTTTATCTTTTTTAGTCATAAATTATGAATAAATAATTAAATTACTTTTTAATGTTTTATTTAATTTGTGGGAGGGAAATGAGAGAAAGAGATAGAGGGAGAGATTAATATATTTAAATGTCATTATTATAATCGTCACCGTTAGCCGGGAGACGTCCACTGCAGGACATAGGCCTGCCCCATAGATTTCTATAAAGATCGATCCCGTGTCCCTTGCGTCCATCGCCTTCTCGGGTCTTTTGCTAAGTCATCTCTCCACCTAACGAGTGGTCTTCCGTCTTTCCGTCCGTCGTTACTCTGCATCTTCCGGTACGAGATCGCTATTCAAAAACCTTTCTTCCCCAACAGTCTTTTGTTCTGCGCACAATATGACCTGGTCATTGGCACTTTAGCCTGCCAATCATACAAGCTATATTGATTAGTTCTCCTAGGCACCTTCTCATTATGGGTCACATTTCGTAGATAAATTTAGCCCTTTTTATAGCTCGTTGAGTGACTTGGAGACTTTTTACTAGATCGATAGTAAGATACCACGTCTCCAGTCAATGTATCATTATTTGCAACAACACTGGTAGAAGACTTTCATTATCTAACAGTGGGGTATTTTGGACTAAATGATGTATTAATATCTAGGAAGATAATTCTAATATTTATAAATAGTTTAATAAAAACGCTACGTATTCTTAAAATATATCTAAACTTGAATATGTACTTAGTGTGTACGGAATTACTTTAATGCGTTTTATACTAGTACTTGACAGTTTTTTCTTTCTCCATATGCCCACGGTTTTTTTTCTCAATTGTTTCTTCTCTTTTCACATGACTCAAAAATGATATTTCTTTTGCATAAAATACATACATCGGTATCTAAAAACGCTATTGAAGCCCCCAGTATTAAAATATTAATGTCATCCATTCAATTTTATTTTTCTACAAGCTGTCCACACTTGTAATTGTATCGTTAACATAGTTTATATATATATACATACATATACATATATATATATATATATATATATATATATATATATATATATATATATGCACACATATAAATACGATTCTACGGTTCACTTATATTCCGTATTTTTTCTCAAACCTTTTGGTCGATGCAGGCACCTTCAAATTGGCAGGTGAAACGCGTGAGAAAACCACATATAAAAATACTTCCATCGCCCGCCATAAGAAATGTGAATCATTAGCTCTACGGTCGACAAGTTTAAAGCCTGACCGAGAACTGTACTTTCAACAATACGGTGCGCTTTCTTTTCAACAATTTTTTCTTGCGAAACGTTAATGCTTCTAACTTACAAGTGGAGCAAGATAATTTCGTATGCACGGAAAGGAAGCGTTCTAAATTATAGCTAAGGGTTTATTTATATTGAGCGCTATAAATTACCTGTCAGTGCAAATTACACGGGTAAGTATACGTAATGAAGTACCAGTGAATCTAATAAATCCAAGCGTGAATTTTTTATTAACAATGATATAAGTCGACGATATTTTTCATGGCTGGTGAAACCTCACAAATCGTAGGTCTCTGAATTTCCATGAAAAAAAAACATTTATACTTTTATCACAAAAATATCGATATTAGATTGTGTGCAAAGCAAACAACTTAGCGTTATTTCAAGCCAGTTAATTACGACAGCCGAACCTGATATGGTTTCATACCCCTTCCAAAAGTGAAAAAACTGTCATAATACAAATAAAATAAAATATCTAATCCATCTAATATTCCTAGCAAACATATTAAATGAATCGGAATTATTTAGAAACAATTACATGCTTCTTGTAAATTAATTCCAGTTTTTTTTTTAATTTACTCGAGAGAGTTTTAGGTACAAAAATGAATGCTACATTTGTAGCTGTCATTTGATGAGCCACACAATTGGCTTGAAGAAAAAATCGAGATTTTCGCCTTATGTACAATGTTTGGGTTATCAATTACTTAGTATAAGTGCGCCAGAAACTTAGTTTTTTTGTTTCACGATGCCTGAGAAGACGGATCATGATAGACGAACATTTAATGTAGTTCACTCTTTTAGTATTGCCCTTTTAATGTGTTCGTACTAGAGTTGCCATTTGTCAAATCGCTTTTTTGTAATTTAAGGCAAAGTAAAAATTAAACCTCATTCAGGTAGCATTATTTATTCCTTTTTGTTTACACAATATTATAAAAATCAACATGCTATAAATAATAATAGTTTAAAAAAAATCATTTGACCCAACAACAATTTTCGTGAACCCATGATAACATTTAGATCAATAAAAATAAATAAAAAGTTGTATTTTATTATCTATAATGTAAAATTTTCAACAAAGTTTATTAATAAATTTAAATAACGATAATTTAGTACAATAAAATAAAATAAATTAAAAAAAACCGACTTTAAAAAAGGTAGATACTAAAAAGTAAAAAATAATTAACACAAAGCATGTACCTACTTATTTGCAATAAGTAACTAAGTTACTTATTTTTGAAGTCGGTGCCAGCACTGTTGGCAAACTTAAACAAATTTATGATTTAATTTAATTTAGAATGTAAATTTAAAACTTTAACTTCTAATGTACTTACAATACTAAATAGATTCATAAATGGCGTATTTATAATAAATTGATCGGCTGTGCTAACACCGACTTCAAAAATAAGTAACTTAGTTATTTATTGCAAATAAGTATGTACCCAATTAGAGTTAATTATTTTTTACTTTTTAATACCTACCTTTTTTGAAGTCGATTTTTTAAAAGATATTTTATCTTAGAATTTTCAGTGATTATTAATATCACACGATAACTAACAATCAATTATTTTCTTTCTTATAATATTCAATATTTATTAAAAGTTACGGTCAAAAGCTAGCATTCAGAAAATTTCCTCTTTGTCTAAACTTGGTTATCAACAACACATAAAAATGAAGTGAAAATAGTAGCCGCCAATGGGTAGCTATTATCCATTGAGGTGTTCGGTTTTTCATATCCGATGCCCAATATCAGATTTTGCAAAGTAAAAACTACAACTTGAGGAGTTCCTTTCTCCATATCCGAAATCCAATATCAGATTTTGCAAAGTAAAGTAACAACTAACCAGTAGCATTTATATTGAATCACGATCTATTTACTATCATCCGTTAAGGAGTTCCATTTTCATCTCCAGAACTCATCATCAGATCCTGACCTGGTCGATGGTGTAGTTATGTCAAGGTAATAACTGTTAATAGCAAATATTTTTAATCACATTTGATTTACTAATATCTGCTAAGGAGTTCCATTGTTCATATCCAGAATTTATCACAAGACCTGGTAAGTGGTACATTATTTTGCAAAATGGCAATTACCTGTAGCAAATATCTTAAATCATTATTGATTTACTGCCATTCGTAAAGGAGTTCTACCGTTTACCTCCGAACCTCATCATCAGATCATCATCATATGTATATAGGATCACAGCTATACAGAGCGAGGGTGTTCAAATAAAAAAAGAATCATCAAAATTGGTCCACTCGGTAAAGAATTATCGCTGAGCATACTTTTTCGATGAGCTTTTTAGAAGTCGGTTAAAAAAGTCGTTATGTTAATCACACGTATCGAAATTACTAAAAGCTAATATTACATTAGCAAAAGAATTTTGTAAATATTGTCTTCCATAATTAATCTTATGCAATTGCAGTTATGAGCCTAACTTTCGTAGTTTGCCAATGACAATAAAATTTAGTTTATTATGTCCATGTTTTAATTTAGTTATTTTAGTCAATTTATTGCCGTTGGGATTATTTAATAGCGACTGCCAAGTCCTGGAGAAAGACTCATCGTAATTTATTCGAATTTGAAATGATGCCTTCGTTAGATCCGTGATCATCCGATTCCGATCTTTTCATTCATCAAGCTAGTAAAATTGTAATGCGGTCATGGCGTATATAGGTTCTTGAAAAATCCATTAAAGGCAATTTACAGAAATGACCTCAGTTTTTTTACATTTCCGGAACAATTTTATTTTCCGAACAAATGTATTATATTACTTGGCACGGGACAACATCACAAACTCCGGGACAATCCCGGTAACCTGGCAAACCTAGTTCGTACCGAATTCCAAAAATTTTATATGACATTAAAGAAATTGTAACACCAGGAAGAAACAAACATTCAGGTATTAATTCCAGTCATATAACGTTTTGCAAACTAAAAACTATAGATTCAGGCGTTCCTTTCTCCATATCCGAAATCTAATATCAGATTTTGTAATAACTAAAGTAACAACTAACGAGTAGCATATATATTGAATCACGATCTATTTACTACAATCCGTTAAGGAGTTCCATTGTTCGTCTCCAGAACTCATCATCAGACCCTGACCCGTTCGAAGGTATAGTTATTTTGCAAATTAACAACTGCTAGTAGCAAACACAATGACGTATATACAGTTAAAGTAGTACGTGACTTTAAGCCTAAATCGATCTTTTACATTTTTTTTAAACGTATCGAGATTTAAAAAAATACTTGAATTTTGACAAAACGTCAATTACGGGATATACAGTGTAGATCCCTGGAATTTAACGTGGAAAATCTGCCTAAATATTGCCGATAATTTAGCGACGTTCCCAGAGTTTCTCCGTTCGCTGTGCAGTTTTTAGGCTAGTTACATATTAAATTAGCTGCTTCTCCGTATCGTTTGCATATGCTGTAGTCTCTACACATTTTCGATAACATAACTTAATACGTTGAAAAATTTACAAGAAATATGCGAATTACGTGGCAAAAATCGAGTAAATATATTTTCGTTGTATTATTCATGTGTACACCGAAGGCAGCTTTAAATGAGCCCAAATACACCGCCCTCGTATCTTTATGTAGAGCTAGGGCATTTTTAATTCAGGGCGTATCCTCGAAAATATTGAAATTTTTCAAAATTTCCACTTTTATTTTGTTATATTCTGTAATTATTCTTTTTAAATGACATATAATTTGTTTGAATATTATAAACTTCCCTTAATATTTTGATAAATTTTTTATTAAATTTACAATAATTTTTTTAAATAAAATATTGGTATTGTAATATAAAATATCTATAGTTATTTTAATTTATGGTTGAACTTTTGAATTGTTTCTTAAATGATATTACATTCAAATATTTTGGTTAAAATATAATAATATAATTACGTTTAAATAAAATTCGCCACTTATTTTTTTAATTCGTTTTAAGACATTAATAGACAAATATTATTTAAATTAAATTAATGGAATAAAAACGTATGTAAGAACAGCAGGCGGTTTCGATGACATCTTGTACGATAATTAATACCTTGTGGATTATAAAAATCTTTATACACACATCTTACATAATCTTTAGCAGATTCTATTACTATTTACAATTATTTAATTATATAGTCGATCTCCTCTTTTATTATCTCCAGAATCATTTATTCTAAAATTTTGTTAAAATGTACATCAATAAAGACAAGGATAAATTTAAAAAAACATAGCCGTAACTTAGTTTTCATTGGATTTAATGCCAACTATTGTTCTTACGCAGATTTTCCTTCTTATTTATTTCCACGTAAAATATGATGTTTTCATGCAAATTAATGTCTTCAAAACAATTTTATAACAATTTATATCGGTCGTACTGCATACCAGGTTACTGAGGTTTCACTCTGAAGAGATTAAATTATGTTTGAATGACACGATTTATGGTAAATTAAATGGCTACTTTTTACTTAAATAGCTACTTACTTTTATACATTGTACTTAAGGTCAAATAAATTCAGCTATAGGTATGTACGAACATACAGCTTTAATGCAACTAAAATAAGTCGCTTTTACTTTCGAGCATACAAAAAAAAACTATTAAATAGAAAGAGTATATATATATATATATATATATATATATATATATTTAGGAAAAAAATTGTTGTGAAATATAGAAAAATTATTTTAATACAACTGCAACCGAGTTCAAGCGTTTTCACATAACATGTTAAAAAAATAATTCAATACAATTCGACGTTTTTTTAATAACTATTGTCACTGATGACCAAAAATGAAATAGAATTTTTAGAATTATTAAAAATAATTTAAAAAAGGTCATTTCTTTTTTAATGAATGAATAAATTATTGCTCTATCTAATTTTATTACTTATTACGTCGAAATATTGGTGTGCAAAGTAGGTTTCAGAATCCAGAACAAGAAAAAATTGATACAAATTTTCAAAAATCAAAATTTTATTAATCCTTTCCTAGTTGGATAGTCCAAAATATGTGTCAATTAAGTTGAAAATAGGATTGATAAAACAAAGTTTCGAAAGAATTCATATGTTCGACATGTAACATAAGAAAAAACCTATTAAATATGAATGTTACGCGTACA
The DNA here is from genome assembly GCA_039881145.1 of Druceiella hillmani. Taxonomy (NCBI): domain Eukaryota; kingdom Metazoa; phylum Arthropoda; class Insecta; order Lepidoptera; family Hepialidae; genus Druceiella; species Druceiella hillmani. The sequence continues at coordinate 3,177,480 of JAYKKI010000096.1, read as the reverse complement.
CATTTAGATACTTCTAAATATTCAAGTATACATAGTCTATTTATTAAGCTATTTATATATACTAGCGTGACCCGTGCGAAGTCTTCGCGTTATTTATTCTATTTTAATAAAATTGACATATAGAGGCGCAAGTATCAAAAGCATTGAGCTAAAGCGCCACTTTATTTATATGTGAGTGGATTTGAAATTAAACAAAAATTTTACCGACCGTCAATCATATTGACGTTGAGCCGTTAGATGGCAGCATTGCTGTTTTGTGTATATAATTTTAATAATTAATTAATTTGCAAAAACAATAGCAATAATAAATTTTTTAGTTGTGGATGCCGGTAGAGCAAGCAATTATCTATAAAATGATATATAATTAATGTGGATTAGTTGTGAGGTTTTTTCTAAAAAGGGAGTGTAACATCTTAAAACCTTAGCGTATTAATATATATGATGATGATATGATGATGATGATTATTTTTCTCATCATAAATATACAACCTACTATACTTTTAACAGACGCAAAAACATAGTGCACACTTAAGTAATAATATTTATTACCATATAATATATAAAATATATAAATATATTGTCTAGTATATGTTTCACAAATATAATAAATATATATTTTAAAATAAAAGTTATTTTTTTCAGTCGATTTAAGTCATTTGATTTTTTTACATACCTAACTATATGTCATACTTGAGTCGATTATAACTCGAAAAGTAATAGAGCCTACTTAGCTGTAATAATATACCTTTCAATTTCTTTACATATACTAGTATTGTGAATACTTTTCAAATAGTCAAAAATAGCTGTTTAGGTGGTAGAGGAAGCAGGTAACTCTAAAAAAGTGCACTTTGAAGCTTTACATTTGGTAAACGGATCCCATACAAGGGATGACAAAAATTCACCCTACCCTCCCCCTTTACATGTTGGGGGAAGCATCCTATACAATTTTTTAAAAGATGTTATGTCATAACTTTCCAGTCATCATAAATATGTATAAAACCATTCCAAATCGCAGCTTTATAGCACTAATAGTCTGCGGCTTTCACATACCGACAGAAATACAGACAGACGTACACAGCTAGATTGGCTACGGAACCCTAAAAAAATCGACGGTGCAGAACTTAGTGTTTTTTGAACGAACTATAAAATTTGTCTATACAGAACTGAAAATTCACCACATAAATAACATGGAGCGGAAGAGATTATGGAATCGCAATCACGACATCAAATGTATGTATACAAAATTTTAATTTAACAGCAAATAAGCTATAGGCCCCCCTACCATTTCTCATAACATTTTGCTCTGTCGTAGATCCCTTTTGGAGTTGTCGGGTTATTTATATTACGTGAATGCAGTGAGGGGAAATGTTTCGTAGACGTATACACACACAAATATATATATATATATGTGTGTGTGTGTGTGTATATAATACGTCTACGAAACATATCCCCTTTTTATTTTCTTTGAATTTCAACTATTCTTGAGCAGAAAGAGGCTTTTGACATCAAATTTTAATAATAGTTTGAATAATTTTACTTTACAGATTTTCTAATGTAATAATCGTAAAAAAGATTCATTGCTGTTGTATCTATACGTGCACGCACACACGCTCGGACGCACGTAACACGCGCGAGTGGGCGTGAACATTGCGTTCTTTCTGTCAGTCATAAGTAGCTAATGTCTGCTTGAACTTAAAAGCTCTGTGGGCAGTCTCAACAATAATTTCTCTTCATCAGTTCTTAAGTAGCGCATTTTTTTCTTAGTGTGCAAGCATTAGTAATATAATTTTGAGTTTCTTAAGGAATGTCCAGTCGGAACAAAAGATAGTTTAGAAAACCTCAAGCGCCATGTTAGTGAAAGGCCCACTGAAATCTATTTAGAAACGTTTGCGTATGGTAATGAAAAATATAAAAAGCGCTTTTGATTTCTATATACCAAAACCACTTTTTACAATTTTTGGAATTAAATGTTTACAATATTGGAAATATGATGGTTTGAAAATGATTAAAGAGCACGTTCATAGAAATACTGAGAGTATTACGAAATATCAGTTTATTAGATAATAATCTCTTTGGATTACTGTACACTGTTGGTATTTTTTGACATGATTTACCTTTTAAGTCAAATAAAATTTATCTCTTAATCCAAATTTGTGGTAAATAATAAAAATAAAAATATGATATGCCCGCATAATATTAATGCTTTATTGAAACCGACGATTCGAAATATACGGCGTACTTTATGTACACCGTATATTTCGAATTGATGTCCGATTCTTATTAAGAATAAAAGCGTTAAGTTGTATTTATAGAATTTAAGTGTTGTGTTCTTTGATGTCATATCATCCGTCGAATTATGTGATTTTTCTTTAGATAAATTAATTAGGTCACTCAATCACGTTATACAACATTTCTAAAAATATGCCGAATGACAAAATCAAATTTAGGATTCCGTACCTCAAAAAGAAAACCGTAAATATTATAAGATCGTTCAAGTATTTGTCTCTGTATTATGTCTATGACAGATAGATAGAGACAGGTGAATGATCTTTTCTCAGAAACCACTTAAAATACGTGTATATGTATTTCTAAATATTTGTATGAAAATTTTAAGGTATTTGCTTTTTTTTTGTAATTTGAAAGAGATCTTAATAAGGACCTTAAAAATAGTTTTTCCTTTCTTTTTATAATTTTAGGTATAATGAAAAATAAGAAAATAAAACATGTGAGCCCCTCTCGTTTATTTCCGAAACTATCAACCTAAAATTGTGAAAAACAAATGGGTTTTTGGAGGCTTACGCCAGGATTGTGGTAAAACTAAAGCGACTATCCTAGATCATATAATTTTTTAAATAGGCACTGTGTTTTAACGGCTGTGAAAGTTATATTTAAGTTGCGGAGAACTAATATTTATAAATATTTTAATATAAATACTATGCACCCTTAAATATTTATAAGGGCCTAAATGTGTACGAGACCCTCGTAGCGCCAGTTCTACTCGTGTTTGACAGGTTTTTAATATATCGATTTTAAGTGAACTGAGTGAACATAAAAAGCTGCCTTAAAACTGATTACAGTTGACATTAAAACGTTATAAAGGTCAAGCGTGTAGAATACATTTTGCGTTGTTATTTACGTGTTTAAAATTGTTGATGCGAATTAACCAAACTAATTTAATTGCAAGTTTTAATCGAATTCTACTACCTCGATTTTATTCCGTGAATTTTTAAACCCATATTTTTCGTAATTTTAGATTAAATAGTTTCGGAAATGAGATAACTTTTCAGTATATCTCTCAAGATAGTACTAAAATTACGTACAACATTTTTTTGAGGTCTTTATCATTAGACTTTTTAAACGACATCCCACGCTATGCGCGGAATTGAAAAAAAAATTCGACTATTTAATTTCCCAAAAATTTCTATAAAGTGTCAAAATATGTGCGAGTTAACATATTATATTACTACGTCCAATTTGAAGTTTCTACGTCAAACGGTTTCTAAGAAAAACGGTTGTGACTACAGTCAGACCGGTGAGTGACATCATAAAGGTTCCATACGCATCTTATAAGGGTAAAGGAACTCTAAAACCTACACTGTCATAAGCTTTTAAGATTTCTCTGGAAATAGCGAAAGCTTTTCCTTTTCACGGGGGCCGGTTACTCGGCGCGTGTGGCGGCGTGAACGGGGCGACTGCGGCGCGGCGTCGTCTCGGGGGCGCTATCGATGTAGTGACCGTGGAATTTCGCGCCGTTGCGTGACGGAAAATATTTAACTCCGCTTTTTAATTTATTCCTCGTTGGGCGAAGGGTCAATGTTGACCCAAATTTGAATTGATATACTTAGCCGAAGATTAAATCGTGATTTACATAAGAGTTTATGCTCGCACCAATTAACGTGTCCCTTTCATCCAGAAAACTTGGTCTCTATTAGTTTCTGGATCGGTTCTGGAGGTTTCTGTTAGTAACGTTACATTACTTATTTATTACCAATTACGTATATATATATATATATATATATATATATAACAAAAATAAGCGTTTAACAAAAAAATAGAAAGAATTGCCATTTCTGCCCACTTACCTCCTACAGAATTAATCTAGAAAAAAATTAAAATATAGTAATGTGAAAAGTGGTAAAATGCGCACACTTTACCCTATGCGGGGTGTGTGCGCGCAAGTGTTAAATAATTAACTAAAATAAAAACCTAAATAATTAACTTTTTTTAAGGTTTTAATACTAATCATCTCATGTTATATACTGCTACACATTAACTGAGTCTTACAAAATTTGAATCACAAAAATTTAAATGACCTCATTTTTAAAATGCTGAGATATAGTGTACAACTACCAGAGGAAGACTCTGCAAGATGCGGGATTTCATATTTTTAACTGTACCATCTGGGAATTCGCAGGATGCTCTTAGATTATTCTGCGATCTTAAATTTAGGAATAAGCTCAGCTATTACGGTATTGCAGAATAGGTACTCGATATTATAAAGTTCTATTTATGAAATCGAGAACAACGATTCCGAATTAAAGGTAATAATTCTAAAGGGTCTATGGTAAAGTCGGGAGCGCTTCAGGGCTCCATATTCAGCCTTCATGGATCCCTTCTCGTTCCTTGCCTGTATTAATGACTTACCGTTCATGGTGAGAGGTGTGCGTGGCATTGTTTTATTTTCCGATGACAGCTCATTGGTTTTTAGAGTGGATAACTTAACAAATATTAACTAAAAACTTTAAATAACGTTTATAACTAGTTATCAGTCAATAACATGTCCTTAAGTGCTAAGAAAGCAAAATGTGTTAAATTTTTGCTGTTAATGAGTCTCAGGTAAATAGCATTGTAATTCTGCTGCTTTTATAGGTAAAACTCTAGATCCGAAATTACAATGGGTTGCTCATATTTTCCGATGACACTTCATTGATTTTTAGAGTGGATAACTTAACAAATATTAACCAAAAACTTTAAATAACGTTTATAACTAGTTATCAGTCAATAACATGTCCTTAAGTGCTAAGAAAGCGAAATGTGTTAAATTTTTGCTGCCTAATGAGTCTCAGGTAAATAGCAGAGTAATTCTGCTGCTTTTATAGATAAAACTCTAGATCCGAAATTACGAGTTGCTCATATGCGGACAACACTAGCTAATAGGTTAAGCTCAGCCGCGTTTGCAGTTAAAAAAATTAGGTACCTTATAAATGAAGCGACGGCCAGATTACTTTATTTTGCTTATACCCCCAGCATCAAGCCGTATGGTATTATACTGTGGGGTAGTGCTACTGACATTAAAATTATTTTTGTTATACAGAAGAAAGCAGCCCGCGCAATGTATAACATAAAATTTCGAGAATCATTATGAGATCTTTTCAAGGAGGCAAATATCCTAACTTGGCCGTCGTTATGAAAAATATGGAAAACTATTTTATGTTAAAAATAATTTAAATTCCTTTGCTAAAAGGTGTGATGTCCACGTCCTTTACACAAAAAACAAAAATAAAATTAATAATATTAAATAGAGATTGCCTGATTAATGGAGTCCGCTTTTTTAATAAAATACCTGAAGATCTAATAAAACTTCCTTTAACGAAAATATTAAGCACGTGTTTATTTAAAAAACCTATAATATAGTCGAGGATTATGTTGATGACAAAGACGCGTGAAGATCAAGATAATTATGCATATTTTGACCCTGATTAAGAGGATTAATTTGTTTAAATGTGGATATTTAGGCTATAAAGGTGTTTGAGTATAATAATTAGAAAGTAGGTCGTGACTTGTCGAAAGAGGCTTTAATAGTCCTACCTGACCTAATTATAAAAATTGAAAACTGAAATTGTGATAGAAGTAATCTATTAATTAGCTCCTTCGTTGCATATGGAATAACCTATTTAATGCTATTTAATCAAGATAATTATGCATATTCTGATAATTATACATATCACCTATTTAATCAAGATAATTATGCACATCACCTATTAAATCAAGGTGCATATCACCTATTTCATCAAGATAATTATGCATATTCTGACCCTGATTAAGAAGGATTAATTGGTTTAAATGTGGATATTTAGGCTGTAAAGGTGTTTGAGTATAATAATTAGAAAGTAGGTCGTGACTTGTCGAAAGAGGCTTTAATGGTCCTACCTGACCTAATTATAAAAATTGAAAACTGAAATTGTAATAGAAGTAATTTATTAAGTAGCTCCTTCGTTGCATATGGAATAACCTATTCAATGCTAGTACACAGTGTCGTTGCTACCAGCATTATTTTAAGTCTTACTTAGGGGAATGCATGTCCCGTCCCGATTTATATTTTAAGGTTATGTTAGCGTTAAAAAGAAATATCGCAAAAAATATAATATATAAAACAAAATTCTTCATTCACCAGTTTTGCAAAAACTTGTTCAGTGCGACTAGAACTCTCACCTCGAGGATTACGTACACATTTAGGTTCTTGTAAATATTTTACGCCCACGTTCACTTGCTCACTGCACATATTTCACTCAGGGGACCACACCTGAAAAAAATAAAATTAGTTTTTCTCATTTGGCTACTACCTTGTAGTATTATGATTATATACCACCGTATCATAACTCTTCCAGTTTAAAATCGATTGAAATTAAATTTTGCAAGGAAATATAATTAAATAACACAAACAATTAGGAATAATACATTTATTTTTTTTAAATTCCTTCCCATGCATCGCATTTGAGGATGAATTTATTTTCGTACAGATCCTGTCGAATGCGACATCTATTAGATTAAAAGCAAAATTCAACTTGTACATTTTAAATATTAAGTGGCAGCACTATTTATGCATTAGTCAGTTAACTGGTTTTTCTTGTACGTATTGTATTTCCAATTATATTTCATTTACTTTAAATAAGAGTTTGTTATATTGAGAATACTTTTTTTATTAAATAAACTCATAATCCAAGAAGTTATGGGCCCAGAAAAATCGTTGTTGAAAATCTTTAACAAAATAATCTCAAAATGGATTCCACGTGATCATTGAATTTAGAAAAATTTGATGGAAATAACTTTCGTCGATGTAAGTTTCAAATAAAATGCCCTTTGAGGGCAAAAGGAATTCATATTACAGTGACAAAATCAGAACAAAACAATGCTGAATGGTCAAAATATGATGGCACGGCGATGTTCATTATAACCTCTTCAATGGACTTCAAACAAATTACATTGATAGAAAATTGTGACAATGCTATGGAAATAATGACAAAACTGGAATGACTGATGGCCATGTCACTAACACTCTCACCACTTTCTATTAGATGTTTAGCCAATGTTTCAAGTTTTAAGATGTGTTGAGCTACACTGCTATTCGGTGATATCTTGTACTGACATATTGAATATTTGTATGATATCTTGAACATTGGCTAAACAGCTAAAAGAAAGTGGTGAGAGTGTTAGCGACACGGCCATCATAACAAAAATATTGAGAACGTTGCCGCCCAAGTATAGATCGCTACGGCAAGCATGGATATCATTGAACTCAAAGCAGCAGACCATTGGCAATTTAACTGCTCGTTTGTTGGATAAAGAAGCAAGTTTAGCAGATGAAGAAGAACAAGAGACAGCACTACTTGTTACCAATAAAAGATGGAAGATAAAGGCGAAACAAAATGAATCAATGGCGAGTGGGACGGTACAAATCAAAATTAAACAACCAAACATAGGTTTGAATGCTATAATTGTGGAAAGCAACGCCATTTTTTTAGAGAATGTCGTGTTCCAAGAAAATCCAAGTTTAGAAAACCTCAACAAGAAGGTGCAAATAACTTAGCGTTTTATGTAGAATGTAAATAATGCATGCAACTCTGAAGAAAATACTTGTATCCTAGATAGTTATGCTGCGCATATGACTTTTAGAAAAGATTTGTTTTTGGAGCTCTATGAATTCAACCAAAAGTCATTGACATTGGGAAATAAATAATCTATGGAAGTGTCTGGCATCGGCAAAGTATTAATAAAAGTATATGTATATGTATATAAGTAAATGTATATAAGTAAGGTTTGATAATATGAAAGTCCTTCTCTATTATCAAGAAAGATACAAGTGCATTGATTTATAAAGACAATAAAGCAATGATGAGTACAAAAATTACAAAAAACAATTTGTATGAGTTGAATATTAAAACAGTAGTGCCAGATACTTGTAACTTGGCTAAAATAATCAAAGTAACATTGAAATGTGGTACGAAAGACTAAGACACATTAATCTAGAACAAATTAGGAACATGAGTGAGAACAGTGTTATGGGAGGCTTGAAAGTGAATGACAATGGACAAGGTGATTTTATTCGTGAGATTTTATTCGTGAGATTTTTATTCATATGCATATGAGAAGCATTGCAAGTCCCCTTTACACAAATCTGAGCAAGAAGAACTACAGCCTGGTGATTCAGTATATAGTGATGTCTCCGAACCTATGAGTTGCTCATCAATTCAAGGTATGAGATACTTTATATTATTTAAAGATGCTGCTACGAGTTAGAAGCATGTATAGTTCAAGAAATAGAATGCTATAATTAAAAATAAATTCATGCACAATGTCAGATTATTACATACCGATAATAGAACAGTGTATGTAAACAAAGGTTTCAAAGAATATATGGACAGAGAAGGATTATTCCATGAGCGTACTGCACCATATACACCAGAACAGAATGGACGTGCAGAAAGGGAGAATATAAACATAATGGAGAGTGCACGCTTAATGTTATATGTTCGAGATGTGCAGTTGGATTTATGGGCAGAAGCTGTGAACTGTGCAGTACGTTTATTAAATAGAATATCTTCTACACAGACTTCTAACATAATACCTTTCGAATTGTAGAATGGCATCAAATCTTAGTTAGGCCATGTAAAGTTAGTTATGCCATATTCCCAATCAATTAAGGACAAAATTGGATAAGAAGAGTGGGAAAAAGATACTAGTTCGCCATTACAACACCAACTATAGAATGTATAATATAAATACAAAGAAAATAAAGATATCAAGAAATATCATCTTTGATGAACATCAATTTTCAACCACAAGAAAGAATATTGCACAAATAAGTATTGATGATATAGATGCAAAAAGAAACCAGAATGAAACAGAAACAATAAGTCAGAGTGAAGCAGTTAACGTGGAGAATAATTGGATTGAAAATTCGTCAACAGAGAATGAAGACAGTAATGACCCTACATATGAACCACCTCAATAATTAGAAGACTTACCAGCACGGACTGTGAATTTAGGGCCACGACTTAATAGAAACTTCGAAGCAAATCTTGTCGCTGTCATTATCTCAAACATTTACTGATGCACTGAATAGTCCACAGGCAAGTGAATGGTCTGAATCTATTAAAGAAGAATTGTATGGTGCACACAAAGAAAACAACACTTCGACTGCAGTTAAGAGATCTGGTCAGCGAAGGCTTATTACAAAGTGAATTTTTACTATTAAAAAAATGAGAATAATCGAATAGTGCGCTATAAGGCTCGTTTATGTACACGCGGGTTTAGTAAAATCTTCGCCCTTGATTATAAAGAAATATTTTCTCCAACAACAAGATATGATTCCATAAGAATTGTTCTTTCTATTGCTGCAAAATATAACTTAGAAATACAACAGTTCGATGTAACAACCCCCTTTTTAAATGGGTATCTCGAAGAAGACATTCATGGAAATACCTGAAAGTATGGTAATAAATGATAATTACGTATTAAAGTTAAACAAATCGTTATACGGTTTAGAACAAGCATCTCGGTGCTGGAACAATGGTTCAATATATTTTTAAAGAAATATAGTTTTGTGCAATTTCAAGCAGATAATCATATTTATGTGGAAATTTTTGTATAGATTTGAGTATTTCTAACTATTTATGTTGACAATGCCCTTGTATATAAAATAAATCAAATTATTAATAAATTTTGTATGAGTGATGTAAATCCTACAAGTACTCCAGGAGATGTTAATACTGTTATTACAAACAATTTAGATGAAAATGTTGGTAATCTAGAGATAGAGAAACTATAGGTTGCTTACTGTTTTTGAGTTGTGTTTCAAGGCGTGAAATTCCATTTGCTTTATATATATTAAGCAGATATGTAAACAATCCAAGTCAATAAAATGTAAATGCCATTAAAAGTGTAATTAGATACCTAATAAATAGTAAAAAATTATTAATAAAATATGGAGAAAGTTATGGTCTATTTGGATATACAGGGTATTTTTTTATAATGAATGGAGCACCGATCACAAGGTCCAGTAAAAAAACAAAAAAAAACTATTGCTCTCATCACAACTGAGGCAGAATTTGTGGCTGCTTGCGAATCTGCCAAAGAAATACTGTGGTTGCAGCAACTTATGTCAGATTTAGATGAAAGTTATGATTGTACTACATTAAATATTAATAATGAGTGCAATAAAATTGATTAACAACCCTGTTGATCATAAAAGAACTAAACATATAGATATTAAGTATAACTTCATAAGGAAAAAGGTTGAGTTGGGTTTAGTTAAAATTAATTATGTATCAAGTAAAAGTCAATTAGCTGACATTTTGACAAAAGCATTGCCCACTTAAACTTTTGCCTATTTAAGAGATCAAATTTTGTTTGGTTAATATTTTATTTATTTAGTTAAACTATTTTTTTATTAAACAGAGTTTATTTACAGAGGTCGTCATTAAACAGAGCGGTAGTATCAGATTAAAAGCAAAATTAAACTCGTACATTTTAATACTAGGTGGCAGCACCATGTGTGCGTTAGTCAGTTAACTGATTTTTCTTGCACGTATTGTATTTTCAATTGTATTCCATTTACTTTAAATAAGAGTTTATTATATAGAGAATACTTTGTTTCATGGAATAAACCCATAATCCAAGAATATCACTGAAGGGGTCTTTTAAAATGCAAAATGTCTAACAACGTTTTTAAATACGCCATCTCCTTTACGAGTTACAAATCCCCAAAATGTTTCGCAATGTGCTCGGTCATTTTCTGTCTTTTTAATTACGTATTAAAATATTATTTTAAAATTAATAACAGTCAAGTTTAATAAGTAGCCAATTTTTAGTGTTTTGTAGTTCAAAAGAAAAAACAGAACCCTTTGAGTGTCAGTCTATACGCTATTCATATACTTTTTTCTAAGAAACTGTTTGACTGAACATTTTTAGAATTTACTTTTTTAATTTTGGTTACCTTGTTTACTATATTTATAAAAAAATGTAAAATTAAAATTGTATTTCGTTGTTACAGTGAAAGGTTTTTACACCATAAGTATTCCATTTCGTCTAATTATATAATAATGTCTAAAAATATATGATTTCCTCATATGACAGTAAAAAGTGAAAATCATCATTTTAGTCTAGGTAAAAAAAATTTAATTTTTCGTCTACAATTTTACTTAATTACCTCACGCGCAACCAAAAGTACCTGAGAGTGTACAAAAAGAACAATGACGTCTATAAAAAATAAGAATTTCTCTACGTGCGAATAAACATACCCACATAAAAAGGTAAGTAGTAAAATGCATTAGGAAATGAACTTTTCTTGTTAACTTTAATAAATTAGTGAAACGCTAAAGTTGTTCGTTCTCGCGGTAGAATTTAAAAAGGCATACGCAAACAAGAAAGGTGCATTTACTATGTTGCCACAACCCACATTGTTATTTTTTACCTACGTCACTCGCTTGATACCGATTTATCCTTGACACTAAACACACAATTGATCATTCGTAAGAGAATATGAAAAATATCTTATGGAAATGAATCTAAACCGTGATGTATTACTGTTGAGCCGGATACGCGAATTTTTACATTTCATGCACAGGCACCGCCCCATGTGGTACACGGGGAGCGGCACATTATGTAATGTAATGCTAGAAAATAACAAAGGTATTTCCGATCGCGTACGTGTGGCGTGGCCTAAAATCGCACGTCACGTCCGTTTCCGCTGTAAGGAAGCGGCTTTTAAGGAAATTAAAGATTGCTCAACGTTATCAAAGTTCGACCCCCGCTCGACCCGGATTGTCGGCTTTTGCCGCGTCACCGTCTATCTTTAGGTTCGAGCCTCCGTTTCGTGGCTTAGTGCTATTTTAGGGATAGCACTCGGTTAATCGGGGAGCGAATTGTTTTGCCAACGGCCTTCGGAAACCACCTTGAGGCACTGTGGCAACTCGTTTGAGTTGTTGGGATTTGTTGCTATAAGTTGTGTGTTGTCTTCAGTATGGGCAATCCTTCAATGTTAGCTGAGACGAGTCAGATTCGTGCAGGAAACCCGTCAAATATACCCAAATGTAAGGTAAAAGGGTTATCATGGGCTGAATATTTATAATTTAAGAATTATTTTTAAGTTCTTGTAAAGTTTGTGCTCGACAGGCTTGGCAATTGCCAAGCCTGCCGAGAAATGAAATTTTATTTTAGCGGCTTTTTAGATATTAGAATTTTTACTTTCTAAAATATAGGTATGCGTAAAATTAAAAACTAAACTTTTGGGTTCAAGTGTACGATGGTACATAGTCCCAAAGGCGACGGTTAAAAAGAGATAATTCGAAAATAAAACATTATATTTGTATTGAAGGGATTGTAAATGGGAAAGTAAAGTATTGATCACTTTATTTATTATATTATACAAAATATTTATCAATAATTTGATTACAAATGACAAGATGAAGGAAAGTGAAATAAATGTAAAAAATGGTACATTTCAATGTTTGGCCTTAAATAAACTGATAGTGATATCTACTACCTTTAAACAAAAATTACGTTAAAAGACATAAATAAGTAATAAAAAATGATATGAAATTGACGAAAAACTCCGATTTCTAAGCAAAATAATGTTCTTACGAAAACGATTACAAGATTTTCTAAACAAAAAGTAAAAAGTTTATTACTAACAAACTTAATACTTAACTATTAAAAACCCTTTTTCTTTCTGTGAAGCTTCCGTAGGCTGATAACGAAGGGGTCTTTCTTTAAAAGGATTCTATTCATTAAATCGGTATCAGTAAGTTCCCGAGCCATTTTTCGAGCATGGTCTCATCTAAATGCATTAATTTTTTTGTTATTAGCTTCGGCATCCTATGCAGATAATTTCCCAATGCTTTACAATTTCTGAGCCATGCATTAGTACTTTGTGAATGGAAGCTGGGAGATTGTACCATGGATATTATTGTATCAACAGTTGCGCGGTTTCCAAACCGAATTTACTATTGATATTGTATGACGGACAGAACAACGGCCCGTTAAATCTCTGTTTAAGCCTGTAATTTTGGCTGAAACATCTGACTTAAAAAGAATTTTCTCTCGGTATTTCCGTCATTCGATGTCCCGCTTCCACCACTTCGTGGTTTATCTACAATCAAAACTAATCCAGATGTGAACTGCCTTTCAACAGACAATATCTTATCAGCTAACATTTTTTTTTATTTAATGTTAGTTTGGAACTAACTTTTAAATCTATCTGTAAGAAAAGTAAAGGAAATAATCAAAGAAACAAATCCACGAATGTAGAGGTGACTAACCGAATTCAAAATGATTTTCAAATTCATTTTTTTGTGTGTTGTTTTACAAATACAATAACTAGCAGATGATGTTCCGCTTAACACATTACAAATTTAACCAGCGACCACAGTCAGTTGCAAAGAATACTGGATGTTGAAAACGTGTTCGCCTAATGTGAACGTTGTCGAACACAAGGAAGCTATATTTCCTTTAAAATAAGATTCCTCATTCTCAGATACAGTAGAACTTTCCTTCACAAGTTGAAAACGAATAGGTCTACGGTATCTTGCATAAAGGAGGTGGGGATTTTTTCCCAAAATGTTGGTTTAACTTTCTGAATTTGTTGCTAAGTGCGAAGGAAAGGATGAAGTTACAAATAAACTGCTATCACCATTTAAACTAGAATCCGTGAAAGACTCTTTGTACTCGCTATGACCCGCACTATTGTCAACTCTACTGGAATAATATTTAAAACAAATTTCTCTGACTGACTCTGGCGCGAAGCTGTGTGATATAATAAACTTTATTTACTTATTCCTATCAATAACAAATATGTGTTTACGTATATGCGTACGTACGTATACACGCATGATTTTAAAATCGTATGTAATTTGAAGTGGTTTTTAGTTTAGATTTTAAATTTACATTACAAAACTGGAGAAAATAATTTTAATCAAATGTACCTTTGTTTTTGTACATAAATGTACCTTTGTTTTTGGACATAAATGTACCTATCGTTTTAATTAAAATTAGTAAAATAGTTTCGTAAATTTTGACCAGCTGTGGGATTTTTTTTCGCTGGTAGATTCGGTGTTAATAAATTACGTGACACGTGTAAAGTATGGGTAAGATGGATGTCGGGCTATTATCGTTGCTTTTATCGTTTGTTTTGACAGATGTTAAATTATACTTGTTTGATTATTTCAGTTTTGCTAGGGATTTAATTAGTTAAGTATATAAATTTTTATTTTAAAAGTTCGTTTTCAAAATTATGTAAAATACTACTTATACATTTCACCGCCAATTTAGACTTTTTATACAGAAGTTATCTAAATAGTGAATGATTGAAGTGAAATAAAAACGTTGAATGTAGTTTTTAAAATCAAATCTAACTCTGGGTGACTGTCTGAAGAAAAACGATTGCAAACGGTGGTTCGTCCTATCGTGTCCCCACACGACATCCATTTAAAAAGCCTTATTATGAGGAATACAAAAACATTTTTTTGTAAATTTAAATTGTTGTTTAAAAAGATATTCTAAAAATATTGGAAAGTAAAGCATTCCCCAACTTCCTCTTCTATTGAATAAAAAATCACGAATTAAACAGCATTTGTAAAGTCTGACTTCTTCTACAGAGAACTGTAGCGATTATCCTAGATCTTCTAACTTTTAAAATATACACCATGTTTTTTCGCCTGTAAAAGATATAGCAGGCGATATATTTATGTTGCGTAAAATTATAATTTATAAATAGTTCAATTGAAATACTATGTACCCTTTATAAGTACTTTCGGAAACCTTATGGTGAGAGTTTTATTCAGATTTCAGTTCTGTTTTTATGATGATTTTACATATTGATTTAGATCGCTATCTGAAGCATTTAATTGCAGAACTTTCTGTATATAGGCCTGGAACTGTAGAAACTGTGAGACTCTGACGGACGGACAGATTTTATAATGGTATTTTCAGTTTCAGAATTTAGATACGTCATTCATGACATTCTCTATATTTTTTAGAACAGAAGAACTTGTTTTTTTTACGAGAATATAGGATTGATTTGTGCATAATTTAATATATCTTTGGAAAAAATATTCAATGTTAATAATGCTTTTTGATTTGTGGTATTCAAAAGAGATACACCATGCGCGAGTTCGTGCAAGCATATTACACAGATTAATGCAAAATCTAAAAAAAATGTTTACATAAGTAAATTGCACAGTCGTGCCGTCTTATCGCTCGCATGTCCTCTCGTAGACCTCGCCTTTAATTACCCCGTCTAGAATGCCCCTCGCTAAAAAGAGCACGAGCGTTCAGCCGAGTCACGGCATGGATATGGATCGTATTGAAGCCTTTGACATAGGAGTATATGCATTGCTGACACGAGTTAATTTACTTCTATTTCTATTCTACCTTAACTTAGTTATCTTGGGCAAATGGTGAAATTTAATTTATGTAAGCGGAAACTGTGAGATGAAAGTTATTAATTAATTTCACTATTTTATAATTTCTAAAGTAATGTTATCCTAAGTAATGTTATCAATGCAAAAGTATATTTGTATGTTCTTTGATTACGTCGCAATGGAGTAAGAGATTCTCTTTGGGAAAATTATTATTTAAAGTAAGGTCGCAACGGAATAACTTTGATTTTTTGGAGCCTGCCTACGTGATATGAAGACCTAGCAAAACCATGTCCTTTAATCCTTGATTTAGAAAGACACATACACACACAAACACACACACACACACACACATATATTATATATATATATATATATATATATATATATATATATATATAAAATTTGCATTATAAATTCAGGTAAACAAAGACTTAGTGTTTAATTTCCCTTATTCATTCTGGATGGAGCTGCATGATCTGATTTCTGCCTATAAGTTCGAAGCCACAACCCCGCTGGGGAAGCCGCGGGTAAAAGCGGATCAGAAATAATTTTACCAAAATTATTATAAAAAACTATTATTATAAAAAACTCGCAGATCAAGGGTTGCGAGCATTGCATATTTTAAATATTTATACGTTTTTACAGTATTGACTACGTAAATAGATTGGGTTCTCGGGGGTAAGACAAACAATTTGGTTGCTTTATTTTCGTAAATTGGCTTAAATAAGTTTGAATTGAAATGCCGTTGTTATGAATTTGCTCATTTTTTTATATACACCACATATGCATCAGCAGTAAGAGGAAGGGAACATACTGCAAAGTTCTTAGCATCTCATCTCATATCTTGCGAAGGAGACGCCCTATCAATACATATTACTGAAGATTTTCTAATGTCTTTCCAAGAACCATTCTATGACAACTCCGTCGTTGGGGTACGTGGATAAAAAACCTTCCCCAAATTCGATTCATTGGAAAGCCCGTCAAAAAATTTAAAATATTGAAAAAAAAAAAAAAAAATAAAATATATATATATATATATATATATATATATATGCACACACACACACACACACACACTCATTCACACAGACACAGACATACACACACCCATGTGCACATGCACACATTCATAATAAATATAATTAATCGAAAATTTTCTCACTTCCAATGTCCAAACATGATATCTTGCTTTCCTTTAATGAGTATTCCGTATCTATTTCTAAAGTGTGAAACAAATTAGTGATTTGATTTTAATTTATAATATTATTGTCATTATGCAATAACCGTTAGTTTATATTTACTAGTTTAATTTCTTCAATTTTATCCAATCATCCACAATACCCTAACAGAGTATGGAAAAATTTGTTCTTTTGTTAATAAGGTGTTAGTACTTATATAGCAGTACATAATGTCAAACAACCAATAAAACAAATATCGCTCAATGATTTGCTGGAAACCTGTCATATTTTCAATAAATAAAATAGATATTTTGTATTCACATAGTTCAACTACGTCTTCGTATAAAATTTCATCCTAATCGATCTTAAACCGAAAGAGCAAAGTTGTACGAATGACGAATGACACAACGACATAAAAACAAGGATTCTTTTTTTTGGAACCTTCATAATATCAAGTTCTTATTTCATTCTATAATATTTAATTCCTTACACATTAAAATTATATATATTTAAATGAGCACTTATAGATGTTTAGGGGTACACCGCATTTCTGTTAAATTATATATATATATATATATATATATATATATATATATATGTATATATATATATATATATATATATATATAATTTTTTTTTTTTTCACCGTAAATATATTGTCTACTATATCTTTTAGAAGTTTTAAAACATCGTAAATATTTCAAAAATAAATAAGATCCAGGACCTAGATTCTAGGAAAATCACTGTAGTTTTCCTAAACCTGAAATAATTTATGCTAAGTAGTTTCGGAATTAATGGAAACAGAACATAATTTTTTAATATATCTCTGTAGATATACTGCCTAAAATTACGTAATTAATATTTTAGAAGCCCTTATTATTAGTCCTTTCAAACAATACCCCACAATATGCGTGGAATAAAAAAAATTGGAGTACTCAATTCAACCACCTAGTACAATTTTGAAATAACAGGTCTATGATGGATTTCCCCTTAAAAAACTGAGTAGTAATTTCGGTAGGTATTAAGTACTTAGCTATGCAAAGACATTTCCGATTCTGACGATGTATAGGTCACATGCTACGAAATACCTCAACCATTTTCTCATTGTGAATTAAATCATTTGGTAAGAGATTTCAATTTTCCTAAAGATGCCGCGGAAATACTCGGTTCAAAATTAAAAGAAAAAAACTTGATGGGTCCTACAACGAGTTTTTATTGATATAGAAAGAGAAAAAAGGATTTTCTTCCATATTTTACCCAAGCATTTATTGTTGTGATGTGCCTGGCCTGTTCAAGGTATTTGATGCAGAATCGAAACGAACTCTTAAAGCAGGATTACTACATAATGGTAACAAATTTGCTACTTTGCTATCGAACATTCCAATCATTTGAAAGAATGTTATGAAAATTTAGATTTGGTCTTAAAACAAAATAAACTACTCCGGTCATGGTTGGATTATATGCGGTGATCTAAAGACATTAACTATGATTTTGGGCCAGCATGGAGGGTATACAAAATATCCCTGCTTCCTGTGTGAATGGGATAGCAGAAATAGAGCACAACATTGGATCAGAAAATATTGGCCACAAAGAGCAACATTAAGTTCTGGAAGTAGAAATATTGTAAGAGAGGCGATAGTTGACAGCTCTAAAATTCTGCTACTTCATACTAAATTAGGAATTATGAAGCAATTTGTAAAGGCATTGCCTAAAGAATCGTCTTTAACTTTTCTTTTCGTCCTGTTTCAAATACGTTTGTGATTAATTCAAGCATTTATCGGATGCAAAGATCAATGAAGGCATTTTTGTTGGCCCTGACATAAAATTAATGCAAGATACTGAGTTTGAAAAAACTGTGAACCGAAAGGCTCGCTTGGAAATCATTTAAAGATGTCGTGGAACATTTTTAGGAAACAGAAAAAGCCCTGATTATTTATGTATAATCAACAGCATGATTAATAATTTTAATAAACTGAGTTGTGATATGATTATAAAATTGCATTTTCTGCATTTCCATATTGACTTCTTTCCCGAAAACCTTGGTGTAGTAAGTGAAAAACAGGGGGAATGATTTCACCAAGACATTAAGGTTATAGAAAACAGGTATCAAGGAAGGTGGGATGTAAGCATGATTGCTGACTATTGTTGGATGTTGAAAAGAGATGAACCGCAATGTAACTACAAGAGAAAAAGATCGAACAGGAGTTTTTAAGGAAGTAAAGTCTTTCTGATTTATCTAGTCTCTTAAATCTTTTTTAAAACTAATACTCATCGTTTTATAACTAAATATTTAATTTTAAATTCATTACATATTATTTTGTCACAAAAATTGTTTCAAAATATGTAAATATGTAAAAATTCAATAAAAATAAATTCCGATGTGCTATAAAAAACAGCGCTGTATTTTAATTCAACATACCTAAACACCTAAAAAAACATAATTATTTGAAGGGGAAAGTAAACGTTAATATAAGTCGCTAAGCAATTGGATCAATAGCACCGTTTTTATAGTTAATTTGTTTTTAACACTTATTTAAAAACTGATTAATATGTTTAACATCTGATGTAATGAAAACAATTTTAAAATTAATGACTACAGATACCAGAAATATTTACGTACAGACCTTTACTTGGACTTGACTGGAAATATTTCTGAAACGGTTCCTCTTCTCGATTTGATTTTTTTCGATTTGATTAATATCTCACAATAAGGTAGTATTTAGATCACAATTCCATAAACAATTGTTTATCCCCATGCAGGAAATTTACGGGTCCTTTCGTTTTTCAGAAAATGTGTTCCTTTACTGGATTTTTACATTTAAATCTATAAGAAACTTGAGGTCTCACTTAATTAAATTGGAAAATTTAATAATTCTGCTACATTATTACTTAGAGCTAACAACCTAACCGTAGAGCTACGAGTAGTTAATTGAGGTTCTTATTTATTTTGTTAATGTTTCATAATGTGATTCTTTTTTAATTTTTCCAAATTGTTTGAATTTCTTCTCAAATTTTCTTAAAGAATGCTAAATGCATTTGGCATTACGGTAAAGCGAGCTTTGTAAAATATATCTCAAGGTATGATATTACGGATGAAGCAGACTGACAAACATTACATTTATGTATGGATCGACGTCTTGTATTAATCACCATGCGTAAACCACGTTTAGTTCAGTCTCTGTTAGACAAATTACAAATCTTAACACGCTGAAGTTTTCGATTTGATTTGTGTCACAAATTTGGAAATGGCTTGGCAGTCGAAGGTTCAACTTGATAGGAAATGACCTATCAATCATATTTCGATTTTTCGGGATCGAATTTCAATAAAACCTCTAACCATATTTGAATAAAATAAACGAAAGTAAATATATTCTTTAGTGGTAATCTTATGTAAAATACATCTAATTAACTAGATGGGTCCAAAATTATTAAATACCAGAACTGTCACTATTAATCGACTATGTTAAGCTTATGTCAAAGATCTATTGTAAAAAAACTACTCTTTATTCTCTAAGTTTCACATATTGCAGTTACACAATAATTGAATAAATTGTGGAGATGAGTGCCAATAACGTATCTACAACATATATAAAAATAAATATCTATTTAATGTATGTCACAGTTTTTGTTTTGATATTAATTATTAACAATGTTTAACTGAAATCAATTGGGTATAAACATTTTTATTTAATGATTAAAATAATGTGTTTTAAAATTTGCGTTTAGTCGCAAAAGCTGAAACGCAAATTGTCCGTCAATCAGAATGCGTGACGTTGAAATGCACCAACCACTTAATAAACGATAAATTCAAGTAATTCTACGGGTAAGATAACACCATACAATAAATTAAATTCCATAAACAGTAATTATAGAAGGAATGTGTGTAAAAGAACAAGGGCCCTCTCCTTTTCAATTTCATTATTCGTTTGGGGCATGTCATGGAATTTACATATCAAATGCGCGTTTTTAAATTTTTAAAAACGCTTTACGCCAAAGCTCTAAGGCATTTTAGGGAAACTGTTACTATTATAGGTTAGTCAAATGCATTTCTAATAATTTTAAACATATTTTAATATGGTCAAAGACCCTATTTTCAATGTAAATCAATAATGAATCTTATGAAACTATGCCCTCCGGAAATGTGTTATGATATTTTCCAAACTAAATTTTTTCTAATCGGTATGTGAGCAGCGTAAACGATGAGGTCTGCCAGAGGCCTAGGCTCGTAATCAAATAATTTCAATAGTGGGACACCGAAACGGTGTTTTTTCAAGATTAAATATTATTTAAAATTTAATCTCACTTTAATAAATCCTTTCCTATCCTTTGATAAGTAAGTTTCCGTTAACGCCATGATTTTTATGTAATTTGTAGTATTAAAAAAACTGTTTTGAGATCGTCAATTACAAGTTTTATTTTTTTCGAAATGTGAAACACAATATCTCCAATATTTTCTGAAAATGTATAAGAAGTTTTCGTTCCCAGACATGTTTTGTTAGAACCTGAACTTTAATAATTCGTTGAGAGCTATTTCGGCCATGACTCATATTTATGGTTAAATCTGAAAAGAATTGTAATTTGTCTAACTATGTTAACCGTGATTTTATTTTTGGATTAAACAATCTTAATGGAGATTGATTTTTGTTTTGATTTCTCCTAGAAGAAAAATAATTAAATCTTTTGCATATGAATGGTATATACAAATGTGACAAAGAACGTGCCGATTATCAATAATAAAATAACTACTTATTTTAAAAACTTCTTTTTCTTTTATGTAGCCCTTTAAAGGTTTAAAAGGCCCCCAAATTCGTGATCTTACAGTTAAAGTTTCGAAGTTATGATGTGTTAGAAAGTCCGGTCTGGAAACAAGTACAGTACTACACGACAGAATAACCAACGCTTTTATAATATACACAGATATATTGCGAGTGTAGGTGATAACTTTTCCCTACTCACTAATACTCATCTCTACATGTACAGACTCACATTATCACGCGCCGACATTAAGTAGAATATATGTTTGTATAAACACATAGCTTGAATATAGTTGGCGTTAATTTTGTAGAAATTCATTATTCACAATTAAATTAAACTACGTGATGTAGTATTATTTCTACTTTCTTTAATTTCATTACCACGATCTAGGTTTCTTTGTATTACAACATCTTCAGGTGGGATATTAGCTAAGATCTTTGCTGGTCGTGGTAAAGAAATTAAAGAAAGTAGAAATATTACTATATCACGTAGTTTCATTTAATTGTGTACACACATAGGACAAGTGCCTCGCGAAGAAGTCTAATTCGCGAAATTTTCCTTTGACAGTACCCAAAGTTCCCTCTAACGCATAAATGTACTAAGTGTATTGAATATGCGCCAATAAGTCCAAATCATCGTTGATATAAATATAGGCCTCCATACCTATATTTAGGTCAACAATAATTTCGAGTTATAACATTGTTTGTAATACTTTATGCAATTGGAAACAAATTGTGGGCGAAAGAAATTTCGCGCAAGTATTGAACCAGGGCTCACGTGCATATGAGTATTCAAACTCAAGGCGTTACACAACTGCCCACTTACTAGTCACGCTACTGCCATTATTAACGATTTTTCTAATATTTTTCTACTGCCATTATTAACGATTTTTCTAATATATATTGCAAGTATAGAATGTTTTTTTAACGATTAATTTAGTAATTTCCTCCATCCCATATATTTAATAACAATAGTTATATATTTTAATAATAATAAAGAGAATGAAATGCTTGTAAGGCCGCAATGTTTAAGTTTGCATGAAGCTTATGAAGATTTCCAATAAGAAACTTTATAACAATAACTTTTTTTTAAATTCATGGAAAAATAATAAAAACGAAATCTTTATAATTGTACGCCACATTATTAATTTAAGATCGATTGTGATGAAATATGACAGAGAGACGTAATTAAACTTTATGAATACATGGAAAGAAAAAACAAAAAAAAAATTTAAGTACCTCTCCACATATCGAACTTCGGGGATGATTTTTAAGAACCCCCTTCGAATGGGTTGTTATTGGAAATGTTTTAAAATAAAGTAAAGATGTATAAATAAGCAAGTTATTATTCTTACGCCTGTGAAACCTGCTAAAGTGAGTACTAGAATTTATTTGGCAATATAATCGTATTAATTTAATAACAATTAACATGAGTATCAGCAAACGATTTAACTAAAATTACGTACGCCCTTCAATGTTTACAATTTTTATTCGTATCTAAATATATATGGAATTTTCATAGTCTGTTCTATTCGTACTTATATGATTTCTTAAAAGGGAAATTCAGAACAATTACCATGAGATTTTGATCATCCATCCGCCTGAGTTTCTCAAGCTTTATGAGCGGTTGAATTTATTCGATGGACAACTTAAAATTTTAATCAAATATTTATTCAAACGTATCATAAAAGTTCCATGCCGTTTCAAAAACTATTTTAAAGACCTTACAAAAGAACAAAAAAAACAATTTCAAAATGACGTAACTATTTTAATGTGTCTTATTCTAAAAGCAAAAAAACACTTCACAACACACATAAGATTAATAATCTTTTAAATACAATCTGTTAACTATGGGTAAAGCTCCCTTTACGAGGGTACTTTACACATTTGTATATAAATGTTTTATAAAAATTTAGGGTACATGTAAATCATCAGCTAGAAGACGTCAACTGGTGAACGTAGGCGTCCTCAATAGATTTCCACAAAGACCAATCCCGGGCTGCTTGCATTACCTGGTGAGTTTAAGGATCGAAAGATGTAGAACTGTACAGCCACCTCGTGAGAGGTTGTCCCATTATACGTCTTCCGGTACGCCGTCGCCATTCCAGAATTTTGTTTCCCAGCGGTTGTCGGTTCTGCCGTTATATGACCTGTCCATTCCCACTGCAGCCTGCCAATCCTGTATTAGTGGTTTTAGTTTTCCGATGGGTCTCTTTATATCTTATAGATAAACGAGTAGCGCTAGCACAGATGTTGCCATTCGCCGAGTGGCATGGAGTATTTTTATTTGGGGCTCCGTTTCACTTCCATATATAATCAGTGGTAACACACACTGGTTGAAAATTTTCTTCTTCAGACACGGAGGATTTCGGAAGAGAAGACATAGGAAAGTTTCCAGATACTATCCCGTCGGGTTGGATTCTCCCATTGATGTCTTTCTCGAAGTTGGATTTATCTAATTGGTCCAAGATGATCGGCCACTTCGAAAGTAGTATTCGCAAAATATTGCAAGGATTTTGAAAATTTGAGATCTCTAATCATTTCTATAATTTCCATAAAAAGTTTAAGTAGATTTAAAAAAATCCTCTTATTTTCCATTTTATTGACATTGTTTTACCATATTTTTGGCTTATTTCTGGAGATATACCACTTCATTTTTTTTAAATCTTATACTAGTCTTACAAATGATACAACGTATGAATAGAAAGTAAATTCTTTTGAGTTTAATTTATCTCCTCTAAAATTGTCACATAAATATGCTTCAATGTTATTACGGTGTTAAATATTCTTTAGATATATGAGTGTTTTATATTATTGAAGACATATACTAATTAATATATTTTATCTTTACGCTTTTCGAGTTACCACATCAAATGATTTCTGGAAAAAAAGTGGTTTTTACAGACTTGCAAACGAACTGATACTTGAGTGTTTTTAAAAAAATTCCGTTTTTTTCCTTTTAACTTACAAAACCTTCAGAAATAATGGATCTAACTTGGATGATATTTAGAATAGATACAGTTTTCAATTTCCATAAGAAAAATGAAACTACCGAAGACATTTTGTATAATATAACCATTTTTTTTCAAAGACCCATGTTTAACGCAAATGAAAATAGCTTTTAATCGAGTAAAGAGATAGTTTTAAACATGGTCTATCCAAAAAAATAATTCACTCAAGTAGGGAAGAAACTATTCATTCATTTTACCTATTGCTAAGAATGTGAGATCTATAAATTAGAATATACCCTTACATATACGATGAAAACGTGTTCTTTCTTCCTGAAAAAATCAAAAGATATGTACATGAGATGTACCTAGGTACCCCTATACTATTGAATACACTAAATGA
The DNA here is from genome assembly GCA_039881145.1 of Druceiella hillmani. NCBI lineage: Eukaryota > Metazoa > Arthropoda > Insecta > Lepidoptera > Hepialidae > Druceiella > Druceiella hillmani. The sequence goes on along the minus strand of JAYKKI010000096.1, from coordinate 3,152,559 downwards.
TAAAAACATTCAGTTTTAAGTGCACATTTTGTAAACGAACTGGTTTTAATTAATGAAAATCGCCAATGACCTTGTTATTGCATACGTGTATATACCATTAGTGCTCTGAACATGGTTCTCAAAAGTTGAGGTAATTCGTCTTGTCTTCAATAAGACAGTTCTTCTTTTATATGCGTGTATTAGTGGATTCTGGTCTCTTTCATCATAGTTTGCGTGTGTTCTATTTGGAACAATATTTGTCGTTTATTTTTTTATTGGTGTAAAATATCTATTCAGTAAAACGTCGCTGAGTAGGTATGGTATGCTCTATGCAACGTGAAAACGTAACGTCATTAATGGTCAACTTATTCAACTTCTCAGGTTTTCTTAACAAAGAGATTGGAATGTAGATTACGTGAAAATAAAAGAAATAAAGTAGTTTTTATTAAAATTTTTATCATGAGTTAAATATGACAATAATTAAGGTACTTTTCCTGGGATCCTAAAATATATCTTCGTTGTTCAAGATTTAATAACTTCATATTATTTTCAACACACGTTCTTAAAAATAAAATTAAATAATGTACTACAGAGCAGAATAGTACCTAATTATTTAAATTTGGTTTCGTAAAAATATGAAAACTCTTTAATATAAATAGTATTTTTATAATTCAATTTCCTTGTCATAATTCTGATATAGATTCTGAAACGCTAACTACGATTAATACAACAATGATAAATCTGGAGGTTTGTAGACCTAGTAACTTTAGGTTTTAGAGACTTCAGGTCACTGGCAATTTTATAAAGTTTTAGAAACTACAGATTTTGTCAGTTAATATAATATGAGTAGAGAAATAAAAATACCCATTCATATAGCGTCCTTCTATGGATTAATTTTGAAGACATTCAATATTATTTAAATATGGATCTTAGGAATGACTCTCAATATTCAATATTATATAAATATGGATCTCAGAAATGATGGAATGATTGATTTATTATGAAACGCATTATGAATTTAATCCTAGTCATGCCTATTTAGTCGTAAAAAATTATCATTAAAGCATATTTTTAATTTAAACTGTATAATCCCGATATATATATATATATATATATATATATATATATATATACCTTTTTTTTTCTTTTTTTTTTTTTAAAGTAGGTATCACACTTGTAATATTTTAAAGATTGTGTGCTTAAATGACGAACACTAATATCAACTGTAACTGTAGCCAAGTTTATATCACTTGGATACTGTAGTCAACGACTGTGGTCGAGTCGGTTCGTAACAATTTAAAAAATAAATGACATTGTAAAAATATATTTTGTTATAAATACCTTCTCTAGATTTAACAGAGTTAATTACACTACTAATGAATATAACAGCTCCCAATCGAGAACATATTTGCATATAGCGGCCAGCCACTGTGCCTGAACGGAAAGGCCGACGAACCTGTCTGGCAAACCAAAAGATAATTAAAGCGTTTGTCAACAAAATCGTTTTTATTACAGGAAATACACAGTTGATCTAAATAAAGTACTATTGCTTCGTATTTATGCTGTGTAATCGTGCAAAGCGGCACTAACTGATTTTATTCGAAACGCCAATTAAAGGCTATTAAAGATAGAACGATATTGCTTTCGGGTGCGGTCGCGGCAAGGATTGTCCTCGTGCTTAAATTCGAGTAAAGAATTCTTAAAAAATCGTTAAATGCCCGTTTGAATATTTGAACAGTTTTGAAAGTAAGATGTTTTAGTGTCTGACCAGTTGTATATTTATCGGTATTTAATAGATGCGCCATTCGATGTTTTTTTTCGTTCTGAACACTACATTTTCCGTTGGAAATTTTTTTTAAATTTTCTGTTTCTGTCTCTCTCATGAAGAATTTAAATATTAGCAATATACTCCCGCAAAAAAAAACAAACAACACGGTTGAAAGTAATAAATTTCAAAATAAATATTAAATTCAGAGTTCAATTTTTTTACATACAGGATAAGTCTTCGATAAAATGATTATACGTTATAGATGTTACAAATGTTAGAAATATTAAAAAATTATTCATTTTAACAAGAAAATCGATTATCGATACTTCACATTTATCATCACCATTCTTTACTTCCAGGTCGGCAGCAATTTTCTAACCTTATGTTGAAGTATAAAACAAAAGTGTTAGTTTTCAAAACAAATATAATGAATATATACATATTACATTAGGTTTATTGAGGTAAGAAATGGCGATCTACTTATATTTATTTATTATTTACTTATTTCTGCAAAAGTAATCTCTTACAGCCATCCCACCACAATCAATTGGACCAACCACAATGAATTGGATGAGAACATTAAGTGCTGTGGCAGACTGCAAGTAATTTTTAAACATTAATTAATTCTACTTAAAAAATAAAATATGTAATATTATGTGGTAATAAAATAATATTAATTAAAAGCAAAGCAAAAGAAAACTTTAGGAGTAGAGAGGGACAAGGATGGGTTACATTGTGCTCTTTTAAATGAATGCATATTGTGTTTCGAGTGAATACACGATTTCTAAAGTAATGATGTTAATTTAATACTCATATTATTTTAAAATAATACCTTTATTCATATTAAATATGAAAACGGGAAAACGTTACTACAAGATTTAGGAATTATATCAGTTTCGATTAACATAGTAGTTTCCGTTAGACGACAGTAGTGCATTTTCCTTGCCGGGTGCAAGGAAAATGCACTACTGTTATACAATGGAAAGGAGAAAAGTTATTATGATAATTTTTTAGCTATCATTTTTATCACAATACGTATGTACGTCACGTATCTCAAATTGAAAAACTAAACCTTTAAAAGATTGCTCAATCTGTCCCTCTGTCATATCTGATTTTTCCAGATATGACAGAGGGACAGTAGAAACTCGAAATTTGGCATATATGTTTATATATATTTACACACACACACACACATACATATATATATATATATATATATATATATATATATATATATATACATATATATATATTTTGCACTTGCTGAGTTCTTTAAATATTTTTATAAGATTTTAAAGTGGTGGTAAATAAAGTACTATTTTTTTTAATTATATGTATCGCATATAATTAAAATATAAAACAGAATATAAAAAGAATCGTAATTTTAAATTGTATATTTAAAAAGATAATCTGAAAAATATGTAAAAATAGAGCATCCCAGCCATCTTCCGAAACTCCTGAATAAAAATAAAAGAGCAAGGTTGGTAAAATTGATATAATTTTCCTGTAATCATTTGATTACAGGAAAATTAGTATGATTATCCTAGATCTTATGATTTTTTATTTGTCCACCACGTTTTTACGCCTGTAAAACATATAGTAGGCAATATATTTACGTTGTGAAAAATTAATATCTTTAATGGTTTAATGTAAATATCCTTATAAATTAATATCTTTAATGGTTTAATGTAAATATCCTTATAAATTAATATCTTTAATGGTTTAATGTAAATATCCTTATAAATTAATATCTTTAATGGTTTAATGTAAATATCCTTATAAATTAATATCTTTAATGGTGTACCCTTAAATATCTATAAGCCCCTAAACATGCACGCAATCTTCGTAATGCGATTTCTGCTCGAGTTTGACAGGTATTTTCGTATTTATTTAAGGAATTTAGAAAACTGTTTTAAGGTTTCTCAGTGAAACAAGATAATTTTGATATACACATCCTTTATTCACTTTTGTAAATATATGCTTCATATCAATAAATATGTAAATAACATTTTTTTTCTAATGTACCTTTTTGTGCACATAAAGTGGATGCGGAATTTTCTCTAGCGAATCATATGTCATTCTGACTTCATTTGATAGTCTTTCAAAATGGAACTGAAGTTTCATTGGTCATTTTTAATTTTAAGCCTTTTTTGTGTAATCTTAAATTTCAAAATGATATGAAATGCCCTCCTTTAAATGTTCAGTAACAGTTTTGACTTTGAAATTATTTCAGTTAAATTCAGTAGACAAATTCAGGATATACATACAACTATGGAGTTCTACATTGTCCATATTCTAACACGCATCTGGTCGATTTTTAATGTCTAAAACTCTTTCAGAATTCATAAAAGTAATTGTGTACATTAAAACAAAAGTCGCAGTTTGATACCTATCCACGTATATAATCCATGATTTCACGGTTCCATTTAAAGAAAGAAAACCATTTGATATACATTCACGTATATATTCCACGATTTCACGGTTCCATCCAAAGAAAGTAAACCATTTGATACCTATCCACGTATATATTCAACGATTTCACGGTTCCATCTAAAGAAAGAAAACCATTTGATACCTATCCGCGTATATATTCCACGATTTCACGGTTCCATCTAAAGAAGGAAACCATTTGATACCTATCCACGTATATATTCCACGATTTCACGGTTCCATCTAAAGAAAGAAAACCATTTGATACCCATTCACGTATATATTCCACTATTTCATGGTTCCATCTAAAGAAAGAAAACCATTTGATACCTATCCACGTATATATTCCACGATTTCACGGTTCCATCTAAAGAAAGAAAACCATTTGATACCTATCCGCGTATATATTCCACGATTTCACGGTTCCATCTAAAGAAGGAAACCATTTGATACCTATTCACGTATATATTCCACGATTTCACGGTTCCATCTAAAGAAAGAAAACCATTTGATACCCATTCACGTATATATTCCACTATTTCATGGTTCCATCTAAAGAAAGAAAACCATTTGATACCTATCCACGTATATATTCCACAATTTCACGGTTCCATCTAAAGAAAGAAAACCATTTGATACCTATCCGCGTATATATTCCACGATTTCACGGTTCCATCTAAAGAAGGAAACCATTTGATACCTATTCACGTATATATTCCACGATTTCACGGTTCCATCTAAAGAAAGAAAACCATTTGATACCCATTCACGTATATATTCCACTATTTCATGGTTCCATCTAAAGAAAGAAAACCATTTGATACCTATCCACGTATATATTCCACGATTTCACGGTTCCATCTAAAGAAAGAAAACCATTTGATACCTATCCGCGTATATATTCCACGATTTCACGGTTCCATCTAAAGAAAGAAAACCATTTGATACCTATCCATGTATATATTCTACGATATCACGGTTCCATCTAAAGAAAGAAACCCTTTTGATAACTAACCACGTATATATTCTACAATTTCACGGTTCCATCTAAAGAAAGAAAACCTTTTGATACCTATCCACGTATATATTCTACGATTTCACGGTTCCATCTAAAGAAAGAAAAAGATTGCTTCACTAATATCGTTAAATATTGCACCGTTTTATCGTTTTTTTGTTAAGCATTTTTTTATTCAGAATGATAATATCTATAAGATTTCGGTGTATTAAAGTAAAAATCGTAACTACAAGTTCCATGGTCCTAACCAACTAAAACTAGGGTTGCAATGGGATCAACAGACAACTTTCCGCTATAGTAGATATTTTCAATAAGCGTTCAACTTTCATATGAGTATACTCGTAATATTAGTCCACCGTTTGTTGATACAGACTAATGTTATTATGTATGTATTATATCTTGACCTCCGTGCTTGACCACGCAGTGATGGCCTCTTTAACGACTATCATTAGTTTGGTAGTTTGGTTGAATACAGAGGAAATAGTAAATCTATTTTGTTCCAGGTGCTTTTAATTGACAAAATTAGGTTAAAGTTACCTCGGTCAACTGTTAACAAATCTCCGAGTACTTATCATTAGAGCAAACTGGGTCTTACATTAGATTAGTATTGAAATATAGCTTAAAATATATGAAGGTAATTAAAATGTACCTGATAATTTCTATGTGATAAGGTAACAGAAATAGAAAGGGAGAAATTTAAAAAGTTATTTTTGGCTTCTAAACCAAAACAGTAGAACAGTCCTTGTTATCTTATACTTATTGTTATGGGTTAATTTAAAATAGGTATAGATCTTAGACAAATAAGTGGATCTTATACAAATAAGACGGTTTTTAATGGATTAACTTTTTAATCTCTTTAAAAATATTATAAGCGTTATATATGTTATAAAATTAAGTTAAAATGTGGTACATATAAAGGAATAAAATCTTGAGCTTCTACGAAATTGGAATGGGGAAAATACATTGAAAGTGTAATATATTATCTAGCAAATTATTATAAAGTTAATATGACTAACAAAGTTTTACGAGGGAAGACTGTTTCATTGACTATTTCCTTCTTCACCTTGAAGTATAGCACCTACAATTGTCTTTCATATAAAAAAGTGAAAAGCTCCGAGCTTCTACGAACTGCTGTACTGCTGTATCGTGCTAAAAGTAATTCCACTAACTAACTCGCACGATGTAAGTTTCATTTTATGGGCTATTTCCTTATTCATTCTAAAGTTTGCAGCAAGAATTATTTTTCATATAAAGTGTTTGCTTTGTTAATGTTAAATTTCTATATATATATATATATATATATATATATATATATATATATTCATTATTTTAAAATTGTTAACAGTACCATTGCTCTATTTCGATTTTTATCTATTTGTATATTTATTCGAGACGAGTTGGTCCTGTAACAACTTATTCCTTTTGGCAAGTTTATAGTAAGGATTTGTGAAATAACATGGATTTATTGAAATCCTTTCTGAGAAACCGTGCTTTAATCTTAATCCTTTTTACTTCTGGCCGTATTCGTACTCATATTAGCTTATTTGCTAGCTGAAGCACCGCAGTGAGCTTGGTACGAGGCTCCCCATCAAAATTGTTTACTTAAATGTTAAAAAATGTAACGGTACATAATATTTATGTTGCGTTTTATAAATACCATGTATTTACAAATGTTGACATTATTCTTCCCCACGTAAATATGTTAACAAATGTATCTTTCACAGGTATAAAAAATATTGTGAATTTCTCGAAAACGAACGTGACTTAGAATCCTCCAGAGATCCTATTTCTAAAAAAAATAGATTTGGAATCTTCTTTCGGTTGGTATTCCATACAATCGCAAGCGAATTTGTTTTATATAAATGTTGTCGCATCTTTAATTCTCACAAATGTTTAAGGTTGTTACTAGTGAAATGTGCGGGGTTATAAAGTTTATGTCTGTACAAAATTTCAACTTCTTATGTAAAATGGTTTTTGAGAAAAACACCAGACGGGCGCCTGAGTGATTATGTAAGGACCCATTTATTTCCTTAGGCACTTGAAAAGTTTTAATTAAAGGTGAAAATAATAGTTAATGACGTATGGCAAGAATGTATAATATGAAACCTCATCATCGTCCTCTATCCTACTTTGATGGCAGTTAATAGGGTGTTATATTATTAAATAGTACAAAATATATTATATATATATTACGTCATTTGGAATTAAAATATATTATAATATATTACGTCATTTGGACTTTGTTGCATAAAGCTTAGAAAGCATTGCGTAAGCTGTTTTATCTCATTAGTTTATGCAGCAATTATATTATTGTTGCATTGAGATAAAAAGCTTACTCTATTGTCTTTACTATACTAGATTATATGTGTTCCCGTTATATACACAAATTCTATATTTTAAATTTATTAAGTTCCAACATCTCTGATTTATAGTTAGTGTGATCAGCTTAAGGTATTTTAATTAAAGTTGTTTAATTTCAAATTCGTCCACAGGCTACCGGGATGACGCCGTTGATGTACGCCGTGAAGGACAACAGGACATCGTTCGTGGAGAGGCTCATCGATCTGGGATCCGATGTCGGTGCAAGGAACAACGTAAGCGGAAATTACTTACATGATATATTTGTGTATTATACTAATGGATTCAGAATAACTAGCTTATTTAGCTACAGAAATTCCAAATTAAAACTCCATCAGAACTTTTATTGTCACTTTTCAATACTAATTACATATATTCTATCATTTCCAGCACTAGGCTTATATATGTGTGCAATTAGGACGTTAGAGTAAGATACCTGCGACAAAAAAGGCCCACAAAATTTGAAAAAAAAATATTTTGTATAATTATAAATTTAAAATTATACATAAACTTTGTTTTATATTATACACAAACATGCATGTTTGTAATGTTAGAATGTGTTTTAAAACGATACAATGCTCATCTTTTACGTATGAACTAACTTAAGATCGTTATTTAACACAAAATGAATTCTTATTCAGTCTTCTAGGTCTAATCAAATGAAATGATGAAATAACAATATGAAATATTGTTTCCTTTGACCAAGATCATTATGCTGATTAAACAAGATCATTATGCTGATTACAATAAAATAGGTATTGGTTATTAAACAATATTAAAAATAAATAAGAAACATTAAAAACCAATAAAAGACGTAATAATTTTATAATGGGATTCTTTAAAACTATAATGCATAGTGGCCGCAATAGGCTCCGAAGATAAATACTCGCTGACAAGATGGGTAGAAAGAACCCCATGCAGCCGCACGATTTACATTATATTGTATCAATGAAAGTGAAATTCTAAAAGAATCAAACTATTTTCAATGTATTTTCTGTTCCTCTGAACCTTATTTAATGTCGTTTTGAAGAAAATTTAATGTCAAGATAGATAATATAAGCGATCCTTATGTTAAAGTCATATATTATCACCAGAGATATAATTAACTTGTACTCTTTTGTGGCAGTGGTCTTAAAATGCCAATTGACAATAATATAGATATATTGCATATAACTATGTAACATAGTGGTCTCTTAGTCTTTATTGCTAATATTGAAGGCTATAACTCTGTGAATATTACGTTGGCCTTCAATATTAATCCCCTTATACCCTATAATGGCGTACAGTTTATCTCGATTCTGAAAAATGTAACCTCGTGATTAATGGTTTAAAATTGTTGGTTCAAATTCAACATTTTAATATATTGTTATCCATCTTTTCTTGGGTGGTAATTGTGTTTTTTAATGAATGAGAAGATCCGATTGAATTTTTGCGTATCTATAGTTACATAAACAATTTTAGAATAATTTTCGTTTAAATTTTGTTTGTAGTTTTTAAATCGTAGCATTAAAGTTTTTATTTCCAAATTTTTACCAATGGAAAAAATTGTATTAAGTTTTATGCATTTTAAGTTCTTTGTTAGAAATATAAATTACATAAAACAAATTTTCCTTTATTAGAGGTATAAATGACACAAAATAAACTTTTTACCTGGTCTAAACCATTCTGTCTTGATTAGCCCTTTGCCCGCGTTTTGATTGCTAACACCGCTAGGTTACAGCGAAAGCGGGTCGTTAATATGTCGCATTTGTTATTCGTTACCGTAAGAAGTACTTTAAGCAGTTGGTAGGCAACGTTAGATGATTGCCTGTTTTCAAATAAGGGTCACGTAGTTGTACTTGAAAACGTATGAAACTTGATTTGCCCATCGTGAACCTGTGTTAATTTATTTTTATCGGAAGATAGCTTTTATGAATTTACTCGATATTTCACATTTCCCGCATTATATTTTCAGTGTACATTGCGAATAGTTTAAATTATAAATATAGCTTAATTTAAACTTAATGTGGAGGGATGTATGCTATTTAGTTTTATTCTAATATATTTGTCATAAACTATTAAAAATTGTGTATTTAATTTATTTTTCGCTGGAGAAGTTAAAAATTCAAATACAGTTTCGTTAAACTCGTCCCAAAATACAAAGTAAAGTCAGATGTCTACGAAAATATAAATAAACAATTCATTGAAAGTTATTGTTAAACACATAAAGCATCATTAATGAGCAGTAAACATGAAACGCTTCTTTTTACTTGACACCCCACAAATAATTAAATAACGTGGAACGTTATGCCATTCAAATAAGTGAAACGAACCATGAGAATTAAATTAAATTGAAAGGAATTAAAGTAAAAAACAGCAGGTTTCCGTGCGCGTATTGAGGGCCCTCTACCGTAAAAGGTGCATTAATCTAATATTAATATAAATTACTACTCCATATTTCAGAAAACTACCACACTAAAAGAACTGCGCGTAATTTACTAAATAGGAATAAAATTTGAAATACAATCAATTAAAACTGTACATTAATAAATATTTATTAAAAACAAAAACTATAATTCTCAATTATTAGCCGACGATTGGTTTAATGTGGAAAGCCACAAGAAAAACAAAATGGCGAAACACTCGTCTATCAAACCAACTTGATACTGGCTTAGAATAATGAGTACTCAGAAGGCGAGAATACGCGCGATGATGTGTATATAAAAACTACGCATAAAATGTGTAGTATCAAAATGCGGCTGTCATTGCAATGTAAGACACAGCTCTAAACGGTCGTGTGGTTTGTATTTGACAACATCGCTTAAAATGCCGGCTTATGCTATTATGTTCTGCTTAAATATCAATGGAACGCAATAAAAACAAATGGGCATTACTTTTCATACGTAAAACTACTACTTAATTTCATTTTCTATTAAATATGCAATTTTAAAATAACAAAGTAGATTATTATTAACAGGAGCGCGCCATTTTTATTGGTCTTGTCAGATCTTAAAAAATTGTTTACCCAAATTAAAACATCTTAGTTGCTTGATAGGTACTGAAAATTGTAAAATTTAATTTGTTAAAAAATCTAGATTTGGAAGATGTCGTTGGAGAATTTGGTGTAACATTTTTAATTTCCGTTGTCATATTTAATTTTAGAATATTTTACCTATTGCATATATAATTAATGTATATAAGATTACGGAGACCCGCGTCCCCGCGAAACTAATGTTACATTCATTAAATTTCACTGTCTTTAACTTCACGAAAATGCGAATCGATATTGTTTGAAATAAGTAGAAATTGTACCACGACCTTGAAATTAATATAAATAATATTTTCTTTCCTTTTTGAATTGCTTTTGTACGGTGGGCCCGTACTATTTTCAAATTTTTATAGCGGGTTTTTTAACCTCTGTTTTTACTTTAAGACACCAAGCCAATTATTTTCTTTTTGTATTAAAAAAAACAAAAGATTATTAATAAAAGTACCTAAATAATTTTGTAGATTAATGTGTACACATACACTCGTACGCACACACACGTGCACACATACGCACACTTTAATGATAATATATTTTAATACTCATTTTAATTAATAAAATGGTAAAATGTGACGTAAAATTTTTAGTAATTTTAACCTAAATTCTTCGGCTCTTGGTTGTAGTTGGAATAAACATTTTAGAAATTTAACAAAGCCATAATAATACTTCACAGAAGCGAAACAATGCACCACATAAATCGACGTAATGTGTATCGTACTACCGCAAGCAGATGTATTTATATGCGTCGATTTCCAGGAGTCGGTGGATAAAATTATTTTGCTGGTAACACTGTATGCCTAGGGCGGGGCATTAGTAGAAGGAGCGCGGTGGAGAGGGATAAGATTTTTGGCTTCAGACGGCCGCGAAGAGATTTATGCGTATGCGCCTTCTGGATTACTCTATACTCTATAGATACTGGACTATTAATATGTGGGCCTATTTATTTCATTATTGTACTAACAGAGATAATAAATATTTAAATTTAACCACATTTTATAATGTTATAGATACTTGACATATTACCATTATACTACGTGATTTACTTCTTCGCTTTTTGAGGAAATTTATTAGGGCCACGTGTACAATCGAAGATCAATAATATCTCCTCTAAGCGGAAATATCAGGATTTTGATAATTATTAATATTAGTAGGGTAAGACAGGACAGATACAAAATATATACAGGTACAAAAAACTATCAACACATCAATGAAAGTTGTCGGTTGAAAAATTTTCTGTTGACATAAAACGCCGGGAAACCGTTGACACTCCAAGTATGTATTTTTATAGTCAAGAAATATGTTTAAAAATATAGTTGTAAAAACATATACATAGCATTTTTTTAAATGAAAATTCTCATATTTCACACTTAAATTTATGGTACCTAAATCGTGTGTATTAATCCATTGACATAAAACGCCGGGAAACCGTTAACGCTCCAAGTATATAATTTTTTATAGTCAAGAAACATGTGTAAAAAGATAGATGTAAAATAGCATTTTTTTTAAATAAAAATTCTTATATTTCACACTTTAATTTATGGTACCTAAATCGTGTGTATCAATGCATTTATTCAGTATATTTTATTTTTATTAACAAATACAAATTGAGAACCGATGGGATCATAGGTACGGGGTAAGGTGGGGTGGAACCTCGTCAGGTTCTTTCCATATGGCCGAAAGTATAGTTCCAATACATAAAAGTAATTGACGGCAATATATACGTTTCACATCATCGTAATGCTATTATCAGAGAAAACACTACAAGAGGATGCAGATCAGAATAAAATATGAAAGAAATCGTAAGTATAGCTAAGACCGTAAGTAAGCAAGAAAGCAGCATATGGACGAACAGCTCAATTATACGGTATTCCAAAGATAAAGATAATCACTGGAATGCTACGTTAAACAAATTAAATGTGGTGTTAAGGTCAACTGGTTTACCTTTAGATCCTATCAAACTCGTTTTCTCTCCAACAAAGAAGGAAGTTTTGTTATATATTTTAGGATACGGAAAAAGTTCTTTTTTGTTCAACCCTCGTTGTACTGAAAATAAGAAAATCTTAATACTAAAAGGAGGGGGGAGGGGGGGGTCAAGCAATATGTCTCAACCTAACGTCTAGCTATTGACATTCAAAAGCTTGCTCTCAATTCTTTTATCGCGGCGAAGGGAACAAGCCAACTTGCTTTTGTAAACGAACTTGGCCCCTTTTCACATTCATGTTTTTGGAGGGATAATAATCTCCTCGGCGAAGTTTTTCCCTTTATAATTTCTTACAGAGGTGAAATATTAAAACGCATAGCTGACTCACGGTCTGCCGCTTTTAATATGTTTTATTTTCATCTATAAAATATGGATATAACTCGTCTTCGACCCCGACGCAAGGTTGACCGTTTTCTCACTTTTTCCTTTATCCTATCTTCTAGTTTCCAAGTCTACTGGAAGCGAACCAGGTTGAAATCTGTGTTGAAAGCAGCTATTTGGAGACATAAATATTTATATACTTATTTTAACTACGTTTATAATTTTTTTTATTCTAGATATACTTCTTAAAAAAAATGGAAGCCTGTAGGTCAAATAATTGTTTTGTTATACTTCATATACAGGGTCAGTGCCCATCATTTTTTCCTTTACAGAACTTAGCTAACATCGTTGTCCATGTTTCTAAATTAGTCGGTATAAAATTGTCGCTTCTCGTAGAAAATTAACTTTATCATTGTTGAAAACAAACTAGTTTTACTAGTTACGTCTGTTCTTCAGTACCAGTCATTACTTTTCTGATAATCATTAGCTCCTCAAGCAGCGAATTCCTAGAGATCGACTTTCTCAACGACAAGAAGTTGTTACTTGCTTGCCAGTTTTTCCTACGTTTATCGTTAGTTTCATTTGGTTCTATTGTGATTATACATAGCATATAACTGTTTCAAAGGACCAAGGCATATATTAGGGAATGTTTTACTAAAATCGGTTTGGTAGTTTTGCTTATCAGCGTTTATATACAAACAAACAAACAAGGATTTTTCCTTTTCTTATAATAGCGTGGATTCATCAATTCTTCAGCCAAATATTATAGATAGTAGTATTACAAGTAGTATTAGTAGCGTCAGTCGATCCTAGAACAAGTCTTATAGTAGCTTTTAACTCGTTCAAATGTTACGTACTTATATATTAAGTGGTATATGTGTACTTATACTTTCCTTTATCAATTATTAATACTGTGCAGTATCTGCTTGAAACCGTCACAATAAAGTTTTTATTTTCTTAAATTTTTGCAAGGAAATAAGCATGTATGCCTCGTACTTTGCTATTTTTTTACAAAATCGTCCGTTAATTTACCGAGTTTTGGCTTATTGTCGTATTTACATAGGAAGACTTAAAAAACAAATGCAAAAATTTCAATGAAAAAAAGTGCATGAATTTTGAAAGAAATGTAATTATTTCTAAAAAAATTTGTTTTTCAAGAACAAAAATTAATAAAGAATAAAACGCATTAAAATTTAAAAATGTAAATAAACCGTAAAGAAATATGTCCTGATTTTCCACATATGCGGTGTTTTCCACATTTTAAATAATTTTTTTCTCGGTTCTCAATTTGTATTTGTTAATAAAAATAAAATATACTGAATAAATGCATTGATACACACGATTTAGGTACCATAAATTAAAGTGTGAAATATAAGAATTTTTATTTAAAAAAATGCTATGTGTATGTTTTTACAACTATCTTTTTACACATGTTTCTTGATTATAAAAAATTATATACTCGGAGCGTCAACGGTTTCCCGGCGTTTTATGTCAATGGATTAATACACACGATTTAGGTACCATAAATTTAAGTGTGAAATATGAGAATTTTCATTTAAAAAAATGCTATGTATATGTTTTTACAAGTATCTTTTTAAACATGTTTCTTGACTATAAAAAATACATACTTGGAGTGTCAACGGTTTCCCGGCGTTTTATGTCAACAGAAAATTTTTCAATCGACAACTTTAATTTTTATTTTCTCGTGCATTAATCTGAGGTCGTTGTATAATGTATCCTATGAACTTTCTTCATCCACACTTACTTTCGATATAAGGAAGGGCGAAAACAATCGTGGCGAAGGAGTTAAATTTTCGAATATATTCACCGATGATTTCACCACAGCGTGTTTATATTGCTTTCTTGCACACAGTCTGTTACTCACTTTCCAAACATTTGTTGACTTAATAGTTCAAATGTTAAGTCGTTTACGCGATGCGTAATCAACAGAACAAACTTCTGATGTTTCAACTAAGTACATCGCGTGTTTGAAGGGACGGGGAGCAAATGCATCGCGCAAGTCGACTCAAGGCTGACGCGGTCAGCTGCTGATTACTTCACCGTCAATATGCGCCAAACGCCTGCCTGAAGTTAATGGCGCTCCACTTCAACTTAACAGTTAGTCATGTAAGCGGACTTATGCAAAAGAGGCGTGAATCAGGAGTAACCTTTTCTTTTCTACTGAATGGGCTTTCATGGCGACATATTTAATGTTGACTCATGCTTAGTTTCGGGTGTGACGCCCCGTTTAGGTCAAACAACCCTATATTTATTTCCTGTCGCCAAATCAGAAACACAAAGAGTGAAAAACCTTTGCGTTTCGGTAAGTTCAATAGCTTTAATATGTAAAGTTATTTTCTTTATTTCTACAAGAATTACTACAAGTTTTGTTACTACAAGAACACTGTCATATTTAAAACTAATAACGTGCAAACAAATGTATCACGTGTTGTATAGATACAAGTCAATTAACATCGTTCAGTGACAGAACACATTCTAATACTTAGAATCCCCCCAAGGCTGGACATTGAAGGTTTAGTAGAGATTACTGAAATAAATAAGTTCTCGATGAAAATTTGTTTAGAAAAAAAATCTTGACTTAATATACTTAAAACTTAACCATATCTAATATATATATATATATATATATATATATATATGTATGTTTATATATATATATATATATATATATATATATATATATATATATGTATATATATATATATATATATATATATATATATATATATATATATATATGTATATATATATATAAACATTTACTAGTTTTTTAAATATTTATTTTTCCTAATTTAAAAGCTTAAAAGTGATTAACTGGAAAAGTGTCACCTAGATTCAGATAGTCGAAATTTTGTTTTCAGCGATTTAAATTATGCAAATTAAAAAAAACTATAAAACTATTCATAGAGACGCGAGCGCATTCGAGTGTACGTGCGCGCGCTTGTGTGTGTGAGCGCGTATGTGTATACAGACAAAGTTCCGCCAACAATTCAGTCCACAATTTTTAAAAAATCGTTTTCAAACTTGGCCGAAAAACAATTCTTCACGTAATTGTACGTCACAATTTGAAATGGGCAAAATCAGGCAAATTTCGCATTCAATAGATAGAAAAAATAAATAATTTACGCGTTTTTCTTCAGGTGGATAACATAATAAACTTATGTAATAAAAAATTAAATGCCGTAAGTCCTAGATCTTAACGGCCATCGGTTTTCGAGAAATTAACGCAAAAACTTTGCCCTCATTGCTAAACAACGCGCACAAACGGTGCGGAAGTACGATCGCGCGTGAAATAAAAACCAACACGGTACTGCGGTTCCGCTGCCGCTTTTTAGTACTTCTTGAAATTTGTTATTCGTTTCAGTACTGGTTTAAACATGTCGTCAAAAATAAGGTTCAAAAGTATAAAGCTATATAATAATTATGAGTTAATTAGGACCTATTCGAAAATAGGGACACAATGTAACGTGTTCTGCCTTAGGCGTGGCAAAACTTCGGAATAAAATGTTTTCGGTAAATAAATGTGTAACAATTTAAAAATAATATTATTTACTACAATTAATAATTTATCTGAAGTATATAATAATGACTAGTGTCGTAGAATGTGTTTATTCTGATTTATAGACTGCGAAAAATTTATGCAACAATTTATGCGATCTCCTAATTTCGAAGGTTTCAATTCGTCGACGGCATGATTTTGCTAAGCGCAATGTGCGTCGTTTTACGGTAGAGTACCTAGTACCTCGCTTTGCTTCACCAATTTCAACACTTGCAATTTAGTTATAATTTAATTTATTCTGAAATCCAATACTGCCGTTTGCACGTTCTTATTCAATAGTTATTTTGAATACAGAAATTCGGATTTTCCGAAATATATTAAATAAGTTTTTATTAGTGTTGCGTCATACACACATATGTTAAATATATGTAGCGATTATTTCCTACGTAAACACTTGACACTATTATTGGGGGATTTTTTATATTCGAATATTTTCTCAGCGCTAAAATTGAAAGTACATACACATTAACAACTACAATAATACGCTGAGTGACAACGATAATGACAGACTTCTGCTAAATCCTTTTTTGCCGACCCATTGTTATATGAATATATGTACAAAACTGATCAGAGAAATTTGGATATTCTAAATATTCGTTATTAACCTACATGAATGATTTAAGTTACTAACCTACATGAATGACTAAGGAAAATTTATTTAACAATATCAGATGTGTAACATATCAGTGTCGAAGTATTTTCTGCAAGGTGTAGGTATTCATTAACGCACTTCACTTTCTTCAGAAACATCGTGTTCAATTAAACAAAATACATTTTCAAACCTCAAATTTAACGTAGTTTTTAGGTTTCTAGAACGACACAGATTTTGTATTCATGTCGATACGGCACTCTATCATTTCATGATGACTCCACTTCCATGGGTAACGGCAAAGTGGTCAATCTCTCTGTGATCGTTGAATAACGCGTTTATTGGAGTACCCTAGCCAAATGGCATAAGAAGAACCTTTATAATCTTGTCATATCCCTCCTCCGTCCGATATGTCACAAAATCATAACTTTTTCAGATTAAGATTTGTTTTTATGAAATTTAAATTGGAGAAGAAGTCTTTAGAAGTTAAACGTAGGCGGTCTGGAATTGAATCGTTATATTTTCATACATATTTTGAAACCAATAATCTATTTTATTAAATTTGAAATTGTTATATGGATATATTGGGTACAATCACAGAATATAGAACTAAAGATACAAGTTATGAAGTATACTTCTTATTACTTAAATAAGCATTGCATTTCGTTATTGTAGGAACTTCGAGCATATTAGGTGTGAAAATTGTAACCCGAAGATACCTTTTTGATATAATGAAATACCAAAATTTACCCAATTTCGAAGAAAAAATAAATTATTTAGAAAGTCACTAATTATTGAATTACGGCACTACTGATGATGACATGAAAACAATAAAACAAAGATTTTCTCTATTTAAGTCGACATTGAAAGATAGATGGTCAAAATGCTATAGAAAGGAAGAGGCTTTCTTAAAAAATAACGAGTCTTGGTTAAGCGGAAATTTTAAACTACCTTTGAAATAATTGAATCAACCGGGTAGCCTTTGAAATCTTTTGACACATCAAGTTAACGAAGCAAACGTCGAGAAACCGAAGAAATCCGATCAACTATAGGAGATGACGTCATAATCCACGCTGCACAAACATCCTTAAGCGTCAAGGAAAAACAGATGCGTCGAAAATTCTTAAAAAATAAATTATCCTACTCCAGCACACGAATACGGAAAAGCAATCGACGAAATTATTTTTGAGCTCATCTGTGCCACTTCAAGTAGTATGTGGAAGGGAAAGTTAAAAAATTATATGGCGAAACCCCATGCCTTCGTCCCTACGACTTTGCCGCCCAATAAAATTTAGATTTTTGAAAGAATCAATTAATGTGACAAAAGAAGAAATAAGCCATGTCGAAGAGTCTGTGAAAGCGCTGAAAGCAACAGAAATAAATTTGAACGAAATGGTAGACTGAAAAATATGTGCTGCTGCAGATTCTAATACCGAAGCAGATTCAGATGGCGAGCAGCAAGATGACTCTATTATTAAATAAAAATAAAATTAGCGTACCTAAATTAGTACTATATTTTTTTGTTTAATTTTTAATTTATAATATAATTGTTAAATCTTACTATATATTTTAATAGATTTTGTATATAATTAAAGTATCACCAAATTAAATATAAAATAAATGTAATGTTTGTTTTGAATAACACTGTTTTTTTATTTGCAGTGTACCCAAATTTTAAATTTCTTTCATATGTATATATTTTGTTGGGTTAGTACTTGTAAAAAATGTCTCAAAAAGGCCTCTGAAAAGCATGTCTTTTAAAGGCTCAGAGTCCCGTGGAATCTATAGAGACGACACTTTTAGTATGAATATTTTTTTTATTTATTATTTAAAAAAATAGTGTCTATATATAAAATATACTTCTATCAGTCATATAATAGAGCATAGAAACAATATGAGTGAAGAAATATTTTTAGCCGGATAAATATTGAATATTGACCTATGTGAGACGATCATGGTCTTATTCGTGCCCGAGATTCTCGTGGACCGGGATGCACGGGCGAGTATGTGAATAAAGTTTTTGCTTGTGCTATTATTTTTATAAACAAGTACCGAACACCTCGGCGTTTCGACTAAAGTTTCGGAATAATATTTATGCGCTGCGGTCAAAACATGCCAGTATTCCAAGCGTAGTCATATTGTAGATGATTTAGGCACAGTGAGGCGACCCGTGTCATGTCCCCTAGGTATTTCTGTCTTGGATTTGTGAGTGTAATTGATACTTTAATTTTGAGTACCTAATAATTCGAATCTACATACCTATTCAGACTTCTGAGACAGTGGAATTTTTGGAGTTTACTCCTTAAGAATCGATTTATGGAGTTTGAAATTCTAAAATCAGAAGTTCAGAGCACACGAAATTCAGAGAGTTAAAAAATGTGTAAACGTTAGGTGGCCTCATCGCGCAATAATTCTGCGCATCTTTAGAGTGAGATATCAATATGTTTACTTGGCAGTTTTTTATTACGTGATCGCAAGAACGGAGTTTGACATACATAGGCTCGTAATAATAAAGAAAACATAAAACCAGATAAAATCGCAATGACGTAAGTCTAGATTAATATGAATTACCGTATTATGTCTCCGACGCTTCAATAAACGCATATTAAACTAGTATTTATTAATCGAGTTTGGAAAATCAACTATTAACCGATCGAAGATTTATGTTTTGATTTAATACTTTCGCCTGCGCAGTACGTACTGCGCATCAATAGCTAATTACAGGCACGTCTTGATATATCGAATTATTTATTGACAGTTGTAAGCACAGATCATATACTAATGTTGTCAGCATCGTTTCTTTTTGGCTGAAACTACTACTACTAATTTGTTGATAAACGCAATGTTTAACAACATAGTAGTAAAATGAATACAAGAAAAAGAAACTACACGAAAACAGAGAAAAGCCTATTGTTCTAGATATCGGTTCCACACAAAAATGTAATTGAAAATAAACGCACCGACGGAGAGAAGCAAGCGTAAAGATGAAAAAAAACGCTTCTGACGCTCTTGCCGTGAAATATAATGCTAATGATATTATTAATGAAAGTACAGTCAAATGTACACGTTTATAATGAAAATAGAATACAGAATTAATTTGTTTGAATAAATTTAATTCCTTTTTTATGTTTTTGTACAGTGTTACCTATTTTATACATTCCGAGACAATCGTACTTAAGAAGTAAGTTCCAGTCGCGTGTCGGAGCTGACACGCATAGTAATTTTTAAATATAACTTTCTTACGGGTCATAGTCATAGATATGTTGCGCTGTTATTAGTGACTAAGATTGTCCGATTATAATCAAAGTTGAGCGTAATTAGTACCTTTATGGATGACGGTATAGAAAGCGCGTGGCATGGTCTTCTTAATAAGGAGTTTCACTTCCCTTTCTCTTCCTTCTAACATTATATGTATACAATATTGTTGTTAAACAAACATCTCTTTGTACTAAACTCACTTAACTATTGAAAGCAATGCACTTTAATGTGAGTAATGCACGTTTTATAAACATATTAAAAAAGCATTAGTATGGTTCAATGCAAGTTGTCAGTGGCGGGTTCGCTATCAGCTGGAAGTGTCAGTATAGTTCACTGAATTACATGGTATTAGTATAGTTGGAGGAATTATGGTATTATTATAATTTGAGGAATCAATACACTTGGATATATATAATTTATGTTTTTTTCGAGAACAAATCGATAATGTTGGGTCAGCGGTGCAATAAATAATAAAAAAGTCATTATTGTAGTTCGATGCAAGTGATTAGCTTAATACCTTGCGGTATTAGAATATTTCGCTGAATATATGGCATTAGTATAGTTAGGGGAATCAATGCACTTGAATATCAGTAAGGAACATTTCATTCAAAGGTAAATCAATAACCAAGGATAAGCGGTGCAATAACATGTTAAAAAGGGATTACTATAATTCTCTTCAAATGTTCAGCGATGGGCTCGTGGTCAATTAGAGGTGTCAATATAGTTCGCTGAATCATATAGCATTAATAGTTCAAGTAATTTATATACTTGGATCAATGCACGGTGTAAGATACATTTTATTCAAGGGCAAATCGATAATGATGGATGGGCGATGCAATAAACATGTTAAAAAAGCGCTATGAGTAGTCAGCAGCGGGCGTATGATCGACTAAAGATATTAATATAGATCGTTGAATTAAATTATATTAGTACAGTTCGAGAAATCAATGAACTTCGGACGACGTAACGTGCGTTTTCTTCAAGGGCAAATCGATAATGACGGATAGGTGGTGCAATAAACATATTAAAAAAACATTAATATTGTTCACTGCAAGTGGTCAGCGGCAGGCTCACGGTCGGCATAGGGCGGTTAATGAGAGTCGGCGGCGCCAGGGTCGCGAGATGGCGCGGATAAGGAGACGAAGGACTCACCGGCAAGGTTCCACGAGCTCACGCTAATTCTTCACCTGCGGTTGTGGAAGAACGTAAGGGTAGGGTCGCAATACCGTTGCAGTGGCAGTTAAGTTGAGCTTGCTTACTTAATTTTAGAGTTTCGTAGGCTATTATCGTTTCGGTATTTTCGTATTATAAATTTTGAATAAGGCACTTGATACAAATAAAGTTTATGTTCTAATAAGGCCTATATACCCAAAAATTAAGAAGAATAAACCCAACTTCGAAAAAGAGGTACTTGTTATAAATAATGTAATTTAGGTAGACTTTATTTATATCATGTACCTTATTTTCGAAGTTGGGTTTATTCTTCGTAATTTTTGGGCATATACGCCTTATTAGAACATGGGCCTTATTTGTATCAAGTACCTTATTATATCAGATGCCAAACCCGCTTCATACTAATTATTTTGGGGTTTTAATGTAAGACAAATATATCAAACTTAGAAGCCGAAGAAAATGTTTGAAATTTATATTTTTGAAAATTAAGATTTTATCATCTCCCTATATGAATGTAATTATTATATCAGATAAAACGCCTGTATCGATGTTTTCTACGTGTGACAAGAAATAGGAAAGTTAAAAAATGTTAAATATTTTTTCTGTAAACAACCTTGTAATTTTTATTACCCAATAATATTCTGCGTGGATGGATCAGACGCAAAAAGTTCTATTATAACGTTAAGTGGTCTAAATAGACCTGTTGGTCTACGTTAATCCCATATTAATTAGCAGTCTATTAATTCACTTCGTGTTAGAGGTTGCGTATGTATATTTTCATACATATTAATGTCACGTGATGTTTATTGTCCCGAACAGGAGGATCTATAATTGGTGGAATGTGATAGACGAATCGTAATCTGAACGCGTGAGTCAATCTTGACCCATCTAAAATATATTCCTCGGTCAGATTACCATTACCTAATTTTTTAAATGTTTAATTACATCTAATAAGGTTTCATCTTAATCTCTTAGACTATTTTTCGATTCAAAACTTATGTATGTACTTCCAAAGGGCGTGAGATACTATAATTTTATGAATTAGTTTTAGTGTGCGATAATAAATATTGACTTCACATTTTTGCATAATTAATAAAACTTCTATTAAAATTAACACACTATTGAAATTGTCTTCTATTATAGCAATATTAATTATAAAAAAAGTCTCCCAGTTTTGCCCAGACCAAACGGGGACCATAAATGTATTTTGTTTCCATCGCCTTTTATATAATGATTTATTAACGGTATCCTTAGCGGTTTATTTACATATTTATTCTTTGCTTTACTTGAGTGCAGTGCTGTACTATCCAATATTATAACATAAATACTCATGACAAAGAATCTCTAACACATAACATTAACATGGAAGTTTTTTTATGAATTTATTGTCATTCACAATAACCATTGGTTCGATAAGTTGTCAAAATTCAACTGTAATTCTTTAAACATTTAAGTTTGAACGATATTTGTTTACGTGCAATCTTCAATCTGACATTTTCAGATTCTTAGGCGACAATGTCTGCTCTGTGCGAATGCTTGACTACATACTATTTTGTGGTTGAAATTGACTGTATAGAACGATGTACTGTAAAAAACGAATATTTTAATGTATTTTAATACATAATTTAATGTATTTGTAACACATATTATATATTAATTGTAACTTTCTACACTTCTTCTCCATATAAACTTTAACTATGCCAAATCTCACACCCCTCCGTGAGCGTAACATTCTTAAAAGGGGTACAAAATTTTCTCCTCGCGTATTAATATATAGATTTCAAGCATTATTTTGAGGTAGATAGAATAATTTAAAGATATTTCTATACTTATAAGAGATGTGATCTTAATAGATCTGCAATAAATAACAATATGCAAAGTTGAACTTTTTGATGGATTTTCATTTTGAAAATATGTTCATAGCTGTAAAATCTTTGTACATTATTTCAATATAATGTCATAACGGTTTAAAAGTATCAATCAAAACTCATCCATGACTAATAGTTAAAATAGATTAAAAGTTTCACTCAAAACTGAATCCAAAACTCTTGGACTTTCTTCACTTAAATGGTTATTCCTCATTTTCAAAAAGTGGTAAAAGATGTTACACGTCCTGCGTTTATCTGGATCAGCTAACCCAATCTGCCATCTTTCAGAAGCTTAGAGGAAGAAAGTATGAAACATTAGGAAGCGGTTATTCTTCCTATTCTTTGGTAATCTAATCGAGTGCCACGTAATGTGATCACATACGTGTTTTATCACTCGGTAAATTTTCAAAATGTTGCTAAAGTAGTCTTACTTTAAAATCATTACTTCCTAGCATATTTTTAAACTTCTAACGGCCATGTTGTTTTCGTTATTCTGAATTTTGTAGTTTAATCAGAATTTTCAAAACAATATTTTATTTTCCATCCTGTAAGCCAGTCGGTCTTGATAACTTTATCTCTCCGAAAATATCAATCTTCAAATCCTTTATTTTTTTTATTAGTATCTATCCCTTAGAACAAATAATTTTTTTCACCATATACTTAAGGCAGAGGTCAGAGGGGGTAGTGTGACCCCAGTCCAGCGGCCTTGCGCCGGGCTGCTTGTGTAATGAATGTAATAACGACGCCGCGCGGGGTTAGAGTACAAGCGTTGCCTCAAAAAATATGGGGACAAGGACGGTCATATATTTCGGCCGAGCGAACTTGTGTCAAATCTGGCGTTTAGCGCCAAATATGCTGCTATTGAGAGCTATTATATTGCCTTATTGATGGTTTTTAGAGGTTAAGTGGACGTTTTTACCCAGAAGAATGCGGTAAAACAGTAATAAATAATTGTTTATTTAAATAATGTTTTTTTTTGTAGGATTAAACTCTAAAGAGATGTATAGAAATAAAAGTGCTTCCATAAATTTTATCTACTTTAAAACGTCAATCAACTGTAAGGCGGTAAAGAATAAGGGTACAATAGAGCGATTAAAAATTTAAATAAACAACACGTTTATGAATTTAATTTTGAATCAAAAATTATTCAAAAAAACATTGGTAAGTAGATCTCAGGCGACCAGGGTTCCGTACGCGTTTGTAAATAGTTTAATAGAAGATAATGGTACATAATATTTGTATTAAACTAGTTACCAATATTTATGTTACTGATATTTGTAGTTTAGGCAATATGTGTTAGACGTGAAAATATATTGCCTTGTATATCTTTCGCAGGCGTCAAACAATTGTAAACTATAATCAGTTTCAGGGGTAAATGAGGCAAGGAGCACGTTTTTATAGAACAATTTTTTTATAAAAACAGTTTAAATATATATTTTATATAGACACGAGTGCATGGACGGACGGATGAGTGATTTTACAAACGTGCTTTTTCTCTTTTATCTATTGAATATATTTGGCGTTAATTTTGTAGAAATTCATTATTCACAATTAAATGAAACTACATGATGTAGTATTATCTCTACTTTCTTTAAGTTCTTTACCACGACCTAGGTTTCGTTGTATTACAATCTTCGCTAATAGTCTCTAATAGAATATTTGCTAATAGCCCACCTAAAGATGTAATACAACGAAACCTATGTCGTGGTAAAGAACTTAAAGAAAGTAGAAATAATACTAGACCAAGTAGTCTTTTATATATGTTATCTAGGATATCTTTCATCAGGATTTATTACTATCCAGTCCTTGTAAGCTTTCGCATTTCATTTCTTTTTGCTTTTGCAATATGAAACACTAAATGGGAAAAGATATCTACAAATCTCGCTATAAAAGTGGCTAAAAATAATGGAAAGGTTATATAATAAGTGTAAAATCTCAAAAGGTGCAATGAGAAATGAATAATTGAAAGATTTCAGAGTTTAATTATTTAGAACAACTGAAATCTTTGACGAAAAAGTATGCATTAACGTATGGAAAATTGGAAAAAAATTGTTCGAACCGATTCCGAATAAAGAATTTTTACCTCTTTTTGTATGGCCGGTACGGTTTTGAGTAATAAACCTTTGATATTTTTAACTAGTTTAGACAAAACTAGTTAAAAATATCAATATTATTTTTCGTTATGTATCGTAAATTTGTAAAAAACTACGACATTTAAAATCATTTCTATGGCTTTCTGATAAACTTCTAGTAAATCTATAAATTTATAATTTTGAGCAATTTTAGAGATAGAGAAAAAGCTGCATAATTCTTTGTAGATATTTTAAAAGTCAAGAAAAAGATATTTGCCGAATGTTAAGTTTGCCGAATGTTAAGCCTTTATAGTTCCGTAGATTTGTGAGAAATCTCTGGTTGAGTGGTAAATTAATTTTATATGTGTAGGTTACCAATAAGGGTCTCATATTCGCTGCATCTGTTAAGAATTATTTTTGCGGGATATTGATTTTTTGTATAAATTCCTTGTTTTGCAGTAAAAAAAATACGTAGAGGGCCCAATACGACTACTTTAGAATTTTAAAAACCAAAAAAACTTTACCCTGATATGAAATATAATTGAAGACTTGTAAGTTATTTTTCCGTATCGTAACGCTCTTGGCAAAGAGATCGTAGTCGTCATGTGGTACTGTCAGAGCTGAGATAACTCGACTCATTGCTTGCCGTCATTCTGATCACTCATGTAGGGGCTGCCCACAACAATTCGATCTGGTCGGTCCGAAGGATGGGCGACCGTCAGCGTGCGGCGGTGCTCTATCCGACTCCCTGTACGATAAGGCATTCTTTATAGCTCTCGTTCAACCGTGAGACATGGTCAATCATTAGTGAAGTGAAGAAGCAAGGTCCCACAATGTAGCGTTCTATCATTACTTCCACTTCATCTGTATGATATATGACTTGATTTTTTAGATAAATTGCATTATTTTGAATTCAGAATGCCCTTGAACCAAATACCTGAAAGATACTTGTCGCCTTTTTAAAAATATACTGCAGATATTGTTTATTTATTACCGTTACTTGATCACACATGCTTGGTGTTACTTGATCACACATGCTTGGTGTTACTTGATCACACATGAATGATTGGGTCATATGGGTGAGAGGGCAATAGTTAAAATCTGATTGTACAACATTTCAAATTAAAATTTAGGCCTAATGTCTACTTATGAATGCATTTTGAGAAATATTAATTTAACTTATAGTGTTTTTTTCCTTTTATAAAAATTGAAACAAGTGAATCGAATAGTACAGTAAATATTAAACATTTTAGGGTTCCGTAGCCAGAAGCATCGTAAAGTACCCGACTGGAATTTTGTTAAAGTGATGATGTTATGAAGGCAGTATCCCTGCATACGGTTTAGAGTTGGAAACAATTATTTTTCGACTTAGACGTATAGAGTATTATTGAAACAAGTCCTAAGAGTGAAAAGCAAAATATGGATTTGTGAAAGCATCAAAGGTCAATTTTAAATCTCGTTTTACGAGCTCTGTCTCGGAAATCGGCCACTTTAACTTTCTCTCACATCGGTACCTTTTGGTTTAAATAATTTTTAACCTTGACAAGTACGAGTAGAACACGCAGTATGTGAATTCTTCACACGTTTAGGCATATATAGATATTTAAAGTTATATATTTATTCTAATAAACTATTTATAAATAGTTTTTTCTCACAACTAAAATATACGTACTATATCTTTCACAGGCGTCAAAATACGGTGTATATTATAAAAATTATGACATAGAGAATCATAGCTTTAGTTTTCCTATAACTTTTCATAGGCTTATAAAAACGCTATTTTTCCATAATTTTAGGTTGAGTAGATTCGGAAAAAATGAGAGGAAATTCGAATATTTAATTTGCCCCTCCCAAAATTTCCTTATATGTGTGTGTGTACATATATATATATATATATATACATGTATATGTGTGTATATATATATACATGTATATGTGTGTATGTATATATATATATATATATATATATATATATATGTGTGTATATAAGATTTTTCTATATCAAGCGGTTTCTGATAAAAAACGGCTGCGACAGCCGGATAGACAAGCACGTGAGTGATGTTATAAGGGAGGGACATGAATGGACAACATGTCGATAAAGATTGTCTTCAGTTTGGAACCCTAAAATGAAGATGTATTTAAGTCATTTGAATTATCTTATTTACAATAGTCTATTGAAATAAACAGTCTTTGTCTTTATTGTGAGATTATTCCATATTTTTTTGTAAAGTTATGGTCTATAACGCGCAGTTAACATAATTTAGCTACAAATTAATATAAAATGGAACAATATAATTGAAAAGCCGATGTGGTTTTCATTATAATATATTTAATCGTCATTTAAAATCAGTCATATAAAACATAATATAGTATTTCCTTCAAATTATAACAAAAACAAAAATATGGTTTTTAGCGTCATAGACAGCCATTGTCTTTATAATCGTCCACTAAAATCATAACTATTAGTAACGTCACAAAATCACATTGTTTTTTAAACTTACTCCAAAAGATAAAGCGGAGGTGGATAAAAAAATATCAACGGCCACATCTGGAACGATCAAAATAATTACTTTCTTTAATCATGCCTACGTACATTTCATGGCACCAAACTTCGCATTTTTGTATTGAAACATGACTTCCATTCTCTCTTCCTTGGACGTACCATAACGGAACATACCACGACCCCATTAGAAGAATACCTTTTTTCTTTCTTATGTTTATTGGAATTAGTAATTATTCGGGCGTTATCTGGGACGATTTTAGCTTTTCTCAAACGAACTTTTCTCAAAGTTAGCGGCGAAAGAACTGTAACAATATAAGTTTGTTTTGTAACACGCTTGCATTAGCTTCACTTGCATATGTGTATCTATGAATGTAACGGAATGTTTCAATTAAATTTTCACCCACATCCGGCCTACAGAATTATTTAAAATTTTGCACACGTATCAAAAAGCAATGCAAATGAAATAAATAAAAAAATTAATTAATATTAAAATACGTTTTTTTAGTATTATAATGAAAATATTAGATATAAAGATTTTATTTCAAAACTAAAAATAAAATTATAGTTTGAAAACTGGAAAACCCACTTTTGTAACAATATGACGAAAAAATAATCTTTAAATATATATAAATTAACTTTAATGAGAAAAAATCATGGGGTGCTCGTTAGCTAGCGATAAAAAAAATTACGAACAAGTTATATTGAGCACCCCACACTTTTTTTTACATTAAAAACAATTTTTTTTCAATCACTCTGTTCTTGTTTTAAGCTTATAACAAATTAAATTATACTGAATTGAAAGAAATCCTTTCGCTCTCAACCAAAATCTTTATATTTAAAGAATATTTTTTTATTTATATTGCTACAAAAGCGTGTTTTTTTAATTTTTTTTTAAATTATAATTTTATTTCTATCCCTTTCCTAATGTCCTTTACTCTAGACCCAAGCTAGAGTAAAGGACATTAGGAAAGGGATAGTTATTAGAATTCGAAAGGGATAGTTATTAGTTATTAGAATTCGAGCATTATTTCGTTAATTTATCTTATTTTTGTTCAATTTTAAATAATTACATTTAATTATATCATTCTTACAAATCAATATTCATTTATTTAAACTAAACATTGTGCAGGTTAGTTACATGTGACAAATTTAGAACAATATTACCAAGCAATCAATCAATCACTTTATAAAGATATCACTAATTTAATCAAGATTTTGCGGATTTGCTTTAGATCACGGACGATCCGAAAATCCCATAAGCGATGTCATAGAAATGTCAGTGGAGTAGAGGATAAAATCAAAATTCGGGCGAGCACTCAATACATTGTAATTTGAAACGCCAAGAGTTGTACGATATTCGACCTTTATATGCTCAGAATATATATTTGTTCGAACTCGAGGAATATAAGACGATTAATATTTTCTGGTCCGAACATTACGTTCCCCTCAGAATATAAAACGAATTGACACCCAACGCCGAAGTGGTATGTATAAAACTGTTTAATCATAATCAATTTCGTAAAGATTGATTGATATGACTTTCACTGCCACATGGCTTACGGTATATAGGCGGATATAGTTTATATAACATATTTTAAAACGAATGGATAATGAGCAACAACGTTTCAAACGAAGTGTGTCAAAGTGCGCTGAGTGCATGTTTATTTAAACTTTTAAACCTCTATAACTAAATCAAAATTATTAATATATTAAAAAAGAAATAAACTGTGTGCATTACTGCTAATTTTTACACATTGGCTGTTATTACCCGGTTTCTGTTGCGAAATCGGTCCATAAATTGTATTTTGAGTTACATAAATTAGTTGCATGAAATTAATATTTGAATGAAGCGACAAGAGATATATACAAATGTTTCCGAATGTATAGAGCACATTGCAAAATTAAACCAGACAATTACTTACTTGAATAAATATCCAAAATATCCAAACTATTGAAAATACCCTATAGTTACCTAAAATTAACGCCAAATATATTCAATATTTGAAAATACCCTAAATAAATTAACCGTGTATAATCAGTAAACGAAGAAAAATTTTTAAAAAATGTAATCATGGTTCATATTTGCTCCGGCAAACCCGGGAGGGTCAACAGGCTTTTTGTAAAGAACGTGGTGAAAAATAACTCTTGACTAATAAAAAGGACATTTCAGTCTAAGAAAATAGTAACAATACAACTTCAGATATAAAAATATTATGAATTTGTTTATCCACTTCAAATTAAATTTCACACAAGGGTTACAACAGTGTCTTTATAAAATCAATATCATTGAAGTCTCTATAGTACCGAATTATAGACCAGAGAAACTTATACAATACAACATTTGGCGACTACGATTATCTGTAGTAAAATTTTATTATTAACTGTAAAACTAGATGCGCTGAGATCACGCACTAAGGTTACTCGAGGTAAAGCTGAATAATGACAGTGCGCGCAACAACATGTCATTGTTGCACATTACTAATATTGAAAGGAAATTTATTACGCAGACTCCAGTGATAGACAGAGATGAAAAGAATATAATTAATCTTAGAAATATATTCGTTGTTTTCAAATATTTCGTTTCCACTTTGCACATTTACTAATATTAAAAGGAAATTTATTACGCAGACTCCAGTGATAGAGATGAAACTAATATAATTGATCTTAGAAATATATTCGTTGTTTTCAAATATTTCGTTTCCACTGTGCAATTTGGAGGATTGCAAAGTGGAACATAGGAGGACTTTATGAATTTTTCACAAATTGAAAGATAGACAGATATATGAATGATTTTAAAAACATTCTATTTTTACTCTTATTAACAAACGAATACTAAAAATGAAATCCATGTTTTAAGCTTTTTTTGTCATACTTGCAATATTGCCCAATACGCCTTTGTACTACGATGAATGCTATTTTTAGAATTGTGTGGAAACAAAAAAAGTGTCTGGATACTATTACGAATAAAATACTCACTTAGAATGCCATAAAACTCAAGATACTAATGTATTATTCAATTATATACTATATTGCGATAATATTGAAAAAATTAAGAAATTTCCACCGTATCATAAAAATTGAAATACTTGAATTAAGTACGCCGAAAATGTTTTAATATAATATTTGAATATTTGTCTATCATTTTCATTTTCCAAACTAAGTGCTGTTCTCTAAATAAATTCTAGAATAATAAATTGGAAAAGTCAGAAAGGGATCGCACCATTAAAAATTTAACCAACTTCACGTTATCTCCATTATAAATCTTTAGTCGGAATAGATTATTAACAATGACCACGTAAGAAACTTCGAATAAAATTGAAAAAAAATGGTTTATTCTGTGTATTTACATAATATCATAACGTCCAAGATGAAGTTACTAGTAAATAAATTAATAAAACGAATTGTACCATTAGGTCACTCATACCACTGACCCACCCTCCCCAGCTATTCACTCCGCCCTTAAAACATGACGAATTTTTTGTTCCGAAGTCAACTTACGTCAACGTGTGAAATGGGAGAATTCATCAGCGTGATTAAGCGGGGTAAAAAATGATTCGTACCGCGAGCGCGGTCACCCTGCCACTGTTTACGACTTTTCCGTGTGTGTGCGTGCGTTCGTGGTGGTGTAGAGGTCGTTTTCCTCGAATTGCGAAGGTGATTTACGTTCTTGATAGGGTTGTCAAATATGAGCGTAAAAGTGTAACTAAAACGTGGTACCTACTGTAGAATGTTTCGAAGAATTGAGCTTCGATTCTATTGGTGAATGGAACCCTATAACTTCATTAGGTCCTTTCATCCAGACGTATGCCACAGCATCATAATTCTTTCAGTTTAAGACCAATAATAATGAAATTTTACATGAAGATCTAACTGAAAACATTATTTTTTTCTTTTTCTGAACTACCCCCTATACATCGAATCTGAAGATAATATATTTTTTCCCCTGCAGACTCGAGTGAAGTATCATTTAACAGGATTTTTTTTAAATTGATCGAAATTTTTTAGTAATATTTTCTTTATAACGTTTATTTTACGAGACGAGTTTCAAAATTGGTGTACAGTTCCTTACTCTAAATTTTTAAATTTTGAAAGTCGGAAAAATTATAATAACGGAATTTATTATAATTCGGTCGTCACCGTGGTATGTTGGGTCGATCGCAAGGCGTACGGCCTTTGACGATGCGTCCTACCGCGGGGACCCGGGTTCGATTCCCGGCCGTTCTTTGAGCTGGGCTGGACTGGTGTAATGGTTGGCTGTAAGAGATTGCTCTCGTAGCAATAAGTCCGCCATATGTATCAACTAGATACATTAAAGTAGATAAATAAATAAATAAAATAAATTTAGTAAGGACTTCATTGAAAAATTATTTCGAATAACTTGAACTATGCCATTAAGTTTTTGGGCTTCTTCATCTTTAAATGAAACCTAACTGCACAATAACATGCGAATATGCGGCCTCAACCATTGACTGTAGAAATATGTACATAATTTGAAGGATATATTCCGTTTTTATCATAAGCATCCACTAGAAAGGGCTTTTTAAAATTCCATACGATCAATTTTACCAACCGATACGATTTTTACGGATTTTAACACTTTATCCCTGAACATGGAAGCTGGAGAATATTTTTATTTTATAAGGTTTTTCGAAGTTTTTCGACTTTTAATAACATCCAACTTCTCATTTGAGTTCGAGAGACTGCAGTTCCCTCACAAGGGATGGCTTCATGTTGGTAACAATTAAATATTCTTAAGGATAGACATCAAAGTCATCCAACATAGATTTGGAGACTGCTTTTGAAATGATCAGTTGTTCGTGACAGCAGAAAAAAAAACTGGAATGTTTGTCTACGGAAAAGGATAGAGACGAAGTATGAGTTAGAGAAAAGTTTTAGATAAAATTATAATACAGAATAATAAAAATAAAATAATATAAAATAATAATAAAATAAATATAAAATAAATATAAAATAATATAAAATAAAATAAAATAAAATAATAATATAAAAATAAAGAGAGATTTTGATAAAATTTGTATCTTTGGCTATAATCGAATTGCATGCGTGTGAATTCACAGCTGGGTGACTAAAATTGTTTGATGAAATTTTTGTCTAAATATTTCCTCATGATAAGACTTTAATTTTAAAATAAATTAAATTCATCAGAAGACTGGTTTCTGAGATGGACAACTCAAAACATTAGTTTTTGGTACTAATGCCCTTCATAACTAAAACACATAAATGTTAAATATGTAAATAAGTAAAACTTTATGTACATATATTCCCCGTATATTTAAGGTTTCATCTTGAAATAATTTTTGGTATTAGTTTCACAAACGTTACCCAGTTTTAAAAATTCAATATCGTGGATTTAATATAGCAGTAAATGGAAAAATGTTACAAGTATTTATTAATTAAATGATATTTTTTTATTAATTTAATAGTGTTAAAAATATTTATATGCACATGAGTTTATTGTATAATGATAATTAAATTACGAAATTACCTTCTAACACTAGCAGCCGATTATTGTTGTGACATCGCACATATGTGACTTGTGTAAATCTATATTTTTGGTAGTTATTACCTACGGGTCAAGTTTTAAATCTATGCTAAACGAATTATTTATTGTACCATTATTTTTGCAAGTTGTTATAACGTTGTTCAACCAAAATTCTGCAATTTTTTTTTTATTGTTATTTACGTCTTACTACTTCTTTTATCATAATTTGCCAGTCCGACCAAGTTTAAATTTTAAATATGTCCACAGGAAAAAAATATGTTTGATTCTTTAGATTCTGCAGTATATGATTTTTTATTTAAATATATTTGATTTAAAAAAATATAAAAAATATGATTGCAAAAAATATATTAGATTCTTAGATTGTCTAATGATGGAAACTTTAAAATTTTATGTATTTATTTTAAAAAAATTAATAGAAATATTTTAAAATATATTTCCATAACGTCTAGGTAACTCAATTCATTCTAGCAACCCTGGTACCCGATCCAAGTTTCGCTAGTGATTTGTCGCTTGTGTAAATCATAAAGAAATATATTCTATGATATTATGTACGTAGAAGTAAGCGTACATGCTTAGGCTATTAGGCTACCAACTATGGATTTGCTGTTTATGATTTGAGCTACCAATAGCCTATAAATTTGAAACTACGGAATGTTAAAGTAAGGGAATTATTATACCACTTACTGTGTCGACGCAACTTTGTTTGCGTGGAATTAGGTACAAGAAAAGTTATTAGGAATATTTTTGTGTTTTTTTTTCTCAGAGTTCTATGATCATAAAGTTTACTAAAACGCTAATAGATGGTGTTGGCAGTACCAATATCAAATTTTCACCAAGTTAAGATGTTTTTTATACCTGTAATATCTAGATAAAGTAGCCTATATGTTGCCCGAAGGTATAAACTATTACTATACCAAATTAAATCAAAACCCGTGTAGTAGATTTTGAGTGTATGATGAACAAATTAACACTCAGACATTATAAAATAGAGTCAAATTCGTAACAGGATGAAAAATATTTTATAAGAAACGTTATGAAATTTCGTAAATATGACATAGATACTGATACATTTGGTTTTCTTCTTTTATTAGGATCTACTTTTAATTTTATCGGTTCTACAAGTTTCCGGTTACATTCTTTCAAGACAGGGCATCGAAGGGGGCGCCTATTTGTTAAAATGGTAAGGGTGTCTTTTGCTAAATCGGTTGTAAAACCCCAATTCCTTAAGTTTTGAACCCCGTTTAAGTTAAAATTGCAGTCGTATTTTAGTGTTATTTTACCATCTAATGGAGAAGTATTCTAACAAAAATCCACTAACTAATTAGACGAGTTATATAACTAATTAGACATGATTAATTAGACGAGTTATGCCTAACATTTTGATGAGTGACCAAATTTCAAGGAGCGATTAAGAAACTGTAACTAAATCATTTAATAAAAAAATTAAAATGTTTTTTAATTTGATCCCTCAACAAAAAAACACACACACACACACATATATATATATATATATATATATATATATATATATATATATATATATTTATACAGGTGTCCGTAATGAGTGGGCCAACGACATGTTGGTGATGGAGAGGGTTATTACACATACGAAGAAATTTAATTATCCTAGGCCTAATAGTTTTAGAGAAATGATTTTTAAAATATTTTTTTAGTTTTTGTTACTGCGATAAAAACAATTTTTTTTAGGTATTATTACTAGCTGTGAGCAGCGGAAAAACGAACGGATATGGCAAGGTGATCAGAGTTCCTCGTTTCACTACGAAATCGAAAAAAAAGAAATAATTTTTTTGTGTTTCTCCTTATAGATTACATTTCAACCTTTGTAAAAAGGATAATTCGAATCCTTATGTACTTAAACTTTCCATTTTTAATTATAATGGAAAATGAATCAAGAAAAATGACGCATGAATAACACGTGACATTAAGAAAATAAAACTTAATATTCATCTTTTCAGCAACTAGTTATGAATAACAGGATATGGCACGTGAAATTATTTCATGGAAACTTGGTCTATCTTAATGTTAAATCACTTCCGCTTTTAAAAGTTCAAACGTACAAATTGTGAGTCGAGTCATGATCACTGTGCGAGCCAAGGCTGTTACAGCCGGAACGTGTAATGAAATGAGACTTATTTAGAATTTTTTTGCAGGGGTTCATGATAAATAGACTTGAACCTTCAAGGTAGCATTTTTATGGTCTTTCCCTTTACTTACTTTATTAAGAAATGAAATAAATAATGAGTTTGCAAACTAATACACAATGATTTGTGTAACGCGAAAGGTCTTGGACTTATTGACGTATTTTTTTAACACTGTCGATCTGTTGCTCCAAATTCTATGAAAGTGGGACTTTACCAAAAGAAGCAGTAGAATCTTCAAGCAAAATGCGAATAATTTTATTGTTTTGATTGTAAGTTAATTACAGCAGCACCAAACAAAACCAGCATATGTTTTCTGGTCTGAGTAGGATTTCTGCTTACTTGGAATTATTTCTCTACACTTTATTAAAAAATATAGGGAATATTTTGAGTTTAATGAAAACGAGGACTATTTTACTTTCATTTCAAATTTATTATATTCACAATAATTTCATTTTCTGTACGGTATCTAAAATTATGATATCAACTTTACGCTCATTTATATATATATATATAAATATATATATATATATATATATATATATATGTATATATATATATATATAAATATATATATATATATATATCAAATTTTGAAAAAAAATTGTAGTTTACTAAATTCAAATAACTATATGACAAATATTTTTTTTATTTAACTTTCCTTCTTTTCAATAAATTGAAAGTACAGGTAGCATAAATATTAACAAATGACATCATATTTTATAAAAAATATAATAAATGCAAAAAGGAATTATCATAAATAGGATTCAAAATCACCTCGGAGAGGAGCAGTACCGCTCGACTCGCTAGGCCTCGCTAGGCAAATAAGGTAACCTTGAGTCTGGCGCCATAGACCGCCCGGCCATTCTGACACGTGCATTGTAAAAATAAACTGACGGCTTTATTTCACAGTATTTTTTACTTTTACCAATGTAATATTTATAAAACTAATAAGATACTTGATAAGATGCTTGTACTGTGTGTCTGTGCTGTACTGTGTGTAGTATAGCAAGCTATAAAAAGAACGCTATATTACGAGATACCTTATCGTGGAAAGTTTAAATTTAAACAAGTATTTAATGGAGTGAAAATATAAATGAAATATAGAGCTTTTAAAAAGTTGTCTCTTGAGAAAATATTTTGGGTCGTACTCTGCATCTTGAACATATTTATTCAACATATATATCGTAAAATGTAAATACAGAGAACAGAACAGAACAAAAAATAGTACCTTCGGTATTTCTGGAATTTTTGGCCGCCTGTCCAACATCAAGTGAAAACTACCAAAGGAATTTAAATGAGTCTTTCATTGTGTTATTTCTGAAAATCTGACGAATTATATAAAATATCGAACATTTTTGGAATGTTTGTCCATCTACCGCGCATCATGTGAAACTTCTGAACAAATTTAGATGAGCCTTTTATTATTTTGTTCTTGGAAGCCTAAGAGAGAATATAAAGTAATGAAAATTTTTGAAATTTTTGTCCGTCTATCGCGTATCAAATGAAAACTTCTGAACAAATTGAAATGAGTCTTTTATTATTTTGTTTTTGAAAGCCTAAGAGAGAATATAAAGTAATGAAAATTTTTGAAATTTTTGTCCGTCTATCGCGTATCAAAAGAAAACTTCTGAACAAATTGAGATGAGTCATTTATTATTTTGTTCTTGGAAGCCTGAGAGAGAATAGTAAGTAATGAACATTTTTGAAGTTTTTGTCCGTCTATCGGGCATCAAATGAAAACCTCTGAACAAATTGAGATGAGTCTTTTATTATTTTATTCTTGGAAGCCTAAGAGAGAATATAAAGTAATGAACATTTTTGGAATTTTTGTACGTCTACCGCGCATCAAATGAAAACTTCTGAACAAATTGAAATGAGTCTTTTATTATTTTGTTTTTGAAAGCCTAAGAGAGAATATAAAGTAATGAAAATTTTTGAAATTTTTGTCCGTCTATCGCGTATCAAAAGAAAACTTCTGAACAAATTGAGATGAGTCATTTATTATTTTGTTCTTGGAAGCCTGAGAGAGAATAGTAAGTAATGAACATTTTTGAAGTTTTTGTCCGTCTATCGGGCATCAAATGAAAACCTCTGAACAAATTGAGATGAGTCTTTTATTATTTTATTCTTGGAAGCCTAAGAGAGAATATAAAGTAATGAACATTTTTGGAATTTTTGTACGTCTACCGCGCATCAAATGAAAACTTCTGAACAAATTGATATAAGTCTTTTATTATTTTGTTCTTGGAAGCCTAAAAGAGAATATAAATTATTGAACATTTTTGGAATTTTTGTCCATCTATCGCGCATCATATAATATATAATTCAGAATCTACCAGTCTTTTCAATATGTTTAATCGCTATAGTGTTTCAAGGTGCACTAAGTTTGCAAAATAGAGCATTCAAAGTTCGGAACCCCGCGGGAGAGGTTGTGTTATCGGACGAAATTTAATTAAGGCAGTGGCATTTAATTAAAGGTTTCAGTAAACATTAATGCATTTTTATATTTAATGCATAATTCATAGTTCATCAAAAAATATATGATAAATAGCCCGATTTGCGTAAAGCCGATTCTTTCCTGTTCCATATAAAGAGGTCTGTGGTATAAGACGTTGTCGCGTTAAAAATTGTCGACCGACTAAATATAGCGACATGATTAACCTTTGCATATTTCACTGGTGTATAATTGGGTAAAAGGTTAATTTTCCCCGAGATAGACAAAGCAAGATAAGACGAAACAAAATTATATACGCCTTATAGTAAAATCTAGGAAGCAACACATAGCAAGAAATGGCATGAAGTAAAGATTGAGATAGCACCCTTTCGCTTGAAACAGTGACATACTGCGCACATGTAAACTTGGTAGTCTAATATAATATTGAACGGAGCATCCTTATTAAGTCTAAATATATATCGGATGCGGGAGTCTGTCTAGAGTAAAAATTTGAAAATATTGAAAAGAAAGAAAATGGAATATTGTTCGCGCCACCGTGACGGAGTCCCCGCCACACAGGCGCGAATAAGGATCATTCCAGCCAATCGAAGCACAGCGCGGCTTAAGGTCATGAAGTTCTCCCCGAATGACTGCACTTTTGGCTCTGGACGAGGCACCATCCATCGCAGCGCGCCTCCATCTTTCAACATCTTGATACTTTGAACTTAAAATTATACAATCTTCATACTTTACATCTCACATTATGTACATTACATTCATTCTAGATTGAGTTTTTTTTTATGTTCGCGTGTACCCTGTACTATTTGGCGCGAACAAATATTGATTTTTGAAAATAATCTACAATCGTAATGATCAAATTATTTTTCCAACCTAAAAAAATATTTTTTTAATACGTAGAGCTAATTTTTAAGATTTTGCATTGAAACAATGAACCCTTAAAATTTTATTATGTCTATGCGCCTGTCCGTCCGTTTATTACAACCTCATCATTTCTATAGTTTTAGACTTATAACGTCGTAAGTTGGTGCTCTAAATGAGTTTACTAATTAACATGTAGAATGAAAAGTATTTATCTTTTGTATTATATATATATATATATATATATATATATATATATATACACATATATAAATATATATATATATATATACATATATATATATATATATATATATATATATATATATATATATATACATATCTGTGTGTGTATAAAAAAGGGTTGAAACCTTTTCGGTCATTTATCCTTATAATATATTAAAAATATCATAAATATTAAGCTTTAAAGTGACGTTTACTGTGATACACAATTAATGTCACTTTAACTGCTACCCCATCTTGTTTTTTTAAAACACAAAAAATTTGGAAAAATAGCATTGAAATAGAACTTTCAGGTCGTTTTATTTTGATTTACTAATTTCAAAAATAATTATAAACAACTATGAAACTCTACATTAAGCTTGTTCGGACACGCGCTTGGCCTCTTTTAAATGACATTTGGCCAGCGGAAGGGGTAGTTAGTATATGAAGATGGAAAAATTACTGCACAACATAAAACGGTGTAAAAATAGATTTTATTTTAACTATCGCACAAGATACTCACTCAAGAGTATTTTATTAACTTTATATATCCTTTGTGCAAATAATAGAAGCCTATAATCCAATGCTGCTATACCTAAAAAC
Source organism: Druceiella hillmani (assembly GCA_039881145.1). Lineage (NCBI taxonomy): Eukaryota > Metazoa > Arthropoda > Insecta > Lepidoptera > Hepialidae > Druceiella > Druceiella hillmani. The sequence goes on along the minus strand of JAYKKI010000096.1, from coordinate 3,112,815 downwards.
AAATTTGGAGAGGTTATATATATATGGTTATGGTTTTCACAATAACCACATTCTAATTTGGTTGATATCATATTTTATATTTCTCATCTCCTGAAGTGATAAAATCAAAGTTATGAAAATAACAGTGTCACTAATAGTTTACATAAAGTTTACCGGAAAACTGTATCGATTGTTCTAAATCTGATTGTTTTTGAGAAATACATGATATTTTTACGTATGTGAAAGGTATACGCGACAATATGTTTACATAGTGAAAAATAATGTTAATGTTTATATACTCTTCAAGGTTTTATATAAACTTAAGTACATATGGAGCCTAGAGAGTTACGGTTTCCCAACATACCTAACAAATTTTATTACACTCGCTTTGCATAATATATTTATTATGAAAAAATAAACGATGCACATAAACAAAATTAAATTAAACTATTAAATTTCTTCTGAAAAGTTTCTGCTTTTAGTAATAAAGTTTCCGCTTTAGTAAAAAGTGTTTTATAAATTATTCTCATTAGAGTTCACTTAAAACAAAACGTACTTATAGATTTTTATTTCATGTGTTTAATGTTGAGCTGATTTAAAGGTTAATTCAATTTTAAAAAATTGAATTGACTTAAATAGAGAAAAAAGGCTATTTAATACTAGCGAAAATGAAAATACACTGAAGTTAGAAAAAGTAGGTATAAGTTTACGGTATTTTTGTTAAGAGCATTTTCTTATCTATCTGTGGCGTCGGCTGTATCGTCGTTCCTTACGTTTTTCATTTCAACGGAACTTTATTTATAGGCGATTTTATCTGAAAAAGGCAAGAAGAAAGAAAAGTTTCCATTTGTTCTTTATTTCCATCTTGATTACGGGCGAAAGCTCGTTCCATGACTCATCGACAAAGTCGATCGATAAACAAGCAAAAGGGATGCCGTCGAGGAGCTCGTAGGCGCTTTTTTCACTTTTTTTCTATCTTTTTACTATAAATCTACTACACCATTCCAACTGAAGTAGCGTAATCAGTGATGATGAAGTGACACATGGACACACTTTCTTATTTTTTGTCAGACTCACATACACGTTCCCCTATTTCATTTTAAATCTCGAAAGTGATCCAATTATTTTCTACAGAAGACTTCCTATATTCTTATCAGCAAACTTTTTACCTATAAGGTATGATCTCTAATTTTAATAAAGTGATTTTTGGGCTTTCAGTTACGACTCTAAAGAATTTCAGCTAACACATATTAGGACCGTATGAAATAAATTGCCTATTAAAATCAGCGCCAGACGTATTGAGCATTATTTTTTGTGGTTTGTGTATGATTATACGAAATTAAAATCTTGATACAAATTTTGATTCAACAATGAATTATAGCGTATTTAAGACACAATATACGAAGGTCAGAGGTGGTCATCGCCTTTGCCACCCGTACGCGTATCTACTACGTGCAGGTGTCTTCATTACCCAAATCTCATTAAACATAATTATTATAAAATACTGGCATACATAACAAGAAAATATTTATATGTTCTTATTAACTATATTTGTTTTCCCTCGATTGATTCTGTGTCCAAGGTTTTATCTTTTCGGTTAAATTTTCTTAATGAGCTTCTCAATTGCATCTTCTGAGGAAGCATCCAGTGTGGTGTCATTGTCGTATCGTTGATTGCTGACCTTGATTCTACCTATGCACACTTCTCACGCATAGTCCTCAAGAGTCTTGAGTATTGTCGTACATGTTAAATAAGATAAAGGACGAGATGCAGCCTTGTCTACTCCTTTTTATGGTTTGGACGGGTTAGATAGAGTTATATTCAAAGACACAACTGTTTGTCCATCTTCAAATCTTTGATAAGGATGCTGGTGTTCCCAATTTTATAAGTGAACTCCACGTCTTTTTACATATTGCGTAGATAAGAGATAACACTAGCGGTGCTTAAAAATCGTTAGTCTTTTTAATTCAATTTTGATTAAAAATTATATTATTAGTCAAAACAAATGTCATAATCCTCGATGGAGAAAACAAAATTCCTAACCCAAGTGCACTCCAAAATTTCGAAAAAATATATCAATGTACAAATATCTTGGATTAATTTTGAATAATCAGGGATAATGTGATAAGTATATAGAAGAATACAAATGTCTTAATTCAGCATGACTAAGTTAACAAAGCTCTAGCGTCCCAGAGAGAATCCTTTTCGATTTTTCCGTACACAGTCGAGATATGATCTATAAGAAAAGATGAAAGAGAGATCGGCGCATTTGAAACTTGGTGGCGACGCAGAACAATAGAACGATACACATGCCCTCGACTGGTAAAATACAAAGACTAAAGAAGTAATTCATAGTAATATATATATATATATATATATATATATATATATATATATATAACAGTTTAGAGTTGACAAAAATTATTTTTCTACATAAGCGTGTGGAACATTGTTGAAACAATCCCTTTTGATGGTAAGCAAAATATCTACTTGCGAAACTATCAGAGGTCACTTTTAAATATATTTTTTACCAGCTCTATTCTCGAAAATCGGCCACTTTGACTCTCTCTCACATCGGTACCTTCTGATGCAAATAATTTTAAAACCTGACTAGTACAAGTAGAACTCGCAGTATGAAAATCCTTACTCATTTAGGACTTGACAGATATTTAAGGGTATTAACATATGCTAAATTATTAACAAATATTTGTTTCTCGTGACGTAAATATATTGCTGCCACAGGCATGCAAACATGGTGCTTATTTAAAAAATTATGACATCTTGGATCATCGCTTTAGTTTACCTGTAGTCTTTTAGTAGGTTTCGAAAAACCCTATTTGATGGTAATTTTAGGTTGAGTAATTTCGGAAGAAAGAATGGAGGGACATATTTTAAGCATATCTCTGAAAATACTGAAGATATACCATATAAAATGATGATATACCCACACTATATTCGGAAATGTAAAAAAATTTCGAATACTTATTTTTCTCCTTCTAAAATTTCCATATATATATATATATATATATATATATATATATATATATATATATATATATGTGTGTGTGTGTGTGTATGTGTGTGTGTGTATATGTGTGTGCGTGTGTGTGTGATTGTATGTGTATGTGTGTGTGTGTGTGTGTGTGTATGTATGTATAACCACGTAAATTAGGCATGTTACCGGTTTCGGTTACGGTTACGGATCTGAATTTTTTTCAGATTATCCGATTGTTTCAGATACTTTCAGTTATGGATATTCGATTATTTAGGAATTGTAAAAGGGAAATATAATAGGTATAATTACAATATAACAATTTGACATTGTTTCTAGTTTATTATTTGGTATTACAAGTGATTATTATAGCTACTATTTTCAAGTGTACAAAATTATAACAAACAAAAACAATATTATTGGTTCCTATTATATTATTCAATATTTTTTAGGAATCATTATGTATTAACATCTACCTTATTTAATGCTTACTTTATAAGAACACAAAAATAAATATTATTTGCTACATCAACAGCAATCGATTAATCAGTATTTTTAAGAGCATATTAAAAAGTAAAAACTAAATAAACTATTGAAATAAGTACCTACATACTGTAATCTTTAAAATAGGTAACAAAATAAGGAAAGAGACCTTTCCTCTTAATAAAGGAAAGAGGAAAGAGACCTTTTCTATAATATTTACGAAGTTGATTCTATTCATCAGAATCATCCTTCTCAATCTCTCAATTATTATAAGTTTGAACAGTCAAAATTCAGTAAAGGTAGATATATTAATTATACTTAACAAAAAGCAACTTTGCAGCTTTATCGCCGGAGAGACAATTCCTCAAGAGGTCGTAAGTTAACCCAGCAGTACTAAAAAGCTGCTCACTCGGTACACTTCCAGCAGGTGGAGAGAGGTACTGTCTTACTATATTACTAAGGTTATGATATTTGGTATGCATTTTCCACCATAAAAGTGGATCTTCACTGAGTATTAACCTTTACTCTTGAATGTATTAATTGAGTAATGTCTTTTTAACAATAAATTGATTGTGTAATTTATCATCACAACCTATATTTTGCTTCTCCTCATCAATCACTCTCAATATATCAGCCAGGTTACACTGAATGTGTGATTGGTAGCTGGAACTTGTTGTTGACAGCTCATTCCGTGACTTTTAGACGAAGGGGGACCTTCATCATAAGAAGTTCTTGAACAGCCAAGTATCCCCAGAATATCTGACTGTACCTGTTCCTTAATCATTTTACTAAGAAACTAGAGCTTGTACCGTGAATCAAGATAAGTAGCTATTGTATAAGGGTTGTTATTTTGAATGTCCTATAATCTAACATCGTTATCGTGTATCATTTTTGTAATCATTACTTTAAAGTTCTCAGAATTACCTTCTTTATTTTTCTCTGATTCTGATGTATTTTTAAATGTATATATTAATGGAATCACAGATGCAATTGTTGCAGAAGAACTACTTACCTCCCTATACACTTTTTCAAGTCCAGCCATTCTTTCCATCGTGTAATAAGTGATATTCAACCTACAAAAAGAAAAACATTTGAGTTTAAAATTAAGGATGTACAAATAAAGATGGAATTTAACGGCCTTGTCTCAATTAATTAATAGACAAATTAGATAAAAATCAAATAGACCTAAAGTGTGTAAATATTATCATATAGATCATATTAGCTTCACTTTGAAATGAAATTAAGTAGTAATAAGGACCTGTATAAGGATCGCTGGGTCGATGCCTCCTGTAATATTTCTACAGGTATACTTTAGTAAAATAAAAAATAAAAGGATCGACTAACCGTGTAGAACATTCCTAAATTCTATTCAGACCCGGTTGATGTAGTCTTTCTACTTGAATCGTAATTTGTTTGCATTTTGTAATCATTGGCAAGATAAATTTTTAATTTTCCAACGTCGACCGGATACACAATTGTAGTTGATGAATAATATAGTTTGCATTAGTCAAATTGGCCATATTCAGAGCTTTTATCATATTTTATCCTCTATTGCGTAAAACACAGTGGACTGATTCCGAACGAAAAAGTTCTAAGCTATCAAAATATTATTTAATTTTTTCGTTATAATATCACATGTGTGCCGACCTTCCAATTGTTCACACTTGAGTATTAGTTACTTTTTCAAATTTATTTGTAATACCATGTATAGTAAGACTCAGTAATGACACATTTGCACTGGGCTCGGACCAAGCATCTGTAGTAAACAATATCTTTTCAAATTGCTTGAGCAAACCCAAAATCTTTATTTTCATTTTATGATAGATTTCAGTACAAAGTAAATAGTAAAACACTGCCGACTTCTTAAGTTATAATGTATCAAGGCTGCCTGCATTAATCTTTGAAAGCCTACACCTTCCACAAAGCAAAATGACAAGTTTTATATTGCAATTATTTCAGCTACTAATCAGTTGTAGGGGTCTTTGTGGTTTTTCTTGATTAAACTTTTCCAGTAACAACAATTCTTCACACTTATCACTGTGTTTTGATTTAAGGTGAAGTTTGAGCGAAGAAAAGTTTTTATCACATTGTTTACAATTTGCAAAATTACCATTAACTTCATCGAAATATGTCCAAGTTAAACTAGATTTAGGACGCATTTCGCTTAGATACTATTACACAACATTTTTTTGATATAAATAATTAATTATTTCACAAGAATTGGTGACTGACTAAGAGCAACGCGGCTCGGTATGCGAAAACCTATCATAACATATCTGATTTAAACTCCGCCCCTATCCGAAATTATTCGAAACTTTTTTATCGGATTCGGTTACGGTTTCGGATAGATATTTATTTCGGATATCCGATAGTTTCGCTTACGGTTACGGAGCTCCATAACATCCCCGATGTAAATATTGATAGCAATACTTTTACGTTCATTAATGATTGTTTATTCTTTCGTGTGGTCTTTAATTATTTTGATTGGTTTTTTTTTTCCTTATTTTATATATCGGATACTGTACTAAACCGGCTGTTTTTTGAATAGTGCAAATTATTTAATGGTTTCACCACCCGGTGGCGATAAACAATCAATAAAAATTAAGAATTTCTTTATATGCAACTATTACACTTGCAAATATTTTGTTATTATCAATATTTACTTTATATTGTGGGGAAAAAAAAATAATAGGTCATGTGCAATCCCTTCACTTCAATTGTGTATATTGTGGAATTAATAATGTTTCCATGGTATGCTTATTCTATTATTTTCTTTTGAGTCATTTAATATCTATCATGTTGCGTAGCCAACAAAAAGTAAGAAAAGATTTCTGTAAATGAGAGTAGTGCGAAAATAATCTTTATTTTTATTGAGTAGACAGAAGCTCATTTTTAAAGCACAGGTTACGTGTACCGTAGTAAACAACAGGGGGTCGCGTAGTCGGTTGCGTATGGCGATACGTCGCCATACTGTACACTCTACTACATATAGACTATATATACCTTAGTATAGCGTGGCGACCCGTCGCTACGGCAAGCGTCGCCACGCCAACGATCCGGTTTATACGTGCGCCTATAGATGTTTCACATCAAAACTTGTACAAGGATAATAAAATGCAAATTATGGAAATATATATGTGAACAAAAATTATAACAAAAACTGAAATCAAGGTCACATCATATTTTCGCAGTCCGGTACATCCTCCGTATCGGCAAAATAATTGTTATCGTCACTATTATCACTATCACTCAAAATTTGCATTACGCCAAATTGTGAGCGCACCACAATTTCACTCCCACTATCACTTTCTTCACAACTTGAAAAACGATCATTTTCACTCGAATTATTTTCGTATTCCGACATTATGGGTTTAAAATCGATTATTATCGGACCGGGCAACGTCATAGGGCGACATCAGTTACATACAATAACTGAGTTATAGCAATTTAACGTCATCAGTGCTGACTTTACATTGTTATAACTCAGTTATTTTTTTACGATATTTGAACAACTGACATCTCAAATTATTCTTAAATTTTAAATCTACAAATTAAAGCAAAAAAAAAACAAAAAATTATTTCGTTGAAAATCTTAAACTGACAATAGGTCCCTCAACGTATACTTACGTAATTTTATATATCCGATTTCCATTACACCTAGCCCTGGAACACGTCAAATTGCTTTCCCAGGGACGTTTCTACTACAGGGCGCAGACAAAAAAATAAAACCTCATTCAATTAACATTACGTATTCTTTTTTATTTACAATATACTCCAAAAACCAACATACTGGTTTAAGACAAAATTAGTTTGGCCCACAAAAGGTTTTTTGAACCCAAGAAAACTTTCCAACCAATAAAACCTAACATAAATTGTGTTCTACTACCAAATATAAAGAAAATTTTTTAACAAAAGTGACAGACACATTAAATAATGATAATTTTAATTAATAAAAACAATCTTTATTTTAATCACATTTGTCTAAATTATTAAAGCTTAATACTAATATTTGGCAAAAGAAATTTTTTTTAAATTTACTTCTCTTTCGATAATTAATCTTATCTAATTGCAGTTGGGAACTTGACTTTTGTAATTTGACGATAATAATTTTTAACTTATTATGTTCATGTTTTCATTTAGATATTTTAATAAAATTGCTATTGTGATTATTTAATAGCGACTGTTAAATTCAGGAGTGAGACTCTTTGCAACTAATTTTAATTTGAAATTATGCCTTGATTAGATCCGTGATCATCCGATTCCGGTCTTTCCAATGATCAAGCTAGTAAAAATGCAATGCGGCCATGGCGTACATAGGTTAGCGAAAAATGTTAGTAAAGAAAAATTTTAATAATTACCGCAATTTTTACATTCCCTGAACAAACGTATTACATTCCTGGACACGGTATAACATCACAAATTCCGGGAGAATCCCAGAAATCTTGGAGACCTGGCAAACCCAATTACGTCGTAGATTGTCTGTTGCACTCATTGCTTGAATAGTAAAGAAAATATACATTGTTTTGTTTTTGTATGTTAAATTCTATCTGTTGGCTAACAGCAGCATTTAATTTTTTTTCTCTTTTCTATCAGGACGAACCATGATGATGTTTAAGCTTGGTGCTGATTCCGTAAGGCGGTAGAATATTCGTCTAGTGTTGCAGTAGATTTACATTTCACAACTTAATACCACAAATTGCTATAGTATAGGATATTTTTGGTTTGAATGTGATTTTCAGGCGTATTTTCTTTATCGCGTTGAAAATGTTTCCACCAGTAAGCTACAGCGGTTTTGTTTGTGACGGGGCAAAAACACTCTGGGGCAGAAATTCATGTGACGTTACGATTTTAAAATTTAAGGCCTAGGAATAAAAATAGATCTGAAAAGAATTTGCGAGTTTTAAAATTCGAAATCACGCAAGGACTACAGATCTTTACTTCAGAGTTTTCAAGTCTGAAGTCGTTTATAGTAATACACATGAATGAAACGTGTGTGGTATAAAAACGTATTTAATTTGCTACCTTATTTTCTTTGTCACGATGAAAATGTTTACACTATAAAGCTGCATCATTTCTAGAGCAAAAACTCACTTTGCGTTACGATTTTCTTATTAAAAGTTACGGAATAAAAATAAAATTAATATTTATCTAATTATTAAAACTAAACAATTGTCAGTTATAATAAACTATTCTTCAAGTTATCCTTACTAAATGATATAACATCATGACTTTGTCTGGGGGCGACGTGCCACAGTATTTGATGCTAAACGATTTCTAGATGTTTCGCTGATATTTTGTTTTTTCTTAATGGTACTATATTCACTTCAGCCTACAAATGTATTTCTTGTAAAGTTTTTACTTTCTTAGTCGACTAATTTATCCAAATAAGTTTAACATTTCGTTGTAGAAAAAGGGGATGTTATTTTTCAGGTGTAACAATAGTTTATTAAATGAATGAAAAAAGTTTTCTTCCGTCTTATTAACACGAAATATTCGATTTACAAATAAATATATTATAACTAAATTATTTAGAGTAATATATATTGGAAAATGTATCAAACCTTTAATGCTATTTAAACTTATCTGGATCTGATCTCAATATTAAACGGTAATCAGTATAAGAATTTAAATATAATTACCGCTAAATTCATCAAAAACAAGTATACGTATATAGCCCCATTTATAAAAGACTATTACCTTAATATATTAAGACATTTCTATGTGTATAATATGAGGAAAGGATTTACCAACTTGGACTATAATCATTAATTGGCCTTAAAACAAATAATTAAATGAAAATATCATTACCTTACACAACTGAAGAGACCTAAGTATATAATTTTCTTTAGTTTGCATTGCTATTGTGAAATTAAATGTAATTTAATTTAACAATAAATATATTTCTTTGATTGAAGTATTTAAAAATTTAATAAATTGGTAGATAAAATTCTAGATTGGACAATTTAGAACGGCAGTTGAAAAATAATCTACCAGCAAGTGTATATATATTTTTTTCTATTAAACAAATTGGAGGTTATTTTAACGTAGAAATAAACGTTTCTAAGCAGATTTAACAGCACGTACGAAACATTTGTATAATGAACAAAAAAAATAAGTCGTACATGAACACTTTCATTCGCAAAATGATTCACATAAAATTGAAGCGTATTATTTATTTTACTGTTACAGGACAACTACAACGTGCTGCACATATCGGCGATGTATTCGCGCGAGGACGTCGTGAAGCTGCTGCTCTCCAAGCGCGGGGTCGACCCCTTCGCCACGGGAGGGGTGAGTTGCATTTTCCTCTTAGTGCCACCACCTGAACGATCAGGAACCTACGAGTGTAATTATAAGATAAGCCACTGCAGAAGCTCGTCGTCAGTGAACGTTTAAGAATATAATTTAATATAAAGATTGACTAAAGGTCTGTATTTATGCGAGTTTCTATTTGAAATCAGGCCTTTTTTGAGAACTTGAACCATAAGGATGGGTGTTCACAGATTACCACAGAGTTGTGTGCAGCTTATCCCTCAAAGCTAATCTTATCCCTCAAAACTTCACTTTTATACTTTGAGTTAGTCATACACAAGAGAAACTGACTGAACGAGACTAGTCAGTACCGGTAGCCGATTCATAGGCATGCAAGCGATTTTAATTCTTGCACTCATACTGTAGTCTAATGCCATATAACAAAAACAACAGAGAACTCATTTTTCTAAAACGGAGTCTGTAGTAAAAGAAATTGCTAAAGTACTGAACATTCAAAGGCGGTTGCCCATCAGGTCACCTTAACTATATAATATGGTAATGGGGGGATTCCGGATGATTTTAAAGGACTCATCTCTTACTCTCGACTAAACTACATATCCCTAAGCTACTTTTATCTTTTAATTTATGTGTTAATTATAAATATAACAGATAAATTAATATTATAAATATTATAAATATATATTATTATGATAATTATATTTATTATTTGCAATCAATATAATTGCTGTTTATTTATGCATAAATTTCACAATATTCCACTAAAAATATTTTATACCGGGTTAACAATGAGTCTATTCATATCACATACTCTACAGACATATGGCTTGACAAGTGTTATGCGCGGAGAAACTATCGTGACGCCTCCGTTCGTAATCTTTAAATATGCGTCACGTCAAGTATGAAGCATAGCCTCTCAAACAGTTTATAAAACTAGTGGTTAAATCATAGACTCGCATAGACGCTTCGAATTAGTGTGTTCGGTGATATATCGCTTCGAGTGAAGTAAAATATTTGTCATTATATTCCAAATTATTGTTGCTTGCTTATTTCTTAGTCAGAATACGATGAAATGTCATTAGCAAATGAAAATTTATTTTTCATGTTGATTAATACTATAACGATATTTTTTATTGTAGATTGCAGGCAATTAAATTAATTTTGTATTAAATTAATTTCTTATGCAACTAATTTATAAATTCAAATAATGCTATTAATTTTAAATTAAATACCAAAAGAGGTGGAGTGGTTTTACTATTCTGATATATCTCCTTCTAACGTCTTCACTAAAGTATATTTTTTTTAATTCATTACATTATTTTTAATCAGGGTTTATCACAAATAAATACTCTTTTCTTTATCTTCAAAACTCTATCATCTTCAACATGGTGCTTAGTGTGAATATTGCAATTTAATTCAGTAAATAATGTTTGCTATCTCATCCGTTCTGCATGTTTATCGTCTATCTTTGTCTTTCGTAGCATCACTATTTTAGTCCACTTGGCTTCGTATATCGACATAGAATGCCCAATGCCGTTTCTGTTTGATAGAAAATTCTAATGCATCTATTACTTTTGTCTCCTTTTTTATTTTTGTACAAATTATTTTGTCCATACGTTTCATCTATATAATACTCCTCCCCTTAACTCCTCATACTCACTATCAAGTTTGACATCTATGCGTCAGCGTTGGGATAAGACAAGCACTTTCATTTTGTTTTTTAGATTCAGGGTAACAAAGATTTCATAACAACTGGCACGCTCCAGAATTTACTTCAGGTTTTATTAACTCTAATATCAATCTTGTCAATATCGTTCGGAAAAAGATAGAAGAAGCAGCAGGAACAAAGAACTGGACCACTCTCACGAAAGAAGCTGGAGGAGACCTTTACCTGAATGTAGTCCTGACTAAATTTATAATTTTATTTTTGAAGTATATCTCAGTTTATTTTGTAGTTCCAACGTAAACAAGCTTTCACATTTCAATTTTAATTTAATATAATTTTATTTTATTTTTGTTTTTTGTTATTTTAATCTTATTTTTATCTTCTCTTATCGTGTTTTTCTTTTGTTCTTTTATTACCATTATCTTTTTTTGATTTATTTTTGTCTTATTTCTGTCTCATTTTTATATTATTTCTATCCTATTGTTGTTTACCTTATTTTTATCTTTATCTAATTTTTATTAATCTTTTTTAGGTTTAATTTTATTTCCATTTCACTTTTAGCTTATTTTCATCTTGTTTCTTGTTTTCATTGTATTTTATTTTTTTATTTATGTTTTATTTTTAATCTATCTCAAACGCATTGGCACCTTAATTAAATAATCTTATTCTTATTTTATTTTGCACTATCTACTTTTGTATTATTCAAAATATGACTTTTTGTCGTCAAATTTAAGACTCATTAAACTAAACATGAATCTCACAAAAAATATACATTGAACATAAACTCTAATATAATACATAACTATAAATAAAATGTAATGATATATAAGAAAATATAATAATCCATATAGTAACACATACACACACATAAATATATATATATATATATATATATATATATATATATATATATATATATATATAAAATATAGTATTTATAAGACTTTGTCCTCAAACCTCAAGTAATTTTACTTCAGACGTAGGATACGTTCCTTGGGTCCTTTAAAGTATTTTGTAGACACTTTATCTTCATAGAAATGTCTATGAAAAAGGGTTGCTTGTGTAACAAATTTATTTATGGATTTCCTTTATAAAAACGTTAATTTATTTTTAGCAACGCAGATTTTAGCATTAATGGTACTAAGTTAATTTTAATATTTATAGTAATCTTACCCTGCGGCTTCGCTTACGTGGAAAATTTAAAAAAATGGTTGTGTAATTTAAAAATTGTTTGCAACATGAAAACTTTATTATCCACTTTTTATATAAATATGCAAACATATTTACGCTCACGCTTTTATACCTAACGGTGTGAAAAATAAAAGGCTTTTTTACTTAATTTTTTATTTTATTTATTTATTTAAATGTATTTTACATTATCTCCAAGACACGTGTTATACGAGTATAACGGTATACATTACGGAGTATACGAGTACATTATCTCCAAGACACGTGTTATACGAGTATAACGGTATACATTACGGAGTATACATTATCGTAGTATACATTATCTCCAAGACACGTGTTGTATGAGTAAAACGGTATACATTACGGAGTATACATTATCGGAGTATACATTATCTCCAAGACACGTATTATACGAGTATATCTGCATTCAAGGTCGGTGGAATAGTGAAAGCAAGACAACAAAAGAAACTCACTTACACATTCATTATATTACATTTTATTATAAATATATTATATTAGGATAGACATTAGTTTTAATTCACAAATACTTCCAACACTCGACGCGACTAGTTGAATCACTTACGTTATTCAGCCAATATCATTCTTTCCACGCGGCACGTACTAGTATATCAGAACCCGATCGAATACACGAATTGAGTTGGTTCGGCACCAGAATGTAAAAGTTTAGATAGCTAAACCCAATTGAATATGACACGACACGCAGCGAGCGTGCTTGCCCTCATAGGGTAGCAAACTACGGGCCCTTATAGGGTAGAAAATTATGAATAATTCATTTTTTCTTTACGGGAAGCAACACATAATTCCAAAATTCTTTTTACTTGAAAATTGTGATGTAAAAATTCGAAAGATATTTAAGTTGCTAGGTTAGGTTAAGTTGACTGTGATTAAATACTTAGTCGATGGCAATGTATAGCCAATGAGGTCTAGTTTTATAAGACGGTGGTGTTTCAAATCCTACTGAATTAAAAAAATTACTATGTGTATTGTATTATTTCTTATGACTAACATTAAAATTGTTTATTTTGACATGCAAATAGTGTCATATGACAATTATAAATTTATGTGTTTCAGTAATCAGAAAAAAAACCATCCGACGGAATCATTCGAGTAGGAAAGAGGGTAGGAATGGGGAGGTGATTTTGTGCACAGAATATTTTTGAAAAATTTTATATCTTTTTTGTATCTAGTATCAAATAAAGCCAAAAACACTTTTTTGACGTAAAAATGTCTTTAAAATCAATACCGAGCGTGATTGTAATTGATGCGGGGCGTCATAAAATAAAAACAGAGTATATATGTTACTTTAGGTATCATCCAAGTGTGTGATTCAAAAAGTCAAAAATATACGCAGCTGTCAATTTTATAATTTCCCGGTTTTCTGAAGATGTCGCGATATACGAAGGCGTGATTTATTTATGATGAACGAAAGTAATTTTTCAAAATATTTTATCGTTGTCTTTTGTAATATTTGTGTATTTTGTATTCGTGCTTAATATATGTATGTATATATATATATATATATATATATATATATATATATATATATATATAAATATTATATTACAGGTAACCTATTCCTAACAATGAGAAATGAATGGTTTAACAAAGTTTAAACTTTTAGATTAAACATGAACACGAAATACGTGATAATTACAAACGATAACGACGAAACAAGTCGACAAATTTACTTACACTCGTCATAAATAAATCACACAGTAGTGCGACTGCGAGGTGGTTGAACAGTTGAATAGCGCGGGAAACTGGAGAGTTCCGATATAGTTCGGTTCTAGAAGGTGGTATAACAAAACAAATGAAGGTTGTGTGAACGTAGGAAATTGTCAGGCACAAAGAATGAAAATTAGTCAATAATACAGGGCACACAATTTTTTCTTTTATTAGCTGGGAAGTCAATTTCATTATTGCAACATCACTTCTTATTTACAAAGAATGAAAACCTAGCATAACCAAGAGAAAATCGGTAAGAAATAAAAAGGTGAAGTAACCATACTGTCTCATATACAGATATCGAAGGAACGTCTTTTGGACACGTTCATTCACCAAGCTGTACTTGGTTTCGTGTGGGCTCCAAATAATGGAGCCGGATTCTAATCGGCTGTGCACCAATGAAGTGTACAGCAGTTACGAATTGATAACATAGATTTAAAATCTTTCGAATCATTTAACACGAATCCAAGTTTCTGAAATGACATTTTTGGTACATCCGCCATGTACCCACGTACGATTCCGCTTATCGTGTATTCGTATTTGATAGAAGCGTGTGCTCGACTGCAACTCGCTATTGAACATTTGCTTGCGTTAAGCTGTAAGCCGCTTGTGCACTTCACTCAACGACGGCGCTGATGTCACGCTGCAATCGTGCGCCATCTGCTGTCTGCCTTAACGACAGTAAAAAGTTTAATGTCATCCTCAAATAACAAACAACGCACAGTTTTCACCGTGCGGTCAATATCATTTACCAGAATCGTAAAAAGTAGAGGCCCGAGATTCGTACCCTGGCTCACTCCCGATCGTATATAGTAAGTCTCGGATGTAAAGTGCTACTCGTACGTATTGTTTTCTATCCGCAAGATACGAAAGAAAAATCGTAAAAGTGGAACGGAGAACCCCGCATCGCCAAGGCGATTTAATAAGCTATCGTTATCTACACCAGGGCTGTGCAAACAACGGCCCGCGGCCCGTTGTTTTTATGCGTTGTTTTTGTTTTTATGGCCGCTTGTTTTTATGCGGCCCGCGACGCATATTTTAAAATTTAAATCTACAATGTAAAATAATCAGAAAATAGTTTTGGATACCTATAAATAGTTTGGATAATAGAAATCTTTCTCAAAATATTATATATAATTCATTTATTTTTAATCTAGTAACATTCCATTCGCATGACATCGTTTAAAAGTGAAGTTATTTTTATATTATTGGGGGAATTCCCGGAAAGTATTATGTTTACAAAAGAAGTCTGTAAGATGTTTATGTTAGTATTTGTTTGTGTCCGTACTAGTTAAACTTGTGCTTTCATTAAGTTCGTATCACTGCCGCTTTGAATTTCACACGTTATTTAACAAGTAATTGTGAATTTCACAAGTATTTAACCAGCCGGTTTGAGAAAAATACTTAAAAAACTTCATTATGTCTACGAAGATGCGAAAAATAAGTGATGAACATCGTGCATTTAATGAGAATTGGGAACTCGACTATTTTATTTGCAATAACAATAATAAAATTCAGTGTATGATTTGTATGCAAGTTATGTCTGTGAGTAAAGAATATAATGTTAAACGTCATTATACTACTTTACATGAAGAAAAATATAAAAAACATGTCGGTGAAGCCAGAAAAATTGTTGTGGCTGAGTATAAGAAGAAACTAACGCAGCAGACAAGTTTTTTTTTCAAAAATAAATACAGACAATGAACAACGTTTGGCTGTTTCTTATGAAGTTTGTTTGCAATTAGCCAAAGCTAAAAAACCATTCAGCGACGGAGTTTTTATAAAAAAAAATGCGCAATTGCCATGGCTTATCGCTTTATGCAGCCGAAATTGGCGGAAAAATTTGAATCTGTAACATTAACTCACCAAACAGTTGCGCGACGAATAGATGATATGGGAGAATTTGTTTCGAAAAAAATATGTGATTACATTGTAAACTGTGAATATTATTCATTATGTTTGGACGAAAGTACCGACCAAACAGATATCAGTCAATTAATAATTTTTATTCGCTGCATTTCAAAAGATTTTTCGATCACGGAGGAAATGTTAAATTTAGTGCCGCTATATGGATCAACTAAAGGCAGCGATATCTTTCAAGATGTTAACAAAACTGTCATAGAATACGGTGGGTTTCAAAAATATTCTTGTATTGTGACCGATGGAGCAAAAGCTATGACAGGAAACGTTACAGGATTTATGGGACATCTAAAACAAAATGGCATATATTGCCCATTAATCCATTGTATCATACACCAAGAAGCCTTATGCGGAAAATCTTTGCGCCAAATGAATGTCATGAAAATAATTGTTAAAATAACAAATCTTATTAGGGGCGGAAACAAAGCTTTGAGTCATCGTAAATTTCGCAATTTTTTAACTGAAATTAACGCAACCTATGGGGATCTGCTGTTACACTCAGAAATCCGATGGTTGAGTGCTGGTCAATGCTTGCAGCCTTTTTTCGATTTACGGAAAGAAATTTCCATATTTCTTAAAAATGAAATAAAATCTGACACTGCTGATATGGAGACTAAAATGCAAGATCCTGAATTTCTTGCTGATCTCGCATTTTTGACTGATACAACATTTGAACGAATTAAATTAATAATTACAAGGCAAACTACACAATATAGCTAACTTGTATGGGTATGTGAATGGATAAAAAATAAACTGATATTGTTCAAAACGTCACTGGAAAAAATGATTTTTTTTTCCAAGTTGCGAAGAACATTATACCGAAATGAGAAATTTTGAAAGATGCAACTTTTCTGACCACCTGAAGTACATCGACGAGGTAATTTTTGAATTTGAGCAGCGTTTCCCAGATTTCAAAAAATTAGAGAGCGATTTGTCTCTTTTTAAGCATCCATTAACGATTCAAATCGAAACCGTAAATACTGATTACCAGTTGGAATTATGTGACGTACATGCAGACCCCTTTTACAAGTGTAGAACAGAAACTGGAATGGATTTTTTTAAGAGCCTTGGCGATCGTTTCCCCAAATTAATAAATTTTGGCTTGAAAAATGGGATCGATGATGGGCAGTACTTATTTATGTGAAAGCGCGTATTCGACCATGAACTTTATAAAATCTAAGTACAGATCTTCACTGTCAGATAACTCACTTCTTCATGCAATGCGTCTGGCAACAATGAATGTTGCCAGACGCAACCAATAAACGTCTAAAGAAATTATTACCCTGTATTTTATTTTACTTCAAATTAAAAGAATTTTTTTCTGCAGCCCTCAAGCTTTTGTAGTAAATTTAATTGGCCCGCGAAGGTATGTAGTTTGGACAGCCCTGATCTACACGATCAAAAGCTTTCTGGCAACGAATAGCGATCGGTCTGAAATTGTTTACATCTGATTCCATGCCACCCTTAGGTATAGGTGTTACCCGAGTCACCTTCTAACGCAGGGAATAAGTGCCAGTTTTTAGGGAAACATTAAATATGTTTTAAAAATTTCATAAAAATATCAAGGCATCATTTAAATACGTACCCGGGTATACCGTCGGGTTCGATCGATCTCTTAAGTTTGGAGAAAGCAAGTTGAAGATCACTATCAGAGACAGGTATGACATCAACGTCGGCTCCGGTTCGGTAGCAAGAAGCTGCCACTGAAACGTCTGAACGAGATGAATTTATAACTCGCGACTAATATACATGCTGAATTTGTCATACAAAACTAACGCTAGAAAGTTTGGCCACGATACAATTAACATGGCCAAAGCGCATAACAGGGCAAAAACTTACAATTTGACAAGAATTCGTTAGATAGTTTTTGACATACAACGTAAAACATTAACAGACTCATTATCGGTGATATTATATGAATATATTCAAAAAATTGTATTCCCCAACTGAGTGAAATATGATGTTTTTATTATATCCCTGAGTGTTTCAATACTATAGCATGAAAAAGGTAAAATATCCGTCTAAACAGAGTTATCAAAAAACGATAATGAATACGCGAATGCGCTTGAATTATTGCATATAAATGTCAAGAATTCATTCAGCAATATCAAAGTTTAGATTTATTTGAATTTATAATAAAGATATAAACTTAAAAAGATTTCAATAATTAGTAAATGTAAGTACACTTGCTGCACTCCTTTATTTGTTACTCGTTGATGTATATTATAAAGCGATATGTGTATACTCATACATGTGCATTTCGCGATTTAGTAATAAGTAAATATAAATGTAATTGTTGTACTTTTCAAACCTTGTTACCCGTTGATGTCTTTTATAAAATGATAAGCTCGTGTCAAATTACGTATTCACAAATAAATATTCTGCAAACGGTGATGCTATACCGTTTGATTTTTTCACCAATTCTTCAACCATAACTATTAAAGTAAAGTGATAACGTTTGATACACTGTCCCTTAATTTGAAGATTCTATCGGCAAAAGAACCAAAAAATCAGTTCAGTAGTTTTAAAAAAAATTACAATGTACCCACATACACCCTCTCTTTCGCTCGTATATACGTCACATACGGGTGAAAAAGAGAACGTCGTTTTTAAAGAGGGTAAATGAAGTCAGATAAACACGTGTTACAATTTGATCAATTAAAGTTTAAATAGGATGTATTTAAACAAATGAAACAGAGAACATTCTGTTTTAAAGTTGGTAAATGAAGTCAATGAAAAAGGCATAAACACGTTTTACAATTTAACCAATTACATTTTAAATTGGATATATTTAAACAAATAAAACGTACAACTTCCTTTTTTAAAGTAGATAAATAAAGTCAGTTAAAAAGGCATAAACACGTGTTACAATTTGATCAATTAAAGTTTAAATTGAATGTATTTAAACAAATGAAACAGAGAACATTCTGTTTTAAAGTAGGTAAATGAAGTCAGTTAAAAAGGCATAAACACGTTTTACAATTTGACCAATTACATTTTAAATTGGATATATTTAAACAAATAAAAGGTACAACTTCCTTTTTTAAAGTAGATAAATAAAGTCAGTTAAAAAGGCATAAATACGTGTTACAATTTGAGCAATTAAACTTTAAATACACCCACGACAAATCAAAATAAATCAACATTATTTCAGGTAGTAAAGTGGTGTTATAAAAGAGCAATAGATATATGAAAATGTCCTAATTTTTAAGCTTTCTATCGCATATTATATATGTATATAAGAATTTGTAGTCCTTATTTAAAAAAATTTCCTTTATTTTAATATTCATTTCCTCTGTGATTTATACAGTTGAAATGATAGGGGTTTAATATTTCAGTCAAAATTTAGCCAATATTTCTCTCAATAAATCCAGACAAATTTGTCGATCAAGTTACGGATTCGCAAATAAATATTTCGCTCATACAACACTTTTAGAACAGCTGATTTCTAATAGAAGCGCCAGTCGACGCGACAGCGTATTGCCAATTTCGCGAAATCGTATTTTCGTGACACTCTATGGAAACGACAGTTCTAAACTTATTCCATCGAGAATTACAATTTTGAAATTTGCACCTCGTCGTCAAACCGATGTAGAATTTCGTGTTAGAAAGACGTTTTTAGCGGTAGCACACTAAGTGTTTTTTCGAATTTAAATGTTTAATATTTTATTTTGAATAATTATGAAAATGAAATAGTATTTAAAAAGAAGTGGAGAAGCCAGTGGCTTAACTATCATTGTCGCTTTTTATTTCAGTTTCCGCTCTAGTGAGAGCTATGTATGTGATAAACTGAATAAAAATATGTTATCTCGTGATTTTTAAATACTGTTTTAAGAAACTTTTCAGTGACTTTTCTAATTTAAAGTGTAAATAACTTATATACAATTTGTAAAATCTGGATAGCTATTTAAAGCACTCCTTGTTATTTTAGTTATTCCTAGATTATCTAGTTTTTATTTTTCCTATATATAAGTATTTCGTTTTCTTGTTTATGTTATTAATTTCTTTAATTCTAAAATATGTGGCATGTATTGAATACACATCTATAACACTAAATTAATAATTGATAATAAATACTTGTTTTTCGTCAGTGCTATTTTAGCGGAGTATATTTCTATTCAGTTGTCTCGAAGAATTATTAAGAGTGTTGTTATTCTTTTATATATTTTTGTGTAAACATTTCATTTCGGGCTCGAACTAACTGTTACTCAAACTTAACTGTAGTTCAAAATATCATAATTCTCAATTCCCCACTGACGATTTTCAATCCTGGCAAAGTAACATTTCGCTTATGACCAATTCGTTTATGTGGCCAATTGTAAACGATTATGGAACTCGCACCAACTTATAATATTTACTTACTGTTATCCGTCACTTTGTCCGAAAATATTGATTTATTACCGAATACGAGTATAAATATAAAGATTATAAATAAGTAATTATTTGATAAAGAAGTTGCTTACTTTAGCAAAGTAGCATGTGAGGCATCTGGTAACACTCTAAGAAAAAAATTATATTTATTATTCCTAAAAGATCTATATACTTTTTTTAGAATAAACGCTATACTATATGTTGTTTCATAATAAGTTCTATCAGTACAAAAACATATTGGTAAGGATTGTTTCATTACTTAAAGAACTATTAATTTAAAAACAAATAGTAAAACCTTATGTTTCAAATATATTTATTTCAAAATGCGTTATACATTTTAAAACACCTAATTTTTCTCGGGTATCCAAAAAATTGTCTCATATTTTTAGTAAAAATAAAACTCACCAAGTAATCTTATCAAGAAAGCTAAAACTAACCAATTTTTTCATTCAGTCCTGACGATACTGACACCTAGACATTTGTGTTTGCTTGACGATATAAAAAAATTAAGCAAAAAAGGTAGCAGTGAAATGGTTCGGTAGAACATCGCATTGTTATGGAAAATAAGCGATTATGCAAAGTATCTATAAAGTGAATTTAAAATGCAAGTAGCGTAAATTTATATTTAAGTGTGGTGGGAGTAATATTTGAACATCCACCTACAG
Organism: Druceiella hillmani; assembly: GCA_039881145.1. Lineage (NCBI taxonomy): Eukaryota > Metazoa > Arthropoda > Insecta > Lepidoptera > Hepialidae > Druceiella > Druceiella hillmani. The sequence goes on along the minus strand of JAYKKI010000096.1, from coordinate 3,091,535 downwards.
ACATTTTATAAATATTTTTAACATTATGCTGCAGTACTGCACATAACATGTAACAGTCACTGCAATGCCCGTGACTGTTACAGACAGCATTTCCAATATAAAAGTAACATACGGCATTTAAAACATTGCAGAGTCGTCAGCAGACGGCGGTGCACCTGGTGGCGAGCAGGCAGACTGGAACCGCGACCAGTATACTGCGGGCGCTCCTGGTAGCTGCGGGCAAGGATATCAGGCTCAAGGTCGACGGGGTGCGTATATTTAGTATTTTAAGTATACATATTATGTGATATTACGAGATAAAGCATAATATTAGAAAGTTTTCGACTGAGTTATTTTGCAGATCCACAAATAAAAGGAATTAAAAAATTATTTAAGTATATTACAGTATATTACGTGATGTATAAAAAAAAGTTATTTTTGTTTTGACATGTTCAACAAACCTCGTATACAAAGTGGTAAAGGTCTGTATCGGTTTAAGTACTTTTATTTATTTAGCCATTATATAACTTATTTCTCCATGTTGATTAATATACATAGATGCCCCAGAGTACAGCAATCGGCTCTTGTTAAATAAAAGTACAGATAAAAGTAACGTGAACAAATTTGAATGGGTGGTATTTATATTACCATAATTTTCAGCGTGAAAACGTCTTTCATAGATCACCAGGTCCCCTCTGGCACTGAATACTTTCGTAATTGTGCGGCATTACCTGAAACAATTTTAAAACGTTTTGCAAACTGTTACCCGGCACGACTTTTCACTCGATACTATTATTTTTCGCTTAGCCCTTTTTGTTGCGGAGTTATGACTAATTCTTTGGTCGCGCAGAGTGAATTTGGTAGTTCTTTTTCGACCTTCCCTCCCCGCTCGATAACCTAAGTGCACGAAGGCGTAAGTGCACTAACATGCAACGTAAAGTAGTCCATTTTCAGAATATATTCACCATTTTTCACTACAACCTTTGAGTCAGGAGATATAGACAGCGGACAACAAAAGCGTTTGGCTAACTGTAGCTGGATCTTAGTATGGAAGCCTTTTTAAAAAGTTAAAACTCAAAAATTTACTTTATTTTTTTACAAATTTTTAAACGTTTCAAGCTGTATTCTAGGAGCTTATGGGAAATACGTATAACCATTGTTGTAGTTTTTTGTAGAAATTATTCCGCAAAATTACGCCAAGATAAAAAAACGATCACTTAGTTAGATTTGTTATATATCATTCAGATTTTAAGTAAAAAAATGTAAATTTTAGGTGAAATTCTTGATTTAATTTCAATATTATTGTAATTGTTTTCCCGTAATTTCATCGGTTTAATAATGTTAAAAGAAAGAAAACTATTCGACAATTGTAACACTTTATTTAAAAAAGAGCGTAATTGTGAAAAAAGTTATTAAAGAAAAGCGCGTTTTTGGATTTATTGAAATGCCGTACGTCAGAATGAAAAAATGAAACCCTTATAGGATCATTTGTTGTCCGTCTGCCTGTCAAGACCCTTTTTCTTTGAAACGGACCGAAGTATCAAGTAGAAATTAATATCAAATATTTGGCAAAATAAAAAAAATGCATGTAAATGTTTTTGCACGTTTTTGTATGTGCGGGTTAATATACTTTATCACTATGCAATTCCAAGGTTCTACGTTAAACCACTTCTGAGAAAATTGGATGCAACAGAAAAACAGACGGACACGTGAATGACAAGAGTTCCATTTTCCGTTTTGAGGTACAGAAATCTAAAAACAATTCGATATGTTTTAAATCACATTTTAATAAGTCTTTACTTTAAACACAATAACAATGACCTAGAAAAAAATGTTGTACGTTATATTTTACTTCTCAAAACTATACCCCAAAGAAAATTGGCGTTTTAAACCAAATTTGAACCTTCTGCGTAAAATGGTCGTTGAGAAAAATAACTGATCTAATTTTTTAAATTGCTATAGATAAAATTAATGAAAAAAGCGAGGTTACCTGAATTTTACCGAAAGTTTGCTTGAAAACAATAGTAATGTTTCTAGATATTTTGACGCCTATATAATATATACTAGACAACATTAAACGCTAACAAAGCAATATCACTAACAATATACGTAATACTTCATATATTGTGTAAGAATACCTAAATATTTTTCACATCTTCGTATATTTACATGTATAGAGAATTCTTGTAACGCGAATTACTCGTAGTAAGCAGATTTATTCCACTTTTAGTACGAAACACTAAAAAACGACAAATAAAAAGATACGTTAAAAAACAGAAGTGAGAATAACTCGAACAATGAAACCGACAGTCGAATTCGCGCGTTCATCACTAATGAATGAAATGAACGCTTCGAAAAAAAGAGCAAGTCGAACTGGTGTGGCAAGTGTGCGGTATCATAAGTTTAATCTATGAATTTGCTATATCTATTTACTCGCGAGTGATTATTTTTCAGGTTGAATAGTGAAAGAATCAACTATGAACATTTTTTTGCTACATATTTACAAATATTAGTTAAAATCCGTAGCCCTACCCGAAATTGTTAAGATTTTAAATATAAAATAAATTTGGATTAATTTACGTCAAGAACATAAAGAGATACAGGCATCTGTGGAACCATCCTTCATAGGTTTTTCGTGAAACGGCCGGTTTTTGAAATGTGAATTTAATTTTTAGGTTTCCTTACTTCATAAGGAAGCAAAAGAACCATTGTAGGATTACTTCGTTGTTCGTCTGTTTGTCTGTCAAGATCTTTTTTCTCAGGAAGGCGAGAAGGCAACAAGTTGAAATTAATTTAAATTACTTAGGAGATGTAAAAAAATAAAGCTTCTAAGTCAACGCAATAGAAAAAACATGAAAATAAGCCATTTTTGGCAAATACTTTGACACGTGCAAATAAATCCAAACCTGTAGGGTATTTTCTGTTGACCTAGAATCACGAAACTTGGCGAAAAGCAATGTCTTGCAGCACAAGTAAAAGAAAAAAAATCCGATAATTGTTAATTTGTAGTTATATCCATATTTTTTTAAATATGCGCTTGTGAAAGATATAATAGGTAATATGATTTTGTTCTAAAAAATAAAATCGTCTAAAAAATTGAATAGAAATATTATACATCTTTAAATGTTTATAAATGCCTCAATGTGTACGGATCCCCCGTACTGCGAGTTCCATTCTTGACAGGTTTTTAGACAAAAACTCTCTCACACTTATTAGTTTTCCTTGCCATTACTTTATCAGAAACAGACAGGGGCTTTTTTACACGATTTTTAGGACTATTTAAAAATGTTTAGGTTTCTGTACCAAACTAAGGGCTCTTAGGTATAACGTCACCATATCCATCTGTGTGACCCTCCGGATGTTATAGCTGTGCAGACCAATAGTGCCATAAAGAGAAAATTATACATACTTATAACGCCTACAAAGTTATAAAAAATGCAGTCTTGTACATACTTGTAACGCCCACAAAATTATAAAATAACACATTAAAAAAATGTAAGGTATCTCGCTTAAATGTAAAATTGGGGTCTTTTTGATACATGGATCCGTTTAGGAAATATTAAACTCTAAAGTGGTAATTTTTTTAGTTATGTTTACCCTGTTCTATCAGCTAAATTTTTATTTTTGAATATCTGAAAAGTATTCCCAATATTATTACATAGAAAACAAAATTGGAAAGAAAATTAGTACATCTAAGTAAGATTTACCAATTTACGAATAATAATCGACCAACTCATGACATGTAGTTGAGTCTATAAAAAGTTCATAGAAACTCCACACAAGTGACTTTTTGAATCAACTACAAAAAAAATTAACTTCTTATTTTAAAATGTATATCGGGTATGTCTGAAAGATACACTAGGTATATTACCTAGTGTACTGTTTACATGTTAAGAAATCATATGATTTAAATACGTTCCTACTATATAACTTTTATGGACTTTTTAGAGACTCAACTAGAAGTTATAAATTAGTCGTCTATTACTCGTATATTAATAGAGTCTACTTGCTTGTAATAATTTTCCTTTTAATTTCGTTTTAAATACCACTATTGTTAATAATTTCATATATTCAAAAATATTGGCTCATCCGATAGAACTTGTAGCTCTAAAAATATTACCAGTTTAAAGCTTAAAATTTCGTAAACAGATACCTGTATTGATACGTTGAGTAGTTACCCCTAAAAACTTTATTAAGATTTTATTTTAGAACTTTACAGGCATTATAAATATGTATAACCGCGCCAAATTTTAGCTTTATGGTACTAATAGCCTGCGAGTAAAACTGTCGTAATATACAGAAGGACAGACAGACAGTCGGATATGGCGAAATTGTAAGGTTTCCTAGTTAAGCTACGGAGCCCTTAATAATCTGTGGCACCCCATTGAATATGGCGTAAGAAAAAGAATTTTTCTACCCCCACCTTACACGTATGGGAGGATGTTTTTTATATTTTGTTATATATTAGTTGGGATGGATATCAAATTACAAAAACTAAGAGGTTTCGAAACACGGGACATGACGGAACTAGAAGTCGTAACAAGGTACATCATAAGGTATGTTCCACGACAGAACTATAGAAATAATTTTGATGAGACTTCGAACTCGTAAATGTGTGGCTGTATTTGTTCGAAAACATGGGCTAAAATATTTATTGTCGTAAATTGTCCCAGTGAAAATAAAATAATTCTGTTCTTACTAATTATTTAGAAATTTAGATACCCCATTAGTTAAAGTAGATAACTGAGTTTTTTAAGATTTAACTTTAGTTCTTTTTCGAGGAACCTGCAAAAGGATTACAGTTAACACCCTAAAAACGAATTTATAGGAAAAAATTGTTTTATCACAAAAAATATGATTATTAGATCTATCCACTATTCACATTATGTTCATTTATTTCGTTTTAGATTATTATTTGTTAATTTCGTATTTACCTATTAATGACGCCTTTCATAAAGACACTTTTTTTAAATAATATATAAACACTAGCTCTATATTATCTTTAATATCGATATTTATATTTAAAATAACTAAAAGAAACTATGCGTATTCTTAAACACTAATTTCTTGGGAAACTGTGGTGATCCATAAAAGCAAGAAACATATTACCATTAACCAAAGAAGGCAACGGTATAATTATTACAATCATCCGTTGGACTGCTTGTAGTAGTCATCTGAAATGTAAAATTTAAATATGTTTAGAAGATACGGCGAGGGGGAGCCAATTTCTTGTTTAATTTCAGTCAAAATTTGTTTTAATATCAATGAAAAACTAATGTTACGTAAAAATTAAAAACAAAAATAATAATTTAACGTAGATTATAAAAAATGCTGGAATTCCTTATCTCTTAAAGTCTCCCTAACTAGAAAATTTAAAAAAATAGTGCCAGTGTACTATAATATCATCATAAAGAAAAAATTGCAAGCAATTTCTTAAAATTTACTATATTTTTTACACACAATTTAATTAGATATGTAAATTTATATAACAGTATTTGATGATAACGAAAAAATAGTGACTGAAATAATATTATCACATTAAAATACATAAAAATATTTGAGTGTTTTTCAATATTTTCATAATTTATAAAGTTATTACAATATTATTATCAGCATACGTACCACGAGTTTTCACTCGAACTTTATGTTTCTTTTTAATTACCCGCTCTCATATTCAAATAATATTGTCCACATCCTGAAAAGTATATCAAATATCAAATTACTGCTTATCATGATTTGCGACTGGGGTTTCTTATTATAATAAATTTTATTATATTCAATTAATTTAGAATTTGCGTCAAGGCGTTATTTTCGGTTTACAACAAGTGTTTGAAGAATGGGCACACTAAGTAATTGATCAAACTTAAGTTTCTGTACTTTATTCCATCGCACCATCTGTGCAATTTACATTTATAGCATAAGTTTGAACGCAAGGTTTAATAATATTTTATGTTTGTTTGAAAATCGTAATTATATTTAAATTTTGTATTTTTTGTTTTATACCGTCTATGCGATATACTGTTATGGTAAATACCTAGATGCCGTAGCGCGCAACCATATTTTTAACAAGCTAAACGGCCCACGCTTTCACAAGCTATAACAACGGTTTCGGCTGTTATCTAGAAATACTATTTATATCACAGAAACAGCCATACCTGTCATTGTGCATTATGTGTTAAAAATAAATTGTCAACAAATAGTAAAACCACCGAGCTTGTAAGTTTGGGTATCGAGACACAAATTTATATATTATAAAATACAAATGTACATTGATTTTTGTTTGAAAATTACATTTTACTATGTTTTTTATAGCTTTTACCGCTTTTTGTCGTTTTTACTTTTTAGATATATATTAATGTAATGAATCTGCCAAATTTGTAAAACAAAATTTATTTTTCTGAACTATTCTCTTTATCCGCAACAAATTTCGAGAATAAACCTATTGATGGAAAAGGGTAAAAAAGTTTTATTTCAAATGAAAAGATAAATCTTTATGTGGAAAAAGATGGGAAAAGAGACAAACGGTAACAATAGCTTTCTCTAATATATAATCAATAGTTGATAAAATGACATACGTACAACAGCAAGTTGCCTTTTACAATTTACGAGAATTTTGCAATTGAGATCGATAAAAAAATTGTAATTGAAAACATTTTTCTACATAATTTTCATTTTTGACAGTATGGCTCTTATTATTATCGACAATGTTGATAATAAAGAATCGTTTTGTAATTCCACAAAAACAAAAATTTGATACTGCAATCATTATAAATTAATTATGACATTTCTAATGATTATCAGTAAATGGTTTAAAAAACATTTTCAGAAATATTTTAAACATTGACTTGCATTGGAATATTATCAACATATATACATAATAAAAGATGACGCGACAAATTGGTTGTTAGTTTTGCAACAACGATCCAGCATATAATCAGTGTATTCGTACTTAAAATTTAACTTGCAAAATATGTTTATTGCCTTATCATTTCACTCCGATGCATATTTATTTGGTAGTTTGAATATATGTGCGTATATTTTATTTCAAAATCCTTTAATGTGCCTGATTTTATTACTTTTGGCATAACTGACTGTAAGAATCTGGAAAAAACACATAAACACAAGTAAATCTGGGGCGAAAACAGTCTGAAGCTTCTCGCATATTATGATGATCATCTTGTGGCTGCTTAACGACACAGACAGGATTTATTTCTTATTCTCAATATAAAACTTTCATCAATGATCGATGAAAACTTTAATTATTTATCATAAATGTTACTATATTTTTCATATTTGAATAAAATAAGAATATCCCAATATTTGTTCTATATATATCATCCACTAGTTATAAGTCTGAACGAAAAGCAGAAATTGTATACAGATTCTACACACTATGTATAATAAATACACAAATTTATAACAAAAATTGATGATGCAAAAACATTAAATTTATAACTGAAAATGTCCAGTCACTCTTTTATAAGGGTTATGTCATTAATTGAAGGAAAAGGTTATACTGAATCTATCTGTATAGACCAAACGGACGAAATCGTATAATACAAGTAGTGCCGCCTGTGGACTTCTTTTTTTCTTCAGTCTTCACTATATTTTTGCGCATAAGTAATTTATGTTCACCAGTAATTTATGAAAAAAAGAATAAATGTTAAGCATCAACATACTTTATTTCTACACGATCTATTATTTCACACACATTCAAATCACATTTCCCATAAAAAAATATGATAATAGTTTGAATAAATATATCTGTTTGAATAACCTAACTAAGGTTTTTTGTCCACATTGTATTCGTAGACAAAAAAAATAAATGTTAAGTATCAACATACTTTATTTCTACACGATTCATTATTTCACACACATCCAAATCACATTTCCCATAAAATATACGATAATAGTTTGAACAAATATATCTATTTGAATAGCCTAAACATAGACATTGTATTCATAAACGACTTGATGGGGTAATACGTAGTACACTTATTTACGTGATTAATTTTGTCACGCCCGTGACACATCGTAGCACACTTGCACGCAAATTATATCTCGCTGTCAAATGCTCGTCCAACGTATGTCCGTGTGTAGAGGGCGCAGGGCGGCGCCCCCACTCGGCGCGCGATGCGTATTCGTAGGCGCGCGGAGGGCGGGGCGATGCACCGCGCCAGGCACCGCCCTCGCTACCTTTTGATCTTTAAGGATAAATTGCGACGTAGCATCATTTTCTGGATTTGTATTCGTTTTAAATGTACGTTGTATAAACGTTACGGTTCTGATATTAGTTGAACCCTAATATCTCAGTAATTTTAAAAGACACGTGTGTTTATTTTGAAGACTCTTGAAATAATGTTAAAAAGAGCTAAATTATTAAAAAAGTACAATAGCTTCACAACATAATTATGCTTCTATTTATTAATTACGTACTTTATTTAATTAAATTTCACATTTCATTTTATCTATTTACCGATGGAACTGATTATTTTAATCCACTTCACCGTTTGGTTGAAATTGCTTGAAAATATCGAGTTATTCATATATACAAATACAAATAATCACTAATACAGAGATTATATGTAATATTTTGATAGTAAAGAGAAACTTTGGTAGAAATATTATCACTATGTTAGATTTTGTACAATAAAAATTGATTTTCTTAATACTTAAATATAGAACTCTTAATTTCATAACTAAATACCTATGGACATTTAAATCTAAAAGGAAATTTCAATAAAAGTTAGAGAAAAATTCGGTGTAAAGACCTAATTTTACACAAAAAGGGTCATTTCAAAACAATTTCCTATCATTTTTTGCCGATCATGAAATGCTTATAAAATTGTTAGGGTCTTTTAAGGAATCTTTAAATGAATAAACAATACCTATACTTCAATCATTTAATAGTCTGTATTTAACACTTTCGTGTAATATAATGAAATCAAACCGCCTTTTTATATAGTTCTCAAACATCAACAGTTCTCTGGGATGGCTAAATTTAATTGAATTTCTTTACAACACTATATCGCTCTAATTAAATATTTAAATAAATTCCTAATGAAATATGTAATTAAACTTCAAAATAATAAACCAATATCGACTAATGTTCCAAGTCAGTTTCGTAAATAAACTATGAATAGTTATATGTTTACCGCTCATCGATTAAATCTATTTTCAAACCAAAGAAGTTATACATAGGTATTTAGTTCAAAAATAGGTTTAATTCATGAACTAAACTAAACGTATGAAATTGCAACTGAAACAATTTTCTATTCATAAAAGGAGCTTTGCGACAGAATGCACATTTCAATTACTTAAATATAATATTTACCTTTCTGCATAAAGTGAAAGTAACTTTTTGAGCGTACTGTTAAAACCGAAGTAATATACTTCGGCTAAAAATTAAATGCGTTTTTATAACCTCGAACAAACTTTTCATTCAATGTTGTAAAATCTTATCGGGAGCGGCGATAATAGTTTTGAAAGCAACTTAAAACGGATCTGGAGACAGCGCTGGCGGTATATGAGGCGCGGCGGTACCGGCAGCCAGCCATTTGATTTATTAGCGGTTTCGCCGCTTTATGAAGATCCAGTTATTTCTGGAGTCACGCGACGGTGGCTTGCGTTTCCGATGTATTCGATATTGCTCGTAACGACCGACCTTTAGGGTTGAGACAGGTTGCGATAATTGAAAACCGTAGAACTTGAGATTTTACTTACAACGATTTAACTAAATAATCTTACTCGTTGGAATTTTATTTATATCTCTATCAAATTAATAGATTTTTAAATGGCCTTTTATAATATTAGTCGGTGTCTTGTAAATCTTTAAATATTTTATTCAGGTCAGTGACATAAATGAATGACCTACAAATCAATATACCTTGTTTATTGTGTTATACTATTGTTGCGGAATATATTGGAAGGTGGCTTATGAATTAAGGTACAATCTTTGGCGGCGTTGCCCGTTGCTGGCTCCAGATTCGATTCCCGGCTGCTCTTCGAGCAGAGCTGGATTGATGTTAAATTTGACAGTAAGAGATTGGTCTCGTAGCAATAAGTCTGCCATATGTATTAATTATGTTTATTAAAATCGGTAAATAAGTAAGATAATAGCTTTATATTCCCATGTACACACTTGCGAAATGATCATTCGATGCTTCAAATTCGGATGCTAGTTTAAATTAAAACAATTTTTGCAATTAGCGAAATTTCCATTCTAATATTACACAACATCCACAAGAAAGCCTTAAAAGACTATTTCTTTCATTCATTTCAGCATCCCGGAAAATTTGACATGAGTTTGCTCAATTGTTTCATCTGTCTTAATCGAATTTCTCAAACAAAGTCTTTAAAATGCCCTCCAAATCTATTTCTCTTAAGTTTTAGATGCATCAGTTTTAAAAATTTGTTTCCTTTTATATAATTATCAAATTTATGAATTTAAAATATAAACACTGAATTGTCGAAATGTTTAAACAAAATTATTTTTGTTTTTGTTAAATAATTGTTCACAGAGTGTGTGTATATATATATATATATATATATATTTATATATATATATATATATATATATATTTATATATATATATATATATATATGTATGTATATATGTAGATTAATTTAAAAAGAAAACACGTGAAGTATATACGCTTTATTAAATATACATTTCAAATTTGATTGTACAGTGTGAAATGTTTAAAGAAATGTAGATATTAAGATAATCTCTATCATAACGGAATTATACGCATAGTTTTGATAGGATAATAAAAAGTGTATTTTTGATATTTGAAACATCTGGTTACTTGATTTAATATTAAACTTTTATCTACCACATACTCAACTGTAAATTTAATTTATTTTACCACCTGGTATAAAATTCCTTATAGTACGACATATGTATGTAATGAATTTCCATTTGAGCACAGTATGTACGCGGCCTTATATCGATTAAGGAATGCAATTTTAGAAATTGCATTTGAAATCGACAATATTATTCCCAAACTGCATAGCGCCTTGCAATTTCTAAATAATTTCCATAATGCCATACATTACTACAAGAAATCCTGACATGGACTTCAGAAATGCAACCTGCGTGTTTCTCAAAGCGACTTCGTGCCGCGCGGTGTCACGATAAGAAATAAAACCGGGAGGGTCGCTCGTCATTAAAGAGCACAACTCGTATCTATAAAAGGAACTCGTCGGGTAACTACACAGGCTAGACTTAGGCAAGTGGCTGGTAGAACCTGGCGATATTGATATAATAACAGTTTATCGCTCGGTGAGGAGACGACGCGCGCCAGCGGCGGCACGCACGCGCCGCGAAAATCAAATTTACATAGAAAGGGGCTAATTTTGTCCCCTTCAACCTGTACACTGCGCCGCAACTTCGTTATGCGAATTAAATTCAATGTTAATGGTTGCGAATACTATTGTTTAAGGGTGAGATGGAGAGCACAGCTCGGCAGTCCGTCGCCGCGCTGCAAGCTGTTCTCTTGCTCAACCAATCGGTCCCGCGGCTTAGGATATGGATGTCGATAAAATATTGCTGCTCGTTTACTTAACACATGAACAATAGAGTACTAGCCGTTTCCAAACAAATAAAACAAACAATATGATCTATGAATTTTAAAATGTCTTCGAATACGGAGGTACTTATATGTTTTGAAGTGTCTATGGTTAATGGTTAATTATTATAAGATTTAGCAGTTAAAAGGTTAATTTTGTTCTAACACTAAAATAACATTTTTAATGTGATTAATGTCTAAAATAGAGTTATACGTTTGATTCTCACATTTTTTTTTAAAGATGGACCGTGAACTTTGTATTACCATTGTCCCGTTACTTCACATTTAAGACATGCATATTTAAATTTGAGTAATAGTATTGATATCTATTTACTACGTGGATCGTAATAATCGCCGAAACGAATTTGTAGGTCATTTTCTACCACTTTTGATATATTCAGTTTATAGTCGGTACAAATTTATGATACAGTTTATGAAAATTGGCTCTTTGCTATTGAAAATACTGTTTCGCGTGATTTGTGATTGTTTACTACTCAGATTTGGTGCAAGTGCGAGTATATATTTTAAACTTTGTGAAAACATTCTAAAATCAGATAATACAATTAAACTTTTTTATTTTTTTGAACGTGCTATAACTTTTAAACTAATCGTAGTTTGATTTTTTTTTAAATTTGATTAATACTTTTTTGTTTAAGAATCATAATTACTATTTTATCATGAATGATTCCCACAACTGTTTCTTATGAATAAAAGTTTTCTACACAAAAATCAAAAGTAAAAATATTTCGTATTTTGTGTAATCCCTCTCATAACTTCAAAATGTTCTCAATTTTAAATAAAATTGAAAAAAATAACTGCATGATAAATGAATTCTGTTAGTTTTAATCTACATCTATATTTTTATGCAATTTTATAGACTTAAAATATAATTTTTGAATTTTTATACTTCACGCTCTGAAGTAATACGGAAAGGTTGAAGACTTTCAATTTCAATAAACAAAAATATTAACTAAACACTGCCACCAACATATTAAACAAATATTAAAAAAAATTTTGGAAATATAATGTCAAATATTTCTGGAGCCAGTTTCTATTACAATTTTAAAATATATTAGGGTTACAAGTTTTACATTTAATAACTTAAACGTAACTTTATAGACCGGTTGTATTACCGTTGCCCTTACGTTTACGGAACCCTTTACTGAAACCTTATAAACTAACAATAGTTGAATCAGCGTAATCTGTTCACGTAACACTCACTCGAATTTTCTCAAACTTCGATATTTTCGTGTTTCGTTTTTCCTATAGCTTTTCAAAATATATCACAACAAATCAGAAATAATTTTACCACTGTTTAATTTTATCACAATGTAATAAACAAATAAACCAATGTAACAAACAAATAACTTCTATTTCATAATAAATAAAATCATGATAGATACATGTAACAAAATGGAGAACTTTGTAAGCCTTGGCATCCTTTAATAAAATAAAGTGAAATTTTACTTTCCTTGGCGATATTTAAAACGAATTGTTTCTGCTCCACACGTGACCAAACCTATAAACCGTATTATGAACAATTAAATTAAAGTAAACAAACGTTTCTAATATGATCTTATATAATCGAAGTCGTCTCGTAATCGCCTAAGTGTACATACAGCCCCGCATTGCCTATCGAGCATATGCCCAATAAACTGCTAGCAATGGTATACGATGCCGCTGTGGCAGGCAAGCGAATTACCCTTTATTATGAACAGTTTATTTGCAAATATATGCACCAACATCAGCGTGTGCCCACAAACAGTCGTGTCGCGGCTATGGCAAGTCGTCGCGTTCGTTTCCTGCAAAAAAGTTTCAATCGCGTTCCGTGCGCAATTTGCTATTCGAATATTTAAGATTATTGTTTGTTTATTTTTTAAATTGCCTATTAATTTTGTCCTTTACTGTAATAGAACCGTAATGGAATATCGGATTAGATTCGGTAATAGAACTGTAATTTAATAGTTTGTCAATCATATAAGCTGTATTAATTCTAAAAATAAAAGGTTTTTTATTATTTATTTTGTTTAATTATCGTTTGTGTTGTTTAATATCGATATATGTTTCAAATCGTACACGAATTCTGTTTATAATGTCTTTATATTTTTGTAAGACATAATCTATAGATTTAATTAATGAACCATAGAATCTGTATTATAACCACCAATGAAATCCAATGAAACCGACTTAGTGAAGTGAAAAGTTTGCCACAAATTATTGGCACGTAGCCTGAAAAGCAATTCATAACAAATATGTGCAGATATGTGACTCCTAAACCTAGAATGGACAATCAGCACGTACGGAATGGAAACGAAAACGCCATCTCGTCTGGCACCCGCCCCGCGGGCCGGACGACGTCGCAAGACTCCTTACAGAAGCTGGCGATCAGCTTTCTGGAGTTGAACAAACGGAAGGCGAAGCTGCGGGAGGCGAATCCCTGGCGGAAGCTAATGACAGACTTGCTTGGTTTACAGAGAGGGAAGATACCGCTACTGTTAGCCGTGGAGGCGGGCAACCAGAGCATGTGTCGCGAGCTGCTCAGCTCGCAGACTGCCGATCAACTGAAGGTGAGTAAAATGTCTGTTGTATTACCCGCAGTATTGCAGATCACGCTCGTATTTTAATAACACTTTGACGTTACCACATACGACTGAGGTCTGATACCGAAATATCTCGCACGATAGTGTCTACATCCTATAGTACGTAGCCGTCGTTTTGCGAGTGATAATAAAGTAGGCCAAACATGGGAAATTGGTTTAATCCTGTCTCACCATTTTTTCAAAATATAAAGGAGTATTGTCCCCACAGTTTTGCACTTCACACTAAAGTAGAGACATCGGACGGCATAGTATTAATCTGCTCTGGAGAAACACTTATTTTGTTTAAATAAAAGTCTAGTATGTTTTTAATATTCAAGATTTCTGTTTTTAATTGGTTTTTTCTTTCTTTTTTTCTTATTAATTTTTTTAACGGTATGGAAATTAAACGCAGTAAATAAATTAAACATTTAATCTATCATACTCAGCTTCAGTAGGCGCTAAATATAGTTTATACATTAATATTTATTTACGGCACAATTATATACGAACTATTTGCATGTATGGGCATGGTTAGCGTCAATGATTATATTCATTCAGGCCAACCATGCGCAAGCAACAAAGAAATAGCTAATTGAGATACGCTGGCAAGATCCTCCACTACCTCTGGAACATAAATAATTTACGTTAAGCGGATCTAATATTCTACTTGCGGTAGTAATTTTATTTTTGTATGAAATATTTTCAGTATTACTCTCATTTGTACCAAAGAATCGATAAAACAATGAGAAAACTTTTAAATTTACGGCTCTTACCAACACCTCCGCGTGCTTGGATATATTACAGACTAGAATTCATTGTGAGACTAACAGTAAGGAAAGAGCGATTTCGTTTGGAGGTCTAAAAATGTTCAATTGAATTGTAATCTAAATATTGCTGTGTAATGAACCGTTAAATATAAATTAACTTACGTGTCGTAAAAAAATTAATTAATAAAACTTTGTACAAAAATTTGAGCAATCATCAAAAAAAGTACGTCAAACGTTCATACAAATTTCAGTATTCGATAAAAAGTATTTTTTTTAATTTTAATGTTCTAATGGAAATTTCATAGGTTGACACAACACTCCTATATTATGCGGAACCAAATAATTAGATTTGCTTCTATCACTCTCATGATTAATTTACACTTTTTTTATTCAAGAATTTATCGATATTTTTACTAGAGATGCTAAAAATAATTCTTGCATGAGTAACGCAAATTAGTTTCACTGGCTATAGGTCTGAAAGCATTTTGTTCTATTTGATTTGTATACATTAATGTGAAACCGTAAAGGAAAATATAGACCACAATTTAATTAGAGATGAGGTGAAATTAGGGGTAGAAAAAAGATAATTTTCTTTTTCGGTCTCGATCATTTTATTTGTACATGCATAAGTAAGAGAAAAGTTGACGCAAGAAATACTTTTTTAGAAAACAATTTTGAATACTTGTATGAAGTGATAAAAAGTGTCACTTTCGCTGCCTACTTTGAAAATCGCTTTGATTTCTTTATTAGAGAGGAGTTAGTGGCCTCGGGAATGAAATCATATCAACTTTAGTCGTCTTCCTTATTTAATCATTTTCTCATTACTTTTCGTATTTTCTCATTGTTAAAAAGTACGTTTTTCTCAAAAACACTTTTCTTATTTATTCAAGCTAGTAAAATAGTAAGCTCGCTTCCATCTGATTACCGAGTTTACGTAAAAAAGGCAAAACACAATTATGTTATACTCAATACGCACGTTAAAAGCCATACAACACCTACAGAAATATGTCTTAAATTGCACTACACACGAGATGTGACAGACATGACAGAGATAGTGAGTAATAATATGTACAACGAGGCACCAATTTATATCAACTTTTGAGAACCACTTTTACAGCGCCAAGGACGTGTTTGTACAAAATAAAATAACCGTATTAACTCTAGCCGAAAAGCCACCTTTAGCTCACTTAAAATGACACTTTTTATCAGTTTTCTTAAGAAACTTGTTCCAAGGTTTTGTTTCTAATAGGCTCGCCTTTTGCACACATTTTTTTATTAAAAGGAGGATAAAACATATTTACCATTACCTTAATTTAAAAATAAATATACCTCATAGCAATAACTGTACACAAAGGGCATACGACACAGTACATAATATTTGTAAACATTAATGCAGTTTACTCATACAATGTCTGCACGATAAGTTTGTCTTGTTAAATACACTGCGTATTGATCTCTGCGTATTGATGGTAAAAGGAGGAAAAAACATATTTACCATTACCTTAATTTAAAAATAAAAATACCTCATAGCAATAACTGTACACAAAACGCATACGATGCACTACATAATATTTGTAAACATTAATGCAGTTAACTCATACAATGTCTGCACGATAAGTTTGCCTCGTTAAATACACTGCGTATTTGATCTCTATGTATTGATCGTAAAAGGAGGAAAAACATATTTACCATTACTCATCGCAATAACTGTACACAAAGCGCATACGACACAGTACAAAATATTTGTAAACATTAATGCAGTTAACTCATGCAATGTCTGCACGATAAGTTTACCTCGTTAAATACACTGCGTATTGATCTCTATGTATTGATCGTAAAAGGAGGAAAAAACATATTTACCATTACCTTAATTTAAAAATAAAAATACCTCATAGCAATAATTGTACACAAAGCGCATACGACGCAGTACGTAATATTTGTAAACATTAATGCAGTTAACTCATGCAATGTCTCCACGATAAGTTTGCCTCGTTAAATACACTGCGTATTGATCTAACTATTCAAATCAGCCAAGAAAGTTTATTATAATTTATTTGGAAAACGTTCACTGGGCAATTACGGCGATAAAATAAAAAAAAATGCGCGGGAAGTAATGGAGGGAGGCACCGGGGGAAGTTTTCAAATTAGCTTAATGAAACTATGAACGGCAGCGCGTAACTCGATTAGAGTCCGGTTGCCAGGGAAACAGGCGCGCAAATCGAATTCGTTGATATTTAGTGTCCACCATTTGTAATAATTTTGAACCAAGCTCATAATAACAGGTCATCGACCCCTAACATGCCACAAATTTGTACTTATATAATGGCCATAAAAATGGTGAAATCTTCGTTCTCTTAAGATAAAAAGGTAGTAACTACTGTTGGGGCAATGGAGCTACTCTCTTTAATGAAGATAAAGCAACTTCCACACTGGGTAATGAAAGGAATACTATTTATCACTTCGCTATATGAAACACAAATAATTCGAAATACAAATAATTATTGAGTAACTTTTTTCTTATTCACGCATGTACAAATATAACAACTTAGAGTGAAATAGACGATTATCTTTTCCGCTCTCCGCTAACTTCACCTTTCTCGGAACTCTCCACGCGTACCTATATAAATTATTATCTGTGGCGTCCCCAGATAGCTCGCGAAACAATCGTAACTCTATGACTGGGACGCATAATGAATCAAATGTTAATTTTCTGTGGTATATACATATGCATGAAAGATAGTGTGTTTTAAATAATCCATTGATGAAATACGCAGGCCACGACAGCAGGGGGCGACACGGCGCTACACCTGGCGGCGCGGCGTCGGGACGTCGATATGGCGCGCATCCTCGTCGACTACGGCTCGGGTGTGGATGCAGCTAACGGCCAGGGCCAAACACCGCTCCACATTGCGGCAGCTGAAGGCGATGAGCCGCTTGTCAAGTACTTCTACAGCGTGCGCGCCAACGCTGCAATCGCTGATCACCAAGGTATCGTAGTCCAGAGGGGCGTAGTCTAAGAGGAAAGTCAATGGGAATATAGTATCGTTGTTCATCAAGCCATTTATTAGTTATCGTAGTAACTAATATCGTAGTCAAGTGAGCCGTTTATCCATCTAGCGCAACAACGCTCATCAAATAATCCTACGTTTTATCATAATGCTCTACCAATTAAATATCATAGTCAATGGGCCGTAGTTTAGTATGACTGGCGGGGAAAAAAGTACACGTAGTTCTTCATCCTTTTTTCTCTGTCTTATTATATATATATATATATATATATACACACACACATATATATATATATATATATATATATATATATATATAATAAGACAGAGAAGTGAGACCCTCTAGTGTAAGTACACATACTGGGTATCGTTAAGTTAGTATGACAAGCTAGCTTCTACGGGGGCCTGAGAAGAAAATAAAATGATTATAATCAATAAATTGGTTTGTATCAACGTTAATGTGAGGGTTAACCGCTCTGTATTTCACGAACACCGGGTGAAAGTCTTTTATTTTTGTTTCATGCAGGCTTTATTTATGATAATGGCACGTTTAAATGTGATTATATTTTTCATAGAGAAAAGTTTTTGCTATATTAATTAGTGCTTGTAAAGAAAACGAAAATCGATATCGAAATTGAAAACATTTCAAAAGAACGGAAAAGTTTGTGCATTTAGGTATTTCATACAGAGAGGTAAAAAATTAACGACAGAAGTAATTTAACAAGGCCGTATTTTTATGTACGTCACGGAAAAAATACTGGACAAATTTTAATACAACTTTTGATTTTATACTTTACAAATCATTATTTATCAATATTATTACTAAATTCTCCTATTAATGAGTTAATAGATAGATCACTTCTTAATTAATTGACGGCAACACTTTTGCAAACAGGCATGCATGTTTAATGTGTAGTTTCCTAATTTTTCACTAGATGGTAATATTTTCGTTATTTTTAATAAATGTTATTAATTTAATAGCGAGTTTCCATTTCATATCAATGACTAGAGTATCATCTCCTGAATGCACACCAGAAAGGGAAAGGTGAAGGTGTAGAAATGTGTAATGAAAACATTTTCCATGAAAAAACCGGCAAAATTACGAATTCGATACAATTATGTATTTACCTAAAATGTATTTAGAAAAATTCAAAATTATATCGAAATTTACAATCATATTAACTTGAGTGAAAATTTCACTGTCACGATATGTCAACATCCTAATTACGTAACCTCGCCACCCAAATTTGCAGACCGAACCCCAATGCACCTGGCGGCAGAAAATGGTCACGCGGCCATCATAGAGCTACTGGCCGACAAGTTCAAGGCTTCCATCTTCGAGCGCACCAAGGATGGGAGCACTCTCATGCACATCGCCTCTCTCAACGGCCACGCAGATTGTGCGACTATGCTCTTTAAGAAAGGAGTCTATCTACATATGCCCAACAAGGTGATCAACTGCAGATGATTAAATGACAAAATAAAATGAAAACCTCATTTAAAAATCAATAGGAAAATTTACGAAGCGTACGCAATGAAAAGATTTTCTTAATTTTATAAAATCTATAATTATTGAAAACGATGTATTATTTGACAATTAAAAAATTAATATAACGAGCAATATAAAATTGTTCAATAAGCAAATTACTTTAGTTTTAAGCGAGGTGCCTGCGGCAAATAAGACCCGACGTGCAATAAAGCACAGGAACCACATTTAAATAATTTGATTAATTAAATATTTCACACTCACATAGAATGGTACAATACAATGGTAGAAAAGTAGCTGCATGCTGCTCGTACTACCAACTTGTCGATAACTGTTGCCTGTTGCGGCAACTATATTTTATAATTTTATTCTGATAAACGATGGTAAATTTCACTTGGGACGCTGCTTTTTTGTGTTACTTACTTTTATTTCAAATTATATGCATTTTGTTTTAATACCCAGATCTATTTTAACAAAAATTTGTTTAGTAAAACTAAAATTATATATGTTGATTAGTATGTATTTCATATTTCAAGTTTCTGCGTCAAACGATTTCTGAGAAAAGCGTCTTTTATAAACGGATAGACGTAAGGAGGCCTGATTAGTTCTTATAGGAGTCCGTTTTTTAGCTTTTAAGGTACGGAACCATTAAAATTACAATTTGTTTAATTTTTTGTTTCTTAAAAAAAGACATGGTTTATGTTTAATTTAAAATT
Source organism: Druceiella hillmani (assembly GCA_039881145.1). NCBI lineage: Eukaryota > Metazoa > Arthropoda > Insecta > Lepidoptera > Hepialidae > Druceiella > Druceiella hillmani. The sequence goes on along the minus strand of JAYKKI010000096.1, from coordinate 3,071,429 downwards.
CCTAAATTCCAAATTATAATTAAGTAAAATATTTGTTTTTAAAGTTAGGTGGGCCTTATTTGCCACTAGTACCTTATTTACTAGCCTTGATCAAATCGAAGCTATTATTCAAGCTATTACGACTCTATGTTTTATACGTTAAATCACTTAAAAACTAATTCAAATTTAAATTTATGTTAATAAATTTTAGTACCTGTAATTGTTCGTAACTAACATTAAATTGTTCGTCTTTGAAATAGTGTCTTCATCAATAAGAGCTATTTTGTCAAGCTGAATAATCGTTAATCGCTTCGTTTCATGATTTCATATCTTACTTCCTATTCAGATCTGAAGTAATACTGATACATAAAAAATGGCACTAAATAAATATTGTGAACCCATTTTATAATACGTTATTTTAACAAACAAAAATTCTGGAACGAAATTGTGTAATTTTCATCGTTGCAGGATGGCGCCAGGAGCATTCACACGGCAGCCAGGTACGGACACGTCGGAATTATCAACACGCTACTCCAGAAAGGAGAGAGTGTCGATGTCACTACAAACGTAAGTAAATTATTTTAATAAATACATTTTGTCTAACATTATCTGTATCATTTAATATATAATACAGAATCTGATTAATTAAGACCAATGGAATACCTTTTGTGCCGTGGTCCCGTCACGAAAGGACTGCTTGAAATTTGACGCATTCTCCAATATGCGTTTTTTTAATAAGACTAACAAAGTTATAATAATTCATTATAGTTACACTAAGTAAACATTAAATTTTCTTTTGTATTTTATATTATTTCATATCTATTATTATTAACATACTTGTAACATTTCTATTTATAAATTACGGGAAAGTCACTTGCCTTTGATGTTTGTACCAACTGTAAATAAAACTAAACGGATAGATGTATATGTTTATACGTAAAAATAGTAATCTTTTGGTATTTCTAAAGAAAATATGGCTGTTTTGAAGGAAAAAATAAACAATAATAAGTCCTTAAAAAATTAAATATATGCGACTAGAAGTAAACCTTCTTCAAACAGGGTGTCCCGTCAGTCATCACCAACGAAATGTCGGTGATAGACGGTTATTACATACGCGAAACAATAAATTTTATTATCCTAGGCCTAATAGTTTTAGAGATATGATTTTTTAATTTTTTTTTAAATTTTGTTACTGTGCATGAAAAAAAATTTATTAGATATCATTACTATTTCTGATTTTTTATTGTCCAAGATTTTTGAGAGAATATTCGTCTTCCTAAAATAATTAATTCGTTATTATTGGCAAAATAAAAATTAAATGCTGAAACATGTGCATTTTTTCAAATACAAAACATTAAAAGTGATTTTTGAACAATGCAAGGGTAAAGAAATGTATGGCAACCTTGTGGAACTTTATTTCAAAAACATCTAAAATTTAAACAGATTCCAAAAAGGTATCATTTTCTGGTACTAAGTCATTTCATAACGTGTTTTTTTATTCCTGAACCCACACAATTTATCATTTTTTCGGTCATGTGTAGAAATTATGATCGTACCACGATCGTGTGTTTTTTCATTACAGTAAATGCTCAAAATTTCTTCCCCTAGCTCTTATGCATAACCGACATATTCTTACAAAAATTCTTCTTAAACTTCGTAATGCCCTTTTATTGTTTTTTACCACTTGACACATGGTGTAATTTTATTTTAATTATTGTTCATTATCGTTGGTAGTCTCATAGACCGCCTCCTTGGACTATCCCCAAAAAATAATGTAATGAATTGAGGTCTCGCGAACGTGTTAGCTATGCAATTGTACCGCCACGTCCCATCCATCGATTTGGGTAAGTTGCATTTAAGTATTTAGTTACTTGACGTGAAAATGGGCCGGTGCACCATCATGCTGTAGCCACATCCTGTCATATACATATTGTGGTATTTTATCCAACAGATTTCCAAGTTCGTGTGTTAAAAACCGTAGATAACGAACACCATTAAACCTCGGTGGGAGTTCAAATGGAACTATAATTTTACCATCCAGGATTCCAGCCCCCAAATTGACTCCGAATTAATGTTGAAATCTATATTGCCTTACTATGCGGGGATTCTCGACGGCCCATTGGTGTAAATTGTGCATATGAAATACTTCTTTTAAAACATGATTCATTGCTCCATAACATTGAATTTAAAAAAATGCAGATCTTGCCTGCATCGACGCAGCATCTCCCTACATCGAGGTAGCGGTACTTACACTCGTTGCACATGGTACGTGTATAAATTATTTCTTCTTAAAATGCGGTGTACTATACTTCTTGAGATACAAGTACGTCGAGAAATCCGCCAAACACCAGTAGAAGGAGCTTCTTCTACTTCGGCCAGCATAACGCTCATCTATATTTCTAGATCTTCCTTCAGGAACTACATTTCCAGGAATTCTATCTCGATACGTACGTGCGGCTTGCCGAGCTTTCCCATCACATAGCCTGCGAATGAAATATATTTCTAAATATTCACGAGCAGTGTAAGTCTGAGGCATTTTGCAATGCAGTCAGTAAAATAATATCCAAATTACAAGCACAAACAAGGCCCAATTCAAGCATAGGTTAACAAATAAAGACAGGGGTGGAGAACAGCAAACAAATACGTTGTTAGCTCCGAGCGATAGGCAAGTCACTAAAGCAGCGAAGTTGTTAAGGAAAGGAGTAGAGGAGATCGTTGATGGCCGAGAACAATAAAAAGACCATAAAAGTGGGAAAGAGATAGCGAAACAATTCTGATAAGTGGTTGTTTTGATCGTAAGCATTTCTGCGAATGCGGAGTTATTTCAATAAAGCAGGTATTTTTCGAATGTCTACAAAATTAATTATACCAACGTTACCTTTTTGGAATCTGTGCAAATTTTAGATATTTTTGAAATAAAGATTCACAAGGTTGCCATACATTTCTTTACCCTTGCATTGTTCAAAAATAACTTTTAATGTTTTGTAATTGAAAAAATGCACATGTTTCAGCATTTAATTTTTATGTTGCAAATAATACCAAATGAATAAGATTTTAATTAAGAAAACCAGTATTCTCTTAAAGATCTTAGACAATAAAAAAGAAGAAATAGTAAAAGTATATAATAATTGTTTTTTCATATGCAATAACAAAAATTTAAAAAAAATGAAAAAATCATGTCTCTAAAACTATTAAGCCTAGGATAATAAAATTTATTGTTTCGTATGTGTAAAAACCCCTCTATTACCAACATTTCAATGGTCCACTCCTTACGGGACACCTGTATATAAATACATATAGATGTGTGTATGTATTGTGTTACGAAATTTGACAAATATTTTAGTACCAATAATCAAATTTGACTATTAACTTTTTACGTAATAATTTTGGGTATATTGTAAATTTTACTATATACCCATAAGATACCACATCAGTTGTGGAATTTCTTATTAAAATTTTAGATTCAACCTATTTTTGTTTAAACTAGCCTTGATAAGCATACATGTATTCCGATAAAATAGGAATTTTAAATTAAAATATATCAATTGAAAATACATTTTTCATTTGATCTATTTTAATTTAAAATCTTCTATTATATCGGCAACTGGAAAATTTTATTTCAATGTTGAAATTTAATATTCTTCGAAAGAACTTTAATTTATTTGTGTGATGCCATTTTGAGGCTGATATCCGCCCTTCACTAAATACTTTGTTATCATGATATTAATATCCCATTCCAGGACAACTACACAGCCTTACACATAGCGGCAGAATCGTGTAAACCTGCTGTGGTGGAAACGCTATTGGGCTACGGGGCCGATGTCCACATACGAGGAGGCAAGCTCAGAGAAACGCCCCTCCATATAGCGGCAAGGGTGCCCGATGGTACGTTATTTACAAGGAAATGTAGCTTCGAATACTTACCAAAGTATATGTGATACGGGCGTATGAATTGAATAGATTCTGATTTTTTTAATGTAATCGGTACTTGATGAAAATTTAGTTTTTATCTTTAGTAATCACTTATAAAATATAGTTGGCGCATGTTTTATTCTTCACATAATGACATCTTTACAGATATTATACTATAACAAAGACCTTTGATAAAGACAAAGGTTTTACAGAAGTCAGTAAAATTATTTAAAATATGGCCTAAACCAAAATAAAAAATGCACATGGGTAAAACCGGAGATCTCCTCTTTATTTGAAGACATTTCTAGGACTTCGCACCTCAAAAGAAAAAAATCGAATCCTTGTAAAATCATTCAGAAATCGCTTTTATAGAAACTTAAAATTTGGCATTGTTATAAAATATTAACCCGCACCCTCTATAGCTAACACTCAGAAATTGTTTTATGGTATTTTTAGGGGATCCAAATTAATAACTCGATTTTTTAAAACTATGTATAATGTGGAGTATAATTTGAAAGAGTTAGTTATAAGGGTCTCAAAAATATTTTTTTCATAATTTTAAGTATTATATCTTCAGAGATATATACGGAATACGGAAAGTATATAGAAGTAGCACGCACTCCCCCCCCCCTCTCCCCCTCCCCCCCGTTTCGTTCTATTTCCGAGATTAAAATGACAAAAATTATGATTTTAGAAACATACGGAATGTTTTATGAAAATTAGAACGATGATTCTAATTATAATATTATTTTAAATGTACACCATGCTTTTATGCCTGCGGAATACGTGATAGAAATATCTTCTGTTGGGAAAAATTTATATTTATAAGTAGTTTAATAGAAATATTATATACCCTTACGGCATCCTCGTAGTACAAGTTCTAGTATTGAATGATAGGTTTATTTAAAAATAAATACTATTAATTTTTTGTCTTATATCTCAAAACAATATAATTCTCTAGAAAATCAAATAATTAATTATTTTGGTAACTTTAAAACTATAAGTAATAAACGTCAAATTAAAACTGCTGATTCCACTACATAGAGGTCATTTTAACCTCCACACAATAACGGAATTAGAATCAACAAAGTTGTTAATTTTTCCCATTCCAGGAGAAAAATGTGCCCTTATGCTGTTAAAATCTGGTGCGGGAGCCAACCTGGCTACAGAAGACGGGCAGACACCCGTCCATGTTGCGGCCAAGAATGGCAATCTACGCACCTTGGTTTTACTACTTGAAGATGGGGGAGATCCACTCTACAAATCCAAGGTGGTTTATCAATTATTACAGAACACCTTTTAAATGTTATATTAGTTTAGTTTCAAAAACGGAGAAGTGTTGTGACAGAAAACTTGAAATAACATCGAATTTCACAAGAAAGGATTGAACTCATATTGTACACGCTATTATTAACAATTTAATATTTAAAAATTATAAGTAGAAAAATATTTAAAAAAACGTATAAACGAACCATTTTATATCATACTTTACACTGCACGAAACTGATTAACGTACTTATTAATTACATTATGTTTTGAGTAAAAAAATGATTATTTCGAAATTGATATCTGTCATATAGAATTTTATTTATATAAATTTCTTTTAAATATTTTTAAGGACGAAGAAACACCGCTCCACTTAGCCTGCAGAAGCTGTCGCCCGGATATAGTCAGACATCTAATAGAGTTTGTCAAAACCAACCGCGGACCCGAAGTTGCATCTGCCTACATAAATGCTGTCAACGAGGATGGAGCTAGTGCACTGCATTACGCTTGCAACATCACAAAAGAAGAGGTGGAGATACCATCTTCAGACAAGGAAGTCGTCAGAATGCTTCTGGAAAACGGCGCCGACGTGACGCAGCAGACGAAGCAAGCCCACGAGACGTGTTTCCACTATTGCGCCGTCGCTGGTAACAATGAGGTTATGACCGAGATTCTCTCTCATTTGACATCAACGGAAATTCAAAAAGCTTTAAATAGGCAATCATTGGTCGGTTGGACACCATTACTCATCGCTTGTAACAGGGGTCACATGGAGTTGGTGAACACCATGTTGGCGAACCACGCAAGGGTAGACGTCTTCGATGTGGACGGACGGTCAGCGTTACATTTGGCCGCTGAACACGGTTACCTCCAAGTTTGCGATGCGCTATTGACTAATAAAGCCTTCATCAATTCAAAATCGAGAAACGGTCGAACGGCTTTACATTTAGCAGCTATGAACGGCTACTCTCACTTGGTAAAATTTCTTATAAGGGATCACAATGCCGTTATCGATGTCTTGACGCTAAAGAAGCAAACACCTCTCCACTTGGCGGCAGCTAGTGGCCAAATAGAAGTATGTAAGCTTTTATTAGAATTGGGAGCTAACATAGATGCAACCGACGAATTGGGTCAGAAACCAATTCACGCTGCGGCGCAAAATAACTATTCTGAAGTAGCACAGCTATTTTTGCAGCAGCACCCTAGTCTGGTGATGGCAACCACCAAAGACGGCAATACGTGTGCTCACATAGCTGCAATACAAGGTTCAGTTAAAGTGATAGAGGAATTAATGAAATTCGATCGAACAGGAGTTATAACCGCCAGGAATAAATTAAACGACTCCACGCCGCTGCAATTGGCTGCCGAGGGTGGCCATGCGGACGTGGTCAAAGCGTTAGTAAGAGCGGGAGCTTCGTGCACTGATGAGAATAAAGCCGGTTTCACAGCGGTACATCTTGCAGCACAGTATGGTCACGGTCATGTTTTAGAAGTAATGCGGTCTTCCAATACATTAAGGATATCCAGTAAAAAACTGGGATTAACCCCTTTGCATGTTGCAGCCTTCTATGGTCAAGCAGGTAGGATTGTTTTGATTGAATTTTAATTTTGGCAATAATCTTGAATCTGACTTGCGCTCCTCCCTGTCTCCCTCCCCCCGTTCTCCCACGTGTTCTTGAAGCCCCGCGCTGCCCAATATCCGTGTGATAGAGATATTGTTTCTGTTTCTATGAAACTGTTAGTGAACATAACTTTAAAATCGTTTGAGACATCACGATGAAACAAAAATACAATGAAAATAGTCTCAAAGTTTAAATAGTGTAAAATGTGTTCGTACAACAGAAAGATAAACAAAAATGTTTTAAACAATTGATTCGTATCAGTAATCAAATATGCAAACGGAGAAGTATTTACTATTCTTACCTTCATGTTAAGACCTGAAAATTCGAAAATCAAAGATATTTTAATTTTATTTGCCTATGTTAATCGTGATAACCATCGAAAGAGGACTTTACTTGTCAATTGTGAAAGTATCAAAATAGTGGATGAATTTTTTGGACTGTACCGCTAGGTGATAAAGTTAAGATATTAATAAATATCTTAAATAATGACGATATAAATTTGAACTAGTAATTATCAACTAATTAACAATTACTAGTTTAAATTCTTATCGTTAATATAGATAGTGTAAACATTAATCCGCAGACACTGTACGAGAATTGCTAACACACGTACCGGGAACTGTGAAATCGGATGCGCCGACTGGAACGTCGCTCGTCACCGTTCTTAGCACAGAGTCAGGCATGACACCATTGCACCTGGCAGCTTATTCTGGCAATGAAAACGTTGTGCGATTACTCCTCAACTCTGCCGGTGTCCAAGTTGAAGCCGCTTCCACGGAAAATGTAATAGCTAATTTTATTTTATATCTTTTCATTTTTTAATTTTCATTTTACTACCAAAATTCAAGTAACCACTAAACAATAAATATTCAGAGTGCTGTCAAGTTAATTATTATCGTATTCAGTATGACAAGACCAAAATTATTTGATCAAACTGTGAACGACTATGAATATATATTTTAAACAATTATATATTAGGAGAAATATACTTCCTACACTGAAAATTTTGTTTCTATAATTAGTTGGTTATTCGCATTCACGAATATAATAAAATAGACATAGTGAAATGCCATTAAGAATGAATAAATATGATGAATGATATTAAAGCAATTCGTTTAGAGACTTTAATTCTGTTTCAGGGGTACAATCCTTTACACTTGGCCTGTTTTGGTGGTCACATGTCTATTGTCGGATTATTACTGAGTAGATCCGCAGAATTACTTCAGAGTACTGATAGACATGGGAAAACTGGTCTTCACATAGCATCCACATACGGCCATTACCAAATGGTTGAAGTATTATTGGGACAAGGTGCAGAAATCAACGCTACTGATAAAAATGGTTGGACACCTCTGCACTGTGCTGCCAAAGCCGGCCATTTAGGGGTCGTGAAATTACTGTGTGAATCGGGCGCCTCTCCCAAAAGTGAAACAAATTATAACTGTGCTCCAATCTGGTTTGCTGCATCGGAGGGTCATAATGACGTGCTGGAATATCTTTTGCACAAGGAGCATGATACTTATTCGTTAATGGATGATAAGAGATTTGTATATAATTTAATGGTCTGCTCGAAAAACCATAACAATATTCCCATCGAAGAGTTTATTCTTGTGTCACCGGCTCCAGTTGATACGGCTGCGAAGTTGTCAAATATCTATATGATTTTATCAACTAAAGTAAGTTTTATCATTGTAAATTAAAGTAAAATTTATATTTACACCTTATAGTAATGGCATCGCATAAATTTCCCTAGCAATCGTTGGGAACTAACGGATGATAGAATTGACAGATACTATCTATACAGCTGACTTCCCGTATTAAGACTTTAGCCATGTTTCTCAATATTTAAAAAAAAATTACGTTATAATTTCACTAATAGACGTCTAAAAAATTATAAAAGATACCATTAAATATCTTCAGGAACGCGAATAATATTTTTAAAGAGTTTAATAAAAATATGTAGATACAGCTACTGTCCAAAATAATAATGTTATAAACTTCTAGTCGAGTACACCCTCAAGTTTACTTTTATCGGAAGTAATCTTTTGGAAAATTATGGTGTCCGTCTAAAAACTGTAATATAAGTCAGTGGCCCTTATCTTTAGATTCATCTTAGAAATTAAGTAAGCACTTCTATTCATTATTTGAGAAATGTCTCCATAACACACGTAGGAAAAAGAAAGAGCCAAAGACTTGATAGCAGCCGGCAAGCAATGTGAAGCGATGGCAACAGAACTACTCGCACTGGCTGCAGGTTCCGACTCCGCAGGTCGTATCCTCACGGCGACAGATAGGAGAAACTTGGAATTTTTGGATGTACTCATAGAAAATGAACAGAAAGAAGTTATTGCCCACACTGTTGTTCAAAGATATCTACAGGTAAAAAATAGGTAACTTTTCAATGTGCTGTACACTGAATTAAACACTTTACATAATTCGTACTCTCTCGACCATATTTAATCATTACCCAAGAAAATTATTATTTATTCGTTTACAAGTAAAACTCAACTAATCTAATCTATAAAAAAATCTAACATAACTTTTCCAGTTTTGGAAAAAACATGAAATATTTAACCTGAAAAATTGTTTACAGGAACTGTGGCGGGGAGGATTAAATTGGACCGCGATTAGAACGATGTTTTTATTTTTTGCTTTCATTGTTTGTCCCCCAGTTTGGGCCGTCTTTTCATTACCCCTAGGTCATAAATATACCAAAGTGCCTATAATAAAATTCATGTCCTATCTCACTTCTCACATATACTTTATGCTTCTTTTATCCGTCGTGGGTATAACCCCTATTTACCCAGTTTTTAGATTGAATCTTTTACCCTATTGGTACGAGTGGATTCTTTTAATTTGGTTAAGCGGACTTCTTCTATTTGAATTGACTAACCCTAGTGATAAATCAGGCCTCGGCTGGATAAAAATAGCAGTGCTCCTATTTGGAATGTGTGGCGTCGCGACGCACTTAGCGGGAATGTTTTTTGTAAAATTACCCTATTGGCCAACTTTATTATATTGTAGAAATCAATTTTTTGCTCTTTCGTTCCTCTTAGCGTGTGTACAGATATTAGATTTTTTATCCTTCCATCATCTGTTTGGGCCGTGGGCTATAATTATCGGCAACCTCATGAAGGATCTAGCACGGTTCTTAGCCGTCCTTGCCATTTTCGTATTTGGATTCTCGATGCATATTGTCGCCTTGAATCAACCCTTCAAGAATCTCGTACAACCTGAAGATTTAAGGAAAGCTTTGAGGCAAAGTCGGAATAGAGAATATTTTACTGATGGTAAATATTATTTTGATTTTTATAATTAATTTGTAATGATTGGACAATGTAATTTATTATTAATCTACTTTATTACATTATGTCAGATGTTAAATCACGAATAAAAAGGGGACTTCCAGATGATGTAGAATGGATAGCAACGGCAACGAGAAAAAATTATTACAGCGAAAACTACAGAAGAAAACACAAGGCCGGGTGTAAGTTGCTCGGAGAGTGGTTCATGCAAAATAAATCGATCACATTTTTCTAAACTGACAACACAAGACTATTTTATTATTTATTGTACCGAGCTTAAATGTGGAAATGTGTTCGAATCATTTTGCGACCATTCCGAGGTGTAAATAATAAATTACTTTGGGTGTGATCACGTATGACACTAGTATTTGTTCTGACATATCACTTGGTGTTGAATGCGGTCTGACTTATCATATTCACTGTGTTCATGAATGATTTAGGTTAAAATTTTAAAAAAATGCTCTAGTGAACGCTTTTTGAAATATTATGTTTCCATGAATGATAAGTACAACATCACGGAATGTCGATGCCAACGCTTTTATGCTGAAATTCATTTACCATGAATTCCAATCGCTTGTCCATTTTTTCTTCACCTTATTTAATTTTTCAAAAAGTGTTTTAAGGGTCAGTGTATCGCTGTTAGAGATTTCGCTTACGAGTAATTTGTCTGGGCGGGTCCTAGTAGGAACCTGTCGTTTGCATCGTGTTGGCGTTCTTAATTTAATATTGAGCGCGAGAATGGTTTATTTAAGCACGGGCAATGCCTTATTATGATTTGATTTACGTTCTCTTCCAGGTGATGTTGCTCACGGGTGATGTCTCTCCACGTTTAGTTGAATTAGTGAAGTTTGAATTTAGAGCTGTGAATGTGTCCGTCCGCCAGCGTCACGCCGGTAGCATGGGGTACGCTCGTCATCATTTTATGTTCGGACTGTTACCGCTTTGCATCCTACGGAAACAGATTTTGCCCTTACGTTACCACCTTTTGTTTTATCTTTATTTTATCTACGGAATGCAACATTTTCAATTTTTCTTTTTGTTTCAATTTTACGTCGATGTTTAGTTATGTGTTTTTCATAGTTTCTAGAGTTCGATATTTTTTGTTTTCATTCTGTTTACTTTTGAAGTAGTGTCGTGTGCTGGTTTGGTCTCTGTATCGTCAGTTCCCGTTCAGAGTCTTTTCTGTATTCTAGTGAAGATGACGCCGATCGAGGCGTTCGAGAAGTTGTTTTTTGCGATATTTGGTCAGACGACACCGGACGATCTCAACTATGTGCCAGAGAGCCGGCCCGAATGGACGGAGGCGCTCTTCAAGCTCGTGTTCGGCGTTTACATGCTCGTGTCGGTGGTGGTTCTCGTAAACCTGCTCATAGCCATGATGTCCGACACCTACCAACGCATCCAGGTAATCTATGACCACGCTTCATCGCGCCCACACTTCTCCTGCTTACAGTGAAGATGAATCCGATACTGTCCTTCGAGCTGCTCTTCTTCGCCGTGTTCGGTCAGACGACAACGGAGCAGACGCACGTGACGCCAGCTGGCTCGCAGCCTATCTGGACCAACTACCTCTACAAAATGGTGTTCGGCATTTACATGTTGGTTTCGGTGGTTGTGCTCATCAACCTACTCATTGCTATGATGTCAGATACATATCAGAGGATACAGGTGATGTATTATTTTATGACATCTCTTCAGTGACTATTCAACTAAAGAAGATATTTTCTATTTTATAATTATACCGTAATTAGTTTCAATACCGGTCTGACGACTGATCGCTGTTGCTTAATACGTGACATTACGTCACAAAATATTTCCTGAAGTCCACTAATATTTAGTGCTAGCACAACCAGTCCAGCATTACGCCGGTTTAAGAATTTTGGGAAGCAGTTTAAAAATTTGTTTTCAAACTCGTGCTTATCCTAAAAGTTAAAGAAACATAAAAGAAAAATTACTGAATAAAGAATCCAGCCAGTATTTAGTTTTCTTTTATTACTTTCAGTATGTTTATTTATTATAAATATATTTCAAAAAAAAAATATTTACTGCCTAAAATTTATTATATTAACATGTATTATTAATGCTTTTTTCCACGAAGGTATGGCAAGCAACAATTATGAAGTAACACAAGGCTTGATCGCATAGCATTTTTTTTATATATAATAAAATATTCACAAGCGCATTTAACAATAATTTGAAAATTTTAAATAATTCTTTAACTACTTCTGCATAATACTGTAATTAATAAATAAATAAGACCATATAATAAAAAAAATAGCTGGAAGAAGGTATAATTATGTACCATATATTAATTAATATGTAATTTTCAACATCACCTTGTCTTTCAAACTCCTACCTCTTACCAGTATAATGTGAAGTATTGTACCATTTGAATAGTGAGTACCTTATCAAGCATTGTACCGTTTTCATATCGATCACTTTGTATGAACTTAGGCGCAATCGGACATAGAATGGAAATATGGCTTGTCCAAGCTGATCCGTAACATGCACCGCACGACGACAGCGCCAGCGCCGCTGAACCTCGTCACCACCTGGTTGCTGTATTTGATAGCGCTCTGCAAGGTACATGACATTTTATCGATATGGACTAAAACCACTTGTTGAGACAGAAAGGATGGATGTTATGTATTGGTTTTAAAGTAATTCCGAATTAGTTATTTTCTTAGTTTGTGTTGTAAACATATATAATTTAATTAAAATAAGAAAAAATACATATATATATATATATATATATATATATATGTATATATATATATGTCAAATTTAGATACTACTGTTTTTTTTCTAACGGACATATTTTGAGAAAAATCTTTTTCGATTACCTCACAAAGCCCAAAAATATTTTGATTTCGTCTATTTTCTAAATTCTATTTCAATATCGTTAAAGTTATCCTTAAAATGAGCAATTTTAGCTTGTGAATTTCATGTCTATAGTTCAAATTATAGCTACAAATTTCATGTACAAAGCAAGATTTTATTAATTTTAAAATACAAAATCACCATGAAGTGTTCTGATCTATTGCTTGGACTACTCGTCGCCACTAATACTTATCCTTTCAAGAGGATTATCACATAAGCTAGCTAAGTACATTGGCATTGCTTGGTCTGTTTCTGAACGGCTGTAAGGGGAAGGAATGGAGTTGCCACCCCTTAAGATTTATTGCTGGGGATAGAAAGAAGCTTTGGAGAATGTGAGGAAAATTGGTTGAAAACTGTAAAAAATGCCTTTAAAAATATATATACACATACACACATACGTGTGTGTGTGTTTATACATCTACATACATACATTGAGTTTTACGTATACCGATGAACAATAAAACATAAAGATAATTAAAACAAAAATGCTACAATTATTATACAAAAATATAATTAGCGAGTTCCTTTAAGTATATCTTTGTTTTTATTAAATTCATGTTTCGGTTGTTGCTACGAAATCGCCTAGAAATTAGTGTTGCTATATTAAGTCGCCGTCAAACTGCGTCACTTTACGTCCGTCACTAGTCGGTCCGTACGCTAGATGACAACACCAAAGAAATCCTTAGCGGATAGGATCACTTCGTTGTCCGTATGTCTGTCCATCTGTTCATCAAGACCCTTTTTCTCAGGAACGCGTGGAGGTATTAAGTTGAAATTAATATTAAATACTTAGGTCTACAGCCCTTGGAGCTTTAAAAAAAACTTGCAAGTCAACGTAATAAAAAAAAACCCTAAAAATACGACCATCTATGCCGCATTTTTTAATACTCGCAAACAAATCAAAGCATAAGAATATTTCCCGTTAACCTAGAAAGCATAATTTTTTTGGTTGATTTATGTAATGAATATCATCTGAACCGGGAAATCAGACATTTCTATGCAGATGAGAACCGTGCTCATTCGCTGCCGTTCTCGCGTTTTGTGATTACAAATAAGTGCAATATTTATGTAACATATCAATGAAATTAAACCGTAAAACTTATTAGTGGACATAAATTCTTAAAGATTTTAAAAAAATCTGCTAATGTACTAAAGTAAGGTACCAAGCGAGTAATTCGCACATGATTTTAGTGTAGTGTAATACCGGAACTGATGACATTGAGCCTAATAATAATAAATTGGCCACTACGTAATATCCGGCGAAAATAATACTAATCATTTTGTACGTAACAAAATGTCCGCAATACATTTGCACCGTATTCGTGTCCAAAAACTGATCGTGACATGCATCTCGGTAACAATTTTGAAATGGAAAGGAAATAGATTTTATGTACAGCTATTTACATTTAGATTATACATGACATTGACTGGTAATCAGGGCGTACTTCATCATAATAAAATTGAATTATATTTTATTGCTTAATTCACCGGCCTATTGGAGATTGAAATCCATATCGCCCACATGCGATCAAAACAGAGCTGATTGTAATGAAGTAAGATCCAAGGATTTGTAAAAATCCATCACAAAATAATGGAAATATAATACTAATACATCTATTGTGGTGTCATATATACCTTACTGCATGTATTTCTGCTTAGATTACGTCATAATTTGTATTTATGTAGAATGGTTACTGCTGCAGTAACGATATTAAGTAACTTTCTTGATTTACATATGAAAAATCATTATCTACGTTACAATTCTACTTCCGATGGTTTCTTCTGTTCTAAGTAGATAATTGTCAGGATTGCAAATGGTTTAGCGTTAACGGGTTCATTGTGAGATTTACTAAATAAATGCTGTTAGCAAAATAATTAAATTTCATAATCAATAAAAAATAATTATTTTGCTATATGTATTTATCTATAAATATTTCTAATTTAAATAGTTTTCTCTCTCATTCTTTATTCTCTTTATAGATAGGTATATATCTATAAAGAGGTAGGAAAATTATTTAAATGAAAAAACAATACTAATTCAGACGAAGCTAGAATAAAAATGGACTCTAAGAATAAATCAGAAATATGAAAACAATTATTTGAGGATATTTAAGGTTATATGTTAAATTAACATTAATAAAATGAACAGGCGAAGATTGCTAAACGCAAGCGCCCGAGTCTGGTGCATATGATTGGCCTGCAGCGACAGGGTGTGATGAGCGCGAGGTCGAAAGCAGGAGCCAAGTGGCTCTCCAAGGTGAAGAAAGGGCAAGTTGCACCCAAAGGTACGTTAAATAAATCTCAGGTAATTATTTTGTTAGTTTCTGATCAAAATATACGATTATTTATTTATTTGTATTAACACGTTCTAACGTCATCATCTGATGACATCCGCTTAGTTGCTAGTTCGCTTTAGCAAAAGCGACTTTTTCACTGTTTTAATTTTTTTAAATAAGCTCCTTGTTTTCATTTCAGCAAGCAACGTATTGATATAGAGGTAGTTTATTGTATTATTTGTATTGCAGTCTGCATTTGTACGCCAAAACTTCTTTACGTAACTAACGTGAAGAAATTTTTCATTCTATATCCTATACAAGTTACCGTAAGGGTAATTTGCTTTTCCCAGAATGTTGATCGTTTCGTATTATACTAAATACAGCAACTTTGGCACTTTTAAGGACTTTAACAAGTCGAACGTAACCGATTTATTCTGAAATAAATATATATTTCCGTGTATTTTTTTATATTTATTTATTCTTCATTTTGGTATTTAATAGACTGTCGTATAAGACTGTAAAATATAAAGCTATCAGGTAATATTTTACTAAATGTTATGAATATATTTACCATTGGATAAAGGATAAAAGAAAGCGTTCATAGTTTATGGCATTGTGCTTTAAACGTATTAAATAAGATGTAACAAAAATGTTATACATACTTATAAGTATTGTGAAAAAACTATATTCGTTAATAAGTATCAAAAATGAGAAAAATCGTGCAGATTGTTTGAAAGGTTCTATAGAGTGCTGAACTTTCCCCGTTGTCAAAGAAACGAGCAATATATAATCTATTCACAGTATTACTTTATTTAATTTCTTGTTACGTAAGTATAACCATCTTATATCTCAATTCTTTATATTTGTGTAACAAAAAATAATAATGAACATTACTACAGAGACATCAATCACAAAATTGGATTGATATAAATTTTACTTTTGCCAGCACGTTACCTGAATTACATTCATGTAAACAATAATAAAAAAATAAACAATGAAAATAAAACTAAAACTGTATTCTTGGCGTAAATGACATATCTAAGAAATGCTTTGCAAATAGAATGAAAGTATTTAAATATACCACAATAGTATTTTCACAACTGGAAAAGAACAATAGGAAAGTGAAAAGGTTATAAAAAGTAAAGATATGAATTTGGATTTAGGATCTCCAAAATTCGTTCCTTTTTTGAAATAATAAAGTTTTATAACAGGTATTAAGTAATTGAGAAGCATCACTGCAGAACCATCAAGTAATTTAATTTACTGACAACTGTAATATATATGTATATATATATATATATATATATATATATATATATATATATATATATAAATTCATAATCCTTTTAAATTAAGTAATAATTTATCAATTGGCAGAGTCGATGACACTGTCCGTAGTGCACCTGAGCCCGCTCGGATCCCAGGTCAGCTTCGCCAACACGACCAAGATCGAGAACGTGGTTGATTGGGAAGCGATCGCCAAGAAATATCGCTCGCTGAATCGCGACGAGCCGGAAGAAGCAATAGTGCGCGACAACGAGGATGTAGCCTCCACCGTCTCCGAAATTCAGGCCAATAATATCGTAGCTGCGCCAGGGGTGTGAACATGAAAGTAAAAATTAAGGAGCCCTTCAGAATTTGAGGAAAGATAATTCCTTATTACTTGTTTGAAAGTAGCTTTGCTCGTATGGAAGTTGTATTCAGCTTTCTGCGAGTAAGTGGTTTGTTTCAGAGAGTTTTTGCTAGAAATTTTGAAAGCATTCTTTTGTCTAAAGAATTTGTAATGTCAATGATCTGGATTCTTCAGAAAATTGAATAAACTGTGAAATCTGAAGTAGTTTATGTGGGAATGACTCACACAAGCAGATTTTGAATTTTATGTATGGATGAACATACGTGCGAATGGATATATGAAAAATGTGTTAGAAATTCGACAAGTCAAGAAATGAATAAGAAACTAGACGTTTTATCTGATTACAGACGAAAATTGAGAGAAAACAAAAGGGAATTGAATACTTAATTTTTTTCAGTGGGCTTGTTCAGTGATGCTCCAATGCCCTAAGATAAAAGCCAGCTTGTTAACATCACATCCTGCCTTCCACAAAAACATCCTTTTTACTTGTTTGTTGACTTTGTTCGATGTTGATTTTTTATTAGTATAGTAACCGGTAAGATGTTTATCATCATCCCGTTAGTTTATATCGTTTAAAATAAAAATCCTTCTCTTGAAACTTTACATAACATTTTACCTCGTATTTAGTTCTCTTAGACTTTCTTCCCATTTACATATCTTTATCCAAGCTTCCAAATGTTGTAAAGATGTATCAATGAGGTCTTTAAATAAAACCACTGCAAATATGGAGAAAAAAACAATTTATATCAATTTAATTTTATACTTTAAGATCGAATAAGTAACCTCCTATAATTGATTCTTTTCTTCTATATAGTAAATTTCATCTTATTTTAATTTTTATTACCTGCCAAGTGAAAATAATTTTTGATCACCTGCTCGAAAATTGCAATTTCTTATTTATCACGATTTAATACTTTTTCTTTTTATTTCCAAGCAACACACTCTTGCCCAACTTATTTACTTTATGTTTCATAATAAATAAGATTAAATTAATTAATAAAGTTGGTGCCAAAAAATTTTAGCAAAATACATTGCCGATATCTCACACAAAGTAGGTTAAGGGTGACACTATATATTACAATAACAATTGAAAGTAGAAATAAATTGTCGAAATACTCGTACATGGTGTAGAACTATTATTGGTACCTTTTAATATATGTGTGCATAATATTTAAAAAAAGTCGTTAATTAATTTATTTTTATTACTTGTTAGCTATTTGTGTCTATATTTTTAAGATATTATTGACAATTGTATTATGAATTACAATAAATATAGATATTTCTGGTAAACGATTTTTTTATTTATGAGTTTCCACATTTAATAGATGTGTAACTGAACTACCTGCTCCACCCACTAATAAAACAATAAAAAATCGTTCTGAATCGAAATGCATACCCAATAATCAAATAAAAGAATTAATTAAGTGAAGAAGCACGCAGGCACGAATCTCCGGGATGTCCACTCCTTTCGGAGGTCGGCAGCGAAGAAGCGCCCACGTTCGGTAAATATTAAAAATACAATAAATATCGATTTCTAGTAAAGAATTTTAAACTTTTACATATTTATGATAGTTGCTTGTTACACACTTAATGAGCTAATCTCAAAATATTATATAGCCATCCCCTTTTCTCCAGCGCTTAGCTTCTGGCGCTAAAAAAATTAGCAAATCTCAGTTTTCATATCCTGGAATAAGATATTTAAGCCTTCAGCCATTATTGTGTATATATAGTGTGTTGCCACGCTCATTTTTCACTCGCAAGAGCACTCTAAATTCTTTTCGTGAAATTTCCAAGAGCTGTTTGTTGTTTATAAGCCAAAATTTAGTTGCTAATTGAGCAGAAAATTGGTTGTCATACATAAACTTATTGTTAGAAGAACAATTATTTCCAAGAGAATCGTCATAGTAACTGAAGCAACCAGTTACGTTGTGAATTTTAAATCATTACTAGTGTATACTAATAAAATTTTAAAAAAATACTGTGCATTAGTATTCAAAAGACACATATAATATGGACATTTCTTGTCGCAATATTATTAATAAGAGAGACAATGAAGATGACATAATTTTCCTGATAGCTTGAAAGAATGCAGGTACGATGAACTTAAACGAGATGATAATGATATAGATTTCGGAAAGTCGTTGCGAAAATATATACCTCTCTGATTCAAACTACAATATTTACAACAGAATTGTCTGTCATATCATACTGGGCAGAATTTGACTTATTTTCGACAACTGCGCGACTAAGTCATAAAATCATCTTTATTTGAATATAACTATAGTGCACAGTCACTGCCTGTGATCAAAAACCGTTTGAAAGTTACATCAATATTTCATGATGCAAGAAATAAACATATGTAATTCATTCTTCATTTCCTTCAAGTAGAAGTATATACTAATTGTATGTCTCCTAAACTATGTCTCTTATCACCTTGACCTCGGGCCATGATACTGTGTATTATGACTACCAGAAAGGTTTCAATCGTGTAGATAACGATATCTTAATAAATCGCCTTAGCGAAGCAGGATTCACCGTTCCACTCTTAAGATTTGTCTCTTTGTATCTTGCGGATAGAAAAAATACGTACAAATGGGTAACTTTATAACCGAGACTTACTTTACATGATCGGAAGTGAGCCAGGTCTTAAATTTTGGGGCTTTACTTTTCACTATTTTGATAAATGATGTTGCTTGCGCGATAAAGACTACGCACTTTTTGTTATTTGCGAACAACATCAAGATTTTTGCAGTCGTAAAGAATGTGGCAGATGACGAACGATTGCAGCGTAAAAAACTCCAGCGTCGTCGAGGAGAGTGCAAAACGCAAGCAAGTTGTCAGTGGAAATCCGCAGCATCGTCTGGATGAGATCCTTGATTTGGGAGTCAGATTTGATTCGCTATTGACGTTTTTTGGATGAAGCAAAAACATAATTTCAAAATTTAGGTCGTGTTATGTAATTCAAAGGATTTTAAATCTTTGTCATCAATTCGCCTGCTGTACACTTCGTTAGCGATAAACCGATTAAAGTCCGGTTCTATATTTCGAGCCCACACGAAGCCAAGTACAGTTTAATGATTGAACGTATGCAAAAGGCTTTCCTACGATAACTGTACATAAGACAGTATGATTATTTTCCTTTGATATTTCCTACCGACTTCGTCCTAAGTATATGCTAGGTTTCCATTCTTTGCAACTCAGAAGTGATGTTGAGCTTATGAAGTTTATCTTCCATTAAAAGGAAAAATCTTATGCCCTATATTATTTAAACTTTTATTCTTTATACCCGACAATTTCCTGTGCTCACGCAATCATACCCCTTTTGTTATACCACCCTTTAAACCAGAATTATAATGGGAACTCCCCAGTTTCCCGCAGTATTCGATAGCTCAACTATTTTTGGATGTATGCATATCAATTTCTTTGAAATTTCTGGGTCGATTTGCGTGATTCATTTTTTATTTAAAAGAATGTACTTGCGAGGTAGTCTTATATAAAAGTAACTAACTAGGTAGTCTTATATATGAGGTAGTCTTATATAAAAGTAAATAACTACACCATCAACCAGGTCAGGATCTGATGATGAGTTCTGGAGATTAATAATGGAACTCCTTAACCGACAGTAGTAAATTAACTGTGATACCAAGTATTTGCTATTGGCAGTTGGTAACTTTGCAAAATAATTACACGGTCGACCAGTTCGTTGTCTGATAATGCATTGTGGAGATAAATAACACTCCTTAAAGGGTGGTAGTAAATCAACTGTGATCAAAATAATTGCTACTGTTGTTCGTTTACTACTTGTTGTTCCTTTGTAAAATAACTACACCATCAACCAGGTTAGGGTCTCATAATGAGTTCTGGAGATGAATAATGAACTCTATAACGGGTAGTAGTAAATCGACAGTGATTCAAGATATTTGCTACTGGTAGTTGTTACTATGCAAAATAACTACACCATCAATCTGGTTAGGATATGATGAAGAGTTCTGGTGATGAACAATGGAACTTCGTAACGGATGATAGTAAATTAACCGTGATTCAAGATATTTGCTACTGTTACTACATTGCAAAATAACTACACCATCGTTCAGGTCAGGGTCTGATGATGAGTTCTAGACATAAAGAATACAATTCCTTAACTGATATATTAAATCAACCGTGATTCAAAATATTTGCTACTGGCAGTTGTAATTTTGCAAGATCTGATGTTGAACTTCGGATAAACAGAAAAGAACTAGTCAACTGCTAACGACTAACCACTCACAGCTACTGCTATCGTTTCGCTTCCGTATGTTTTGTTATCCATCTTTAGACAAAGAGGAAACTATCTATATACCAGCTTTTGCCCGCTAGTTTTAGTAATTATAAAATATTCTCAGAAATAAAATAATTTAATATTATGTAAGGTGTGACACTAAAAATTTTAAAATGAAACATTTTTTAAAAAATCGAATTCAAAAAAGTAAGTACTAAAAAGAAAAGAAATTAAACTCAAAATATGTACCTACTTATTCACGATAAATAACTAAGTTACTCATTTTTTAATCAATGCCAGCACTGCCAAAGGAGCTATTGTGAAACTATTTCTTACTGTGAATACATTAGATGTTAAGCTACTTTTAGACTAGAACGTTCCTAGAAGGTGGTTCGTCTAAATCTCATACTTTCTGAGAAATTCACAATTGAATTAGCATTATCGAAAATTCTGTTCAGAAAATTCAACCATCATTTTGGTGACTTGCATCGACAATTTCAAGAAATACATAATGAAAGAAATCCTAAGTTACGCGTGTTCACGCACTCACTTCACTCAGTTTTTAATAATAAAACCGCCCTTTGTGTATTTAAATTATAGTGAGCTTTTATAAAAAAATAAATAAAATATTTACTATTATGTTTATTTATACTAGTAAATAACCATAATTTTATTAATCACTATATTATAGTCACTATATGGCCAATCTAAACATCGTTAGTGTAAAACTTTCTCAGGTAATAAAAATACATATAATTTTAAATTAGCACTAACACAAACAAGCATTCACCCTACACTTTATCCATTCTAAGTGCAAGTAAACCTTCGATAAATATCCTGTAGAGGACTGTAAGGTGTAATTCTTGATTTATTAGCTAATTGGTCATCATTAGGACCATAATTCAATTCCTTTAAAGGTCTTTACCTAATTAGCGCGTACTATCTACAATTTTGTTTATTTGTTATTATAATTAATTATCCTTTTTATTTTTCCTATATTCTTTGTTAATTTTTCTAAAAATGATTTATTTACAAACTTAGAAAGTTTATTAAATGTAATAAAAAGTTTAAATGTTGATTTAAGCCTTCTAAAAAATATAAGTAATATTTTTTAAGCTAAATCCGCTAATGAATAATTATTTCCACAAATCTGCATTAAAAAATGAAACATTTAATCAAATTGCCGTTAGGTCGAAAGTTGTCGTCAATGACCCTACATCGTAAGTACCTACCTACCTGTTTGTTAAAAACAAATATTTACAGTGACCTTCATGTATCTTCCTCTTTCAAAGATAATTTATCTCTCACTAAATGAAGATAACCCACTTTTTCACAATGTTAACTACGTTTAAATAAACTCACATTTCAATTAGGCAATTTAACTCGTAATTTGTCTAGATTATTAGTCCCATCCACTGCTTGCTGATGGCCTTAACAAAAAAAGGCAGATACGGAAAAGACCTCTACTTGGTGGGTCATATCCTTAACACTGGCAAGTGGCAATAACGGAAGACTTTAATTTCATCATGTCCATCTGTCCGTCCACATATTATAGCATCATAGCTTTTTCAGTTTAAACAGACTGTGAAGAAATTTATGTTGACATATTAAGTTTAACACGTATATTCATAAGAAGAAAAAATAACTTATTTTTCCTATAATAAACGAAATATTGAACTTGATGAAATTTTTGCCGATATCACAGTTTTTTGAAAATGTTTTTAAAAAATATTTGGTTAGTTTTTTGACACAACGTTGTCTCTTTCACGAGGTACGAATCTACTAATTATTTTACAGTTTGTTTGCCCCTACTTTCAATTTTTAGCCACATAAAGTAGAAATATGAAAAAAATTAAAATAACTGCATTTGCGTAAGCGTAATCTTGCATGAGCGTAAGTCTGCCAAGGATTGCGACTTGTTTTTTTACTTTCTCGGCTACCACTTCAATATGTTTACTAAAGAAAAACTTTTGTTTAGCCATATTTCGAGAGTATTTCGTTTTTCTTTAGGTTAGACTGTTAAACCCTCCACTAAAAGCATGTTCGCGTGTTCTTCTGCCACTTGGCATGATCGCTACAGTTTTTTCCGGAGAGCAGCTATATACAGTTCTGGCTCATTCAAACGCTTATTTTGGCGAGCGTCTCGCTTACAGCCATTATCATTTAATACTTCTTTCCTACTTTCTTTCCTTCTCCTCTCAATGATCAACTTAAACTGGGAAAAATATTGACATCTCGATACTAACGCCACTTTTTTGGCTATATTTTCAGGTTTATGGAAAAATGATTGAAAATACCACATAATAATTTTAAAGACCTGTCGAACGACATCATTTTTGACAGGATAAGCGATGTTTTTTTTCAATTCTGTTTTTTTTATTGGAAGTCCGCCAAAATGTTTTTTGCTCTAAAACCTAGCCTATGACCCTCTTACATTAAATACAAACCGATTGATACCTCATTTGCTGAAATCGATTTAGCATTTTGTGGGCTACGATCAAACATCCGTATATAGATACATACGTACATAGACTGTTAAAATCATTACCCTTCCTTTGTTGTGCCGCAGTCGGGTAGTATAATAGCTTAGACATTTTTATAAGTCATCCTTATTTTTTCCAGCATGTGGGTTGAAACTAAACAATAATGCTGGCGTCCGATAAGAGTTTTCATCATTTTCAAATCTGCGATTTAAAGAATGTAACTACATAGTTACGTTTTGTTTATCTATGAAAAATTGTGTTGAAATGGAAGTTTAAAAGAAAAATATAAAGACGCAAATATCGCGTTAAAAATGACGTCAGGACAGGGAGCCTAGAAAAGAAAAAGAGATAAACACTGTGGCCATTTTTTTTTTTCACATATAAAAGGTGCTTCAAATATAAAAGGTTATTTTTACAATTTTAGCATATCCGGAAAGACTGAAAATAAAGAAAACAATAAATATAACGTTTATTTCGAAAATAAAGTCGTGAATAACTATGTATATAGTAAGTTTAACATAATATAGCATTTTGTTGATCTTTAATTCCATTATTTAAAAAGATGACGTAAACTTTGTTTTTCGCATAAATAAGGATTTTAAACATGTTCCAAAAAATATCATTTTCTCTAACAGCTGGTGTCCAACAATCACATATCAGTCAACCGCTTCAACCAATTAATACCACAAATATACAGGCTATTCTACTCCACAACCGCGGTATCAAAGACCGTATCAACTGCCCTTAAACTAAGTACCCTTAAACACAAACCATTCATCTCTCCCCATCCAAAGTTCCAAAATCAAATACGATTAAAATATTAGAAAATTATCAAATTCGTTCAAAATTATTTTTCTAATTACACGCCGAGTCTCAATTTGATTTTTATTTTATCTGTCTGCAATGAAACTATCCTTAATTTTTTTCAAATAAAGATTATTAACATAATATAGGACTTTCTTTTATTAATCGCCTCAATGTCATCAAACCAATGTTTGCACCTGTAATATAGCCAAGGTTATGCTTTAACGATTTATTTAGCTAGCTAAAGTTGTTAAAACATTGGGATACTGCACCATATTCTTCGCATAACACCACAAACTAACCATACAGGTGTTCATCGATGACGTAAACGGAATCTATTTTCTCTTCTTTCTATTCTTCTCAGAATACAAATTACAACTATTAGAGATTCCGATGCATACAATTTGATCACTAAAACAGGTTCTATATACTTAGCCTAATAAAACGAATTAATTTTTAAACACGCGTATCAATACTTAGGACGATAAAAATGCGCCAACATTTATTTAATTTCCGTGTCAACGGGCGCTTACAGCGACACCTCGTGAGAGAAATGTCGCTGATATTGCATATTGTATGATCGTTTTACATACATATATACTACATACACATTTTTATTTGAACTACATTTTACATATTTATGTAAAATATAGTTCAAATAAAAATTCATTAAAGAATCCCTAATTTATTGTTTAATAAGAAAGTGGATAATGACCTTGTCCATATTTTTCTGGGAAAAGGTTTATGAACGCGCCGCGGTAAGCATGACGCGTTTCGGGTGTACTCGGCGCTAGGTCGAAATACGAAAACGAAATATGGAACATCGGAGTTAGTAAGTATATTTTTATTTTATCATTGAATTTTTTTAGTTTATTTTTTTATAAATTTCGCATTAATTAATAAGTTTCAAATAAAACTTCATCTTCCCACGCTCGGGGTATACTCATTATGTAAATTCCACCTTTATTATGAAGACGTATATTTTCCCTATAGGCAAATGTATTTATTTATTATTAAATGGATTTTATATATAATTGCAAGGCTTTTATAAATTAATTGTGTATTTTTGTATGCATCAGATATCATATTTTTTTTATTTTATATATAATTGCAAGGTTTTTGTAAATTAATGGTGTATTTTATATGCGTCACATGTCATATTTTTATGATGTCAAAATTGATAAAATATGATCAATTGAATGTGTGCACACTACATTGTTGTGGTACGTTCACGTATCTCCGTGAATGTATAGGTAGAACACGAATACTATGGTTTAAATATTTTTCTTTTATAATATTTTTTTTTGGATACTATGGTTTTAAATATTTTTCATATTGAAAATTTCCAGCACACAGTGTGATCATATTGGTTGCAAAAGTGTTGACTTCTACAATGTGGTCTTAAGCACACTAATTTTTTTCTGTATTAATGCGTCTATATTATAATTTAAAGAAAAATACTACCTGAATACAGGTACTAATCTCTAAAACTATTTAATTTTGTCCTTCCAGAATATTTTGTGTACATTGATGTGCGTATGGATACATCATAAGCGATAAGCAATGACATTAAAATTAAAAATATCTGCCTTTTCTTGCTTGTTTACAAACCATAGAAAATACATCGGTGTAATGTATGAAAAAAATAGTTTACTAATAAAAAGTCAACCTATAGGGAACCACTTTTTGAAATTGCCTGTAGAGCAGTGGCTAGATATAAGAAACGGGAGTGAATAGGACGCTTAATTTGTTTTCTGCGAAAAATGCCAACTTAATATTAGTAAATTTATTTATAAATTTATGTTAGTTACTTTGAATTACTAACACCATCTCAAATAAACCTGGGTAAAGTACTATCCGCTTATCAGTGGCGTAGCGTGCCTTAGACGGGCCCTGTATCAAAATTTGTTGGGGGGCCCAAATGAAGGGTAAAGATTGTTCACAAAAGAAACAAAAACGCTCGCATTGAATTAAATAATTATATATTGATTATGAGTTATTACTTACAATTAATGCTCCTAGGAACTAAGCTAGCCAAACAATTCAAATAAAATATACACTTTTCTTGCCTTTTTTTCGGCGAACTTATTTATTAAATCATTCATAGCTGAAGATGATTTCAGTTTTTGCTAAATTTTCTGCCTCTATAGACAGTAGTGACAAGTCTGATAGCCGTTTCTGTCCCATAGAAGTCCTTAGATCATTTTTATCAGTTTTAATTTCGAAAAACTTCTTTCCGCCGTTGCAGTTGTAACCGGAAGGGTCAAGAAATGAAAGCATGCAGTTATTACCTCCGGAAAACTGGATGCAAGGCTATTGAATTTTATCAGCAATAATTCCCTGACTTCCTTAATGAAATTAATTTTCTGAATTTCAGATTTTAAGCTAGTTTTCAAAGCAATTAATTGTTCATAAAGATCAACTGACAAGTCTTTACTGTATTTGGCAGACACTTTTCCGGTATCCTTTTTTATTATTTCGTTTGAAAAAGATAAAAGTTTCTTCGGTTGTAATACGTCGAAAATATTCCTCCGATCACAAAGGCTCTGAAATCTTTATTTAGTTTCAGATATCAATATATCTAAACAGCAATAGTACACATTTACTTTGAACTACGAGTCCGGGTCTGAAATTCTCTCATCTTCTGATAATTCATTAAAAAAAACGCTTCGTTATGTTCTGTCTTTTATTTTTGAAAATAGTTGTTACCCCCCACTCTTTTGCTAGATCCCTGGATTCGTTCAGCAAATCATGGAACAAATTTTGATTTCTTATTTCGCTGAGTCATTACTTAGTAAAAAAACTAGCTTTCTGTAAGTCATTATTTTCATGCTGTAGAGTTTTAGACACAGGATTAATGATTTCAAATAGTGAAGAAAAAAAGGCGACAAGCACTAAAAAATCGTGGCTCTCTAAAATGTTAATTATATTTTTACATTCGTCGTTCATCTTTTTTAGTGGAAATTAAATTTTAATTTTAATTTTTCATTATTAATGAATATTTTTCCCTATAGCTGATAAAGCGCCGTTTCTTGAAGACCATTCCTTTTTAAAGGTAATTTTTTATTTTTCAGATGAATCGTTACTCGACATTGACCAGCGTTTTATACTATTGCTAAAAAAAGTATATATTTTTCCAAATTATCGAAAAAAATTAACACTTCAGAAACAGGTTTCGCAGCATCGTTTAAAATTAAATTTAATGTATGTGCCGCATATTGATAACATAAAATTTTAATTCATAATGGTATATTGATTACTATAATAAACATTGTTTTTAACCGACTACCGATGGAGGAGGTTATGAGTTTGGCGCCCTATGTATATATGTAAGTAGGTATACTTGTGTGTATATTCCCTCGTAGTCCCTTTTAAATTTTCAAAAAACAAAATCCACCCTTCGCCACTGGTAGATAAATAGGTACTTAGTACTTAGCATCGCAATCTAAATTACTCACAGAAGCTGATTGCTGAAAAATGTAGAAATTTTGGGCAATTCCTTCATAACCTCCTCCTTTTTCTGTATACTTTTTCTTTTCATAGCTACACTATTGTACTGTGTGTAGTCTCTTTTTCTTTCACTCATTTTTTTACAAATTAAACTTATTAACCAATAAATAATCACAAGAACAAAATTTTATTACAATATAATAAAGTTTGAACCGGATTAAAATAAAACGCGTAAACATTGTTCTCCGTAGTTTATCATTGTCATTCACTTAAACATATATACAACAGTTATTGCGGGATCCCCCCAAACCCGCAATAAATTATGTATGCTGACGCGCGTCGTGGTTTGCCAACTTTTGGGCGCCCGCTTAACTCGAGAAAAAAAGAAATTCCTTTTTTGACTTTCATAATTTTAGAAGTGTAAACTTTTAGGCACTTTTTTATGACATGATTTTTTTTCCAGGAAGTACGGCCTAAAAGTTAAGTGAGATTGTGGATAACATTTTACGAATTGTTTCCTTACACACGTCCGGGGCCTCTGCAGCCCGGGGGCCCCGTATCATATACGGCTGATACTATGGTAGCTACGCCCCTGTCACTAATTAAACTTCATCAAATATTGCGTTATTCATTTATCTCCTAAACAAAACTAACGAAAAGGCCAGTAGATACCATTCAGTGTTATCTATGGATATACATATGGAAAGGTTAATACCGGAAACAGGTATTTCTGTCAATCCAAATATAAAAGCGTTGGAAAAATTCGTTAATGTTCCACGCCAGAAACAACAATAATCAATAAACACTGATGACGCAGACGAATTAAGTGTTTATGTGTTGTCAGTTATCGTTGTAAATTCGATACAAAAAATATTATATATTGGAATACTGATACTTTAAAAAGTAAGCGCGACCAAATGACTTCCCACTACGAGAGTTCCGTAGTATTTTATTTAATATGAATAGAGTCGTTTATGACTAAATGTTTTTAAGGGTAACTTCTGAAAAGAAAACTTATGGAAGGACAGAAGGGTGGTATTGATATAGCGAGTAAGAGAAATATTTGATAGACATTAACACTGATTTGGTATTTAGACTGTTGCACGTTTAATATATTAATTTTGGCACCATTATACAGAAGGTATATTCATAAGCCGACATGGAATGTATGTAATATGTGTTAACATTTTCACACAAGCCACGAAACTCAACTCTATTCCCTGTGTCGTTTCTCTGATATGTTATTCTATTAGAAGGATTTCATATACACATGAACCGGTGAATCAATGTGGCATTTTGAAGTAATTTGCCAGTAACCTTATATATACATACATATATAAATATATATATATATATATATATATATATATATATATATATATATATGTATGTATACATATATTAATCTTTTCTTTATCATTTTAAAACGATTGTTAAGCAAATATTATCTGTTTCTCCCACAAAGCGCACCCATACAATTAGATATGACCTTGAGCAATTGTTTAACATCTCTTTGATACGCCTGGTTCCTGGTTATCACTATCAGGAGTTCTCTTAAACATTACAAGTTTTATCCATCTTACAAGAAGATGTTTGACACTCTTGTCATAGTATTTCACATAATTATATTTATATTTTTGAAAGTTTTTCTATTGATCTTAAAATCTTGCAAATCTAGGTGTGCGTAGATGTTTGGAACTTGGCAGGTTTATTCTTAATTGTTGCGACCTTAACAATTCAGCTGATGATTGCATAAATCCTCTTTAATTGACCATATAAAAGATATTAAAATCAACTAATGAAAGGTATTAAAAAATAAACAATGCCTAATGAAAACTGATGTATTTAAGTGAGAACGTAAATCA
This sequence comes from Druceiella hillmani, assembly GCA_039881145.1. NCBI lineage: Eukaryota > Metazoa > Arthropoda > Insecta > Lepidoptera > Hepialidae > Druceiella > Druceiella hillmani. Next base: position 3,041,696 of record JAYKKI010000096.1, on the reverse strand, counting down.
TTCATACATAAGAACGAATACTTTATTTCGAAGTCAAATGAAGAATACGTTATAACTAAAAAAAACTTGTAATTGCATTGCCCATTACTTACAAAGTATTATAGTTGGACATAATCTTAATTGTTTACACAGGTTATATTTTCAATATCGGTTAGAAATTTTGGTGCGTAGATACCATAGTGTCCAACATATAATTTGGTAGAGATATGTATACTATATCTACATCTTGCTATATATATATATATATATATATATATATATATATAAATATATATATATATATATATATATATATATATATATATATACTATATCTTACAAAATTAAGGATTTTTTATGACCTCCTTTGCATATTTAGTTGGCTGGTTAATTAGTATAGCAAGAAGTTGTTTCGTTATCATTGACAGAACCTCTATAAAAAAACTTTAGATGGACACTGAATTAAGTAGAGTATAATCGATTTTTCTCTCTGCGAAATAAACTTCAAAATTGAATAGGGTATTTGATGCTACAAATCGTTTATCACTTTGATAAAAACGCGGTGCCTGATGTCCAGAAAGCTTAACCCTTTCATCAGTGTCAAAATAGTTTATCTCGTGTATATTAAGGTTTCATACATAATTTATGGTAACTAATTTTACATAAAATATGTTTATATAAATATGTAATGGTAGGCAAGTAAGATACAAAAGAAATTAATTCTTATTATATTATTTTGTTCCCAGGAACTCTAACAAGCCAGCTTGGTATATCCGCGTCAGCTTAAAATGAAGTTGTATAAAATTTTAAATTCGTGTTTCAATATTATATTATATCTAAATATTATATATAAATTTTTAGAAGTTAAAAGCTTCTGAGATAAGAACGCAAGGATAACGTAACCCTAACAAGAGGGTTCCATTCGAACCCTAAAGTCACAGAACCTTAAAAACATTTTTTTTGGAGTTGACGAAATGAAGATAAAGTTTTCAACGTAAATATTATAAGTTAATAAAATAATTTCATCGCGTTGGAATTTTAAGATTAAAAAAAATAAATAATCCAAAAAAGGTATAGTGCGAAATTATATTGGGCGGTGAAAATGCTAATGGAAGTAAGGAGTCGTAATGGAGAAAAAAATAAGTATACAAAGGCGACAGTGACAGATCGTGCTAACAGGTAAAATGTTATTAAAAAATTATGTTAAATTACTGGGTCGAAAACAATATTATATTATTTAGACCACCCCCTAATTAATAAAAAAACACGTTAAACATTAGTAAACCTCTATATTTATAATATACCTTTCAATAAGTTTTGAAATTTATCAAATTTGATTTTAGATCCAATGTAACACTCTAGTCTAACACTCTAGTCATATTATCTATAAAATTAGTGAGATTAATGACTTGATGATTGTAACATCATGCTGATAGTCCGTGAACTGGAATTGGATTTATAGAAGTATATATATATATATATATATATATATATATATATATATACATATATATGTATATATATATATATATAAATATATACATATATATATATATATATATATATATATATATATATATACATATATATAAATCCAATTCCAGTTCACGGACTGTCAGCATGATGTTACAATCATCAAGTCATTAATCTCACTAATTTTATAGATAATATGACTAGTGTTAGACCAGGTATAGAGTTATTTGGTGGTTCACGACTGATCACTAAATAATAATGTTTATTCGAATTACTGTGTATTTATGTCTCATTCGCTATTGTTTGTACAATTTGTAACCATTGTTCTTATGGCTCTTCTACAAGTCCAACGCTTTAGGTAAATCTGTAAATTAGGCATGGAATTTTCAATAAATATATATAATTGAATATATTTGGCGTTAATTTTATAGAAATTGTGAATAATGATTCACAATTAAATGAAACTACGTGATGTAGTATTGTTTCTACTTTCTTTAAGTTATTTACCACGACCTAGGTTTCATTGTAATACAACATCTTGTGTGCTATTAGCAAAGATATCTTTGCTAATAGCCCACCTGAAGATGTTGTAATACAAATCGTCAAATATATATAAATAAACTCGCGCTTCGAATGTTGCTTACATACACAGTATACATAATATTAATATTTGTAAATTAAACTATTTATAAATGTTAATATTATAAACTGTTTACAAATATCAAAATAAAACAACATTATTTTTGGCAATGTTAACATATTGCCTAACATATCATTTATAAGCGTAAAAATATGATAGATTTCTCAAAAGCTGTGAGCTGTTCAGTCACCGCTATAGTTTTCCGATATACTTCTAGCAACCCCTTTTGTTTATAATTGTAACTTGAACAGTTTCTGAGGTGAAGTAGGGGGAACAGATCGTCGGAATATTGGTTTTATGATTTTTTCAGCGATATTTCTTTATATAAATTTCTCATAAATATTTTACACCTTATAATTCACCCTTTCAATTTATACCCAACACGACCGAAAGTAAAAGCTTTTTTGCAAGTATACTAGCCATATCCATAATTCTCACCAAAGTATTTTTTTGAGTTCTTACTGCGATGTTAAATTTCAACTTTCAACATAAAACAGTTTCCGAGAAAAACGGCTGTAACTGACGGATGGGACGATGGATGAAGCAACACGTTAGTGGAGCATAAGGGTTATGGTTTTCGTTTTTGGATAGTAAATCTTAAAAATAAATCGTACGTTCTTATAAACATCTTCGAAGAAACAATTAAAACAATTACAAAAATCAATCTTCATCTCCGGAACGACAGAATACATGATTTAAGTCAAAAACCTTCAGGCAATTCATAAAATCCCTTAACTCGTGAACAAAATAGAAAAAAAATATTAAAAACTATAACCTAGTTTACTTTCAAAATAATGCATTCTTTAATAAACTACAAGCGTCGTTCATTCGTTAATTTTACATTTCATATCTCCACTTTCCAGCCTAACACCCTTGTAAAGACGATGATCTCCCTCATCATTCAAATATAATCAAACTTGGACTACAGATACTTTTGTCAACATTCATGGTCCAACTAGTCCCATAAAATGAGATTTTCTTTGCATGGTCTAATTTTTTTGGTAATATCGTTAAGTTGGCGGGGGTTATCCTAAACCCGTCTTTGCAAAAAAAAATAAAAGCAAAACATCTCATGTATTGTTGTCATGTATTGTGAAAAAATAAGTCAACATTTGTTTTGCAGGGCAATAAATTTTATATTTTTTAAATTTCCTACAGGTAATCGCATGATGATCGTACAATCTACCTACTGTTTATGAGTTATAATGCGTTAAAACTTACAATAATTTTTTGTTTTTGCAAACTACTGTATAAACGTTAAAATTACAGTCTTATACATTAACACACTATTTTTGTAATCAATTTTATCATAAATTGCTCAGTTACGAGAAAAAAACCGTACAAAAACCAATAAAACAAATTTCAGATCAACTCCATTGTTAACAGGTAAAACATTCAGACGTCAATCGCCAAAATTTCAATAATTTGAGAAATTCAGTAGACTAAAGTACACTTACATTAAAAATTTCGCAAACAATTTGTTTTGACTCGTAAATGATAATATTTATTATAATTTATTACACAATTGAAATTTTAGGTAAGTAGCACCAAGGTACATGACAGTGGAAGTTATTTGTTTACTTCTTAGAGTACACACTCAAACGCAACCGACTGAAGTATCACATAATGGTATTAAGCAAGTACTTATACAAAATATAAATATGATTGAAGCAATAAAACAAATAATCATATTTTATATTAAAACAACAATTTCAAGGTTCTATCACCCTTAAAGCAAAAGATGCAAGCTAAAATATGTCAGAAGTAAGGTCATACCATTACGACTTCATTTGCGATTCCCAATATAAGCCTGTGTCGCATTGAAACCAGAGGCGAGCGCCTAAACCGCGACACTTTACGCACGGATAGCCGTGCGGCAAGTCGTACTAAAACTGATCACAAATAAACGACATAGGCTCGAGTACTTTCGTTTTCACACAGCCATCACTGGCGCCACAAATGAATCGAACAGTTCATCGTTTATTTGAATTATTTTGATAGATAATTTTGTGAAAAAGTTGTAGTTTCAAAATGAACGTCGTCTTGAGTATGTGCGCTATGGGATTTTTGACCGGTAAGTTTATGATTTTCTTAGCGTTTCTCAGTTTAAATTTAACGGTCATTTACCTAGTGAATTTTCTATATTTAATTCCCATATTACATTTCATAATTTAAAATTGCAAACAGGTATTATGACAACATATAGTTATATAATGCCAGGAATCATTTAAACCAAGTTAAACATTGTTTATTACTTAATTCGACATAGAAAGCTCTACTGAAAATAAAGAGTAAAAATGATTGGCTAGCCGCAAGTCTTTCTCGTGATTCTTTTATGTTTTCTTTAAATGGTTTATTTCTCTTTGGTTTAAAAAAAATAGAGAAATCACGTAACTTTAAACTTTCACATTACCAGTCATCACTTATATTTTTTATTACGTTATACTTTTTTATAATCATAATATCTATATTATCTATATCTGACTCTGGCTCATCGAAAGATCGTAAATATAATTTTAAAGATATATGACTGATGACTTGATGTTTCTCATCATCAACAGATCTCAATATCCGTAGTCAAGTTCGATCGATTAATTTTAAGATGATGCAGATGAACTGTACAAAACTTGATGTGAAATACACCCTCAAAACTAAAAAAGTTATTAATATTGAATCGCTCACTAACCGCTATAGAATAGTTAGTTTTTTAAATCTTAATACTGAATATCGGTCGGTCGAACTAAAAACAATTTGTCTAGCTGCTCTTTCCAGTGGATTTTATGTCTTGGCCCGGCCATTACAAACCTGCACAAAATAAATTTATGAAAATATTACCTCGTGAGTACCTTTGCAGCAAATTGTTGACAATTGCTCCACCTCGCAATGCTTAAGAATTAAATATCTAAATAATCACGGCGTATAATTTAATTTCCTCACTACTTTCACGTACAAAATACATCAATTAAATATGCTATATTTTTAGAATTCCGTACCTCATAATGAAAAATATGGAACCCTTATAAGATCACTTTGTTGTCCATCTGTTAGGCTATCAACCCCTTTTCTTAGGAATAGCCAGAGATATTAAATTGATATTAATATTAGATATTAATATATATTTATATTATTATAAATATTGAGGCTTTTCAAATACTAAGCACTTTAAGACTGATTCACACATCAAACTACTAAGGGTAATTCCCGTTCACTTAGAATCTTAAAATTCTCAAAATTAATCTTTTATAACTCATCGAAAGTGTTTTTAATTGTGTGAATTACTACGGAAAAGATATTGGTTATTGAAAATATTCTCGTTACTTATGTCTCCACTATCAATGTTCGATAAAATCGTTACTAAGAACAAGAGAGTTTTGTATTATATCAAAAAACCAAAGAAGAAAAAATGCAACTTACCTTTACATACCGTTTAGTTTCTATTTTTTTTTATTTTCAGTTTTTTTATATATTTCTAAAATATCTACTTACTAAGCTTTATGATAATGTGCCATAACAACACGAAACGCTCGAGGCGTGAGTTCTACTCACGCTTGAGCTTCTCGTTTTATTAATGACGTGAGATTTTTATAATTGATACCTTTTTACCAGACAGCATTATTGCGTATATTTTGTTTTTCCTAACCACATTTTTTGTTAAGTCTTTAGTGTACTATTTCAATGGTCCCCTAGTCTCTTTTTACCGTCGTAACTGTCTATCATTGTCTACTTTGTGTGATTTACTCTATAAAATATTAAACTGTACAAGCAAACCTAATCATCAAGTGTACAGTACCAATTTGACAATTGACAGATATACTTTAAAAACAAAATTAAATCCAGTTTAAATTTTGAATGAAAAATAATGGTTTTAATGACTGAAAATATTGCAGACATACAACGCTGTTTTTTTAACATTCCATCCGGTTCCGCCAAAAAATCTCTCGTTCAAAATTGGCTCTTTGTCCGTCTGTTCGTTCATTTGTCAGAAAATAATATCTCATTCTAAACGTCAAACTCATATTATTACTAAGTTAATAAATCGTGAGGAGCGAAATGAAGAACTCGACTTTTCTTAAATTTCAATTGTCGTGTACCATTTGAAAGAGCGAGTTCTAAGGATGCCAAAACTGTTTTTTTCCAACTTTGTGCAAAATTTTGCTGAAAATGTCCATAAATACAAGTTTTTACCCAATCCGTCCTCATTCCCAAAAATGCTAAAACCAAATATTTATGCAAAAGAAGCATCATTAGAAGTTTATGTAAAGTCACCGGAAAACTAAAGCAAAGATTCTAAATTTCACAACTTTTTTAAAAATGCATCATATTTGTACGCCTATGAAAAGCACATTCATGGTGAAAAATTAAATTAATATTTGTAAATAGTTTATTAGGTATATTATTTACCCCCAAATGTTTACGTATGGCTAAGTTAATGTTAGTAACCCTCGTAATGTGAGTTCTACTGGTGCTTAACAAAAAAATTATAGTTTTTAAATAATTCGCAATACAAGTGCACAAGGCACCTGTGAAAATATACCATAACATATTTATATGCTGAAAAACAATATTAATATTCGTCTATAATATATGAGATGTGTTATTTACCCTTAAACATCTATATGTCCCTCAATATATGTACGTAACACTCGTATTTTGAGATCTGTAACAGATATTTTTTTCCATTTAACCCCTGCAAGTTTTGTATAACCCCAAAGGTGAAAACATTTCCTCCTAAAATCCGCCCAGTATGATTGGTCGAATTCCGAAAATACGATTTCTTTTTTTCGTTTTAGCATTTTAGATTGTTTTATACCCCTTACATAACATATCACCCAGATGGACAAATCCAAACTTTGTTAACTAATAACAGTATGACATGAATAGTAGTATTGTTTCATTTTGTTTACCCTATTGCTCACAGTCGAAGGCCAAGTAAAATCTTGTAAATAATTTAAATATTAGAAACCCCAAAATTAAAAAATAAAATAACAATACTACTGGTTTCTCTACTGAATCTGGAAATTCCTATTCCACTTCAAATATTTTAAACACATAGTCAGAAGGACTAAACACCAACCTAAAATGGCTTGGAATTATTTACGCGCTCGACTGTATATATACGTCATAAATGGATATAAATTTAATATTTACAACAAAAATTAAGGTTTTCATATCACGTAAACATAATTTTGAAGAAACAGCACAAATTAGAATTTCATACATACGAAAGCCCGCAAAATTACTCGTTCTAACTCTTTTTTTATTTCCTGTCATTAAACATAACACGCGAAATCAGTTTTCAAAAAACAATCACAGAAAAAATATTCGCTAAAATTAAAACAAGATACAACATAATTGCGTGAAGTTTGCCCAGAGTTCCAGGAGGAATCGATCGAAGAAAAATGTCGTGCCAAAGAACTAACCCAAATACGAATATACGAATATTGTACCACGTACTATTTATTCAGCAGAGTGCGCGGCACGCGTAGTACTTACACGCATTAGGAATACTAATGCGGGCATATATTACACAGTTGCAACTTGACGGTCGCACAACCGAGTCGCAACACAATGTCGTTAGCCAATTGGGGCACGTCAAATGAGTTGCTGCCTTATTTAAAAACGATAACAAAACATTTGGCTCAAACATAATAGATGATTTCATTCAAACAGTATTCCTATTATAAAATTGCCACTGCTATTCAATGTGGCTTAAATGTAGTTAAAAAAATGCTTGTTTCCTGTTTAGAATTATCACATAATTATTATATTTATATCTATACACAAGAACAGCTGAGATTCTTTTGGAATTAAAAATGTTTGCTTAGAAACTTTACGACGTCTCTAAGGTATAGATACCTTAGAGACATCTTTTGATATCAATTATATTTATTATATAGTTTTAATTGCTTCTTAATTTACGTTTGATTAAAATTTTTCTACTTTAAGATGTTGGTGCGATTTATTCCCAAACTTTGATAAATATATTCATTTAAAAAATGGCCATAATAAGTAGAGAGATCTCATGTGAAGCCAAGTCTAAAACAATCTTGTTAATACTGACACTTTCATTCAACTATCATTTTTGGAGATATCTGCGTCTTTTGGTAAAGAACAATGGGTGACGTGGCAATTACGCAGCGCTAGAATGTGATGTTACCACTTATATTTAAAGATATAAAAGTAAAGAACAGAACATGAAAATTAGGGGTTTAGATCAGTTTGCAAAATTCCCAAAATACAAAAGCAATCTTCTTAGGGTTTTTGCTTAATTCCAGCTTAAAGACATGAGGTTTTAAAATTACATCCAGTTATTTCCAACATGGGTATTACGGGGGTACTGCCATGTCTGCCGATTGTATCGTCTGCCGGCTGCTTACCATGATTTAATATAATTAACATTTGTTTTAATAAGTTAACTTTGGAAACTTTTCAATTTCATTAAAAAGCAGATGACCAAACTTTACTCCTTAACTAAACTTTAGGTTACCCTTTCTGATGACTTTTTTCTCATTTATTATTTGGCGAAATGAGCATAGCCAGAGATTAAGTGTGGAATGGTACGGATGGGGTAGATGTTTAAGTATGTATTCCAAATGTAGGTAGACACATGAGGACAGAAATTTTTGTTTATCGTCTTCCACATATAACATTTTTCTTGTCTTATACATTTGATATAAGGTTACTTTATTTCCTTAATTAAATTTTACTTTCTTGTCAATATTTTTAAATTTATTACTTTGGTAGGTTTAGTAAAAGGCCGTACAAGTTTAGTTGTTACGTACTTTATTGTCTATATATAAAATGTAAACGTGGAATTGGCCTGTCGGTATATTGAAGGTATTTACAGAAAAAAATATTAAGGGAACATAATAAAAGTAACAGACAACAATAATTGTGTTATAGGAATTTTTGTCTGTTGATATGTTCACTCTTCACGTGAGAATAGCTAAAATAATTTCGATTAAGTTTTCACTAATTGTTTCTGCCTGGGATAACATTAGACTATGTTTCATCACAATTAATCAACTAAAAAAATATGTGATAATTTTATATTTCAATGGAAAGCCCACTTACTTAAAAAAGTTTCCTGTTATAATTATTATAATACATGTAATTACGAGTATTAATTTAATAATGTTTTCTGAAGGTCGATTTAGGGGTATATCTAGTTTTTAATAAATTTATTTTTCGTATAGAATTTTCAAAAATTCTGAAAGGTCTATAAATTTTTTACAAAATCTTTTTTTTAATAATTTTAGATTTTAGCTCCCGCATTCTATACCATCGTCATTTTTCATATAAAATGGTTAGAAATTGAGCGAAAAGAACTTTTGAATTATTTCTCTATGAAAAAAGTTAGCGATGGATATAATTTATTACGGAAAGTACCTGTAACTTAGTTCATGCCCGAGCAACTACCAAAAATATTTTAAATTTGCAAGTCTCTTTATAACGTTTAGATGTGACACTGACCTTGTCCACCACTTTTCATCGTTAACTTTACTTGAATTAATTTTCAAATTTCCCAATCAATATACTAATACTGTAAGCTATTGTACAAATAGTCACCTTCTAGAAGAAACTGTTGATATATCGATCATAAATTATTAATGATACATGAAAGGAATTAAAATGATTTTACAACGAGTATTTCAACAGAAATTGTGGTTATCAGGAATCATACGAGCACAATGGCCTCCGATATTATATAGAACATTACGGTGCACACACATTTTAATCAAGCAAACTATTCTTTCAATGCTGCTGGAGGAACCCTTCCTCAATTTTGATAAAACTATATTTTCTAATAAACTAAAACATGCTTCAAATAAACAATACTTAAAATTATTTTAGATACTCTTTTGCGAAAATACTAAGGAAATATTATTACAAACACTTCTTGTATACTTGCAATATACACACTTATTATATGAAGTTTAACGCTTATCGTCCCCATTGCTTTCAAGTCATTTAAAAAATTTATCACTAAAAACCTAACTCAACTTAGTAAATAGAAACTTCGTTAAAATAATATTTGAAATAAAAAAATTAACTAAACCTATCTCTAAATTATCATTGGACCAGATGACGCTTTAAGAAACTAGGTATCTATTGAAAATGGAAGGACCTTTGCTTACTAAACAGAAAACTAGTTAGCAACTCGATAGCCAACCTGGAATGAAGGTATTGCCAATACGCGACGGTATAACATAATCGCAATCCACTACTACCTGCTTCGATATAGGTCAATCATGTTGTTCCGCTGCGCAATCACTATCCACTTGTACGTGGGATTACGATAGCATGGAAATATTCTCGTTTCTTATACAATTTGCCGGCAGCCGTGTAGATTTGTTATCGATACGAAGGATTTCGAGCCACTTTTGCTCCTTCTAACAAAAGACCTATTTAATGTACCAAGTGAAAACGTAAGGAGATGATAAACATTGAATATATTTCGCGTTAATTTTATAGAAATTCATTATTCACAATTAAATGAAACTACGTGGTGTAGTATTATTTCTACTTTCTTTAAGTTCTTTACCACGACCTAGGTTTCGTTGTATTACAACACCTTCAGGTTGGCTATTAGCAAAGATTAACTCTTATATATTAACTCCAACAGCATTTATATGTTTCAAACACAATAGCGGAAGCCGGGTTTTGTGTGGGGTTTCCCACCGCTTATGTTAGTGAGTTTATTGTAGGGGAGCGGTGTAGGTTTTATTATATTTCCGAGAGTTATACGATTTACAAGTATTTTACGATATACAAGTAATCATTTACGAATTCCTTTTTTTTAATTTTACTTGATATACAAATGATGGTTGAGTGGAGAAAATGTTTCCTTCCCTTTGAGAAAATCACTTCTATTTTGTTAAAAAAGTATGTGACTGGAAAAATCCTTCCATCTGTGACACTATATATGATATAGACGTTTAAAAATTACAGAGAAATTGGTTCAGTAGTGTTTGAAAAATCGCTGTCATCGGTTTGATAATTTTGAAGAAATGTTTTGAGGAAATCGTGATTGAAATTTGGAAACGAGTTTCCATTGAAACATATTGTTTACTTTTTTAATAATGTGTATACGATGCCTAAATCATATGTATACTAACAATGAACGACACATAGAAGAATATCAGCTACCGCGTGATCACGTCTACCTGCGCCGAAGACTCGCACGCAGCATACACTTAGGGATGTATAATCATGTCAATTATTTGACGATCAATTTGAAATGTGTAGCGAAATATCGATATTTTAAAATCACGTGCCTTCCCTTTACCATGGACTATAGCGCAGATGGACTTAACTATTACAAAATTATTGTAATTGTTTTCATCAATCATGTATTAAATAAATCTTATTTGTATGACAATTTATATTTTTGAAATTCTGCTGTTACGAACTTAATTTCTATTAGTATGAATATCACATTAGAGTTTGCGTTTTGGTTTCCTAAATTTTTCCATGACTAGTATCATTCGTATACTTTGAGCGCTTACAATATCTTATAAATAGGGTATTTGACCGATGTCGATATTTTTTTGTAAAAATGTTTTAAAACTGCAGAGTATGTTAAAAAAAATATTGTGATGAAAAATAATGCATATAACAATCAAGTAATCGAAATTTCTAACTAGGGAAAAGTGTTAATTTTTTTGTTCATTAAATTGAAAAAGTTATTAAGAATTTAGTTTCGACACAGAAAAGTGAGAAAATTATAATATGCAATTTATATCTTAAACGCAATATTTAACGAGATACTAAAAATATTTAATAAACTCCCTTATAATGAATTCTAAATAACTGACACGTGACGTCATAAGCCAGTTGTGTTTTGTATAGGGCGTTTTCATGGGAATCGCAGTTCGTAAATTTTTAAGTCGATATAACTTTGTAATGAAAAGTCCTAGGTACGAAATATTGTTAACCGCTTTTAATGTTATTACTATTCGATTTTAGTAATAAAAAAAATATAGTCAAACACCCTATTGTGGCACACTCTTTATACAAGCTATTCTATTCGCATCTGTCTTTACTACCTTTACCATTTTACCACACATTCTTGTTTTAGTTAACTTTTCTTTTCTGTTTGTTTTCTTTTCATCAAATCTTGCAACCCATGTTTGACCCCTTTCCCTTTCCTTCCGTTAATCAACTTTAATGTGTGCATAGTTTACGTAACGATACAATTTAACACTTTCTTACAACAAAAATTCAAATTGGCGAAACATTAATGACAGGCAAGTATTGTCATTTGTGATTCGATTCGAAGTAAAATCGGTATTGTGTCGTTATGGTTTAAAATTACGAATTTTTGTTCCAAATATAAAAAAAGACGAATATGTGGAGCCGATGTAGCATATAAATTATGTTATCTGTACTCCGATTTGACTTAAAATCATTATCTTGGGATTTTCAAGATTACAAATTATAATTTTCGGCCAACATTTGAAAATTCAAAATGGTGTCAGCAAAATAGCGAACGAATTTATTGATTCAAGCCGTACATTTAGATCAGTCTTTTAATGTATGAGTTAAAACATAAAAAAATATTGGATGGCTTCCAATACTAAGGTAGGTATTTCCTAGATGTAAGTAAAACAAATACGTGTATTGAAAAAATTATTTTCATATTTTTGCAGGCCTAAACTAGTCTATTGAAGAAATATCTGACTTTCGATCTGCCTTCCGATTACATATAACCACTCATGAGCTTAAGGAGCCAGTGAATTCTTATAGTCTGTATCGATGCGATTCGAGATGTTATGAACATTATTACCAACGGTGCTCAAAACACAATAAATATTATAATACACCGTCTATTGTATCAATGTACGTTACGCGCGTCTTGTTTTACGAATCGCTTTTTATGCGGTCCGTTTTATTAATACACTTCATAGGATTTCGCATATCAATCTAAAAAACGGAACCCTTATAAGATCATTCACATGTCCGTCTGTCAGTCCATCTGATACAGCCAATTTTTTCAGAAACTATACAACTACAGAATAAATAAGCGACATAGAAACTTGAAATTTGGCATAGTAATCATCGTAATAACCTACATATTTTTCACTAACTTTGTAAAATATTTATATACAACATAAAGAGAGAGGTAAACAAAGTACACAATTTTTTTCATTTCAAAAGACTTGTTATGAGGGACGCAAAATATATTTTAAAGAATATGAGAAAATAGAGCACTCTCTCCCCTTATTGCAGAAACTACTACACAGTAAATCATGAAAAAAAGGGTTGGTAAAATCTAATTAAAAGATTGCAGGAAAACTATAGCGACTATCCTGGATCTTACAATTTTTTGGGCCGCTGAAAGACCACCACGTTTTTAGGCCTGTGAAAGATTTACTGAGCAATATATTTACGTTACGGAAAATTAATATGTGTAAATAATTTGATAGAAATACTATGTACTCTAAAACATTTAGAAGTACCTAAATGTGTATGGAACCATAGTAGTATAAGTTCTACTCGCACTTGACAGGTTTCATCACCCTGCAAATTTATATTTCTTAACAATACGTCCCCTCAGCTGTTTGTGCAACAAATTGTTCTTTGATATATAGTTTTGGGTTTATTGTTTCAAATTACGGTCATCTCATAATTTTCAGCATTTAAATCTGAATTTTTCTAATAGCATATTTGACGCATATAACTTACTCGTACTGCACTTCGGTAAATGCAGTCACTTCGATGCTAATAAAATGGCATTGTTTAGGGACGCCAAACATGAAATTATAATTCATTATAATCTTCAATTACACCCATCCTCATCAAAAGTATCTATTCAATTTATCGAACTATGAATATAACTAGTACTTCGTCTTCGTAAAAATTTATACATAACTGAATTTGATATTCCGTACGCGGAACTTTGTAGAAGATATATATGACTTGAGTTTATTTTAAGTTACAAGCAAAGACAGTAGTAGACTTTGGGGCAACATTGAAATGCTAAGTTTGTAAATCACATCAACTTGTGGACTAAGAACGACCTGAAATTAAAGCTACAAGGTTAATACTCAAAACATTTTCATACACAATTATTGTGTAGATGTCGGGCGCTACAACGCAGAGATTCTGCGCGCTAGACACTCGATACATTGAAATGTTTTATAATTGGTATCGCGAAATATAAAGATGTTAATTGATTAATGATTTGATGAAGAAGTCGAAGAATGACCGAATTCGTGAGTGATAGAACATCGCTCACGTTTCCGTCAGTCCTTCTGTCACAGCATTTTTCGCCGGAAGCCTTTTGACGTAGAAAGTTGAAATACGATAGTAATGGGTACTACTTACGTAAAGCAGTAGCAGGGCCGTTAAGCGACACTCTAAACAGTTTTTATACTGTGTATTTTTACAGAATAAAAATAATTTTATATAATAGTCAATATTTTTTTCTAGAAGGACAAGATAAAGTAAAGATCAGATTATTCTTTATAGAGCAATCAAAGAACGAAGAAAAATAATTTCATGTTTCTAATATCAAAACAAATTGAACGAGGACGGAAAATAACTCAGGTAAGGCTGACACCACCAAACCACTTAATCAGTTCTCCGTCAATTTTACACACGACTATAATAGTCTTAATACAACAACTTTACATTTTAAATGAGCTATAAATATGATATGGAACTGTTAATAATAATTTTTTCCCGGCATTTTCAATCACATCTTGTTTTTAATATCCAAACACATATTCCTTGACATTATATATATCTTTGTGTGAAGTATCATCTGTCACAACAAACAATAATGATGAGCCCCATCTTTTGCGAATAATCTATTGTCGGCATTAAATGTTGGATGGCCTTTCCCAGGGTAATCCGTCAACGCTTTGTTTGGTTAAGTCGACAGGTTTCTCTTGATATATTTTTGAACCATTCATGGTTTCTGTAATATGATTTAAAGTTTCTTTATTTAATTCAAATTGTAAATCAATTTTAACATTTTTCAGTTGTAATTTCTTAAAGACGTTTTAACTTCAGTTTGATAATAATTACATAAGTTAGCTTCATGGCCGTTTTCGAGAATTGGCTATTAAAATCTACTAACATTTGCTACACGCGATGTAATTTGGTGAATACCTTAATATTAAGAGTCCTTGTAATTATAAATTCATTAGTCATTACAGTATGATGACACAGAATTTAGAGAATAATCGTATATTATGTTAATAATATGATATTCACAATTAAATGAAACTACGTGATGTATTATTTCTACTTTCTTTAATTTCTTTACCACGACCTAGGTTTCGTTGTATTAGAACATCTTCAGGTGGGAAACCTAGGTCGTGATAAAGAAAGTAAAGAAAGAAATAATACTACATCACGTAGTTTCATTTAATTGTGAATAATGAATTTCTACAAAATTAACGCCAAATATATTCAATATTCAAAATATGATATGCGTTATTTCTGATATTAAAAAAAACTCTACAATATAAAAAGACATAATTACTAATATTTATTTATTAATTACTTTGATATTTTTGTATGACTACATTTGTATGACTATACTGCCTCAAATTAAAAAAACGAACACATAACTGGAAAAATACATGTTCGTGTGTTTGTCATGCACAATAACATGGAAAGTTTGTTAATAACGTAGAAAGCATGTAGCTTATTGATCAGCATATTTAGCAATAGTAAAAAAATTAAACTACTCGTCTAAGAATTATGGAGCGAAAACTTCCGGTCAAAAAAAGTTTTGGTTTCAACCATGCAGGATATCAATAGAATGAATGAATTATAAGAATTTTAAGTTGATAGTTCTTATAGAATTAAAATTTTACTAACTTAACAAAATTAATCCTATAATATATCAATAGATGGAGTAACTTATATATTAAATCTCATACCAAAAACCCGCATCGAAATCCGCCGTAATTGGAAACCCACTCGAGCGAAGCGAATACTTATACCTAAACGATTCTATTAGATTAAATAGACATTGCAACAAACTCTGAGACATTTTTGCGCCATAACGAAATAAAATTATATTCACCATGAATCCATAAAATAGTTCAAATATTGTATATACACTCTTCATCAAGTACAGATATTTTAAGGGACTCGTAAAGAATATTAAAAAAAGTGTTTTGTATAAATACACACGAGACACGTGTTTATTTGTAGACAATTAAGTGTTTGCGATAATTCTTGAAAAAGTCTGGTCGTATATTTGTTTATTTATTTTATGAAAAAATTTGTCACCGTTTTCATTTCCTCCTTATACGTACCGACATTTATTGCGAACAATTTTTTTATTTTCCATTATATCTATCTAGATACCACATATTTGAATATTTTTTTATTCAAATATGTGGCTTTTCTAAGCCACATATTTGAATAAAAAAATAACGTTAACATACTTTGTTCTGAGTAGTTCTTCAAGGCAAAATATTTTCCGTACAAATTTCAAGTATATTTTTCACAACTCGTCATCAATGAATATTGGACAGAGAGCATCGTTTAACAATCGCAAAAAGCCCACACCTAACGTTGAATTGGTACTTAAATTGTTTGCACGTTGCTTTAATCGGATGTTCTTATAATACCCTCAGCGTTTTGTGCCGAACACACATTGAACATAAATATTAAAATTTATGCCAATATTCCATCAACACCTAAAGATGATTGTTTTTATAACGACGTTGATGTTATGTGAAGCAACTTCTCTTTTTCACACGTGGTAAACCAGGAATAACAAAAAATTAAGGAACTGTTTACCATAGTGATGTACGTGTTATCAACAATAATTGTAAAAATATTTACTGACGTTACTGTACTGGAATAAAATAAAAAATAGAGTACAATCAAAATGCTGGTATCATGTATAATGAAGGATTCATCGCTGATTTCTCTTATGCGTTCTTCTTTAACTGTAATAATTACTTTATTACGTTTACTTAACAATATTTGAAGCTGATATACGCGATACACACCCTTATTTCTGAAAACATTAAATTAATAATCTAAAATATTGACAGAGGCATGCCGCTCTATATTAATTGCAAGAAAACTGCAGCAGTGACAATGTGCTCCTAAATTTAATTGACATGTAGTCGGTCAAAAATCTACTTCACTTTAAGTTTCCTAATCGTTGCACTTACATATAATTAAATAGCCCGTTCGGAGCGGGGTTTGTCATTGACACCATAGTCCTCGTTCTTGAACTTCCTAAACAAAATTTTTGGTGTCCAATGGGATATGATTAACTCGTCATCGCATGATATATATTATTTGTGGCGGTATTCTCATCTTGTCGCAGGTGGAATTCATAAAGTGGAAAGGTTGGTACTTGGCATAATCCTAAGTCAGTTTTCTTTGTTATCATCCATATGGAGGTTTGGCACTATCTGTCAGTAAGCGAGTCCACGTCGCC
Organism: Druceiella hillmani; assembly: GCA_039881145.1. Lineage (NCBI taxonomy): Eukaryota > Metazoa > Arthropoda > Insecta > Lepidoptera > Hepialidae > Druceiella > Druceiella hillmani. The sequence continues at coordinate 3,024,180 of JAYKKI010000096.1, read as the reverse complement.
TTATTCATTTCTTGTAATAACATATTTTGGAATTTTGTTTACTTTTCTAGAAAAGTCCTTAACTTGGACCTAAAAACGTAGCGAATTTAACACACATATATGGAATAAGATTATGTATAACACTTTAGGGTACATAAACTGGGAATAAAATTGTAAATAAAATTATAGTTTGAAAAACCAAAAAGGACACGCTTTTGTAGCAATATGAAGTAAAAAATAAACTTTAAATGTAAAGATTTTGATCAAGAATGCAAAGATATGTCTGATAACAAAACAATAAATTTAACGTAATAAAGCGTGGTGTGCTCTCGACTTACGTTTTCATAACAACTCTACAAAACTCTTACAACTAGCTAGCAATAAAAATACGACAACCGGTATCAAACACCTATGTTTTTTATTCACAGTAAGGCTTATTTTTTGACATCAGACACGTCCTTCCGCTCTTGTCTAAAATCTTTAAAAATATTTTTTTACTTTTTAATTCGCATTGCTACAAAAGTTTTTTCTTAGCATTTTCAAACTATAATTTTATTTTTTTTAGTCTCAAAACAAAATTTTAATATTTAAAATTTATGTTTTAAGACTAAAAACGTGTTTTTAAATCTGTTTACTACATTTTTCGAAGTGAAAAAATCTTTAGGACCTGCGCAAAATTTCTGAGCAGTGAAAGAAGCTGAGCTGTCAGGTTCAGGCCAGTGACGATGAATCGGGTAAACTCGGAAATCGGGTAAACTTTTTAGACGTATGAAGCTCAATATTTACAATTATCAAGTATTTTTTTAATATTTTATTTGAGAGTAGTTTAACATAATACGCATATGTTATTGTAATGTCGCGGAACTAATATCCATCATATAACATCAATGTAATTACGTATATGTTTTATAATTAGAAATTTTCACTTCATTCGTGTGGAAAAACACAGTAGAATTTTTTTTATTTATTGTGTTGTCATCAGTTCTTGATACGTGTGCAAAATTTTTTATAAGCCCGACCTCTGAAAATAAGTGAAAATTTAATTGAAAGTGTCCGTCCGTTATGTTCATACATATATACATACAAGCAAAGTTAATAAAAGTGTGTTTAAAACAATGTTGAGTATATAATGTTAAAATAAAATTAACCATTAATGCTCCAGCTTCCATTTTATCGTAACGAGCTCGTGAAGGGCAAACGTGCTGCTACAAAAAATCATCTTGCTAGAGAGGGAACCGCTGGCCGTGGCGTTAATGATATCGCACGACCTTCTGCATACATCGGAGCTAACCAGCTATTAAATAAAATGGATAATGGTATACTAGGAAAAAACGAAAGTTATTTGAATAACATACCACTTTTCTTTACATGTGTAAGTCAAGAAATCAGACTAGATTATATCTTACGATGTGTATTGAACTGGGTGTGAGTTTATAATTAATAAATATAAATATAATTAAATTCAAAAGTGTGTATCAATTGTAAAATTCAATTTTATTGACAAGAAGTAATAGTTTCTTTTCAATATGTCGAATAACGAAAAAAAACGGGTTAACTCAGCATATAATTTACATACGCATTAGTCTTTTTATATGTGCGTAAATGATATGACTAGTTCTTTTAGAATTCCATGCCTGAAAAAACCTAATACTTATAGAATCACCCACGCGTCGGTATGTCCGTCTGCCTAAATAATTTTTCTCATAAATAGTTTGACGTAGAAAGTTGACATAATAATGGCTCGCATATTTGAAAATAGTAAAATATATTTATTTGTGAATTTTTGGAGTGGCAAGTTTCAAAGGGTAATTATAAGGATTCCGAACCTATTTTTTTAAATTGCCACAAAAACTATGTTTCCTCCCTATCTCCGAAAGGCGAAATTTAAAATTATAGAAAAGCAGTGTCACCGAACAACATCAAACTATAGTGATCGTGGTTTTTGAGAAATAAACATTATTTTCTTAGGCACATAAAAATATGCTAGACAGCATATTTAGTTAAATAACAATTAATATTTTATACACTTGAGTGCATGCGGAAACTTTGTAATGCGAATTCTACTTAGTCTTGACATTTTTCTTTTTTATGTACCAACGTCACGTGGTGGTCCGGTAGTAATTAGTCATTCATCTGTACGTGATAGGATATCATCACCCAATCGCTCACTCTTGACTTAGTTAATTCGATTAGCAGCAAATGAGTAGAAGCAGAAAAACATTTTTTTCCCCTTTATACTTATGCATGTTGGCAATCGATACAAAAATGGTGATCTTGGAACAAACTTATTAGTCTACAAAAATAGTTATGAAGGATTCACATTTTCAGACCATTTTAGATATTAAATAATAGGTACTATAGTCCTGCGGTATGTTGTTTCAAATTCTTCTGTATCATAATAAAAGAAAAATATATTACTATTCTAGATTTGGAAAACTTTACTCCGTTTTGTCACGATGCAAACATCCTAAACCTTCTAATACTATTAGTCGATATTAGTTATAAGGTAATATATTTCTATAATTAAAGCAATGAAGAATAAACAAATATAAAATAAATAAAAATCTGTTTTTCACGCCAAAAGCGAAAAATTTGATTTAAACTACTTACTCGCATCATTTTGGTTTCCTCTACAAATATTAAATTGAATGCTAAAAGCTTTACTTTTACGATTACACAAGTTACAGATTGGTATAAGTACGTTTAAAATACAACGAATTATTTTGACTTGCTGAGAAGTATCAAAATCTTATTAAGCATATCGGTTGCTTCATACGATCCTTATGGACGAATACCCACAAAAACATGGATTCTTTCGGCATTTTGCGAGCTGAACGCGCGATCTTGACACGCATTTTTTTAATATTTAAAGCTGAATTTGAAATTTAATTTTACTTATAATAATAAAATATGCCCAAGTGAATTTAACCAAAACTAAATAAAACAGAATATAGGCCGCTGATGATTTCATGCCAATTTCAAATAGCGATGTTAGATATACTACATTGATTCTTGAAAATAAATCAAAATGTTTAATGATAAAAATGATTTAAAAGAGTATCATTAGAGCCACATTTTTATATAAAAAGGTTTACTTACCCCCGTACCACTTATTTTCATGAGTTTAACCTGGATTAATTTAACTATTCATATTTCTGAAACCCGGAACAAACCAAAATCAAATTAACTCAAATAGTCGTATAATTTCAGTTTAGGTATTAAAGTTTTACTTTTAACTTGTTTTTATTTAGCCCACAAATCCTTCCTAGATGCTTGATGCATCATACATGTTGGTATATGTAATTACATATATGTGTACACACATCCAGACAGCTTTAACAGCTTTTCAACAATGCTAAACAATGGATTACGAAAAAGGCACAATGACGTATTGTTAAAGCCAAATTTAACGTCAAAACGAGCATCCACCGTCATACTGTGTAACATGTTTGTCACCGTGTTAGTACAATGTATTCAGAAGATTACAACGGTACAATGTAAATAAATGTAAAGTTAAGCTACAAATTATTCTTCTATGGATTTTGTTACAAAAAAAAAAATTTGTAAAGTTTGTTTAAACGTAGAATTAATTTCCAATCGAAAAAACATGCAACTGTTATACAAACTGAAAAAGATTATAATTTTCCATAAACATATTACCCTAGACGAGATTGAATCGTAACGAGACTACAAAAAAGTTCAAGGCACAAAAGTTCAGAAGTTCGCATTTATCCTACGAAAAAGCTCAACTTAAATATATGATCTTAATCTATAACAAAACTATTTATCCTGACTCGGATCAAGTGTCAAATGAAGGGCAATTAGATATTCCCACACGTACCACTGTTGGTCAGTTGTTTCATGTCACTTTTACAAATAAAGGAATTTTATAACTTTTTTCCTGCTATATGTTCCTCGAAAATTCTCTTCTTGATTCTAATAAGTTTCTTTAAAGCCCTTTAAGCTTTTTTAACAAAAAAAGTTTCACTCATACACACAAAATAATTATTCCATTCTTTATCACGCACTGGAACTCATACTTAAGCAAAAAATGCAATTTACGTACACAAAATAAATTTTGTATAGATTTGTTACAACCGCTTTTTTTTAATAATCCCTTTTGTACTTAAATATCAATAATTGCACTTCTAAGAAAATAGTTAGAACTTCTGTATTTATAGTGTTCCTATTAAATTCATCAAGTAGATAGGAAGTTATCTAGGGATTTAGTAATTTTTTCCCCAAAGGGGGTCAAAGTTGAAATGCACCAAACATTTCAGATAGGAATATTTTTTTGTAAAAAAATGTAATGATCGTTAAAAAGTGTCCGTTTAAAACAGACGAAGGAACTCTTGAGGAATATTTGTTTGAAAAAAAAAATTAAATTTTCTCGAATTAAACAAATCACCAATAACTTGCAAATCTTTGAATTTGTTGAGGATATTTTTATTATGTTAACGTATATTATTATGAAAACAAATATTATCTATGAGGAATTAAATCCACTCGTTAAGCATAGGTCGCAGTATTACGGATATAACTCGTTCCGAACACACTTAGGCGCATAAAATATTTCTAGTCAAATATTACTTCTCTTCATGTAAATATATAAAGCAGTATTTCTCTAATTCATTTGAATGGAGTTTCTATGAACTTTTTACAGAACCAACAATATAAATTTGTCAACTATTACTCATAAACAATCTACTTAACTATGATAATTTTCCTTTTAGTTTCGTTATACATGCTAATATTCTGAATACTTTTCAGATATTCAAAAACAGTGGTTTATTTGATAGAGGGTCGCGGACCTGTAACTCTTGCAAAAGTGAGCAGTTTTAAGATTAACATTTTATAAACGGATACTTATATCGAACAAATATTGATGACATACCCCCAATATTTTTGAAAGACCTAAGTAACGATGCGACTAAAAAAATCAGCAACCCCCTTATACACCTGAGAAAAATTTAAGGAAGTTAATGAGGTACCCTAAAATTTCTGGTTTTAATTTTATTTCATACCTTTACAGGCATTGTACATATGTATAACCATGCCAATTTTCAATCTACTAATTAATTGCGATTGGAAAGGGTGTGCCATGCAAAGACAGATGGACTTGGCAAAACTATAAGGTTTCCTGGTTTTGACTCTGCATCTCTAAAAAGCACATTCAAAAAATACATTGACTCTTTATGATTTTTAGTTCCCTAACGTGTACCTAAAACTAACATGTACAAACGTCACAACACGAAAACCCAGTTTCTTACAAAAGAGGCTTTCTGTTCTATGGCATTGATGATGATCACTCTTTTTGTAATACGTATGATTTGGAGATTACAAAATACATCAAATAATAAAGCGTATTTTCATGTTATATGTAAGAATATTGTTTTTTTTAAATTATTTTTTTTTAATAATTTTTTTAGTACGTATGATTTGGAGATTCCAAAATACGTCAAATAATAAAGCGTACTTTCGTATTATATGCAAGAAAACTGCTTTTGTTTAAATTATTTTGAAATAATAAGATATAAAAATTTTTGTAGTACGTATGATTTGGAGATTACAAAATACATCAAATAATAAAGCGTATTTTACATGTTATATGCAAGAATACTGTTTTCATTCCTTTCAATTATTTTGAAATAATAAAATATAATAATTTACATATTCAATTCTATTTACTCAAAAATAATTAATAAATCCACGTAGATTTTTTTTGTTTTGTAGACAATAATATTTCAATCCCTGCGCAATAACGTATTATTGTCCATAATTAGTTGTTGCATTACAATGCATTATTGCGTTTAATTTATTATCGTCATGATAAATAAATTAAAATATTCTTTCTTATTTATCAGGGAGGATGTGTTCTGGCGCCACGCTCAGATGTTACCTAAGGTAATTTGATTGCACGAATTATTGCATTATTATTTTCTCAACTAGATATCTTTCTGAAAGTTCAACTTTCATGTTAACAAAAATTATCTATCTTTATTAAACGGACTTCCATCTCTCCACTGTCAATTCTTATACTCAACGGCATTTACAAAATATCTAATATCCTACTTTTATATTACTAACTAAATTACTTCTCTTTCATGTATACACTTTAACCATAAGTATTTAACAAAAAGTTGAGGCTCCATTAAAAATTATATTGCAAAATTGGTTGGTTCCTACGAACAATGCAATGGTCACACAAAACGGAAAAGCATGCAACAAAAGTTTCGTTTAATTTTTAATTGGTAAAGGAAAGGTCCTTTGGAACAATGGCGTATTAACATTACTAAGAATGAAAATGAATTCAAAAATGTTTAAAATCGACATTAAAAAATTAAGGTGGAGGAAAAAAAGATATTATAATTCACTTTCCGCTATTTTAAAGAATACTATAAAATATATGTACACACACACGTACACATACATATATATATATGTGTGTGTGTGTGTGTGTGTGTGTGTGTGTGTGTGTGTGTGTGTGTGTGTATGTATGTGTGTGTATATATGTTTTTAATAATGTGAAAAGACTTAGGAGAATGCGTTCGCATTCCCCTAAGTCTTTTCACATTATTTGAAAAAACGCCAACAGATTCGATGACAAGATAATCTTATGGAGATAGAAATAAACAACAAAAATATAATTATAAGCCATACCATCAAAAAGAGAGTTACGTGTTCTTCTTTTGAGTGTAGATATCCAATAAAATATAATCTTGGCAAATTCACCAAATTTCCTACTTTATCTCCTTCGTCCCGAGACATAACGGAGATATATTAAAATCCATTCTAGTTAGCCTCATAGACATTTAGTTAAATCGTTACAATTATTTATTTAACAAATTATCAACCCGGTGTATTAAAGACCAAGATTTTTTAATTTGTGCATTTAGTCACTTTAATGCAATAATAATAAAGTATTATTACCACCATTAACCTTAGCAGTGTTTGAAGTTCAGAATTCAAGTACGGACTCTACCAAGTACTTGCTGTCTGCTTTATATTATATTTTCGGTAGAGATAAAGAACAAAACTATAGAAAACTGGTGATAATTGGTTTTTGTAATTATTTAAGGGCTATTGCAAGTGTGTTATGAACAGGAATCATTTTAAAAGGTTTTTTGACGCCGCATTCGTTTTAATTCTTGTAATAAAAGTATATAAGTATATATGTATATATATATATATATATATATATATATATATATATATATACATATTGTTCTCCAAGTTTTTTTTGGTATTGTAAGTGTTTGGAACTAACATATCTATGAGGAAGGTAGTTTTTAACGTTTTTATATCTTGTATTATGTCTGTTCTACTTTACATCATCATTTCGCCTGTAATGATATTTCCTTCTCAACTTTTATTATGTTAATATGTATCTGTTTTACTGCATTATTATCTATGTCTGTGTATTATTTATTGGCTAAAAATTCACATTATTTCACGGAATCTTTTACAGGGACGGCAGATATCTGTTATAGTTTCTGGAATTTTTATAATATAATTCTGCCACTTTCTCGTTTTTATTTTTTCATTTTGTATGTACTCAATTGCTTTGCATCTACACTGTCCTTCTTTTTCGGAATAGATATTTCCTTTACATAGCCTATTTATGTGATACTTGAAAATGTATATTATCTTCTTATAATTGAAATTATGTGCATTAATGTATTTAATTTCTCTACCTCTTTTATCTTTTCGTTATCACTTACGGTTCCCTCAGTTACTACGTCATGATTATAATATAATTTATTATTATTACTCTTATTATTATTACCATTATTAATACTATTATTATTATAAACAAAAACGATTCATCATAATATCAAATAACTTGTTGATATCAAATATCGTAACTCATCGGCTTCGGTTAGTTTTATATGTAACTAACAACGAATTTGTTATTTATTCTGTGTTAACAGCAGTGTCGAATTTTGTGGTTGCCAGATGTTGATTTTTAACTTTTTGTTATCATTTAGCGCCCCCTGGCGTTTTTTTGAGATAGCACCCAAAATACCAAAAATTGTTGGGGCCACTACAATTGGTTTGTAACAGAGTCTTTATATCTGAAATTTTAAACGGAAATCGAGACCACACCCACCTCACCTTCCCTAAATATTTGTCTGGCTATAACCTCTTCCTCTAAGAGAATAAAAAAATACACAAAATAAAATATTGCGGGTTAAAATTTCCCTCACTAATATTATTGGCTATCGGCAATACGAATCAATTACGCAAAACATACTTCCTGGAAAAATTTCACATGTTTACTAAGGTTTGAGTAAAAATTTCCTGGTACCAATAACGGTATCATCGGTTCTTGATGTCAACATTGGGTTATTTACCGTAACCCAATGTAGACATCAATAACCGTAGCAACGACGTCTTACAATGACGTTTTTACGTACTACACAACTAATTTATAAACACAAATATATTATTAAGATGATATTATCATAACTACGTAATTGCCAAGTTCACGTCTGTTGTTTACATCCGCCTTATTAGAATAGGATCTGTGTTACGAGGAAGGGCCCAAGCTTTTCCTTATAATTTTTTTCCTTATAGAAAATATCAAATTTGTACAAAGTTTTACTTGCGTGGAGATCGACATCCATACTTTGTTTGTCATTTTCCGCCTGAGGTTCTATGCGTGCTTACTTTGCCACGGCACGTTGGTTTTGGATTCACTTGTGCTTTCAGTGTCGTTGTCTTTGAAGTTTTACACTGAATGCATTCGTGCCAATTTTTTTAAATTTTGATTATATTTTACCCGCACATAGGGCGATATTCTAAAAAAATCGGGATAACTTCAATCTTTTTCAAATTTTCGTATCTTTTTGAGTTTTGAGATTCATACTTAAGCTCAGGAAGGTTATACCGTATACGCTAGCAGGAAGGCAGTATTGTAACACAAACACCCTCTGTACATGAACGCTTAGTCCAACCTTGTATTTTTTAAGAAATACAAAAATGGAGAAGACTTATTACTATAGTTTATAAAAAAAATTAATTAAAACAGGCTTCAATACTTACACTAGTTTTACTTAAATAGGTTATAACTGAAGTGTTAATAGTCAACGTTTGTCATCATTCTCATAATAGGGACTAGACTGGTTTGTAGCAAATATTCAAAAATGTTATTAAAATCTTTCAATTTTCATTAAATATTTTAAAGGAAATGAACGAAGAGCAGCAAGTTCCAAGTTGATACTTATATAATTAAAAAAAATTACTTCTTAATTGACAAGGAAAAAATGTTTCGTAAATAAATATCGACACAAGATTATAATTAATTAATAAAACAATGATAGTTAAAGTTATCGATGCAGTTCTCTAATAAACTTTAGGTAAATTTCTAGTAATTTTGTTTTTTTTAATTATGACTACAGCGGTTTCGGAGATGGCTGTTTGACATACGTTTTAAGATAGATCTTTCAAAAAACTGGCGTTCAAATAAAATGATTTATGTTATAATTTCCGGTAAGATTAAAAATCGTAGAAACTAAAAAATACAGGTGACACATTCAAGTACAACATTTTTAATATTCGGGTCATTTTCAGAAGAAAAATTTAAATAAAATATCAATATTCTATTAATGATTCTATCTAATTACTAATAATCCGCCTTATCGTAAGCATTTTTATTATTTATGCTATAGAATAAAGAGACATTAAGTTATTGAGTTATCAATTTTTGATAAGCGTCTCTCGTATGAAAATAATTGGCTGTATGTTTATTCTACCACACAGTAATTATTAATCAGTCATTCGTCATTCACACAGGTAAAAACACGGGCAAAATAGATTAAAATGTTCCTTTACTCCATTACACGTTAGCGTGAGCCGACGGCTTGTGATGAAATTAAAAAAATATTTGCTTTCTTAGTAGAATATTAACGATCTTCCACAATAAACGATCGTGCATGGTAACGAGATTACAAAATGGTGCTGGATGCCGAAATTAATCAGTGAAGATACAGAAAATTAACAGCTGAATATATTGTCACATGCAAGCAACATGAAGTCTTCACTTTGAAACTAAACCCCAAACATGTTTTGTTCCTTATAAATGGTCAGTGCTAAACTGTTAAGCTGATTTCCGATCGGCGAAGATGGACAAGAAAATACAGTAAAAGAATTTAAAAGTAGGTGGATACGTTTCAATTCTAACCTGACACATCTTCAATAGACATTATATTCAGATGTGATGCACTAAGAAGGATGTCGATTAATAAAAATTAAAAATAATGTGAAATATCGATGAAAAAACAAAGAAATTATAAATTACTTTCCGTGGATGCCCAGCGCTGTGCATTATTTGCAAGAAGTGGCGGCCTTAGATAGCAACACTTCGATGGGTACTACAAATTCTGTAATGCGAGGTGACACGATTCGTCGCTGTATATCCAGCGTAATCCAGTAATTCAAACCCTTACCTCGCCTTGCGTATCTCAGTCGGTAGAAATTTAATCTTAAGCTTGCCATGAGTATGCAATCATTAAATAATTAGTTAAAATGTTAGTTCAAAACCCAGGTGATTAAAATCACACACCCAATATTATTAAAAAAAATACTTAAACAATAGAAATTGAAATCAAAATAAATAAATACTTTTTCTTTTTCAACTCCATTGACGAGCCAACATTTGCATAGTTATGGTTTTCAAATCTTTTAACAATAATGAATCATCACAACAAACAACAATTATTGCATCTTAATATTTTAATTTTTCTTTTTTGGCTCTTACTTTGACTCGTACTTCTTTCACAGATGTGAAGCTATTGTAAATTTACAAAAATTGCGAAATTTAAAATCAGTTGATAATGTTTCTTTCTTATTTTAAATTCTGCAGTTTCGGAAGGAGACATATTTTTGAGGACTTTTTAGTAATATCTTCTGATCTATTTTACATAAAATTCTGAAGGAATTTATTTTAGAAGCCTTATAAAGCAAATACACGAATTCAAGGAATAATATAAAACAATACATGAATTCAAGATTCGTGTATTCACTTGGTTCTTTACAATTTCCGTGTGCACATATTTACGTGTTAACTAACAGACGTCAAACGGAAGGACTGACACGTAAAAATAATAAAATTATAAAGGTTCCGTTTTCTCTTTTAAAGTATGGAACCCTAGTAAGTAAAGTTTATAGTTTAAAAAAAAATTTTGTAATCAAAGGACTCATTGAGACAAATTAAATGAGACAAACTAGATTAGTTTACTATTAACCATTGAGAAATTCCTATAACCATCTCTCTCCTCCATTATCAGATACTTCTGGTTACAACACGTAACTAAAGGAGACTTTGAGATAAGTCAAACTAATCCAAACTCGACAGGTTTACTGTTAGCCATTGGGAAGTTCCTATGATCGCTTCCCCCCTCTGTCATCATATTAGCTCTAATACCATATCATTATATCTTCATTACAATTGCATAAGTATACAAAGTTTCAAATTTATACTACAATTAGAAGTGAATTAAACGTGAGTTGAAAGATTTACTTACAATATTAGGAAGTCACAGGTCAAGCTAATAGAAGCTTGTTAAAGAATGATAACAAATATTTCACAAGTGTAATGTAACCAAAAGTATAAAGACCAAAAGAAAGAATATTTTAATAAAATATCATAATTTACGTATAACACAAGTTACCTAAATGCAAATTTTGAATGTTATTTTCAAAAGTTTTATTGACGTCTAGTTTTTTAGTTTCATTATACCCTTCTTTTTTTTTAACTTTTAATTAGATTATATTTTCCTGACAATATCTGGTTTGGGAATAGTTCTAAATCCTATATCAGGGAGACAACAACCCCAAAACAGAAAATTATTATTTATAGTTCAAATTTTCCTAAGTAAACGCAAAATTACCATATTTTAATTTAAAAAAAAACTGACTTCAGTAATGACTTATTATATTCACTTTTCGTACAAAATTTGTTTTCCATAGGTGACACGATGTATATAACAATTTCCAACAGTTTATAAGTGAAAAAAAAATCTAGGGATACTTATCCACTAAACACTAGCAAAAAGTTGTTATTTTGTATGCCAAAAAAAATGTTCAGAAAACGGATTATGTAAGTAATTGTTACATAATTGTCGGCATTGAAATCGACAAGATTGACGTTTAGAGGCAAAAACTTCTGGCGTCGGTCAATGAATCACAATCCACGTCCGCAACTCACCGAATAGTTTTCACCAGTCATTCTCCGTATCTCACCTTTGGCCTTGGCTGCCGGTCACTCACAAAAGGTCGTTCGGCTATAATGTTTCCTGCACGCTCGTAGCAATAGGCAGTTTTGCTGTTCTACTGTTCAGAACGATGTTACTGTGCTGTAGTCACGTTCCTCTATCATATTTGATTCCATTGTTCCCGTGTGTATTTGATGAACATGTATGTCCCATAATCTTTTTTTTTTCATTTGTGACCTCGTTGAAAATGCACGAACAAAAACACTTTAGATAATGATACTCCAAATGAATCAATTACTCGATTGATTTAAGGCTTGATAATATATTTGGTAGTTCAAACGCGACGAGTGATTATCTATTCATTTTAACATCTATTGAAGGTCAAATTATATTCAACTTATATTAAGTTTTATTCAATGGAACTCACAGAACTAAATAAAAATCACCGTGATATCAAATGTGGAAATTTATTCTCCGAACATTTTTTACTGGTTACACTTTAGCATGATATCAACATTTGTCCGATCAAATTATCTTCAATTCATGTTAAGTTTTATTCAATGGAACTCACAGAACTAAGTAAAAAATCACCGTGCTCTCAAATGTGTCAATTTATTCTGCTTTTTATTTTCCGATTACACTTTAGCGTGATATCGGCATTTGTCCGATAGTTCCCACTTAATACTAAGTTACATACTAGAGTTTATTATTCAATACTAGACTGAAAATTTTCCGATCCCAATATGAAAGCGTTGAAAAAGAATAAAACTGGATCGGCCTATATGTTGAAAAGAGAAGGAATCATAACCGTTCGGAACAGAACTATTCTGGTGGATTAAGAAGCATCGTCAAAACTTCAAGCGAAGCGAATACGTGATGCCTAATATCGATTAGCATGGCAATGCAACATCAACCCCTTTACTCCGTTAAGCGTATGCGAGCTGAAAAGAATTTGAAAGTGGTTTTATGGTTAAATACAATTACGATTTCTTATTTTCTAGAATATAACATGCTTTTACTCGACGTATGCCACTAGACGAAAAGAATAAAAAATTAAAATCTGTCCCACATCCGAAGAGTTCCTTTATATAGTTAAAAGAAGATGCTTAAAATTAACTTCAAAGTATAGAAATTAAATCAAGTAATTTCATTTTCTCAATTAAATTTTTTTATCAACTTTTTTTATCAACGTTTAAAAGTACATAAGTCAATATAGCTATGAGGCGATGAATCAATCTTTTTCAACAATCAAACAGTTATTAGTGTCTTAAAAACAATACCAGATCGTTCAAAATAATTAATTTTTTTTAAATTGTAGTATAAGGTTTTACAAATTTATGACGTAAATGGGAAAAATGTATCGCTATTTTTCCTATGAAGGAAATCCCGTTTCAAGAGCATACAAATATTAGTGAAATTAACTTAAACAACAACAGATGGCCAATATCGCGAATTGAAATATTTGAACAAAGTTAAAAGCAATGAAAGAATAAAATTGTAAAATAGTAACTAAAATCATCATAATTTATTTTTTCTTTTCTAATAATATCAAATAATTATGTGATAGCAATCCTAAATATATTACGTACAGGACAAACTTAATCTGTGCAATTTTCTTTCCAATAACATCCCACAAAAACTTTGAATATTTTGTGCTTACACGACTAATGGCCTATAATAATATTTAAACGCTTACATTATTATATTATACTAGCTATACCTATAACTTCGTTACTGATTTTTGTAGCTCATATGTTGCTCTTAGGTATAAACTATAATATAAACTTATCTGCTATTAATTTTTTTTTGGTTAGAAAGTGGTTATAAACTATTACCATACCAAATTTCATCAAAATCCGTCCAGTAAATTTCGCGCGATTGACGAAGTAATTAACATACAGACAGACAAAAATCTAAAAACAGATTTTCTGGCTTCTCTTATCATCCTTTACGCAAAATCAATCACCTCTTTTAAAATATTTTTACAGAATTCACTCCGTTAAATATATACATATATATATATATATATATATATGTATATACATATATATATATATATATGTGTATATATATATATATATATATATATATATATATATATATATATATATAGAAACAGAGAGAAAGAGAAAGATAGAGATTGTATTTCTGAAAAGGAATATTACGATGCATCATAACTTGTTTACCATAAATATCGAAATAAATCTAAACTAACATTATAAATGCAAAAATTTTTGTTTGTTTGTTACTAAATAACTATGCAAGAACGTTAGGAAACCCCACAATATTGGACACATATTAAATATAGCGGAGAAATACATGATTAACTTCCTGTTACATGTTATACCAATATTATAAAAATGTTTGTTAGTCAATCACCCTATGCAACTGGAAGGATTTTAATAGAACTAAGTAAATATTTCGTGATTCTAATTAGCCTATAGTCTTATTTTTCACCTAAAATATAGCATAATTCTTGCAAAATGAAGCTCTTTATTTTAGAAATAGTACTGCTAATACAGGTCACTATGCATGGCAGGGTATCATTTCAATATTGAACAAGTAAAAACTAGATTACGTTGCATAGCGATTTTCCATTTGCATAAATAACCGCTTAATGCAGGGTTCGATTTAAACATAAAATTAGTGCCTCTTACGTTATAGAGACGAGATATTTTCCTCTTACGCCGAATATAATTGATAAACAACATTGACGTTATATGGTTTCATATAATGCTTTACCTCAATTCAAAAATTAACAAAAATTACAAAAACATAGTCACAAATAAAAATAAAGACACCACAAACCGCATAGCCACATAGGCTTTGTCTTCTTCGATGAAGGTCGATCTTATGACTCGCAAAGCTTGGATCTGGCAACCCTGATTTCTTTTCATTTCCAAATATAAACGGTCAAATGCCTAGACTGAAAATGAGTGAATAATTTAGTGGTCCATACATTCACTCGCCAAGTTAATGATAATGTGTTCTCAGAGTAATGGCCATCAACAGCCAGATCTTGCCCGATCAAAGGTAAAAGAGATTTTCCAAAGTTTTAAACTTATTACTAGAACAAAGTCAATATCTTCAATTCTGTCAAATCATCATATACTGCGTGATGAGTATAAGGTCACAACAAATTTTGAATACAAAAGCAAAAACTAAAAAAGTTAAAAAATGCTAAAAATAATGTTTATAACATAAACTAATGGGAAAATATTACATGTGTATAAAAGCCCAGATTAAAAAATATCAGATACTTAGTTTTAGCAAGGTGCTATGGAATCCCCACAGTAGTATACTATAAATGTGAGTGTTTTCATTTATTTTTCCGTTTCATAATAGCTTCTTAAGAAACGAACTGATCCTTTCTAAAACTGATAGTAACAGAATTTATCACAAACTAAAATACAGAACAGTTTTCATTGCGGAATAGCATAAAATTCCATAAGGGAAAACCAATATTTTTCTAAGATTGCGTTGCGTTCCTTAAATAAGTAACTTCTTTAACAAAAATCTATTTATTATCTATATTTTCAACACATGATTTTGTCAAAGTCTAGAATAATTTTTATTCAAACGGAATTTGAACAGGCTAGTACTTTACATGTAATACAAATTAGGGAATGTGTTATTAACAGTTACTTATTATATGCCAGTTACCTACCTACCTTTGAGTAGTTAAGCTGTGGTCGATAATCGCAACCATCGTTTATCCAGTCGATTCAAGAAATGCTGGACCACTTCACAACTGCAGCAGTCGATTTAAAATGGTCACATATTAAGTTTAGATCGCTGTTTTTAGTTTAGATCGCTAATTTAGATCACTGACATTGTTTTTGCCTCAAAAGGAATTAGAATCTTTCACAGAGCCTCTCACAGCTGTTTTTCTTCTCTCACACCCTATGACGTAGGGACTCAAAATTTTATATAAAGCGTATTGACCCGCATATATTTGAATAGTTAACACTAAAAATATTTATATAAACATTTAGAATAGGCAAATAAAGTAATTGAAAAAAAATTTTAAAAAAATTTAAAAAATTCAATTTCGTGTCATTTAAGAATCTATTAAAAGAGAAAGTTATAAGGATTCCAAAAGTATATTTTTAGAATTTTATGTAACATATTTCTGCAAATATTCTTGAAACTGCCAAATCAATTATATAACAAACGGCGTTACTAAAAGTGTTCCCAAAATTTGCCGGAAAGCCATGACAACGCTTCTAAATCCTCTGAAAGATATATTAAATAATATATTATTTAGTAGTAAAAATTATTACTGACATTTACATATTTTACTATGTTTTCTTAAATGTATATAAGTACCTAAATGTGGTGAGACCCCAGTGGTGAGAGTTCTACTCGTACTTGCTAGGTTTTATATATTAATTTTACTTATATTTATAGATTAAGGAAACGACTATCATATTAATAAAATAATTTTCCATCAGAATATTAACTTCACCCTAAGAGACTGACATGATATTATGAGACTAAAGCCATATACGATTCCCTAGATCCCCGGAGCAATACCTGGAAGTTCCCCTCCATGAAGCAGCCAGCGTGCTTCTCTCGGACTGCTACGAGCCCTCGTGGCCTACGCTGGTGTACACGCACGGGTATCGTGGACGTGCCCGTGGCCCCGCCAGCCTTGCCATATTGCAAGCTATGACTGCGGGACCTCGCAACGTGTTGATGCTGGTATGGGAAGACGAGGCCGGCTCGGGCATTCTAGGGACTAACCTTGGCTACATGTTGCGAGCGGCACCCAATTCTAGGGCGGTGAGCCTATTATACCTTATCAGAGATAGTATTTATATTATCGTACTCTTCACTCTCGTCAAGAACTAATTAATATGTGTACTTACTTATGGGTATTCATTTTAACACTTCGTGTTTTTTTTTGTATGGTCCATTGTGTAGGGTATCGTTGAATAGGTCTTTCAAAAATATTGGGAGTATGTCGTGAATACTTTCTCGATATACGAATCCGTTTATGAAATATTAATCACATCACTCCTCGTCACCACCCCTAACAATTTAACATCTGAAAAGTATTCACAATACTAGTAGATCTAACGAAATTAAAAGGAAAATTATAAAAACTAAGTAGGTTATACCAGTTTACAAGTAAAAGTCGACCAAGTTATGGTAAGAAAGTATGTAAAAGTTCATAGAAACTCTATACAAGTGACTTCAAATATATATTTATTATGTCTATGAAGGATACATTAAACAATTTATATACGTTGTGAAAAGTTATATTTGTACCCTTAAATGTTTCTAAGTGTATAAATTTATACGGTACCCTCATAGTGCGTGTTCTATTCGTACTTGACAGATTTTGTAATCTAGATGAAGAAAGCAACAATTTGGTTACGATAGCTTTTATATTGGATTTTCGACAGACGTTCCAAACACATCGCTTCAAATTTATGTTTATTTGAACGACTTATTTTCAACTTACGTTAACTAGGGTAATGGTGTCCGTGTCCAATGGTGTCGTGGCACCGGACGCAGACTTTAAGGAGTACAGAAATAATAGCTGAATGCCGTAATAAATATCAGTAACACCGGATGTAAGTTGGCCTCGGTATGCCACTGTAAACATCATAAATAACAATTTCCAAAAAGGAGTATCATATCATATCATGATTTTTTTACTCAAAAAGGCGCCACTATAAGTGAAGACTGTTAATTGATTTATTACGTGGTTTATTGGAAAGATTTTGAAATAGAATAAAAGATCGGGATTGAGAAGTGGGTTCAAAATAATATAATCTAATTGTAACTAATAAGTAAAGTAAACATATTCCAATTTATTTTTGAACGAATTGTAAATTTTATAATATTTTTAGACTCTTTCGTATGATCGAAGCAATCATTCCGTTTTACTAAAATATTTTAATTCCTGGACCGTGCTTCGGTTTTATTCGGCGATATTATACATCCAACAAAATATTTCAAAATTTTTTTTTTATTTTCACTACTACTAATTACTTTATTGTAATACAGAATTCTTTAGAAAACAATGTCCAACATCTACTATGCACAACTCAACATGGCTTCTTTTCAAAGAAACTCCTTAAATCAAAAGACAATATCCGTACTACGTTTGTTTGATGTTATTGTTCATAGCGCCCTAGAACCACGCCCAAATACATCTAATTGGCTTTAAACTTATTCAAAAAATTTTAATGAAAAACATAAATGTCACCTGATTTAGTTTTTACATAAGCAATCGTTAAATTAGCACCTTGTATCAATTTAGGTAACGTATTTTAATTGTGCACAGTTATTAACGTTTTTGAATAGAGGCTTTTAAGAAAACGGTAGTCACACAAGGATTATTATTTCTCTTCATTAACTTTCTTTAAAAAAAATGGTACGAATAATTACAATACACAATGTGCCTTTATGGCAGTAAAATATTTACGTAGAAACGATCACTGGCAAAATAATTTAATAAAAAAATACATAAGTAGCAACGATTAATTAAATATTCAGATATAAATATCGAATGTCACTACAACTATTTACAACAACTGTCCGAATAGAAATATTTGCACCAACGACACCTAGATAGGTAACAATACTCCCAATCATCGTAACAACAAATAGTCCCGATACTCACGACACCGTTTCGCTAGTTCAACACTCGAGATACGTACACACATAGACAGACAAGTGTTTTATTGTTTAAACGAAATACTGTTTAAAATTCCGCATTCGCAATCGTCATTACTATTCTCAAAGAATTCAAAAATAGTTACAAATTTTCGACAGACTGAACGTTGGTTATTATGTCATCACCTTTGTATATATTAGAGGATTGTATTTAGCGAATCGATACATGTGAAAAATGAAAAGTATTCTATAGATCCACTATCATTTACAAATATATCTAATAATACTATATGTTATAAACGGACCGCAGCCAAATAGTCCATTTGTAACTTTATCGTCTAACATCAATTGAACGGATATAGTCATACTATTTGTTTCATAGTAAATTGGGTAATTCAAATGCAAATGAAATCCGAATAACATTAGATCATAATTGGGTGATATTTATCCACAAATATTCTTACATTAACTCAAAATCGATTGTGGGTGCGATTCAAGAATGAACGGCCAAATCTTTGTATTCTTGTGGTGTGTTGACTTCATGTAAAACAAACAAAAACAATTAAAGAGTAATCGACCAATTTTTTTTTTATTCTTACGATATTAACTTCAAGTAAATTCCTCAAAACAATTCAAAAATAAACGGTCAATTTTTATATATTATATTCAGTGCTGACTTTATATAAACACCACAAAACGACACGAACATAAAGGGCTAATTTTTTTCTGTTTGTGTGGTTTTAATGTCACGCAATTCCCAGCGAATGGTCCAAAAATGAACGATTAAAATTTCTTTTTTCTTTTAGACAATTTTAATTTTATGCAAATCTTTCAAATAAAAAAAAAGTTCTTCGGAACAATCCAAGAATGAACGGCCAAAATTTCAGAACAATTAAATAATGAAAAATCAAATCTTTGTATTTTGGTACAGTGATAATTTTATAGGAGTTCTTCAGAACGATCCAAGAATGAAAAGCCAAAATTTTGTATTCTTGTAAAATTTTAATTTTATGCAAGCCCATCAGAACGATTCAATAGTAAATGATCAAATCTTTGTATTTTAGTACAGTGTTGCTTTTGTAGAAGCTCTTCAAAACAATCTAAGAATAAAGGGTCAAAATTTTGTATTCCCATTTAATGTTGATTTTGTGCAGTATGTGTTCACTAAAAATGTTCATTATTATAATATCCAGTGGCAGATTTCAATGTTTGAAAAATTGTAAAAAAAAACTACACCTCTAATACAAAGTAGGTTTATTTTAACTTTATAACAACAAATGCGGATTTCATTTTTTTAAAACCACGTTTTCCAAATGGCGGCCATCGAGTCTGACACACTCTTCGAGTCTAACACGCATGTTTTCAAAAACGCGTTTGCAGAGCGACTGGGGTATCCTACTGACTTCGTCTCGAATATTTTCTTTAAGTTATGTCGCAGTGCTCGGATTTGTTTTGTAAACAACGGATTTTAAGTATCCCCATAAGAAAAAGTCACATGGGCTTAAATCGGGTGACCTAGGTGGCCACGGTACGGTACCGTTTCGGGATATGTTTTTTTCTGAAAATACCTGCCGCACTGCATTCATGGATACATTAACAGTGTAAGCTGTGGCCCCGTCCTGGTGGAACCATGTGTTTTGGTTGAAGGATGGACTATTCTGTAGTTCTACTCTGAAAAAGTCATTTAACATCTGGGCATATCTCTCCAAATTCACAGTTACAGTTTGGCCACGTTGATTTTCAAAGAAATAAGGCCCTATGATTGCAGATGCAGACATGGCACACCAGACTGTTACTTTAGGCTTATGTAATGGCTCTTGATGCATTTGTCTTGGGTTGTGGACATCCCAGTAACGAAAGTTCTGCTTATTCACATATCCTCCAATGTGAAAGTGAGCTTCGTCACTAAAGAATATGTTGCCCATCCGGGTAGCAGTACGAAATCTCAACATCACCTCCGCGTAAGTTTTTCTTAATTCAAAGTCAGAATCGTGTAAATCTAGAACAATTTGAATTTTATATAGATGGAACTTGAGCTTTTTTTGCATTATTACCTGTAAAGTTGATTTCGAAATTACCAATATCGATGAACGTGTACGCAGTGATAAACGGGGATTTTCAACGACAGAAACCATAACACGCTCGACATTTTCATCCGTGGCTACCAATAGTGTAGGTCCTGGCCTGCGCCTATTTAATGTTGATCCTGTAGCTCTGAACCTTGCTACCCATCACTGAATGAGGTTGATCGATGGTCTATCACGTAATCGACGAATACTGTAACGATTATTAAATCGACGGCGTGCTACAGACAGCGAAAATCCACTCGAAATGTACGCCTCGACGGCAAAAGCGCGGTGCTCTCCACTCCACTGTTCCATGGCTACTAAAACATCCGCACCGCTTGCGCTTCTAACGACGCCTCCCGCGCCCTTCTTATGTGTTGCGTTCAGAAACTATGTTTGTTCAAACTTTGAAATCTGCCACTGGACATCCTGTACATCATACAAATAAAATATAATATAAAAACGCTTATATTTTAACAGTGTAATTCCTTTCTAATGTACACGGTGGTTGTGAGTCAGTGGTAGATCTTAATTTCCATCTGTGCCACGTGTTGACAGCGGAAAATCGGTCTACATTTTCCATCTGCTCATCAATTTACATATATTTTCTTAGCAATTCAAATTTACTTGAAATAAAATTTACTAAACAACAAAGCACTGTCTACAAAGCACTAAAAGAAAATCCGAAGCATTTTTATTCCTTGAATCAACATATGATTAACAATTGAACCACTGAGACATGGCAATATCCAGACTGCCAAGCTCGTATCCATTTAGTCTAAAATGATCATGAAGCGGTGCGTTTGTTATTCATGGTACTGAAATTAATTGAAGTACCCTGTTGATACATTATCAAGTGGAATATTGAATACGTGCCTCCGTTGTCTTACGTTTGAGGGTCAGAAAAAATGTGGCGTATAAATGCTGCCTTCAACATTACCTCTCCAAAAACGTGATCCGACAATATGTCGACTCGTCTATGAGTCCTATTTCCTACAACACTGCACGACATCGGGACCCATTGTATGCAATAAATAAACGACACACGGAAAAAAATGTGTCGTAGCTTAAACTCAATTTTACTTTTTTACTACACGGTATTAATATCTACGTCATTTCACAATGAGCATTCCTAATGTAGCAAAAATATAGAAAGACAATGAACTATTATTGCTAAAGGAAGAAAACAAAAAAAAACTTGGGTAGAAGTAAAGCTCCGTGACGAATTTTTCAAATATATATTAATTTAGCAAAATTATATAATGAATATGTTATTCATAGATCATATAATAAGAGAACCGATGAATGAAAACAAAAATTTAATGTTGTTATTTTGCGCGCATATTTTATTTTTTAATTATTTTCTTCCGTTAAAAACTTGTTGATTAATTCACGAATATTTCATACGAATGGGAACATATGCGCTATTAGTCATGTTTTAAATATCATGGCCCCTCAATAAAATTGTATTTTTCCACCATTAAAAACGTAAATTGCAACAAAAAAGTACTCCAATATGCAAATTCAAGAATAACTACAACATTATGCGTTACACCAGTAATATCTCTGATATACGGTTTACTAGTGTAAGAAACGAAAACTTGTTCTTATACCTTGTTTGTTTACGTACATTCATCATCACTTCCTTCACCTTTTACTGTATGTATATAATTACAATTTCATCAGAAGGTTTTCGTATATATTATTATTATTTTGATTATCATTTTCTTTTCACTTCAAATCATTTTCATTTGTTAAATACGGATATTGTAACATATTATGAAGTATTTCAATAATTTGAAATAACATAACGTACAGTACACGTTATTTTTATTTTATTTTCATAAAATTAAATACACATTTACGTAATGTACTATTTAAGTGTGAGAATGTTAATTTTCAAGCCTACCTAACATCTAATATTTTCAACCGTTAAATTTCATCAAGATTCCTGTCTTTATTGTCATAATTGCCAACAACAAAAAAAAATATTTGACAGGTTCTTCGAAACACCAAGTTCTAGAATTAATTCTAAATTATGTGTATTAGCTTAAAAGTAACAAAGTATTTTGAGAACTATTCTTGCTAATTTCATGGGAAATATGCAATTTTTTTCTTCGAATCTTACAGAGTTATATTCATTCTTATTTATGTTTATGTTTTTAGCACTACGTGTTTCATTATTTTACGAGAACTTGCATTTATTAACGAAACATAGTTATATTTTACAAAAATATTAAAATACATTATTAAAAATAAATTCACCATAATAATCATAAACATTTCTTTAACTTCATTTTATTTTCATTCATAAACGTCAAATTCGTAAACAATACTCAATAAATTTAAAATTAATTACAAACGAATAGAAAAATTAATCGCTGTTTAAAATACAGATTGGGAGGCTGTTTAGTGACAGCTTGTTGGACATGTCGAAAGCTGGCTTCAACCTCAACACCACACACCTGATCGGATTCTCGCTTGGAGCACAGGTTTTCGCTTTTACCGGATTACGTGTGAAGGAAAAGGGATTTTTGCTACCCAGGTAGGAAATAAAAAATTTGCTTAACGTTTATTTGAATAAAAATCAATTCATAAAACTGCATAACGACCTCCTTAAAGCTACACACCGCGTGGATAGATTTATGGAAATAATTCTTCCCTTTACCTGCACGTTTGGGGATATTTGAAGCTTAGCAACAATGAAATGTCGAATATTTTTTTCACAAGGCATGAAATAATACACTAAAAACGACATATTCAGATAAAGTAGCCGGTCACGGTTTTTTACTCGTATTACACAAAAATCGATTTGAAAAAAATAGTTATAAAAAAGGTCTTCATATTGGTTTGTTCCTAATATTGTTCACTAATTTTGCGATGAATTTCTCATTATACATTTAACATACACAAAAGGATAAACTTAAATTGAAGCAACCGAATGAGGTAAAATTAAAAACGTACAACGCAAATTTATTGAAAAATTATCAAATTATGGCATCATTTCAGTTTCATTAAGAAAAGCGATCAGCCATACCAACCAAAACCTATTTTTCAATTTAATTTTTAATAATAAAATAATCACAACCGGAAAATATTTTTGTTTTTAATGTATAATCCTACTAACAAATTCATATAAATAAAATTGATATAAATAAATTAAAATAAAAATGTTACCTAAAAGTTTATAATAAAACAAATAGGTGACAGTTATAAAATGTAAAAAAGTACCATAAATTGAAGACTTAAAAGGAGCAAAAGATTTTTCAGATTTGCGTAACTCTTTACTTTTTTAACTGAAACAAAATGTACGCCATAATTATGCAGTTTTTCGGTACACAGTATATTTTAATTTTATCCTATTTAATTGCATTAATTGTCTTTTTATGTATATACTTTCACGTCACATCAAACAAACAGTCAATATTTAATTGCATTTTTTCCCATGTTTCTATCCTCTGATGGATTATCTGGTTTCGAAGTTTTTTTTGATCGGAAAAACGAAACTACCTGTTAAATAATAAGTGAATATTATTACCCCATTAAACAAAAATAAAATTAATGAATATTTTAATGCATTTCTATAACTTCTTTAATCCGCAGAAACTATATTTAACTTTAAATAAAGGTTCACCTAAAAAACCGTATTTTTTTCTGAAACAAAACCCAAAATAGACCTTTTATGATTATTTGTTAAAAATACTTTATTTTCGACTATTCAGGCATAATTCCTTAAATAGCGCAATAAAATAGAAACCTTTATTTGTATAGCATATATTTTCCGTTAATTATTTTATTATATACGTATGTTAAACGAATGTTGATTTTTTTCTTCCAAGTTACTTAACCTATGAGTACAGAGACCGCAGTTGCATTAGTCATTCGCGATTGTTCAAAGCGTTTATACGTTTCGAGCTATTTCCCTAGTCATTAAAAATGTCAGCGTTTGATAAGATACCATACAAATCACACTAAAAAAGTCTCAAAAAGGGTAAGAGGAAATAAATTATGTAAATATCGTTTTTTGGGACTAATTTACTTACTGATTTTACTTTATAAATAACATTTATTTTATTTATTCATTGACATAAAAAACCACCATCGTCCACATCCATACACTCAACCCTGCTCGAATTTATCGATCAGCGCAAACAAAGGAAACACTGCCTTCTTCTTCGTTTCTTCATGGAAATGAAATAGAAATAAAAAGTCTTGCAGGAATTAATTGAAAAACCACGATAATTGCCGACTGATTAGTTATAAAACAATTTTATTGCAATTCAATATTGTATGACATATCTTCTCTATGCAAACAATTACTCAATGTCTATAACCGTGAAGTTTAAACGGAGTAGACGGTTTTGAGTAAATTCTAGTTCAAATTTATATCCACTGTCGTAATTTCTCCGTACTGGAATTGCTAAATATGTTTTTCTTTATTGGCATAAATTGAGTGAAGATACTTACCCAACTACTTTGATTAAAAAAATATTTTAGTCGAAAAAAATCAAAAATAAATAATCCTAGTAGTATATCTAATCCGGGAATACCATGTCCGCAAATTTAAAAATATTCTTATATTCATCATAAAACGAGTTCCTAGTTGTAACTAAATATTACTCTGATCTCCAGGATAACGGGCCTAGACCCGGCCCGAATTCTATTCGAGTATCCGTTCGCAGCTTATGGGGCGATCTTAGATTCCACATGTGCAGCTTTTGTGGACATAGTGCATACAGACGCTGGAGGCTTTGGAGTGCGCCGCGGTTACGGCACCGTCGACTTCTGGCCTAACTATGGCTCCCGCGGGGAGAAGCAGCCTGGTTGCCCCGAAGGAGAGGACGAGCTGTTCACTCCTGAAGGTCGATATGCGTATTATAATTACCGCCCTATTATAAATACACACAAAAAAGTTCAAACCTACTTATAATTAAAACAGCTAGTCGATTATTTGTTTTGTTAGGAAAATTAAAATAGTGGCCACTAGCAGAATAAGCAATGGCACGTGAAATATGTTTCTAAATATTAGAATTGTTATTTGGATACATATTTAATCAAAATCGATCACTTCTACCAAAAAATTAAGTATAGCAGGAACCAAAAGGAATTATGAATTAATAACCAAATACATTTACCACATATTGGACTAGGAAAAATAAATGCCAAGAAATACATGAAGCATTTTTAAAAAATGCGTTAAAGCCTATGAGATATGGTTCAAGTATAATAATGTTTTATTAAGTGGATATAATCAATATATGTCATATTAAATAGACATGTTAAATCCTTGTAAAACGAACGAAATGTAGGGTTTCAGTTAGTGAGTACACTACTATTATAACATTTTACACATACATTCAAATATTGAATAAAAAGGAAGAAAGAATGAGCGATTGAGTTAAAAAAGCAAATACAAAAAAGAGATAGTTACAATGATGGAATTTTGCTTTTAGAGGTAAGTATTACATGTGAGCGAGTAGGACATAGACACGAACGGGATAGTATTGTTGTTAGCCAAATTGAGTTAGCCTATTCCCATAATCAAATGTCAGAATTCAATTTGGTAGCTTTTGCTTTCTAGAAAATTCGAAATAGGTGTGTAATTAAAATATTTTGTCGTAACGCAGAAAGGTATGCTAACAATTCCAATAAAATCAAACAGCGACTACAAACAAGAAAGTGGCAATAGTTAAATAAATTTGTAAACATTACGTCAACTTTGAGGATCGCTTTTAGAGCGCTAATAACATAACTATATAATATGAGGCAATTTTATTATACACAATCAGATATTATATAATATTACAAAAGTATAAATACGTCTTTATTATATTTACTGCGAATGATCGCAAAATTCCACTTATTCTCATTGAAGCTACGAAAAATAAGCTTCTTTAACGTCGAAGATTGCGTTAGTCCACTCATTTCCTGTTCAATCAGAAAAAAACTTATTTTTAGTCGTTTTTACGCCTGAATAAATTACTAAACAGAGTTCCAAACATAGATAAATTAATCACATTTATGTAAGACAACTGGTATAGTAGAAAAGGATGTCAACGATTATTACTATTATACACACATAAAGCAGACATCTAATAATCTGTATTATATAAAAGCCAAAGTATATATTTATTTAAATATGAATGGCTATTATATATTTATTTAATTACAACTAGATTGATTTTTAATAAGACTTTTATAAATACGTAAACTATTTACGTCAAAAATTTAAAATTATTTTCGTAAAAAACACCTCATTATTTCTAAAATTATAGTATACGTTGATATTCATAATTATTTAATTTCATGTTTTTATTATTAATCAAGTTTTAATTTTAAAAATATTACCTTGAAATGGTAAACTCAGTTACAACTGATAAAACATTTTCAACGTAACCGTTACGCCTATTTATACAACACGAAATATAATTTTACTCTTATTGACATACAAAGACTATGTTATAATAGTAATTTAAAACGAATAATCTAGTACACGGTTTAAATCCCTGATAATATGCTCTTGGAATTTAAAAGATATTTCTTAGTTTTCGTGAATATAGATAATACGCGATACTGGAATCGAAAATAAAGTTAATTGTTACTTTTAAATTGACAGGACTTTGTAGCCACGATCGATCCTGGATGTACTTTGCGGAGTCACTCGTGCGACCTTTGGCATTCCCGGCCACCGCAGCCAGCGACTATGAAGAGTGGCTACTAATGTCGGAGCAGCAGCGCGGTCTCGACACCAACTACCTCGGCATCGCCGCAGATCTCACGTCAGTTACTAGTTATCTCTTGAATTATTTTATACATCTACACGTATATCATAAAGTCTACTTATGAAATTGCAAAATTCTATATTAGTCAATATATATACACAATATATATGTATACAAACATATGTGTGTGTATTTATATATACGGATATATATATATATATATATATATATATATATATATATATATATATATACATATATATATATATATATATATATATATATATATATATATATATATATATATATTACCTATAACCTTAAACAGGTGTTTTATAGAGGCTATTGTTAAATTGATGTGGCAAGCTGACGTCTGTGGTACTCGTGTGTACAAAATGAGAAAATGAGATGATTATAATCAAAATGAGATGATTGTTTCGTACTTTATTTCGTTTTCGAGATACACTATTTCAATATTATAGCAAGGGTTAAGCTTCTTGCAGTTCACGCACACCGGGCGCCACGTAGCATCATCAAAATAACGCGGCAAACAATTATATGGTTTTGAATATTGAGCGATATGAATATTATTCCGCAGAAAAAAATATTATAAGAGTAAATCAATATTTTTCTAAGTTTTTTTTTCATGTTGGTTCGGTTTATGATAACGAAACGTTTAAACATAATTGCGTTCCAGAAAATTTTGAAAGTGTAAAATACTCAACTCAAACTACAAATGGACTTATTGCAGTATTTTGAGTCGATATCAAAACAATATTAACCACAATTAAATGAAACTACATGATGTAGTATTATTTCTACTTTCTTTAAGTACTTTACCACGACCTAGGTTTCGTTGTACATATTACAACATCTTCAGGTGGACTATTAGCAAAGATTCTGGCTATTAGCAATCGTATAATAGCCCCCCTGAAGATATTGTAATACAACGAAATCTAGGTCGTGGTAAAGAACTTAAAGAAAGTAGACATAATACGTGATGTATTATTTCTACTTTTTAGTTTCATTTAATTGTGAATAATGAATTTCTACAAAATTAACGCCAAATATATTCAACAATATTAACCGTTACTGTTTCACGTGTAAACCTTAAATGACATCGAGTTTGTGGAATTTTGTAAAAGATCATAGGAAAATAATGTGTCGTTAATAAAATAAAATTTAAATATCTTTCCTTTATTTTTAATTTATAAGTTATATTCAATTGTTATAAGAGCATAATCATTTAAGTTAATAAACTCGACCATACGCTCGCGCGTGTAACTTATTTTCTCGCATCTAATATTGTTAACTATATTTAATGTAGCTTAGTATTAAATAACTCTCATAAATATAAGATGTATGGTAAATCTAGCTTCCTTATATAAAAAAAAACAAAAAACGATTAAAGCGACTGGGTCACAGAAAACACGAATATGACATGACGATTTACACCTGTTTAAACATTAGTGTCTTAAACAGTGGTTTAAAAATTTAGGTATAAAGTTGTATATTATATTATTCCTTTTCTTGAATTTGTAGATACGAACCCCTATATTTCAAATCGCATTAAACATTTATTTATATTGTTACAGATCAAGGGGAAACTACTTCTTAACGACTAATCCTATATCTCCATTCGGGAAAGGCGATGCTGGCATCAATGAAGTTGATCAATCCTTATAGTTTAATAGTTCTTGTACCATCTAGTGTATATATTGTTATTTAATAAACCATTATAGTATTGTCCAGCTTTAATTATAACTTAATCAACAGTAAGTTTACAACTGTTAATAAGGAGAAGAGTTGTAATTAATTAATATTTAACATAAAAAGTTGTAACCACCTAACGATATAATTTCATAAGTAAATTATGTTTTATTTAACTGTATTGCTTGTTTTCGTGGCCGCTATTTAATTGTTTTACATAATTTATTTACTTAATAATTAGAAATTAAGTAACTGGCATGCACGTATTGTGTCAAAATAAAAGTATTTTTCAATAAAGTAATTTTTAAAAAAAATATTTCTATAATCTTGTTTATAAGTAATTATATTTTCCATTAAAAAGGGAAAGACGCCGATTGTGAAACGCCATATCACAATTAAACATTAATACCCGTCGACTGTCGTCGAATCTGGTAAGTATTTTACCGGGCCTAATTGTTAACCAATAGAAATAATCAATTATTTAAATAGTCAAATGGTCCATAGAGCTATAAACAAATGTATCTTTTAAATAGAAACATTTCTATATTTCCGTTTCATCGTTAACATTTCCGTTTTCCGTATTTCCGTTTCATCGTTTAATCTTGATATAGATTATTATTAATTTAAAACTGTTTTTAAAAAATAATCCAACTACTTACATCAATGATATCAGTCTTATACAAATAATGATACCATTAATTACTAGGAGCCGGATCTTAATCGACGACATTTATAGCAGCTTCTACATACTTCTTCTTATTCTAGAATGTTTTACAATGAGTAATCGTAAAGAAATTTACTTTAGAGTAAAGAACGTTGATTTACAAATATCGTTTTAAGAAAATAGCGAGTAAAGTAAGAATTATACTGCTCACTGATTACTGGGCACAAATTAAACATAACTAAGTATACCTATACAAGATTAAATTTTGGTCAGCGACCGAATTTTAACGAATGAAGAACTAAATGATAAAATGAAAAAAAATTAGTTTTTTTTTTCTTTTTTTCATTTTATATTTTAGTCGCCGATTCTGAATCGCTCCTTAAAATTCGGTCACTAACCAAAACTTATTCCAGTATAGATGTGTTACTGTATGTGCATATAATTTAATTATTTTTCAATCAATATAACAGGTTAATTAAGTAATCAGTCGGGTTATAATAAAAACAGCACAACTATTAAATAGAGAAAAGGTACAATTGATCAATTCCTAATTGTACTTACAAAAATTATCACTTTATTGGAATAAAGTTGCAGTCCGTGTGGATTTTAGAAAGATATTAGTATTTTTAGGGCTATACGATATTGTTAGGGAAACGGAAATTGAATCAAAACTTTATTAAATTATTTGACTACTATTGACCGCTATTTATCTGACGATTATTTAATAATTCTAGATTTTTTTGGAAAAGAGACTGGCGAAAATTTGCGTTATACAAATAGAATATAATTTAAAAAAAAGATCTGGCATCTTTAGTACATAAAAAAAAACGACAATGCAGCAATTATCGATAAGAAAAATAAAATACGTAATGTAAAACAAAAAAGCTATCTTCATAAAGACCGCACATATATTATTTTTAATAAATAATCAATTACTGTTTAAATAAGTTAAAAATGAACTGGTACTGAAAAAAAATACAGGTCCAGATAACAAAACTTGAGAAATTATTGTTACTAAAGGCATTGACTACTTTGTTCAATGGAATCATTGATGAAATAAACATACTCACAGAATAGGCAATCCAATATTACTCTGGTACACTAGATTGCCTATTCTGTGTAATTTAGACAGAAAAACGACAGCCAGTAGAACATTGAGAAATACTTTTCAACAAATAATTAAATTCATTTTCTAGAACAAATTATAAAGAAATTTTAAGAATTTCAACAACCTTTGCTGTCTGACTTTCGTTGCCTGCGCTTTATTTTACCGTAGGGCGTAAAGAGCTTTACAAGAATAAACAACTCTGAATTCAAAGATGTGTTAAAATATATACATAACCAACAAATAAATATTAATAGAGGTATCAGGCAGGATAATCCACTAGCTCCTAGACTGTTATTATACTTGAGAACACAATGAAAAATTTGAATTGGTCCCGGAAACGATTAATAGGGTATATTTAAATAAACTTAGAATTGTTGAAGTTAATTCCAGCAACACAAGTGAAAATAATATTCAATGATAATAATTCTGTAATAAAAAAATAGGTCTAAAATTTAACTTTCAAAGTACCAACATAATAACAAATATTATTAATAAACAGATGCTGGTCAACAAAATCCCTTAGGGGTTCGTAGAATTTACAAACTTGTATATATATATATATATATATATATATATATATATATATATACATATATATATATATATATATATATATATATGTATATAAACATACATGTATATCACATGGATCGAATTTTGATCCTACTAAGTTCGAATACGAATTAGCATTACCGTGTACCAAACAAAATTACACTTGGATCTGCCATTTTTTACAATAGTGCAAAAGTGAAAATAACATATAAGAATTGCGATCCACTGTTGTTATTTTGTTCTTGGCGTCCAGACAATGTAAAAATAAATTAAACATGAACATCGTGAAAAAGTAAATATTATTTGCAAATATACTTACAAACTCAATGTACAAGAAGTGTGTAATTAAAATATTTGGTCATATATTAGATATTTCGGTAAAATGAGACAATGACAACAGTTCAGTAAAATTGTAATAGATTATCTGAAATTTTGAGGATCACTATTAGAGCACTAGTGCTATCTATAATAAGTATTGACAATAATTATAACAGACTAATATATTAGTGAAGAGAAAGTAAATAAAACGCACTACGATAACATATTATATACCGTTACATATATATAAATGCGTCTATTTTATATTTATTGAGAACGATTGGAAAATTACACTTAGTTTTAATGAAGACATTGAAAGCAAACTATCTTTAATGCCAAAGGTGGCGTTAATCCACTAATTTCGTGATCACTAGGAAAAACTACCTATCTAGTCGTTTTCACACCTGAATAGTTTAATAAACCTAGTTATTTTATCTTTTTATACTAAGAAATACCACTTTAAAATAATAAATTTGCGAAAAGGTCTTAATTAAACACATTTTGATAAGACATTTACTGTAATAAAACGGACGAAATTATAATTAGGCAAGGATAAAGTGAAAAACTAATAATCTATGTTGTATGGATATTACATATCTGTTCAACTAGAAATAAATGTATTTTAATAAGACTTTCATAAATATAAGAGGTATTAAAATGAAAAAGTTTGAAATTACAATTCAATAAAGTCGCCTTATTATCCGTAAAGGTATAAGATATGTTGATAAATATAATTATTTACTTCCATGATTTTAAACAATATTATATCGAACTGTATTTCACTACTTACAGCACTGGTATATCCAAAATAACCGTTAGACCTATTCACACAATACGAAATTAATTGTACTCTTACTAAAATGCAATTGATCAAGTTATATTGGTAAATAAAAATAACTGGTACAGTACACGGATTAAATTCCTAATAATACTTATGCAAAGGGAAAATGAAGGCACATGTTTATATTTAATGTACTAAGGATTATTATTAAGAAATAAAAATAGCAATGGAAATCTAACGAAGTACGTAATAATGTTTTAGAAACAGTTACATAAATATCAATACATTCGTGTTCATTAATTGCTTAAATTAATTAAAAATAAACTGTTAACAGACATTGACAATAGGTCTATTATTGTTTTGCCTGTTTCGGTATTTTCCGAATTTTACTAAGCTTATAGACAAGCGTGGTGGAGCGGCAAGTTTTATGGCTTAGTATGTAAGGAATACAACGGGACACAATCTACACTTTCTAAGGGTTACGTAGAAATAGCATTTACAAACAATTAGGAAAAATTACTCGACTTCGTAAACAAATACAAGATTTGTCTGGTTGACGGTTTTAATAAAACTTTAATGTGCCTTTTTTCAATAAAATTGTTAATGTTCACTTTTTAGTAAAACTTTAATGTTCCTTTCTTTCTCACATTTTTATTCTTGAAATATCTGGGTATGATATTAAATGGACTTTGTCTTGTTCCATTTATGAAATTAAATAGTAAAATATAAAGAAGTAAAAGATTAAATACATTTTATTTAATTTACTTTCATCAATAGTCCAAGTATTTCATATAACTGACAATATGAACTCCCCGAATATATAATTTTTTAGTCTTAAAGTATAATATAGTTAATTATAATATTATATATATATATATAAATATTACGAATGAATAAAAATCTTAATATATTTTCATTTTTCGTTTTCTTCAGTTTTGTGAATATAAACCTGCTCTGCCTAAGCCGAATGGAGAAATGCTGCTCGTTTTAAAATAGTAATTTTGATATAATCTGAAAGAAAACAAGTTAAATCAGAGATTGTTAACTTAAATTTAAAAACAATAATTAGTCAAATACGTGAACATTTCACTAAATTCTGGACATGAATTTTGTTATATTACAATATGAACAAGAATATTGCTTAATTAAATTCCGTCTCACACGAGTGCACTGACCTCTGTAATATTAGGTCTGCTATACCTAACAATAA
The DNA here is from genome assembly GCA_039881145.1 of Druceiella hillmani. Taxonomy (NCBI): domain Eukaryota; kingdom Metazoa; phylum Arthropoda; class Insecta; order Lepidoptera; family Hepialidae; genus Druceiella; species Druceiella hillmani. Next base: position 2,990,225 of record JAYKKI010000096.1, on the reverse strand, counting down.
TTCATTAATTACTTTGAATGGTAAGTGAGGGGTTATCTACAGTTCTAGTTGGGGCCATTAACGACACTGCATTTTTATGATTATGCCAAAAACAAACATCTTATTACCAACGCGATATTAGTCATCTGTTTTCTTTTTTTATGTCAACTATCTATCCAGTATATAAACCTAAAAGTACTTAGACACTATTCAATTGATACCAACTAAAGTTCAACCGGTCCTGATAAATACTCTAACCTTAAATTTGGATGATTAACAGGCACGAAAATACATGGTATTAAATTATAAATTCAGTCGATTAATAGACACACAATAATATGACATATACCGAAACCGATACCCGAACCTCGATACCCGACCTTAGGTTCAGTTAGTGAAACTGACAATACAAACCCAAAATGACAATACAAATACAAAGAGGTGATCGAATCGGTGACAGCGCTCATTGTGCTCAAATACATACATCTGTAAATAAAATAACCTTTCTAAACAAATAAATTAATATAGATACCGCAGTTGTGTAGTGAACTGTGAAAATGCTGGAAAAAAACGTTAATGCAAGTACGAGAAAATGCCTTAATTGGTTGTATTGAATTGATTTAAATTAATTTGAAATTAAAATACAATTACTACGTTACAACAAAATTACATTTAGTGTTCTGCATTTAAAATTATCTTAATACAAATTGCATTTTTACAACGACTCGCTTTAATTTTTTCTACATCACTTCCATTTTTATCACCAAACACTAGTGCACTTATGCAAATACCGAAACAGATTGATTAATATAATAAATCTTTGACACTTAAAGCGAAATAATTAAAAAAAGTCTTAAACACATGGTCGTCTGTATGCGACAGTGGACGTAGCCTCGCAATAGCATATGACTTATGTTATTACTTTTTAACTAAACTTAAAAAAAGCAATTTCTTAATTTCTTTTGCATATATGTTGATATAATAATGCCTTAATTACTTGTAATTACTGTAAAATAATAAAAAAAGTATTTTGAGCTATACTTAGCAAAAAACGACAATTATAATTGGTAACTTTCTGAGTCCCTTAGTATCCGTAGTCTTTATATATATATGCATATACGCATGGGTGCAGAAACAGTACACCTTCAAGGGGTACAGTCTAGGACTGTAATAATTTCTTGTTCTGGAGAAGGGGCCAGCTCCAAGGCAGCAAATCATCTTAAACCCTAAATGGATGGGCGTCCTGTTCTTGGAACACTTACCAAGAGAATATTGCATAATAACCAAGATCACTCTCGGTCCCCTAGAAATTATTGTCATTAACATTTATGATCAATATTCAATGACCACCAAGATATTCTGAAAGCACCTTAGCACCGTTCTTCGCTCAATCGGTTAGAGTTTTCAATCTTGTCTGTTGCTCTCAAGATGCCAAAATCTGCTTTTAGAAACCCTAAGCATCATCGACAAGAACGGCCTCTTACTATGCAATCTATCCGATATGCCTGTAACTTTTTTCGGTACCCTCAGAAGAGAGTATTATTGACATTATTCACATATGAAGTATGCGAGGGATGTGCGTAGCAGGAGAATCAAATCAAGAATTTTTTCTAGTTGTCATAGAACAATATTATGCCCCATCAACTTGCCCCTATTACGTGCAAAGCGCCAAGACTGGGGTCGGTCTGTCAAAAGACAGCTCGATGAATATAGTAAAATATCTTATCACAAAATTTGTCTTAATGACATGGCCATTAAGCTTCATCCAAGAATGATCATTAGTGCCAAGAGAGACTTCGGTGGGGTCCAATCTGGTCATCCGGTAGAAATCATGGAGACCCTGCGAAAAGAGTTTAGAAGAAAGAGACATAGCTACCAAATCACTAAAAACTACGGAACGGATTGGAATGTAATAGAAGCTCCCCGGTCGGCCTTAGTAGGCGACCGGCATAACTGTAGTAGGTTAAGCGAACTAGGTGCTCCCGTTTTCAAAATTTCATTACTCGCATAGATAATTTGAATCTCTGGAGAGCCATGTGGGTCTTTTGAAACCCGCCCTCAAGAAAGCCAGTGGGTCCCCAAAGCCCTTTGGAAACCCTCCTTCAAGAAAAGCAATCGGAGTTACACCGGGAATATTTGTGAGACCCTTGAATAACATTAATATTACTTTTCCCTCATAACGACCATGAATCTCACACTTTCTAACTACGGTATATCGGGAACGAAGCAGTTATATTTTCAGCTAGTAGCTTAGAGTCGTGCTAAACTCAAAGTTCCTGAGAAAAGTATAATGGGCCATATGTAACAAAATATTAACAAAGGGAAAGGAAACAATGAATGAAAAAATTATCCTAAACGTAGTTATTTTTAACGGAATTTGTCACGCCAGCTAAAAACATTAAGACAAACATGTGGACATCTGTGAATCAATCAGCGAACTACGTTGGTGCTTGGATCGATACAACGTTTATATTCCAGCTTGACATTGATGGAGAACAACAATTATTTACGAAATAAATGGTCATCCTTACCGGGACGTTATTTTTATTGGCGAATTGTATCGTTATCTCTCACGTCCGCGACATGATTTGGTATACGCACTCGTTCCTTAAACTATGCTAGCGGGCGATAGAAATTTTAGAGCTTGTTGCAGATACTTATAGCATATTGCCTGGAAAACTAACTTTTTATAACTAATACGTTTTTCAAAAAGAAACCAATCAAATGATGGACATGACTTTCCCCGGATGGAAAAACCAGAAACGAAACAGCTGCCGATCCTATATTTTAACAATATAGAATCGGCAGTCAGTACGGGCCACAGGCCTATACGTTAAGAAAAAAAATAAAAAGAAACAGTGGTTCAGGGTTCAAACAGGGATTTGGAAACACTCCATCAAAACTAAATAAGATTGAGAAAAAAGAGATAAAGGGAAAGATATTTGAAGTTTTAAACAACTTTGCAACTTTTTGTCGACTCATAATATTGAGATAATTGTGTGGCAGTGAGCACTGATGGCTCACGTACTATAACAGGAACGCAGAGAGGACTTCAGAGTTGTGTCAAAGCAATGAACCCATCAATAAAGACGATTTAGCTGCTAAAAATTGGCTAAATTAAAAACTGTTTTCATACAAAGCTACTATTGCACCTTGAGGTGCGCTAGTTATCACGCAGAAAAGTGATGACGCGTGTTTTTGAACTGAGAGACGAAATTGTATATTTTTTTACATAATTCGGATAAGAACGGCAACGCCAAAAGTCATGCTGATCATTTTCTTAATTTTGAATGGCTTACTTAGCTGACATATTTAGCGCTTCAAATATGCTAAATTATAAACTTACAAAGAACAGTTGATAGCAACGTCTTCATTGCCGAAGAAAAAATCGAAGTTATTTGGAAAAAACTTGATTTATGGATAAATCGGTCTCTATAACGTAATTTTGATCATTTTCCTACTACATTAGCTTTTTTGCTATCAACTGGCCAGGCTACGTTGCAAAAGCAGACTCGAGAAGTAATCATTGAGCACCTTCGAGCTTTGAAGTCTTCATTTTGGAAATAGTTTCCAAACTCAGACCACAGTGAAAATTAGATTGCAAATTCATTTCATGTAAATGTAACAGACGTCACCGGTCTGACATCTGCCCGGGAAAATTAATTAATTGAATAAGTTGTGCTTGGACTTTAAAAGGCATTTTCAAAAAAATATACTTTAACAAAGTTTCAGCTAAATTTAAAAATCGATTGTAAGTAGTTATCGGAATTGACGCTAAAGCAGTTTCTGCTTTTCCCCACAACATATTGTTGCGAAAAGGGTTTTTCTACTCTGGTATATGTAAAAAATCAATACACAAAACAGATTGCAAGTAAAAGTATATCTAAGGATCCAACTGAGCAACATCGATACAAATATTATGAGTTTGGTCGCAAGAAGGCAACACCAACCATCCCATTAAAATTAAATAAATACAAATACACCTATTCACACAGGTGTACCTATTTATGTTTATTTTATTTAAATAAGACCTAGGTATATGACTATTGCAAATTATTACGGTGATAATTTACCATCACGTGGCCTGCAAGAATTGTCAGTTAGAATGACCATCCCCAAATACGTCTCTTTCTAACTAAAAGGGGTTCATTCTTAACTAATTTGAAACTCAACGGACCCACATCGTAACTCCGAACTTGCGCTAAAAAAGTTGGATTTCCGTTGTACGATCGTGAAATCGACACGCAAAAAACTGGCTATGCATGCCCACACTGATAGCGCCTAGGCTAATTAAACAAGCAGATTGCCGTATACATAACTTGCGGGTTCAGCTATTCAGCTTCCAGCCAGCACCGGCAAGCTGGACCATGGCATGGAAGGCAACTCGAGCCCTCTCACCGATGTACTAAGTCTGTAGTCTTAATCTTCGACTCCACACACTTTGATAAAGTGGAAAATTATTTTAACATAACACAATGTATATTGAAATATCGAACGACTCAATGCTTTAGAAATTTTATATTTACATTCCAAAATTTGCCGTTTTTGGTAGATGATTTTTGGTTTGAGGAAGTGGATGATGAACTTAATCTTTTCCTCAAATGGCTTGATACTGTCCTAGGCAATGCGATACCCGAGAAATATGACCTCTACCTTGTCGAAATTGTACTTTGATGGTTATACCGTTTTCTTCAAGCCGCTAGAGTACCACTTCCAGATGTTGACGGTGTTCGGTTTCGCTCTTTAATATCAACAATGGTCGTTAATGAGGGGAAAACAAAGTTGAGTCCGCAGAGTATCTGGTGGATGAATCGTTGGAACGTTTGGCCAGCGTTCTTGAGACTTGGGTACATTCTCGAGAATTCGAGCCGCTGATCATCGCTGTCTATTCGATGTTAGCTTCCGAGACCGAAATTTTGTAGTATTTGGATCAATAAGGCTAAACACAGTTTTGTTAGCCATTTGGCAGGTAGAGTCATCGATTCACGGTATCGGATAACGATCAGAGTTGGTAACTGCGTTGAGTCTTCGATAGTCACCGCAGGCTCGAAAATCACCATTTTTTTAAGGTAATGATGATGATGATAACCAGTATTTTTTTCTCGGACTGCATAGGTCCTGCTGGATAATGTTTTTGAACTTCTTTTTGACCAGATCATGACGATGTGGCGGTAGTGCTCTTGTTCAGCAGTGCGAGGGTGGTCCCTTCATTTCGACGAAGTGTTTGACTCAATGAGACGAGTAATGCGGTGTATTTAGCCACTACATAAGATTGTTTAATGTCGATGATCCTAATTGTTGGCATGTTGGTTACGATTAGTGGTGCTTTGACAGTGCAACAGTCAATTAGGCATCGGTTCTCCAGGTAACGAAGATAAGCTAGTGATGTTTTAAAAAATCTACTCTAGGATCGTCTAAATGACCGCGGCAATAATAAATTGCCACTTATATGACAGACGTAGCTTTAGGTTGAGCTTTTGTGTTTTTTCGCTATAGGTAGGAATTATGGTGTTGTTGGCTGCATAGAGCTGGAACTGTAGTGGCTGCATTGATATACCCCTTCCTCATGATAGAGCGGATATATTGGTGACCGTGTCTACCAAGAAGGTAAGTTTATACTTCTTGTCTATGGCGAAGAAGCGGGTGTCTCTTTGTTGCAGGATTCCTCTGCAACCAGCCTCATGCTCATTGTATCATTTGTGAACTTCGTTAATGAACATGGCGTCGTGTATTTTCTTGTGTAGACCCTGAATCTTCGGTGGTACAGGTTCGGTGATAACAGTCCGATGAGGTATGTGACTGTGATCAGTAAATGGAATTTTACCGATTACAAAGCGATGATTGGTAACAAGCAACGTTACGGCGAGGGTTGAAGTTATGTTGTGACCTCGACTTGAGTTCCGTGACATCGAGCAAGAGCACATGAATCTCAATCAATACGGACACATTATCTGTAGCATATATATATGATATTAGCGGATTCCTTGAGATGTTGACATTTAAGATGAGCAGGCTGCAAATATGGCAGGTAGTTGGTTCAATCAAAGAAGGCGTAACGTATAGTCGGAGATCAGACCGTTTGCGAAATCTCTCTTCCTGCGCCGAAGCTGGCCGGGCCGCTGATTGCACAGTACCATTTCGTATATTAATTTTTGAAACTGCCTGCTCTACTTTCTCCTTAAACTGAGATGAAGCGGTCCTTCACGACCATGTACACCTCTGCATTGTCCTTAATTTTTCTGAGGATGTCGCTGATTTATTCGACATTCCACTTTTTTAGTTGCACAATGACTATTTGAGCCAGTTGCAGAGAAGTTTCCTTTGAGTCACTAGTTACTGTCTCAAAACAGCTCAACCACAAATATGTCCGATATATCCAGAATGGCGTTAGTGAAATGATGGCGGCTTGTGGTTTTGTTTCCAGTGTCATGATGTAGATTGATGGTGTTCTTAAACGCGGATGTGTCTTGGCGTAGAGAGTTGTCCTCAGAATGGTGTTTTCAAACGCAGGAGCATCACTGAAACATATACTAAGGCGGCGACTTGAAATGAGATGTAGAAATACGACGTAAGATAGTTTAGAGAAATTTAGATTAATTATTTTAAACATAAAAATGAGTAGTCAAAAATAGAAACTACACACAAAAATTGAGACCGAGCACCGCGACAGAAACAGACGATCGATAAGCGAGACAGAACATATAACGAGGGATCTCACGCCACAAGTCTACAAATAAACCCGCACCAAGCTCGTTTATATGTTGCATATCGACCGCCGCAAGATATGGAACTTCACGTAGGCCGCACTGGATGAGGACGTGTCATGCCTCTATCGATCATGCACCATGGCAAATGCGTTATATAGTGCGGAGGACAGCCATCGTTTACTGCGTACTGACTTCGTCCTCGAGTTCTATTGTGTGGTTGTCTTACAAAAAATGTCTTATGCTTTGTATTGGAATTGTCTCGAGTTCAGTTATTTGTTCGTCTTCACCGAAATAGTACGGTGCTTTAACCTTATGTGACCGTCACAGTTTTGATAAGTGAGTGTAGCTACATCAGTTTAGAAGTTTTCAGTAAATGAAGTCGCAGACAGATGAGATAATAATAGTTAACTTTGCTAAGGTTTCCTTTTTTCCAGCACCCTACTCATCGGCAGATTTTCAATAATCAAAACAATATGAAGTGATTACGACTAATTAAAATGAAACTATTTTTTAAACAATAAAAAATATATTTTAACAACTATTTTTAATATTTGTTAATATATTTATATATATTAACAACCAATAATAAGATACCTCTTTCTCTTATAATATTTTCAAACCTATTTTTACTACGTAATCAGGCATCTTTGCCGGTTTTCAGAATGAATGTTCTTACGATAATCAAGATGTCAACTGAAACGAAACGGCACTAATATCGCTAATAGCAAGTCCTATATTTGTCAGTAATTTGTCACTTGTTAAATGTATCTTTTATTAAGACAACCGTGAGCGGCAATTATTTTTGTTTAATATATCCTTTTTATATATTTTCCTAGATTTAAAAAAAATCAATGAAATTTTCACAATCGCTTTTTGTATCTATTTATTCCCAAAAAAACTAATCAAATTATATGTTAAAAACACTTTGGGTTAATATTATTTTGTTTTTCCACAGGGTAATTTAAAAAAATGCTGCTTATATTCCTGTGAAAATTAAAGCAATATTTAAACGTGATAATAGTCAAGATATTTTTCTTATCAACTAAACACGAACGTACTGCTTAACGTTGAGAGAGCCAGCAAAGTGTTGATCATTAAGTTGAATTATAGTAGTGCACACGGTGAAAGATTAGTAGAGAAATAACAGCCCCAACTAAATAAAATAGATGAGTAAGTCAAGTGGCTATTATAAAAGGTTATTAGGCTATTATTGATCCTATGTGCAGTGTCACTTGTACAGTTGTTTGAGTTATCGGTTATCGATTGTATTTATTCCTTAACACAAGTACGACCTTTTCCCCTTAAATCGCTATATTATTATTATATTAACTTCCTGTGATGATTCCTTGTGGTAAAGTTGGTTTCACAATCGAATTTTTAATCTTTACATTCATTGGAGCGGACAATTACTGACGTCTGCGGTGAGCACGTTCAAATGGCATGAAAACAGTCAAGCAGTCATTATCATGCAACGACATTCTAGCGGACACAGTAAAGGAGATCACGATTTATTGGATGAATGCGGCACTAGCCACATATCATATTTCGAAGTACAAAATTTATTATATAAAAATCCCACCTGTTAGTGAAATATGTTCCCAAAGTTACAACATTCGCAAGCCGACGTTCATCGTCTTTATCAGCGCCGCTCGCTAAGAACACACTATTCCCAATCAATGCCTCACTGTAGTATATCCACGATCTATCATGGTTGCAGAGCACTGAAACAAAGTAAGAAAACCTGTCAAATACGAGTAGAACTCGCACTACCAAAGGTTTCGTACACATTTAGGCACTTATATACATTGGGTGCGTAATATTTATATTAAACTCTTTAGAAATATTAATTATTCACAACGTAAATATATCGCTGACTATATCTTACAATGGTGTAAAACATTGTGCGTTGTTAAATAATATTTTTCTCTCACCATGTACATATATTGCCTGGTATATCTTTCACAAACTTAATAAATATATATTTTGAAAATAAAAAGTTATTTTTGTAGTTGGTTTATGTTACTTATATTAAGTTTCTGCAAATTTTTAGAGACCCATCTACATGCCATAAGATTGTTGACTATTACTCATAAACGTGTAGAGTCCCATTCCGTTATAAGTATTACTATTTTGAATATTTTTCAGATGTTCGTATAATAAAATTGTAACTCCGTGAAATCTGTACATGAATAATATTTTCAAAATAATAATTGAGTTAGCGTATAGAATTATAAAAGTCAGATAAAAATTTTAATAATTTTTGTCTGTCTGTCTGTCTATGTGTTAATTTGTTCTTCAATCATTCGAAATCTACTGCGCGGATTTTGGTGGAATATGGTATAGTATCAATGTGGAATGTCGGTGATGGTTTATACCTTCAAGCAACATAAAATATCTTCATCTGTATAAAACAAATATAAAATACGCTGATTTAGTAAATATTAGAATATTGATACTGCCAACGCCTTTAGTGCCAACGTTTTTAGTTCATGAATGTAAAATTCATAGAGTCCTAATTTGTCTACGGAATCCTAACAAGAGCAATTATACCAACCATGAAGTGGTTATTAGGTCTACGATACCGATATGATAACGACAAATAGAAATGTATAATATGAAGACCTGTTGCATGATGTTGACAATGTTATGCTGTTGATACAATAGACAAAAAAATACTGTAATTAAAAATTATATCTCATCTCGTCCAGCTCCCCGCACACGCAGAAGCTTGATGTAAGACTTTTGATATGAGGTCCTTTATGAAATTATTAAATTTATATACATACGTGTATTTATGTATATATATATATATATATATATATATATATATATATATATATATATATATCTACTATATATATGATATTATTAAAAAATAATTTAAATAGGAGAGAATATATCAATTCTAAATATATGAAACATAACATTATTAATTTATAAGACATATCAAGAAATAAAAGGTTTTCATATAATTAAACACATCTTTTCTTGATTTGGCTCGTGCGAAAACATTATTGTCAGATACGTACTTCCCTTCGTATGACGTGAAACTTTTTTCAAATGGTAAAATGCATTCAACTCCTGTTGTAATTAGCTATATGCTTTAATTTCCATTGTAAATATCAAGTGGAAGTAAACACTTGTCAAATTGTGCAATGTAAACGAGCACCAATGAAACTGTAATTTGTTCTGACATTAAATTTTTCAGTGACTCATTAATGATGTAATTAAATCTCCCGCGTAGACTGCAAGACATTCGCAAGACTTTGGTTAGTTATTATTAAAATTAACTATCGTGGCTGCCTGAGTCTCGACACAATGAAAATAAACAATTCTTCTAACTGTGCCCATAATATTCCAGGGAATGTAATTCATCATAGCCAAATAGCTGCGGTACCGTTCAAGCTAGATACATGTCGATAGCTAAACACCACGATCTTACGTCTACATCTGAATATTCAGGATTATATTCGGGTAATGTCATTTTGTCTGAAATACTTGGAGTCTCCAATATTTGCCAGTATATTTTTGTTTAGATCGAACAATTGTTGCAATTTAATTTCAGAAGACTCGTCAATATTTAGCTATTTATTTTATAATCCCACTTCTGATATCGACTCGGCTGATGTTTCAGGTTTGTCTTCTATGTTTATCTCGTTCGTCATTATGAGTTTCAGGACTGAACATAATTACTTTCATTACTTTTAACAAATTATAATATAATTAAATTAATTATGTAGCACAGTATGTAGCGAAGGGTATAGAGTTCTAGGAACGTATGCATTGCACATAAACTCCAAGCGTCCGAATTCTTTACGAAGTATCTATGATATGTATATATATATATATATATATATATATGTATATACATATATATATATATATATATATATATATATATATTTATAATTTATTGTATTAATTGTATACTGGCTTAACTCAAAGAGTATATTTCTGGGAAATCGCAACCAAACGATCTTGTAATTGGGACTTAGTCCACGTAGTGTCGAATAAAATCCAAAGTAATTATTAATTAACATGATTGCTTGTTTTCTCTTTTCTTATTATTGATCATTGATTAGATCTGAGTAAAAAAATTCAATAATTAATATCTATCTATTTTTAAAAAAATGTTTTAAAATATACCTCCAAGTTAAGCCAGCTTTCTATAAAAAGTTCTAATGCAAGTAGTATATTTACTTTTAAGCCTGTTTTATTTAATGTCATTAATATGTTATAAAAGCTCATTGATTATTCGTGATACTTTTATTAAAACACATTTTAGCCATTGAGTCGTTTTATTCACATGAAGCAACCCTAAATAAACTGAAAATTGACGCTTTTGCCACAACCAAAAGAAAAAATACTTTCATATCAATCTTTTAATGTAGCGTCTTTCACGGACAAGATAAAGTTACAAAATTAAGGAGCTTGACCAGCTGTTGATCAGTCGTTATTTATAGATTAATTGTTCAAATTAACAATGCTTGTGTTGAATATGGAATCAAAAAAATAACTTCACAAAAATTTAATTAACACGTCTAAATTATAAAAATTAGAAAATCATTTTTTAAGTTAGAAAATCTGCTTAATTTATAAATATTTAACAAAACAAACTTAAGTTAGGTATACAACAAAATCGCTATAAAATTCTTCTAAAGTAAAATACATATCAGCTTAAGTAATTCACCTTAATCTAAGTCTATTATAAAATCACTTTAAAACATAAAATTAACATTTCTAGAGCGAAGGTAATCTTAAAGAATCTAACTTGTTTTAATTAACTTTGGTAATCAATATTATTATAATTCTCATGGATCTTAAAGGAACTAGCTTTTTTAATTAACTTTGGTAATCAGTGTTATTGTGATTTACACAGCAGAAACAATTTAACATTTTTATATGTAATGTTTAGATAGAATAACTAGAATTTAAAATCACACCTTGCTATTAAAGCAAGTTGGATTAGGAATTAAAGAATACAGTTATAAAAACCGGAGTAGAAGCTGGGGATCAAATTTTTTGATATTAGCTCACGTAGGTTTTTCTTTTTGTTCTTATTAAGATCTTGCTTTTCTGTGTAGGTATTGGTTAGTAAAATTTTGGATAGAGGCAGCATTTTATTCCTTTTGTTTCTGATCCACATTTCCTACTATTCCTTATAGTACGAGGTTTTCATGAAAAATTAAAAAGTTGCACTATTTTGGACTCTTAACACCTTTACGTCACTCCATAAAACAGTACTCCCTTCTTTAGTTTTATTAATGTTGGGACACCAATCTTCTTTAAGTTTTTTTTTAGTCTAAAAAGACTATGAATACTATCACCCTCATTTTGCGTGTAACCTTTTATTAAATATTTATGGGTAATCGATTCAGTATTTAGATAGATAACTGCAGAAAGGTAAAGTGCTACTAAAAATTTATTTTCATTCTGGCTGCAGCAATTGTCAGAAAAAAGTACTAAGTTATAACCATTACCATGCAACTCCGCTGAAATCTTTTCAAAAATCTTCAGCAAACAAGAACCAATTTCGTTCCAAAAGAAGTAGTTGTACATTATCATACGAGTATTTCACGTAGCCTTCAACGTGACTGTGAAGTTAAAATTATTCAATTTTGATTTATAGTAGAATCTTGATTTATCTCATCTAGAAGACTGCAGAACAGCCTACAGAACAAATACAAGGACTTTATTCTTATCGTCTATGTAGCCAACGGTCTTTGTGCTTCTCTTGGCTGTCCGATATTTTGTCTTCCGAATGGGCATCGTAAAATTGTTGGAGTTTTACTTTCTGTTCAAGCGTCGAGTTGTTATATTGCAAACATAAATAGCATCGGTCTTTTCTCGGGCGAAAAAATAATATATTATATTCGTGTGTAAATACTTTGTAAATAATATTTACCATCTGGTTTGTTATTTTTTTTCTTGAGCTTCTTTAAAGCCTTTGGAAAGATCTGAAATCGTTTTCCCGCCATCGATATATTCTCGAGTAGTACATGTAATTGGATTCAATTCTGGGTATAGCTTCCATGAACTGTTTAACATCGGTTAGTATTGCTTCATTAACCCTTACAGGATTATTATGCTATCCTCTCAGATCTTTTGCTAGAATTCCATTATCATCTGTTTTGTCTTTGATAGTACATATAACACGATTAGTTTTATCCAGCGTGCTTACAAAAAATGTTTTACAAACTTGCACCGATTTTCCCTGTACTATAAAATGGAATGTCTGGTTGCATTGTCATTTGGCTTATAAGCATTTGTGTAGCTATATCTTGGGGTCATATCGGATATAAAATACATAATAAACGATCTTTAAACATTAACTTGGCGTAATTTCCAATAGGCAACAAACATTATTTGTCTATGATCAGCAGTTATCTTTTCACGGCATATGAGCCTAAATTTAACGCTACAGGGAGATTTGACAGAACGAGGTTAGACTGTTTTATGTATCTTGGCTGTGTATTGTTTTCCAGTATTTCTTAGATTTTTAGCCTTATTCCGTTTCCAGTTTTCCTCACTCCGTTTACGTTTCCTTCCTTTTTTGTTTGTTTCCAGTTCCTCTTCTCTAGGTGAAGTATATCCGTGATTTCCTGAAACTTCTATTGTTGCAGGTTCACTAATGCTTATTTGCTCGGATTGCTTTTCATCAGATACTTTTTCTGCTGTCATCTGAATAAAGTTCACTTTTTCTTTGTTCTGTTCATCATAGGATTTTGTATCGGAGCTATCGCTAAAAAATCCTGAAGGTGATGAGACGAGAAACTATTTGATAATGTTGATTAACGTGATGGATATACTGGCGTAAGCTTTTTCTTTTTTTTTTCGGAATATCATAACATATCGATATCACTATTTTCAGATTTCAAATGTCTCTCATCAGAGCAATCGCAAACATTTATGGTATTATGAAGGTGATTTTCATGTTGACTGAAGCAGATTCAAAATAATCTAACGACTAAGATTTTTAGCCTTGTTTGTTATATCAGCTAGCATCTACAACAAAAAAATGAGATAGTATTGAAATAATAAAAAACCAAGAAATATGACATTGGTATTTTAAAGTAACTTAAAATTATTACCGTCACATCAGGTGGAGGCATTAATATACCTTTTTTATCTTAAGTTGTCGTTTCCGGCGCCTGGCTTTGAGCCTAAAAAAGCTCCATTATCTTTATTGATCTATCAGATAACATTATCACCCTAAAAATATTATTAGTTATAAATAAAGCTCTCACTATAAAACATTCTTTGTATGTTTTGAATTACAATGACATAATAATAATATTATTGTTATTCTTTTAATACATAATAATGACAGGCAATAAAAAAGATAAGACATCATTCATCACAGTCTTTTTTTCAAACAAGGACTCAGCTACTATTGCGGCTAGTAAATAAGAATTATCTTTATTAGTATAGAGAAATAAGTTTTAATGACACAAATTGTTTCCTTAAATAATGAAGAGTATTAAATAGTAAACTCACTCAAATCTTAATCTGTCACGAAAAATATACAATATTCTATGATAAACAGACTTAAAACCAAATGTTTTACGTAATATTCGAATGAAATTGGTAGTAAACTGACCTAAAATTTAATCTGTCAGTGTCAGATTACAAGATTTGATAACACTTACCTCTAAATTTGGACGTAAAAACACTAAATACGGATTGGGTCTTCGTTCGATAAAAGAATAACAACATATCACTGCGCAAAATGTCTGACACAATCTGTCATGGTTCGCTGTTTGATGGAAGCACGATGAGAGATCACATAAAAGTTTCAGAGATGGATATGTCGCTGTGACGGCAACAGCGCCTAATTTCCAAATCATTTCAAAGACAGACGATAGAACTCAACTTTGACTTAAGTACTAATAGGTCAGTATTTCATTACGGTGGTATTTATATATATGTGTGTGTGTGTGTGTGTGTGCGTGTATATATATATATGTATATATATATATATATATATATATATATATATATATATATATATATATATATATATCCTTATACTTTTATTCTTCCAATTATTTCTTCCCACACATTTGCACTAAATTTCACTTATCGGTAATTCTCTCTAATTGCATGGGGGTCAGTGGCCGCAATGCCTAATAAGCAATTATACGTAGCTTGCCCTGAAAATTTAGCATATATATACCACATATTTACGAAAATTTTAATATATTTAATTTGTGGTATCAAACGAAAACCATACTTCAATATATGATTTGTACCGCGATCGTTACGTACAATTTTAGATAAAACGTACAAACTTCACTCCTATCAAATTACAAAAACTACTCAACGGGGAATTTATCTATACTAAATTAAAATTGATTACCTCACTTTAAGCTGTCAGTTAGTCTCAACGCAAGCCGGAATCGACGGGATTGTCCAGGCCACGGAACGGATAGGTAATCCCAGCTATATTCTGAACAATCATGTGACACAAACAAATTCGAATGATTGTTCAAATCACGATTGATTGTTCAAAAACAAAGTCACATGTGTGTGTTATTATAACGTTACATTATAACGTAAGTCAGTGTTTGCTGTCATTGTCATAATTATCTCGTTTGTAAGATAATTTTATAAATAATTTGAATAGCTTTCCAGTTTTTAAGTAACGTAATATATTTGCCTGTGAAATACTTATTATGTTTTCTTTATGCATTAAAATTAATATCGTATTAGTATATTTTTTGAACATGCCTTTTCGTCGTGAAAGTAAACAAACAATGACAAGAAAGTAAACAAACTATCGAATGTTGCTTCGTTTATTATTTGATTAAGGTAGGATTTTTCAATTTATATTTTAGTGAAAAAATAGTATATTGGAGAACGGAAGATTGGAGCCAATTTTGAAACTAAACATTACTAATGAATCGAACATAGGACTTTTTTGCATAATTTTGATGTTAATCATGTCAATCACGTCAGTGGCTAAACGGGAGTTGCTTTTTAAATAAACTGTTTTGCTGGTCTTTTTTATTATTTGGATCTGAATATAGTAAATGAAATAAAGGTGGCTTTGATTACCATCCTTAGTAACACTAAACACAGAATTTGCAAATATAAAGAGGAATTGATGTAAAAAAAATAAACCCAATAAATAAAAATATGATATGCGCAAGTAGATCACATAAAGTGAAATGAAAAGAAAGGTTATGAAATTTGTGTTTGACAGCCAATTGACAACTGTTTCTTCATAGAAAAAGTATTTTTGAAATCAGTTTTTATAATGAAAAAATCGTGTCCGAGCCATAATTATTTTAAACGTCAATTAATAATCGATTATCAATTAATCATTGGTTATAATGATTTTTTTTCTTTCATTTAAAACATAAAAAAACGGAAAATTTACATTTTTGCTAAACTGGACCAATAAAAAATATGTTAATTCAGAAATATCGTGCACAGTAAAACTACAAAATGTGGCTCTTCGCGTATAGAAATTTGTTTCGAGGGGCAACTGGCTACTGCAAGTCGGGTACATAATGAAAGGGTAGATAGAAATGCAAATAATTTAAAAAGTCACGTCGAGAGTTTTTTTGTTTTTGAGTGCCTACGATTCAATTATTGAGACACAATTTCAATCTATTACACCTTCAATGTCATTTTCATGGCTTATAGGGCGGTGGCGAGCGCTTGCGCCCATGTGTGTATGTCTATATAATTTTTATATGTGACTACCTTCGCAGCTTACTCTTCCGAAAATCACTGCACGCCACTGATGGGGATTAGTGTAAGTCCAAAATAGTTACTGAATTTTTGCTTTTTGTTTTTATAGACAGTTAAATATATTAGAATATTAAAGTACTATTTTCTTAAATTTGTCTAATAAAAATCATATTTTTAATTTTAATACATCTTAAATAATTTTCTTCAATATTATTTATTATTCAAAATATCTATAATTTTTCAATTTTTCAGATGGAAAGATTTTATCTCTCATATTTTATCACTTTTAGATCATAAGACTTATTCAACAAGAAAAACCATTCTTTATCGACAATAAAAAAAAATATTTTTTAAAGTAATTTATAAATTAGTGTGTCTCGAAAAAAGGCTGATTTTTTATTTACACCTAAAAGTTCTTACGTATTTTACAGATACTCATTAAAAATTAATGTGGTCGAATAATCATAAAAAAATTAACAATCTAATTATTCTTCGTCTAATTTTCTTTTTTTACTTGCTGCATGAATGTTTTTATATGAATAAAAAACTGATTCGGAGATTTTTGTAGATAAAATATTTTAATCTTCGTAAAACATAAAATAATTACTGTGGCAAAAGAAAAAGAGTTGAAAAAAATTAATAATTTTTTTATCTTATTACAGTTCCCGCAATTTTCAAACGGTTAATTAATTTTTTTTCTAAAGTCAAGATATTAAACAATGTTCAGGTAATATAATATTTTTAAAAAGAATATTTTTGAAACATCTACAAATTTTTTTCATAAATTCACCGGGGAACTCCACGAATTTCGTAACTTCTCGCCTCTCAAATTTTGCCGCCCTATGCTCTAGGTTTGTCGGTCTGTCTAAAGTCAACACTACTTGACTAATCAGCAATAAAAACTGTTGTTTTGAGTTGCAAACTACTTTAAAAATCCATTGATTTGCAAGAAAAAGATGCGTTGCTCGTCAATACGGCAGCTTGGACTGGCAGTTACAGATGTCAAATATATCGACTTTCGTATTTTCTGATGTGTTCTGCATTAAATACTATATTTTTGACCTGTGTACTGAATGCCATCATTGAATATATATCGAATCTTACGATGAAAATATTTTACTTATATTATTATCATTAATTTATACGGAGAATAGCACAGTCAACGGTTTCAATATCCATGTATAGAGTTTTCGTATCAACTAGTACATAAAAGAGATAAATTCCAATTATATAATGTTCCGTAGAATGTCAAAAGAGTTTTGAAAAGATTTGGTGCAAATGTATTCATCTTCCAAAGACTGCACTTTCTCCACGAAATGGATGGTCAACATTTTTTGCACTCGAAGAATTCATAATATTTCGAATTCATAATATATACAATATATCTAGGTTGAAACTTAAGACTTAAACTTAACACTTTTTTCCATATGGAATATTCTTTAAGGGTCTTAAAAGTCAATTTTTACCGCTCAAGTATTAAGAACCTAAAGAACAATTCAGCTTAAAGTTTCAGCTACGATATAAATTACTTTAAACTCGGTGAAGTACTCTTAAAATACTTCACCATTTTATTTTCTTTAGTATCAAACTAAATTCAATATGTTTTAGAAATATATCAGTCTACCAACGCGGTACGTATTAAAACATTTGATGAAATGAAGCAATTAATTTACCCGTACAGCAAGAATCGGCTATTTTAATTGCTTGTCATATTTGTATTGTTGAAATTAAACATTTTCAAAACAAGTAAATGAAATAAAAGGTAGTCACTCAACGGAGTTCTGCAAGAATTATTTTAATTTTTTTCGTACAATATTTAATATCAGCTTTCTAGATAAAATTATTGTGAATCCAAAAACTGTGACAGAAAGAATCTATTCAAAGTTTCTTATTCCTATCTTGGACACAAGATACTAAAAATAAATATTAAGTAATTCACCATTGCCCGTAAACAGACTCAGCCAGAAGGCACAGCAACCGGGCTGGTTGTGAACGTAATTCGGCCAGTAGTCGACGTGTCCGTGCGAGAAGGCATAACCAAGTCCGTACGGATCCGTATGCACTATCTCCACGTAGCGCCCGCAGCTCGCATCGAGACGACGCGTCAGCAGCCCCGGCTCGAAGAGGATTTTGACAGGATCCAAACCCGTAATCCTGGCATAGAGAATCAGTTAATTGGAGTAATTAATAATAATCATAAAGGTAGAGTTAATTTGCGTTAAAAATGTATATAAATTGTTACAAAATTTTTGCAATGAGGACCCAACTGAAAAATAGTTTTGTACAGATTCCAATCGACGAACGACTGAAATCGTCAACTAACATTCGTTGTAAGTTTGCCGCAAATATACATAGTGCCATTTACAATCGGCATCCAGAAATGTCTTTCGATTACATTTTTACTATCAGCCGGAGTTTGTTTTTAATATAACGATGGCATGCCTATTCATAAGTACTAGTTCGGTTTTACATGATGACGATACAGAAAAAAAATAAATTTGAAAAATAGTACTAAAACAATTAGAAAGGAACGCGCCTTCTAACGGCAAAACAATTATTTACGTTGGTTGAGTGGTTTCTAAAATTACTTGTTCAAATACCTATATAATCAAATAAAAGGAACAAGCAAACCTTCTTTATAGTAGATCTCTTACTTTTTTTATAAACTCCTAAAAGTGCATTAAAAAACCCAAAAAGATATTTAATGGAAATAACAGAATATTCGCTTTTAATGTAAGAATATTAAAATAGAAAGGGAAAAATTACATGTGTAACAAAAATTATATAATGACAAATGCTGAGTCATACATGACTCATAGAGAGTGAGCATATACAGCTATTGATTGATTATACAGGCTGTTGCTTGATTTATGAAAATAGTATATATGGAGGAATGATTAATTTTTCATTAAAAAAATATTTCTCGTTGTCATATTATACGTTTCATTATAATCAATAAAATTTTCCATGAAGGAAAAACTTTAAAAAAACGAATTATCAATATAAACGATTTTTCTTTATGTGAATTAACTTTCATAATGCTGAATCTTTAAAGCCCAATAAACTGCTTCGCGTCATCTCGCTTGATTTTGCCACCCGGCGCCTGGTGTGCAGTACACTGCGCAAAATTTAACTTCTTATTTAATTTTGAAACAGTGTCGCCTGAGAACAGAGTGATTATAATTGTCTTATTTTAATACTCAGAACCTACAGATGACCGCCTAATATACCAATTTAACGGCAATTTTTATATACATGTGTTGTTATAAGTGAACATGTATAAGTAATAATATAATTTGTATTTATAAGCGACATGTATAAGTAATAATATAATTTGTATTTATAATAAAAAAAAATGTTTTATTTTTTAGTTTCGTATTTAATATAGTAATAACGATAATAACAACGTTTAAACACGGCAAACCAACCAACTTTATTAATGAAGTTTAAAAGCCGAAAAATCCGAATTCTCTATTTGAACGTCTCAAGTCAACTGATCGAAATTTATATTTTTGCGGTGAAGGATAATTTTGCGCTCCGCTGTACCTATTTACACCATTTCCCAACAATATAAAACACAAACTGATAATGAAGTACCACACTGAACAACTTTCTGAAATAAAGTACCACATTGAACAATCTTCTTTGATAGTGTTTTGAGCAAAAAACTCAAAAGCACTGTCTAAAGAAGGTTCTATATTCGAGAAGTGATAAATATCAAAAGAGCGTATTTGGCAGTCTACAATAAAGTTATTCTGTCAATAATTTTGTGTGGGAGTGATTCGCAGACGCGATAAACCACTGTATCTTAAGGTCCGTACAATCGTCGCAAAGTTTACGTCGCGAATGCTTTGCCACACATGCTCGTGCCATGTGGACGTGCTAATTATGAGCATTCGCTGTATATGCTCGCGGTGCTAGCCGAGCGCTCCGTGTGGATGGGTTGTTTTGTTTCTGCTTTCTTTCTGCGATCTCTACATAACACTATGCCGAAACCATTTCTTTCACTAAAGAAAACAAGGCCTGCAGCGCGACCATAGTTTAAATGTATTGGCTTGCCAGCTCACTCCGAGCATGTAGCTAGACCAAGTCGCGTTTTTTGAACTTTGCATGCCTTGGACCGAGACGTTTATGACGAAGTATCGACACGAGGCATGCCTCGCGATGTCTGTACACGCCTTTAGGTGAGCTCCAAAACGAATTTAATTTGAAAAATATATGTTGAAAAAGCAAATAGCCACGTAAACACAGAACCTTTCTTTCGTCGTTACTTTTTGCGCGCTTTTCAATTGATATGTTCAAATACACATATTGTAGAAAGCGATGATATCATAGCTTTTAAAGTTCGTACACTTATCGAATTGGTTTTATATAAAATATTATTTTTTTCCGTAAAACTCTATCTATTGAAAATGCTAAAAATATTTGAAAATAGTAAAATAATCTAATTACAATAACTTTACGTAAGCAAGTGAGAACAGAATCAATATTACATCGATAAGTAACGTAGTGGTGCGGACAGCTACGCTGCCGTACTAAGCGCAGATGCCGTAACGAATGCTTTTATCGAAACTAAGATTTTGATCTCAAATGGTTCATTTTGTTATTCTTAGCTTTAAATTGTAATATTGAATATATTTGGCGTTAATTTTGTAGAAATTCATTATTCACAATTAAATGAAACTACGTGATGTAGTATTATTTCTACTTTCTTTAAGTTCTTTACCACGACCTAGGTTTCGTTGTATTACAACATCTTCATTTCTATTAGCAAAGAGCTTTGCTAATAACCCACCTGAAGATGTTGTAATACAACGAAACCTAGGTCGTGAAATTAAAGAAAGTAGAAATAATACTACATCACGTAGTTTCATTTAATTGTGTTAAATTGTAATAAAAATGATTTTCCGGATGATTATAAAACATAAGGGTAGTAGGGGTTAGTTTTCCTATCTACAAATTTTATCATTTAGGTAAAACTTAAAGTTTTTTTCATGTTTTCCTGTTGTATGTTAACTTAAAATGAAAACTAGTCATTTTAGTTTAGCAAATTGAATACTACTGCCTCAACATATTATTTAATTCCCGATTGTAATTAACTAACTGACTATCGACTGGCCCAAAATTAATGTAATTCATTCCATATATTATTACCTACCATAAAGGACTGTAGTGTTGCCGGTAGAAATAAAATAAAGAAATTCGTGTTAAACATTCCTGTTATTGTTATTTCCTAAATAATCTCGGTAAAAATTATAAAACCTACATAATTATGATTAGCTACTTTTTCCTTTATTTTCTTAAGTCTCATGTCCCTGCAAAATTAATTACCAATTTCCAAATGTTTATTTCCAAGTCCCCTTTGACATTCAGCCCACTGTGCGCTGGACGGAAGCTGTGTCATATCATCAATTTCTATAAGCCAGCACTAACGCGGAGGTAGAGCTTTTCGAAGTATATTGTTTTTTAGCACCAGAATGAGATAATAAAAATTGGCTACTCGGAGTTTTACCATGATATATTATGTCCATTGCTCATAATCCTGTAACCTGCTACGCCCATCAAATGAGCTCCAAGAGAGTGTCCAATCAGCCGGGTTCTATTTAAATCTAGTCCATTATTCTCCATATCAATCAAAATATCACCGAGCTGTTGTCCTACCTGAAAACAAACGGTTTCTTCAGGTAAACAATTTTTATTAATTATTTCGTGGAAGAATCAAATACTAACTACAATACTAAAGAAAATATCTTAAAAATACTGTTTTTTGAGAAACTCGTATTGTAAAAAAATAACATAGAACGTTGTTGAAATTATCAAGTCTTGCTTCAAAATTGTGACGCAACTGAAAGATAACTTATTACTACAATTAAAAATACGTGTGCAACTGAAATATAACTTTCAATTAAAAATACGTGTAATATCTATGACAAAAAGCTCCATACCACCCTTAGCTATGAAATCAAATGTATGTTGCTACCAAGGACAAATTTTAAGATTCCTAGGGTCATTATTATATTATTAACTTCTTTATTTTCTTAAATTATTCTTTAAACCATTAATGTATTAAATTGTTTATGTATTTGAATTTATCGAATTGTTACTTTTTGCGTAATATCGCGTTCATCAGAAAAAACAATTTTGGTAACCCTTGACTCTACCTAAATCGCCACCAAAACCCTAAAATGCTACTTTTTATTAAAATCTGTCTTTGGCCTACCATGAATAAAAACGACGACACATTAAAATTTATAGATAAAAGGTTAAGGTTTGCATTAGTGACTGCGAGAAACAGATAGACGGTTTGAGCACGTAATTCTAAATGTTAACTTGGTAGTATAGAACAAACACAGTGGTAAAGAATAAATCGAGAATAAATAAAAGGTTTCTGTAGAAATAGAATCTTCATGAAAAGGTTTGCGAGAAACGTATATTTTAAATCTAATCCTGGCATCATAAAGACGAAAGTGAATTTGTTTCGTTTTCACGCCTCGACACAATCGATTTCCGTAAAATACTACATCATGAGAATAAACAAAATATTTTTATATAGGAGTAAAATATATTTACTTTTTTTTAATTAAAAAGATCACCCGTTTATTATCAGGACGTGGCAACCCACTGCTGTGTACAGGCTTATTTCTATTCGGGTCATTTTTTTCTCAATCTAATTAATAAATGCTACTATCCAATATTTTCATAACAACATTATTTTTAAATGATACCACCATTTTTTCCATTTTCCACACGAGCAAAGCCGGGAATTAAATGGAGTGTAGTAATAAATTCAAATAATTTTGATGGCGAAAAATTGAGAATGAGATCGATAAAGATATCATTGAATTATATAACTAAATATTGACAAGGGGTAATAAAGAAAATCTTAAAATAGAAGAATATTCAGAAGAGGAAAAAATATGTGGCATTTTATTATTATTGCTTCCTGTTCCTAAATGGAATTATGTCAATGCGTTAAGGACGTTAAATATAACTATATAAATTTAAGCTCTCTATACTTCTCCCTCTAAACAGAACAATTTTAAACCATAACCTTTTGCGAGTTGGGTACCCCCGTGATGAAATACCCAATGCCCATAAAAATATCCCCACCGGTGTCCCACTCGAGAAGTAGCACGTTGTACTTTCCCGTGTTGAGCAGGGCGTCGATTATGGCGGTGACGGCGGGACCCGTGGCTACGCCGCCAAATCCATACGTGTAGAAGGCCGTATCTCGAGATGCTGCGTAGCATGGATCGCCCAGAATGGACGATGCAAGACTGAGGGGAACGGTTGTGTAGAGGTCCATTGAGCTAAAATATCAATGAAAGCGAAGGTGTTTTTACTACTATAATTTTATTTATAAACAATTATGTAAACTATCAAATTACCGATTTTTAATGTATATATATATATATATATATATATATATATATATATATATATATATATATATATATATATATATATGTATATATATATATATATATATATGTTAGTTGTATACACGACCAGCCGAGACAACTAATCTCAATAGCGTAATTCATTATAGGAAGTTCGGTAAAAAGGCGGAGAAATCATTATTTTATAACCCAATTTTTTACGTAAGTTGCCCATTAATGAACCAATTGTGGACATCCTACATTCCAAATATGTGTCTGTCATAATTATTCTAATGAACTACACCGTAGACAAACTGATTTAATTTTATAATAATATAAATTTGAGTGAAAATTGATTATTTAAATATAACAACCTATAGTTATAAACCTGTCCAAAACTTATCGTCAAATGGGATTGTAAGCTACTTGTGACTTTTCAGTTAGGAAATAGTTTTCATAATGATTTAAATCATATTTCTATAAGAAAATTACTAACTATAAAATCTACCGACTTTACAAATATATTTATCTCTGTATAACTACTTATATTCGTATACCATACTGACAGTAAATCTAATATTCTAATGCTAACAAACTAAGATTTGAAAGATGCCGTCATATCAATTCGCTTTTTTTTATAAGTGATCATCTAGCGATGGGTGCTAATGCTATTTTACCTTAATTTTAATCCTGTTAACGTATTTACGTTTAGCATGCTATTGCTAAATGCTAAATTAAGACTATTTTCTGACAGCTGCTATTTGCGAAGTGTATTCATTACACGTATTGGCCTTAGCACAGTTTATAACATCAAATTCTAAATTAACGTACTATTTTTGTGACAGATGCAATTTATGAACTGAATTTTTATTACGTGTATTAGCGTTACACGCTTCGAATAATGAGTACTCCAGAAAGCGAGAACACGCGCGATAGTGTGTCCAAAAAATCTCTGAAAGGTCGTGTGCTTTCTACGTGACAATATAGCTTAAAATGCCGGCTTGTGCTATTCCAACCTGTAAAAATATCACTGGACTGCAAAAGAAACAAATAGGGATTAATTCCATACGTAAATGATAAAACCTAATTTAATTTTCAATTAACTATGCAATTTTAAAATAACGAAGTAGATTATTATTAACAGAAGAGCGCCATTTTTGCTGGTGTTGTCACCTCTTAAAAAATTGTTTACCAAAATTAAAACGTCTTAATTGCTTGATAATGTAAAATTTAATCAGTTAAAAAAATCGAGATTTGGGAGGTGTCGTTGGAGAATTTGATGTAACATTTGAAATTTCCGTTGTCATATTCAATTCTAGAATATTTTACCTACATACACATATAATAAAATTGTAACAGAGTGAATTATGGACATTGAAAATATTTAAAAAAAAAATATTGAATTAGCGTACAGAATTATTTATACATTTTTTTTAGAATTTTTGTCTGTGTATGTTAATTTGTATGGTTATCACGTAAAATCTACTGGACGAATTTTGATGAAGTATAGTATGGTAACAGTATATAGGAGCAACATATAGAGAGAAAAAAACAATTTTTTTCCATATTCACTCGCGAACGTAGACAGAGCTATTTGCATATATAATCATTGTATGTAGGATTACAGAGACGCGCGAAAGAAATTAATGTTACATTCATTCATTTTTGCCTTCTTTAATTTTTTGAAAATATTGTTTAAAATAAGAATAAAATTTATCACGACACCGAACGCTAATTGACATAAATATTTTTTTCATCCTATTTTGAATTTCTTTAGTATGGGGCCGATTATTTTCAATTTTTTATTGCAAGCTTTTTAACCTCTCTTTTTACTTTAAGACACTAAGCTAAAAATTAGCTTAGTGTCTTGCTGTATTAACAAAAAAATATTCATTTGCATATGTACCAAAAAAATTTGTAGACTAATTTGTACACACACTCGTATGCACGCATGCACACACACACGCAAACGCGCACACACACAGGCCCGCGCGCATACATATACACAAACTAAGAAGTTAAGCTAAAAGTTTTTAAATAATTTTAACTTAAATACTTTGGCTATTGGTTGTGGTCATAATAAACATTTTAGAAATTGAACATGGCGGCCTTAATAATACTTCATATAAGCCAAGCCATGCACCACATAAATCGACGTAAATGTGAATCGTACTTAGTGTTGCCAAATCCAACAAATCCAAGTCGCTAGGCTCAATATTAAAAGTCGCTAAAACGGCTTCTACCTATTTCTACCAGGGGACGAGTCATATAATATATATATATATATATATATATATATATATATATATATATATATATATATATACATACATATAAATTTATCAGTTTAAATATAGTCTTTATGCAAAATAAAAAATTATATGCAATTAATTGCTCCACTTCTATAATTATCACTTAAAAAAGGAATTTTTGTGTAAATCGAAAAATATTTACATTTTATACATTTTTTTGGCTTAAAAAATGCTCTCGATTTGCTCTATCAATTAAATAATAAAACTAATTAACTTTTGCAATATTTTAATAATTATCTTTAAAAAAAAAAGAAATTTTGCAACTTTAAAATTTCGCATGGTAATCACTCTACTCCATAAGTCGTCAGATAAGTAGCTAAATAATTTTTGTCGTCAAAACTTTGGTTTTGACGCTAAGACTTGAGCAAAAGTCGTCATTTCTAACGACAAAGTCGCTAAATTGGCAACACTGATCGTACTGCCGCAAGCAAATATATTTATATGCGTCGATTTCCTGAAGTTGGTGGGTAAATTTATTCTGCCGGTAACACAGTGCGTGTTGGGTGGGGTGCCAGTAGGCTGAGCACGGTGTCCCCTCCACAGATTTTTGGCTTCACCGCGACCGCGAAGAGATTTATGCGTATGAGCCTTCTGGATTACTCTTTATTCTAAGGTTACACGGTTTATAACATCGAATGCTAAATTAACAGAAAGTTTCTGCGACAGATGCTATTTGCGAAGCGTAGTTTTATTACGTGTATTAGCGTTAGCATGTTTCGTTAAGTATTTTTACGAGTTGTATTAAGTCTGATATAATAGACATTGAATGACACTTGGCGGTTATTTTTGAGATGTTAAATATGTAAATAATGTGCCTAAAAATGTAAAAGCGGACACAAATGAAATGTGGTTGAAAATACGTAACAAATATTGCCGTTAACAATTAAAACTGCATAAACAAATCATATGAAAACTAAGGCAGTTTTATTTTTAATTCTTTAAATCATTAATGTAAAAAGGGTGGCGACACAAATCACGCAGCTGTCCCAACTAAAATTATTTTATGTTAAGGGTGAAAAGAATGTACCTATATTTTAAAAATATCTAGACGACTGAAAATATCTAATGAGGTTCTGATGTTGACCTGCAAGTTCGAAAGTCCTGGTGCTTATGTTTTGTCGAGATAAACGCATATTGTATATATCATCATCATCATCATCATCATATATATATTAATACGCTAAGGTTAAGATGTTACCCTCCCTTTTTAGAAAAAACCTCACAACTAATCCACATAAATTATATATCATTTTATAGATAATTGCTTGCTCTACCGGCATCCACAACTAAAAAATTTATTATTGCTATTGTTTTTGCAAATTAATTAATTATTAAATTTATATACACAAAACAGCAATGCTGCCATCTAACGGCTCAACGTCAATGTGATTGACGGTCGGTAAAATTTTTGTTTAATTTCAAATCCACTCACGTATAAATAAAGTGGCGCTTTAGCTCAATGCTTTTGATACTTGCGCCTCTATATGTCAATTTTAGTAAAATATTTGTTTGATCTGTCATCTGAGCTTCATAATGGAATAAATAATGCGAAAACTTCGCACGGGTCACGCTAGTTAACTATTATATGCGTTAATATAAACAATAGCGACGAAGTTTTTGTTTATTATTTGTACTTGCATCTTTGCGAGTGTTTTAAAGACATTTGGACAGAATAAGCATAATACTGAATGGACAACAAATGATTGCTTATTCGAATTCCTTTGAAATAATTTTCCCTGGCATAGAGTTGATTGGAAATATATTACAGTTACTCACTTACATTAGTCACTTTAATTATATGTTTATATATTTATTTAATTATTTTGTCCTCTTCAAATGTCTATTAACTATTCACATGTTGACACTGTAATTGTTATTTAAAAATATTAGATCCTTCTACTGAGGGATTACTAAATAATGACACTGT
Source organism: Druceiella hillmani (assembly GCA_039881145.1). Taxonomy (NCBI): domain Eukaryota; kingdom Metazoa; phylum Arthropoda; class Insecta; order Lepidoptera; family Hepialidae; genus Druceiella; species Druceiella hillmani. The sequence continues at coordinate 2,962,222 of JAYKKI010000096.1, read as the reverse complement.
ATCTGTGATGATTCCAGCTTCAGAGTCCTGAATATTAGTGGATATTGAAGCCTGCTCGGAATGTCTATCACTGTAATAGCGTTATTTATGCAGATAGATTCTTAAACCTTAAATATATTTTTAAATTCGTTATGGACGATTTGTAAGAAATTTTTTTACACTGATTACATAGGACACGTTTATAGGAGACACCTTCGTAAAAGTTCCACAAGTAAGATGAATACCGTTGACGACTCATTTTCAAGGTCAAAAAAATATAATTAATACCTATGAGAACTATGCCTACTTTCACAATTGATCAAAGGAAAACAATTTATACTAAAAAAATTAAAACACAAACTAAAATGTAAACATAATAATTAAAGTTGCAAATAATTGTTTATGTAACTATAACTATTAAAACACTATAAACTTTATTTTAAACCTATCATATAATTTTAAATATAAATAATCACTAGTAATTCACAACGTCAAACATATACTTAGAGTAATGAACTAATCCGTTCCTTATGATAATAACACTAGACCTCTTACACCGAGAGTTATGCCGTTACTACATCAATTATCAATCAATTAATATATGAATAATATTTATTTAGCAGTTATATCATCCTAAAACAATACGCCGCACTCAGCTTTCTACACAATGTAAATAATACTGTAGCACAAAAGAAAACAATCTGCTATAACAACGTATCGGTTATGTTTCATCAACAGTTAATACTTAAATAGCATTGGTTGCTAAATGTAAACGTATTTTGTAATTAGCATTTAGCATAGCATGCTAAATGTTATTTTTGTCATCCCTATGATCATGTAACTATCGATTCGCCATTAACTCAGGAATAAACCTGCAGTTTTGTAGTTTATGCAAACTGTTCTTCTTTCTAATTTAATTCATATCAGTTAAGTAGTTTTTATATTTAAGCAAGCAAATAGTTGAACAAGCACTTATAATTTTAAATTATAGTTTAACATACTAAAACATGTACAAATTACTAGGAAAAAATGTTTAATTACAACTTTCATACCCCTTGTAACATCGCAATGTCGGTTCGCTTGCGCAACTCGCTTTTGCTGTGAACAGAAAATAATAGTAATTAGATAATTAAATAAGTAGAGGGTTATATACGTATACGATATATGAACTAGCAGTAACAACTTGCACTGTTCTCATCTAGAGAAGGTAATCTTGTGACATCTTCAATACTGCATTCCAAAATATACTCTATAAAACTACACACAATTTATAGTAACACATATATTTAAAACGGAACTCATACAGGTTGGCCCATTTACAGAGATCCAATTTTTTTTCGAGTTTACTCCTTAAGAATCGATTTTCATATATAGCGCCCGGTGTGAAGTTTTAGGGGTAGTAAAATCAGAAGTTCAGAGTGTTAAAATGTGTAACCATTAGGTGGCTCTTTTTTTGCTGATTTTTGCGCATCTTTAGAGTGAGATATCAATATAGTTATTTGGCATTTTCTTATGGCGTAATCACAATGTCAGAGTGTGACACACATAATTTACTATCGTTCGCTTATGTCATTAAATGTCATCATGTGTGACTATTTGGTGTCTTCTATCCTTCAAATTTAAAAAGTCTCTTTTAATTTTAACTTCTTCGTCTGAGGTTACAAAACGTTTTTAATTTTATTGTAATAATTTGATCTTGTTCATTTGTATTATACTTGAAAATAATTATATTGTCATCATTTTTTTTATTAACAAATTTCCCATTTACATTTAATGATATTTATATTTATATACAGTTTTACCTATTTTATACATTCCTAGACAATCGTACTAAAGGAGTACTCCAGTCTCGGGTCGGAGTTGACACGCATAATTTTTTTTTGAGTAGAGAACATTGTGATAAGTAATTTAAAAAATATTAGTTCCACGAAAATGAATAGTCTAGAAAATATGATTTTTTTTTAAATCTTTACTCCCGTCACATGTATCATTTTTGTTCGAAAACTATTCCATTAAATCACATCAAATTTGGAATGGCAGTAAAGTAGTGATGTAGCAAGCATATAATGAGCGATTTTTATGTTTATTCTTAGCTTCTGCTTTTTTTTTAAATTTTACTTTGATTTTTTTTCGTTTTCAAAAGAAAAACGTACAATAGAAGCTGATAATAAACATAAAAACACTCATTATGTTCTTACTATATGACTTTATCGAACTAAAGTGATTTATGTAATTAGACTAAAGATTTTTCAAAAAAGTAGAAAAAACTATTTTTTTAAATGACTTTTTACGATGTTTTAATATAAACAAATGTGGATCTCTATAAATGGGACAGCCTCTATAAAATATAGGCTACAAAGGGGGAGATGCTATTCTATAAAATATATCCGTCCATTCTGTAACATTAGAATGTTTAGGTCGATAAAAACTTCAAATCGAGCTAAAAATCAAATTCATACTTCGTCGTCAATCACAATGCGTTGACATTTATTGTATGCACAAACACTAGATCCGTCGCAATTCAAAACAGATTTGCATGGTTTTATATGCATTTCGACAGAGTTCTGTTATTATTAGAATAGAGGAATAGAAGAAATTTCTTTTAACAGTTTAGTTTAATATCTGACATACGGATGGACAGATTGCTATTATAATAAGATTCCATTTAGACTTCTCGAGAACGGAACCGGATAAGTACTTATATTTGTATTATCAAAACTTACACCTGGCACAGGAGCGCGAGCTGCGACAAAATTTTACTAAATTTTTGTAAACGACTTCGTTCTTTATATTTTTTCCTTTTCGACATCGAATTTCACGCAAAATTTGAACATATTTTTATAATATTTACTTATACATACGTGCTAAGTACACAATTTTTACTTGTGGCTTCTCAGTTTAATAAACCAGTTACCGTTAAACAAGTTAAACTATTGTAGATCTCTGGAAATGGCACGAAACTGAAGGTATTTTTAGAATCTTATTAAGGATCAAAAAATACCTTCGTGTTGGTAGTGAATCGCTTCTAAGTTTAAATTTAGGGTTCTGAAGAATTAGAACAGAACCCTATTGTTATGATGAAATCCCTTGTCCGTCCCTTTGTCTATCTCTCTGTCTTTCAGAGGCGTCTAGCTTCAAAAGGAAATAATATAAAAACCTAAAATTCACATACAAATGACAAAAAATAGTTCGAGAGAGCTTCCAAGCTTATGAAGCAGGCGCCGAAAATATTTCCGCATAGACATTATGGGTGTGAGATATCATTGAAAAGAACACTTTAAGCGAATCACAAATCTTTTCCATTCTGAAAAGTAACGATTTTGAACACAAGATTTTCTATTTTTAAACCCATTTTGTGACCAGGTTAACCTCAAAAAGGCCACTGTAAATCGATTCTAACAATTTCCATGTCCTATGTATTTAAACAATAAATATTAGGGTTGTCTGAACAAAACGTATTGAAAACGGTATTTGAAACAAAACCAAAGTATTTTTTCAGATATTCACGTTATTTCCGACTGCAAAAGAAATGCTAGGCAATATATTTTCGTAGTGGGAAAATTAATTTAATATTTTCTAATAGTATAATAAAAATACCTAGAAAGGGTTAATTTTGTATATATGCTTAGGCGTATACGGAACACTCACACTTAACAAGTCAAATTGATTTTTCTTTTACGGCATTCGTATTCGGACACGTACAATTTTAAGAGCTATTCTATACAACTAAAAATATTTAAATAATAACAGGAATTAAAATGATGTACAACATTAATGACAGGAATTAAAATGAAGTACAACATTAATAACAGGAATTAAAATGAAGTACAACATTAATAACAGGAATTAAAATGAAGTACAACATTAATAACAGGAATTAAAATGCAGTACAACATTAATAACAGGAATTAAAATGAAGTACAACATTAATAACAAGAATTAAAATGAAGTACAACATCATAAGGTATTGAGAGTATTAAATATCACCACATCATAAAAATACAATCTAAGTTTAATAAAAGTTATACAAATTTCGATATTTGAATTCAATAATTAATGTGAAATTGTTAAAAAAACTATTTTTACGGTAATTAACGTGAGGTGGTAAAAAACTATTTTTGACTTAAAACAGTCTCTATAAATGTTATCTTTATTATCGTTATCTTTTCTATACCACCTGTTTCTATACCATTAGTTTAATTTTTTTTTTACTTAGCAGTTTCAATTATAAGCTTAAATATTATTTTATCAATTTTAATAATTATTATACACATATCTAATACAAAATACAACTTTTCTTATTAATTTTCAAAGGTACAAAGTACCCAAACTAACCTGCCAGAAATGGGACGATGTATATAAAATAAGTGAACTTCATCTTTATTTTCGTCCAGCGACACGCGCCGGTCGTCTCGCGAGAAGTGTCTTGATGGATTAGCCGTTAATATAATGGCTAAACTATTTAAATGTTTTAACTCGTTCTTTTATCTTTCGTAATTCAGAGACAATAAAATCACTCCGATAAGATTAGCACAAAACATGTCGCCATTAATACCTGAACTATTTACACATAACTGACTTTATTTTTTCCATTACCTCAATTTGGCCGTCTGATGTTCAGCCCCCATTATTTCCATATCTCGCGCCACGTCACATTAAAATGTTTACAAATACTAAAGCGCCTACACATTATCTTTTTAGCATCTTTAATTTCTGGCAACTATTTTATATAGTGTGTGTGTGTGTATATTTATAGGAAAACAATTAATTTTACTTTAATAAAAGATTTAAGAACGAGAGGAAAGCCTTTATTAAATTTTTAATAGAAGATTTAATAAAGGCTTTCCTCTACGTAAGGTGCAATTTCTATAAATTTCGTAAAATTCTATATTTTAAATGTATTTATGTTTACTCATGGTATTAAGTGGGTTAACTGTGACTCATAATTAAAAAATAATGAAATAATTCAAATTAAAATAAATACTTTTTATTTCTAGAATTTTTTCACTTGAAAATGTGTTATGAGAAATAATTAAAACATGATGCTAATAATGATAGATATATATAATATACGCAACAAAATGTATAAATCTCCCCAAATAAACTTCATATAACCTTACAAAGTATTCATTTTCTTGGGTACCTACAATCAGTTACAATTCAATTAGCCAAATAGTATATTTTACCAAAATAACTAAAAATTTACTAAGTAGTGAAATCATAGGATATCGAGTAATTTGTTTTCGAATTGTAAAATCACAACGACTCGCAAACTAAGCACTATATGTATAAATAAAACAATTACTTGTAAATAGCAGTACAAATTAATTGCAATTAAAATTATCATTTAAAATCATAAAACTGACAGTAAAACTTACACTGACTAAACAGTCATCGGAAATGAACCAAAATTTTTGAATATTTTCGCAAGATTGCTTCTTCATTTTTCGCAAGATAACACATCTGGAGAAAACAATCTTCAAGTGCAATTCTTGAAGATATCGTCACTCTTGCAGATTTTGCGGCATCCTAACCAACAATTGAAAGTCATGTTTTGAAATGAAAATTCCGATTTAAAAACGCGGATGTGCAAAAATATGTAAAACATAGTCTCACATATTCAAGCATAAAGGCCATAAAATAAACACTCTGTGTTTAAATGTCAATATATTTGCTGTAATTAACATTTAACTTCAGTGTGAATAGACTGGAATTATTATGAGTTAAGACTTTCTTCAAAGAACTGATAATATTTTCACAACCCTCATTCTTTGGTAAAAAACCACAATACTTGGATTAATTTGGTTGAGAGAAAACAAATCATTAGACAGAATTTGTTGATAAAAGAGTACCTAATGTCCCCTAATCAACAAAGATATGAAGATCTAAATTCCAAGTTTTTCTACATATAATTAAAAAAAACGAAAACAAAGAACCATACAGAGTGAATGCCTAAATAGATACTTTGTATTTAGGAGCAAAATTTGGTTTGACCTCGGTTAGATATCCATTCCTTTATCTGGCATATCAAATTGTTTGTCTTTTTTTCATTATAATTTTTAACCTAATAAAGTAGATAATGATACACACAAGGTAGAATAAATTACGAAAAAAAAGAGAAAATAATAATAACGAAGAAACAATCAGGACCCATTATGATGCAATTCGTCAGCTAGGATCAAGTTTCTTCAGGAGTATGGAAGCATTTTTGATGAAGGCGTATTAATGTTTAGTTATAAGAACATCGGCAGTTGAGACAGCAAAAGGTGCCAACATACAGAAATGCATTCGCCTCACTGCAAATTGAAGGAGTTAAATAATTGCAGGTAGGTAGTTCTCTCTAGTGTATTTAAAAAACCATTGTTCATAAAACTACACCTCGAAGTTTTTAACGTTACACACCGCATAGATGATACTTATTTTTACTTACATAGTTAAAAAAACAGTTGTTTAGCGCCAGGTCAAAAAGCAGAAGCTGTGCGTTTATTCTGTTCTTTCATTTGATTATTTACATGTTTGAATCCTTTGGTGAGTTGGACGTTTACTAAATTTTTTTTAGATCGGAAAAGGTGAACTGCTCCGAAAATGATAAGAAAACTTGCCCCATTAAACATAAGAAATTCTGTAAACATTTCAAATGTAATTTTCTATTTTCTTTAATCCACAGGATCTCTATTTACCTTTAAAAATAAAAGTTAACCTAAATAATCCATCACTTCTTCTGAAATAAGACCAACCTAGTTCGGTCTAGCCCTTTTTACAAAGTTTTGTTAAAAAATACTTTATTTTGAAATTTCAATTAATTTTTATTATTTAGCACAATAGAGTGGACATTTTTATTTTTGTTACCTGTAATTCCGGTTAATTATTTTATTATAAATGTGAATAATATACGAATATAGATTATTCTGCTACAGAAGAGCAAGAAAATAATTATAATTATTTTGAAAAATACTAGCTATAACAAAGAAAAAATGAAGTGAAATATTTTCTAAAAAATATAGAATGGTTCTGTGGAAAGAAAATTCGAAATAAAAAACGATCACTGCTTGTTACATTTAATACTATGGTTTAAAAATCTAATTACAATAAAAAATCTAGGCGGCTCTACTTAATATGCAAGAAGATTACTCCGACCCTCCCCTCCCTCTCAGAAATATTAAAGGAGCGTAATACGCTATATTAACAGCTACAAAAAGAGAAAAGTAAAGAAAAAAAGCTTTAATAAAATACGATAAGCTCATAGTAAACCATGATCTACATTACCTAACAAAATATAATAATAAAAATGATAAAAGACAAAACAAAAGAAATTTATTTTTGTCACCTGATATCTATTGAGGTCCCCACCAACCAAAATAAATTGAATTCAAAAAAAAATTGAAGAAAAATAAATCTAACTTACATCAGTATGTGATTAACTATCATAACAAGAAACAAAACTTAATCGGAAAGCCGAACTCCTCTCATAATATTCCCACATCTGCAATATTAAACATGTTATGAGTAGCTGCGACATCTGCACGACCCTCAAACCTGCTGGTCACCGTGGGAATCAAGAACTGTATTATCAAATGAAACACTTATAGAGTTTAGGGAGTCAATAACCTCTATAAAATATCAATGGAGACAGTTAAAAAGAAGAAAGTTTAATTTGTTTGGGTTTAATTATTATAGGTAAGTTAGCACGAGATAGGTGCAAACGAGATGGTATCGCTGTAAACCGGTTTAGCGCATTCCTCATAATCAGATGGTAGAATTAAATTTAGTCTTATCACACTTAGTGAAACAGTGCGAATGTAACAACATTTAAACATTATTATCTCATCATTGTTAATAATTCCTGGATTCGAAATAAATCCAATACGTATATAATAGTATTGTAATAATAAATTTATTTTATATTATTAATTAAATATTATTTGAGAACATAGCTACGGACAAAATGTACTTCTTCGCGCTTTGCTATTAATCAAAATATTTTGTCATAACGTAGGAAGGCTTATTACAAATATCCATAAAATGAGATAGTGAGAACAAAGAAGACATTAATAAAGTACACTAGTAAAATTGTATAAATTATCTCAATTTTTAAGGTTCACTTTCAGAGCACTGATGACATGCCTTTATAATATGAGGTCATTGCCTATAAAGATGATAACAAAGGAATTTATAATGAACACAAAATGAATGAGATGCGCCTCAATAATATATAATATAATTTTATAATTACATAAATACTATATTAATTTACTGAAAATGATCCCGAAATTCAACTTAGTTTCAATGAAACCATCGAAAGCAAACCATGTCTAATAAGGAACACGACGTTAGCACACATATTTCGTGATCAATCACGAAAAGTGTGTAAAAACAAAAATGTCTATTTAAATTTTAAATTAGTCAACTGCATAGATTCAACCGTTTCGAAATTATTTCGAACTAATTTTCGATACTAATGAATAATAGATTAATTTTACATTTATGTAACGTTAGTTAGTAATGTTCGAGGCAGATCATATAGATACTAGCAATCTCTGCGACATGCACATTGTTTTACCTCAATATCTCAAAAGCTTCTAGAAACATTTATGAAAACCTCTGTATGTAGAGGTTATTCCCGGACTCCGTGTATTTTAAAGCCCTATTCCGTTTTTTTTAAATTGTTTCTTTGGTTCTACTAACTACTTCCGGAACTATATTTTCTATTACGAATCCCACTATTTACAAGAAAAAACACAATTTGAGTTTTTCAAAATGAACAAGTATTCGAAAACACTAAATCCGAAAAACAACAATCCAAGAAGGTGTGTACTATTTACATATTTTTGTCATCTATCTGACGCGTAGACTCTTTCTCATTATGATCAAATAAAGAATTCAAGTGATTCGCGAAATTAATGAAGTGCAAACAATATATACAATATTAATATGGCATATAGACCAAACATCATGACCAACTGAAATCGTTCACCTTCTAAAAACGTCATCTCAAAAACGTCACGTGAGCGCCCAAGACCTAAGGGTTGTTAATGAAAAACTGGAAACGACAGTTCAAGCAGATGCTCCTCAAATTACAAATGAGCTAGATGCAGGGTTTGAAGTCATCATCAAAACAATATCAATTCATTTTTATCAAATTTACAGAATTTAATATTTCGCGACTTGAAATTCAGTACTTCATAAGCTTCGTCAAAATGGTATTGGTTAGTTAGTAAGAAATGTCACTCAGGAAACGTGTCCCTCTATTGATCCGACATAAAAATGAAGACCCTCTGATTGAAATTGTTGTGTGTAATACAAATTGAATGCTGTACGAAAACAGTAAACATATCGCGATGGTTGAAAATCCAAGTCAAGCAAAACCGGATGTAAAACAAAGTATCAGCCAAAAGAAAATCGTTGTCTTGAACCGGTGTTACCTAAAACAACTACTTAAAAATAAGTCCAACCGATGTTTTGACCCTAGAATTACCAAATATTAAACCTAGCACTACATATTTAGGCTTTCAAGTATTACAGGCGGTGATGGAGAACTCGTAACCAAATAAGCGATAATACTTCCTCAGTCTTGCTGAACGACAATGTACAACTTCCAACAACCCAAAGAATCGTCTTAAAGTTGCAAGAACTATAGCTGTTATTGGTATAATATAAAAATGTCTGTGGTAGTTTTACATAAGAAATATAATTTATTTAGGGTTCACTCTTGTGGGATCGGTGGTCCGCCACCTACTATATTTGCATGGACATAGTGCCAACTAATTTTCATTTCAAATAATAAAGGCTGGTGGATCATTCCTAGGGTTTCACCGTATATAATTCTTTTCCAACGACATCTACCTATTATTTTAAACTAGCGTGACCCGTGCGAAGTCTTCGCATTATTTATTCCATTATGAAGCTCAGATGACAGATCAAACAAATATTTGACTAAAATTGACATATAGAGGCGCAAGTATCAAAAGCATTGAGCTAAAGCGCCACTTTATTTATACGTGAGTGGATTTGAAATTAAACAAAAATTTTACCGACCGTCAATCATATTGACGTTGAGCCGTTAGATGGCAGCATTACTGTTTTGTGTATATAATTTTAATAATTAATTAATTTGCAAAAACAATAGCAATAATAAATTTTTTAGTTGTGGATGCCGGTAGAGCAAGCAATTATCTATAAAATGATATATAATTTATGTGGATTAGTTGTGAGGTTTTTTCTAAAAAGGGAGTGTAACATCTTAACTTTAGCGTATTAATATATATGATGATGATGATAAGTATCGACAAAAATTCTTTCCAAAAATAAATTTGTCACAATAATTTGTACATTATTGTTTCATGTTCTGAAAATTCTATCAAAATCGATTTAGTAGTTTTAGCGTGATGTTCGAAAATAATTTTAATTAAAAAAAAGCAATTATTGTCTTGTTCCGCCTTCAATTAATAATGAGAAAACTGACACTTTTTAAGTTGGACGCTAAGCATTCTAATAAATAAGAAATTGACAAGGAAACAGACAAAATTCAGTATAAAAATAAATTAACAACTCCAAACACTTCTTCAAAAATCTGTTAAATATAAGTATATACTCCATATTATTACTTTTTGATATTACTTAGACATAGAAACCGTATTACTGCGATTTTATTGAAGTATAACTTCATTAAAGAATAGGGACCGACACGCTGGGACCATAACAGTCATATGAGGCTCAATATTTCCAAATTAAAGGGAACCTCGTACGTATGTATATCCAAGCGAATCCTAAAAAGCACTATCTGTTAGACCTAATAACAAATAATTCGGACGCGTTCTCACAAGAGTGAACCCTAAATAAATTATATTCCTTATGTAAAACTACCACAGACTATTATATATATAAGAGATACGTGACAATACCTTAAACGATAATGATAATTTGTGGCGTTTTGTGAAATATCACTATTAATACAGTAACATTTAAATACCTATTCAAAATCTATAGTTATATTCTATTGTCACAACAGTGTTAATTATTTAAGTTAATAATCATGTACATATGGCCACGAGTTTAACTTATTTTATTATATCTAACATTTTTAACAACACTTAATGTTCCGTAATATTAAATAACGCCCATAAACCCAACGTGTGATAAATTTGCCTCTCTTAATATACATAGACCAAAAGCGATTAAGACGGTGTACTGGATCGATGTAAAGTGTAATAATATAGTGATTTAAACATTTAGTAGTGAATTTGTATTTTATATTATTCCATTTGTTGTATTAGTAAATACGAATCCATAGATTTCAAACCGCATTAGGCTTTTATTTATGTTATTACAAATCAATTAGTTCTTTACGACAAATCCTATACCTCCAGTCGGAAAAGGCGATGCCAACACCAATGAAGTTAAACTACCGTTTAGTTTAATAATTTTTATCCCAGATGGTGTTTGTATTATTATTTCATAATTCATTACATTATGATCCAGCTTTAATTCTAGCGTAATCAACAGCCAGTTTAAAACTTTTGTAATTAATTAATGTTTAAAGAAGAAAGTTGAAACTACCTAAATACCATAATAAATAGGTTAGGCTTTGTTTAAGTGTGTGGCTTTATTTCGTGGCCGCTATTTCATATGTACTTATGGTGCCAAAATGGAAGTTATTTTAAAAAGAATTTATTTATATAACCGAATCATTGAAACGGGAAATATCAAACGCCATACCACAATTAGACTTTCATCGAATCTAGGATAGGTTTACCCAGTCTAGCTGTTAATTAACTTATCAATAATCAATCATTTAAACATAAAAATGATCCATGGAACTGAAAGCATTCGAATTTATTAAATGGAAAAATTTCAACTTTATCTTTTGACTCCCTCGTTATTATCAAAGATTTTAATATCAACTTTCCTAATTGCTTTTAGAAAAAATCTAACTACTCATTTCGATAATATAGGTGTTACCCAAATAATTAACAGAAACCGAATGATTACCCAAATGTTGAATAGAAACAAGGTAACTAGAAACAGTATATTACCAACAACATTTGTAGCAGATTCCCGAATTTCGTACGTCGTCTTGTCGTAGAATATTTTGAACCATTATTAAGAAATTTGCTTTAAAGTAAAAGACATTGATTTAAAATATTGTTTTAAGAAAGCATTGACAGCTGAGATTTAAGAAAAAAATCTGTGTACTGATTGCTAAGGACAGATTAAACAAAACGAATTATACCCACGTGTATTTTTCTAAGTCGATATTATTTTATTGTTTTCAAATCGATATAAAAGGTTTAATTTAGTAATGTCTCCAGTTATAATGCTTAGAAAAAGCACAAGTACTGAACAGAGAAACGCCATGGTTCAATTCTACTTTATTAGAAAGAATTTGTAGTCCAATGTGGGTTTTGGAAAGGTATTAGGATCTTTAGGCTACTTGCTTGCACTAAAAAGCCTCTTTATTTTTTTACAGAATTCCTTAATATGTTCCTACGTGCGTTCTGAGCGCGCACCTTCCGGCACTACTGCCAGCGGTTTTGACTATAGTTTTAAGCGCTCTCACGCATATGTGTAAAAGGCCCTAATAGGGAATAAAATAGGGAATATACAAGTAATTTACATTTGGTTCAAACTTTGCTTCCAAATAATTTATCAACCGGACATTATTGCTAAACCACTATTTTCTTGTTTAATTCCTTTTTAATTGCATAAATTAGTAAATAAAAAGTGGAAACTAAAGCGAGGGAAATTCAAATTGTCGAAACACATCACTATTGGTTAGTATGAAACATGACGTCAGAAGCTGTGCAAACAAGCTCGTATTCTTGACATCTGTGTGACATTTGTTGTGTTTGATAAGGAAAAACATTGTTTTTGCAATATTGTCTTAATCTAGTGTATTTTTAATATAATAATGAGATTGAGAATCGTCTAGAACGATATCTGAAAGTTGTTTCGTGAAAGCACAATTGAATAATCCGCCGAAAATAGATGCATTCACGATAGCATGAAATTTTGCTTCAAACCCAGATTTTATTTCAGCTGAGGTCAAAGGAGTGAAAACTGCAACCTGAATACATTTCTGTACTTAACTTGAATACATTTGTGAAACTTTTAATATATGATTTATAATCATACACATGTACGTTTTTACGCATGAATACAATCATAAAGAACAGTAAATATAACCTATAATCTTATAAAAATATGTTTGCATATTGTCTATATTTTATTAATTTATATTTTATGGTATTCACCTACAGTCAAGTCATGTTTTTATCCATTTTGACAATGTTATGTAGTTTTTTCTTTACTTAAAAAAAAAACAAAAAACTAAAGTCATATTAAACTTTTGTAAATTAGTTTGTGTACACAGCTATCTACTGCTTGTGTGATTGATATTCAATATAAAATTCACTTACGATTTACTGTAATCATACTAGCTATCCAAATAAAGCATACTTACATTAAGATGATCTTCATAAAAGTGTAAACAACATGTAGAAGATACTTTATAACTTCTCATACATAACCTTGTACCATTGTTTCCGTATTTTTGCATCTTTTTAGACAAGAAAAAACACTTTGTCAGGTTCTAATTCAATCGTAATATAATCGTATTTCGGCTACTAGGCCCAATAGAATACTTATAAACTGGTTTTCCAGCTTCTTCCATGGTTCTAACGGCTATTATTCTTAATAGATGTTTAAAGTAACGAGCACTCCTATAGTCGGCTTGTGACGTCATCCAAGGCTTGCAAATATGGTGGCGTTTAAAAAGCTTAAATTTATTGATAGTCTTAAATATATTTTTTTTAAATTTAATTGAAACATTTCCAAGAGTATTTCCATTTTTTACTGTGATATAACGATGTAAATATATTCATATTCCTTACTATAGTTTATAAAAAGAAAAAAATACGCTTTTATAGCAATATGAAATAAGTATAAAAAATAATCGTTAAATATCAAGAATTTGGTCGAGAGCGAAAGGATGTCTCGCAACTCGGTACAACTTATTTTTTTTAATAAAGTTAAAATAGGAATAAAAGGATTATCCAAAATATTAATGTCAATGTTAAAAAAAAGTGTGGAGTGCTCAGAACTTACATTTTCATAATAGGTAGATTACCTTTACAAATTGCCAGCGATAAAAAAAATTACGACAACTTATATCAAGCGCTCAACTATTTTTTACCTTAATAACGACATACGGATCTTAGTATTGTATGTGTGATAATGAAGTTAAAATTATGTTTTTTTAATCTTAAAATCGAATCTTAATTCACACTTAACAACGAAACCTAGGTCGTGGTAAAGAAATTAAAGAAAATAGAAATAATACTACATCACGTAGTTTCATTTAATTGTGAATAATGAATTTCTACAAAATTAACGCCAAATATATTCAATATTCGAATCTTTATATTAGAAACTATGAATTTATTGTATTGTCATCCATTCTCGATACTGCTGCTTATTTAAAGGAAACAATCTCTTCATAGCTGGTCAGGAACGTTGCAACAAATTCATGTAAATTTGTTCTTCTGATTGTGCTACAGCTTTCCAACGCGATCCTCCTTTTTAACCGACTTCAAAAAAGGAGGATGTTCTCGATTCGTTGGAATCTTTTTTTTATATATGTTCAGCGATAATTCCTTACCGAGTGGACCGATTTTGATGATTTTTTTTATTTGAAAGAGGGTGCTGTAGGTGTGGTCCCATATAAATATGATGATGATCTGAAGATGAGGTTCGAGAGTAAATGATGGAACTCCTTAAGGAACGGCAGTAAATCAACTATGATTCAAGATATTTGCTACGGGTAGTTATAATTTTCCAAAATAATTACACCACTTACCAGGTCAGGGTCTGATGATAAATTCTGAATATGAACAATGAAACTCATTAATGGATATTAGTAAATAAACCGTGATTAAAGGTATTTGCCACTAGTCGTTGTTACTTCGTAAAATAACTACACCATCGACTAGGGCAAAGTCTGATGATGAGTTCTGGAGATGAACAATGGAACTGCTTAACGGATGGTAGTAAATTGAAAGTGATTCAAGATATTTGCTACTGATAGTTGTTACTTTGAAAAAATAACTAATCTATCGATCATGTCAGAGTCTGATGAAGCGTTCTGGAGATGAACAATGGAATTCCTTATCGGATGGTAGTAAATTAAACGTAATTCAAGATATTTACTACTGGTAGTTTTTACTTTCCAAAATAACTGCTCCATCGACCAGGTCAGTCTGTGATGATGAGTTCTGAAGATGAATAATGTAACTCCTTAACGGATGGTAAATCCATCGTAATTCAATAAATATGCTACTGGCTATTTTTTAGTTAGTTTTTACTTTTCAAAATCTGATATTAGATTTCGGAGATTTCGGGGTAACAGCTAACCATTGACGGATACTACTATCGCTTCATGTCTATGTGTTGTTGATAATTAATTTTAAACAAAGAGGAAATTATCTATATCTAGTATATATCTCTTGCCCGTGACTCTTAATAAATATCCAATATCCTAAGAAAAAAAAATAATTGTGATGATTAATATTAATATATTAATCACTAAAAATTCTAAACTAAAATATCTTTTGAAAAACCAACTTCAAAAAAAGTAGATACTAAAAAGTAAAAAAGAATTAACTCCAAAATAGGTACCCACTTATTTTCAATAAATAACTAAGTTACTTATTTTTGAAGTCGGTGCCAGCACCGCCCATTGACTTAAACAAATATAAATTTTTATATTATAAATACGCCATTTATGAATAGACTAATATTGGAAGTACATTAGAAATAAAAGTTTTAAATTTACATTAAAAATTAAATTAAATTATTAATTTGTTTAAGATTGAAATTTAAAAGATAAGCAGATGAAAATTAGAAAGAATTAGTCGTATATGTTCCTGACGTACGTGTAAAAGGCCCTTTTATTGCTCTTTTCGAGTTTTGCGTAGTTTTTTATGACCCTCTCGGACCTACGATATTCATGATTTAGTATGGCAGATCGGTGTTTAGAAGACCTAATGAGATACAATCTGCAAATTGTTTCACTTAACTAATCCAAAGAGTTCCGTAGAAATAGCGTTTACAAACAAGTAGGGAAAATATACTAACTTATAAAAAATATTACTCAATAATAAACAATAACACGATATTCCTCATTTGTCTGCTTGAGGATTTATGTTAAACTTTTAATGAACTTATTTCTCTGTTTTTTTTTCTATATAAAAGTGCCATTTTGAATCTCGTAATAGCTTGGCTCAACGATCTATGAAATTGTGCCTGTTCCCTTCATAAGATTACGTAGTAAATGATAAAAGAGTTTAAGATAAAATATTATTTTTTATTTCATTCACCAATTTTTTTTCAATCCCAAAATCGCAAGAAACAAACATTGAATGGTTAATAATGTTGTAAATATAAAAGGATCGAAAAAACTAACAACTCGATAAGCAGAGTTGGTTACTTTTAATTAAATGAAACAAATAAGAAAACAATGAAAGAACAATATTTCTTAAAAATAAACAAAACAAGTTATAAACAAAACAAAACAAGTTATAAACCTGCACTACCTAAGCCGAACGGTGAACTGCTGCTCGTTTTAAAATAGTAATCTTGGTATTTGCTGAAAGAAAATAAAGTGAAATCAGACATTATTAGCTTAAATAAAAAAAATAATCAATGAAGTTAGTAAGTAGAATTTTATTTCACTAGAGCTAAGCAAATCTCGATCTACCATTATATATATAATATATATATATATATATATATATATACACATATATATGTATATGTATATACATATATATATATAAATATACATATATATATATATATATATATATATATATATATGTATATATATATACGCACACACGTGTAACTCGTAGGCAGCAAACAAACATGATACATGGATCTATTATACAATGTGGTTCTATTTGGGGCCATTGACTTTATTGAATTTTTTATGGTCAAAAATAAAAACCTTGTAAGCAAAGCAACATTAATAATTTGTTTTTTTACGTCCACCGTCCATTAGTTATGTAACTTTAGCAGTACTTAAAAGATTAAATTGAACTATCAACTAAGATTCAACCAGTCCCGGTCATTACTCGAAACTTAAAGTGTGTCGATTAATTGGTACAAAATTAGTATGGCATTTACGTTACTTTAGTAGAACTAACACATTGAACCCTAATTACCGAATGAATCAATTTACTGGATAACGACTACAAGGAAAGGGTAACCGAATCGGTGACAGTGCTCACTACGGATAAAAAAGAATAACAACAATTGTCATTATTTCAAATACATGCACTCATTTGCATGTTAACTCAACTTTCACAACAAGTAAATTAATATGGATCAGGACAGTTGCTGCGTAATGAACAGTGAAAATACTGGAAAAAGCAGTAAATGCAATTTTAATTAAAAAATATAAATCTATAGCTTATAAAGAGGAAAAAGCAGGCTTATAAATTTAATTAGTTCAGTAAATTTATTTAAATTATTTTGAAATAACAGTACAATTAATACTTTACTACAAAATTACCTACATTTAGTGCTCTGCATTTAAAATTACCTTCACTTGGCATTTTTTCATTTACAACGAATTACCGACTTGTTATAATATTGTCGACTTTACTTCCATTTTTTGGCACTATAAATATGAATACAAATTGTTTTACAAAAAAAACTATAACACTAACATATAAATCTACAACACTAAACGAACGTTTGTAATGTCACGTTTGACATCCGTATATTAGTAGTTAAATCTATTATTTTAGTAACAAATCGAATATAACATGTCATATTTTGATCTACTAAATTGATCACATAAAAAAGCTCACCTGCTAGCGATATATGTTCCCAAAGTCACAATATCCTGATTTTCGCCGTCTTCATCGACGCCCTTCGCCAAGAACTCACTTTTCTTAGTCAATGCCTCACTGTAGTACATCCACGACCTGTCGTGGTTGCAGAGCTCTAAACAAAGCAAGAAAGAGTTGCTGTATCGACAAATACATACGTATGAAGATGAGCATAACGTTAACACGCTAGTGCCGTTGATACAATAACAATAAATACTTTAACTTCCAATGATATCATCAATAGGTACGTGGGTAAAAGTTAACGCCCTCTGCACACAATTTAACAACTGAAACTCTGTTTTAGGTTGCAAATCCCTTTAAAAATTCACTGACTTGCAACTCAAAGACGCGGTGCTCCGCATACGGCAAACCACAATTTGGCAACTTAGGGTGATAATTTCAAATGTCAAATACTGCAATCAAAACTGCTACTGTAGATAGTAATCGTTTAATGGTATTCTTAAACAAAATCATTTTAATTTTTCTCGTCTATGTTCGAACTACTATTACTTATATCTATATTTAATGTCAGCTTTCTAGATAAATCACTCCTAAACGCAATAACTGTGAAAGACGAAGTCTTTTAAATTTTTTGCCCAAAAATAAATATTCACCATTGCCCGTAAATACACCCTTCCAAATGGAATCGCATCCGGGCTGGTTGCCCCCATCGTTAGGCCAGTAGTCGACGTGTCCATGCGAAAAGGCGTAGCCCAGTCCGTACGGATCCGTATGCACTATCTCCACGTAACTCGCGCAGCTCGCCTCGAGACGACGCACCAGCAATCCCGGCTCGAAAAGAATTTTGACCGGATCCAAACCCGTAATCCTGTCATATCGGTAAAGTAGAGACATTAAAAGAACACACATATGGGTAAAGTATGTTAAAAACATGTTGTTTCAAAATATTTGCTATGAGGAAAGCGTTACGTAAAGTCTGTTCGTTGTGGATTCTCTGCAAATATACAAAATGTTATTTACAATAGGTTTCTTGAACCGTTTCTCGGTTGGATTGGTACAACCAAGAGAATTTTACAGGAAGCTGCTATCATCATCCAAGTAATTTGTTTTTTACTGATTCAATTTTACATGATGATATAGAAAAAGAAGTAAATTTGAAAAATATGATTAATAACAATTATGAAAGAGCCCACCTTTTCAAGGCGAAACAATTATTTTTGTTAGTCGAGGGGTTCCAAAATTACTTTTTCAAGTATTTAAAATAATAAATAAATTCTCTTTTTCAATAATAAAAAATATAAATAACAACCATAAAGAAAAGTTTATGTGTTATTCATATTGAGGATATGTATAATAAAAATCTTAAAAGGAAAAATGATGAATCATATGTGGCTCACAGAGAGTGAGACATTTATAAAACAAAAACGGTCAATATTTAAAACCGTCCAAGTTTACATCGCGACACGCAGGAAGTGGGATTCTGTAGTTACCTAATTTTTTAAACTTTTAAAAATTATTCAAAAATTATATAAAGAGGGTAAATGAGCTCGCGGCACTCATGTGTCGCAAACGGGGCTAAAAAATGAAATTGATAACCGTCTCAATTTCGTTTCGTCTAAATTTTGCTCAAACGGTTCATTTCGTCATCCTTAGCTGGAAAATATCACAAAAATTATTTTTCAAGTGATTTTTTAATATCTGTGGTTATGCTCAGTTTCCCTGTCTACAATTTGAATTGTTTAGACAAAACTTGAATATTTTTTGTTGTGCTTTTCACTGTTGTGTATACCTATTGACATAAATTAATGACTAGACATTTTAGTTCACTAAATTTAAATACTTCATTTAATCACCGATTATAGTTGACTAACTGACTATCGGTTAAGCAACAATCAATAGAATTGTTCCCATATATCAGAAGTACGATGAAAACTGTAGTGTTGCTACTAGAAATCGTTTAAATGAATTTGTTTCAAACATTTTTAAATAATCCCGATAATAAAAATTATGAAACACTGATAAACGTAATAAGTCATTTAGTTGATGTTTCATGTTCGCAAAATTAAGTACCAATTTTCATACATTTTTCCTAGTCTCCTTTCACTTTCAGTATACTGTGCGCTGGCCGGTGGCTGTGTGCATACCATTAATCCTTTGAAATCAATGATAGTGATAGTGTTAGGCGAAGGTAAGACTTTTTGAAGTATATTATTCATTTTCTACCACCAGAAAGCTAATACAATAAAGCAAATATATCCTTTTCTATCTAGTTTTGGCAATAAAATTTCGCAAAAATAATCTATAAAAAAAAAAACATATAAATTGGCTACTTGGAATTTTACCATGATATATTATGTCCACTGCACATGGTCGTGTAACCTGCTACGCCCATCAATTGAGCTCCTAGAGAGTGTCCAATCAACCGTGTTCTTTTTAAATCTAGCCCCTTTTCCTTCATCTTGATCAAAACATCGCCCAGCTGTTTTCCTACCTAAAAAATAGTTTTCTCAAGCATGTAAATATTGTTGATTATTTCATGGAAAAATCAAATACCAATACTTGGGAAACGTACCTTAAAAAAGCATAGCTTGCTCTTTGTCAAATCTTTATATTATTAAAGCAAGATAATAAAGAACATTGTTAAAATTACGTTTTACGTTAAAATTATGACTCAACTGAAAAAATGACTTATCACTGTAATTAAAAATACATGTAATTATCGGCACCATAATGAGACCAATGAGACAACGTAACGTAAGTTTAGAATTTAACTTATTTCCATATTTTATGCTTCGACCCTGGCTTTGCAATGTTTGTTTGAAATGACTGTAACAAACGCACGGACTGTTTAAGTAGGGAATACTAAATATTAATTTTGCTCCAAAACGCAATAACGAATACATAGTCGTGAATAATAAATCTGTAATAAAAAAACTTCTATAAGTAACGTATATTCCATTCCTAATTCGAACATAATAAATACGAAAATGAATTTATTTCTTTGTCTCGTTTTTACACCTCGACACAACCGATCATCGTAGAGTATTACATAATATATATATATATATATATATATATATATATATATATATATATAATATATTTACCATTACGTGAAATGTTGCATAAATCAAGTGATATATTTTATTAATAAAAAAACACGCCGTATGTGATCAGAGCGTCAACATAATATGTAATAATGCATCAGGGCAACACGTCACCCCATGGATACCTACCACGGTACAGGCTTGTTTTTTCTAGTTGTTGTTTTTTATTCTGTGCACCACACAATATTTAAAAGTTGCTTCTATTCGTTATTTTCAAAATAACATTATTTATAAATTACACCACCATTGTTTATTTTTTTCACATAAGTAATGTCGTGAGTTAAAACTAGTTTAGTTATAGGTTCAAAGAAAATTGTATTTTTGAGTGCAAAAAAGTGGGAATGAAATCGACAAAGATATCAATCATTAAATTGTACGGCAAGGCATTGACAAAAGATAATAAAAAAAAATAGAAAAGGCGAATTTGTATTCGAAGTGAGACTTTATGAAGGAAGAAATATGTCGAGCTGTGCAAGCTTTCCTCATTGCTTTCTTTTATCATTGCTTCCTCTACTTCTAACTGTCCAGGACCTTAGCTATATATTATAGATATATATGGTTTTTCTAATATTTTGTAAATTATTTGCATCAAACAAAACAACTTTAAACAATAACCTCCTGCGAATTAGGCGTCGCCTTGATGAAGTATTCGGTGCCCAATGAAATATTGCTGCCAGTCTCCCACTCCAGAAGTAGCACGTTATAGATCTTCGTGGCGAGCAGGGCTTTAATCATGGCAGTGACGGCGGGACCCGTGGCTACTCCTCCATAGCCATATGTATAGAACGCCGTATCCCGAGATACTGAATAGCAAGGGTCGGTCAATATGGATGTTGCGAGATTGAGGGGGACGGTTGTATAGAGGTCCATTGAGCTGAAACGTGGTTAAGAATAAAGATCAGTGGCGGATTATCTAAATAGCAAGAGTAGCAAATGCTACTGCTACGGGCCCCGCGCACCGATGCTTTCTGACCGTAAAAAAGTATAAATTTAGATAGGAGCGTAAACATATTTTTTATATCAATATAGGTATACTACTATACTACCTATACTACTTACCACGAAAGAGTTGGTATAAAGATGTATGACTATAATTTAAAATTTTAGTGCATTTCAAAAAGTGAGCGCTGGTAACATCACAAAATATGTTTTACACCACACTGAGCTGCAAAACTAACGGAGAAATTCCCTGATATTATCATCGAGCTAGTCGTAATAACCCGACGAAGATAATAATAGCAATCAATAACACTTTCGTTGTGAAACATTCCTGAGAAAAGTTGTAATTGCGTCGAGTATTGTCTTCTTGCCTGATATAGCAATGTAGACGCCCCATTCAGTTATTTTTTAAAAATATACCGAACAGAAGGATTTTATGTAGTGAATGAGATATAAACGAGAATAACTGCGCATAAGGTAAAATATTTTACTAAGCTAAGTTACGCATATTCGAATTGAAATTATAATTACATTCATCTGAAAGATCTGGCCGTATATAGAAAACGTTATGAACGCAAAAAATATGATCAAAAACTATTTCAGTCTACTTTATAAATTATCTTACTGATGTCTGTGACTCCTTTCGCAAGCTTCCACTGTCTAATTACACAAAATAGCCAGCAACACATCAACCTACCCAAAACTCTCAAACTTCCACTACCAGTCTTTAATTTAATGTCAAATATATAACGTTCAATATAAATTGAGATATTTTGATAGGTAGGTTGATCTATCGCCGTGTGTATATTGTTTGTTAAGTTGGATTATTTTTTGGGTTTGTATCGATTGTTAAATTTACGCCCGGACTTTACACGTGAAACGAATGACGCAGTTGGCAGTAATCCTGCCTATGGTGCTTGAGTTCGATTCTGGGTAGGATAAACATTTATTAAAAAGAGTTTCGTCTAACCATAGGTAACATGAGCAGCAGATCTAGAGACACGGGTCCGCACTACGCTTCAGAAAGCGCTAAGCGTAAAGACAAAGATGAAAAGGAATAAAATAATGAAGCTGTTCTATCAATTTTTTTATTGTTTTTGTGGTTCTGTTCAATTTACAGAAAGTGAGGCTGAAGTTAGACCGGTTACCGACGAAGCTACATTTATAAATGTTACTGTATTTCAAGAGACAGCAGTTTGTTCTGATACAACTATATTGTGTTCTAGCTAACCAGAACTTAAAGCACAGCAAGTCTTCTCGATCTAGAGTCGTCATGTTCAAGTCCAAAAGCAGTCGAAAGCATATTATTTCACGATTCTAATGTCATTACATTTACAAGCCAATAACAAAACGAAAGTAAAATAATATACTCCAACGTTATCGGAGAATGGCCGAGCAACATTGATAGAGATTATTGGATTGCAAAAGAAAGCAACGAAATGCAACACATGAATAGTGATTTTATGTCTTCAAACGAAAATTTACGAAAAATAAAATAAGCCACGCTTCTGCCAAAAGTAATTTTTTACCTATAAACAAAAAACTAACGAATAAAACTCACGTCAGAGATTGGCTGTGTTATTCGGAAAGCAAAGGACGACTTTTCTGTTTTGTTTGCAAATTTACGGATTCAGATAGTTCGACACCACGGTTTACGAAAGATGGATTAAATGACTGGAAGAATGCGGACAATTTGTTGAAAAGACATGAAGAAAGCACTCAGCATAGACAAGCCATAATTTTGCTGTTAAATATCAAAAACATGGAAGCACGTATTGGTACTCAAATTTTGAGCCAAATTGAGTCTGAACAAATGTATTGGCGGCTTCTTTTACAACGAATTATTGCAGTAGTAAAGTTTTTAGCAGAACGAAGTCTTACTTTTCGGGGTAGTGATGAAATTGTTGGTTCACCTGACAATGGCAATTATTTAGGCTTATTAGAGTTAATAGCCAAATTTGATGCTTTTATGGCCCAACATATTCAAGGTCATGCCAATAAAGGAAAGGGATATACGTCATATTTATCAAAACCAACATGTGAGGAACATCTAATTGACCAAGTATATTGGATCAAATTTGTTGTGAAATTAAAAGTCGCAAATACTGCTCAGTGTCATTGAATTCTACTGGAGATGTATACCATGTAGATCAGCTGACGCTAATAGTGCGTTACGTTCTGCCATCAGAACCGGACATGGAAGGCGAAGTCTTCGAACTGCTGTACAAAGCTTATTAAATTTCTTAAGTGAGAGTGGCATTGATATCAAAGATTGTCGCGGGCATAGCTACGATATTACCACCAATATGAGTGGAAAATACATTGGCTTACAACCACGTATTAAGGAAATAAGTAAGTATGCAGAATACATTCCACGTCATGCATATTCATCAAATTTGGTTGCTAAGTGCAACTGCTGTACAGAAATATAAATTTTCTTTGATTTCGTTGAAAATTTATATATATATTTTCCGCTTCTATCTATCGATGGGGTCGTTTTACTAATGCACTTAAAGACAGTACTTCAAAAATTCCTATTTTAAAAAAATTGTCGGACACTAGGTGGTTAGCACGAGCTGATGCTACGAAGGTATTTATTTTATGGTCTTACTAATATCAAAAAAGTTTTGGAAGACGTTTCCAATGACATAGATCAAAAGACAGAGTGCCGTAATTAAGCTCACGGACTAGTTTCAAAGATAAGTAAGTTGAAAACGGGAATCATGACTATTACTTGGAACGGAATCCTAGAACGTTTGCAAGCGACTAATGCTTCATTGCAGTCGGCTTACTTCGCTCTTTATGAATCATTACAAAGATACATACAAGTAATGCCACATT
The DNA here is from genome assembly GCA_039881145.1 of Druceiella hillmani. Taxonomy (NCBI): domain Eukaryota; kingdom Metazoa; phylum Arthropoda; class Insecta; order Lepidoptera; family Hepialidae; genus Druceiella; species Druceiella hillmani. The sequence continues at coordinate 2,937,504 of JAYKKI010000096.1, read as the reverse complement.
TTCCAATTACGATCATTATGGCGCCTCAATTACACTCGACGAAGACGACTTAGTAGAAAATAAAATACCTGGACATCGTCATTATTGATAACGTACTAGTTGCTTTAGCTAAGCGTGTGGAAGCGTATCATAATCTTACTGGCGTTTTCGGAATATTCCGATAGCTAAAATCTCTTCCAACACAAGAGATTTTTAAAAAATCTATCTAAATCGAATCAAATATCGTCAGTGCTTACGCAGATGATTTACAGGGCAGCCTAGGCTACGAATTAGTACAGTTTGGTACCTTGTTGAAATCTGATGGAGCTAGTATAATTGACAACAAAAAGCACGAGGTTCTAGAACTGAAATCTAGAAAACAAGCTTTTGCTGAATAATTCTTTAGAAGCTTGTTTTCCAAACATAAAAATTGCCTTGTGCATTTATTTGTCTCTGATGATCACCAACTGCAGTGGTGAACGTTCTTTCTCAACATTAAAACGTGTAAAAAATGAGTTAAGGAATACGATGCACCAAGAACGCCTGAATCACCTCACGTTAATGAATATTGAGTATGATTTGCTCCGAGAAGTCGATATTGATAGTATTATTTCTAAATTTGCCCAAATTAAATCCAGAAAGTTTGTAAGAGTTTTGTTTTATTTAATACCATAAACTTAATAACCTAAAGCAAACCAAGGGCCCCTTGACAGAATTTGCTAAAGGCCTCGCGCTGGCTTAATCCGGCACGGATAAAGATGGGTTTTTCTTACTAATGTAACATTTTTTAAATGGTTAAATAGAGAACGAATAATTTGATGTATTTAGTCAATTCAAAGAAATTAAAAAAAAAAACAAAATTTCTACACCTTCTTTAAACTTATAATCGTACGATGGAGCAGAAGGGTCACGAAAAATTTTGACTAAATTAACGCCACTGAAGTGAGCATAGGATATCCCAGTAAAGTAATAAAGATTATCAAGTAGAATATTTAGTTTGGAAACGTGGAAACAAATAAGATAAAATAAATTTAAAATCTGAATTTAAAACCAAATTTCGAAATAAACATAAATAAATTAGTTAATTCAAAATTAAAAGTTTGAGCACCAACAACAAAAAAGTCATGTATACTTATGTATGTGCGTTAGAAGTTAGACTTCTTTGACATAATACAATGACAAGGGGAAAGCCAGCAGAAAACTAAAATGGTGGACAACTCATCTATCAAATTAAATTAAAAAATTAATTTAATTAATTTAATATATGTTTTTATTATATGGGCCCCAATTAAATTTCAATTACTAAAAAAGAGAATAAGAAAGTTGAAAGGCAATAATTTGAAAACGGTCTGGTAGATGATTTATTTATAACATGCATAATAACAGACCAAATGCGATATGGTCTGGCAGATGATAAGCTTACAACAGAAAGCCAGCAGAAAAATAAATTATGACGTATTCACTTTATGAAACTACATTCAACTTATGAAAAAAATACGCATTTTTTCTCTTACCAACTCATAATCTCCTGTTACCTGTTATAATTCGTTTATCATTTTTTATTGTTTTATCTTTTCTAAATTTATTCAAAACTTCAATTTTTTTAATAATTTAGTTTTTGTACGTTATCTATATTATCTATCTATACGTATCTATATTATAAGAAAAATCAAATGAAAGTTCAAATTATTTTGACTAGGCATTAAATATTTTTTAGGATTTTGTACCTCAAAAAATGCCTCAGAATGAAAAAAATGGAATCCTCCCAATATCACTTTGTTGTCAAACTGTCTGTCTATCTATCCATCAGTACCCTTTTCCTTAGGAACGGTTAGAAATATCAATTTAGAATTAACATCAAATACTAAGGTATATGGCCACATAGTCCCGTAAAAATCAAGTTTCCAACTTAATACAACAAAAAGATACGACCTTTCAATTATCACGTTTTTTGGTACCGATTCACTCATCGTAACTACAAACGATACTTTCTGTTTATCTAATCTTGAAATGTAGTACAAAGGAAGATCTCGTAGCAAAAATAAAGAAAAGAAAATCGTTAAAAAATCACATGTAATCCTTTGTGAAATTAATAATTGACGAATTAATTTTTTTTTTGCTTTCGGCTTTTGATTTTCTGATATTTGTTAATACTTAATTTTAATTTAATTTATTTCTACACCTTTATCGATACATTACACTTAACCTATTTATAACAATAAATATTTAAAATCTTAACAAAATTTCAACTTATAGGTTAAAACTGAACACAGAAATACAAAAGAATTACATAAGAAACCGACGATACATTTCTACAAATTTTCTTTCTTTCGTCATAAGTAAATCACATCTCGATTCACTGAAAACTGCAGAAATCCGATATAATCTAGTTCCAGAGAACAATATGGCAAAGAAATGATGATTGTGTGAGGGTAGTTTATTAAATTGTCAGATATGAATAATGAAAGTATAGCCAATAATATGGGGCATAGAATATTTTCTTCTAATAGATGAAAAATAAGTTTTATGAACATAACGTCTCTTCTGAGTTGCAGAGAATTATCCTATTGATTTCCTTATGAGTTGCAGAGCTTACTCATGAGGAAATCGATAGGAAAAAGTAAAATAATATGTCCTGCGTAACAACATGTATCACGCACAAATCACAGTACGCATAATAACATTTGTAACGCACAGATCACAGCATGCATAATAACAGACCTCATGCACAGATCACAGCACACATAACATGTCTCACACACAGATCACAGCAAACATAACAACCTATATCACGCACAGATCACAGCATGCATAACAATCTGTATCACGCACAGATCGTAGCATGCATGACAATATGTCTCACTCATAGATGTCGAAGGAACATTTTAGCACACCATCAATCATCAATCTGTATTTGGCTTCGTGTGGGTTCCCAATGATGGAGCCTCCATTTATTAAGCTTTGCGATAATATAATATAACGGTACAGAATCCTCAGACAGTTGACTTTTTTTTAATACTGGAATGTCGTCATAATTTAACTTATAATAAACGTAAGTTACCTACGACTTGTCGGTTAGTAAGCAGTACGGATTTAGAACAGATTTCTGTTAAAAATTGACTAACTATGAAAACTACCGACGATAAGAAGCTTAAATGAACTGTATGTAAATTTTATAAATATATTTATTTGTCTTTGTATACAATGATGTAACTTCTTATACTCTACTAAGAGTAAATATAATATTGCAGTGTTACCAAATTTAGATGTAAAAGATAAAAGATGCCATCAAAATAGTTCACGTTTTTTTGTACGTGAGCATGTATTTTATCGATTCGTCATTAATTCAGTAAGAGACCCGCAGTTTTATAGTTTTTTCAAATTGCTTCTCTCTCCAATTTAATTCATATCGAAATCCGAACAACTAAATAAATAGGCAGGCAATTATACTTACCATAAATAGTTGGGCATACTTAGACATGTACAAATAAACAAGAAAAAAATATGTTTAACAAAGACTTACGTACCCCTTGTAACATCGCAATGTCGGTTCCTTTACACAGCTGACTTTTGCTGTGAACATAAAATAATAGCAAATATTGGCAATTAGATAATTAAATAAGTTACAAACGTATGTAATGAAAGGAACGCAGTAAGAGCTTAGATTGTTTTCATCTAAAGAAGGTTAGCGTGTGATGAAATCGTCTCAGCTTAATTTTCAAACAATGTTCTTGTTTGAAATTCAAATTAATGACAAGTATTCCTTTGGTATAGCATTATACATATATATATATTATAACCTTTGGTATAGCATAACGAAATATAGTCTACAATATTATACGGTATTTCATTGTCATTTCATATCTAAAATATAAGTTACCAAGGGAAGATACGGTTCTATAGTATCATATTCATACAGATCATCCACCTGCAACTAATGTTACAGGGGGATGAAAATGACAATGTCAAAAAAATTAAAGATTGTAAATGAATTGTATTGAAGGGTATGTGACTTTAAATAGCGTAGATACGGAACTTTCATAGTGCGAATTCGATTCACATTTATAGAAATGCATATAGAGCCATGCAAATCTGTTTTTGAATTGCGACGGGTCTAGTGTCTGTGCATACAATAAATGTCAACGCATTGTGATCAACGGCGAAGTTTAATATTTGGATCGATTAAATTTTTTTAGCAAAAAAAAAGCGTTGATATTGAAAATTAAAGCGTGGTAATATTAAATTTTTGTGAACTGTTTCTTTGTTCATATATTTTTTCTCTCTTCCTTATCGAATATCGGCAACAAACTTCAAATATATTTGCATATTATATAAGTAACGCGTTGAGTACACACTTTCGGTTTTACTATTTGTTTAGCCAAATATTTATAAGTAAACTAACGAAGCTAAATTGTTGTAGAGTTCCGGAAAGGACACTAAGCTGAAGGAAGATATTTGTAGTATACTCATTGACATAGTAGATTGTGAATTTAAATTTAGATGATGAGAGATCAATATTAAAGTTCCAAATCCAACTAGTCTGGACAGAACAAATAGCGACGAAATGATCTGTTCATAATTTTCCTCTGTCTTCCAGAGGTTTCTAGCTTCTAAATAAAATAACATAAAAAACTGAAATTCATTTCCAAAGCCAAATATGTAAAGCAGAGGTCTAAAAAATAACCACATAAACATGTGGATGTATGGTATAATTTAAAAAATTCTTTGAATGGAGCGTAAATTGGTTTTTTATGTTTTTTTGTTTAAGGATAAAATTTGGCATTTTTTAGTAGATATCTCATTTTATTACCAGGTTAATCTCAGAAACGCCATTACATAGGAAGCTGTAGATCGATTCTAATATTTCTGATATCTGGCATTATAAATAAAAAATTCTAAACAGAGTTAAACGTAAGATATTCAAAAAATTATGAGTAATAATAACAAAGTATTTTTGAGAAATTTATGGTATTTGATGGCTGTAAAACGCGTGCTAGGTAAATATTTTTTCTCAGAGTAAAAATTAATATGAATATTTGTAAAAAGTTTAATAGAAATAACATATATAATTTATATATATAATTTTTTTATAAATTATAATTTTTATTTGATAAAATTATTTTTATTTATATACATATATATATATGTATGTATATATATATATATATATATATATATATAATAATTTTCATTTAATTGATAAATTATAATTTGTTTTATATGCCCAAAAGTGTGTATAGAATTCACACCCTTAAAATGTTATTATGTTCGACTACGAATGATGCAAATTTTTATTTTGCATCATTCGGATTCGAACACGATCAATTTTTCTATACAACCTAAAACATAGTAGAACATTTGTTTCAACTTCTAATGTATTGGAATTATCATCTCGCACTGTATTAATTATACCATAAAAGTCAGTTAAAGTGGAATGCGAAAAATTATACAAATTTTATTGCTTTAATTAGATAATTAAAAAGAAAGTGATAGAAAACCATTTTTTTTAAATAATTCATCTCATACAAAATTACATTATACATATGTATATATATATATATATATATATATATATATATATATATATATATATATCGTCTCGATAAATGTTATCTTTACTTTTAATTAAAAGTTTTATTTTATAATTATTTTATAATAGTCTTTAGTTTTCATTTTAACTATAATCAGTAATAATTTAGTGATTTTAATAACTGTTATACACATATATAATTATGAACAATATACGAAATAACCAAACTAACCTGCCAGAAATGGGACGATATATATAAAATAAATGAACTTCATCTTTATTTCCGTATTCGTCCAGCAACACGCTCCACTCGTCTCGCGAGAAGCGTTTTATGGATTAGTCGTTAATATAAGGGCGAAACTATTTAAATATTTTCAGTTCGTTTTTTTTATCTTTTGTAATCCGGAAACAATAAAACCATAACAGCAAGATTAGCATAAAACATGTCGCTGCTAATACCTGAACTAATTACACATCAGTGACTTTATTTTTTTCATTATGCGGCCATCTGCTGTTTAGCCTCTATTATTTCCACGTCACAATGAAAAGTTTATAAATATTAAACTATACATTAGCATTTTAGTGTTTTTAATTTCCGTCAGATATTTTATGTAGTTTGTGTGACTGTACGTGCAAACTATCAATTTTACTTCAATATAAGGAACAAAAATCAATAAGAGAATGAAAATCATCACCACTTTGTTTTCTACAATACCTTTGTACTATACACAGCGAACAATACTTCCTAATTCTGTAGAATTCAATACATTAAATGTTTTATGTATATTCATGGCATTAAGTAAATTAAATGTGATTCATGAGTGAAAAATGACAAGACTAAAGTGAAAAGAAGTAATGAAAATAAAAATGAATTATTTTTTGTTATTTCTACAATTATATAATAAAATAAGAAATTAGTAAGACATATTCGTCAAGAATAAAAGGAAAATTATTCGGACCAAGGCTACGCAATTTTTTATTTCCATTTGTGTCTCCACAAGTAACAATCATATTGAGTTAAAACTTGTTAATTTACAGGACTACCTACAGGCAGTTATAGCTTAATTAGAAAATTATTAAAATGTACTGAGTAGTAAATCTGTAAAATCCCTCCGACTCACCTAAAAGATTGGGTCAACTAATTTGTCATCCAATTACATAAAAAATTTCGCAACAACTTACAAGTATACCAAGTAATATATACATAAACAAAAGAATCACTTGCTATTTACATAAATTAATTGTAGTTAAACCTAACATTTAACATAACAACACTTATACTAAAACGTACTCCGAACATACACAGTAACCACCAATTGACCAAAGTTTTCCTCAAACATTTTCGCAAATTGCATGTCTCGAGTATTACAATCCTCAAGTGACTATCAACAACATTATTATAAATAAATGACTGATGATAGACTTAACCAACAATTTATGACGCTACGCCAAAGTTACGAAAAATGCTCTTTTGTATTCAAGCGTAAAACCCAGAATCAAAATTCAAAATTCTGTGTAAAATTTCAATAGAAGTGCTAAAAAACATAATAATAGAAAAGGTTGTTAAAAAAAATCAAATTTTCAAAAATCTCTATTACCCCTTACTTATTAATTACATTATTCAAACGCTATATCCTTAATAGCACGGTTATAATTAACACTTATTATCAATGTGAATAGAGTAGACATAAAATTCAACACTGGTCTCGTTTAAAATTGTTTAGCCAACCCGTTTTCCTTTGACGAGAAAGTTTTATTAGATTTAACGTTTACTTAAAAATATAAAAATCACAGAGACGTATTTTTTTATATATCCGTACCAAAATTGGAAAAATAGCACGCTTATGATCCCATGTCTGTCAATGACACTTTCTCTGAAACCATTCGAGGTAGAAAATTGTAATTTGCCAAAAAATAGTAATTAAAGAAATAGTGGGTTATTTACATAAAGTATATGATTTTTTTTAACTTTATTTATCTGTGCACTATAGAAACTGCAATTGGAAAAGTGAAGGTATTTCTAAAAAATTAGTGAAATAGGCTGTTAGGCTTTTCTGAAAACAAAACGCATCTTTTTTAAGAATTTTCTTCAGTCTGCCCATTTTTAAATATTACGCAAGAGGTACTGGACTTATTTAGTATATGCTAAAGGTCTCTTTAAATAATTAAAAATATTCACAGCCCTCATTCTACTCTATGATTATATTTTGAAAGGTAACTTTACTGAAATCAAGCTAGAACTTATCTTCATACTTAATGAAGGAAAATAAAAGCATTTAAGAAAGGTAGTCGTTTTTTATTTGAAATAAATTGAAAACATTTAGAAAAATATATTTCTGAAGAATTCAGTGACATACTTTTCTTTGAAGCTGCTAGCTATGATTTTGATCGATCATTAAACCCTGGTCTATCAAATTTGAAAAACAAGGAAACCTGATAGTCAAATATTAGAAAGAAGTCGCCGACTAACAATCTTAACAACCAGGAACTTTTTGATTGATTTATAGATTCAATTTCACCCCGCTGATAGTGGTGACTGTTTGATAATACTGATGGCGGTTTAGATTGTAGATATCTGATTGGATATAGAATTGTAAATTATCTAAATGAAATTATAGACTTAAATTAAATTTTTTCGACGGCAATATTCAAAAATATTGCTTATTTAAAAATAATTCCACTTTTAAGAACTCTGGAAAAATAAATTCGAAACATGTGTTAGAAATTTTAAGACATTATTTTTTGCCTTGGAAATAAGATATAAAGTAATATAAAGAATATTGAAAAACATTGAAAAACTTAAAAAATATAAAAATCCACAAAATTAAAGACGTTGCTGAAGTCAAAAAACGAAGAACTAGCTCTTCATGTATTATTCATGGCTTTATGTACTTCAACAATCGCCATAAATAGAACAGTTGAGGTTTTATACCTGCATGAAAATTATATCGAAAAAAACGGAAAAGTCAGTGAAAATGCAACTTTCTTCGACCTGTCCAGTACCAATATATTAACGGATAGACATATTACAACGAATAACTTTAATAGAAACGCGTCATTACCGCCGTCGAGGAAAAAAATCCCGCGCCGCCCTAGCGCAACCCCTCGAACCCTAGGTGCTGCACCCACACCCAGCAGTGATCTCGAATCTATCAATTTCTTGACATTTCTACCGATATAAAGAATGTTGAGAATACAAGGCAATTCTCCCCATTTTTCATAATTTTCTATAAATAAAAAGTTTTAAAATAACAGTACAGTCGACAGTGCAACTATTACACTTGTCATGCTGTCATCTATGCATACAACTTAATGTAAGAGAATGTTTAAAATTGTTAATTGTATATATAATACTGCAAAATTATAACTAGTAATACATAAATGTTGGCTACAAAAATACACCAATTTTAAAGGGAAAAGTTAACTATTTCGTATTGTCACTTTAGAGATCACTGCATGTCAGTCCCAGTCGTGACCTAGTTACGAAAGCATGTGTCGTTTTGTATGTATGATCCCACAAATTACCGATCGCGATAATTGCAGGCCAGACCAATCATTGCGAATACTCCGAACTCCTTAGTCCTGATGATGAAGGAGTACTACGTACCTACACCGTGAGACTTGAGGATCTGATATTTTTAAATCAGTGTCGTAGCTATCAAACAGAATCTGCAACCAAAATTTGGATTCTACCTCCTTAGTCTTGACACTATGGGTATAAGTGTCCAAGAAAGTAATAGGGTAAATAGGTAGGCATACGGCACATATAATATAAGTTCAACCTTTTATCCGTAAATTCTGAATATGTAAGTTCACTGTCTGCCTAAACCTTGAAACTGTTGTTTTGTCTGTTTTCAAGCAAAGACTTATCATTGCCAGTTTTAAGCAAGAACTCCAGAATTAAACTTAGTGTTTCTACTCGTAAGTCATCATGTGGCGTGGGTATTGCCTGATTATATCATGAAATTTTAAGACCTGCTCTCTTTAAATTAGTAATGTTGCTGCTTAAAACCCAGCAGAGATTCTGTCATTAAACTTCGGATTCCAATTCCTCAGCCTAACTCTGCAGTCCTGTTTTGTTACCTCATATCTCCGGACGATATTTGGACCATTCATCTTTTATTGAAATGACGCCAGTATAGTATCATAAAAAAATGTTTAGAATTTGACCATGGAAATTGAAAATACACCAGAACAACAATGTACAGCACAGATGCCTTCATCGAATTTGGATAATATAGGTTTAATTATGGTCTAGTAAAAAAGTCTCTAAAATTTTGACACGGCTGAGGACGGTTTAAATCGGTCCTTTAACAAAATCAGGGTACAATTACGGAGCCGGTAAGTGGTGACAAGAAATTTTCACCTTTAAGAAGTAAACTCATTGAATATGAACTCGTTTCACTTGTTTTAAAGTAAGCAAGAAAATAACAAAGTAAATATATTCAGGTACGTACAAAGGCATGAAGCAACCAAGTTATTACATGGTATATAGATATTTAAGTATGTACAGGTATAAAATAATAAATGAAATAACCAAACAGTACGTAGGTAGGTAGACAGGTAAGTACATATGTGTACACAAAATGGGTATGTAGTATTTAAAGGTATATACAAGCTTGAAACACTGACTATAATGAAGCCAAAACCAAGTGGGTGTGAATGTACTTTTAAATGTCAGAGAGAAGAGGAACGTCGATTAGGCACCGACACCAAAAATCTCTACCAGCAGCAATATTATGCAAATTTATTTACGTTGGGAACGATATTGTACAGCATAAGTTTCAACAAACTACTCATATTTCCATTATTTTGAGTGCTCTCCTTATTCGGTGGTTATTTGAAGTCGCTTTAATTTTTTGTAAAATATTTTATTTAAAAATCGAACGGATAGTTCTGAAATATTTATTTCCAATATCTGTTTTTAACACGTATTATATATTATTAGCTTCACTTGTGTGTACGAATGTGGGTATGAATATAACGGAATCTTGCAATTAAATTTCCCCCTCTTCCAAATGTCACAATTACTTAAAATTTTGCATACGTAGGTACCAAAAACTGATGGCAACACAATAATTACAAAAAATTAAATTATAGTAAAAAACTTTAAAAAACCTTTTTCGGTTTTAGAAAAATTTTAATTGTTGGAAAAAACTAAAACTCATGCTTCTTTAACAATATGAACTAAAAATAAAAAATTATCTTTAAATATAAGATTTTGGTCTAAAGAGAAAGAATGTCTCACAACTTGGTATAACTTAATTTTTTGAACAAGCTTAAAATAACAACAAAAGTGATTGACAAAAGAATTAACTTTAATATAAAACATAAAGGTGGGGTGCTTGACATCAGTTGTTCTAATTTTTTTATCGCTAGCTAAAGTAAAGATGGAGTCGTCATGAAAATGTATTCATCGACTGTGAACGTCTGGTATCGCATTCGGGTTTATTTCAAAACTTGGCAGCATGAACAGCAAAACGAATGCTCATAGGACGAGTGGGTAAGGAGCGTAAGAAGATTCAGCGCGTAGACCCAGGCAATGGGAAGAAAAAACTATAAATCTAACAATATGATATAGGGAGTTTTTTTTTAAATATAGCAAAGCAGCGAAAAAATATAAAAATTGCGCCAGCCACAAATCTCCACCCACTTGAGTCGTGGCCTAAGTTCAAAGAGGTGATAAAATTTGACAGAAAATGTAGTAAATGCATAAATGTTGAATTAGACAAATAGCAAGGTGTGGAGATATATATTTGGTCTACTGCGGAAACTACGAGAGCATAAGTAGAACGCTAACAATTGAATAATAAAGAAATTTCAATCAATACAATAGATTAAGGTTGACCTTTAACTGATGCACTCGCACGACGATAACATCCGGATTATTTATAGAAAAAAGAACTAGGGTAAGAATTAGCTGAAGTAGGTAGTAGAGTAAGATTTAGAGTAATAATTAGCAGTAAATTATCCCTACTGCACTAAATCCATCATCTACCTAAACGAAGAAATGCTATCGGCATTCTCTTCAGAAGAATTTATTCCGACTTTGAAGATAGAGAAACAGATACAAAGAAAGCAGAAAGAAGATGTCGCTTACAAACGACGAACCAACAAAATATTTACGAGAATCGACCGGAGTCTACAGTAAGTATTTCGAGCTACGAAGCCTAGAGCTGGCTGACCTACAAATCTGTATCGTTTCTTTTCAAGTAAATAAGGTTGTATTATCGTAAAAGGTGACAAATCGTACCACTGAAGAAGAATTAATATTGTCACCGCAAAATTAATAATCTCTCCCATAAGCAAAGAAGTTAATTTTAATTTCACTGTCCAACAACCCGTTCAGGTGCATAATTGACAATATGCCGGATAACTTTGCATAATAACTTATTTCAAACAACAAATCAATTGTTTACTCGAAAATTAAACAAGAATATAGATACAGGCAACCAGCTACATCTGATTGCGTCAGTTGGACGATGACGAAGGTAAAAGTATCTTGCCTTTATCATTACGTTATTTGAAGCATTAACTTTGTGCTTTAACCATTAAGTGTTTTAATATTGATTAAATTTAATCATAACAATGAGTGAGTTAAATATGTGACAATAAGGACTGGTAATGTCAATAAATTGTATAGAGGCCTTCACGCCCGCATTAAAGAGATAAAATTAATCATGGGTGTATTATTCACTATTCACGGAGAGGCAATAGCTGATAAAAAGATACCAGAAAGTAATGTATGGTGTTTGGTGGAAGTTAATACACCATTATCTTGAGATTAGTAATATTATATGGGCGAGAAAGTATTTTCTTTTTACAGAAAATTATATGGCTCTGCATTGAGTCAGATTTAGGCATACAACCTATAGATGGCTTTGATTTAGTGACAAAAAAGCAAAATGGCAAGTGTTGCTAAGGGTGAAACCCTTAAAAACAAGTCACAAAATATACATAACATTCTAGTTACTAGGGTACAGCGAAAAAAATATAATTTATTTCGTTTACAAACTAGAAATTCGTAGATTTTTTTCTCCAAAGTGCTCATACATAAAAAATTTAGGAAACTGTCTAGTCTTTCAAACTATCTACCTTTATAAATTTACAAAACATCGTCGATAAATGTGCTAAAAGCATTTTTCCCAAAAGGTAAACCCAACATGTATTCAGGAATGATTATATTTTGTAATTAAAAAAAATCACCTTGTAATTAATGTTTAAATTATAAAAATGGAAATTTTGTAACACTATGTTCAGACTGTATCACAGAATAGTAAATTTTTGATAGAGTAAAAAAATTAAAGGCTTGTAACATTACGTGTCTTTCTCTTAAACTACTCTAATATTATTGACTATATCTTTAACATTAATCGACACATACACACACTAGAAAGATATTTAAATTTGTTTTATTTATTTTTCGAATAGCGAATCTTCTCGTTCCCTGATGTCGCCGACGTACGTTGACGGGTAGAGACCTCTGAGACCCAAGCCAAATGGCGGCTTGAGGCCCGTTGTGAAGTAGTAGTTACCTGTAGCACTGAAAAGTATAAAACAAGTAATATTCACTGTATTAATATTGCCACATGTACAATAGAATTGACATTTTTAAAGTTTCCCTATCGATATTGATACGCAACACAGGTTTTCTTTTCCGTTTTAAATAATTGGCAATTAAGTGTAAAATATGATTTATTTAAATCCAAAGCATTGTGCAGGTACTGTCTAATATAAAGTTATTATATCGTAATTGAATTATTAAAGTAATCTAAGATTTTTAAAATAACTCTATCGTCTCTATTCATGAATACTTAAATTATGAAGCGAATAACATTTCTCAAGCTAAGAAATAATAATAGTATGAGACCACATAGAAAAAGCAAACCTAGCTTAAAAGCACATCACGAAAACACAGAATGATAACGGAGTGAGCTTAGAGAAATTGTCGGGAAATACATATAAAAAACTTAAAAAAATAAAGAATCCAAAGACCGAAACTTTTCAGAAAATTCTAAGTTAAATTTTGTAGAACTGTAGAACTTTTGTAGATCTGAATTTGCGCAAAAATATTTTCAGTTTTATATAAATCCAATTGAATTTTCGTTATTTATATTGATTCAAAATGCTTCTTAACTCACTCGTCATTCTCGGCCCCAAGTACGGAAGTGTGTTCGCGCCGCTGCAAATCAGAAAAGTTGAGCCACTGCCGGTAGTTTTTAGCAGAGCTAGCGACCAGCGAGCCAGGGTTGCGCAAAGACTCGCACAAGTAGAGTATAGCCCTAATGTGGCTACAGAGATCTGCAATGTGGAATTTTTAGGTTTTTCAAATTTATTGAGGAAAAATTGGAAAAAGGCGACGCTTTAAGCGTAACATTTGAGAAAATGAGCGCATGCTCTATACGTCAAAGTGGAGAATACAAACGAAACTGTTGTCCGAAAATGATAAAATTGTTATGTTATTAAGTATTGTCTTTGAATACAATTGAGATAATTTTTTTACAATTTTTATTTTTACGTCAAATGTAATGGACATTTGATTATAAATCTTTCACCATAGATTGTCAAGAATTTTTCTGAAATAAACATTTCTAAAATGGAAAAACTTAGAAAACTTAGTAAAAGCATTTTACTAATTTTTAAATTACGATCGAACTAACAACATATAAACAAACCATAAGGAAAAATTATTTTCAAAAATCATAAATAAAGGATACCTAAAATATTGATGGCATCCAACACAGAACTTCAAATTTATCTTCAAGTGAAAATGTGTCTTACTTACCGTCCCTCGGTTGCCTCATTTCGCATAACTATCCAGTTTTGGTCCAAGTGCACCTCGAATAAGTGTAACTGATTAACACTTACCATCCAAAGAGAAGGACGGATGACTTCCAGTGGGACATCCAATCTGCTTACCGCGCGGGTCGTTGGGCCAGTAATCTAAGTCCCCGTGCGCGTCACGATAACCGTATCCGCCGGGGTCCGTGTGCAGGAGTACGACGCGGCGAGCGCATCCGCGCTGCAGCCGTGACCGCGTAGCTGCCGCGCCCTCGAATGCCGGTCGCGCCGGGTCCAAACCTGTGATCCTGGTGAACCATAGGCAGCTTATGAGAAATCGGTAATGATAGACAACTTATAAGAATTTAACTCGATACTTCCGTAATGTCTTACCTTGCATCCATTGTACGATTTTAAATTTGTGCCATGATCTGAATATTTTTAAAATACCGAGATCCCGAATTGAAAAAAATAATAACCAATTTAACGCCTAACCATATAGGGAAAGTACGTTGTAAGAGCATTCACAAAAAAGTCTGAATTTTACCTTTTCAAACGAGAAAATAATTGTTAAAATTTTACCAACAAGTGTTTATACATTATATTCCGATAATTCAGCTAATTAAAAGAAGTTAAGGTTTTAAAAATTAAGAACCATAAAGGAAATCGATAAGAGGGGATCTTGTTTTACAGTGTTCTTGAATCGACATCTGACTTAGTCCTACGATTTTTATAAATAAATTTAGGATATATATATATATACATATATATATATATATATATATATATATATATATATATATATATATATATGTATATTTAATGCCAGTCGCGCAAAAATAAGACGACAGAAATTGTCTATACAAAGCCATATAGTAGAAAAGATATTTGAAAACAAGCTCTAGAATATATTGATTTTTTTAAAATTATTTTTTGCACAAGTCACACTTTACTAATTTATAAGAACGGAAGAAATCGGTAGTTCTTCCTCATTTATATATAGATATTACATCTGGAATCCCTCATTCGTATATAATTGTTACCCTGAAATAATTTACAAAATAAAATACTCAAGGCAGAGAAAACCAAAACGGTATAGCCACTTTCTTTCCTGTCTTAAAGAAAACAAAACTGCAAAAAATGTTTTCATCATATTGATTATTTTATGCACAAAAAAAGCTATTAATGTTTAATTTCGTTCATTTTTTTCTCTCTATTTTTCATATTTAGGCAACTCTTCCTCCAATAGTGTATTTGACTGATGTCGGTATTTTTGTAAAAATGTTTTAAAATTGCAAACTAGGCTTAAAAAAACCTTGCGATGAACAAAATAATGTATATAACAAACAATTAATCGAAACTTCTAAATGGGAAAAAGTGTAAATCTTTTGTTCATTAAATTGAAAAAGTTATTATGAATTTAGTTTCCACACAAAAAAATGAGAAAATTATAATATGCAGTATATAACTTATACGCAATATTTAACGGTATACTAACAATATTTAATAAACCCTCTTACAATGAATGCTGCATAACAGGCCAGTGACGTCATACGCCAGTTGTATTTTGTATGGGGCGTTTTCGCGGGAGTTGTAGTTCGTCAGTTTTTAAGTCGTTATAACATTGTAATGGAAAGTTCTAGGTACGATATATTTATTTTAACCGTTTTTAATGTTTTTACTTATTCTATTCTAGTAATAAAACAATATCATCCAATACCCTATTATATAATACAAATCCGGATTTAATACAAAGACAATTGTTAGTAATAGTTATCATTAAACCTACAAATGTTAACTTACTCAAAAAAAATTAAAACATAGCAAACAGTATGGTTTTCGTAAAAATATATTCTACTTTATATTGTAATGTTTAATTACTAACAATTTGTCTGAGTCGGTATCAAGAAAGAAATCTTACGATATTGCATTGTAACTGCCGGGGCCTGTACTGAATTAAAGCAGTGCTTACTTCGCCACTGTAAACCCTTTCTCAATAAGCTGCCTCCCAGCGTTGCCCGTCAGCTGCGCTCCGAGAGAATGACCGATGAGGTGCGTCCTGTTTAAGTCGAGTCCAGCCTTGTGCAGATCTACCAGCGCGTTACCGAACGCCACTCCCACCTATTATGTATGTATATGGTAGATACATACATACATACATACATATCATTTTATTATTAAAACAGAAAACAAGTTATAATTTTCTTTTTATTTTTATTTTAAAACTTTATAAAAAATACATACACATATGCATATCTTAATGCAATGTCTAAAATATAGTTTCCGTTTCTTGGCTTTATCTGATATAGCAATATCAGTTCCAAAAGGAGACTTGTTGGCACGTACATTATTAATTATCTCTAGGGCAATAAAGGTCAGATATTGGAATGTATGTCGATTGCGATCTTATCATATGCTAATGATATACCTTAAGGTACTTAAATTTTCTTTTCCGGTCAAATATAAAACGATACATATTTTCGGTTATCACATTTTTACGTATACGACACATTAATAAGAATACTGCATAAGACACATTAATAAAGATTTTCTATTTTGATACTAAGATATTATTTCAGCCCACTGTCGTACTTTTTTTAATTTTAGCACGCTTTTACTAGCTTCACTTGTATGTATGTATGAATGTAACGGAATCTTTCAATTAAATTTTCACCAACTTTCAGATATCGGAATTATTTAAAATTTTGCACACGTACCAATTAATCGAACAAAAATTTTAATAACTTAGAAAAATTAAAGAACACAATTTTGTGGCAATATGAAATAAAGAAAAAAAAAATCTTTAAATATAAAGATTTTAGTCAAGAGCGATAGTATGTCTCACAACTCGATATAACTTAATTTTTTTAATAAATAAGAATAAAGTGATATACAAAAGAGTTAACTTTAATAAAAAAAGGCGTGATATGCTTGATAACAGTTGCCGTAATTCTAACTATGTGCGAAAGTAGAGTCATTATAAAACTAAGTTGAGAGCACACCACGCTTTTTTCTACATTAAAGTTAATTATTTTGTCAATTAACTTTATTGTTATTTTAAGTTTATTCAAAAAATTTAATTATACCGAGTTGTGACACATCGTGTCGCTCTTGAATAAAATCTTTATATTTAAAGATTACTTTTTAGTTCATATTACTAAAAAAGCCTATTTTTAGTGTTCTTAAACTACTTATTTTTTTTAATCACAACTTGTTGAAAAAGTTCCATGCAGTAGATCCTATAAAGGGCCGCTTTTAAGGTCACCTGTAACCATTCGAAGAAAAAATATTTCTCAATGATTCAAATTTTAGTTGACTAAAGAAGCGTACGATAATTGAAAAGGAGGAAAAGAGACATCTATGTGTATCCAGTAAATAGAGGTAGAACGCATGACCTCTACTTTTAGTCGGAGGTCGAAAAAATGTTTTCAATATGCGATATCTTAATCGCACCCACACATGGTGTTTATAGTATGACCTTGGCTCACACTGAAAGCCGTGCCATGAGTTATGTCATAATGTATTCGAACACTCTTAACACTCGAGCAATAACCTTGATCTTAAGCATTGTTTCCGTACTGCAAGGTATACCATTCATCCCAAGGATTCATTAGTTGTGCCATTTACCTATTATCACCAGCATTTGAATGTTAATGTGTACTGAAATGGTTACCGCATGCATTAGCTCCTTTTGCAAGACCGTGAAAATTCGACCGTGAACATACGTATAGCCATTCGATTCACTTCTCAGTTCAATTCAAGCCTTCAAAATCCGAAGCCGGAAACTCTATGCTAAACGACTTTGGCTGTCCTTGAAATTCTGTACATAAAGTACAACAAACAATAAGTTCGAGTTTTGTATACTTTTTAGTGTTCTATATCGCCAAAGGTGTAAAACGAATCTTAGATCTCTTTCCATTTACACAAGATAAAATATTTAAATACTTCCTAAGTAAATAATTGTGTTATAGTTCATAAGTAAATAATTGTGTTATAGTTCAAAGAGCTTCGGGGCGATCATCCCATCCCCGGGATATATACCTGTTCCCAAGTCGTATGCTATTAATTCGCTCGATATAAACAAATTAAATTTGACTCAAATATGTTAAACCAAAAATGTGTTTTATTTGCTCATAGAGAAACGAATCCGTAAAAGAATAAAATACTTGGATTTAAGACCATTTTTTATAAGTTAAATATAGATATAATTTTAGGAGGTAATTATGTAAGTATAAAAATATGATCGTGTCGTGTTTTCACATTAGGCTCAAAAAAAGCGGAATAAAATTATATATCTCTGAAATACCTGATCACACTTGTGAAACATCTTGTTAAAATAGCAGGAAAAATATAACAAAAGTTCAGGCTTAAATTGTTTATATATAAAACAATTATTTGTGACCTCTGTAGTTTGTGGAAGTGAAACTTTTTTGTCTGTCAAATGAATCAAAGAATTTTTTTATTGCAATTAGGCGGTTGAATCAAATTCATTCTCCACCATTTTTATGGTCCGACATTTGACATTAAAACTTGAAATTTTATATAGTAATAAAACAAATTAACCCACACATATCTAAATAGCTAACGTAAAAATTATTATATAATTTTTGAAATGTGGACCTTGGTCTTACGCCTGTGAAAAATAGAGTAAGCAATATAGTTACAATGTAAAAAAGTTAAATTTATAAATAGTTTAATAGATATAGTATGTACCCTTAAATATTTATAAGTATTTGACAGTAGAATGCCTAATATGCCCTCGTAGTGCGAGGTCCATCGTACTTTATAGCATTTTTAGGTCATACATTTGTATCACACCACTTCCTCGAATCTCTAAACGCAATTGATCACGCATTATCGATATAATATCGATAATTAAATATTATGACCCAAGGTCAATTTCAGTTGTTTAAAAAAAGTAAATCAGATAAATCTAAAATAAATCTTAAATTAACAATTTCTTTTTACGCAAATCTGTCAGATTATGAAAAAAGCTTTTTGAATAGTGGCCAAATATTTCGTAACTTATTTTTATGTTCTTATAAATATTAATAAAATTAGAGACTTAAAAAAGTCTAGTGAAAGAATTAAGGTGTATCACCTCCTTAATTTTTATATTTGCAATATATTGTAATTATTTAAAAGAAATCTAATGTTATGAATCTAATATTATAAAAAATTAGATTTCTCTTATTTTTTAGAATTAATTTTAGAACCTTTCTATATAATTTTAGGCAAACAAGAGAATTACAAAATTCAACAATTTCTTCTCTCTATCAAGGTATTATACATCTCACTGAACGGTCTTTTGTATAATGTTACCATTGCAAACCATACAATGCCATCAGCTCTCAATTATACCCTACACTTCTCATCTTTTCTCACACTTTCTTAAAATGGTCTTAAATAAAATATAATCTGAATGTGGAATGCTTGATATGCTCTCGTAGTGCAAGTTGTTACCTGTGTACGATCTCTATACAATATAGCAATGAAACTTATTTAATCTAATAAAACGTTAACGTAACTAAAGAATATTATCTCACCATTCTTCTCCGTTAAATTTAAATATGTCATAAGACACTAAACTCTCACAAATTACTCAAAAAATATTTCATTAAATTTTTTCGAACCTTTATGCTATTAGGTGCAGCCCTGGTGAGATATCCTCGCGCTATTCCATAGTCTCCGGAACTAGCTAAGCTACTCCAGTCGATGGCCATCACATTGTTTTCCCCCGTAAGCAACAACTCACTGATGATGAGCTGGACATAATACCCAGTGAGGTTGCCGCGGTATCCGAACGTGTAGAATACTGTAGACCTCTTGTCTTCGTAGCAGTCTGATTGAAGAATCTTAGGAGCGTTGCTCAGAGCAACTTGGCCGTATTCATGGATAGAACTGTGTGTGAAATAACATTTCTTGCTTTTGAATTGCCATAATCGATATATGTTATAAAAAAGAGTGTTTTAATAAGTGATTGAGAAACATACTTAAGTTACAGGTAAATCACAATTACAAGACCCTTTATCTAAATTATAAATGAATTATAGAGCAAATTTTCTTGACCTCCAAAAATCGTTAATTTCGCTCACCGACTCATAGGTAAATCATTAAAACCTATCAATCAATAGTTTGGACGTGCATGGCATTGATAATTTTGTTCTAATTTATTCTAAACTAACCGGGACTACGAAGATACGATATTGGTTAAAACTTAACAAAATAAGATAATAGAATGCGATAGAATGAAATTCATTTACCGACTTAATTTCCATCACATTCATTCAAAAAGAGCTAGAAAAGTTGGAAACAATGAGTTGACTCTACTTCCATTTATTGCCAAAGTACTCATCAACTACAGTCTCAGTAAAAGTGACAAAGGTTAAAAAAATAAAATTATAATCAGCTTTAAAAACAAGTCGGACTGTTCAGTCAATAATAAAAAAAACTAAATCTATAATTTGGGTGCAAATTTTTTTTAGGAACCTGAAATTTTGAAATGCTAAGCATTTAAGTAAAAAAGAAATAACAGG
The DNA here is from genome assembly GCA_039881145.1 of Druceiella hillmani. Lineage (NCBI taxonomy): Eukaryota > Metazoa > Arthropoda > Insecta > Lepidoptera > Hepialidae > Druceiella > Druceiella hillmani. Next base: position 2,916,678 of record JAYKKI010000096.1, on the reverse strand, counting down.
ATATTTCAGAAAATTTAACATTCTACCAAAAAGCATTGTATCCTTTTTCATAGTATCAACAGTTTACGAGATATTAAATTTTAATTATTTAAATATGGCGGATTTACCATAAACTCTCATACAATGTAGGCAATTACTCAGAACTTAACTATTAACAACATAGTAAAAAAAATTAATTTAGAGCAACCATGCAAAATAAATTAAATTTTGTTAAGCTACCTGTAAAGCAAGACGACAACGTATTTGAACTTAAACAGTTTTAAAGTTACGTGCACAACAAAACTCTTCCAATTATGAATATCTTAAAAATTTGTGTTCGTTAATACTAAAAACTATACGCATAAAAATATATTGCGAATGTATTGCTTTTAAAACATCTTAAATAGATAGAAACTGTTGCACAAAAAAATTACCTAAAATAAGGATATTTCTGTTGAAAATTACTCACCAACTTTAATGTAGCAATTTGATTATACAATCTTTAAGTATATCATATACTGGCCGTGGGATTTCCCTATGCGAAATTGTCGTGGTATTACTTTTGTAAGCATCCAAAATACAGCCTTGAATACTCTACAAAATTACGATGAAACGGTTAGTGACGTCTATTAAAGTATTTAAATTTCTTTCAAAACAATTCCTATCACCAACTTGGAGGAAATACGTTTAAATACTGCGTACCTCGATATAAATTTAATTTTTAATATTTCTGTTAAATGTGTCATCGAAATTAGCAGAATTGCAAACAAAAAAATTCTTCAGACAACCTACGGACAATGGTGCAAACGTTGAGAAAAACCTTTGAAACAAATTTATGAAAATATGGACTTAAAACAACAATAAATTTCACTTTATGAATAAAAGTATTCCATCATCCATAACGCGTTTATAGTATCTTGTAACACATAATATAGGTGTTTTTAAATTTGTACAATAAGCTGACCTATGCGTTCTTAGGGGTAAAAGAAGACAATTTTAACAGTAATTTTTTTTCGTATCCTACCCCTTCTCTACGTACACTATTTCAAAGTTAATCCGAGATTATGACGCAATACAGTGCATGCACACCAGGCACCACACGATATTATCATAGCGATATACGACGCAACACACCTAACACCTTATTCCTTGTGCAGTGTGCAAGACAAATATTATTTTAAAGAAGTTAAAATCGATTATACTGGTAATAATTTAGTGCACAGTTTCCTCATTTTTTCCCGGAGGTTCTGTTTATGCATGAAATGTTCAGATGTAAATGTGGCAAAATAATGTTGAAAAGAACACATATTTCGTTATTAAAAAATCACTCTTGTATAAGGGCACAAATCAAAGAATATTACAGACTGTTTTTGTTTTCTTTTTCGAAAAGAATCCGAAAGAACAATTCTTGCTATACCGATCAACTAATATTTGTGTACTGTAAAAGTTCGTATCAAAACGTCTAAAAACGACAATAATTTGTACCTCGCCTATAAATTCACTATATAAAAAGAAAAAAATTGGAAACAATATTTTATGAAATGTTATACTGATCAAGAACTAAACTATATTAATCAATATTACTGAAACAATTGCTGAATTTGTTAAGAAGACGTAACACAAAACTGATGTCTAGAAGACGTAACACATACTATCGTAAAAATTCGTAAGATCGTAAAGATTTATAAATTACATAAACCAGGAACAGCATACCTTTTATAACACCTGATGTAGACGGTGTCATCACCGAAACACAAATCTGTAACAAAATGTTTATTTTTTTAAAATATTCAGTGCATATTAATTACCAAGAGTGCAATACGCGATAACACATCATATCGTTATTATAGCGGATGATCTATGCTTTCGGATTTATTTGAGCTAGTTCCTTAAAATATTTAAAATTGTATCATTAAATTCACGTTCAGAAATTATACAAAATAATATTAGCACCAACTAGTGTTTTCCCGTATAATTTCCTTGACATTTATAATGGCAAGCTTTCCTCGTCACATACGTTATTGCTACGTTCCTCGTCAGGTCGTTATTTCTACGTCACGGGTGCACCCGTGACGTAGCAATAACGATGCCATAATTAAATTATTTCGTCAGCAAAAGAGACACAAGTAGAGATAGTATTCATACCTAAGTTTATTTTTATAGATTTTAAATGAAATCATTTTTAAAAAACCTGCGGAAAATGTTGGATTATGATATGTGAAGTTCATGGCGTTTAGATAAGATTACGATAAATAAAACATCCAGTATCCATTATCCATTATGAAAATAAATATACTATTTAGTTTAGCTGACTTCATAATTTCTTATTTTCTATTTCTTGTTGAGTGTGAGGAACATGGTATGAGATGGCTTGTAATTAAGGATAACACAGGAGAGGAATTAATTGCTCTCGTGTCACAAGTTTAAAGCAACAGCATGAAGAAAGCAGATTTCGCTATTCCAACACACCAAGTACCGGCATTAGATATGGAAATGAGTCATGGATACAGCAAAAAATGATTAAAGTAAATTAAATGCGTCGGGATAAGCTCATTATATCTTAGAAAAAGGTTAGATTAGGTTATGTTAGGTTACAAAGTAAAGAATGCAGAACATTCGAAGAAAATGCAAAATATACAGAAAATAACGTTGAAATGGTTTGAGTGTGTTAAACTTATGGAGAGAAAAAGACTGAAAGAAGAGAAAGACGTAACAGAACATACAGAGCTAAAAAATAATACACAAAAATAAAAAGTGGAAAATCTAAAATATCCAAGAAGCCATATTAATAAAAATGTATTTATAAACAATATATATTTGTATGACGAGATATAGTGGCGCGCTAAGATAAAGAAATATGACGTTCATATCTAGGTAGAAAACCGCATGAAGGTATAGATGATGAAAAGAAATGTCGGTAATAATAAACAATTATAATAATACCTTTAAATTTTTTTTAAATAATCAAAGTAAACTACTCCTACATGTGAGAGGCGTTAAATAATAGTGCCACTATACATAACAACTGTTGTTACCCGCAACTTCGTGCGTGTAATACCACGAACGCACTATCAGACGAACATTCGTGGTGTGTTTCCACGACTAAAACCTTGGATTGATTATTGGACGAAAATTCCTTGTCGCCCGAATCCAACGAATGTTCGTGACACGAAACTTATCCTTTGGACATACCTATCACGGTAGCGTGTACCTTCGCCGAAGCCCGATAAAGGTGGCTTTAGGGTAACAATTTAGGTTCATTATGATCGTATAATGAAAATATGAAAGTTACAATACTTTGTGAACATATTTTATTGAAAAAGTTGAAAAAATATATCTCAATAAACTGTATGTCTTTTGATATAGACAATATTCGAGATATCCAAATAAGTTCTCTTAATGTGTAAAACTTGGCAAGAATTAATTCAATCTTTAAAGAGCTACTGAGTGACAAACAAAAAAAAATTTAAAAGTTACATTAAATGGGATTATAATTGACCTAGCTTGAATAATTTTTTTCACGAGATTAAGGCATGATGTTATCAGCTCCTAATATTTAAACATCAAGTAAAACATTTGTTTTATTCACGTTAATAACGGTCGACCGAAGTGCTGAATAATTGTATCCATCGACCCTAATTTATAAACAATTTCATTCAAAATTAAAATTACCCTTCAGATAGAAATATCCAGATATTTATAATACAGTTAGGGGTATCTAATAATTAGGTTATTTTAATAATTTATAATTAATGTTTATCAATACCAAATTCGTTAGAGTTAAGTAGGATGACGATTCCCTCCCTTATTCGATGGTAAAGCTTGCATGAATGATAATTACAGAATTGAAAATGAACTCATTGCCAAGAGTTTTTTATTAGTACCCGTTATCAGTTTTCCGATTTCCTAACGAAAATCGATAAGTCGGATTTTACCATAAACGGTTAATCTATTCTCACATATATTTGAAACTGAAACTCCAAATAAACATATCAGAACTTTATTAAAAATTAATATGTATGCACAATGACAGTGCTAATTAAAAAAAAAATAAGTAATATTTTGAATTACAGATTTGCTAAAACGGCTTTTGGGAGTTGAGTTAAATATAATTTGTCACATTTGAGTTAGATTTTACGCTCTAGTTATTGAATCTCTAATCATTACGTTCTAAATTGGATTATAATGGAAAATTTATATCACCCAAAAGTTTGAGATCGTAGATTATTAATAATTAACCGCCCAGAATTTACTGATTAGAGTAATTTTATGTATTTAACGTTTATAAGAGTAATTTAAAAAAAGACAACACTAACTGATTATTGCGATATAGAGGGCCAACCTGAGTGCGTCCATGATGAGGCGATTCACTAGCGGCAAACCTCAACGACGTGCGTATATATGACGGCAACCTTACAACGTCCTTCACATCATTAAACACGATTAACCCCGAACTGATAGCAAAAGTTGACGAAAATTGCGTGTAGGTAGGGTTGCCTCATTAGGAAATTATTTGAATGTTTATGATATGGTGACAGTTTTATAAGTTTTGTGATATGTGACAGGTTTATAACGCTGAAATCAGTCTTGACGGATCTGTCGCAATTTTTATTAATAAAGTACCGTTTTGAAAGCAAGATAGTTTATCTGTAATCTTGTAAGCACGATTGTTTATTAGTAATCTAGATATCTTATAACAATATGTAACAAATTGTTTATACCTGGTATTAAAATAAGCATATATAGAAACAATAAATTATAATATAAAAAACAATTACCACCCATTTTCATACATTCGAAAAAAAAATTTAAAACTTTCGTCTATCATGGACCTACGAAAATCTAATCGAGTATATATGTATCCATGGAAAAAAATATGTTTCCAGATTTTAAATAATTTTCAGTTATTTCGCTGTTACTAGTGGCAATCAATGAAATTATGTGTCAACCCTGAATGTCGAATGTTGAAAAGATGATAGTGCTGTGACTTTGAATCAAACATTTAAATATGTAATTAGATGATGAGCAAAAATGCCCACGTGATAAGTTTCCGTAACCTCAAATATTTAGTTATCTCGCGACCTTACGCTTTCCTCTTAGATACACATAGTTTCATAACATTTTAACTAGCCACAGTGCTCTTTTAATAATAGTTCAAATGTAACAGAACGGGGCTTGATCTACTAGGGTTCCGTACACGCATGGACGTATAAAACATTGGAGGATACACAGTAATTTACCTGAATTATTTACAAATATTACTATTAAAATAAATTACATTCCTAGTATATTTTATATTATATGGTCTAGTATATATTTCGTATAAATATTGTAAATTTCTCTAAAACTGTAATTTGGAGCCATTTCTATAGTTAAATTTCTAGGACCGTTGTTTTTTTTTCATATTTTTTTACTTTAACAGTTTTGGAATTAGGGATAGGGAACGGGGTCATATCTTTGTGGAATTTTCAATAATATCTTAGAACTATTTTCTATGAAATTCTGAAACATGACTTTGGAATCTTTATAATTGATTCTTTCAAAATGATACCTCACGACACATAAAACTAAAAAAAAACATTACATCGCCTTCGAAAACATGTTGGATGTTAAATTGAAATAAATATGCGTTAAGATGCTTTTGAACTATGCCAAATTTCTTGTTTCTACTTTGAACATTTTCTAAGAAAAACAACTCTAATATGAACGGACGCGTAAGTGATTTTATAAGAAACCATTTTTTCCTTATAGTACGAAACACTGAAATTAATAAAAGTATTAAATTTATTTGTCACTACCTCCAACATTGGTAGAGCCAACGTAATTACGAACTCAAAACTACCTTGAAAACTTCTGACAGACTTCTTTAGGTTACTCCACTAATATACATCTTATCTATTTATAAAGTAACTTCTTGTAATCTTTTTATTGAGATGAAAATAGTATTTTTATCATTTTGTAGGATCTGTAACTTCTTTAAATTTCAGTCTACCATAGCCTTAACACTCAAATTTGCCAACTACTCATACAGAAATTCATAGACGAATATATTTCATAAATAAAATCATTGCCTTATAATACAACATCAAAGTTAGAACAATTAAGAATAGAATAACTCTCTAAATATATCCAAGTATATAATAATAACTAGTATAAAAGTAACAGATAATATGAGTCCAAATGGCCCGAACTTTGATGAAAGATACAAAGCCCGAGAAAGCACGTACAGAAATAAAAGACCTAATCATATTGAAAATGAAACAAATTACTCTACTTTTGATGACCACTTCTATAGTGCTAACAACGTGTCCATATAACTTCATTTTATGGACATAGAAAGTGTGGGTATGTGAAAAATGCATTTCAAATAACTTTAAGAACATTGCAGTTTAAAAAAAAAAGTCGGCAAAGTCAATTTTGACTATTAACTAATTTTCATTATCATTACCATCATATGCTGTTCACGCGTTCCATCATATAGTGAGACAATACGATACGACCTACGCTTCGTTGTGATTTTTTTACAAACTGTTCTTCGAAGTAAATTTCATTGTTTAGTTCTTTTTCTTTTGGTAGAGAGCGGCGGCTAACAACGCAAATATATTTTGGACCGATATGTTATGATATAGGTATATATAATAACTTTCTAAAATATTTTAATCACTTCCTATTTACTTTACTTTGATACGTCCATTCGATGTACATACAATGGCGTAACGTAGCGGGGGCGCAGGGGCGGCCCGCTCCGGGTGGTACTTTAAGGGGGCGGCAAAATTTCACAATATGTAATAATAATAATAATATCTTGTAATATTTTAACCATTTCATTTCGTGGACGGAACTGTTTATAAATTCTGTCACGAAGCCGGGGCATCCCCTTCCTTTAAATGAATGTAGTAATTTTGCTCGTTGTCTGTACTGACTTGAAATGATTCCTCGTGTCTTATTTTGTGCTCGAATTGTTTACGACTAATATTCAGAGAGAATGTATTCTTTTCTATAAAGAATAGTGTTTCAATATTGTATGTATTATTAATAACAACTGCAAATTACCCGTGGATGATGCTTTAAATGGTATTCCGTGAATGATGCTTTGACAAAGTTTTATTCGTTGATCATCAGTCGTCCAATTCACATTGCCTTAATTGTATATGTATATACGCCTTCCAACTTATGATTTTAGTGCTCATAAGTACCTGTGTGATTGTGAAACTATTGAACTTTATCGAAAAATTATATTCTTTGACTCTTAGTTTTTTTTTATTTCAATGAGATGGAAAGCGATTACTGTCGCCTATAGACACAGGACTAAGTCCCGAAAATATGTTACTGCCCCGGAGGTTTGATATGTTATACCTTCTGTGTGTGATGCTGCAATTATACTGGCTACCATTTTCTTCAAACCGGAATACAGCGAACTGTTTTGCGGCAGAAATAAGAAAGGCAGTGTTACCAACCCAGACGTCTCCGCCACATACATAGCGGGCCCTACCATCTGTATAAGTACATTCGACTATTAAATATTTTATTTACGATATTTATTTACGTAATTGTATGTTTCACTATCTACTGCGTTGTTAAAGCTTTAAGTAATTAAAATAAAAAATTAAAAATTAATTTTTGTAAAGTATTCTATTTTTTTAAATTTATTTGTAATTATTGTGAAATGTTTTACGATACTTTCGTTTCCGAATCAGACTCATGTTTAGTGAATTAGGCAAGTGTCAATAATTATATTGTTTTGTTTTAGCATAAAATATAAAGAGTAAAAAGAAAGTGCCGTAAAAATACCGTAAGAAAAGGAGAGCTAAGTTGGAAAATATTAGAAAAAATGACGAGGCTTTACTTAAATATGTAAATGGTCCTGTTCCTGATATGTCAGATTCCGTGTTGGGTTTAAACACAAATGGGTCTTCAAACTCGGAACAAGGTAAAAAAATACAAGAACTTGACACTGTTGATCTGGTACCTGTTAGGAATGTTGATCTCGTTCCTGGAGATCAAATTCCAACAACATCTACTCAATCAGCGTCCGCATCTTTATGTCTAGACATGAATCTTTATAGCTTAGAGACAAGGACTGCAGCATCGGCATTGTCTGCTATTCAATACTGAAACTTAGACGATACCGGAAAATGGCCTGAGCACATAGATGAAAATATACGATTATATCTCATTCAGCGGCGCCAGAATGTCAGCATGTCCAGCATGTTAATACTAATTTTGCCGAAACATCAACAGTAATACGTTCAAATTCGTGCACTTTAACATCAAAAGAAGAAACAAGGCGGCTTACTAAGGAATGGTTTTACCTCACATTAACTATTGGCGAAAAAGTTTTACGTATTTGGATGGCTTATTCTCCTTCCAAAGTATCATCATTTTGTTTTTGCTGACGTTTATTCGAGAACGTAAATAACGCGAATAGACTCAAAGTTTTGCTTATCTGATGGATTTAATACTTGGTGGAAACTAAATCCTTAGGTTTCAAGTCACGAATCAAGTGTACCACACAACGAAAATTATTGTAATTGGAAAGGGTTGGAGACCAGACTTCATTCACATTGACAAGAAAGAGCCAAACCTTGTGGCAGAGGAAACAAAAAAATGGGAGAAATTCTTATAAGAATGATTAATATTTTAAAGTTATAAAATTTGGCTTTACGTGACCATAGAGAAAACAATTCCAGTACTAATATTTTTAGAATTGGTGCATTTAATAGCAAAGTACGATCATGTACTGCGTGAACATCTTGTAAGATCTAAAATGTATGACAAAATTTCAATCACGTATATACTTGTTCAAAATTAATTTATTGCAATTTTGAGAAATAAAATGAGCCAATATATCATCAGACAAGTAAAATATGCCAAGCATTATTCAAATATATTCGACAGTATTCTAGACATTTCTCATAAAGATCAAACAAGCTAGGTATTAAGCTACGTAGTGACTGAAAGTCAGGAAGTAGAAGTAATGGAATCATGTATAGAGTTCATTGAAACAAAAGATAAAACCGCTGGAGAGATTTTAAAGATGATTTTGAACAAGCTTGAAGCTGATGGTCTCGGTATAACAACTGTAGACGCCAAGCATATGATAATGCTGCTGTTATGGCTGGAAAGCATTCAGTAAAGATTTAAAGAAATAAATCCAAAATTTTAATTTGTACCCTGCCTAAATCATTCATTAAGCTTAGTTTGTTTACACGCTGCCTCAATTAAGCCGAGATCAATCATTTTTTCCCATATTAGAACATTGCTATTCATTTTTTTCCATGTTCATACATCATTGGAAAGTTCTGATAGCAGCTACAGGCAAAAGTTTAAAAAGAGTTCAATAAACGTGGTGGAGTGCAAGTGGCGATGCCATAAATATGATATGACATCGTTACAAAAAAACAGGGAGCCGTTACGGGACGCCTGGCAGACGTGAAACATTGTGTTCGTACAAGTAATATGCATAAAAGACAAGATTATTACAGAAACTAAATATATAGCATAATGAAAAAATAAAGTATTACGAATTTCTTATAGAAAATTGTGACTTTATTTAATAAACATTTATTTACAATTAATACAAAAATAATAAAGCACAGGTTATGTGTACCGTAGTCAACAGCGTCGAACTGAGTGAGGAGGGGGTCGCGTAGTCGGTTGCGCATGGCGACTGGTCACCATACTGTACACTCTAAGACATATAGACTATATATATATACCTTAGTATAGCGTGGCGACTCGTCGCCACGCCAACGATCCGGTTTATTCCTGCGCCTATAGATGTTTCACATCAAAAATAAACTATTACGAATTTCTTACAGAAAATGGTGACTTTATTTAATAAATAATTATTTACAATTAATACAAAAATAATAAAGCACAGGTTATGTGTACCGTAGTAAACAACAGCGTCGAACTGAATGAAGAGGGGGTCGCGTAGTCGATTGCGCATAGCGACACGTCGCCATACCGTACACTCTACGACATACAGACTATATATATACCTTAGTATAGCGTGGTGACCCGTCGCCACGACAAGCGTAGCCACGCCAACGATCCGGTTTATACCTGCGCCTATAGATGTTTCACATAAAAATATTCTCATAACTTTGGAAAAACTGACAGAGATAGTAGAAAGCCTAAACACAAGAAAATTCAACATCATTTTCCTTTTTTTGTTTCTTGAGCCTCTGCCAACCTATTCTACATGAAGTGAATGATGCACAAAAATATTTACAAGCAAAGGGACTGGACATAAGACTATGTGTTTAGAAAGTAAATGCTTTGCAGAATGTATTGATAGAGAAACGATTGGAATGGACAGACAGCGCTGTAACTTATGCAAAAAATATATGTGAAGAACTTGGCTTTTCTATGGAACCTCAGAGGCACATAACGAGAAGGCACATTTTTGATAAGGGAACCAGGGATATCAACTTGTCTCATGAAAATGAGTTGAGGCGGAAGCTGTTTTCTTCGTTAGATAGAATGATTGTAGAAATTTGTGAGAGGTTTTAGCAGCAAGAGAATTTGGTGGATAAGTTTGCTTATTTAACCCCGGCTATATTACTAGATTCGGGCGGCACTAAATGTAGTATAGACTACGTATCTGCCAAAATTTACTTCTTCGAAATCGTTCGAGCCAAATGGACATCAAGCTCGAACGACTTCAATGAAAATAAATTAGTGAACGCGGACTCGCTCGAATTATTAAAATTTATTGTAAAATTCAAGCTGGAAGATGCTTTGCCCAATTTTATAATAATGCTCCGAATATTCCTCACAATTGCCACAAGCAATGCTAACTGTGAGAGAAGTTTTTCAAAATTGAAATTGATCAAACATTATTTAAGATTAACAATGAGTACTTTAAGGCTAACCAATCTGGCGATCTTGTCTATTGAGCAAGAGGTATTTGATACTATAGACATTGATACTGTAATAAAAGACTTTGCTTTAAAAAAAGTAGACGAATTAAGTTTTAGTTAAAGACGGACGTTTTATTTTTAATTCTGGCAATTATATTATTTTTCAATAAAAAATATGTATAAACAGTAACAGTATCATTCTAGTTCTAATTGCAAGGCAATTTACGTGTCACATTTAATTCGCTAATAACTTAATATTGTCGGTCGCAAACGCATGTTCTGTACCTATTAAATTAAAGTAACTGGTCTACGTGTAAGAATTTTCGTAATAAATTTGATTATTATATTGTAAAACATGACTTTTTATTTTTAACCTTTACAATATACAATAATGATGACTGTTCTTGTCGAAAAGTTCTTTAGAATTAATTTATATTTTAGAGTCCTTTCAATATCAATACGGAAATAAGAGGGGCTATTAATATATTTATAAATTTGCTAGCGCCCCGGGCGGCTGAAACCCACGCTACTCTAATGTGTAGCTAATGCCAAGATTTCTAGATTTATGAAACTAAAACTGTACAAAGTTATTCTCAGATTTTTAGTATTATTAAAACTGCATGTTATTCCATTTTTACAAGCACTTGAAGTGCCAGTCGTGTGAATTATGTCCTTTAAAAAGTTTTCTGTGATTATACAATGTGTATATTTTAATTTACTATATAAATTCCGAGCGTAACCTGATCCTATTGGTGACTAAAACCGAAATATGACGAGAGTGTCATTTGTCTGAGCTGGGCGTCCTTTATCATTTATGGATCGAATGTGATCTGGTATTTGCAGTCTCAACAAATGAGATCGATTACTCAAAGTGCATTCTATAGAGCTGGGATTCAGAGAAAGCAGAGTGCAGAGACAGCATACCTTGCATTAATAACAACTCGCTTACGAGCTGCAAGCCTCTCGTTTATCCTTAACGAAGAAGGTCTTGCTGGAATGTACCGTGAGCTGCGTCTGCGTTTTTCGATTTTTCTTACAATTTCCTTTAATTTTACATATACAACATAGATTGCATAAAAACGACTATGAGGGGGAGTGTTATTGCATGTGTAGTAATGTCGTGTAGGGTCGCTTATTTTGCTTAAACGTAAGGGTTATAATAAGTGCTTTCAGTTAGTGCATTTGTTCTAAAGGTACGTTTTGAATCCTTAATGGTTGCCATTTCATTTTCTATAGTTATATTGAATACGGCCAATAATTTGATGGTTTGTCGTTTCAACTTCTTTTGTCTATTTTTAATTTTGTTAATTTTTGAGTCGATGGTGCCTCCTTCCAGAATTTCAAACAGGTAGGTTCCTTGTGCGAATGAACCATCTACTTTACCATATGACATGCTTATTTTTGATCGTTTGGAAAGTCATTATATTATGTAGTTCGTTGTATGGTGACTTGTTGATAAGCGTTTTTCATGAAGTAATAAATTACAATTAAATTCTGCATGTTATATATATTTTCCTTTAGATTTAATTTGTTGCAATAGCGTGCTGTTTTGAACTTCCTGCAATCCTTTCTTATATACTGGCATGTGTATTTATTCATCGCCAGAAATGGTTTAGAAGGAATGATAATTCTGTGATTTATGGTAAGTGTAGGAAATAGATGGTATTAGGAGTATTCTCCGTACGTTATTTTCACTTTCACAACACTATACTATCGTCAGTCTAATGCACTCCCATTTTCATAATATATTAAAGTATAGCTTAGCTTATTATTTTGGATACACTTAACAAGTTTAAGTTACGCAGATTAATCCGTTAAAACGAAACACTTTATTTCATTTGATTTTTGATAGAAAACCGTTCGACTATATCGAATGCGTTAATTATATTTTAGCAAACTGTGTTTATGTTTTCAAGCAAATTTTATTTTATTACAAAATACATATATTTCATTGGCTTTACATATATCTATTTAATTATAATGGTTTATGTTCAATAGGGAATTAGGGCGTGAATTGATTCCGTTTAATAACTGAAGTCATAGTAAAACTAATATGTCGTTTACGGGGTTATGTTGTAATATGTGGACTGGTATTACCGGGTCGATTACTCGATATTCATCCTGTAGATTCGGGATGCGACGAATGCAGAGTGCAGAGTCAGCAGTTCTTATAGTCAGCACGTGCGATGCACATGCGATCTTTGGGTCTACAATATTTACGTAGAGTGTGTAAAACATTGCTATAATTTGTTAAGTAATAAAAATATGAAAAGAAGTTGAATGGTATATTCCAATACCAGAATAATTATTAGAATCTTCCATTCAAATAAAAAATAACAGACAACAATGACAAAAACGCGTAGCATAGGAGTAGGTATACACATTTCATCTCGCGAAGGTGATCCACATCAAATGTGCACGTCGTTCATATATTTAGAGTAAAAAAAATTATAAAAATGGACAACATAATGTTTCCCATTGTTGTCTCTTTTATAAGTATGGAATATATGTGAAGGGCAACTCACAAAAAAAACAATAATGCCTTATATGACGTATAGAAGTGTTTTCTGCAATCTTTAATAGATTGCAGAAAACACTTTTTAATTTTGATTGGGCCTTATTTTCCGCCGGATAATTAAAACCGGAACTGTTATGTGAAATTTCTACAAAACGATTTCCCTGTTCTTCTAATCGAGGCTTTGGTATATATACTAATACTGTAAAACGAAATACCAATAATTTTCCAACAAGATGGTTGTCCAAAGCATTGAAGTACAACGGTAAAAGAACATCTGAATAATTTTTTCCCAGAATCCTGGATCCGTAGCGACGGACCCATCCCTTGGCCCGCTGGATCACCTGATTTAACCCCCGTGGATCTTTTTCATATAGGAACAGGCTGAGTTCGTTTACACCAGCGAAGAAATAGCAACAAGAGAGGAATTGATTCAATCGGCTTTTCAAGTAATTAAGGAGGAAATCCTACTAAAAACAATTACGATAGAAGCAAAAAAGGTCCCGTGCTTGTATTAGATCGCGGTTCTCATTTTGAACACGAAAATTAAATAATTTTATCAAAAACAAATGTTTTATTTGTCTATTCAAGAATTAAAATTTATCTCTCTCAATTCGGTTTGTGCATCCTAACTGACGAAATATCTACGTAATCGATACCTCTAAAGAAAACAAGTTATGTTTTTAAAAAGATTTAAACGACTAAGGCTATTTTGTTTATTTTTTAAATCAAACAATAAACAGTTTTCTTCAATTTTAAAGATTTTTGTAAATTGCAAGTGTCTCTAGTGTTTTTTTGGATGGCATAGATGATTGGAATTTATTTTATTACATTGGTTATACATTAGACAAATCAAAATTAGAAAATATGAACATACCAGCTTTTACTGAGACGATATTAATGAAGAATTAACTATCAAATTTTGGATTTTTTCATAGATATTAATAAAAAAAATTCAGACTTCGGGTAACACATGAATGGCTCAAAATGTTTTAAACGGTCGAACTATCAGCCGCTTTCAATTTTGCACCAAGCTTCCAAATACCTAAATATATAGTTAAACAATATTCTCCTCTGTATAAGCTGTTGTGATATTATGGAAATCGTAGAACCTCGAAACTATAACTCCAAAATATCATCAATTTTTAATTACTAAAATTAATATTTATTGCCGTATTGAATGGTGCGTCACATCCCATTTCCTCTTCGTTAATCTACTTCTGTACGATGTCTTTATACTTGGTATACGTGAATTTTTTTAACACGTAATATTATGGTATTCATGACAATTATTAGAAATCAACTTCTCTTTCAACTATTTTACGTAACTGTCAAAATTATATATCTAACTTATAACATATCTTTTTCTATAATGATTATCTATTATATAATGATGGTCAACTCGAGCAATTGTAATCGCCTATAAAAATTATGTACTTAATTATAATCACCATTCCCCCATCGGAGTAAGTTAACGGTAAAAGATGACAGAAAAACATATACTTGTGCGCTGATGTTATCAAGTTACGAACTGTCCTCTTACGACACCCCTTCCAGTAATACACCGCAGAGTTCGTTGCTACATGGCTGATACAGAACCTATTAATCTAATGATCACCCGAGGATCTGATTGTTGTGGATCGTATCATAGAGAGTGACCAATCTCGTTTTCTCTATCTTATTTTCACAATTTATACTATTTCAACATTTAGTAAATTACGGATCCTATTTGCTAATCTTGCATATTTTAATTAGCTTTACGTATTACTATCATGAGAGTCAACAAATTATGATAAAAAGGATAGATATATGTCATAAAATGATAAATTATCTGACTTCGTAATTGTTTCAAGCTATGGTTGGCAACTGATAACGTAAACATAATCAATGAACCTGATATTAATAATAAATTAATTCGGCCTTTCTTCTTCTTGAAAAATTTCTTTTGTAAGTTAAAAGGTTTGCAACTTGTTCAGACAATTTTCGAAATCAAAGTTTGAGAACTAAAATATATTGAAAGAATATTAAAGGAAGGCAAAATATAATAAGAATTTACTAATTCATCGACAACGCAGCCTGTTCGACGATTTATTTCAGAGATAAAAAAATATGTTTTATTACCTTTAACATTTAACAATAGATTTCCTCATTGAAATCTAAGAAATGAAATATTTCCTTTTATTCTACTAAGACATGAGATCACTGATGTCGAGGTCGTTTAATTGAAAAGATTAAAAAGTAGCTATAACTCTCACTACGGGCGTTTCGTGTACACTTACGCGCATATAAATATTTAAGCGTACATGTTCTTTTTATTGAGCTATTTATAAATATTAATATTAGATACCTCTCTCCATGTATTATCTTATATGTATTTCACAGATATAACAATATACGAAATTATTTTTAGAATTTATTTAAATCACCTGTATGGAGTTCCTAAGAACTACTTTAGTCTTTTATTATCTAGTCAAACTAGTAGTGTTATATATATATATATATATATATATATATATATATATATATATATATATATATAATTTTTATTATTGTTTACTATATAAAATAATGGTTTATTTGGTAGGGATGGGAGGACATGTCACTAACAAAAATAAACAGTACGTCATGAACACTTTTAGTAAAAAAGTGTTCATGACGTACTCCTAAGACCTAGTCAGTGAGTATATATTATTGACTAGCTCTTTCCAAAATATTAGGAACTTCACTACTGTATAGTCATTTCTTTGGGTTACTCGAATAACCTCCCCTCTTCCAATCCCACTCCCTACATATGGGTGAGGTACCCTAAAAATGTTTTTTAAAATATTCTAATCAATAGTCTTGTAAAGGTTATAAATATGTATAGCCATGCCAATAACAGTCTTCTAGTAAAATACTAATAGTCCTTGAGTAAAACGATTGCAACATACGGATGGACAGAGAAACGGACTTGGCAAAGCTATGAGGATTCCTAATTTGGCTAGGGAATCCTTAAAACGAAAATTTTCAATAAAAGCTTTATAGAAAATGAATAATTATATTGCCTTAAATACATTTAAAGGGCAATATAGATATTTTAATATTGGGTAATGACGCAGGTAAATTTTAAAAATTGCCTTAACATTGCATACAACTACGTCTCTCATATAGGATTGATGAGCCAAATATAAATATATCAATTATAAATAGAGATAAATATATCAATTATAAATATATTAATAATTGTATCGATACATATCGAACGCGCTTAAGTCTACTATAGCACAAAATGAACATTTTTAGTTACCCAGATTATATGTGCGTGAATTAAGAAGTTAGTTAAAATCAAACCGTACAAAGTCCACTATTTTTCTTAGAAATAAAGCTCAAAATATTCATTTTGTTTTCATACTAGCTTAAGTCGCAAAAGTCCGATTCGACCAATGACAGACAGGCCTGCGCAGTATCATGGTCACCATTATTTACATCAGCTCATGGATTTCATGTCGTGCATAATCCAAGGGATTATTATCGAATTATGGAGGAAAAAATAAGTGTTATAAAGCCGGAATTAGCTAAAAAGAAGTCAAAGCTCCAGAGCAACGAAAAACTAAATAAAATGGCATGATTTGTAAATTAACCATGATAATTTCGCTTTGTTTTAAGTAGGGTCATAGTCACACATATTTCCTAAGCTTCGTAATCAAGGTTGGACTCAGGTATGACCCTTTAGACTGTTGTATATTTTAAAATATAAATACGTAAAAACTTCTGATCTTGCTTAAACTTTACAGATTAGAATTAGAATAGCATATCTATTGGCTACTTCTTCCGCGACAAAATCGAATAACCCGGGTGAAATATTGTATATCGACATTTTTGCCTTTTATTTCAAAGTTTCTTTGTTTTTAGGTGCTCTGCAAAAACCTTGCCAGAAAAACCAAAGTGTCAGCACAACAAAAAAGTGTATACAATTGTGAAACTTTAACGTCAAATGAGATATTTTACTTTCACAAAGTGTTTTATTATAAACCTAATACAATAATCCAAGATAATAATATTTTACAATACATACTCTTGACTTTTGAGACAAGAAAACGCCCAAGAAATAATACAGGAAATGGACGCGCATTTTCAAAGCAGTATTCTATTATTAAACATGAAACTAAACAAAAAGTTCCTGTGTCCCTGGCTGCAGTTTTTTGGCATTTTAAAAATTAAACAAGACCGTATTAAAGCGTTTCTAATCGATATGCCAGGAAAAACAGCATCTGAAATATGAGGAGGAGATCGTAAATATCACGCTTTCCAATCTAAGAAATAAGCTATACGGAAATTCATAATAAAATTTCATCCATTAGACAGCTATTATTGCACGGGCAAAATTAAACGAAGAATTTACCTTGATCCCAGTCTAAATATACTTAAACTATATCAAATGTATGAAGATGAGTCACTACCGGGATATTCAGTAACCAAAAGTTTCTTCAGAAAAGTATTCAATACCTCTTGTGACATTGGGTTTGACTCTCAGCGCCAAGACCTGTGTTCAGGCTATTACAGCTATTAGAAAAGTTTAAAATAGAGCAACATAAAATTGAGAAACAGAACCTGCATACCCAATACGGGATACACAAAATTAGAGCAAAATACTTTTTCGATAAATTAAAGGAAGAAATATCCGGAAATACTTACTTTGTCTTTTGAGAGTCAGAAGAAATTATCTTTACCAAAAGTGGCTGACCAGTCAGCTTATTATTCATGGCAATTATACTTATACAACTTTACGATTGTTGAGGAAAACTCTCAGACTAGCCTCTCTAAAATAATGTTTTTTTCCTACATATAGACAGAAGACAAGGTGCCAATGAAATATCATCTTACTTATAACATTGCCTGAATCTATTAAATGTTGATAAGGCTTGTTGTTAACGGTTGCGGAGGCCAAAATAAAAATACAATACAACTCAGAATGGTTGCTAAGTGGCCGCATGAGACACCCTATAGCACACAAGTGATGGAGATTGTATTTCCTGTCACTGGACACAGCGTTATTCCACCTGATCGGCTACTCGCGTTCGTCGAAAAAAAATGAAGCGGTTAGAGACAATATCTAATCCTCAGACCTATATTAATATCATGGCGCCTAATGTTACCATTCGACATTTAATAACTGAGGTATTTTATTTTATTTTTGATTAGAAGACTGCATGCAAAGATGTGCTGAAAAGCACACAAACATTACACTTCCAGTTAAGCAAACTTCCAGTTAAACGAAGCGGATTGTGTTGACAAAAACAGAACGCCGAAAAATTATGGTGCGGGGAGAAATTTCATGTAAAAACGAAATATGCAATTCAATATATTTCCGGAATTCAACCACACATATTAAATACACGTTTTAATGTTAAGAGTGAAAAAAGAAACTACGTTAAAAATTTCTGGAAAAACATTTTGGCGAAACCTGGAGTGACTTAACTGATTTAGAATATTAAAAAAATGTCCAGCCTTACAATGAAAATTTGCCACAACAAGACGATTTAATTTGAGTAAATGTTGATCCTGAATACCTACTAACAGAAATCTTGGACTTTGTATAATGATACCAGTAAAACATGCTTTCCTTTATAATTTTCCAAAGTCCTAATTCTAAGATAATAATTTTGTGCATTGACTTACCAAGTATTAACTAGTTGATTAACTGTCTTTTATTTCATAGTTTGAAGTGGTTGTGAAACGTAACTGGTGGGGAGGAATATATTATTCAATTCAAAATGTAAAAGAAGTGAAGTTTTACCTGTATAACAAGGAAACAATATTTGTTGACCTTATCTAGTATCTAGATCAGATTCTATTTCAATATATAATTTTGTGCATTTAATTACCATATAATTTTGTGCATTCAATAATAATAATAATAGTATTAGTGCATTCAATAATAATAATAATAGTATAGTGTTTTTTTATTTCATGATTTATAGTGGTTGTGAAACGTAAATAAACGGACCTTTGAAAATAAATAATAAAAAACAGCGTTTCTTTTTTTTCTACAGCTCAGAATCTAAATACGCCCCTTTATAATCAGTTACATCAAAATGGCCTATGTCACATAGTGTTTTTTTCATTATCGCTTATGTCCAGTGACAGTTTTTTTTCAAATGAGCTTAAATCCATGATATTACTATCAAAAATGCTTAACTCCAAAATAAAAACCTGTTTATTTTTAAAACTGATGGTTCCAACTTTTTTTTCACAATGTTGCCAGTAGACATTATTATAAAAGTGTTGGCAGTATTGCACTCTGCTTTAGGATTTTAATAACGAGAAGGCAACAAGGCCCTTTTCCCAAAAGTTGCTTAGGCGTGACTTATGCACGTTTGATATGTATGGACACAATTAACCTAATTAGTTAACATGTTCACATTTTACGTATTTAGTTCAAATTACATACATATTGTTATACAGTCGACAAAATAACAATAATACGTGCCGATGAATGAAAATGTTATCTAAGAACCGATTTACATTTAGACTAAAATATTTATATTTCAAAGTTTTGTTAAGTATATGCACAGTGTCCGTGAAAATGTGTCGGACAAAGAAAGACGTTATCCCCTCACTGAAAAATAGATGATTGTCGTTAAAATAAAATTTAAAACATAATTTTTTTTCAGACAATTGAAAATAATATTCATAATTATTTGTTATCTTTTTCGTACACACGATACTTTCACACATTTTTCAGTGCCGCTCGGGGAATAATTCACGAAAGCCGCGAAGACATCGTCACTGCGGGTGAACATCGCGCTCCGGGCAATTCGACGAGAATTTATTCCTTAATAGCCAACGAATAGCGTTGTTCTTTTTCCGACATCTATTCCCGGACACCGTGTATAATAGATTAAATATCACGTTATGTTTTTCAATTAAATTACCTATATAGTAATATAGGCACAATTCGTATCAATTCCCAATATTTAACATTTTCTTAACTACATAATATTATACTTCTACAATAAAGCAAATCCGTCTGGTTTCGAATTTAATGGACGGATGAAAGCAACAACATTGTAATATTCGATCTTTAGGATCTATTGTTATCTTAAACTGCAAGCTAAAAAAATAACAAAATTTTTTTTAACTTAACAATTTGAACCATTCCAGATTGTTTTAATATACTTAGTATTTTTATTTTTAGTTTTTAAAATTTTACGGTTTTTTCGTAAAATATCTACCGATAACGTAATCTCAAAATAAATTACAGTTACATTTGAATACGCGAAGATATCATCAGGTCTAGTGAATAAGATGCCCATTTTTTTATTAAGATGCCCATTTTTTTATTTTTATTAACTATAGCCCACGATTGGCATATGTTAGATAGAACTACAAACCATATGGCCATCTTATCCTGAATTTTCCTATTGAACAAATCGTAAAGGTTTATCATTTTTACAACTCGTGTATTTAAAAGTGAGCCAAGTTATTTCTGGGGATATATATGTGCATACGTATATATATTATTACTATACAAGCTTGTCAACACGATATCTACTCAATTTTCCCCGAACATTAATAAATGTTTCTGTGATTTTTTCAATATTTTTCAAATTTTGTGTATCTTCATAAATTTTTTGGAAAATGAAAGTTTATGAAATCCCTTCTTATCTTTTTGATATTTCTTCCAACTTATTTAATTTCAATTAAAGAAAATCATAAAAAGAAACCAATTGATGCAGTTCTGGTCCGTGCTATTGATTTTTCGTGAAAACAATATGTAAATTAATTATCAATATCTTTAATACAAAGGTTATACAAAATAGTATAACGGAGACTATCTCTGAACCGTTTATGCTTGATGGATCTACGTTTTTCGTCGTTTTTTCATTTTCTTTTTGACGCTGTCGTAGCTCTCGCATTTGCTCGGCCCTGCACTTTTTAAGTTTCTTGGAATCCTTTTGACGCGAGCTTTCCTCTGATTTGCGTTTTCTATAATTCCGAACATATTGAGATTCACATGAGACGATAGTTTTAATTTTTTTATAATTTTCAATTTAATATCTATTTTTTCTTATATTGCGGCGATTTTTTTTATTGTTTCACTTTGGGTCCAAGTAGTGCTCCACAAGCTGTTCGCACCCAAATCACCCCCAGATGTGATCATCGGACTAATATAGTGTTTTCACACTATATTATTCCGATGATGTCTCAAGCAAAAAAATATTGCATGACAAACAGGAATACTATTGCAGGACATACTCCATCTGCTGTGAGCTCAACCATTGTTAATCCATTATTAGTCTTGTAGTTATTAGAAATTGAAATCTAACAGTATTTTGTAACACAAAAAGTTCAAGTCGCTATTACTGTATTTAACGAGCAGACGTTTTTATCTCAATATTTAATAATGTTTCAATACATTTACATTAAGAAGTCTTGAATCTCATTAAAATGTCTATTTTATTTCTTGATAATATGTATTATCTTGATTATTATTTTTTTTCCACGACAAAACATAAGTAGGTATACTAAAACAAAACATTCGAACTCAATTTGGGTTGAGTATCCATAAGCAAGTGCCTTCCGGAAACAAAAAAATGATAAAAATGTTTACGCCAATATAAATAGCGATTGACAGTTTTACCGTACGTTGTTCAATTTTCTTAGTTTTGTCATGAATACATGATACTATTTTATATTAATATAGCACCATGGCGTATTCCGTGGATATATCTGTAGAAGCGCCCATAGAAAATCAGATTCAAGAAATCACTTACGATGGGCAGGAAATATATCAAGCGTATGTATTCATTTATGGACTAGGTTATGTTTTTCACAAACTTTGTTTTTATATACAATTTAGAAATAATTTCTATTTCTGAACAATTCTCAGTTAATTTTTGGCACTTGTATTTTCCAGACCGCTGTCTATGTCTGAAAATTTAGCGAAATTAGCACAAAAAATAGATTTCTCAAAGACTGAAGATGATTACTCTAGCATAGCGATAAAAAAGGAAGGTGAAAATGCTGTCGACATCAAGCCAGGGGAAGATGATCCTAAGGACCCAAATTTTCAATCGAGTCTATGGCCATGGGATTCCGTTCGAAATAAATTAAGAAACGCTTTGACAGAAGTTTGTGTATTGGCTGATGTACTTTCTATTGCAAAAGAAAAACGATATATGGTAAATATTTCAAATGATTCTAAGGAAATAATATGTTTCTAGAAGAAACGTATCCAATATAAATTATCTCAAATATGATTATGCAAGGCACTAATTTTTAAATCAATAATTAAGAGTTTCAAGTTAGGATGTAAATTCTGAAAACACCTTAAATATTACATTTTTATATCACTTTCAATAATTGTCAGCAGTCAGTTATAATTACTTTTTACTGCTCCTGCAATTATAATGATTATAAATCAGATGGAATCAATGGTCATTATTGATATTTATCATTTGTGTTACAATAATTAAAATGGTATTCTTAATAAGAGAAATTAAAAATAATAAACCCCTGAAAAACAGTATTTAGTAGTAAGTAAATAGATCTGATGTTCTCTTTATCCTTTTTATGAAATATATGAATATATGAAGAAATGAAATTAACCATCTTTTTGCGCATTACAAATGGTTGCAACTTTTTCCACATTGAATTCCTAAATCTAAGCACTACGAAAATATATTTTTATGTCTATAGAACCCTTGAGCCATCAAGAAGAAACTAAACGCACATTGTATCCCGTTGTAGCTTGTATATATAATAGAGGGGATTGAAAAACAATTTTTTTCATTATCATAATAAAATCGCCGTCGCTGTGGTGTATTGGTTGATCACAAAGCATATGGCCTTTGATGATGTGACGCACCGCAGGGACCCGGGTTTAATTCCTGGCCGTTCGTCGAATGGGGCTGGACTGTTGTTATGATTGGCTGTAAGAGATTGCTCTCGTAGCAATAAGTCCGCCGTATGTATCAATTAGATACATTAGATAAAATACTCGTAAAAAGCACTTTATAGAATGATTTAATCATAGAAAAAATATTTTTGGTCTAACTTTATATTTAGCGTTTTTCCTTATGTGATTAGCTTTAAATATGTATTTCTAGCTTTTTGTTCATGGCATTGTTTGTATGGATTTTTGATTACAACATCTGTCTATAAATAATGTTAAATCCTTGATACACACATGTTGCACCATATATTGACATATTGCAATACTAACATTTTCTTACTGAACAAAAACTTCGAATTTCATTCTACAGGATTAATGTTTTTTTCAGTTAAAAGTAATCAATATGCTAGATGAATCATGAACTATGTCCATATCAAGTTTTATGAAAATCTTGTCGTACCATTTAGATATGATTGAGTAACCAACATGTAGACCTACTTTTCGTGGTATTATTATGCATGTAAAGCCGTGCATAATATATAGTCTACGTGTTGCCCTGCTACCTAAAATATACGCATGCCAAATTTGATAACGATTTGTTGCTTGGGTGCAGATTTATTAGGTAACAATCATCCAAATTTTTGCAATTCCAATATTATTGTTATTTAGTACCAGAGGCATTATTTCGCATCGGAAATATTTCTAAATATAAAAATAGAGCAAAAATATTTCCTTAGTCAATGATTGTATTGTCCTTCCATCCTGATAAACAAGTACAAGTCATTAATCCCCGAAATATGCCTGGATCGTCATTAAGCCCACTTTTAACGGTTACGACCAACTTACATCATAATTAGGTTAGCACTATTTTATAAAGAAATTTTTTTAAATGATAAACACAAAATTCGTAAATATTTTAGCTGTATATTTAAACCTTGATTCATTGCCTCCTTTCATTACTGACAAAACTCAAAATTTGATTTATCCTTCATAAAAATCCTAGCAATGTAAAAAGTTTTTTAAAACTATCTCAAATAGGAAATTCAACGTATTATTTATAGGATTAAAAATGTCTTAATCTTCAAATTGTGTATTGTTTAAAAAATGAGCATAAAATTACAGGTTTTAGATCCCGTACCGCAAGAACAAGTAGAGTCACGGCCTATGGTACAGGTTTATGGTAGAAAAAAAGCATTAGCAGCCGCTGCCAGCACTTTACTGGCAGGAGTGGAGAGATTGAGGGCTAATGAGAATTTGAGAAGTGCCCGCAATACACCCGATTTTCACATAGAGTTACTACGCCTGCGACAAAATTGGAGGCTAAAGAAAGTATCAAATTCTATAATGGGTGACCTGAGTTATAGAACTGCAGGCTCCAAATTCAATCAGACAGGTATATTTGAGGTAAGCATGTATATTAATATTAATGTTACTTTTTAAAATAAATATTCAGAATATGTAATATCTTCAGTTGCTAGTAGACACTTCTTCGAATAGTAAACCAATGCATAAGTTCCATCGCGATTGCCAGAACCTCGATGACATCATTTATTACCATTTTATTGGCATTATTTTAGGGATAAATTTGGTGTATAAGATGAATCCTATGTAATTTCATAGTTGAGATCATATTTACTACGTAACCTAGTTTAGACCTTGAAGTGTCATATAACAGGATAGGTCCATGTCTATTTACAGGGGCTGGATTTCAATTTCTCAGGTAGTAGATAGATTGTATTGATAGTATTTTCTACTGTTATTTTTTCAACTGGAAATAAGAGATAATTATTTATTTCTCATATACCCTGCTAAATTATAATTGTAATTTTTCACTTGGAAAAAAAAGTTGTGAAGTACGTTTCGAAGCTTTATATTTGTCTAGCCAATGTATAGTTTGTTTATGATTACTTTAAAGCATCCATTTTTTGTCACATGTTACTATTTGATCCAAAAATAATTACACAATATATCTCTTTAACTCGTGTGGCATATTGGAGTTGAGGCTCAGATCTATTTTCTCTACTACTTTTAAAATTTCATAGTCAACTACAGTTTCATACTTTCAAGATTCTTTCTGAAGAGATTCATCTCAAGAATAAATTTTTGAGGACCAATGTTTAGCTGCTGTTTCATTTATAATATTCCCGCCATAAACTTTCTTTACATTGTGAGTTACGGTTTGTTTCATTATTTAAAATAATATTACGTGATGATATATGGAACGTATATCTCGAAATATCGTTCAGAAATATTATTAAAACAAAAACAGTTTTTGCAGTTATATAGCACAGTCTAATAAACTGATGAAAAATTTGAAATTTTACAAAATTTTGAACAATGTTCAGATATTTATGAAATCTAATGTTTCTTGTGCTCTAATTCTATTTACAAAATAATATTTGCTTAGATCGAAATGAAGGCCCGACGACCAGAAATGAAATCGACAAATTTAATAAACTAAACCGAGCTATTTAGTTGTAATTCTTTATGGCAAAAAATATTCATTTATTAAACAAATTAGGAGACATCTTACTATTAATGAGCAGTTGGTATTAGAGTAGTTTCATTTGAATTTTTATAATTTAATTGCCAAAAATGTATATAAATTACTACCTCTGTTCAAACTTAACCCGAACAAAAAGAAATTTATTCCATGCTCTAGTCGAGTACAGAATTGTGCGACAAAATCTTGTAATAAGAAAATTTAACAAAACAATCATCATCATCATCATATATATTAATACGCTAAGGTTAAGATGTTACTCTCCCTTTTTAGAAAAAACCTCACAACTAATCCACATAAATTATATATCATTTTATAGATAATTACTTGCTCTACCGGCATCCATAACTAAAAAATTTATTATTGCTATTGTTTTTGCAAATTAATTATTAAAATTATATACACAAAACAGCAATGCTGCCATCTAACGGCTCAACGTCAATATGATTGACGGTCGGTAAAATTTTTGTTTAATTTCAAATCCACTCACGTATAAATAAAGTGGCGCTTTAGCTCAATGCTTTTGATACTTGCGCCTCTATATGTCAATTTTAGTAAAATATTTGTTTGATCTGTCATCTGAGCTTCATAATGGAATAAATAATGCGAAGACTTCGCACGGGTCACGCTAGTCTATTATAATTATCCATTTACATCCCGGAACTTGTTTGCAGATTTTATTGTCAAATTTATTGAAAACATTATTTTGATGTGGCTATAAAGGTTTAATTTTGTTTAATTCAAAAATACTTCTAAGATTAAATTTTGTAACAGAAAATGGGTAATATTGCAGTCTATAATAGTAGACGGACTAAATAGTAGACGTGGCACTATATACTATTTATCATATTTGTAGAGTTCTCTTCACTTAATTCACTTAGAGAAATGTTCACTTAATTTCTGATTACTCATTACCCACATATTCTAAAAATGTTTTATACACCCTGTGTCCATTCTGTTCTGTAACTTATTACAAATGTATTCTACAACATTAAATTGAAATTATAGTGCATATCACCATAATAGTTCTATTATATGCATTTCATGATGACTATTTTTCTAAGGTAGGCAATATAAAGGTATCACTCAAAACACCTCACAATGTTAGCGTACCACACTATATAACTAAATGTAATTGGTTCTTTTTAACTCTTAGGTCACAAAGGCACCAGAAGATGCCACATTGAATATAGGTGGTATGTCGGGTGGACAAGTGGGTATGCCTATACTGCCATCGTCAGCACTTCGAGTTACAGTGCCACCTGAGTTACAAGGTGTAGCGTTCATATCAGTTCTTTGTCAAAAAGGTAAGTTGTTAAGAAAAATAACTAATTTAAGACACTAGTAAAGAAAAATTTCAATACACAATTCTCCAGTTGCAAAAGTATATCATATATTTCCATATACAAGCATCCCTTTAAGGATGATTTTAAATGAACAACATATGTTGTTATTATTATTATTAAATATCTAAAGATCTGCATCACCTCAAAGAAATAAACCTATGAAACCTAAAGAAAGTACTATTCCTGGACTTGCAGGTCATCTGTTTAATATAATTGGCGGAGACTGTGATATTGACCATAAAAATAAATACATTGTGCTTAACCGTTAGAGTGCCAACAAGCGCCATTGCGCTAGTGCGCGTACTAACTAAATTTGCCACGAGTACGATGGCACTCGCGAAATCAGTTGCTGTTTAGCGCGTGGTAGAGGAGGTCCTTCTACGTGTTGCATAAAGTTCAAATTATAATATTATTAGTAATTACAATATAAAAAGGATCCAGGAAAAGAAAATTTTTTACCCACAATGTCGGAATATGAAAATAATTCGAGTGAAAAGTATCGTTTTTCAAGTTATGAAGAAAGTGATAGTGGGAGTGACATTGTGGTGCGCTCACAATTTGGCTTAATGCAAATTTTGAGTGATAGTGATAATAGTGACGATAACAATTATTTTGCTGATACGGAGGATGTACCGGACTGCGAAAATATGATGTGACCTTAATTTCAGTTTTTGTTATAATTTTTGTTCACAATATATATTTCCATAATTTTCTTTGTATTTTATTATCCTTGTACAAGTTTTTATTAAAAAAACATGAAAAAATTATTAAAATTGGATAATTTTTGGAAGAGATACAGTTTTTTTCGAGACAAGGGTAAATGACATCAAAAACAAAAGATTAAACAAAAGTTTATATGAGTAAAAAACCATGGCACTAAAACGGTTAATATTTATATAAATATTCGTGTATAGATACATCAAATTATGTCCACTATATTTCCCGTTTTACAGATCAAGAAGAGTTGTTCACAACTAATATAGGAAGTGGGACTATTGTGGGTGCAGGAGTAGTGGCTGATGTAGCAAATTCATCTGGTGATCGCAGTGATCTACACTGGCAACAAAAGTTAGAGGCAGCACAAAATGTATTGTTCTGCAAGGAGCTCTTCAGTAGATTGGCTATGGAGGCTGTACAATTGGATGCTTCCATTCCCCATATGGTGGTTGGGAACCAAATTATGGCTACAGTATGTAAAAATGTTTTCATAATTTAGTTTTTTATAAAAAAACAAAGTATATAATATACTAAATTGCTAATTTGCTGACTTCGTTTATAATATTTAGACTGTTATTGATTTTGTGTAGGTATGAGATTGATTCATAATAAGCAACTTGGCTTCCAGTGCTAGACGACTTTTAAAACAATTTTTAGAGTACAAGTCTAATCAAGTAAAATAGAGTCGAAGTCTGCACTAGTTTACTATTCTATTGCACTTGCACAAGTTAGATAAGAGTTGGGTATACTTATCCACACACACTATAAACTTTGACTGAGTCTGCTAAACGGAGTGTAAGTTAATCCTATCAACTCGAAATGCAAGTCGACTATTTAGTCGAAATCACTCATTTCTAATTGAGGTTTTATTAGTAAACAAATTATTTTAAAATAATAGTAAATAAATGAAAAGTTTTGAATGCAAAATATATGAAAACCATTGTTACAATCGTATGAAAACCAATGTTGTGGTGTGTGATAATCTTACTGCTTGGAGGTCAGATGTGTCATACATCTTGTTTACATAAATTACATTCTTATAAACCATTACACATTGTTAGTTTTGATCTAGTAATGAAAGTGTAAGGGCAGTTTGACATGTCCAGTTGTATAGTCGCTAACCAAAAGCTAATACTTCTTCCAGTTGAAATGAAAATTTCTCTTTGCCCTTTTATATCCAAAAACTGAAACATTCAATTCTTTAAAAAAATATAAAGGCGTTAAAAAATAAATGTATTAATATTTTTATTTTATAAGGATGCCACAAGTCATACAATAATTTTTAGATTATAACAGATTTTTTAAGATTTTTAAAATTGCTCATATATCCTATCCGTCTGTCTGTCATAGCTAATTTTCTTAGAAACCATTCAACATGGAAACTTGAAATTTCTCATAGGGATAAAGCATATTAATCCGTATATATCCTAATAGCCTAACACCCAAAAATATTTATAGAGGAATATCAGAATAAGCAAATTAAGTAAAAAAATTATTTTTTTGATTTTGTGATCATTTAGAAAGGGCAATTAATTATTAGGTTTTCAAAAAGATCTTTTTCTTAATTTTAAGTAACACATCTCTAGGGATGTTTATTAAACTAGTAGCTGTTATACGTAACTAATCTATTTGCGAAACTACTTAAGCTATAATTTTGAAAACAACAGGTTATCTAGAAACTTAATTAAATTTATAGTAAAACTACAGCAATGATTCTAAATCTCATAATTTATGGGAAAATCACCATATTTTTACACCTGTGTACAAAAATAATATTTATATGTGTAAATAATTTAATAGAAATATGTACTATGTACCCATAAATGTATAAACTTTTTATGAAATGAGTCTATACCGAACCATCTTAGTGCAAGTTCTACTTGTACTTAACAGAGTTTGTACAAGTCGAACTCGCACTGATTACAAATTGTTCGTTATTTTTATTATGTTTATGAACTTCTAATGAAAACCTGATTAAAAGTTACGCAGAAATTTCTTTATAAAATATGACAAAACTATTCGAAACTAATGCTAAAGTTTTGGTCAGACTAATTTATTTACTTTGTAAGACAAAATTTGATGTGTTGTAATTATTTTTATAACTTATCTTTTGTGATATTCATACATTTGATGATAATGTTACCTCTCAATAAATTTTTACAGGTTCTGCCAGGAATTCAACTTTTGATAGGACTATGTCATTCTAATGGGCAGAATAATCCCAATCCTGATGCTCCTAAGGTAAAAAGCCAATTGAATTACTTTTTAAATATCTAATTAAATTATTTGCTAAGTTTTGGGCCAGCTACAAAGAAAGTAATAATGTTTAAAATTTATACTGTAAATAAAGAATAGTAATGCTTCCCTGTATTCTTTGTTCTTCCTTCCGGTGATATAAAAGAACGTACAACAATTATAATACCTATGAAGTGAAATGACACATTCAGTTGCTTTACTTTTACAGCATGATGTCTTGCAATTAAAGTATGATATAGTTTTATCCATCAGTAATGAAAAAATGAAAAGGCTCTCGTCAAATATATACATAGGTAATATAATTTACTTATGTATATTGTCATTTTTGCTTTTTATGTAACAGCAAAATTTTCAAATTGGAACACCATAATTATTGTGTACATAAAAATTGTAAAATTATTTCAAGAATCAGCAAATGTAAATTTTACCTATTACCAATATTGAATTGGAAATTTCATAAAAGAAATAAATGGATAACGGCTATAGAAAGAAAAAATAGATAACATAACCTATATTCAAGTTGTGAAGAGCATTTACTAATATATTTTTCTCCACTTTACAACCTTAACTCAATTTCTTCGATATATACACATGCACATATATAGAAGAAATTGAGTTAAGGATGAAGCACAAATAATACTTAAACTTATACTAAACAAAAAATATGAAAAAAACAATTCATATATAAATACAGTATTACACAATGTGCACGAAATAAAAGGACAATATTGCATTTAATATCAGTCACAGTTGGTATTTTTGCAAATTCAGGTAAACATTAACCAGAGTTTTTAATTTAACATAACTCTAAAGTTGCAGACGCCACATGGTGCTGATATCATGTATCCAGCAAATTTACTTCACGGGATATATATACTTATATGGGATATCCATATTTACTTTCACGGGATATATTTTCACAACAGGTCATCTTACTATAGACATTAAATTTATAAAAAAATCTGAAAATATAGCAAATAGATGCATATAATAAATAACATTGTATTAAAAAATCATTCGTCTAACTAAGCAAGAGCCCTTTTTTCTAGCCATCTAATAACGAATCAAAACATAAATTACGATGATGAAATAAAAGCAAATTTTTGTTTATAAATATTTGAGTGAATTTTATTTCTATTTAGAATGTGACTTTTATATAATTATAGAGTGTGACTGGTAAGCCCGACCACGATCACGTACTTGAGCACTCACTGCATCAGCTGCTACGGCAAGTACACCACAATAACACTCACCACCCCTTCCCACACCCTGCCAGTGGACCACTTGGACCATCCAAACGACGATGCTTAGCAGGTGAGTGTTCCTTTTAAAACCTAGCTAAATGAAATACTACTAAGGAATTTTAAAAATTCAATGTGCATTAAAAAACTAGTATAATCTCACATCATATGTCGGCTACCAGACTTATTTATCCCATTCTAAAGTCACTTATATCCAGTGAAATATTGAAACGTGCCTAGACTTGCTGAAAAACAAGAACGCCAGGTTAATCCATTTAAGTCACAAGCTATTGTCGCTTGGTAGCCAAAGACTGTTTTCTAAAATCAGATCTGCCGTATCTAACATTAATTGACACACCAATTCCATTTACGTCAACTGTTAAAGTCCTGGGTCTGGTGATCAATAAAAAACTTAGCTGGCAACTTCAAGTAAGTGATATTAGTTGTCATATCTTCAGCAGAATGCACTCCCTCAAGCATCTTTAAAATTTTCTAGACGTTTAAACCAAACCTCACCCCCTGTCAAACACTCTTGCTGCCACTGCTTGACTACGGAGATATATGCTATCCTATATGTGTTCTCTCATTTTCAAATCGTCTACCAACCATTGACACCTTGAGATACTTACTGGGCATTAATCAGGCACATATCTAAAGGGGTTCCAAATAATCGGAACCCTCCCGAAACTCTTCGAATTTATGCTAATTGATATATGCTAAATAATAGCATCTTTCCTGAGGAGCAATTCATTAGCAAAAAAAAACTAAAAATTGAAAAAGGAAGTAAAAGAATAATGCTTTATGAGTACTTTTTGTTAAAAAGAACATTATTTTACTTTCCGCAATCATCCAAATCCAAAAACTAAGTGTCGGAGACACTTGGTACCGGTTACATGCAAGCCCATAACAAAGGGTTATTATTATTTAGAAGAGAAAAAGATGCCCTACATTGTGACCAAAGTTTATGTCAAACCATGGTACATGTGGGGTAAACATTTTCAAAACAGACAAATTGTTTTTGAGTTAAAAATTAGTTGGTGAAAATTATTTATTTGTTATTTAGTTTCAAATCTCCATTCAAATAGCTGTGAGGATTCCAGGTTCAAAAGTGGGTAGATTTAAATTTACGTTGATGTAATGAAATTAAAAATATCTTAGAATAAGTACTTTAAAATTTTTAAAAAATCTGTCGCCCTTACCCTTCTATACTCGTAAATTATGCACATACTTTTCCCTTAATTTTTAAAAACAAATAAAAATCATGAACGTAATTTCGAAACCTATGACTGAAAAGTCATTAATGCCACATTTTGATTCTTTTAACAAGGCCTTCATAAGGATCTTTTGTATTTGACTCATGCCGATGCCAAAACTAGCAGACATGTGTTGGTAAGTTGTTATTTTGTATGCTTCAATCCAGAACTAAATGGCATTGACGTTTTTACGCACATAACATATTACAATATTGTAAATGTGCATATGACAACCCTAGAATTAATTTAATTGACTGCGAAGCAGTGAAATGGAAAATAGTTTTAATGTTAGAAAATGGGTTTATAAGACTTCAATTGATATTTAAATGTCAGCCTCTTTCATAGCTCTATTGCTGATTTAGATTTGGTTTTTCTTCCACACGTGTATCTTTGCAAAGAATAATGATTTCTTATTAATTAGAACAAAAATAAATGTGACAAGTGACAATCTTGATGAACCAACAAACTTCAAAGGTTATTTTTTGTGTGTAATATAAAATTACCTCAGATAAACAGAAATTGTTCTCCCGAACATTTCACAGTTTTATTAAACACCATTTATGAGTAACATACATGTTAAAAGGTCCCATGGCGGCAGACCGATATGAGCTGTTAGATATGAGCAAGCAACAAACACTTCTGGAGCAAATTATTCAGCAAGCACAACATTTTTTTATGAGGAGACGAACGGAATATGTCCTGGACACAATTGCGAAAGAGGTAATTTGTTCTAATGTATCAATATATTGATGTCTGTTTCTTTTTAGATAAAAAGAAATTTGTTCAACTAAACCAAATAAATTTTTAAAGGATCAGATTAGCAGTAAGATAATAATTAATTTACTTACTTTTTCTTATTTTCCTAGGAAAATCTTCTTGTTTATAGCTATTTAATACCATTCAAAGTATGTGTAAGAGGTTAAATATAATTAAATTGCTGCTACTGCATCAAAGTAATTATGATTGCCAATTCAGTAGACCTTTGTTTCACATGAGGACTACGTTCTATGCAAATGCTGTGTAGATCAAATCCATATTAAAATGTTACTTCTATATAAATATACGTTAGGTTAGATTGTAACAATAGTATGGCATTGATGCGTGAATAATTTCATAATTCTTTTAAGTTTCCCTTCTTTTGACCCGTCCTATTCCTGATATTTCTACATTTTGATCTGTAAGGATAGGCACCTGCTCTTTTTTTGGGGCTTGAGGCCACAACTTCTTCTAGCATCCATTCCATTGTAAGATGATCATCCATATATCCATTTCTAAAACGATCAGCTCGGAGACCTGGAGCATTATCAGTAACTGGTAAAACTGAGATTGTTCAACTCTCAAGTATCGCTTGGGTAAAACAGTTCTATAATCAATAAAAACACTTCACCAGTTATCTTAACTTGATTATTGATATGCCAGAATATGGGTAATTGGTTCTTATTCACGATTTTTAAAGCGCGAGGGTTTAGCGATCTGTAAAATAAAAGAAATTTAGTCATGAAAGCTTCAGAAGCGTCAGAACATAGAAGAAATCTAAGACAGTCCTTGGCTGTTTCAAAACCTAATGCAATTTTTTCGTTTGACAAAAATTATTTCCTTGCCATTTTGTTTAAAAGTAATCCTGTTTCATATTTGATAATTTTGTACTTTCTATACTGCTTCTTCTTGCAGTAAAAATTATGCAACCTGTGTCACTTTTTAAAATTTTGAAATCACGGTTTACGAATATTGAAAAGTTTTGAAGATTGAAGATATGAAATAAATGAAATCCGCGTCTGATTTTGACCCTCAATCCACAACGCCACGAATATTGTCCTTATTATGAAAAATTGCACACTTATTCTTATTAATATCGTAACATCTTGATATTGAGGTTCCATATTATTTTTTATCCAAAAAGTGCCATGTGTTATTTTATTATAATCATAACTTTTCTTTTTATTCATCATAGTAACATTTTTCTGACAAACAATAGACCATTTCATTTGAATGTTATTAATAATGAATAAAACAAATTCAATAACGTCCTTTCTCTGATCTACTCAAGTTGTCACCAATTGTAAGATAAACAAAACTGTATCTAGACTGTGAACAAAATGCACGGGAACAATGACTAGTGAAAGTGAGGCGGGCGCAGAGACATGGCGCTTAAAACATTCGATAAATACTCATACTCTTAAATTGGCACATATAATGAAAACTCGTGTGTATAAAATATGAATGTGGTGTCAAAGGGTTCACCATATAATCAAAACTGCATGAAATAAACTGATGTAGAACGAGGGTCTACTGTATATTGATAACACATAAAAATAGACATGTATTCATGTATGTCTACCCGTTTTTTATATTCCTTTGCATGGCAGATCTGTAGGCAAAGTTAGTGCAAAATATTATAAAAATAATAGGATGAAACTTTATTTGCAGCATACTTGCCGTTGCTATGTTGAAACAATCTTTTAAACAGTTACCCTGTTGGATCCTCCCTTTTGCAGGTCAAAGATCCTCTCATAGTATCTCATTGGAATGCGCTCAATAGTCCAACACAATCCTGTGTAAAAATCAACATTATGACACATGGGTAAGCATATATTTATATTATATTCAATATTAAGTCAAACTTATTATTTGAAAGAATTTTTTGGATCTTAATCAACTTTTTCACAAAAGCGTTTATGGAGACTAGGGCCATGTGCTGGAGCACCTTCTGTGTTATTAACTGCATTCAAATTGAAGAGGAATCTGTAATTAGCATAGCATACAGTATAACCGCAGTGCCCACTGCCATTATAAAGTTGAATATTAAATATAACTTCGAAAATATTAATTGCAATAATACCAAATCTAAAAGTAAATTGAATTAAACACTTCAATATATTGTCAATGTGCTATTTTACATTTGATCTAAATTTTACATTATGACTATATGTCTATGTTTATAGATTATACACCTCTTAGGTTAATCGTAAAAGTGACATTAATGCTGCAATATTTGAAACTATAGTTTCTTATTTCTCAGCCATTTTAAATCATCATGACTCTAGTATTGTCTGCTTATATGCCAATAATACCTATCAAAAAATATAGAGAAACAAAAAACCTTCAAAGGAATCACTTAAAATACATATCATTATTTAGATTTTGAGCCTGATACAAAAATCAGTAATCTAATTAGTCTTGTACCTTCAATTAACCGCCTTAAAAAAATATAGTGTAACCGTTAAAAAAAGTTACCTTCAAATCATGAGTTTAAAGTAATGTTTTAGGTAATATATATTAATGATGTGCCAATTTGGTTATTATAAAAATCAATTAATCTATTATTATATATTTAATAATCATAATAGACAACTAATAATTGGTAAAAAACGATTATTGATAATAAAGTAATTAAGCCAAAATGTTATAATTACCACATGTAATTATGGCTTGTCCTGAAAGGAAAAACAAAAGCTGTTGTACTTTTACAGATTTATTAATTATAAAATAGAAGTTATTTAAAATTAAGGAATGAGAAAAATATTGAGTTTCGTCAACTAATCAGCTAACCGATATGTCAGAATTTGTTTATTTTCAATACTTAATTTTCCAGCAGTGTCCATTTTACATTTAAAAATATAATATAATCAAGGTGCTTTCGGAGTAGCAGATTTCTTTTCAAACTAGTCATCTGACCAGCTGTTGGAAATATTTTCTCTGAGAACTGAGGTGGCCGGAATAAACCAGTAACCCAGATTCTAATTTGTATAAATCTGGGTTATAAGTACCCTTTCAATAAACGAAAGGATTGCTTTTTCATTCAAGCAGAGTATACTCTAAATACTGTTGTAAAGATATTATATTATCTGTTTAAGTGTAGATGTTGCAATGTAATGAGATTTATTTTTTTGGAAGTTATCCCAACTTGATAATTATTTGTAGTTTTTTCAGGTGACTCTGTTCGTTTAGGTTGATTCGTCACTAAAGTGCTGCCCTATAATACGTGTCAGTTCTTCAAGACAACGTTACTGGGCATTCATGGCGTTAGAATCTATTCCAAATTCAAACTTCTTAAAACGTGGATCCAAAAGATAAGCTATTGCCATATATTTGTTGCTTTTCATTGCACCAAGGCTTAGTTGAAGGACATTCATTTAAGTTTCTTTAACTTGACCTCCAGTTGGTATTTGGTTATATTTAAAATATATTACAGAGAGAGTTAACGGAAGGGTCAATCCCATGATGGGATATTTTTCTCCAGATAATTATTCTGTAATTTCCTCAATATTTTTCAGAACAGCCACACAATCCGCTAATATTTTCCACTCATTATTGTCAAGGAATATTGGTGCGTTATCAATTTCCCTTAAAGCAACCATAAGTGGTGCTTTAACTTCACATAGCCTTAAAAACATTATACTCACACTGTTCCACCTAGTTGTTTCTGTTTTTTTGTTAGAATTTCGGTACTTTTGGCACTATGACAAAAGTGGCCAACTATTTGTTTGCACTTTTGAATAATATTTTGAAGATCTCGATTTCCATTAACACTGAAATCATTTCTTTAACACTGAAATTAAGAGTGTGTGCGATACAAGGATGACGGTGTTTTTGAACCTGATTTATAGCTTTCTTCATGTTTTGTGCATTATCTGACACTATTGCAACTATTTTCTGAAGAATACCAAATTCTTCGAATATTTGACGTAATTTTTCCCCAATGTTTTCTCCGATATGTGACTTTAGAAGTTCTCTAGTTGGAAGAACTAAGGCCTGAAGTTCATCCTTATATAAGAAGTGGTAAGTGACAGTGATTTATTATAATCAGATGTCCATACATATGTTGTAACGGCCAAGTAGTTAATATCATTAAAAATTTCTTTTAAATGTGCATTTGTCTTTTCACACTGAAACCCCTGTCTTCAACTAGTTGGAATGACTGATAGTATACACAAATCATTTGCAAAAGTGCAGTGTCAATATTACTTCTTCGCTTCAATAAAAGTTTGCGAAGATTTGTAGTATTTCAGTTTTATATTTTTATCACGCAGCTTACATACAGCTACCTGTCTTGTTAAAATGCGTCCACATATAAGAACTTTCGAAATGCTTCATTTTACAATACACAAAATTAATTGACGTAAATAGAATGTAACACATCTAATACCCTATTCGCACGACGAATCTTAACAGTTCTCATAAACGTATATATTAAGTAATCCCCCCATTATTTGGAATAAAAGGGTTAGTACATACACCATACCACGAATAATTAAATAAAAGAGTGGTAGGAAATTTAAATGTCAAATATTTGTTTTTTTATTGAATTTGATTATGGCAATGTTAATTATCGATTATAACCAATTATCTCCATAATCTATTACTGATAATCGATTACGCACATCACTAATATATATTATTAAAAATAAGTTGATTGTTAATTTAAAAAGATAAAATAACTAAAAGCAATCAGAGCCAAAATAATGCTGGCATCAAAAACAAATGAATTAATTAATAAATTTGTTACACAATCAGTTTCTAATTTTTGTTGCATTGCCTGATATTGAGAAAACCCTTTCATTGTAAATTGCAGTGAGTTTTTTGATCTACAAACCGTTATAAATTGCGACTATTAATGGTCTAAAAGTTTTTCTCAAAAGGCAAAATAATTTCATTTCTTCACTGTAACATACATAGGTGTCGCTAAGAAACCATAGCACCAGAAACAAGAACTTTTAGTCACTTATTTGTCATTATCACTGCAATATGTTTGTTTGTATGGTATTGTTTTAATGAACTATTTAAATACTTCATACACCAAGCACTGTGCTATATTTGGGCATTACATTAATTAAAACGTAGGTTTAAAAAACCTTGTGATGAAAAAACAATTAATCGAAACTTCTAAATAGGTAAAAGTGTCTTTTTTTATTCATTAAATAGAAAAAGTTATTATGAATTTAGTTTCCACACGAAATAATAAGAAAATTGTAATGTTTAAAATATATCTTAAACACAATATTTAACGAGATACCAAAAATATATAATAAACTCCCTTATAATGGATGCTAAGGAACTGGCCAGTGAAATCATAAGCCAGTTATGTTTTGTATGGGGCATTTTCACACTAATCCTAGTTCAGGTTTTAAGTAGTTATAACTTAGTAATGAAGTCCTAGGTACGATATATTTATTTTAAACGTTTTTAACATTATTAATTATTCTATTTCAGTTGTAAAAGAATAGTCAAATACTTATGGGGACTTCCTTCGACAAAATAACTACAGTAACAGATCTACTTATTTTATTTATTTAGCTAGCGCTAAGATAGCGCAGATTGCATTTGCCATACACTTGCTTTTTTGACTGTCTGTTAAGACTGCAAGATTTTTTTCTCCTTTTTATGGATAGTGAAAAAGTAAAATACAGGATTGTATATAAGACAAGAAAATTCATTTTTGTTAATTCAAACAATATTTTATTCATGTTACGTTATTATTATAGAATGAATATTTTTATTAAAAATGTGTTTCGATGAAACTCTGGTGGGGAGATAGAATGCTAGTCGCGACACTTACTTGCTATCTTCGTTCACTCATCGCTGGCAGGTGAACCCTACCACCTCTCTTCGTGTGTATACCGTTTTATTCTCACCAAATTTCAGAAACATGAAACAATTGTTGCCCATAAAAATATGGTACATTTGGCAACACTATCCTTTCTATAAAGTCCATACTTGAGGGTTAATAGTAGCCACTTTTTTGTTCATTTTGTAAGAGCACAATGGGGCTATTTAATATAATGTCCCTGATTAAAAGTGTGTTTGTTTATTAACCATATCATTGAAGTGTTTATTAATTATAAATAAAATATTGTTCCACAATCGACTTTTATAATTCCTTTTCAATATAATGAGTAAAAATTAATTGCATTATGAAACAAAACATATATATATCATTCAAAATTATATTCATTTGAATGCATTATTTTTGCCAATGAAACAGTAGACTTCAAAATACATATTTTATAAAATTAGATTATTTAACCTTGTGAAAAATATTCCTTAGTTATGATGCAGTCTGTCGAACGTCCCTCGTGGTCCACGTTGGAGAGAAGACATTAAAATGTATATGCCGTGATGGTCGGGTGCGACACATGTCCTATGAATTGCAGGAATTAAGGGACCTCATATTTTGCCAGGTAATTTTATTTCGCAAAACTCCTATCCTGAACAATTTATTTTCTGTCATAATCACGTCTACAACTTGATTATAATAAATCACTATTAACAAATCAGACACACCCTCTCAATTTATAATGGGATAAAGTTGTAGATTAGAATAAATTATATGCATATAGTGGTAAAAACTGCATTTCTCTAAATTTAATGCCTGAGAACTGTCATTGAATTATGTAAATAATTTTTATCTGAAATCTGGAAATATTTGGGTTTAAAGATTTATAATAAATATAAACTGAATTTTTTTAATATGTGTGAAGAGGATGTCTATGGCAGAGGTATATAAAAGCTATTAAAAATGTTTAGATATAACTCCTAGGAATTCCCAGTATGGTAATTTCTTGGAAATTCTCCGTATTGTACTAATTTTTAATACAGAGACTCACTATCTCCTGGTACTTTCAGTGCTTTTTGAGATCTTCATTTTAAGACGAATTTAACACTGTTAAGTGTTAAATTCGTCACTTGCCTTTAGTTTTTTGTACTAATTATTTTTAAGTTTGATTTATTGTCTGTAAGACCTAGAAGCAAATGAACTAATTTACATTGTTTTATTATTTCTAAGTCTAGCACATATGTTCTGTGTCTGAAAATTTCAAATTCCAGGTACTGTATTAAGAAATAGTATTGGAAAATTAATTTCACAAAATATTTTCAGCATTACAACATACAAAATATATAAATGTGATTGTATGACAAGTATACTTTCAATGTTCTCAAATTTTTAAAGAATAAGTATATTAAATCAGTGAATTTTGGTAACAAGAGATTTTATTTATGACATAGGCATCGAGACTCAATCCAATGGAGTCTGTTTTAGGAAGTAACAAGTCTCCAGAGTGACATATTTATAAGTTAAAAATGGTATGAATTAGTTTTAGAGGGAGGGTTGAACATAATTAATTTGTTTGTACCTCATATTTGTGCAAGATGTTTATGAATATCATAATGACTGAATGTAAAATGACTTAATTATTTACAGATATACCAACACCAGATGGTGGCTGTACAGGCAGTTGGTCGTTGCATGGGTTGGCAATTCCTAGCTGGTAGTGCACATCTAGGATCAGGACCTGTTGAGCCTTTAGGAAATGCTTCTTCATGTTTACTGGCCTCTCCTTGTGGTACAAATATTTGTTTTTTCTGCCCTCATTTATATTATGAACATTTCTACTTTCTGAAGATAAACAATTTTTCTTAACTTCACACAATAACCCATATTATTTAACTTGGTTGAAATTTACTGTTGCAATTTTTTTTACCCTATGACATGTGTGTAAATCAATGAACAGGAAAACCCATATTTTCAGCATATAATTTTAATGTAGGACATGTTTATAGAAAAACTTAATAGCAAAAATAAATATATATTGCAAAGTAAATTAAACATCACAGAGTAACCAAAACAGAGTCATTATACTTAAGTTTAAAATGTTAAGTATCACAGTATACATTAATACAAAATAAATACGAATCTTCCGATTACAACTTTAAAATGCAAAGTGTGATCTATATGGTTTATAAGTAATGAAGATAGTATCCTCCTTAAGAAAATTCATGTACATTAAAAAAGTATCTATAATGTTTTTAATGCACTTAGTATTTCTAATGTTTGGAAATAAAATAAGTCATTTAACACTAGTATGGGTATTGGTAATTATTTAAGGTAACACTTATATATGAGCGCACTGTGACAAGTGTCACGCTCTTGTTCCAATAGAAATAACATATCTCGAAAGTTTACTCTTTTCAATCTAGATCTTGGAGGCTTTTGATTTATACCAGAATTTATAGATGTCAACCCAGCATTACTGGTATT
Source organism: Druceiella hillmani (assembly GCA_039881145.1). Taxonomy (NCBI): domain Eukaryota; kingdom Metazoa; phylum Arthropoda; class Insecta; order Lepidoptera; family Hepialidae; genus Druceiella; species Druceiella hillmani. Next base: position 2,875,086 of record JAYKKI010000096.1, on the reverse strand, counting down.
ATTTGAATCTAGGCCAATACTAGATCCATCTCCAAGTTTAGGCTTCTTCCTACTTCCTATTGCTTGCAAAGCTGTAAGGTTTGCTTCTCTTTGACGTAATTCCTCCATTTCAACACGCTGCATTTCTTTAGCCTTTGCTTTCAATTTTGCTTGCTCTGGATCTTCAGTTTTTGATCTAGATTTAGCTGCCCTAAGTAAAATCTCTCTTTCAGAGTCCTCACGTCTCTTTCTCCCAACTCTATCTATTTCTCCAAGGAATTTTAGTTGTCCTTTGACATCTTGGCTGACTTCGTATTGTGGGTGAAACTTGATCAAATCAATTCTATGTTCTGCGATAATGGCTAGCTTTTCCACCAATGTTTGCAATCTTTTCTGAACAGCATGCGATACCAGTGCAGATAAATCAAACGCAGGTTCGTCTAGCCCATGATGGGCTGCAATTTGTTTAAAATATGCTTGTAACGGACCCATGGCTGCAAAATATTCATCTTTACATCCCTGTGTTTCAGGTCCAACTATTTCGGCAATTCTTGATATCTTTTGATCCTCTTCAGCTAGGTTAATTCCACCCATAACTATCACATCGTTTACATCATCTTCCACAGATATTTTATCTATATCCATCATAGATTGAACAGATGACTTGGTCCCTCGTTTCTCCTTAATTATTGGCTTCATAATACTTAAAGCATTATCACTGTTGACAGCTGCTTTAGGAAAAGTTGGGCCTTTATTTATTGGTTGAATTACAGGTTTTGAAACAGGTGATGTCTTATTGCCTTGTACTGAGATGTTTTGCAAGACAGTCATAGTAGCAGGTTTGGAAACTCCTGATATACTTTTTGCGGTGGTAGACCAGATCTGTGGCGGTATAGCTGCAGATTGATTCAATATGCTTACTCCGAACTGTGTTTTATTCTGCTGTGTTACTGGAGTAGACGATGGAGCCGTAATCCTTGTAACATCACATGTTGGTGCAAAACTTTTTCGTACTATAGATACTTGAGGTAAATGTGTTGCAGTTGCATTCGATGCTTGCAATATAGGTGGCTGAATACCATCAATGACCAACTCCTTATTGACTAATGACTCACGTAATAATGGCAAACTCTTCTTAAGAAAAGCAATGAGACAGGGTTGCGGACTTGCATTTAATAATTTTTCCAATCTATCACAAAACTGTTCAGGCTCAACACGCGAATCAATAAGTTCTTGAATCAAAATGCGAACATTTCTTTCCACTGTTTTTGTTTCTCGACTGGAGAGATCTAACAAATTTGCCAAAAAGTTTCTGCATTTCTCCTTGGCATTATCAATGGGTTTTTGCGAAGATGTGGAATTTCCTTGCTGTTGATTTGGCGTCATAGAGGTAGAGGGGATTGACTGTAATGAAGGAAGTGGGAAGGATCTGGAGGTGGAAGCCAGAGCCGAAGCAGTTGTCACTTGCTGAATAATACCATTTGACATTGGGGCAAGCATCTGCCCTGTATTGACCACTGTGAGTGGCTGCTGCTGTAATACAGTTTTTCTCAGAAGAGGTGGACCTGTAAATTGAGGGGTAGTCCTACTTGTGGGTACAGTCAAGCGAAGTTGAGAAGCCAATGTTGTAGTTACACTTTGCGTAGCTGCTGGCCCAACTCGCAATAATTGATATTGCCCATTCTCAGTTTTCAATAACAAGTGACCTGGTTGTCCTGGTTGCAATGCTGAAATGGACTGAAGGGTTAGCCCTGGTGCTGCGCCTCTAATATTTGGAACTTGCTGTGACTGATTTCCAATGCCAACACGAGGTGATACCACAGGAACTGTTTTTTGACGAGCCAAAGTGGCTGTAGGCTTTATATTTACGATCTGAACATTCGAAAGTAAAATACTTTGGTCTGCCCCAGAAACATTTTGTGGTGAACTTTGACAAATTATCTTCACAGACTCTTGAGTCTTTTGATTAACCGCCTGATTTACACTAGTAATGTGACTGATGGAATTAGTTGATGAACTTTGAATGCTGCTTATACTTGAGTTTGATGTGTTTGCGGGAAGCGCAGTATGTTGAAAAGTACCTAAAGAAGCCTGTTTTGTTGTAGTTTGTTCACCATTTGTTACAGAATTTATAAACGCAAACTTCTGTCCAGTCACATTAAACGTGGATGCATTCAATACATCTTCATTACCAATACTACCATTTGAAGGTTGATTTGATATATCTTGCACTTTCTCAGAAGGAACCAATTGGTTTTGCAAAGAACCAATTATTGCATTCACTGCAGATTCATCATCAATAGACATAACTTCTTCAAGAAAATTAATTGATGCCATGTTCTAGATCCGAACTTTACCTTGTCAAATATGCAAACCTTATAAGCTCACACTAGTATTAATTTAGTATGTAACATTTTATCCAATGTTTCGTAACCACTATAGCTGTTACTACTAGCTGTTGCCAAAATTATCAGTTTTTTATCTTTCCACTGGTTTCATTGTGCTGGTCTTTTATTAACCAAATTTGATCTTCCTGGTGTGACTGACTAATGAAGTGTAGTGGGTGAATGCCAAGTTCCAAATTGAAGCTACAATATAAACCAAACAGATTAAAAATAATTATACATTTTGTGCACTACTTCAAAAATCTGCTAAAATTATAACTTTCTTTTTAGGTGACAGAATGATTGCAATTCGATGTGAACCATCCAGTGGAATACAGGTATCGATAGCTCAGTCACCAAGGAAAGATTTTTTTGCAGGTCAATTGGTTCAAGAAAGAAAATGGGAAAATTTAGGTGGTTCGTTCAGAGAAGTACGTTTTGACAAAATGGAAGGAAAGAATTTTTTGAATAAAATGGAACTTTTGATGGCTTGCTTAAGTAGTTCCTCATAAAGTTACGAAATTGTTATTATAAGTAAATTATGATATGATACAGATCTTAATAAAATAAAGCATATAATTAAATTATTTTATCATTATTTTTCCCAAATCTTATATAGTGAAATAATGTAATAAAGGATACAGTATGGTCAGTTATTACACTCTTTTTAACTCCGACAATTATGAAAGTTAAGAGTTGAATATCAAAATGCCATTTAGTATATTAGACATTTAGTAAAAAAAGTATGAAAAGATCAAGTAGATACTAATAATTGGTCAGAATGCCTTAACACTCTTTTATAAAGATTATCAGAGGCAATATAATTTGCCCATAAGCATGTTTAAGTAAATCACGTATTATATATATTGTGCTATATATATATATTATATAAAAACAATATATATTATATAAAAACACTTATTATTTGTAGTGATTTTTTTCAAATGAATTAATTGATTTAAAAATAAGTTTTAATGTTACTATTTTATTTTATGATTTAGATTAATAGAAAATCATGATTTCAGATTAGTATGTCTTGTCCAATAATGGAAAATCTATGAAATCATATAACCGACAGGCTGCCAATAACGGTTATGAGAACCAATTTTAAAACAAGGGTTTTCCATTTGGTACAATAATTGGTTTATTGCATAAGTACAACTCACTTACACAGTCTGGACAGCTGTCTAAAGACAGAAAATATTATATCCAATAACAGGTTTGTCGCAAATCCAAAAAAAACGATGCCCCATGAAAGAAAAAGGTTACATATAATCCCGATGCCTTGAAAGAGGTAGAGGACGGTGACAAAATTGGAGAATTTTCTGAAAATACCTATTACCTAAATAAACATTTTATTCAAAAATTAAACATTTATAGCACAAAATTCTATTTGGTCAGTCACTTTTTTAACAGAAGAGAATATCCTACAAAAGTGGATCAGAATTAAAGGGTTTTCGTTTGAAAAAAGAAAACCTTCAAAGTAGCTTATAATTAACTACCCACAATCAAATATATCGTGGATCTGACAATTTTTAAAGACATCTGTATATAGTTCTGTAAACCACAAAAATTATATCCGTGTAGTGTAACCTATGCTTGCGTATTAGGAGCAATTATAAATTGACTTCAGAGATCCGAGAATATTTTGCTAGAAACTTTCTAGCTATGTTTCAAACAAGACTAGAAAATCCCTAGTGCATGTAAAACTAGCTTTGCCTGGCAATCATTTACACTTCATCTGTGCTTGTGATGGCAGCCATTTTGATTGTTATAACTTGTTCCTTGATTTGTTATAACTGGTACGTATGTAAATAATTAAATTATTTTGTTTTTTAAGTTTCAAATGAAGAAGTCTTTCAATAGTAAAAAAGTTAGCATTAGAAGTTATCAGCTTAGGAGACATAAAATTTCAGATATCTAATTATTCTATTTGTATTTACGAGTACCGATATGTTGGGTGACAATTTAACCTAGTGGTATTTTTGATGGTTATTATACATCCCACCAGATATAAAATTGTTATTTTGTAGATCAATAATACCAAAAAGAGAAAAGCAAAGATAATTAAATAATTAGTTAGAACAACAGCAATGATGAAATATTGTCTTTTTGGCATCTCAATATGTACCATCAGATGATGAAAAAAATTAGTCATCTGGGCCTCATAGTAACAGTTATGACATATTGAGCAATAGATAATATTATGCACTAGGCCCGACAACAATACTAAAGTGTTTCCAGAAGTCGTGATTCTCTTATAGCAGCTCAACCTCAATTCCACCTCAAATAACATCATACTACTTACAATATGGGTTAAACCAAATTACTATATACAGCCTAAAAATTAAATAATTGAATATGTTTGGCGTTAATTTTGTATCTTTACTAATAGCCCAGCTGAAGATATAATACAACGAAACCTAGGTGTGGTAAAGAACTTAAAGAAAGTAGAAATAATACTACATCACGTAGTTTCATTTAATTGTATATAATAATTAATAATTATACCTGATAAGAAAAATTGCAAGTTAGAATACCCAGAAACCAGTGTCAACCTGAATAAGACATTTTCAAAACACTCGAATTTACAAATGAAAGATTATTGTAACAAGAGATGGAAGTAATGTAGCACTTACAGATAATTGATAAATAATAGTAGTAGTGGGTGTAAAGTTACATATCATATATTATTACACATTACCAGTATGAAAGATTATAGGATGACAAAAATTGATGGAACTTTTACCAGAGGGCATCCCAACTTCAGGATAATATTCATGGTACTATAGTAGCTAAAGAAGTTATGATCTTCAACAACTGTCATAAAACAGAATAATATCAATAAAACAAAAATAGAAAAACAGAAGGAAAATAAATGACCAATGCCCTACAGCTAATGCAACCCTAACGTCATAATGGGCAGGGTAGATTTATCTGATAAAAGGTTCAAACATACAATTCTGATAGAATAAGACATGACAGAAGTGTTTTATATACATTTGTCTTCCGTTGTCAATTCATATAAAAAAAATTATGAACAAGAAAACTTCATTGTTTGGTTTCATAATGAAGCAAGCTGAACAATTAATTTTGACTGGACAGAGAAAGCAACGGTTGCGAGAAAGATTTATGTTCAGTGGACAACATTACAAAATGTCACATTGTTCACACTATAATTGTTATACTTTTGCTAATTAAACTCAAAAATAGTTTTGGATCGAAAGGAATCAAAACGTATATTACAAAAACGAACATGTATACCTGGAGAAATTGCTATATAAACTCACTGGTTGCCACAAATGTTAAATGAAGGCAAAGATTTGAACTTGAGGAAAATATATACGCTAGTCTATTGTTTGAAATGTGTCAAAATGATAAGATTTCAGTCGATTACAATTGTTTTCTGTTTTTAGTTTGCTACTATAATTAGCATATAATTTTTCTTTTATTTTCTTGAGTATAACTAGAAATAATTTAGATTTATAAAAATATTAAGGGAACTTTAATTTATTGAAAAAGCAGTCGACGGAAAAAGCAATTACATTTTTAAAATTTGCTTTATTACTTGAACACTATCTTAATTTCATAATATACTGAAAATATTTTTAGTTGTATCATTCGATGCATTCAAACTGCCACTATCTGTATTTTATTCTTAAATTTTGAAGACTAATAACTTTAAAAGTATAGTACTAACCATTGTCCAATAACTGCAAATTCTGTCCAATAACTGTAATTTTGGCTAGTTATATTTCAAGACACCTAAAACTCCTTTGTATAATCATAAATTTTAAATTTGTAAGGTAAACTTGATAGTTTTGCACCAAAATATTTTATCTCAAAAATATTTTTCTGTTTTGGTCAAAAAATTATTTTTACTATCTCTATCAGAGTCCAGTAAACGCTGTAGATAACTATTTTTATTCATTCTTTTTCTTATTCTTCACCATTTGCCACGTCAATTACAAGACAAAGAAATGAAGCACATTTTAACAACAGTTCAGTCAAATGTAGTGTAATACTACAATAACAATATTGGCATCATTAAAATTAAATATTACCGTCAAAAATATTGAATACTACATACTTTGCTAGTCAATTAAAGTGACATTAGCAGATGGAAAATTAAAATTGTAATGGTAATAATCTCAAACTAGCTTCATTTTTATACAACAAATACATCCAAATAAAAAAAAATTGAATTCGGTATCAACTACTTCACCTTAAGTAAAAAGAAATTTGACAATTAAAAAAAATATTTTTCACAACTTAACCCTGTATATATAATTAAAAACAAAGCATTACTGCTGTTTGCACCTCCTATTTCATTTATTTCGAGACAAAACAAAAGCTTTAGAAAATATAGCACATACAGAGATCCATACTAAATCAAAATTTTTATTTTTATAACCATTATAAATTAAAAGGTCATACTTTCAATAGAATAAATGAAATATTCCAAAACAGGGCATCAGATAAATCAGAAATAACTTTAAAACAATATGTATATTAAGCTGCAGTCTGCTAAAACCTTGCTAGTCTTTTCTTTACCCAAAAATTTCGATATAATTTAAATGTATTTTCCTCTCTTTTAAAATACCAGGAATATTTCCATTGTTGCAAATCGTTTGAAATATTTAAATTACACAGGTATATGAGATTTAAACAGATTGTGCTTAATCAAAAATAGTAAAATACCATGGTCTAAGTGACACTTTTAAACTTGATTTTTTGGTAATAGACTGCCAATATAAACTGGCATACTCCCTGAGCATACACTAAATTGGATCAGTTTTAAAAAAAATTCTCTCCAGAAAATCGCCAACTTAAAATTCTTACTATGAAATTGATTTAGTAAGAGATTTTAACTCATTTCTATGACAAAATATTTTTAAATATATTCCTGACATCTTCGCACAGTTTATAGTAATTCGATTTTCTGGAATATAAATACCGCCTAATACTTCCTCTATTTTAAATTAACAACACAATTTTGTTATTACACATATACCAATATTTACAAGACGGTAAGTATCGACATTTACATACTAGCATTTGTTCAACATACACAGGAAACCATTAATTCTACAAATTAATAAATGCATTGACGAATTCCGAAGGTTTAAGTGTTTATTCAACGTTGAGAGAATATTGTGTTCATGTGTTCAAATGGTACGGTATATAAAATAAAAAAAATCTGATCAAATTAGAAATGGTACACGACACGATGCGTAGATTAGTCCTAAATTGCATTACATCGTAGCTTGATTTATCGTAGATTGCCATCGTATGCCATTCTTTCAATGCGTTGCGTAGTTTCGACGATGTTTACTGTAATCATTTTAATAAAATATTGAGATAATACACAGCAGCTGTCAATTCAATTTCCATAGAAATACAAATTCATGATTTTACAAATGTTTGCGAATATTTGCAATTGAATTAATTTCTAAAGTTGAAGGTCATGAAGTAGATTTTTTCTTTTGCGTTGCGTAGGCCAAGAAATTTTTTTTTAATTAGTATATAAATACAAAATTGAAACAGTTTGTCAATTCAATGTCGATATGAAGATAAGTGATAATTAAGGTTTTAATTCATTTTGTTGATGGTAATGAATTTGCAATTTGTAACTGCATGGAGATATCGTAGACTTAGTACCTTTCTATATTTGATGTGTGTCGTCAGCAGGCATTAAGCTGAAGCCTGAAAGCAATTACAATTAACATCCCCCTGCTATTTATCAAGTAAATATTTCAACGAATTTAATTTATTTTCCACTCGCATTGGTCAAATTTTTAAATATTTTACATAAAATAAATATAATGAAAGTTAAACTAGTTGGAAGGCAAAATACTTAGTATCTTTGGCGCCCCATAGCGGGTGATCTCGACCGATACCTCGACGAGTCATACGATTCCCCGTAACCATTTCTACCACCCCCGCCTCCGCTGCCGCCACCGCCTCCACTACCAAAGCTTGATCTTCCCCTAAATCCACCTTCACGACTCTGGCGGAAACCACCCCGACCGCCACCCTGTGAATTTCGCTCAAAACCACCCCCGCCCGACCTGTCCCTACCACCGCGCCCTCGGAAACCGCCCCCACGACCCCCGTCATAACCTCCCCTAAAACCGTCCCCTCGGCCACGAAAACCGCCGCCGCCTCTGCCTCGCCCGCGACCACGATTTTCGCGCCGTTTCGATATCTCTACTCTAAGTGTTGCTCCAAACATTTCAAAGCCATTTAATGCATCGCACGCGGTTTCAGCTTCGTTGAAATTTTCAAACTCGATGAATGCAAAGCCAGGGGGGTTAAATGCAACCCAGACCGAATTCAGTTTACCGTACTTATCAAACTCTTTTTCTAAATCCTCTTTCTTGATTGCTTCTACGAGGCCTCCCACGTAAACGCGGGTTCCTTCATTATAACCGCCGCTCATTGTTGTTCAGTTGCTGTGAAAGTATGCCAGGAAAACTGATATTATAAGGTGATATTTGAAAAGATAAAACAATGGATACAAGCATGCGGTCTTTTATTTGCAATATTTATTTTGCGTATAAATAATGACAATAAAACTTAAAAGTGAAAACATCAACAGTCGATACAGAATTACAACACAAGCTTAGCAAATATCACAAACAAGGTGATGACAGTCTGCCACCACGACGTAGTATAGAAGATTGTAGAGAATAAATGTACAAATTATCTATTTTGCGATATTTTACTTGTATTATATCTAAAGCTAGTAAGCGTAAAACTAATTTACCGTATACAATCCGTATCACGTGAAACTTTCTTAGGTAATTTTCGAATAGGTATTCAGTCCCAATGCGCCCACAGAACAAAATGGTGAAATCAATGCGAAGCGTCACTAAACAACGCGGAACACCGCAACCAACGCCCGTAGACAAAAGAAAGGCAGTCCAATAAACGACGCTTCTCTATGTCTAGAAACGATCGATATTAACTGCGTACTTCCGGTGTCAATAGATTTTTTCATTATTATTTATTTTTTAATTTTGTTTACCCGCATGCATATAAACAGAATTATTAATAAAACATTATAGTAATCATTTCAGAAGAGAAAAGAATACAGAAGTGTTATTGTTTCCTCTTCCTCTCGATTGTCTCTAATATAAAATCAATACAGATGCATTTTGTGATTCCGGTATATATTATTACGACTAGATCACATTAAAACTTGTGTGTCAAAGTTAACATATCAATTATAATTTTAATGTATGATCTGTATGTAAATCAGCTACAGTACATGTATTAAAATAAGAACGTATTCATAAAATGGTATAATAGTGGAATAAAAATAAACTGGTCTTCTACAAATAATATACATACACAATTAAAAACAATTGCAGATTATAATTTTAAACAAATGAAAAAAATATATTTTATGTAGCTATATTATAAAGGAAAACTAATTGTATGATTTATAATCTTAATGCAAACAATTATAATTTATTAGACTTATAAAAGATGTGCAATTGATTATATAATTTTCTCTCACAAAGTAGAAAATCGAGTTATTGTCGACAAAAACTGATAGAAGGTTAAAACGTAAATATGAAATACATAATATAGTAGTATATTAAATAGTAGTAGTAGTAACAGAATATATTAGTATATTAAATATGAAATACAGAATCCTTAGCAAGAAATAGTTACGGATAGAAAAATAATCATGTAAAATTTCCTCCGTTTATCTTTTGAATATATTGAGAATTAAACTTTAATTGATAAATATCACAAAAATATTCGAAACATCTTTGACATTATATAAAACTTGCCTTTTACTAACGAACTATTTTAATAATAACAAGACTTTTTGGAAATCCTTAAGGTAATAAACCCGTATAATCAAACCTATTTTTGGAATGTGATTTAAAACCACATCAATTTTTTCTACTTTCTCATAATTCTTTTATAAATATTAAATGCATTTGTTACAGTTATCATCATGTGTTTATAAAATAATGATATATTGAATATTTTGATGCCATATTTCAACATAATTTGAATATTAGCATTTATACATTTAAACAAACTGGTCATTATTCCATATAGTGAATTAGAATGCATTGATCAAATAAAAATATTTATAATTACTATATTCTTTTTTAAAACGTGACGTGTTGTTTATGGTTTTCCATCGTAGCGTCGCCTCTACAAAACAGAGGTAAAGACTTTACAATATTATCTATGGATGAGCAAACAAAATAGATACTACTTATCTATTCTTACTACCTTTGACTATGGAAACTAAGGACGTGCCCTAACCGCGTGGATAGCGATTTAGTATATGATCTGTGGATCGCGCGCCAAAAAAGAATCTAAAATGGTGGTGATCCGCCCACAAAATAATTCCGCTTATGTCGTAGTGCTGCACACGACAAAAATATCGAAAATGTGATCGATACTATTTTTGTTTATTCTATATGTTTTATATATTTACTAACAAATGCCGACATTATCTGTAATTGCAGAGTGTTTATTTTCTGAACTAAACTCAGTTTCTGCATATTTCAGTCACTAATATTTAGTATGCGTCATTAAATTAGGATTGGTTAAAATATTAACAGAATGTGTCTATTATTTATATTATATATGCACATAAAACATAATATATATATATATATATATATATATATATATATATATATATATATGTGTGTGTGTGTGTGTATGTGTGTCGATACAGGTAGTCGAGAATGATCTTGTTCCGTCTGATATGACATTGATCTATAATCACTACAATGTTTTAATTATAGACCTTCACAACAGTTGACACACGGGCCTACTACGGGCTCTCTATACATACTACCCAGTGGTGATCCATTCTTATTCCCACGACGCCACCCAAGACTCTGCCGAAGCGAGTTGCATATGTCGCTATTTGCGTTTCGTAATATCGTTATGGTGATGACTATTCTGCCACGGCCATTCTGCGAATATATGTTTACTCTGCAAGAGAAGTTTCACAAAGTATCATCCGCTCGACCAACTCTGACCTTTCGTTAATAAGGTCTGTTACTCACTTGTTAATCAAAATTTTACATGACTATAACACCTAAATCTTTATTTCTGTACTCCTAACACAACTTTAACAGTTAACATCAGCTTTGTAAACAAATTAATTTTCAAAAAAGCATTGACGACACAACTCCGTTCATATTAACATCACATTTAACTTTTCTTGATTCATATAAACATACCGCCGTAGGCCCGGGGAATCGCAATTTCCCCCACTTGTCTCTTTCATATTTCGCACAGGATCTCCTCACTCTCGGTTTCCTCGAAACCAAACTCCATCAGGGTATACGCGTACGGACTACTAGTGTAGACACCGATTTCTCTTAAGCTACGGCTACGGAAAATCACTGATGCACATGTCTCAAGAACGCAAGTTATTCGATCATTTGGGATTCTGATTGTCCATCTCCATCAAAACTTTGGAATCATCAATATTACTTTGATCACCGGGCATTTTTCTGAGTTTATCATGGGCATATTCGTAAGTTCGTCTTGAGTTTAAAGCCTATAAAGTATATTAATCACCCTCCAGAACCTCTATTATTTTTAGTGTTTCACTATATTTAGGGCCTTAACTTCGTTTGATTCCTTTCCTCGTTTTCTATTAGCAGAAAGTCACCTATAGAGAATTTATCAAACTTTGTCTTGCTCCTATCAAATCTATGTTTATCGTAATTAGAACCTTTTTCAATATTACGTAGGGCCTGATCTCTAGCTGTTGGTAAGTCTATTTCTGTCTCAATATCACCTTAAGTGATTAAAGATAATGGACGTGTATCTTTTCCGATCATTAGCTCTAGAGGATTAAATTTAGTAGTACGATTGACAGTGCAATTTATTGCTAACTGAATTTCACCTAAAGCATCTTGCCAGGATTTGTTGTCAGAAGTTTCTATAGCAGTGAGCATAGATTTTAAGACACTCATTACGCGCTCTGTTTGTCCATTTGCATGTGAAGAACCTGTAGCTATGAGGTGTAACTTAATATTTAAACTTTCACGAAACTCTCTAAATTCTTTACTTGCGAAACAACGACCTTCATCCGCGATTATTCGAAAAGGAGTTGCGAATACGCCTTTGATAGCTCTAATATTATTATTAATATCAATGTGCGTAGAATGGTAAAGTAATACATACTTGGTAAAGGCGTCTATTAAAACAAACACGTACTCTTTCGAATCTCTTTTACCGCTAAGTTTGCCTGTAACATCAAGATGAATTGTATCCTAAGGCGAGGACACCTTAGGTATTGGATGAAGCTGGGCCTGTATTTTTCAAGAGTGAGACTTCGCGTATTTGCATATGACGCAGTTATCCATAAAATTCTTAACTATCGAGACATGCCTTCGAACCAATAGTGGTTACATACTCTTTCTAATTTCTTGTCATAACCGAGATGAATAATAGAACTATGTACATTGTTAATAACTGACCATCTAAACTCTCGCAGAATAATAGGCAAATATTTAGAACGTCCGTTTTTTATATCTTTTGATAGAGTACACCCAATCGTATTTCATAGGTGTTAGCAAGATTTCCTTCCATCTGACTGCTATTAAGTTTTTCTATTAGGTTTAGGGTTTATTCATCTCGTTGTTGTTCAGCCTGTAGCTAATTTGATGAAAGCTCAGTTAAGTCAATATGCTTTAATTTTACTCTACTCTCTATCCGCATCGGTTGTTTTTTTGTAAGATTACGTGAAAAGAAATCTACATGAACCATATCTTTGCCGGAATTATAAACAACATCAAAATGTACTGTAGAAAAGCCCTTCAGCGATGTACACGTGATTTTAAATCTATCTTTTTGTGAGAACACTTTAATGAGTTTACAATCCGTCACGATATAAATTTCCCGCTATATAAATAATGTTTGACAGCATTAACTACGACGACTGTATCTATTCTGTGCTACGACGATAGATTCAAGTTCGTACGAGTGGTAGCGCGATTCGGTCGGCGAAGTTTTTTACTACAATATGATACGACACGCGGTTTACCCTCTACCACTTGAAAAAGTATTGCGTTATATCCCTCGGCAATTGCGCCAGTGCGTAGCTCTACGGGGTATTGAGAGTCAAATATCATAAGTATTGGTTCGTTTGTTAATAGAGCGATAATTTTTCGTATTTGCTCGTGTTGTGATGTCCATTGAAAGGGATTTTTTCTGACGTTAAGTTATAAAGTGGTCCCATTTCCTGCGCGAATTTTGGGATAAATTGTCGGAAATATGGATTGGCCTATGAATTATCTTAGTTGGTTTAATGTTTGAGGCGATGGTAAAGCAGTGAGCACTTCAATTTTGTGTTTATTCGGCCTGATTTCCCCTGTCTGAACTTCATACTTTAGGAACTCTAATTTAATTTAAAAAAAAAAATGTTTTTCAGTTTCATAGAGAATCCCGCATTTGTTAAAATTTCGACTACTATTCGGAGACTATCTATCCTTTCCTCTATTGTTTTCGATTAAAATATCATCCGTGTAAGCCATTGCGTATATATGTGCTAGTTCGCCTAGGGCCTAATTAGAAATAATACTACATCACGTAGTTTCATTTAATTGTGAATAATTAATTTCTACAAAATTAACGCCAAATATATTCAACCAATAAATGTGGTTTGCATCATTAGTATACAATATTTATATTAATATTTGAAATGTGGCCTTGTAATATTTTATAATAAGTAATAATGGACAACACTTACCAACTTTCGGTATGAGCAACGAGAAAAATGGCAAATCAGCCATTTTTTTTTTAGTGGAATTCATCCACAAACAATACCATTTTTATTGAAGTTATATCAAAATAGTAATGAACACAAATATGTAATGATACAATTGCTATAACAGCGTTTTATTTAAATGACACAAACACCACTTTAAATATAATAAGTGAAATTATTTGAAGTATAATAATATATTTTCTGCTCAGTAAATTAACAGACACTAAATGCTGTGTCTATGAACATGATTGTCTGCGTACATGTTTTGTTGATCTATATAGTGTATGGTTGGCCTCTAGGTTTTTGTGGTTTCTGCTACGGACATGTGGATATTGGCAGAGGTCGCTATATATATTTATATTCATCAAAATGCAGCTATTGTATCGTAGAGTTTGCATCTGTTTCTGTGATTTGCACTACCGACATGTGGCTATTGCCAGAGGTCGCTGTATATATTTATATTCATTGTTGTGTGGATATGATGAGACGCTGTCATCAATCTAAGCACCCATTTGCCTTGGGCTCTCCATTTTTCTTTTATAGCTCCAGCAGCGTTATCAAATCAATCATCTGTACGTTATACATGATACAAACAAAATAGTTGACCAACTTCAGAGAAGAGAAAGAAATTCATGATGATTTTTTTTATAAATTTAATATAAAGTAATGAAAAAATTAAATTAATAGAAAGTAATGAAAAAATTATTGTATAAATAAAAGTATCCATACTTTTCCTGAATATTCTATTATGTATGTCTTTTACAAATTGTTCACCTTATTCCAAACCCATATATAATTCTTATTGCCAATCTGATGGTTCTATCAACTTCCAGCAAAGAAAAATTTTAAAAACATTAAGTAAATAAAAAAATAAAAGTAAAAAGTGTAACGTTTATAGCTATACAAGGACAGTACAAGAATTAAATTAATAAACATTTTTAATGAAATAAAATTAAAACTAATTTAAATAAAAAAAACGAACGTCACTCTCTATCTCTGTATAATTACTTCGTAATTACCACATAAATACATCTTCATTTGCAAATTCAACTTCGATTACAGAAAAACTTTTGCATCTATTGGACATTGAACGTATCACACTGACAAAAAGAAAACAGTTTTTTTAAGGAAAAACCAAAATATCCCTAAAAACTTTGATTTTTCATTGTAATTTAACCCCAGTGGGTAAGATTATAAGGTAACTAATAAACTCATGTTTATAATAATATATATCAGTAAGAATTGTCAAACGAGTGTCTTTCGAAAACTTTAATAGCTTGAATCCTTACTTTTCCTTTCGTTTATGACAATTTTTATGCAACTTAAATGCATGAAAAAATTATTCTGAAATAATAACATTAAAAGTTGTAGTATTACTGTTTCAAATTTTATGCCTTCATATTCGTGCAATTAGACTAAAAAAAGGAAGAGTAAACATGTTTTGGTTATTCTATTCATTATGTAAAATAACACCTAACTGGGAGCGAGTTTTTTATAAAAATATTTGGTATTAAGCAATTTCAATTGACAGCATGTATAATGATGAGACATTTTAACAAATGAAAACATATTTTCCATTTTAAGAAAGCATTTTTATAGCATTAAAACAATTTTTTAAACTTATCACATCACACCTGTGTTTACATTCTGGAACCAAATCTTTTTGTCTAGGTACCTTACATAGCTTATGTAATTTTATTATATGTAAAAATTTTAGACACATGGATAACAGATAAATAGATAATAGAAAGCAAAATATAAGCTTCCAATTTGAAGGAATTATATAAACCTAAAATATAAGTTCATATGAAATAAAACAAAAAGTGCAAACAGTGGACTTTAACATCGCAATTTAATGTCCTTAGAACTTTAATTCAATACATTATTATTGCTCTTCAAATCGTATATGCTTATTAGAGTGAGGTTGGGTGCTTATGGCACGTTGCACCAGACGTTGTCGACCACGCTCCCGACGAGCACCACCTGCTGCTCGTGCCTTCCATTCTGCATGAATGCGTTCCCATTGAGCCTCCTCTTCTGCACCACTCAATACTTGGACAGTGTCATAGATTCCAGACTTGCAGTACTAATAAATTAAATAAATCATTAAAAAAATTTCCACAAATATTTGTCTGAATTAAAAAATTAGATTTGGAGATACTTCTGGTATAATTAAACTGATAACTACAGAAAACATATACTTAATGTTAATCATGTATTTAATATGGGTTTAGTATTATAGAGTTCAATGAACTCAATATATTATGAGCCCTTACTCATATTTTGTCTGTGTAAACATTTATGACCGAATTTGACATCACCTAGTGTTGGTAACTTACAGATACAAACTCACTTCTGTGCTTTTATTTTCATTCACTATATTGAAATTATGGTGACATCATACACCTATGTCCTTTTCCAAGTCCCAAGTTATCTCTCCGCCGAATTTTATTAAAGCCTGTTTGGTGGGGGCGTAATGAATAGATACAAAGAAGTTCACTTTTGCTAATATTACGTGAGAATTTATATCAATAATGACAATGATTGTAATTATTTTGTAAGTATGAAATGTTATTTTTATTTTGGAAATGTAGTGTTGTAACATTTTATATAAACTATTGTATTTGCATACTGATGTAGTTATCCTTGTCAAACTAAGTTTTCACACTATATGTAATAACCAACCTGTAGGGCCGTTTCTGGTGAAACGAATCGCACAAACATTTGTGTCTGCCCTTCTTTAACTTCAACATGTTTAACATGCATATTGCTCCTAACTTCTTTTTTCAAACCTCGTACATCAAGACATGGTTCAGGAAGTTGAATTAGGACAATTACCCCAGGTACTTTTTCAGGACACTTCGCATTTATCCTCAAATTTTCCTTTGTTTGCTCTAAACCAGGTTTCATTTCGGTATCTGAAATAAGAGTAAAAAAAATAATTATAAAGTCTATAAAAAATTAATTCAGCACAATCTAAGATATGAAGCCAGATTTAATCCAATGAAGACATTCACACATACTTTGCACATATTTTGCCATTTTAATTGGTAACCATGACAATACCTGAAACTGTAGGATCCACCTGTTTTACTGTATCCATTTGGAGAGGTGCACTTTTGGACCGTAAAGTCCTTTTTAATTCTTTCATATGTTTTCTTTGCAAATTCAAATACTTATTGCGAAGACTCTTCCATTCATTCTTAGACAAAACTTGTAAACTCCAAGCAGCGCCTTCTGGCGCTTCATTCTTGGCAGCATTTAGTTTTGCTCTATTTCGGTCTTTCGCTTTCCTTTTTCGAGCCGTTTTTTTTTTCGATTCACTTTTCTTCTTGTCCTCATCTGGATTGTCTTGGACTTCTGATTCAGCCGTGCTTTCAGACTCTTTATTTGATAATTCTCTCTGAAATACGGAATAAATAAACTTATTAGTTAAAAACTAGTTTTTTACCTAAATTCTCTAAAAATTTATATTTCATTTTGATATTGAATCAAATTAACCCAAAAGCAATGTTTTTGTGCCACCTCAACAAACAATTTGTTTGTTGAGATGGAATGATTTGATTAAACATCATAAGGCGAATTTGAAACTTTATCTAGAATGACAGAAATCCTACTTCATCAATTTTCACTTCCGTCTCTTTAATATCACTGGATTCAGATGTAGACTCATTTGTCTCAATACTTTTCCTATTCTTTTTATCCTTTGATGAATGTTTTAACTTTTTCTTAGGTGGTTCATAGGCATCACCTTCAACTTCCTGCATTTGCAACTCAACACCTTCCTCGCCATCGTTTTTTTCAATAATATCTTCCCCTTTCTCATCAGGTTCTATGGATGTATTGTCCACAATATTCAGTGGCATAGGAGATAAAGGCTTGGCATTGGGTTTATAGTTTTCCTCAGTATTATCAATACTGAATGTTTTAATTGTCGAAAGCTCTTCAGGAGGCATTGAAGTTGGTAATTTACAACCCATCTGCGTGAAAGCACGTAGGCAACTTTGAGCATCTTCTGGTTTCTCAAATTCCACAAATGCATAGCCCTGTAAAACATGAAAAAATTTATTGTGTTTACTAAAATGGACTATACAGAAATAATATACAGTCACTGTAATATATACTGTGCCTATAAATTATTCCAGTATACACATTCAAACCATAATAGCGCACATACAAAATGTTTTTGTCTCTCATGTGAGCTTTAATTATGAACTTTCTGTTACAACTGAATTGCAATTCCTATTGCCATATAAAAGTAACATCAAATCTCAGTGACGGTACAAATAGTCACTTGCGGCTTCAACTTAATAGCCTCCCTAATTATGACAACTAGCTACCCAAATCTATCAGATATATGATAGAGAACATCCAGAATAGTTGAAGATACGGACTACAATAGGTTTTTTCACTGATTGACTAGCCTTTTTTTACAAGGGTCAATTTGTTAGTTGGGCATATACGAATTTGATATGTAAATAAACAATCAAATTTAAAATATAACAACAGTGTAAATTAACACAACAAATATTTTTAACAACATTTACAGGGCATTAAAAGTATTCCCGGTTGTGAACAATCCGGCAAATAAATAGCTGCATCTTTTGAAAGAGATCACGGAATTAGTAGAGGATAAAAAAACATAGAGGCTAATTTTTGTGTGTTCCGTAACTGTGTTGCCTAATAAAGTCATTTTAATAAATGCCCTTTTTTGTTTTCCAGCTTACTGGAAAATTGTTATTCTTATTACTAACTAGGAGAGCAACTTAGTAATAGCAATAGCTAGAAGATTCTAGATCCTTTTATATTAAAGACATAAAAGGTGTACGGTATCACGATGAAGCCGCAATACAAGACAGGTGATTAATAATATTAACTTCACTCAGAGAGAGCACAATTAGCCAATCAAAAATAAGTTGCTGGATCCATTCTTTTGTTTCTAGAAATAGGAATCTGGAAGATTATGAGCGCTTATGAGTATGACAAGCAGAGGTGAGTGAAAGAACCTGTTCGGTAGACATCAGTTGTACATGGATGTGACTATATCCAAACTATTGCAGACATTTAACAGCACTCGTGGGACTATAAACAATCAGCTTTAGACACTCTGTTTTCAGCAAGTGTTGGTAAAATGGTAACTGAATGATGATGATAACTGACTGATTGATGGTAAGTTGGTAACTATGCCGAAAAGATTTTACTCGTAAGTCCATCAATTAATCACGGCTCTTCTGACTGACAAAAATGAAGTATGGTCATGTAAAAAATGGTTGCTATGACAAAAATCTGCCAGTTCAGCCCAAACTCCATACACAAAATATTCTTCTGTGCTATTGGTGGGATTTATTGAGTATGTTATAAAAAAATTTTTAATAAGGGAGAAACTATCACCATGACAGTGTGTCTAGCAGCTTTGCAAGTTATATGCTGCTATTTGAAGAAGAGTTGGAGAATGTCTCAGATATACTTTCTGCATAATGATACATGACCGCAAATCACTTTCACTGCTATCAAGAATTTTCTTTTACTAACTCTTCAAATTTTGCATCCTCTGATACGTGTCATCAAGAACTTTTTGCACAGGCAGAACTTCTTCAATTGTGAGAATCCTACAAATGTACAATAATTTTTTCGAAGGCCAATTTATTGAATTTTAAGAGTACAGTATCCTATTACTGTCCTACATAATGAAAATAAGTGACAGATACTTTAGTTATCATATTGTTGACTAATAATCTTTTGTAAATAAAATTTTTCAATAATTTCGAAGGGTTCAAAGTAAGTAGTTATTAATCCGGCAATCAAAATATCTATTTTGATACTCACTTTGATTCTCTTTGAGTATTTAAATTTTGGTAATGAGATATAAGCTACAGAACCGTAGGTTTCAAAAATAGACTTCAACCAGGCGATACCAGCAGTAACTGGTATTGATTCCACATAAACAGTCCTCTCATCAGCATTGTATGGTTCTAGTGGTATTTTCCTCTTCACCTGGAAATATGAATTTGATACAGCACTGATTTTTTTGGATAAATGTTAGGTATACATAGAATGGCAAACTTATATAATATAATCCTTCGCAAAAAAAACGTGCGTTTATGATTTTTTGAGTAAAAGATTAACATTAGTTTGAGTAAAAACGTAAGAATTCAATTACTTTGAGTAAAAGCGTAAGAACATTAGATTTTATGCAATAAATGAAATAAATTTTACATACTAAGAGTTAAAAAATTTTGGTTCGCAACTAATTTGTTTTTTTTTGTATTGTTTTGAAATTATTAATTTCAACAAAAGCGGAGTCTCAAACTGGCAATATCCTTTATTTAATAAATGTTACAAAAGAAAATTAGTATTGAGTGTGGCTTCCGTTTGTTGAAATGAATGCTGCCACTCTTCATGGCATGCCCAGGATGAGGTTTTTAATGATATCTTGAGGAATACACTCCCATTCGGAAGTAATAACAGAACATCCGAGGGCTAGAAGCCCTTGGACGTTTTGTAGGGCTGGATGTACACCTCAACACACCATTTTAGAACATCCCACAAATGCTAAATAGGATAATATCCCTGACCTTAGTCACGTAAGTGTCTACTTTGCCCTCTCGATGTGCTCAAGGGTTATAGTCCATGAAGACAGCAGCTACTGTAATGCTAGTCCTGGTTGTGCATGAGAAGTTAGGATTTCTCTGATGTATCATTGTGCATTCAAAGAGCCATTTTAAACAAAAACCATTTCCATAAAATCTTCAGAAATTATGCCTGCCCAAAATATAACAGAGGTTTCGCTGCAAGGAGTAATATCTTCAAAACATATGGTTGCTTAATGCTTTTCAGGTCTTCTGAGCGCTTTGCTACTTCATTTCTCACCAAATAAAGAGATTCCGTCCTCAGCAGAAAATAAAATCCTATTCCATTTTACATCGATCCATATCGCACAATTTTGGGGAAACCTCGACTTTGCAATACAGTACCCACAGAGTAATTCAGGGCCTCTAGCCGATCTTCAGCCATGGATATCAATTTCTAGAAGCCTCCTCCTGATACTACAGAGGCTAACATATACATCTCTCACTTCTTCATGAATGTTTGT
This sequence comes from Druceiella hillmani, assembly GCA_039881145.1. Taxonomy (NCBI): domain Eukaryota; kingdom Metazoa; phylum Arthropoda; class Insecta; order Lepidoptera; family Hepialidae; genus Druceiella; species Druceiella hillmani. The sequence continues at coordinate 2,853,860 of JAYKKI010000096.1, read as the reverse complement.
GTAGGTAGACTTTCCGACTTCATAAAGCTTGGCTCACAATATATTAGTCATCCCTCGGCTAAGTGAAGCTTTTTCTTCCCAGTCCTGGTGTTCTTTTGAATGAATCGCTCTCTTGAAATCTTTTACTGGTCCTCTGAACAATATAATGACTTACACCAAACTGTTGTGAAACATAACATTGAGTACAGCCTTCTTTGAAAATAGTCACTACATTACCGGCGATTACTGTTGTCTGCACAGCATGTTATAAAATTTGTCTCGAAAAACAAACTTAACAAGTTAACAGCAATATTAATAATTAAAATTACTTAAACCTTTATTTTTAAATAAATAACAAAACATGTTACCACATAGCGCTAACAAATCTTTTAATTCCAATTGAATATTTTTAAAATAAATTTAAGTTTCAAATTTAGAATGTATTAACTTATCTGTCAGTACCCTTTACTACACAGACAAATATTTCCAATTATTTGAATACACATGAAACCTCTTTTTTAAGATTTCCATAGCTGTAAAGAAAACTTTTAGATGCACGTTTTTTTACAAAGGAGTATATATGGAATAAAATTATTATGTAATTTTACAGAATTTACTGAAGGAATAATTTCATTAGTTCCTTATTTTACATGCCTCCTGAGTGATAAAATCATTTTTTTCTTTCAAAAAATCAAAAGCGAATTTTAAATTTCTAGGATTATAGATACTAACATAACTCAACGATAATTTTATGTATGCATATATATTAGTGTTCATACCTTCAAACAATCATCAGAACACTCTAACTTTGATGAATTCTTTAATGCCTTGACTATATCTTTAGCATCTTGAGTCATGGCACGTATTTTATTAAATGTAAGAAATATCTCAACGGGTACATAAGGATCGTTTTTTATTAACTCGCCCAAAAATCGATCCTTAGATAAACTAGCATCGCTAAAATAAAACTCCATTTGTTGTAAAATATTATCGTAAAGTTGCTTTTTTCTTGGACGTACTCTTTTAGAACGATCATGTTGTGTATTATTTTTAGATTCTTCATCTTCAATCATTGTGATCTTATAACAAACGTTTCAGTTAGGTTAGCGGCTCATAAACTAAAAATCAGTCACTTTATCTTTGATTATATAGCGTTCGTTACTCAGTCACTTAAATTATTGGTGAACAAAACTAAACTTTTTTTTTTAAATAAAAGGTGATCGATTTAGAAATACTAAATGAAAATATATCTACATACAGATAACATTATTTACAATAATAGTAAATAATTGCAAATGTCAAAGTCAAATTCAGTTTTTATTTTTTCAATTTGCTCTTTTTCCTTTCTTTTTTTATTATTTAATGGCCGTGAGAGAACTTTTGTTGATTTGCACTGCTCGTCCAAAAAGCACGCGCATTACTTATCGCACGATTAATTTATATTGTCATAGGCTGAGAACAACAAATGGAAAATAAATTATTATTGTTATGAAAAAATTTAAAAGTAAACAGGTTATTTTGAAGAAACTAAGTAAAACGTAGATCTTGTACACAGCAAACTTAGCTAGTGTGATGTAACACATTGTTGTGACTCTCATTATTTACACTTGGATAAGATTTGAATGTCTGTTACTCAATAAAGCATAAACGACTAGATAGATTTTAATGAATATTAGTGTAAGCATAGTTTATGATTAACAAATAACCTGACAAAGAGCATAATTCCTATAAGATGAAATTGTGTTTTTTATATAATAATACAAATTTATTATTATAGACGGCATAACGTATGTATTAAACTTGCTCTTACGTTTCGAAAGAATATTGCCAAACGTTTAATATTATAATTTATAAATAGGTATTGCAGTAATATCAGGGGAGGAATGAATCCTGGCGTCTTAAACAAATATGTAAGCGGACGAAGTGGTGGGTTAAAGCTAGAAATGAATATCTATGCGCTATAAGAATGGTACAAAATGCCATTAGCACTACTCTGTGGTAACTCTAAGACTAGATTCTTTTCGTTTGAGTTCCCCATAGTGTATATATTGTAACAAATTAACATTATTTATAATACCCAAATATAAACCATATTAAATAGAAACGTTATTTATATTAATATATTACTTTTTTCTTAGGTGGATAGGAGTTACATTGCTTTTTAAAATAGGTTACAATTTATTCAATTCCCATAGTGTATATATTGTAATAAATTAACTTTATTTATAGTACCCAAATATAAATCATATTAAATAGAAATGTTATTTATATTAATATATTACTTTTTTCTTAGGTGGATAGGATAGGCTTTTTAAAATAGATTACAATTTATTAAATTTTACATAAATAGGGGGTTGAAAAAGTAATCAAAACCACAAGAGTTGTAGAAAAATGCTGATATTTTATAAAACTATTTTTCGGCTGCATTCCATTGTGAATTAAAGTTTTACACAATTACTATTAGAGGCAACTTAAATGAAAAGATAAAACATAAAACATTACATTAAATTTCGGTGTAGCTTTAAGAGAGAATGTCAAGTGTCTCAAATCTTAAAACTCTTTATAGCGTAATTATATATGTGAGCTGTTTCAAAAATATCTCTCTGTGGTGTAAACTAGAATAGTCCTTTGATTATATCATGTAAATATCGACTCCCGACAGGAAACTTCCATCAATCCATCGCCGTCGCTCTTATTCGCAATTGAGACTGCAGAGAACGTTGGTTGTCCATATATTTTACCCCCGAAACTTAATTTCATAAATATAGTCAAGGACGGATACAAAATTTTTTTCTGAAAGGGGCAAATGGGTCAGACGCAATATTGTATTAGATATGCATAAAACGTGCTCATTTAAACGAACTTCTGTCATCCTGCTACGAGGTTATGTTTTTGTCGGTGTCAGATACAGAACATCGCTCTGCAGTGGTCACAGGAAACGTTTAGTCTGGGTTCTAATATGGCAGTGCCATTGTTCTTTTATATTCCTCTTTTTTCTTTTGTATATCCTTTTAATAATATATTCTGTATTCCACATAACTGTTTTTCTAATGGATATATGTCTATTGACTTTTTCCTCCATTACCATCAAGAGATTTTGAAATACTAGATTAAATATTAATTTACAAAATTGAAGAAATATTAACTTGATATGTTTTCAGTAGTTTCAACACCAACTTAAGTTAAATTAAGATAAATTAAATTAGCTAGGTTGACTTGCTTCAGATCATTTGTGACCGCTTCACGCCGTCCAAAAATAATACACACTGCACAATCCGCCACCAGCATTTTTGCTGTATGCTTATTATTCATGTCCCTTTATACGAACCGTGAACATGAAACCGTCTTTTCAATTGAGCTGGTTAAAATATATGTACATTTTACCAGTTCATTTGAAAATACCTTTTGTCAACTCAAGTAGAGTAGAATATAAATCAAGTAGAATAGAATAAAATAGTATATCGGATAAATGAATTTTTCCCAGAATCTCTATCTAATTCTGCATTTATGTACCAAATCTCGGCTCGATCAGTCTACCAGATCGAATTACTTATATTTCAAACATTAAATCGGTGTTTATTTACGAATCGTCGTTGTAAAACAACTTCTTCATTATTCATATACTGATTATAAACTATACTATTACTACAACTAAAAGTCGAACTCGAACTGATCGATGACTATTCCGACTACTAATGTTTTGCAGCGCCGTGGCCCCTTTTATATACCATTAAGTGACCCCTTTATTCGATCGCCGGTTATTGCGCCACGGATTATACGAACCCGCGGCCGCCCGATCGAGCCTTTAGTTAGTGCGCCCGTCCGGAACATCTCTTCCACCGTGCATCGTCTGTCGGGACGTTGCATCCATTTGTCCATGGAGGACGGCCTAATCGGTAGGTAGGATCACTAGCTTCTTTGCAGGTCTTCTTAGAGTGCCTTCCTTGGTGCGTACGTCAGCTGTTCTAACAATTCCACCTGCGCCTGGATAAGTGGCTGTCACAACGCCCTTTGGCCAGGTATTCCGTGGTAGTGTACTGTTGACGATGAAAACCACGTCGCCGATCTCCAGGGCCAGCCGCGGCTGCGGGGCTCCCGCCGGTGCTGTAGTTTGGGAAGGTATTCTTTGACCCACCCGACCAGAAAAGGTCGGTGAGGCGATGGGAAGCCCGCCAATGGGTGCGACCGACCAGATCCTTGTCGTCAAAAGTACTCGAGCTGTTCCGCCCAACAAGAAATGATTCGGCGTGATTGACTCGGGATCTTCAGGATTCACAGACACATACATTAGCGGACGGCTGTTCACTGTGTATTCAGCTTCGGTTAGGAGGATAGTGAGAACCTCTCCAGTGGGATGACGGCACCCCTGCAGTGCTATATCTAAAACTATCCTCATCGTTCTCACTAGTCGTTTCCAGGCGCCACCCATGAACGGGCCCCAGGCGGAATAAAATACCAGCTGATTATCTTCTTACTGGCCTCCTCTTCTATTGCTTTGTTGATTGCCCGTCGTGAAGTAAATATCCATGTGTGTATTCTATCCATAGGTTAGTCACATGATGGTTCTCGTCGAGTATCGGAGGGCTTTTCTGTGTGTCCGTGACTTCATGTGCCGCACCGATGCGGCTTCTCAGCCATGTTATTCCGTCCACGAAAGTTACAGTTAATGATCGCAGTCGACTTTTGCTGGATACAGCTCTGTTATTTTTCAAGTCTTCTATCTCTTCTCAAAATGACACCTCTTGACTGACTCGAATCAATATCCTTTCGGTTTCCTGAAGGAGTTTTACTTGTAAAGGCAGATAGTACTCGATATTTCCCGCATTCACACTCTGTTCTTTACGCTTGAACGCAATCCTTTTACGACGTTGCTTCCAATTGGGATCATTTTCTCTGTTCTTTGCCGTTCGCGTGTAGCGAGTTCGGTATTTCTGTGCGCGGCAAAGTTGTATAAATAGCAGTACTTTAACCATTGTGCGAAGTACCTTCTGGCATTTTGAAAATGGGCTGATATCGGGAATGCTCTTTTTCAGCCGAAGTGTCGTTTCCGTTTCTTTAATATAGTAAGACTTCTCTTATCCGGTATTTTCGTTTTTCGTGGATTATTCTTTTTTGGGTAAGGAATATTGGGGTACCCACCTCTAGTCGCATCGTCGGCTACGTTGAGATTGGTCGGCGTCCACTGCTTTCCGTTGACTGTGCTTTTTTCCCGATGAGAATCTTGAGGTTGATGTTGGTATACTGAAGGCTATCTTGAATATCGAGTAGGTGTTCACAGACGGCTATATCCTTTTTTGTCACTTCTTGGGCTGAGAGTTGCAGATTCTGGATGGTGCGTGCGCGGATCTTGTGCTGTCGAATCGCACCCTTAAAGGTAAATGTGACTCGTTGTGAAGTATGAGCAGCAATCTTCGTATCCGAAATGGCTTCCATGCGTAATAGGTCGACGGGGCCTTTGGCACAGACTTTATAGGCAAGTCGGCGTCAATAAGACTCACTGTTAACCCGTCGTCGAGTAACGCGTGCGCGTCTGAAAAAAAGCGTTTGAAAATGACGACTTCTCTCGCAAAACTACGACTTCTCTCGCATTCTTTCTGAGGCTGCGACGTAATCTCGCCACGTTCTCCAATTCCAAGTCCTGGTGCACGCCGTTGAAGATAGGTAGTTTCACGTAGCGCGACTGTTGTCCGGCCTTGACGGCGAAGGTGATCGCAGACGCCAATTCAGAGAAGGCGACTTGTGGTTGGCGCGTAGCTATAGCGTTGGCTACCACTGGTGCAGGTTGCAACTGCATGATTTTAGCGCGCTCTTCGTTCTGTGGGCACGGTTTGATTTGTATCGGCACTGTATTCGGCTGTATGTAACCGATCCGTTCTGTTCCGGCGGTTAAGTTTCTGTCTGTAGACGCCGGAGTGTAGAAGGTTCATTTGATGTCGGGTTAACGGTCAGTGCCCTTTGATGTTGGTGTGACTCATTCGCGATTACTGAGCCGTCTCCATCTCCATTGGTTAATTCGATCTCTAATTAAGATGAGACGCGAAGAGCCGAATTCAACTTGGAGAAGTGCGATCTATTCTAAGGCAAGCCGACGAGCTTTCTGTGACTTCACAGTCTTACTCTTGCTGTGCTTCGATGATACAATAGATTGGCATCAAAATTACTGACCTCTTAATTGTCAAATTTATCGTTGGTACTCAATTCAATTATTTACATTAAATATACCCTAAATTGTTTATTTCTAGACTACAAGAATTATGGGGAAGAAAGGAGGAAGCAAGCATGTCAGAAGCTTTAGGAAGTATAAGAGAAATCACTTTTATTTGTATTGATCAAAACCTTGTTCACGTAAACTTTAAATTGTTCACATAATATTTCATTTAGTGGTTATATTTTTACATCGTGTTTTTAATTTATAGACGGGACTCAATGAGACCAACCAAAGCACATGTTAAAGGCAAAAAACAGTATACATTAATTACCAGTCAGGGGCTACTGCTGCCTCGACAAAGTCAGCATGTGGGACATAAAATCTTTTTAAACAGACATTCTGGTTAGCTGGCCTGGTCAATGGATAAAATTTGATTTAAAACTGGTAATAACACTAATATTTGTCATCTATGTTATTTTAATATTACCAAAAAATTTAAAACACTTATTTTCATTTTAGTTACCACATAAGGTAAACGTTCAAAATAAGTCACATAGACTTTAAAGTTGGTACTCACCAACAAGCGGCGTCGCTAGGCTTGTATTAGTTTGCGACTAATAGATATCCGTTCTCGAGCTGCGGTATTTTGTAAATACGTCCTTAAGTAACCAACATTTATTGTCTATATCATTTATGGTGCTGTGGGCATAATTTTCGACTACTTTAAATTTATTGTACAACCAAGGGTTTAAAAAGCACCTTTAATCTATAATAATATACTTTTTTTATAGCTCAGTTTTAGTAGCTGGCTTCGTCTGTTCTTTCACTGGTCTATAATTTTTGGTATGCAATGAACAATGAATGCTAATATTACGTTTAATAATAATAATTTGTAAATTATGTGTAAAGTAAATTATGTGTAAAAATATTAATACAAAGCTATAATGTATTAATATTTTTTTATTAAACTTTTCAAAAATGGAACTAAAGTAACATCATAACTCATAACATTGAACGGAATAATGTAAAAGGGATAGTCATAACTTCACATTTCAAACAAGTGAATTTGACCTGTATTTGACCCTAATGATGGGTCAAATACTAATCAAATTCCAGTCAGTACGACTAATATTAATCAAATGAGGTTGGAAGATAAATCATATTTGTAGACCTTAGAAGAATTAATATATATGGTATATTTTCGATGTTGTCAAATAGCCTATTCGCGGTCTCATACATGATCATTGCAAGTAAACATTTTCTTCATTGATATAAGTGTCATATCGTTTCGTAAATTATGGATTTCCATATAAGAGTCTGAGCCACTGTAGTTTATGTTCTTATTGTCAAATATATGTATCTTATTCACAAAATATTTTCTTTACCTTGTGGACTTTAGCAACTCGGTTTAAAGCTTGATTAATTATATTGTTTTTATTCTGCAGTTTTGTTATTAGTTCAAATGACATTCCATTTTAATTTTTTCGATCCCCTTTTATCTTTCTTGGACAGAGCTTCTCAACTATGAGTACCTGAATGAATGTATTACAAGCTGTTTTCTTTGCATTTTCTTTTCAACATTTTTTTTTAATCCTAAAGAAAATCTTTTGCAATAACCTTTTCTCCAATAGAAGAACCCGTTGAAGGAATGAGATCGGAGCAAAACTGTTGCACGATTTGTAATACTGCCACCGTATTAGGAACTTGCGGTGAGTTACCTTTATTAGTAAGCAGTAACTGAATTAAATGACGTAGAGTTCGTAACCATAGCCGAGTTGCAAGGGTCTGTAATAGCAGCTGAATGTGAAATGGTGTTCGTTGATGTTACGATTTGAAAACCTGGAGTTTTCATGTCTCATAACAGTAGGTAAAAAAAATTATTCTTCGTAAGCACGTTCGATTTAGATAGGTATATTTCTGCCCCAGAAAAGCCTGTTTCGACTGAGGAGTAGTAGCTTATTTTTGAAAAGCTTTTCTGAATAATGAGGCGACTTTGTTCTGAATGATTTCTTGTCCTAAAGAATCATGGTCAAATTGGCCTGCTAACATATACAAACCAAACCTACATTGTTTGAAATGTCTTCATACGTCCTTCACCTTCCTTTTTTATTATGGTGAAACCTTGAGTCCCAGGGAAGTGAGATAATTTAATTTTTAGGATCCTTAAAAGCATTTATTTTTATTGCTGTTTATATTAAATAAACCTGTCAAGTGTGAGTAGAACTCGAACCAGGAAGGTTCCGTAGCATTATCTATTAAACTATTTACAATTATTAATTTTTGCACAACGTAAATATATTGCCTGCTATATGTTTCACAGGCTGGAAAACATGGTGCTTATCTCAATAATGATATGATCTAGGAACATTTTAATTTTTTAATTATCTTTGCTTTTTTTTATAATTTTAGGTTGATTAATTTCAAGAATAAAATTGGGGAACATATTTTCCTCCATATTTTTCAGTATATTTCTGAAAATATAGTGCTTAAAAGTAAAAAAAGACATATTTCCGAGACTTTTATCACTAACCCTTTCAATCGTTACCTCACACTTTAAATGTCATTAATTTTTTTTTTCGACAAATTAATTTGCCCCGAACGAATTAATTTCTGCTTGAATTTTACATTAACTAACTTTATTAAATATATTGAAACTTTAAAATCCTGCTAATCCCAATTATTTGTGCAATACACTTTGTTTTGTACAGAAACCTAATTGTATTACTAACTTGGCAAAATTAACGTTAAGCTCGGATAAAATTACGAATTTTACTCCAATATTAAAGTTAATTTGATAATAATTTAGTAATATTAAAGTAAAAACAAAACAATAATTGCTTATTAAGAGGCAGATCGACTCCAGAAAAAATACGATGTAGGCGTGCCATCCATGCGGGGTTCTAGTCACCGCACGTGCTCTAGATTAGAAACGATATTGTTCTTCGGTACAGTTTTAAAAAAGCTATATAGAATATAATGCCGCAATTAGACGATTGTGAAGTGCCGCGAGCGGCGCGCATTAGGTATTTAAAGAAAAGTTATTTCATGTTATATTTTATTCCACGCCTCCTCTACTACAAGCACACAAACAAAATCTTTACGCATTTACGAAGTCACGTATTAACCGGGTATGAACCAGAGTGGGGGTAACGAAATTGACCGCAGCGTTCGCTGTAGCAGAAATGGAAATGGAAATCTAAAGGCTATTGTTAAATATTGTCATAGTATACTTAATACAATTTACTTACGTGTATTGTCATGTTTACTTCTGGAACCAGTGCACTTTAGCAAAAATGCAAATTTCACTGATGTCTTAATGAAAGAATATACATAAAAAACGATGTATTTTAAAAAATTTGGTCTCGGTAGTCATTATTTTATTATAAAAAATAGATTGGATGAAAAATACAATAATACTTCTATTTCTTATATTGCAATTTTTTTCACTATTTTCACTTTAAATTTATAATTAGATATTACGTATTTAAAAAAACAGATATGAATGGTGATAATAAGAGAAAAATTTAAATAAAGAATAACGATTTTCAAAATTTTAAAAAGATGACGACTATCTCACTTAATATTAACAAAAAAACATTCGATTCTACCAATGTTAAGAATTTAGTTATTAAATCTTTAGTTTATGATTTTTATAATCATACATTCATAATGGGGAACAAATGCATTTTAGCAACAATGAGAATTTCACTGTTTATCAGCCAAAAAGAAACAAGAAATTTAAAGTAACGAGGATCCATGAATACATAATTTAAAAAACTTGTATATCATAAACTAAATATTTAAAGTTCATAATTATTTACCTTTTTAATACTTCGTAAATCGTTATTATTAACATTTCTGTTTAGATGTTTGTTGAATATATAGTAGGTATATAATGTGAAAAATATTTCACCAATAATAAAATAATGATATTTATTATAAGTAATTTTTTTAAAATCAAGTTTTGCAATGCTGAGTCATATTTTTAAACACGTCATTTTTATGTATATCCAGAAAATTTATATTTTGCTATACTGAACTCGTATCTTATTTTTTATGCATTAAAAGCAAATTTTCTAAATATGACACGATAGTTATTTTGTACTAAATAATAATAATAAAAAAATACTTCAAGATGTAACAAATTCTAATTTCTCAGATTTCCAATATTGAATTGGAAATTAAATGTCTGACATTGTCTGTGGTTGAAATGTTATAATGTGGGTTAAATACATTGAAAAAATTATTATTTTACTCATTTTGTTGAGCTTAAAATAAATTGATATTTTATAGTCTGGGTACGGACGACTAAAATTTTTTATTATTCGTTAATAAAACCATTTATTTAGATATTTTCCGTTATTTTTATATCATTCACGTAAACATTTACCAGAGCCATTAATTTGAAGCTTACTAATAAAATTGAAACGTCTATAAAACTACTAACGCTAGGCGGCGCTGATGTCGCCGCACCCAGCCAGTACTGCGGTAGCGGCGTGCAGTGCCAGCGTGCCAGCGCCGGATGTACGGCGTGCGGTGAGACATTTTGTAGTCCTAATACAGAAGACGTATCTTCGAAACAATGTATAATTAGTCCATTGGATCCCCGTTTGGCAGAGTGTGTAAACATCTAGAATGTACTTTTTTTGTTTGGCAGGTATTCGACATCTAGCATGTACTTAAATCACCACTTCTTTTCGCCGTTATTCTGTATGTATAACGCGATGAACTGATTTAATTCATCTATTACTCCCATATATTTATTGGGCTTTTGAAGTAGATGTGGTATTCTGACATCAATTTTCTCCCTATCTTCCGAGCATGACCAGTTCGCTTTTCCCTCAGTTCCGTGAAATAACCATTATGTTATTATTCTCCCATCAAACCAGAAATATTTTTTTTTATCAAAAAGAAAATCGTGTTCAGCTCGGTTCTTTTATAAAATCCACATAATGTTGATATATGTAATTTAAAATCATTATCACTATTTTCTAAAATGTCAATAAGAGCTTCCTCGAGTCCCCAAAAGTTCTTAATAATGTAAAACGAGTTGCAACTAAAGAAGAGGAAAAGAGGAACGAAGATACAATTGTTCTTGTTAGTAAGAAAAAAAGTGCTATTTTGCTGTTAAGTCAATGTTGTTGTCTAAGTTATGGTTGTTCATTCCTAAAAAAGTGTTACGATATATTTTAATTCGACCAAGCATCATCTGTTCTACATGTGCTTGATAAAACTTTACTTTAGGGTTTCGTACCTTAGAATGAAAAAGAGAATTCTCACAGGATCACTTTGTGGTTCGTCTGTCTCATTGTTTATCGAGAAACAATTACTTGGGAACGCTTATCAAGTTGAAATTATTATCAATCAAATAGTCTATCCCCATTGACCTACAAAAGTTAGGCTTCTCATTTAATGAAATATATATATAATAAACGGTGTTTCTAACATCATGTGAGACTGATTCACTGAATTATTAAACAAAAACCACTTCCCTTTGACTTAGAATATGGAAATTTGGTATAGGTATCAAAGTACAAATAGAGGAAAAAGTCGGAAAATTATTCATTTTTAATTTTATGTGCAATTATTAACTTAATTTTATATTTTTCATCCAGTAACGTAAGTATCAACTTTAACGATAATGTGCCACTGTAACTAACCACATTTGAACATCTTTTTCGGTATTGTCGTTCTGTATGGTCATTAAAGCAGATATGCTAGCAGCCAAAAATGGGCATGTTATTTTGAGTGGAGACTTGCCATTTGCAATAACTTCGATAAAATTTTATTTTTCATAAAGATGCGTTCATATATATGGTAAATTTTCTGTTCACTAATTTCAGTGCTCCTAATCAAGACTCATCAATGGAACAATCTTCAACCAGCGCTATATTCGCTAGCACAGCGCTAGCGAATATAGCTCTGGTTGAAGATTCGCTCATTCTATATTCGCTCATCTAAGTCAAAATACACCTGTTAAGGAGATCATTCAACCCAGCAAACAGATGCAGGCAGAGTACAATACACCGTCTTAAACTTTACAGTATAACCTATCCGTCGAGCCCGAGGTCCGCAAGAATGATGCAACAAAATAAAATAAATTAAAAGGACGTATAGTTGTAAAGATAAAACATTTGTCTGATTCTATTGGAAAAATAAAACTTGCTTCTTTGGACTGTAACTTCATTGATTTAGAATTTTTTAAAGAAATTAGACAAAAAATGTTTAAATATAAATTATGCAATAAAGCTAAAGTTAACCAAGCATTATTGGAAGGAATAATTTGTTGTGATAATGGCTATTCGCAACAAGAAGTGCTGCAACAAGATATGCTTTGTATATACAATGAAACTTTCTATAAAATAGGGAAATACTTAAATATAAATTATGCAATAAAACTAAAGTTAACCAAGCATTGTTGGAAGGAATAATTTGTTGTGGTAATGGCTATTCGCAACAAGAAGTGCTGCAACAAGATATGCTTTGTATATACAATGAAACTTTCTATAAAATAGTGAAATACTTAAATATAAATTATGCAATGAAACTAAAGTTAACCAAGCATTATTGGAAGGAATAATTTGTTGTGGTAATGGCTATTCGCAACAAGAAGTGCTGCAACAAGATATGCTTTGTATATACAATGAAACTTTCTATCAAATAGGGAAATACTTAAATATAAATTATGCAATAAAACTAAAGTTAACCAAGCATTATTGGAAGGAATAATTTGTTGTGGTAATGGCTATTCGCAACAAGAAGTGCTGCAACAAGATATGCTTTGTATAAACAATGACACTTTCTATCAAATAGGGAAATACTTATATAATGGCTTTGAAGAATATGTACTAGATGAAATGCTTTAGCTTGTCAAGAAGGAAAAAGTTAGCTATACTAAAGAGCGAGGTGGACTCATAAGACAAATCTTTAGTTACAGTTGTTGCGGGTAGTTCTTGGCCGAACAGATTTTTCAAAACAGGGTTCAGTTCTCTTTCTTTATGTGCTCGTATTATTAGTTATAGAATCAAAATGTTATATTTCTAGAAATAAGAAATAGATACTGCTGTACTTTGCTCTAGAACCAAAAAAAAACTTGCCCGTGGCTTAACATAAATGCTATAAAAATTGGTCAATTAGCGCTACATCGAAGATATCTTCCTTCTTATTGTAGAAGGCTTTCATGAAAGCATTGAGGTATCTGCTGTTAAATATAATAGGCTGATTGGAGATATCAACTCTGGAATAATAGGTAAACTGTTGATTACTGTGCCATAAGTTCTGATCTCATTATAAATAAAGTACAGTTTCAGAACCACCTGTTGAAAAACTTTTGTTCAAAAATAAAAAAAGTTAGAAAAATACCAATATTTACAAAAACTATATACCAGTTCAAACAAAACAAAGAGTTGAAAACAGAGTCATGGGTCTTAGAAAAGCTTTAGTAGGTGCAATAAATTAAAAAGAAAAAATGAAAATATGAATACAATAGAAAACACTAAAATTTTAAAATACGTTGTAAGAAGCTGTATGAACCATGTATTTGAAAAACGTTATTATTGAGCAAAATGTTTTTGAAAACGTCCGACTGAGTCAAATATATTTGCAAAACTCGAAAAGTGGGTAGATATTTGAAAATACCTGTGATGAATAATGGTGATGGTCGCATATTGGACGTAATAAATAACAGTGCTGAGAAATTTCAACCAATTATTGCAAAGTTCATTGGAAGGAAAAGTGTGGACTATACATCGCGAGGATCGTATAAAGCAAGATGATATGGCGCAGTAACATCTTGGAACAGTGAAGTAGAAATTCGTCGGAAAATACAAGTTACGGAGTTTTGGGACTGGATAAAGACAGCATGATTATTTATCCAGTACAAGGTATCAATGGGATTTAATTAATTATTTGCAGAAGCAAACAAGAAAACTGGGATACCATTAAGTGACGCCTTTTTTCATATTTTATGAAAAGAATGGGCATAGAACTTTGCGTAATGTTGGTGGGGAAAATGTTTTAAAAATTATTATTACAATACAATATATTAAGTTAGAAATTCATTCATTCGCGGTGGTGATAAAGAATTAGTACATTAATAAAACGAAATTATAAACATTCTTATCACAAATGTGCATTATTTACTTTTTACTTTCCTCTTAATAGTTTCCTGATTTATAAAAATATGGTAAAAAAGAATGTAGCTTAATTTGTTTGCTATATAATGTATTTTCTCCATGAAATTTGAAGTAAAGACGTTATAGTCCTTCAAAGATTTTTTTCTATATTTTTGGTATTCTCTGGCTTATATAATTTTTATTATTAATGCTACGTGAAAAACTCATACTTAAAAGCTGTAAAAAACGTTGCACAAAATGTTTGTGAGACCTACAATAACAGAGATATAGTCCGAAAAAGACATCACCGACTACTTACTCATTATTAAAAATTTTACTTACACAAATTCTTTCGACCATTCGACTGGCCTACTAACAAAATAGCAATTTGTTCACCTGCTAATCACCATGAGCGCTCCGTGATCATTTATAGTCGCTCAGCTACCAACGTCGCTCGCTGTAAAATTATTGTGAACCTCAAATTTAAATTTCCATAAACAATCGATGTTAATTTATCCACTTCAAGCTTAAGTGATAGTCGTGACTCTAATTGCTATTTTACATTACTTATATGTCATTAGCAGTCTACTACACAAGCGTTCAGGGTTATTGTGAATTTTTTATAATTCATAACAGAATACCTTCCTTGCAAATTAATAAAAAAACCCGTTAACATTTCCCGTTTACGTTCCATCCGCTTTACGTTTATGAAAGATTGTGTGTTTACAAAAAGTTTTAATAAAAACTAAACTTTATTTGCAAGTATTATGCCAATAAAGTTTACTTTTTATTAATTTAATTAATTAATTTAGTTTATATCATAACGATATCGATATTTAATCATATCTAATAGTGAAATATTTGGATATCAATTTCGGTCGAATATAATAAAATATTGACCGGTATATACATATACTTGCTCAATGTAGAAAATAAAGTATATAATGCAATTATGCGGAAAGCACGGCCCAGGTCACGTGAAGCCCCTGGGAATCAGCGTTCTCGTGCGGCTTTACTTAAGCCTATAAAGATCGGACGGTAAAGAAGACCGGAAGGCGACATGAGTAAAATTATGGCAATTTCTATCGACATCATGTCTCCTGTTAAAATCAGCGAAACCTTATTAAAGTAAGGCTTAAGTCTGAAAAGGGTTATTAAAAATTATCTCAATGGAGGTTGACCAAAATATATCCTACCTTACCGATATTATCCACGTTGATCAACTTTCCGGTCAATATATTTGTCATTCAGTACTTACTATTAGACTGTCGGAAAATTTTCTGCACAAATAATTTATTTAATTCTTTCTGTATATGTACCACTTCACAGCATGACACTTATGCTGGGTTTAGTATTTTTTTTATGATTCCGCAGTGGAGCCCTTGTAACCTGGTCACGTGCGCCCGTCCGTCCGCTCAATTGTCACAGCCTCATAATTTCTTCAATTTGGATCTATGTTCAAACACGTAGCAAAATACCAAAAAAAAAAAAAAAATACGTATCTCCATATATAAGCAAAAAGAGCGCTCCAATTTTTTTCGTTCTTCTTACTAAGTGGGCTATTTTTGGACAGGTTTTTCAAAATGAAATTAATGTTTCATTGCCAACTTTTCATTATTAAGCCACTTTTACGGTATTCATCTTCAAAATGACGTGCAATGCAAATTAGAAGGGAGGGACCTTCTAATTTCTGAATCGTGGTTATAAAAAACCTGGAAAAAATGCTAGGTGCCAGCATAAAATTAGAATTTTCAATTAAGATTATGTCTGTCAATTTTCAACAACAGTTGCAAAAGATGTGGACGACTATGTAATCCTCCTTTATGCACATTCCGACATGCTTTTGACTAGTTTTTTTTTTATAAATTATAACCTTTTACAATAACTTTATGTCAACAAAATTGTTTCTTATACGTTTATTTGCTCCCGAAAATTGACTTCGAAACTCAAGAACCAATTTTACTGGAAGTTTTTAGTTGGTTCTCAATGTTCATGAATATATTTTCCAATGAGTGCTATTACTTTTTGGATTGAGGAAAATTAACTATCAAAGTAAAATATGAACCAAAATCGGTCGTATTTGGAATTGGTAAAGCCTCATACGTTTTGGTTATTTTAAGGAATTCGAGAATAAAAATATTGTCTATTTATGTCAATCTTCATTTTAAGGCAATCGCCCGCAAATATATCCTGGAAATATTATATATGACAAATAGCGTGAAGGTATGTGCAGACAGGAGGTGGTGACAATAAAGTACTTCGCACTTTCTTACTGATATGGCACTGCAGTTCCCCATTAGGACTGAATATTTGACGGCATTTTTTGCGAGATTTTCATGCGTTCTTAATATCAGTCTGTTAATGTAAACAGCCTAATAATAAGTTTATATAGAAACTGACTAAATAATTTTAAATATTGAACATCTGACAAAACATGAGCAAGAAGAAAAATGTTATTAAGTTATTATATGTAGTTAATTGAATTTTCCCATGTTTCTGAAATATTAAGAATTATTAAAAATATAAAAATTTATAAAAATAATAAATTCAGGAATGTTTTCTGAAGGAGTAGCCAATAAGTAATTTTTTTTAATTAAATTAGGTTTTTGACATTACTCAAAATAATAATAGAGACACTACTTGTAAACAATAGAAAGATACGTTATGGTAATATTATAAATGTTGTAGTTATGCGTACCCAATTTGATCTATAGTGATGTGTAGATGCATTCAAGCAGAGATAGAATTTGAAGAATAAAAGACAATTGTAAGGAGACTTCCTTTTCTCCAGCATTTTTAACCTTTTTCTTTTTTTTCATTTATGCGCCTTTTCTTTGTTTCGTGAATCTATTAGGTACAGCCCAATTTCAATTCCTTGGGCCTTATTAGTCATATGGTATCAAATCTTTAGAATACGATAAAATATGTCTTGATTGTCAAAAAAGAAGGTTTAAACAATATACAAAATATTCAAACAATCGATTAAAATGATAAAGCATAGTGGCCGCAACGAAGACGAACAGGGCCTCACAGACAACATGGCGGCATGAACTATATGCAATTACTTTGCTACCATTTAATGTCCTATCCTAAATGAGTATGAAGTATTAAACGAATCAAATTAATTTAAACGTGTTTTCTATCTCCTGGGCTGTATTACACACCGAGCTTTACGTGCAGCAGGTACCTATTATATAATACATTTCTATGCGAAAGAATCATAACAACGGCTACAAACATTTTCATATTATTTTTCCCTCGAGATATGAAGCAACAGGGTAGAATGTAAGACTCAAGTGGACGGGGTGGGCGAGCACACGTAACAGGGGGTGATAATCCGCGTCAGCCTTGACCGTGGGCGGGTGCGCACAGTCTCCACTCGACGACTGACTATAGACGATTCGTTCACAGCGTGTGTTCGTTTGAGATTTTACCTGTGATAGGACTTTGAATATGTGTTTCAATTTTCCTGAATTTGTTTTTAGTTTTAAGAAAAAATAGGATTATATATTAAATAAACAATAAATATTTTGTATATTATTTCTAATTTAGCAATTTTTCTGTCCTTTATATTTATTGTACTAAATACGTATAATTGAATAATCCATACTCGTTACGTGTGCCAGCAACTAATTCCAATACGAATAAAACTGAACGTGCCAACAAAACATTTTTTAAATATGACCGTTGCAAAAATACTTCCATACACACTTGCAAACATAATAGTGCAAAATGTGACGCAATAAATAAAAAAAGTTATGGTAATCAAATACTGACAGTAAAATAACTTATAATAAAAAATCAGGTACTGTAATACAAATGATCACTCAACCATTACTTAAATATTTATTAACTGACTTTTTTCGAAAACTAGAAATGTAGGAAAAAAGGGAAACTGGAAGTTGGTTAAGTATTATTAAACGGGAATAAGGGCTTCAAAAATATATGACAAAATTCAATGAGGCGATTGTGTAGACTAACAGAAGATTTCTTTTATTTAAACCCTTCATGAAAGGTGATAAATAAAAGGGCCTTGAGAGGAAAATAACACCCGTAGGTGGCAGACGGGCGTAAAAATAGGAAAAAATGATTTCCATATGATGGGTTGCAGTCTCAGATTTACTCTCGATAATACCTCTTTGTCATTGTAACAGAGTTCTAGCAAAGAACTCTGTCAGTTAACTTTACGCCTGCCAATACTGTGATCACGTACTGTGATGTGTCATTAATGTGAAAAATGCACATTAAACTTTTGAATCAATATCAGAAAAACTGCACTGAGCAGATGTGGAGATAACTGCTTAATTACAAATTTTATTGATTGATAAATTGATATTATACTATATAAATTAATACAGCAGTTTACTTCGCATATACAAAGAAACTCTTGTATAAAACTGGCAAATAAAATATATATTTAAGTATTTAACTTTAAGTACTATCAATACCTCTCAGTCCTGTAATAAAACATTCCCCGCACGCAATGAAGGCCTGTGTGGGAATTTTGGGCACCGGTAAATGTAAACAGTAGCTTTTTTTTGTCTAGATTATAGAGTATTGTTACTGGAGAAAGCAAGGTGTGATAAACTGACCCATAATTCAAACGCTTTAAACTTAGTTTAACGTCCTACGAAGGTAATACGTTAAACTAAGTTTATTCTCTGTCTTATCGCCGGTATTTTAAAGTTTTAGTCGTGAAATTGGAAACAGGATATACGATGTCTCGTCTCCTTATATGTATAAAAATTGAAAAACATCTAACAGATTTTGCACACGAAACGACAAAAACAAGATTTCCTACTGTCGTAGTTAAAAATATTAGACGTGTTTCGTACTTATATGTATACATACCGGCAGAAAAAAAAGAATTCGATATTTAAAATATCAGAAAATGTATTATGAAATATTAAAAACATTTAACACTAAATATACAGAAAGCTAATTACATAGTTCCTAGATATTACCCGCGACCTCTTCCTCATAAACCTTTATTCATGACCGATTTTTATATTCCATAGGTGGTGTTTTGCAATGATCTTATAATGGAAATATAAAAATGTTAAGTAAGCGATGATGTGAGTAAAAAGTTATTTACTTCAAGTAAGAGGGCAGTAGCGTCGTCAAAAAAGGCTTTCTGTTACATCTTAAGGAACTGGCATTTTTTCAAACAAATTCCTATATTACCAAATTCCTATATTATATACCGTCATGCATTTCGTCGGTGTACAAAATTTGGTAAGGATGGATTTATTTTTTGCATAGCTGTTAAGTAACAAACAAACAAAACACTGTCACGTTTGTAATATGGATGGAATTATACTAGGAAAAGGGGGAAATTTGTAAAAATAGGGATTCAATAAGTTATGTCGTTTTGATAACAAAATTGACACAACTATACGCATCAATATGGGAGTTGAACTCGTGTGTTTGAAGCCAAATAATTATATTTCATCTGTTCTTTTTTTAGACTAATAGTGTTGTAATACGAGTATATAAAAACATGAGTGATTAAAATAAAAACACTTGACCCTATAAACTACCAACATACATAAAAAAAAATTGAAAAAAACCTGTCAAGTACGAGTAGAACTCGTACTACGAAAGTTCCATACACATTTAGGCACTTATGAACATTTAAGAGAATATAGTATTTCTTTAAAATTACTGACAACTATTAATTTTTCCCAACGTATATATATTGTCAGCCATATCTTTCAGAGGTATAAAAATAGTGCTCATTGATGGTGACTGTGATATTTAAATAATTACAAGATCTAGGATAACCGTTATACTTTTTCTGTAATCTGCTAGTTAGATTTTATCAACCGTGTTTTTTTCATGATTTTTGGTTCAGCAGTTTTAGAAATGGGGGGTGGAGAATTTTCTATTTTTGTATATTTTTTAGAATATTTGCAATTTAAAATTATGAAAAAAATGTTTTTGTATTCCTCACATAATATGTAAAATGAAAAAGATATTTTTTGCCGTTTAATAACCGTTTAATAGTTATGTTAAGGAATGTAGCCACCCGAGCTGGTGACCTGAATTACAATAATTGTAATTAACACAACAAAACTAAAATTGAAGTCATGTTTTTCATACATTTTCTAAATAAATGAATCGACTGTTATTTCTCAATTCATTTACAATTTTGTAACAAATGAAAATGTGTACAAAGTATGTAAATTATCCTGTAAAGTAAACATAATTAATTATAAAAACGCCTAGACTATACTTTCGCACAAAAAACTTAAAAATAATGAATATTGAAAAATTAGGATTAATTGAATTTTAATGCGATTTCATTAGTTTCCATACTTAACTTTAACTGTTTTCTGCTTCCGTTCAACAGCTTTTTTGTAGGCAATTAGAAAGTTCCGTTAAAAAAATACCGTCGCCAGCGTGACGTTTGGAGCCAGTTCTCAGAGATGAGAAAGACTCCTTCAGAAGCCCCATTTGAGATAGCTTATTCGATTTATCGTTATCGGCAAAACAGAACCGCCCGAGAACTCAATATATCACTACGTGGTCGTGAGAAATCGATGCTGCTACACACTAACTTAGATAACGTCCCTACTTGATTGAAGGTTATGTAACTAATGAAAAATTTAGAATTACAATCAATAAAGGCGTGAAGAATAATTATGTTAGTTGAATTAAAAAATATTGCAAACATTTTAATACTCAGTTTAGGGACATGATATCGCTGGTCGTGAACGTCGCTGTGAGCAAGGTCAATGCGAACGCGGTCGAGTCATGGGACGGGAGGCGGGCGGATCGGCCGCCCAGCTGTGCTGGGCGCCCACGTACTGTAAAGCCTCAGTTCGCGCCAGTTGGCGTCCGTGCATCCAGTTCTAGTGTTTTTCTCGGTGCCGAAATGGTTCGTATTCATTTATGTTTTGGATTGTAGTAAAATTAGCAATATTCCGTGAAATTAAGAAGAATAGAAAATAAGTTTAAATAGGTATATAAATTAAATTGTGAAAATTTTTGTGGCATGTGGTATTTTCCGATTTAAACTGAAAAAAGTGTAATCAATTCATCTTGATTTGTTTTTTTTATTTATAGTAGATTAGTAATTCAAAATCATAATAAAATAAGACAGCATTGGGATGATATAAACGATAAATATATAAAGACAATTATGTTATTAGTTTGATATAGATTAAATTTCAACACAAATTATAGACATATAAGAAATCGATTAATTGTTCAACTTGAATTCTTTCTGATGAAAATTTTTATTTGTATTTAGTAGGTATTTATAAATATATATATTTACACGGCAAAAGATAATAATCATTGAATAATTTTTGTTACTTAATTTTTTTTATAAATCTTGATACTCTATCTTACTTCCATAGAGCAAGATTTTCTGCTCAAATTCTTAAAATAATTCTAATTAAAATATGTATTATCATACAAGTGAAGTTATTTGATGTTTTGAATTATTTTTTTTTAATTTAAATCAATTAAAAATTTATAGCAAATATAAAACAGGAAATTCCCACCAAATATATATACGCATATGTACGTAAGCACACTTTGCGGGAGGTAATTCTTGACGAATTAATTTGATTAACATTATTTTAATTATCTTTAAGCGTTGTGAAAATAGAACCTTATTGATATTAATTACGCCTTGTATACGAGTTTAACGAGAATTGCACTCAGACGACTGTGACGATGTGAGTTAACATGTAAAATTTGTTTCTCAATGAATGCATTTTTGAATATTTATTTCACATAATTATAAAAAAAATTCGTAAGTCCACTGATTATTATAAAATATTTTTTTAACAAAAATTAGTACTTAACAGTTATCACGTATTAATTCGTATATTAAGACTATGATTAATACGCACAAATCCATACGAAATAGTTATTAAAGAGTTCCCCTATTTTCCTTTTTATTTATCAGAATAAAACTTAATTGAATACTATTATTATAGATTACCTTGTAATATAATTATGAGATGCAATTACATATTTATTTCAACTGCAACTCAGTTTATTATCGACGTGCATTGATATATTAAGCGAGCTTTTAAAATGTTTGACGACTTATGATTATAAATACGGTTATTACTTTATACTATTAAGGGTTGATACTTAATGGAAAACATTTTAATTATTTTACACATACAAATAAAAACCGTTGTATCACGTTGCAGAATATAAAAGAAGTAAAGTTAAAAATTAATGAAATTATTAAATATAAGAAATTATTAACAATAAGGAAACATAAGGAACGGCACGGAAACTCGTAAATATTTTACTGTAAAAAGGATAGGTAGAAGAAAATGATCGTAATTTGATGATAGCTTGTTATGTCACAAAGCCAATATTAATTCCTTTGGGAGAGTAGCACCTAATGGGAGAAGGAAATTACGTAGTTGGATTTCATATTATACATTGACGTCGACTAATGTAATCGAGTACGTAGTTCGATTTCATATTATACATTGACGTCGACTAATGTAATCGAGTACGTAGTTCGATTTCATATTATACATTGACGTCGACTAATGTAATCGAGTACGTAGTTCGATTTCATATTATACATTGACGTCGACTAATGTAATCGAGTACGTAGTTCGATTTCATATTATACTTTGACGTCGACTAATGTTATCGAGTACGTAGTTCGATTTCATATTATACTTTGACGTCGACTAATGTAATCGAGTACGTAGTTCGATTTCATATTATACTTTGACGTCGACTAATGTTATCGAGTACGTAGTTCGATTTCATATTATACTTTGACGTCGACTAATGTTATCGAGTACGTAGTTCGATTTCATATTATACTTTGACGTCGACTAATGTTATCGAGTACGTAGTTCGATTTCATATTATACTTTGACGTCGACTAATGTTATCGAGTACGTAGTTCGATTTCATATTATACTTTGACGTCGACTAATGTTATCGAGTACGTAGTTCGATTTCATATTATACTTTGACGTCGACTAATGTTATCGAGTACGTAGTTCGATTTCATATTATACTTTGACGTCGACTAATGTTATCGAGTACGTAGTTCGATTTCATATTATACTTTGACGTCGACTAATGTTATCGAGTACGTAGTTCGATTTCATATTATACTTTGACGTCGACTAATGTTATCGAGTACGTAGTTCGATTTCATATTATACTTTGACGTCGAGTAATGTAATCGAGTACGTAGTTCGATTTCATATTATACTTTGACGTCGATTAATGTTATCGAGTACGCAGTTAGATTTCATATTACACATTGACGTTGACAAATATAATATTGGTTTCGAACGTTTACCCCTGCGGCTTTGATCGTGCAACTGTATAGCCATATTCACTTACTCGTGGATGGAGTGCGGAAGACTTCAACCACTTTTTATCTAAAACATCATAATTTATCAGGGTCCTCGTCGTAAGTTTGCAACGTTATTATTTCAATAAAATAAGAATGTAAAAATATTGTGATTTTAATGAACAATAAGATATGAGCCAAGTTTCGTCGCCACCGGGGAAGGTTGAAGCAGAAGCTCGGGAGAGTAAACCTTATGTTTCTAAGGAGGGAAATAGTACATATTTTAAATCTTTAAGTAGCCAAACTCTTAAATTTATAACTTGCTTATTCAAAGACGAACTTTTCTATCAGAAAATAACTAACAATAAGTATTTCCTCAATAAAGAAAAGAAAGCGTTAACTAAATTTTTAAACATTCTCATGAAATTAATAAAATGTTTGAACATTTCCAGCAGGTCAACAAATTATTAAACATTTCCAATATCAGACATATTTGCATGTTTCTTTTTAAACATTTTGATTTATGTTTAATAGTTTATTTAAAAAAAAGTAAGATCATCGATCAGTCTTGAGAGTTTCTTCAAGTCGCATGCAAAATCAACTAGACTGCTTATATACATATATTCTTAGAGTAAAACTAATTACTTTCCCATTCATTTTCAACATTTTTTTGTAAACCCTACACAACCATGGACATACCTACGCCGTGAACTATATAGACGCACATCCATTATTTTTTCTGATTGACAAACAAAGCAACGACTGTCATGTCGAGATTTTCATCAAAATTCCCATCGACAGAACTATCAGCGCATGAAATATTTTCGTCTTCCCATGCCGTTTTGCTGTCATTGTTCTTAGATTGAACATTTCTTCCTCTTCTAGTCTTCTTTTGAATGTTCTTTCTTTTTCCTATCTTTTTCTGCTCAACGTCTCCGGCCTTAACTGTTTTTTTTCTTTATGTTTTAGTTATTTTTACTTTTTAATTAGTTTAATTTTTGTTTTCTCTTTTCTCAAAATCCCTTCTCTTAATATTAACCTTTAACTTTCTTGTTACATCATTTTTCTGAATATTTACTTGCTCAAAATTAAAAAATGAAACAAAAAGGAAATTTTTGGAAAAATTTCCTTTTTGGCACTTTCCTTTTTGAACAAGAACGAATGAATTTGGTGTCTATAACATTCTCTTTTGTTTTCATGACGTTTGATTCTCTATTAACGGCTTCTAGGATATTTTGTGAAGATTTCGTTTACTGCTCTAAAATATTAGGAGATTCAAGTTCAAGAGTCGATAACTCATTGATAAATTCAACGCGATTTTCGATTCATAAAGATGCTGAATTACATTAATCAAACTCTTTGGAACACACGTGAGACCTTTGCAAAACAGTATCATGAACATGATTGGGAACATTTTGTTCATTTTCAGGCTCTGGCATGGATACAATTGCGATTGTAGCCTTCAAAGTGAGACGATTCTTCGAGTTCGGCTGAGAATACAAGATGACTTTCCAAACCAATTGATTCACCGTCTTTCTATGACAATAGAACATAAAAAGTCACCGTTATTGAAAATTTCTGGATTAAGTGGATGGATACCGGCTTTCTTGAATCTACTTAATATATTAGCTTGGGCAGTGGCGGCTTAAAGGGCGGGGGGAAGGGGGGTTGCGGTAGATACGTTCTGCCCCGGGTGACAAGCATCATGGGGTTACAAGGAGAACTCACTCGCACAGCCAGAGAATACTTACAGGCGAATACTCTGCAATAACATACCAATAAATAAATAGCTACCTGCTCTCGTATCTACTCGCTCCTAATATTATATATTATTATATATCGCAACTTCATTTTTATTTAGTTTCGAACATAATTTCCCGAAAATAATGAGTTCAGGTTGCGCTTGATCGAGCGAATGAGTAAAGCGATCGAAGAAGATAGATACATGTCCATATCATATGCGGGCAACATCGAGCGGTAACGTTTAGTACATAATCTGTGGCAAAACGTGCGTGGCGCTCGACTGCGGTCGCGCGGCCCGGTGCGGCGAGTACCGCGTGACCGGCGGGGGCAAATGGCGCGCCTCTCCACCCGCACCGCGCCATGCGTAAGATAATCACTGTCAGTTAGTGTTAGGGTTGCCACCTTTTTTTAAAACAAATAGAGTATATTTACTTTCTAAGGTAAAAAAATAAAGTACAACATCTAAAAATAAAGTATTATTTACTAATTTAGATTTTTTTTTCACACGTATTTTTGTCACTTCTAGCAACATCTAACAAATATTTGTTACCAAAAATATTTGTTATCATGTTAAGATAGATAAATAATTCGGTTTTTCTTAAGTTTAGAGACGCTCTACTTCGTTCGTCCCGCCACTTAGCATTCATCAGAGAAAAGACTCTCTGTAAATGGTGAAGTGGCGGGAATGGATAGCAGAAATGACACGATTTTGTATATATTTACAAAATAATTACTACTATGGAAAAATTTTTGCCACTAACGAGATGTAGATAATTCCGAAAAATCTACAGAATTATGAACTTGTGCATATAACTCTTTCAATAAATTAATTTCTTCATACAGGTCATCCATGTTAATATCAAACTTTTGCAGTTTCAAAATTATAAGTATGTTAACAAAGTGCTCATATTCAACATTACCTACTTTTTTAATTTATGACGATCAATGAAAAGAGCCAATTTGTGTGACTAACAAAGTGACTCCAGGTATCCAGCTGAAACAATAGTAAAAAATACTCCACATAATTTGCATTTCTCATTAAAATCGTTTTGAGGATCATTGGTCAATCAAACACCATGGTCAAATATTATTTTTTGTTCTTGGTATGTTGTACAGTGTTGTGATAAATATTCGATTATGGATGCATATAATTGTAGCTCACGATATACATCTGAAAAACGAATACAGGAATCGGATTCTAGCATAGAATTAGACGGCATCTGTAACTCTGAATACAGTACACTGAATAAATGCCCTAAAACAATGAATGCAAAGCAAACAAAACGAATGCAAGAATGTAAAAGTCTATGGGAAGTTGATCGGCGGTACTGACACCGACTTCAGAAATAAGTAACTTAGTTATTTATGGCAAATAAGTGGGTACCTATTTTGAGTTAATTATTTTTTACTTTTTAGTACCTACTTTTTTGAAGTTGGTTTTATAAAATATATTTTAATTTTCGAATTTTTAGTGATTAATATATTAATATTAATTATCACAATTATTTTCTTTCTTAGAATATTGGATATTTATTAAAAGTCACGGACAAAAACTGGTATATAGGAAATTTCCTCTTTGTCTAAAGTTGATTATCGACAATATATAGGAATGAAGCGATAGTAGTAGCTGCCAATGGTTATCTGTTAGCCGTTGAGGAGTTCGGTTTTCCATATCCGAAGTCCAATATCAGATTTTACAAATTAAAAAGTACCACTTGAGGAATTCCTTACTCCATATCCAAAATTCAATATCAGATTTTGCAAAGTAATAACTAAAGTAACAACTAACCAGTAACATGTATATTGAATCACGATCGATCGACTGCCATCCGGTAAGGAGTTCCATTGTTCATCTCCAGAACTCATCATCAGACCCTGATTTGGTCGACGGTGTAGTTACTTTGAAAAGTAACAACTATTAGTAGCAAATATCTTTAATCACGGTTGATTTACTAATATCATTTAAGGAGTTCCATTGTTTATCTCCGGAACTCATCGTCGGACACTGATATGGCCGGCGATGTAGTTACTTTGTAAAGTAACAACGACTAGTAGCAAATATCTTTAATCACGGTTGATTTACTTTAAGGAGTTCCATTGTTCAAATCCAGAACTTATAATTAGACCCTGGCTTAGTAAGTGGTCTAGTTATTTTGTAAAATAACCCGTAGCAAATATCTTGAACAAAACTACCCGTAGCAAATATCTTGAATCATCGTTGATTTGCTGCCATTCGTTAAGAAGTATCATCATTAATTTTCGGACCTCATCATCAGATCATCATCATATATATGGAGCCACGCCCATAGCACCCTCTTTCAAATAAAAAAATAATCATCAAAATCGGTCCACTAGATAATTATCGTTGAACTTAGAATTGAGAACCTCCCCCTTTTTTGAAGTCTGCTAAAAACTAGATAACACCATCATTTGTTTAACACCAAAAGCGAAATTCGATCTCATGAACTTTGACAATTGAGGGGGTGGGAAAAAGAGCTAACGAGTATGTATTTATCGATTTCTACAGAATAAAACTTCAATATGAAGCGAAATAGACCTTGTGGATACCAACAAAGTAAAATCAAAAGAACTTGCGATCAAATCGTTATCTGGATCTATTTTGAAGTATGTAGCACCTTCGACTTCAACATCAAACAATATACAGCAAAATATTGAAAGCGATCTTCTTGATAAAACAGATGATGTAGAAAGACAGTGTCAAGATGCATAGAATCGAGGGAAGTAGTAAAGAAAGTCTGACATACAAGATGAGAGATAAAGAGTAATAACTTGGACATACATCTATTTCGGCCTCAAGGATATGATATCTATACTAAACTGGTAAACCACCATGATATAGGACTTCATGGTGGTTTACAGGCAAAAATCAAAGAACCCAATCTTAAAGCGATGTTTACACCTTGTGCTAATTATTTGATAAATCTATGTGAAGTACACTCATTTAAAAGCGTTAGTTCAAGTTTAACTTTTTCGGAACAGTAAGAAGAGTTTACGCGTTCTTTCCATCATCCATACATCGATGCGAAATTTTAATGGAAAGTGTAGGCGTATTTGTCAAAAGTCTAATAGAGACAAGATGGAGTGCATCACAACGCTTTTAAACCATTGAAGAATAATTTTGAGGTACTTGTATCAACACTCAAAGAGATGTGTGATCCCAACAGCAGCAGAGAAAACGTCTATGCAAGAGAAACAGCATCTACACTCTTATCAGCTTTTTGTGACTTCAGTTTTTATGCTATATTTCTTTTTGGTATGAACTCCAAGAAAAAAATAATCAGACACAAAGTATATATTAACATCTGGGCTATCACTGGAAAAGTGTGTGATAAAAATCAAAGCCCTAAAAAAATTTCTTCAAAGCCAACATATTCAAATAGTGGATATAGCTATTTCCTAGGCAACAAAAAAATGTGAATACTTGGACATTTCGATTGAAGGAAGAAAAGAAAAGAAGAGATTTCGGAAACGTGAATGTGAGATCATCGTTAGAGGGCAATGGATGATATTCTTTTAACATTTAGTGTCGTCCAGTCTAAAACTCTGCTAACGTCACCAGAAGAAGACCATCGTGAAATAGTTACAAATCTAACTATTCATTTTGTGCAGAGAACATAATTTTGGAGATTTTACGACTGAGGCGCCACTTGAAAGCTGCCAGCATTTCATCCCAAGAAGAAGTTCAATAATAGCCCCATTTTACGATAAATCTGGAGCTTCTCAGATTTATCGTAAAATGGGGCTATTATGAGTCTGTTCCGAGCCTAGTGCTGTGTCTAAGATTTTTTTAACTATTTGTTTCAGTGGTTTCATATGAAAGAAGCTTTTCAAAATTAAAGTTGATAAAATCTTATTTAAGGTCTATAATGAGCCAAGCGTAACTAACCAATCTTTCCATATTATCTATTTAAAAGGACAGGAAAGTAAATTTTAATAATATGTATATATATATATACATATATATATATATATATATATATATATAATATATATATATGTGTGTGTGTGTGTGAGTGTGTGTGTATAATATTTTATTATAATATTTTGGCGAAATAAAGTCACGTAAGCACGTTTACTTTTTGTTGTTTTATCTTGGGGGTGCTCAATAGAAAACCGCCAGGAGTGCCAATCCACGCTACGCCGCTACTGAGCTTAGTCAAATGCTTGAATGTTGTAAATCGTGACTGTTTTGCCCGGATCGATAACATCCAGTTGTTATATTTTGATTTTAATGAGGAATGTACTGCATTATCAAGTGGTTGTGACCTTGGAACTACTTGGATAAGCGTTTCCAGATGAACCTATGGGTTCTTCGGATAAAAATGGTCTTGATACGTTTGATCGTACGATTACTCTTGGGAATATGAAGAAGGGTAAACAGAGTGTTACAGTTATTCCTCTATCTGACAGCATGACTTATCCGACCTGATTGGACTTTTTACTATCACTTTTTGACATTCTTGGACAGTTGTGCACCCCGTTTCGAATATTTTGTGGTTCAAAATTATATTCTTCGAATACAATCTTTAACGACGATTTTCTTCTTGAAGCTGGTGGCTCAAGATTGTGGCAAAGTTAGTGACTTCGAGTGTTCGAAGACTTATTTCTGGACACCTGAAAAGAAAACCGCGAAACCAGTCTTTGCCGGTATAGTTTTTCGTGGTCCAAATTTGGAGAATTTTCTTTCAATTCGTTTTTGCAAATTCAAATGGGAATTGCATTGCTTGTTGTCTTGTTAAACCGTAATGTATGTTACTACACGATAGCAAATACTTAACAAGTATGTGATCTATGAGTTTTAATACTGGCTGTCTTTCATCCCAAGAAGAAGTTCAACTTATATTTTTATTACTTTATCGATTATATTACTTTATCGATTCCATATTTTATAGATGTTTTTCGAATAGAAACGCCCTCCTTCACTTCATTTGTGTCATTTTGCAATTTTCTCTTAGTCACTTTTTTTCTTTTCATGTATGTTTCTGCAAATAAAAATAATGGCCATCAGGTTAAAACATAAAGAAAATAAATGTAACTATAATTTAGACCAGAAACAGAAACTTGAACCACTAGTCGTGTCTCCCGCATGCGTCATGGTGTAACTCTCCCACACCCGCCCTTCTGCTGTTTAATTTTTGTCACAGATTTCACAAACTATTATGAGACAAGTAACAGACAACACCTTTACATACCCTACATATTTAATAAACGTAAACGTAATTATAAAACTGCTGAAATAAATTAAAATTACGCCGCAGCGACAAAAAACCATTTCACCATTTGGCAGCCGAATAAACCAGCCGTCGTGCAAAATGGCGGCATGCTTGTTTGTTGGCTTGTTCCGAGCTAATAATAACTATATTGGCATGTCATTATTGCAAAATTTAAATTGACTTTTAAAAGGTGGATTAAACCTCCCCCTGGAAAATGCTCCCGATTTTCCACTGTACATTAACTCAATTATTGTGGCAGATACGAGTTGACAAGAATCAGACGATTGACTTTCTT
The DNA here is from genome assembly GCA_039881145.1 of Druceiella hillmani. NCBI lineage: Eukaryota > Metazoa > Arthropoda > Insecta > Lepidoptera > Hepialidae > Druceiella > Druceiella hillmani. Next base: position 2,823,049 of record JAYKKI010000096.1, on the reverse strand, counting down.
TAGCCCATATTCCCCATTTTTTAGTCCATCCCTTTCTTTAGTCATTGAGTAACAAATTTTCAGATCTATAAATTACAAGATATTGTCCAATGAGTTATCTTTTCTTGCATTTTCCTTTTTAAAGAACACTTTCTTCATGATAAACTCAGTTTTTGATTCAGTTTTCTGATTCGGTATTAATTATGTAAGAAATTGGTATTCAGAAATATAATAATGTTGTTGTTGGATTTTGACCTTATTATAAAATATGTTTATTTTTATTTTTTACATCTTAGAATTTATTTAATATTCAAAAACAAAATTTGGTTTTTTAACTCAAGTTTTGAATAGACGCAATGGCAATTCCGTTTATTTTATTTACAAAGGTACGTTTTCATAACACGAACATAAATCTTTGTATGCTAAGATTTTTATTAGGATAATTAATAGTCTTGTAATTAAACAGTGCCTATTTGTCGATGTTGCATTTGTTATGCTAATTTTAGACACATTTTTCACATTTCTGGTTTTATGCCCAATGATTTTTTTTTCTAATAGGAGACAAAATTGTACCCCAATTGTGATTCAAGCGTGTGGCTGCGATCCTGTGAAACAGAAATTATTGAACCCATTTACGGAGAGAGCACCGGTGAGTATAATCTGGATATAAAGATATCAGTTAAAAGAAACAGCAAGATTTTTTCGACTCCTCTCGAAAATATAAGACTACAAAATATTATTTCGTTTTTAACATTCTCTCAATCATATTTACAATTAAACATTTCATTATCAGGAACAGAATGTAATGAAAAAAAAGAAATACAAGGAAAAACACTGAATTATCGGTATATTTTTTATAGATTTTCTTTCCAACAGATAATATCATATCGCTCACTTTTCAATACCAAAGTTCGCTGCGTTGTGTCGTATCGCTTTGATATGCCACGCGGTTCCTAGTATACGTGCATAGTGTAGCCGAGATCCCGAATATATTTATTCAGAGCGGCCAGTACACACAATCACCACGAGCGCATCACAGTTCATAATTACTAGCCGTTGTGTTATAATGTACCACTTGTATGAAACATTGAATTGTCTTAATATTTTTCTTCTCTTTTCATTTCTCTCCTCTACTATTTCATCAATATAAATCGTTTTCTATACAAATTACTAAAAGAGAAAATGAGTATTTTATGGATTTTATTGCGAATTTCATATTAAAGTATAATTGTTTGGAATTAATCCTCTAAACTTTCCCCTCTTTAGCGATTTCGGCGAGGAATGAGGTCCAAAAAGCCAATTGTTATAAAATAATTATATGAAACCAATAACAATTAATCGACTTCAATTATAGATAAGGTTTGATATTGTCTTATAATAAAACAACTTTGACAAAATTGACTAATTGAAGAAAAAAAATTGAAGAATTTGTATAACACGCATTGGCGATTATAAAATAGTATAAATCGAGGATGGAATGAGATATGAAAATGTTTTATTGATTATGATCACAATATCTTTTGTTCTTTGAAACCCACAGTCGGTCGATTTAACGTCGTCGATTAGTTTAGTGTTAACAATTTAACATATTTCCTGATGTAATAATATCATTCTTTCATGTTCATACTGTATAACTATTTCTCTTTATTACGTAAATACGACAGAATGCATATGCAAAACTGGGTGAGGTCATTACGGCAACTTGGCCTGCGCTCTGAGATTGTTGTAATAGCTGTTTATCGAGTAGGTACCACTTTGGATTTTTCTCTTTCTAGTGTAAAGAAAACATTTAATATCATTATCATCACCTACCTTCTCTGTTATATCGTATAATGAAATGTTATCCTACGATTTTGCTTTTTTCGTACATGAAGAGATTTTTTTACTCTATTGTAATTTTTTTATTTTAACAGCAGATGATAATAAGAAGTATTCAATGCCCTTATTTCATTTAGTATAACTTTAAATGTATTTATTTTAATTATTTGACACAATTCATATTCAATATACAAAAGAACTTTTATTTTATATAGATATCTAAATAGTTATTTTTTATCTGTTAATAGTATTTTTTTTCATTTTTTCCTTTCTTTTCCCGTCCCTTTTCCTTAGCCATATCAATATAAAATTTATTAATTAGTATATTGTAATATATTATTATTACTTTTTTGTTCAATCATGCATTTTATCGCTCTCATAGCCTTAGCTTTCATTATTTGTGTTTTGGTAAGTTGAGAACAATAAACATGTTTCGATCCAATATGAAATAAATAAATAAATGTTCACTAACTCGTCTTTAATATTTGGTTTAAATTTGTTCCCCGAATATAGTTTAAAATGTTATTAATTTTGGTATTCTTAACAAATCGGTATTCGCAGGTTCTATTCCAAAATGGCTAAACGGATGTCTTTTGCGAAATGGACCTGGATCATTGAAGGTCGGATCGATGGAGTTCCAGCATCTTTTTGACAGTTCAGCACTTATGCACAGGTATCACAATTTCTACTGCTACTACTATTTTCTCTCAAAGTTTTGACTTTTTCAAATCGAGCGTCTAGTTTGATTACTTTGTTCTGCTAAATATACAATATAATGTAAACTAAACAAAATATCATATTACCAATAAAAGACTTTGGGAGATCAGGAGACTACTTGCATTTATATATTCACATATATTCATAATAAAAACCTAAATTCGTACTTACTTTAATTATACAACACCAGCAACAATCTTAAAAAAAATTTAATTTTATGATGTCTTTTAGGTTTCTTTCGCTTCATCACAAAAATAATAGAATTTATGACGTATTACTTACATTAAATATAAAGTGAAAAAAACAAACTAACATTATTAACATACAGTGAATTTTTATTTCATTTCGATATCTTAACGACCTCAAATGATATCACGGAAATAGAAAATGCAGTGTGAATGCGAGCAACCGACCTAATAGTTGGCAGAGGGTTACATGAGGTGTTGTGCACTGGAGTAGGATTTACAAACTGCCAGTGGTCGTGCGAATTCAGAATGCATAAAATGCCTAATGGGAATGGACGTGTCCAGCGATGTTATTACTTTAATATCATAACGATTATAACATTTTCCCCTTATATTTGCTAATTTTATATATATTGAATAAGTGATCAAATTTGAAGTAGCGATTAAGAAATGGTAATAAGACCGTATAAAGCAAAAAACATTTGTGAAAGACATTGGGCATTTTCGACCGGATTTTTGAAAAGTGGCAGACAAAAAGCAAAGTACTTTAAATTTTAGAGTTTTACATTTTTTTTCATTACCTGTAATTATTTTCATTCAATTAATGGGAAAACTTAAATATTTTATAAAATGTATGTCGTAATTATTATGTTGACAATTTTTTTTAATTTCATAAAAATACCACGCAGTAAGTTAAATACCACACTGTGGCACTTGCAAAGCCTATGTCATAAGTCGCATGTATAGGCTGTCTCATTCTCGCACGTTATTACCTGAAACTAGTTTCGCTCACGCCCCGATCGCCCTTCTCACCTCGCAATCCCCGCAGTCCTATGTCGTCCGTCGTTGCGATATGCGCGTTTACTGAATTCTTATTATTGTGTTTATATCAAATGCGGCTTGTTTAATGGATTCTGTTTGTTTCGTGCAAATTATCTGGGTTACGTCGTAGAAGATACAAATTAACACAATTCGTTTTCGAAACATAGCATGAATATACAATATTATTGTTACAAGAAATAGTACCACGAGAGGTAAGTTCTTAGCATTTTTGTGTGTACATTAAAATAACATATTTCAATGCTTTTTGTAGATCATCTTAATAAATGGTTTTTTTATTTAATGTGATACACAATCAATATGCGACCCATGCTGACAGAAATTTAATCACGCATTCAAATCAGCGACAACAAGATCCGTTCCCCCAGAGACAACAAGATTCAAAATCGGTGATGACAAGATCCGTTCCCCACCAAGTACAAGTCTCGTTACTCCAGCAAGTACAAGATCCATTATCCCAATAAGCACAAGATTCGCTACCCCACAAGTAGGTAGGAAGGAGAATCCAAGAAATAGCAATTGAGGGTCAACAACAACAGAGCTTTAGTCTCTTTACTATTCCTGGATATTCGCTCGCATCCAACACAGCGCGTTGTATATTTGCGTTGTGCGTTGTATATTTCAAAACTCTTGGAAAGTGACTTCATATGTTTTACCACAATATTACAGGTTACATTTATTTCGTAACAATTAACTCTTCATGCCAAAACTTCCTCGAGTTTGCCAAATTCGTTTCATGAAAAATTATTCGGAAAAACTTATCAATATTCAGATATCAGTTCACGAAAACTTTAATAGCGCTCATTTTATTAACTTAATCGATTTGTATGAATAGAGATTGAAACGAGGAACTCAATCGAACTTTGACAATATTGATGACAACGAACTGCATTGTTATACAGCTATCTCTCCGTAGCAGATCCAACCGTCCTGCCACTGTTTTAGGAATTTATCTTTCAAAAATAATTACTGGTGAATTAGACGAGCGCTTGGCTTGTATGTTTAATATGTCAAGAAGCAGCGGTTGCATATGCTGCTGTCATTCAAACATGACGGTAACAAGAGAAAATATTTTTTTGAAAACTTATAACATTTTTATGTATTTAGGCATGAAAAGTAACTCCACGTGTCCTGTTTTTCTTTTGTGAATAGTTAATGCATGTAGTAAAAGCACTAGAAAACATTTTTGGATGGATTTGACTTAAAATATTGACAATTTTAGTTTCAAGAACCTCACTTTTACGCGAAAGGCCGGTCTCCATACGACTGAATTAAACTAAATGTAACCAGGTCCATTGGACTTGATTTGCCGTAAAAACGTACCGTGGACCACGCACCGTTAAAGCGTATCGTGCCTACCCTTTTTTGTTTGAATCTAAGGTTATATAGCATTTTTTCTTAAATTATTTCGGTGGGTAGCTTAACTTTGTGGTCACGTTGACAGAGTCATGTTGACAGAGTCAGTTAAATATTTTCTAATCGAATATTTGTCCACAAGTAATTACTGGTGAATCAGACGAGCGCTTGGCTTGTATGTTTAATATGTCAAGAAGAACGGTAGAACGAAAGTTACAAATAGCTCGAGAATGTTTGTCGGACGAGTTTGTTTCTCGTCACTTGAACCTGGATCATATAACGAGAGAAAATGTGGTGTCTCGAAACTTATCTGTCCCGAGTCATATTTTCGGTGGTAACCAAAACGGGCCCGCGGTCATTATTTTGTGTGACGGAACATACACATGCTTGCAAAAAAGTTCCAATTTCCCTTTTCAAAGGAAAACGTATAGCCTGCACAAGTTCCGAAACTTGTCGAAACCATTTTTGATTATTTGCACAGATGGATATATAATAGAAGTGATAGGGCTATAGTCAGCGACTACTTCAGATGCTGAACTACTTCAGATGCTGAGCGACTACTTCAGATGCTGGACTACTTCAGATATTGAGCGACTACTTCAGAAATGATAATGAGCCACGTGATGCAGGGTGAAGACTCTGCTTGGCATTGGTTTCTTAACGCCAGCAACGTTTTCATATCATTGCCCTAGAGACGAGTGTACGTTAGCTTTAAATTGCTGAACATAGCTCTATTCTCCTCATCGATCACTTGACTGATGTGTAAAAAATCCCCAAGTGACATGAAACTACATAGAACCAAGTGTACTCAAATAATAAATTATATTTTGGCACCTCTATATAGGTGTACAAAAATTTAATTTACTGTTAGATGAATCATCAGATGTAAGTATCACAACATATCTTAGAATAATCGGAAGATATTTTATTTCAAATTATAACAAAGTAGTGTCTGTATTTTTAAATTTTCAATCGCTGGAGGGTTCCGATACTAATGGAATAGTAACTGCTCTGTTAAAATATTTAATAGACCATGGTTTGGATTTACGAAATTTGATGGGAATCTCAAAATTAAAAACTTACTTAATCTCGTGCCTTACCTCGGCTATCTGTTTGAACCGCAAGTACAGAAACTCCCTGCAAATTATAGTATTGACATAGTTGCAGTAAAACACGATGCATTGATTTTAATGTAAAAGCAACTTCCCCTCAATTTCAAGACTTGAAAGAAAAAATGAAATTCTTATGTGAAGAAGAGACACTGAAAGAATAGAAAGACACATCACTATCAGATCTCGCAAAAGAAATGAGAATGTCTGACGAAAAAATTTACAAAATCTTGCAATAATGGCAAAATATTAAATTTGTTGACAGGACACCACTGAATGGAGATTCTACTAGCTTTTAGGCTTATAGTAGCTGCATATAAAAATACAGCTGGAATAAACAACTCCCAGGATTTGCGTGATTTTACTATCGCCGTGTTATCATTGCCCCATTCTAACGCAGAAGTAGAAAGGGAATTTAGCGCAAATAGTAATGTAAAAAATAAACTTCGCGATAAACTTCCTGAACAAACTTTAAATTCTCTTCTTACTATCCGAAACAATATTAAGACTAAAAACAAGAGTTGCTCATCTTATGTCTCCCAGATGAGGTTATTAGCCAAATTGAACTAACTACCCTGAAAAGGCTTCAATTTCCACTTCTTCTGAGATTACCACTGAAGAACTGGGTGACTGTATTTAATTTTGAAATTTAGGTGCAAGCTTAAAAAAACAATTAAAACTTAAATTGTAAGCAATAAAAAACTAAGCTTTATTAAAATGATTATTATATGTTATTATAACGCCTTGGCCGCATCTGCGTTATCGTGACGATTTTTAGTGAATTGTGTCAAATGAAGAAGTAATCAATGCGCTTTTTAGACGAAATATATCAGCACCGTTCACAAAAAAAACGATAACGCAGTTACGGCATAGGCTTTACTGTGCTAATTGTTTATAATAAGTTTGTTGAATAAATTATATTTTAAATTAAATATTTTTTTGTTATAGTAAAAATTATTGGTTCTACATCTTTTGTATCGTAATAGCCTCATTGATATCGATACGGTTATCATTATCTGTTAAAATAGTAGTTTATAGGTGTACCGGAACTGACGCGACTGTTAGCGATATCTAACGGATTTCTAGTACTCATTTTTCCCAATTTCCCATTCACTTTTGATTTTGTAGAACGGCAATACTGATCTTGTCCAGTAGCGGTCATGACATGATAACGACGAGTAAAACCACAATAATCGCAAATATTGTGAGATGAAACGCGCACACACGCACATACTAGTACGCGTGTCCGCACACAAATATTTAAAACGCGTTCTTATAGTGTGTGAGTGAGATTGATTAGGATGAGAATTTCTATTTAAAATATTATTATAGTGAGCATATTATTATAAAATAATCTCACAGATAATAAATTTGAATATTAAATCTTGAGAATTTTTCATGCAGACAGAGCCAAAGATAAACATAAAAATAGTCAAAGGTAAGTGTACCCTGTTTTAATAGGAAATAATAGAGTATTTGACCTTTTTTAAAAATACAATAAGTAATAAAAAAGATTAAAATAAATATATCACACCTAAGACTTTTCATTACAGAGTTATAACTTAAACGACGAACTACGTTCGAAAACTGACGAACTACGTTCGAAAACTGACGAACTACGTTCGCACGAGAACTCCCCATACAAAACATAACTGGATTATGACGTCACTGGCCTGTATTTAGCATTCATTATAAGGGAGTTTATCAAATACCCTTAGTATCTCGTTAAATATTGAGTTTAAGTTGCATATTGCATATTATAATTTTCTCTTTTTTTCATGTGGAAATTTTTTCTATTTAATAAAAAAAAATTGACACCTTTTCCTATTTAGAAGTTTCGATTAATTTTTTGTTAATATAATATGCATTATTTTTTTCATCCCAAGATTTTTTAAACCTACTCTACAATTTTAAAACATTTTTACAAAAAATATCGACATCAGTCAAATACCCCATCAACCCCATTTTTCTTTTTCGAATAAATATGCCGATTCCGATACAACTCTACACGAGGCGCAGAACTTAGTGAGTAGTGCTGTAGTATTCATAACATATACCTTAGTCAAAGGTAAACTCTAGACTTTACGCAAGTAAAAGCTCTAAAAAATTATAATAAAGGTTATGACACTTAGATTAAAACAAAAAAGAGAAGATACGGTGTACACTCTTACATTATGTAAATACGAAACGGGCATAGATACAACTACACGCACACAGACTCTCACAGCTGCAATCACAAATCGCCTACATGTAAAATTAACCAAAAGAGACAAAACGATAGATTGTGCTACAGCGAGCGAATCAAGGTATTAAAGCAAATTAACAATTTGCAACGAACGCATTGCTAGTACTATATATACAGCGCTTCTCACGATGCGGTACTAGCGCATGCTGCTGTCATTCAAACATGACGGTAATAAAAGAAAATATTTTTATGAAAACTAATAAAATTTTTATGTAATTAGGCATGAAAAGTAACTCCATGTGTCCTGTTTTTGTGAATGGTTAATGCATGTGGTAAAAGCACCAGAAGACACTTTTGGATGGATTTGACTGAAAATATTGGCAATTTTAATTTCAAGAACCTCACTTCTATGCGAACAGCCGGTCTGCGTTCGACTGAATTCAACAAAATACATCCAGGTACTAAAATACATCCAGGACTTGATTTACGTGGACCACCCACCGTTAAAGCGTACCGTTACTTCTTTAAATTATTTCGGTGGGTAGCTTAACTTTGTGCTCACATGTTGACAGAGTCAGTTAAATATCTAATCGAATATTTGACTACAATTATTTCCACATATTTACTTAAATCTTATCTCCAATATATCATTTTTAGAGTACGATTATCCGAAAAATATTATCAAGGCGTCCATATTGCAAGACGTGCGAATTTAAAAGAAATAAGCGCAACGTAAAATTAGTCGGTAATTAAAAATGGGTTGTATTAACATCTTTTTGTATTACATTTTTATTGCCACATTTTTTTGGAAAATTCATTTTGTATTTTTGAAAATAAATGGCGATAACTTAAAAGGTGCAATATCATTATAACAGTTGCGTTTCTGATAAACGAACTTTCTTTTAAGCTCGTGTAATGTGTTGGGAACGATTTCGATAAAATGTAATCCATCGGGGTAAATTTTTAGATTTAATACAAGTTAATTGACTCGAAAATGTTTCACGTTTTATACTTTATTTACAGTTTTAATACGTTAGCCCCAAATACTTTGTTTCTGCCGAATCGAAGGTTATTTAATCCTCTATACAACTGAAGAATTTCAGTAATAAACACGAAAACAAAATACGATACCCAACACGCCAATTATATCTTGCTATTTAATTTTTGAAGTGAAACTTCTTATGTGGCAGTAGTTGCATATAGGCGAAATCGAGGTTGGAAAGTACAAACGGATAATGATAAACAGAGAGAGAACGAAAATCAATTCTTAGGATTGTCTTCGTGTTATTTTTTACATACACTAATTCAACGAACAAACCTATTATTATAACCAAATAGCCAAACAATAAGTAAGAGAAAAATAGAGTACAAATAATTATTAATATCGCTAGATCATTTATTATGTTTATTACAGAATATTTTTTGAAGCGAAACCCCTTTTTCCCCAGTAGTGGGTTACGAGACCGTAATGAAAAATGTTGGCAATGGGGAGAGAGAGCCAATAACCCTCTTAGTCACTTTGTGAAAAGCTGACTCGTTATGCTCTGAGATGTAGCAAAGCGTACGTTTATGTACTGATAATATTGAGATAATTACTCTAAAAGTTTATTAGAGTAAGTGTATTAGGGGGTAGAACCGACATTTTATAACAGTGGTATGAAAAATTAAATTCAAATTTCAAAAATTGAATTATTTGTTAATTCATTGAGGCACTTTACTTGGATTTGTCATTTGTTTTCACAAATTAGCAACAATTTAGAAATTGTGTGTATCGCGATAAAATTAATTTAATACGAAAAAATTATCGATCACTGATTTTTTTATGATGTTCATTGTGGTTTCTATTAATAAAAAATTACGATCAACTTCGATTGGCATTTTACGATGAAGTCCCCTATTTCGCTACAGTTTACAACTGACTTCACGTATTCAAGCATGATCATACCAATCTCAGTGATGGTCTGCTTGAGGGACATCCCTCAACAGCGACAAGTGAAGATAACATCAATGTTGCACCAATCATGATAAAGACTTACCAGAGTTTAAATTAATGCCTAAAGTGGATAAGTTTATAACGGCTCCAGTTTAAAACTGATTTATCGTATTCAAGCATGACCATACCAATCTCAGTTATGGTCTGCTTGAGGGACGTTTCTCAACTGGGACAAGTGAAGACAACATTAATGCTGTACGATTCATAATAAAGACTAACCGAAGTTTAAATCAAAACTTTAAGTGGACAAGTTTAGGCGTTGCTATGAGTTAAGTATAGAAAATTCTACAAGAAAATTTAGGCGTTGAGTAGTTTTGTGTTAAATACACTATGACTTAATCAAAGTTTAATTCGCCTTTGCATGGATTTGTCTCGGGTAATATTAGAAACTTTTGATGGTGGTCACTCAACTACTGTATTCGATGTTATCACAGGTGACGAAACCTGGATATATTATTATGAATCCAAAATGAAGAGGTTGCGCAGTGGGTGTTTTTTTTCTGAAGAGTTGCTTACAAAAGAAAAGAAAAGACAAAATGGTTGAAAAAAGGCGGTCTCGTTCTTCGCACGAACAGGTTATTGTTAATGCCTGTTCTGGAAAATAAAAAAAACACTAACCGCGGACTGTTATACCAGCAACTGTTTGCCTGTTATTTCAAAAGTTCGATAATAGCACCCCCGCAATATAATTCTCCTTCATCATGACAGCGCCATAGCATACTCGACCAGACGAACGACTGAATATTTGACTGTGTCGGGGTTAAAAATTATTGTTCGTTGCACTACATATTTTTTTCAAGAAATTAAAGGTAAACTACGAGGAATACGATTATGTGATACCGAAGAAGCGATGACTGTCTTCGAAAAGACCTTGAATGAGAGTGGGCACTCGCCCACTCGCCCACCGCCACTGCTTCTCTCAACAGTTCCGTCGAATGGAACTATTTGTAGAGTACCACGAAAAGTAATTTGAAAAACATTACATAAATTACAAACATGCTAGTCTATTCAATTTTTAATTTTCTAAAAGTTTTCAGTGTTACACGTAACACTGAAAGCTTTTAAAGAATTAAAAATTAAAAATAGTATTTTGTACATGAATACTTCAGAATAATGAAGTATTCATGTACAAAACCAACCAAAACACATGGTGCAAAACAAACGCTGTAGCACGCCGGGGTATGGGGGATTTTTTTGTCTTCAGGTAACTTCTGATACTCATTTTCTGTCAATAATTTTTTTTATTCTTATTACGTGGTTACTTTAATATTTTCTTCTTCCCTGCAAAATAACAATATTATTGTACGAAAAAGTTTAATTTTTAACGCTCACACTTATGTTTCATATTTTAAATAACTTTCCGTCATACTGAAGTTCTTCAATGTCACACAACACTACAGCTGCCTGAATTATGTGTTTTACAGATTTGGAATAAAAGACGGCCAAGTTACTTACCAGTGTCGTTTCTTACAATCGGACACCTTCAAGAAAAATACAGCCGCTAAAAGAATCGTGGTCACCGAGTTTGGGACTCGAGCTGTCCCAGATCCGTGTCACTCTATATTTGACAGGTAACTTCTGAAAATTTGTCAATTACACGCTGTCGTTTATTGCTATAATTGGGCCCATTTTCTTCTACTTTCTTTACCTAGTCTCTACACAAGGCTCTTGAAGGTATCGTATAGTCGAGACAAAGTCTCTTGAATGTATAGTATATATCGTGACAAAGTTTCTTGAAGTATCGCATCAACAAACAGCTGGTGCGGGTATAAATAGCAATTATTCTTGTAAGTAATGTTACTTTAGCCTTAGAACTTGTAAATAATGTTAAAACAATATTGTTAAATGATTCTGGGGTTAAACGTATTAAATTGAAGCAATTTGCTCTACGGCAGTACACAGTCCAACTAAACTATATCAAACACAAAAAAGAACTGAATTAAATATACTTAAATAAAAGATATGATATTTTGATATATCATATCTTTTATTTAAGTATATTTAATTCAGTTCTTTTTTCGTGTTATGAGCTATATTTCCTATTTATAAGTATTAATAATTACATTTATAAGTATTAATAGGTGATTAATTAGATTCCGAATACCTCACTTTAATTTTTATCTCAATTATAGATTGGCAAACTATGGTAGATATACTACTTACAGCCCCATCAGAAATATAATTAAACATACTATTATTCTTACATCAATTTACAGATTTTCTGCCATATTCAAGCCAGGAGAATCGATTTCGGACAACGCAATGATTTCATTGTACCCATTTGGAGATGAAATGTATGCCTTCACTGAAAACCCTATAATTCACAGGTGTAGTTTCAATTGTTTATATTAGTATTTGGTATACAACAACTACTTAATATATTGCAGTAAATAGTACAAATTAGGTAGAATTAATTAAAGTATAATACAAAGGTGTCTATTTATTGTACTTGTTTATAATACAAAGGTGAGTACGGTTGTAACAATTTTTCTTTTATCCTCCAAAGCATTGCTATTTTGGCTACACGCAATGATTAAAGTATTTTAGGTGAATGCCTAATAATTTTGTAACTCTCTAAAATTTCACCCAATAAAATAAAAATCAGTTTCATTACTAAACATTTACCAAAACTTACTTGTAACTAATATGACAACAATTTAGGAATATACTTATCTTGATCTTAAAACAAACCTAAGTGATAATTAAACATCTGAGTGATAAATAAACAAAATCAATCAACAAAACTAAGCGTTTCAACTAAAAAAAATGAAAAAAATAATTTTTTCTCTCTATGTAATCATACTATCGCAGTTCCCATAAATGTAATATTTAGGGTCATCTGTACAGTTAACATTAACCCATTTCTGTCCCGATCGACTTTTTTATTAAGCTGCTAGGAAAACAAGGGAGTAATAATTTTCTTCTTCGGATGGTGTGTGTTAGTATAAATCGGTGGTGCGTTAACTTTTTTTTCTTTGCTTTACCTTTACCTTTCGTTTTTTGTCAGTGGATGTTTCTAGTAACTTTTCCTTCATTTGTTATTTTTCAAGTGTTTCTGTCGGTCATCATAATCTTATTTAACAGCTTCATTCTCAGGAGTGTCTGTGTAGGTAGAGAAATATTTGGTTCCAAGTTCAATGACATAGCTTGCGACGCATGATTACCATCGTTATTTTGTTAAGGTGATGTTGTCGTTTAGACTTAAGCGGTTTGAAGTGACGTTGGTGATTGATTGGACTAGACCGAAAAAATAGCTTGTTCAATTGATACTTTACTCGGCTGGATGTACTGTGCTGGTTGAAATTGAATTCTCATTCAATACGAAGCAATAATTATAGGGGGATTTTTTCGTCTTTAGATGCTAGTCTAATAATATTTTGATTATAAGCAAACGTCTTCTGAAGCATTTTTTATTATATATATATTATATTGAAGCATTTCGCCTGTCTGTCTCGAACCATGGCACAAAATCAATTTCTTGAAATAGATTATGGTTGAATAGGTAGATTGATGACTCGAAAGCCGACCTAAATATAAGCCTGAGTAAGAAGAAAATGGCGTTACAATTGCTATGATACTCAGTATGTCATATATAATCATGGTTTTACCTGGATGATTTCGTATCGACGTTTCACTGGTAGTGTTAATGGTTTTTTTGTCATAAACAGATCGATCCACTGGCTGCAATTTGTGCCAACAGTGGGGTGGGGACGACAGTAATACTATTCCGTTATCTCTACGGAAATCTAATTAATTGATATGTGTATGCGACGAGTGATTTTCTAGCACCAGTTTTCAGCACACATTCATTTGCGTGTTTCTGAAAATGTTTTAGAAATACAATAAATTTTTCATCTTCCGTCCATCCTGGTGGCTCGGATAGCTTGTACCAACCGACCCCACTGGCACATGTCTGACGAAATGCCCTTGGGATCGAATATGTGGAAAAAGGAATATTAGTGGAATTAAGTTGCCTAATGCGTTAGCGGTATTTGCTAGTGTGATTAAAGTACCTCGCTTACTAGAAGTCAGTACACAAACCTGTCTTGTGTCACGTCTTGCTAAGACTCATTCAGGTTTTTACTCTCTAGTTACACTAGTTTCACCAACATTATATATGTCCTGAGATTAGAAGTGGTCGCGGTCCGTAGCATTTTAAAGATTGTCATAAATTGCATCGATATTAGTTTTTTTTTTAAACTCGTCCCTCTAGATAGGTTTGTAGCTTGAGCAGCGCGCACGCACAAATAGTTCGGATTTTTCTTCAAAAATGAACGGAACCACTCCTCTTCAGCCATTCCATATCGAGCTAAGCGGAAGGTGGTACAAATTGTATTTTGAGAGTCAATATATATGCGTACATAATGAATCATTTTTATTGTTGACGCTCTTGATGTTCTGTGGAAACTCTATTATGAGCTACGTACCCCGTACTAACATTTTCTACTTGGTCATATTCACCTTAATTTTTTGCATCCCTCTTTCAACTGTATCTTAATTCAAGGACGTAGTTGATGCCTTATTTATTTGCAGCCCATCTCAAAGAAGGCCCTTGCTTGACTTCATCATAAAACATTTTGGTACATTAATATGTCGCCTTCGTCTCTAGAAGCCTTTGTTATGCATTTTCTAGGCATCTGCAATCCAGAAAGTAAAACTTGGTAATATTATAACTGTACCCACGAAAATCGTTCAACCGGGTAAGAGCACGATTACACAGTGATGAAGAAAAATAACATACACAAAAACGAATCAGTATTTTATTATCTCTAAAGTACAACAATTACGTAAGCAAAAAATTAATACAATAAATGGTAGTAATAAGAAACTCTATCATAAAGGAATTCATGGAGTATACATACTTTTCTTTAAAAAAATAGCGCTTTCCGGAAGAGTATTTAGCGCTTGAAAATAAGACGCAACATTGGGAATCATGTCCAGACCTGCAACCCGCCTATCCCCTTGTATCCCTTACCTGTCGTATATAGTTTTGAGAATATGTAAGTTGTCACAATCGTACCAGTCTACTATAGACAAAGATCACTTCAATGATATTCTTTTCAATGATTACTTCAATAATATTTCTTAAAATGAAGAAATAAGGTTCACTTTTTTGGGTCGGCGACATTAACACGAATAATTCGGACATAAATTATGTACCGTTATTGAGATATGTAAAACTTACGTTCTTAAAATTTAATTCTCCTCTAAAGTTTAAATTTTGGCTTAAAACTCATGAAAACTTATTGAATTCGAATCTGATGAATTTTAGTCTTTGTGAATTGGCACTACTGTTTTTGCTCAAAATCAGTAAAGCAGTTTCCGAGTTCCGTTCCGTTTCTCGTATTATTGTTGTCGTTGCTGTTGTTACGTTGTTTGATAAAAGTTTTGTTTGGTGGCTTTTCCGTCAGACCACTGCTTTCTACTATAGCTAACATTGAAAGTTTTTTAAAATATCAAAAACAAAATAATCAGGAAAATTTGTAATTAATTTTTTTTTCATACATCGTTTCAATCGATGAAACTATTAAGAGAAGCCTTCGGTCCACTCTTCCTTGGACGTCTCTTCTACACCCTTATCGAAGATACTCAGTGCTTCTTCAAACGCCGGGTATCGTATTCCTCGTAATTTACATTTTATTCTTGGGAATATATAGTAATAGCTTGACATGCTGGTTGAGGCTGTATGGCCGACGCCCCATAATTTCTCACCCAACTCAGTTAAATATAAGGTCGTTTGTCTGGCTGAGGGTGCAGAAGCATTGTCATGAAGAGGATTCTACTGTGATGGCGTTGCTCTCAAAATTTTCCCAAAACAACAAAACAAAATTTTCCCAAAACAATTGCTGGTATACCAGTTTGTGCATCCGTTCCTTTATTTTTCAGAACAATACCTAATAACCCTTTCGTTCGTAGATCGAGACGATCATCTCTTTTCTGGAATTTTCAATTTTCTTAACGTTCTAGGCAGCTCTTGAATAAGTCACACTCACTGCACAAACCGGTTTTTAATTTCGGGCTCGTGACAATATATTCAGCATTTGTCACCCATGACGACGTCCAGTACAGTATTTGAGTTACTTCTACTGAATTTTTCTAACATTTCGCAACACCAGTAAATGTGACGCGACTTAGCACTGTGCTAAGTGTACGCGGGAGAACACACAAACCCTGTGCATAAAATGCATAGTATCAAAACGCGGCTGTCAGTGTAATTTAAGACACAGCTCTGAAAGGTCGTGTGCTTTCTACGTGACAATATAGCTTAAAATGCCGGCTTGTGCTATTCCCACCTGTAAAAATATCACTGAACTGCAAAAGAAACAAATAGGGATTAATTCCATACGTAAATGATAAAACCTAATTTAATTTTCAATTAACTATGCAATTTTAAAATATCGAAGTAGATTATTATTAACAGAAGAGCGCCATTTTTGCTGGTGTTGTCACCTCTTAAAAAATTGTTTACCAAAATTAAAACGTCTTAATTGCTTGATAATATAAAATTGAATCAGTTAACAAAATCGGGATTTAGGAGGTGTCGTTGGAGAATTTGATGTAACATTTGAAATTTCCGTTGTCATATTCAATTTTAGAATATTTTACGTACATACACATATAATAAAATTGTAACAGAGTGAATTACGTACATTGAAAATATTTAAAAAAATATATTTATTTAGCGTAAAGAATAATTTAAAAACTTTCTATAGAATTTTTGTCTCTGTCTGTACGTTAATTTGTGCGGGTATCACGCAAAATCTACTGGACGAATTTTGATGAAATTTGGTGTGGTAACAGTATATAGGAGCAACATACAAGAGAAAAAAAAACTATTTTTTTTTCCTGTTTACTCGCGAATGTAGATAAAGCTATTTGCATATAAAATGATTGTATGTAGGATTACAGAGACGCGCGAAAGAAATTAATATTACATTCATTCATTTTTGCCATCTGTAATTTCTTGAATATATTGTTTAAGATAAGAAGAAATTTTATCACGACACTGAACGCTAATTGACATAAATATTTTTTTCGTCCTATTTTGAATTTCTTTAGTACGGGACCGATTATTTTCTAATTGTTATTGCGGGCTTTTTAACCTCTCTTTTTACTTTAAGACACTAAGATAATTTTTTTCTGGCTGTATTAACAAAAAAATATTCATTTGCATACGTATCAAAAAAATTGTAGACTAATTTGTACACACATTCGTATGCATGCATGCACACACACGCAGACGCGCACACGCACAGGCGCGCGCGCACACATACACACATACTAACACACATATTTAATGACAATATATTTTAATACTCATTTTAATTAATAAAATGGTAAAATGTGGCATAAAGTTTTTAAATAATTTTAATTTAAATGCTTTGGTTATTGGTTGTGATCAGAATAAACATTTTATAAATTTGACATGGCGGCCTTAATAATACTTCATATAAGCCAAGCCACGCACCATATAAATCGATGCAAATGTGAATCGTACTGCCGCAAGCAAATATATTTAATGCGTCGATTTCCTGAAGTTGGTGGGTAAATTTATTCTGCTGGTAACACCGTGTGCGTATGGTGGGACGCTAGTAGGCGGAGCGCGGTGGAGGGGGACAAGATTTTTGGCTTCACCGCGACCGCGAAGAGATTTGTGCGTATGCGCCTTCTGGATTACTCTACATTCTAAGGTTGCCAATTTCTAAAAACAAATGATAAATTCAAGCAAAGTATTCCAAGGAGTAACGGAGAGGCCGTTTTTCGAAATTTAAATGTATTTTTCATTACCCTAATTACAAATGGCCAGTTCTGAAAACTTCGTTAAAAAATTTATTTTTTTCAGCAATTTTACATAACTTCGAAAGATTTAGATTAGAAATAGAATTTTTGTAAACTGTTTAATTTTCTTAAGTTTATGCAATATAAAATATATCACAAAATTCATGACTAACGAAAAATTGCTTATAAATGTAATATACACACATAAATTATTTCGAATTTTAAAATGTTTAATTATGTTATTGAATTTCCTTACCAAGGTAAAAAAAATCGAGGCTTGTGAGTTTAGTTATGGATAATAATATTTACTATATTAATATTTTAGTCTGGATTAAGAGAGAATTTTTTTGAAAAAATTATATGAAATTTTATGAATTTTTTTTGAGAAAATTGTATAAACTAAGTCGAAAATAATAAAAATCTTGAAATAACTTCGACTTTCTACAAAAAGTTAACTGTTGTGTTAATATTTTTTTTTGTGTGTCTCTCGTTCAGGCTAGAACTTTTAGCTACGATTGTAGTGAGAAGTCGGGAACATAAAGATTTTTGCATGATTCACAATAAATATAATTTTAATTTGTTGCAGGATTGATCCAGAGACATTAGAGACTTGTGGAAAACGTAACATATCAGACTACGTAGCCATTATAAATCACACATCACACCCACACGTAATGAGAAACGGTGATTTAATTAGATCCTAAATGTTTTATGTACTTCTTATTTTTATTTAAATTTTTATTTAAATATGAAGTAATAATTTGTTGAACTTTTATGTCACCCTGGGAATAAACACTTTAAAATAACGCGGAATTCATAAAATTTTATGTAAATGAAATCGGAACTAACATGACCATAAATTTTAACAATTAGTTCTGTAATTAATTATTTTGAATTAAATCTTAATTAATAATTAAATTGTAAATAATCTTTTAATTACAAGGGATTTTATAAATATCTGTAAACAGTTTTTAAAGAGCTTGAAAATATCGAAAAGAACCTACTTGGATAGAAATGCTTAGCGGTTTTGTGGTTTTGAAAATGTATATTTCGATTTTCCAGAAGAAAATGTATATTTCATTTTTCTGTGTTAATAATTGTTTATTTCAACAAAAATTATAAAGCGTTCAGAATAAAACAAAAGTAATTTATATACACTCTTTTGCATTAAAAAACGGGCGGTTTTGATTTTGTCATATTATTAACAAAATATTATTTATTAAGAGGTTGTATTAATTGTAATTGTTACTGGCAGGTATAGTGTTATCTGGCACATAAAAACGTACGTTCTAAATTTGAAATTTATTCTTTTTTAATGAAAATTCTCTTTCACTGACAAAAACGTATTTTTTGGCGGTAAATGAAATTGGCAAAGGTTCTCTCTGGAGAGAACGAACGCTATATAATCAAAGATAAAGATAAAGAAATCCAACTCGTTATTAAGTTCTTTTTCATTTGTGACGTATTTTATTTTAACGAATAAATTTTAATTAAATTTCTGCTGTTTGCTGCATTAGTTCACTTCTGTTTGCTGTTCTCTGTATGGTTGAAATAACGATAAGATCTAAAATTATTGAAGAAGGTTGTAGTCAATGTGGCTTGAAGAAGGCTGTAATCAATGTTATATGTCTCAGATGTTAGAAATTACTTTTGTGTTATAATGTGAGCCGTTCCACCGTCCAAAGGACCTGGCAACGATACCAAGAAACGGGCTCCGTCAGTAAAAGGCCCGGTTCTGAAAGAAAACGGTGCACTGAGCCAAGCGTCAAGTTACGTGCGTGGATCTCAAACAGAACCTCAAGGACGTCAGAGGTATACGAGTAAGCCTATCGACAGTCAGAAGGAGACTTCAGACCATCAATATACGTAGCTATCGCCCAGCTCGGAGCCCTACATTGCTCCGTAAGTACTGAGTTGCCAGATTGAGATTCGCTCAAAATTTTTCGTCATGGACTCAACGAGACTGGAATAGTGTTTTATTCTCCGATGAAGCTCATATATGGCAGGAGGCCGGAATTCGTTGGTTAGACTGGCCAGTTAGTCCCGACCTCAATCCGATAGAACACATATGGGATAATCTCAAACTACGCGTCAGAGCCGTAAAACCAGCTCTCGAAAACATTCAGACCCTTAAAAATGTGATCGTCGCTGAATGGGAACGTATTCCTCAGGAAATGATAAAAACGTCGTCGAAAGCATGCCTAGCAGATTAAGCGCATTGATTTTAGCTAGAGGAGGCTATGCTCGTTACTAAATTTTCAAATTTTATGTTAAATTAATAAAAAATATTCAAAAATAAACTTTAGCCATTTTTAATATACCAGTATGAAAACGCTCGTCTGTGGACTTTACATCGTTTCTTTATTTATTCGCATTTTTAATGAGTGAAGTAGGTAAAAACGATATCTCAATAATAAATAACAATATTCTCATCATATCGCCATATAAAATGCACCAAACAATAATAAAATAACTCTAATATGGTTTTTTCCTATAAGTGCCCGTTTTTTTTCAAAATTGTTTATATTAATTAACTTTTTGTTCATTCATTTTTTTTATTAACATGTTAAAATTCTCATGATATTGTTTGGTCTTATAACTTTCCATCCATAAGATTAGCTCTATACCTTGAAAATAATTAGTTTACAAAAATATAGGATGTTACAACCAAATTGGTTATTTATTGTTTCAAAATTATTTCTTTTTAATGTGTATTTAAAATTTTTATACATTTTTTCCAGGTGATATTTACAATATTGGGATGACCTTACAGAATAATAAACTCAAATATGCCATTGTTCATTTTCCATTTAAGGAAAAAGGTAACATTTGAATGCAATGTGCAATATTTATTCTAATCAATATTTTTGAATCTTAACTATTGAGGTGTACATAAGTTAATATGTTTTATCACTATGCCAAATTTCATGTCTTTATATTAAACTATTTTTTGATAAAAACGTCTGAGACAAGGAATCAGTCGTCCTTTTCGAAGTAGCCATAATTGTAGCGAAAGTTCAAACAAACAATATTTATATTTCCCAATATGAACCTCAAACTTTTAAACAACATAACTATAACAGCAACTTCGACAAAACGACAAACATCTTTCTATTACACACGGGCAGTCTATCACCAAAAATATTTTTATTGTCTTAATTGCAAAAAGTAGTTAATAAATATGCCGTAAGCACGTTTCATAAGTAACAAGTAAAATTAAATAAAATTGTATAATATATTTAAAACAAGAGTACAAAATATATGTAAAGAAACAAGAGAACTTTGTTTTGAAATGAAATTCAAAATGGATAATGAAATTTTGTAAAGTTCAGTATCTGGACAGAAATAGAAATATAGTTTCATCAAAATCATATTGGTGGGATTAAATTAAAATTATATGATTCTTTTGGGTGGTAAGAGAGTTTTAAAACAAAATTTGGAGTAATGAAGCACAGTTAAACCAAAATATCTAATTTTAAGAATTTTTTTATATTTTAAGATAAAGCTGAAATATGTAAAAATATAATTTTTCAGGTGATATGTTCGAATGTGCAAAAATAGTTTCAACAGTACAAGCTAGGTGGCAATTTCATCCTGCATACATGCATACATTTGGTATGTTGAAATACTTTAAACAATATCAGTTGGATTTTTGTTCCCTTCTTAGACTTATAGAATCGAATGTTAGGAGCGATTCAATACAAAGATATAGTATAAGGTTTAGAATTGTATAACACGCAGTGTCATACTTTACAATTCCGAGAATATTCTACACATTACATATATTATTCACAAAACTAGTTCAAAATACAAATAGAAGTAAAAATTGATTTATATTCAATATTTATATAAGATGTAGCTTCTGCCTGTTTGTTTTATCACATAGACTACAGTAATGTAACCTATTCGTCAATCCAAGCTATAACTTGTCCAAATTTTCAAAATCCGTTCACATTCAGTATATCCATTCACATTCTGTATCGCAATCGAGTTATAAAAGGAAGACAATTTTATATATTATAACATGGAAACCACGCTCAGAATTGGGAATATTAATTACGAGTTAATACATGCTAAAATTAAACTTATACAATTTTCTTTACGGACAATATCACATTATCAAACAGGAACTTAAAATGTCATAGAAAACTAATGCTATCCTTCAGGATCTGCTTCAGATTTCAGAATAAAAAGAAATCTTTATGTTAATCCAGGCTATGATCTATTTAAGTTTAAAGCATTGTAATCTAAATTTCATGTAAATTTATTTTTTTTATTAATTACTGAACTATAGAGTAATAAACATCTATCCTTCCAAACATTCGCATTTATAATATTAATGAGCAAGGGAGTACATGAATGAGATTCTCCAAATGAAGTAATCATATTTTTAATTTTATCAAGAGTGACTTATAGAGTGTGACATTTAACTTTTTAAAATATTATCAAATAAAAGTGGACTTTCAAAAGATTTTAAAATGTGTTTAGTAATAATCACAAATATTTTTTCTCATTTATTCTATCATTTGTCTCACTCGATTCACATGCATAATACTTGCATTGTACTTTTTTGCTTGCTCACTTTGTTTTGTATAAAATAAAGCAAGAATAGCCATTGCACTACTCTTAGCTTGCTTAAAGATCAACTACTAGTAGCTTTTAATAAATTACTGTATTAGCTAACAAATACTTATTGTGTACTTTTATATTTCAGAGTTAAAGTTATTGAAAAATATTAATATCATAGTGCAGCATTGACGTCTTTATAACTTCATACACTACACTTTATTCCAATTTAATGGTTGAAACATTTTTCCAGGTATAACAAACAAATTCTTTATAATTATAGAACAGCCTATGTCAGTATCACTGTATCAAATGGTGAAAGCGCAATTGAGTAATGAGCCTCTTGCTTCAAGTTTCCGCTGGTATCCTGATTATTGCGTAAGTAAAACGCAATACTTAATGAAATTCTTTTAACATCTGCCTAGTAGTTAGATTATTAATTGACTTTATATGTAATCCTAATTTGTGTACTCAATGTAGGATAAATTTATTTAAGAACAGGCAATGTCTTTTTTTGAAAATAATAAATTTGTTCTTGAATATGTACAGAAAATTATAAAGTATTTGAAGAAATAAACAATTAAAAAATAGGTGCATTTGTATGTTAATATATCAACATTCATTGAGGAACCCAACATTTATTACTATGAATTACATAAAAACAAAAATCAAAGCGTGCAATCCTATTGATTGCATACCAATCAAATCTTAACTGACACAAGGCGAGTCCTATTGCAAATAAAAATTTTTACATTTCGGTCAGAGCTGAGATATTTGATTTTAAATATATATAATATGCAGTAATTTGAAAAACAAAAACTCAATACTGTGTTGCTTAATTAGAGATATGCAGTACAATTTTCAGGTCAAATGAATATTTGAAAGAGTAACATAAAATACTTATATACCGAATATTTCCTCTTGATATTCGTCGAATTCAACTTAGGTTGTAAGTATGGTATTTTATTTGAATACCTGTCCAAGTATAAAAACAGTTTTTGTTTATTCTCTTTAATATTCAATTGCGGCCTTTAATTCCATAAGCTGGCGTAAACCATTCATTTATGATGAAACAAAATACTCCTGTTATTTTAACTAATACTACTAGACTTTTGAAAATACAATCGTAAAACCTGTAAAATTTATAATTCCATATTTTAATTTATTTTAGATATTTTATTACATAGCACTACCCTAAGAACAAATTGTTTCTAATATACTCATAATGTGATAATTTTGAAAAAAAAAAACTGCTTCAAATTAATCCTTTTTTTCAGACACTGATACACGTAGTGAGACGCAGTGATGGCTTACTTGAAAAAACATTTAGAAGCGATTCATTTTTTTATTTGCATACTATTAATCAATATGAGGATGAAGACAAAGTTATCCTTGATATCTGCTGCTATAAGGATCCAGCCATGTTGGATGCTATGTATGTACAGAGTATGAAGGTGGGTAAATGAGCACCTTGTTCACTCATTTTTCTATATCACCTCATTTAGAAATATTTTTGGACACCATCACAATTTTGAATCATAAATAAGAACCATAGATAGATCTTAAAAATACTTTGGCACGGATGAAAAACACAGAATAAATGAGTTTTGTACGGATTTTTAAACAAGCTAATTAATAAAGGAAAAAAATGTGATAGATAATTATTATTCTATATTTGTTTGTATATACAACCCTTTAGCTGTGAATGATGATCATGACTTTAAATGTTAAGCACATTTTACTCCTTTTGCAATTGCCAAACAAAGCGAGATAACCAAAAGAAGCATACTGTACATTCATCTTAATAGAGCACTTCATCTTCCAAGAATACTTTCTAGATCAGAGCTGGATTTTGCGAATAGGTTACTTGAACTCGTAACATTTGTATACATTTTCTTAATAAAATAAACAATTTGTAGCACTCCTAGAAACATATATTTATCATATTTATATCGTCTCAGGTTGATCTGGTCTATCAGGTCTGATCTATTAGGGTTGGTCTGGTCTGTCAGGTATAAATTAAAACAGGTAATTGATTTCATTTAACAGAGGATTGTGTGTGTTTATGAAACTTAAGTGCACAAAAAATAGATATTTTAGTAATGAATATATCTTGATAATTCTTTAAGTTATTTGTTTAAATAAATTTCTTGATTTACAGACAATGCAAACTAATCCAAACTATGCAAATATGTTTCGAGGAAGACCGCTTCGCTTCATTTTACCATTATCTCAAGCAAGTAACACCTTAGTTACACCAGTTCGACTTTGTGATGCTGGCTGCGAAACACCAAGGATAAATTATGAGAAATATTGTGGTAAGAAAAATGTATTCTCATAATAACTATTATTACTACCAGTGTTACACGTTAAAATCTTCAAAATATATCAAACACCTTCTATATCGTTGACTTTATGCCACATGATCTTAAAAGATGGACATTCTATTAAAAAAAATATTTAATGCAGGTTTGAAATATAAATTCTTCTATGCAATCAGTTCAGATGTGGATGCTCCAAATCCGGGTACTGTAAGTATGGAATTTATTTGTACTTAATACTTTTGTATACAATGTAATGAGAATGCCTGCAAAAAATTTAAATAAAGAATTCATTCAAAAGAATTTATTATTTTAAGAGTTTTTAGATTACATGACCCAACTATCTAAGAGTTGTAACAAAACATCTCAAAAAATCTAGTATTCATCTAGGTAAAACTATGATATTCTCCATTTCCTTATATGTGGTTAGAAAATATGATATTTAAGAAAAGATCTAACTCATGTGTACTAATATTTTTATAAGTGTTATGTGATTTTGTCCAGTTGACTTCCCCTTAATAATTGCATGGTATCTCCGAGACATATTTTCTATCAATTTTATAGTGTAATCTGGGAACAATGACATGCATATAAATTGAATCTGTCAAACTGTTTCACTTTAGACATTTTTCTCCCGGAATTTAAATTTCATAAAGGCCCAAACATTTTCTATGGGAATTGCATCTAGCATCTTCGACAGCCAATACAGCCTTCAATTTTGATAATGCTATGTTAGTTTTTCATTTTCATGCACATTGCGTTTTTTCTTGTTATCATTTATTATAATACTATCCACCTGTTTAATATGCGATAATATTTTTAAATAATTTAATAACCATAAAAATGAGAAAAAATTAAAAAATTTCTCATTAAAGAGTAGTAGATTGAATGCAGATGAACGTATATTTCAAGATAAACTAATGTACGTAGAACCTTTGTTGATACTTCAGGTTTACAAAAATTATTAAATAGCAAATTTAAAAAGAAATTAAAATACATATAAACAAATGGGGTCACTGTCTTTCTGATAAGTGCACAATATAAAAGTGCTCTGTCTAGCAGAGTCATTATACCTGAACACATTTTGTGTATGTTAATCTGAGTTGAATTAATACTTTTTTAAAAGAAACGCACTTAGTTTTGCTAAAATTGAGATTATGGCAGAAATTTCCCAGTTTGTGACTTAGTGACTTGATAATTTCTGAAGATGTTGCAATATAACCATGATATTTTGTCTAGACTGTCACCATATCCTAAGGTAAATTTTAAGATCATAAGCAAATCTCTAGTTTTACAGATTTTTGTTAAATGAACGTTTTTCTGATAAAAACAAAAAGATATCAACAACAAACAATCTCTGTTTTAAACAATCTCAGAAGCTAAGAATAAACACAAAAATTGCACATTGCATGTTTGCTACATGACTACTCCACTTCCATACGAAATTTCATGCGACTTAGTGGGATAGCATTTGAAAAAAAAAATAATAACTACTATACTATTGATTTTTGAAGAACTAATGTTATCTTTAAATGACTTATCACAATGTTCTCTATCTAAAAAAATTTTAGGACCATAGTAAATAGGATTGTATATAAACTCAATTCTGCCAGGTTCCACTTCACATGGGTGAATATTTTACAAAACATTGGAGCTATAAGAAATAATAAATAAGCCAAGAAGTAAATTTTTAAAATTTTCTTGAAGACAATGTTACTTTAATAAAACTGCTATGCTTGAAAATCACATAGAAATGTTTATTTCGTTCCCTTTAAAGGTAGGAGAAACACCTGTCTGTTTTATTATTAAAATAAAGTCTAGCTCAAAAGAGTAAATATGCTAGTTGAATCCAAATCCTCCACTAATCTATTCAGCACATTTTTCATTTCAGCTCATAAAAGTTGATACAGTAAAAAAAACAAAACTGACGTGGTGTGAAGATAATTGCTATCCAAGTGAACCTATATTTGTATCCTCACCCTATTCAAAGGTATATTTTAATAACTGCAATCTATTTAATATAGCTAAAGAATTTTATGAAGTGCTAAGTTTTATACTATTTTTACAAAATACCAACTCTCTTATATGTTAGTGAATTTTAAATTATAACTTTATTTATGTTTTAATTTCTAGTTTTTCATAATTCGTATTGCATCTAAATCATATTCTTTTACACTCTTTGTAATTGATTTATTTATATATACTAGCAATAAAGTTATTGTAGGTATATTAACTTTAGATTATTGTTAAGCATTCTGTATATTATAATTTGTTCCACTAATTTTAGTAACTATAAGCGCCACTTAAAACATATATTGTGAGGGCAGAATGTGGTACATCCAAACCTGAAGCAGTTTATATTCTACCAGTGCATCTGTTTATAAACACATATTTTAATTTTCATCGTCTGAGTTCATAATACAATTTTAGGATTTTATTAATATATATATATATATATATATATATATAATTTTCATTTTCCGCATTCATCATAAAATGTTTACCTCAACTTACTAATATCATAATATAATTTTTATCTTAATAATAAAATTCCATATGAACGTATAGTATTTCTGTGCCAAATTTCACATTAACTAAGCAAAACTTCACTCTCCTTTAATCTTAGTTTAAAATTGTAGGATGAGGACGATGGTGTCATTCTCAGCTCTTTGGTATGGGGCAATGAGCAAACAAACCAAGTGGGATTATTGATATTAGATGCCAAGTCTATGAGGGAGCTAGGACGAGTTACATTTCAAACACCATCCCCTGCTCCAAAATGCCTTCACGGATGGTATTTATCCTCGAAATAAGATGACTGGAATTCAGTTGAATGATTATTATTTAGCACAAATTTAAATTAATTGGAAATAAAAAAACAATATAAAATTATAGTAAGTCAAACAATATTTTGAAAAATCTACAAAATTTCACAATCAATGATGTCAATAAAAAATTATATTACAAAAATATCACATTCTCTCTTATAAAGTAGAAGTAATGATTGTAAACTTTACAACACATTTATTTTTAAGACGCAATTTATAACGGCCTAATAACTTACTTAATGAGTTTACTCTCAGTTTTTTACAACCACATATTTCAAATGTATGAAATTAATGACCATTTAGTCAGTTTTAAACACAAATATTCCACAAATTGCCTTTTGTTACAATTATTTTGTTTTTTAACTTTTCTTTTTAATATTCACACTGAACACTGAAGATCAGTTCAAAATAAACTTAATGTCAGAAAATTTCCTTGACGTCTCTTCCAGCGATCATGTGCACTATGAAGACAAATTTATCTGTCTAGATCCTGATAAATCTGGTGATTTGTAAGCACATGTTTGTTTGGATCAAATATTGGATTTTAGAATAATCGATCACCTAATACGATTATTAATTTCTCTATATAATGAAATGAATATTATTTTCTATATTTTTGACACAAATGTTATTCAATATGAAAAACATACTGTAAGTGAATATAATACATGGAAATTTTTTTTCACCTATTTTCATTAATAGACTGTGTTTATAATGTAAAATTGCATTTTATATTAACATCACTTTTGTTGATTCAATGCTAACATTATAGCGCAACAAAACAAAAGTTTCCAAATAATACTAGAATCATTTAAAAGTCAACAAATGATAACTTTATTAAGAAACATACTTCTCTTGAACAATTCAAGTCACTCGTAAATGCCTTTTACAAAATATTAGATTTACAATGAATACTGCCGAAAACCATATTCTTAAAAAATAATTTCAAAAGTAAAAAAATAGTACATTTTATTTTAAAAATTTATGCCATGACTAGTCTAATGTTAGAATAATAAAACAGAATTTTAAAATTTATTAATATCCTTCTTGACATCATTCCAAAGAATTTAATTTGTGCACCGGCCTATCAACAGAAGACCTTTTAAAAGAATTACGTTTATGTAAATTATATTTTTCAAATTACCAGCTGATTGATGATTAAGACTAGATTTAAATTTGGTCTGTCCACTTTATAAAATGAATTTGAACCATATGAAAATTCCCAAGGGCTCCTAACAGATGATAATTACTGTTAATTATAAAATGTAAATCATAAAATATTGTGACATCATACTAATATTTATTATACTTATGTTAAAAAAAATAAAGCAAAGATTTGCAATATTTAATCAATTTTCTCTCAAAGAAAATAATGTGACCTTAATATATTTTTGCACTGTCATTACATATCTAAAAGGAAGTAACCGTACAATCATGTTAACATAATATAAGCATACTAGAGACAAAATTCAACTCATAAGTCACAAGTTTTGAGTAGGTTAAATGTAGAAAATAATATTATAGCACTTAATATAAGGTATATATTTCACAGATATAATTGAAGATGTCAGTGGAAGAAGCATGAATAAAATTTTTTTGACCTAAAATCTTCGATTATATAGTAACAGAATCATTTAATGATTCAAAAAGTACTGATTTCTTATTTTTCTTGTGCATAACATGAGTTAAAAATATATTAATATCCAAACAAAAATAAATTCAAAACAATAAATTCCCAAAGAATAGTTACCATAACTTTTTTCCTTTATGGACGGTCTCATGACTAGGAATTGTTTTCTTATGAATAAATGTTCAAAATGGCTTTTCATGTTACTATTAAAAAACTTTAAGTTGTTAGAATAATAAAGAAAATTAAATGTTACTATAATATATTTAACATAATAGAAAATAAAGTGAATTATCAGAAAGCATTATAATAAATATTATTAGAATAATTATTACTGTCCATATCAAATTTTCTAACATAATACCAATATATTTAATGATCTGATGCCGTGACAATTCTGTTACATAAACTTAGCCATATTAATGAACAATTACATATTAAACATGTAGTAATAATGAAATTATTACATAAATTAATAGCTAAAAGTTCTTATACCAGTGTTTTTAAAACTGAATACTTCCTTTAAGACTTAAAGTAAAAAAACAGTCAAATATGAGTTGAATCTATGTGTCGAGGGTTTTATAAATATTAAAGGGTAATTACCAGGTGATGGTGAAAATGATATAGTGATGATAGGTCAAAAGATATAAGAGGTTGGTCCTTACGATAGAAATATGTAAACAAATTGAAATGCGCAGGAAATATTTACGCATATGCAGTGACATCTTGTATGTGCAAGGAATGGTATTGGCTAACTAGCAAAAAAGATATGTGCATAAAAATAATGTAAAAGGGCTAATTATAGCCCATGCTACTCTACTTTTACAACCCTCTGTGTTATAACTTTCAATTGAGAAACATTTCACAATTATACTAGAGCAATATACCTGTGATGATTAAAATTTTTTAACTGAAATATAAAAATAAATTGGTGAAAATAATTTGGTGTGTACAATTTATTTCCTCACACTTTTAATCCATAGTTTTTATTCCAAAAAAAAATTCTGATACTTTGTACTAATAAACACTTAAAATAGGTATTACAACATAAATTTGTTTTAAAAAAGTTTATAATTTCATATTCATCATCATCATCATATATATTAATACGCTAAGGTTAAGATGTTACACTCCCTTTTTAGAAAAAACCTCACAACTAATCCACATAAATTATATATCATTTTATAGATAATTGCTTGCTCTACCGGCATCCACAACTAAAAAATCATATATATTAATACGCTAAGGTTAAGATGTTACACTCCCTTTTTAGAAAAAACCTCACAACTAATCCACATAAATTATATATCATTTTATAGATAATTGCTTACTCTACCGGCATCCACAACTAAAAAATTTATTATTGCTATTGTTTTTGCAAATTAATTAATTATTAAAATTATATACACAAAACAGCAATGCTGCCATCTAACGGCTCAACGTCAATATAATTGACGGTCAGTAAAATTTTTGTTTAATTTCAAATCCACTCACGTATAAATAAAGTGCCGCTTTAGCTCAATGCTTTTGATACTTGCGCCTCTATATGTCAATTTTAGTAAAATATTTGTTTGATCTGTCATCTGAGCTTCATAATGGAATAAATAATGCGAAGACTTCGCACGGGTCACGCTAGTAATTAGTATAAATCATAGAACAAGTTATAACATGTGGGTCAAATAAGAAACTGTTCAACTGCCACAAATAAGAAATGTAAATACAAATTCCTAATGTTGCATGAAATTTATAATACACAGTAGTGGCATGTTATTGTGGCATTTTAAGTTCACTTGCGAAGTGGTGATATTCACAAGAAAAGTAACAACACTTTATCAAAGTGATATAGTAGAAATATAAAAGAATGTTGTACATTCAGTCTGCATATAAAACTTATATATACATATAGTGTAATAAGCAACTGGTTTAAATAAATAATTACGTTCAACTTTTTTTACAAATGCCATATGAAGACAAGTACTATATATACACAATGTATAATTTTTGAAAAGTAATATTTGTTACTAAAAAATTATTAGCTATTTCCTATTTTAGATTCAACAGAAAATTTTCATGACGAGTGCTAATATCAAAGTTAGGTACGAAGAATAATTTAAATATAAAATCTACTCATTTTCAATTGAGATTACATATATTATCTGATAAAACTTATTAATATTAATTATTTTAAAAAACTTTTCTTCACCAGTTAGGTTTCTTATGCGTTATAGTCCATTGTTGGTAGGTATTATTAGGATCACAAGTGGTTAACCCTAAATGATTTGTTTGCGGATGCAAACTCAAACACTTATTATGAAGTCTGTGCACCAAGTGTCTACTATCGGTTGAATATGACCATGGGCCATCTACAGTACCGAGTCTACAAAATGCTATTTTTATATTGTCCACATCTGCTTCAATACATCGTTCACCAACGCCCAACTGACCTCTCGCATTTAATCTGAACAGTTGATTATTTCCCGATCCATGGCATGGTGCCGTTCCTATGTGAGCAGGCGCCGTTCGGCCTAACGTATCCAAACAAGACGAAGTAGCAACGGAGCGTATCATACCCCAATGCAAGTTAGGCGGTAACTTAGGAAACTTGTCATAAACGTCATAAGCCACATTATCCATGTACCACTTGAAACTTTTACATTGTAGCTTTTCTTTCAATTCCAGTTGTTGAGTTATATCACCCATATCTAAAAATCTCGCCATCGGTTCTCGCGTATAGAAATATTCTTTATGTTCCTCATCGAACCAAGTTTCAATGACACGCTTGTAATTAATGGTGATTAAAGGGCCCTTCTTCTTACTTGCCAAGCTACCAAACGAATAAGGCATAAAGGCACGGTATACATGGCCGACACGTGAGCACGGAACCCATTCAATACTCCCACCACATTGCCATATTTTGAAGCTGAGTTCAAAATTCTCTCCACCCCATACTAATAAACCTGGATCATAAGCACCAATTTCCAAGAAATATTCCCGATTTATAGCAAACAATCCACCTGCATGAGTTGGGCTCTTATATGGTTCTGACTTATACCTATGTTTATCGGCTTCTCTTTCAGGCAATTCATTTTCTTTGTAAAGCATACCCCATTCAAATATTCCCCGGAAGTGAGTCCCAGCCTGGTAGACCGGTCTATACTCAAAAGTTTTGTGATCAATTCCATCAATTATAGGAACGGTCATAGTTTTATGATTCATATATATGGGTGCAAGCAGCGGAGGCAACCAATTAAGATTGACCTCGCAGTGAGCATCGAGAAACACTATTACTTCTCCTGTAGCCTCCTCAGCACCACGGGATCGTGTACGGATAAGACCTTCACGTTGATTATTCCTCACTACCTTCACTTTTCCTTTCCATCTTTTTACGTAATTGTCCAAATTTGATTTTAAATTTTGTTTGTCAGAGAAGTCATCAACCTTGAAAGAAAATATATTATTAATACTGAAAATCGATTACAGATTGATATCTTATCTATTATTAATATATTGACTTGATAACATTTGAAAATTTGTATTGTATATACTGGTTTAAGACAATGGAAAAATAATTTTATTATAATACACATCTCATGTAATTAAAATTCAGAAATTAAATTATATGAAGTTATTATATAGCATTGAATATTACAATATATAAAAAGTCTGGGCCTAATTTGATTACTTCTTTTCTTTACATAATTTTATTTAATTGAAAGTCATTAATCTAGCGTAGTTACATTTAACACAATACAGCACATTCTTTATGCTATCTTATCTTGCATATATTAATGAGCCTTGATCAAAAAGGGACAAATCTTGTTACATACAAGTCATGTGGAAAAGCGTGCCTTTATTAATTTGTATTCATCTCTTTACATATATCTCCTTCATTATATAAAACCCACACAATTTTCTAAAAACATTTTTGTAATATTTGTTTCGTTTACGTCAAAAGAAAATTTTCAGTACATTCCTACGTAAAGTCAAATTCCGTTTCTAAAATCACCTTAAGACTGAAAATAATTTAAGGATATATATATTAAGAACAGACTGTATTTGTCCAACACAATAAGTATATACTTGCCTAATCCTCAGTTTTAATTGATTACTGTTATTTTGTTCTTACTCACTTTATTATGACAAAAATAAAACGGTTTACTGTTTGCTGTGCATCAGAAATTAATATCACTATTTTATAAAGTAAAAAATACAAACATAAATTTGATTTTAATATTTTAATGAAGCATTAAAATGTATTCCAGGTAAAATGTATCAATTAAGACATATCAACAATGTGACTGGTTTAATTTAATAATCCAAAGAATAAAACTAATCATTAAAGTTTTAAAAAATAAAATAAAATAATAGAAAACTATCGTTTCTTTTGAGCAAGGTGTTGAAAAATTTGTTCAAAACTTTTGTTTTACAAATGCACACGTTAATTGCACACATAGACATACTTTAAATATTAAAGTGGAAACTGTATGCCTATGATTATCAAAAAATTGTAACATTATTAAGAGTGTAAAGCATAAACTGTATCAATATTGAATAAATTAAAGAACTTTTTTTATTTTTGATGAAATTTCAAAAGGAACTTTACTTATGTTTTTCTAAAACCATTGATTCTCACATTAAGCATTAATGCCCAAAAGTAAAATGTATTATTTTTAAAAAGTTTCAACCACATTTTAAGACCGAGTCTATGGAAGCACATAAAAAAAAAAAAAGAATATATATATATTTATATATATATATATATATATATATATATATATATATATATATATATATATATATTTTAAAATTATGAATATAATCTTCATTGTGTGAAAAAATATTCTTGTTAAGGTATTAATTTTGGTCAAAGAACACTAGTGCTTACTTTGACAAACAAGTTCATAAGACAAACATTAATAACATCAGTGAGATAACCTAAGCTAAAGAAACATTGAAATTAACAATACTATTACATAATTTTAATGACCAAAACTATAAACAGAAGTATTGATTTAACTCTTCCATTGCTAACTTCTTGACTAATGCATTCTCAAATCTCTGATCATTTTGTATATTTAGTCAAAAACAATTTCTTTTCCATAACAATTTTATTTTTGAAAACTAACTAAAATTGCTTAGGTTTCTCTTAACATCTCACATAGATAAGAGATTCATTTTACAATTGTTAACTCTAAGCATAACGAACAAAAGATAAACAACTGAATAACAGTAAAAGAATTTTATGACATATATGTTAGTTATTGACTCTAAAATTGGTAACGACAACTACCTGAGATAACACTTACGTGTTGCGTTAAGTTTACATTATCATTTAATGCCAGGGAAATGACATCAAGCAAAAATATGAAGAGAAATAATAAGAAATCAATATGATTATTAAAAAATAGCAGGATGAAGATTAATATTATAATAAATAGTGCTTAAATCAAAATAAGCTAAAAGAGGAATTATAGATCTTTAATAAAAAATGAGGACTTGTGAAACAAATCTGAAACTATTCATGCAACAATAAAAATTATGCAAGGATTGTTTTTACTGTTTGGACAGTTATAGATAAACAATGAGAAACTCATGAACAATAATATATTCTGGCTGGTATGAAGTTACTGAAGAGAGGATGAGATTATAGATAGATAAAAATTAATTTTCCAAAGCATAAGGAAAACTGTTTATACACATTGTATATGTAAGTCTACAATGCTAAAATTAAAGAAGAATCAATTTCTGTGTTTTTTTAGAAAAAGTGAAACTTCAGAAAAAGATTAAACTTTTAAAGCAGGGAAAGTTTTCAGTTCCTGTTTAATGCTTCAAAATGGCATTGAAGAAAACTGGCAAGTTTTATATTATAAAGTAAGTATAGTTTTATGTGTAAAGTATACTCACCAAAACTACTTCATGCAATATATCAGGTGGCGACCGATCAATAACCGTATGGACTGTTCGCATCAACACAGAAAATCCTTCATTATGAAATACTATAATAACAGATGTTGTTAGTAAGTCTTTAGGATAACTCCAGAGACGACATTCTTCTGGACGTGTGTCTGGAATGCTCCTATTCATAGCTATAGCGTCTGAAGCTACAATGTTCATTCCGTACTCAGATTCTGAGTCAGCAACGTCATTGGCCTGTGTGTTTGGTACATAATAGGGCTTGCCTTCTTCACCAGGGCCTTTCACTGGTTTAATAGGTTTTGGTTCGAAATTACCTGACTCTGAAACAAAGCGAATTGGAAAGTACTATTGAAAGCAATAATACAAAAAGCTATCATGATAATATCATGCAATAGTCTTACTTATGAAATTAACATCTATTGCATTTAGTTTAGCTTAGAAAAAGTTGTATAATAGCAAATTGTTTTTTACGAGTAACACTACTTTAAGAATAAAATGTTAAAAATATCAAAGGGACAAGATTTCCTATTTCACCTTTTCTGAAAAGAACACATCTCTCATTTATGACATATTTGCCAGAATAACATTAAATAAAAATAGATTTAAAGAAAAATAACGATACCCTTTCCCATAACTGGATGTTCATTTTTCCGGTTTTGATATTCTTTCATAGCTGCATTTGTTTTCTTACTTCCAATATTCCCAGATGACCAGCAGTGTAATGCATATAGAAATAATAATAATAAAAGTCCAATTAAAAACATCCGTATGATACGGCCCCGTCTAATATTTGTGATTTTCATTGTTATTTATTAAGCCTAAAATGAAAAGCCGAAAACAAATCTTTACACAAACAAGACGTTGTTGACGTATAATCTCAACGTCAACACGACGGCATACGATTCAACCGAATGGCCACACCGAAACATAGACTTCACAGACACTATGTGTTTTTTTTTAATTTTTGATACATTTTTGTTAGACATCAGTTGCTAGAATAAAACAACATATGTTTTCTACGTAAGTATTTTTTTTATTTATTTATTTCTCTTGGCAAAAAAACAAATCTAAATTTAAGGTTCATCCTACACAAAACCTGTATCACAACATTTCCATATTAAGCATTCATTCCCATATAACAACAATAATGATACACAAAATAATAGTAATAATTTAAAATAAAAAATTGAAAAAAATTAAAAACAATCATTCCAATAATTGAAAATTATAAATAATAATTTAAATATAATTAGGAATAATTAATATTAAGTCTGATAAATGGGCAACTTTGTAGCAGTAATTGCATTGACCAAAACTCACGATTAACATAAAGAAATAAAATAGATAATTACCTTTTATTGAGACATATTTTAAAATATAAACAGGAATCAGAAAAAAATGTAGAATTATTCAGGGTAATATGGCCATGTTTTCAGGAAGTCATTTTGAAGATTAAAACAAAAAATATTAAAACTTTAATTTTTTTATTTAAAGGTTTGTTCTGGCACTAAACACATACGAATCAATAAGTTGGGATCTAATATTCTTTTGGATTTTTCTGTTTTTCTTATAATTTCTTTTCTCTGAACTGCAGCTACATAAATAAAGAATTGATTTGTGAAAAAAGCTTAAACGTTATTGAATAAATCATTTATATGAAAACGAAGAACAAGATGGTGGTTATGATGATGGTTCTCAACACAGATTTAATATGGTTTTCAATGGAGAGAACGAACGCCATGTAATGAAAGAAAGAAAAGAATGATGGTAAAAACAGGTAATAATTTATAAAATATGTTACCGGTGGATAAAATCTTGGACATTTCAAATATTTTATGCATATCTCTGTGGAAAATTTTAATTTTTTATAAATTTGATACTACCAAAAATGATGATAATAATGAAATATCTGAACATGGAATTTCCCTGTACTTATCTTAAAATTAGAGATTAGATTTACTAATAAAGTTACTCAAGCAAAAGGCATAAATGTTACATAAAATATCATTACTGCATGTAGTAGAATAATATATGTAGTAGAATACTATTAATCACAGTTTAGCTAACACGTAGCTATTGCGTTTATTAATTTTTTAATAATTTAATAAGTCGCAATAATTTCAATTGTTCTTATTTATTTCAATGTAAGTTTTTGAATTATACGTTTATCTTGATCAAGTTGATTGAGTGTACAAGGTTACAATGCTGTTTTGATTATAATAAACTCACTTAAATTTGAAAATGTTTTCTGTGACTTGTTTGAGACTATTAAAAGATTTGTAAATGCTCATAGTTCAGCTTCAAATACTTATATTTTATATGAAATTAATTAAGTTTTCCTACAAAACATAACATATACAAGGCATAATCTTTTTTTTCTATTGATAGTTTAAAAAATTGACATATAAGTTCAATCGAGGGTCTTCCTTTTCATGTCTATTCTTTTTAGGAGTTAAGGTTTTGTAAAACTTGAATTTTTTTAGTGCTTTCGTGTAGACTGTGTAATTAGTTCTTCAGCACTACATCCAGCTGCAAGTCTGCTACCAGATTCTTTATTTATGTCTCCAACTCTTATTAGATAGCTATCCTGAAAATAGTGACGGTTATATTGAACTATTTTAATCATTAGTTAAAAGAAATACTTTTTATTTAATTACACGCTATTATACATATTAATGACAAAATAATGTTTCAGACGTCCACAACGCCTTAAAATTGGTTGAACATTTTACTACTTTGAGACGCTATAGGACTTTTCAAATTAGTTTGGTATTGTGAATTAAACACATAACAATTCAAGCAACCTTTAACAGTTCTAGTGAGTACCAAACTAAGAAAGTTTTTTTTAACACAGTACTCTTCTTATTACACGTTTTGTACAACATCTACGATAAACGCTTATTTACTAGTAACAAAACCTTCAATAATTATGTTAAAAGATATTCAAAGTTATTTAACACGTACAAGCAAAATCTTTATAGAAAGGTAATGAAATTAAATTGTCTGAAAATGATCCATTCAGAAGTTGGCAATATAAATAATATGAACAAAACATTGACATTAACAATAAATAACGTGCCAATTTCGAATCAAAAATCGATAGCCACTAGAGGTGAGGCGTATTTATTGTCACCGGTAAAAATACTCGATATTTTAGATCAAAATACGTTACTTGGTATGCAAAATATAAAATACTTGGTATCGTAGAATGGTTGCTTTATGGTCGGGCTGCGGCTAACCCTATCCCTCTTTGTCTAGCTAGCTATAGCTATTTCACTCAGGTTTTCTCGCTCTTTCATATTTTAAATGTATATGAAATAAGGGACGAACTGAATATTTAAAGAGAAACTGAGTAATATTTGTCCGCGAACTGCGGACAATGATACGACAAGTACGAGTATTTTAATATAAGGATTTTAAGTACGATGCTCTTTTTATCTGATTCTCCGTTTTTCTATTGGCACAGTAGAGCGTTATTACTTTGTAGCGTAAATATTGTAAATAAATACAGTATATAAAAACTGTTAATTAGGTTAAATTCTAATTTCGTCAATATTTCCACAAGAAAGTCCAATGCACTTTGAGAGTATTTTACAGAGTTGGGTGATTATTTTGCTTCTTACAATATTTACAAAACTAAGTTGTCATTAAAAACAGCTACATTCTAATTTAAGGAAAAATTTTAATAGAAAACATCCAACTCTAACAATAATCAATACGCAACAATTTGTTTGTTCCGGACATCTTACTACATTATTTTAAAACAATTTGGCTAAAATAAACATAGCAAAAATAAAAAAAATATTTTTTTAATAACGTGATCCATTTTTTAATTATGCTATCTAAATGACTATGACAAATGAATCATTTAGTTACTAGTCCTAATGCTGGAGCCGTAAATATTTATTTTAGTATGAAGGAAAAATTAAATACTGTATATTATTAAAAATGTCTCATTTAGAAATTATAGAAATTTCCACCAATTTTAGCTGCAAGAAATAAAGGATATGAGCATTGAACCCTTCATGATAGATAATAATTATGATTTATTGCACGTCTCTTGCGAGCGTAAGTTTACAGACATTCGTAATATAGTCCTCTTATAACGGAATTACACCGCCCATATTCGTTGAGTATTTTGTCACCAATAGCTGTCACCGATATTTTATAATACTCGTACTCGTCGTATTCAGTATCTCAAAATACCCGTTTCGCCCAAGTCTTGTAGCCACTAAGTTTGAGAACTTTTTCTCGAACCTTTCTATTCTAAATACAAGAAGTCTCGCTTATGGTCTTTTTGTCACTGATAGACTCTTACAACAAAATCTTAAACTGAATGTAATAAAAATTTTAATTTAAATTATATAAAATGTGAGGATACTACAAAAACTTTTAAATCGTTAAATATAAAAAAGTCTGAAGACTTACGGGACTGTCAGTTAAAGTCATTGTATGTTACCGTAAATATTACTCATCACTTTCATTTAGTATACGTATCGATAAGGGCAATTTTCCCAATTTGATGAAACAAAGTAAAATCTGTCCTTTTAATAAGATAAGTTGTACGAGTGACTACAAATTATCATCCTATCTTTGTGTGTAGTGTTGCCTACTCTGAGTAAAATTTTTGAAAAACTTGTTTTGTTGGATTTACAGTTTGGATTTACCAGAAGAATATCCAGACAAGATGCAGGATTTAATCTTATTGAGGCAACCAGAATATCCAACCTGATATCCAACAGAATATCCAACAGATCTATCCAACCTGGGAATATCCAACCTGAGACAACCAGAATATCCAACAGATCTATCCAACCTGGGAGAATTTGCAGCATCCTGCAAATAGGGGTATTCTACGACTTCTTCAAGGCTTTTGATTGCGTGCATCATAGTACATTTAGCAATAAGCACAGCTATTATGTATTGAGGGAGTGGCAATCGATTTTATAAAATTCTATTTGTCAATTCGGGAACAATGAGTGGAAATTAACGGTACTATTTCGAAAGGTTTTGTAATGAAATTGGAACTACCTCAGGGCCCTATATTGGGTGCTTTCTTGTTCCTCATCTATAGTAATGATTTACCCTTTATGCTTTAAGCTAACAACAGGTGAAGTGTAGCGAAATGAAGCGACAGACAGGTTAGTTTATTTTACTTGTTTCCACAGCAGCCATATGATATTATGGTGTGGGGCAGTTCTACATATATTAAAACTAATTTTTACTCTACAAAAGAGAGCAGTCTAAGCCAGCTATAATATAAAATTTCGAGAATTATTAGAAGATATTTTCAAGCGGATCAGGTATTTTAAATTAAAAGGTATATTATCTAACACAACGATATATAATGAATTTGTTTTCGTTATATATCGATGAAAACAAATTTTATGTTAAAAAAATTAAAGTCCTTTGTTAAAAGATGTAATATCCAATATAATTACATGTTATTGTTTCCATGCACAACTTGAGCGCTCTCATACGATTTAGCATGCATATATTTACGTGGATATAAATTGAAATTTATGCCGAAAAAAATTTACGCATAAAGCTATGCTTAAGCATAATGCAATTTTCTTATTGATGTGGACCCGCTTAATGTATACCAACAGTAAAGAAGGCGTAAAGAATAGCCATGTTTTAATACAGTAAAGTGAAATCAGATGAGTTTATAATTTTAATGTAAAAATCTGCACTTAACACTTGAATACATGTGGCCACATCACTTTAATAAACATTAAAGTGATGTGGCCACGGCATGGCTATTTTATATAGTGGACATGGCTATTTTATACTATGGTACTGATGATATAGCCACATATTCTAATCTGACCCCGCTTACCAATTTGCTATTCAATAAGTAATTACATTACGGATAAGTTATTAAATTTAACAAAAAAAAAGAAGATATTATAATTCTAAAATTAAAAAGACTGCAACCTTATTATTACAAAAAATTTGAAGTCAAACTTTTGGGCATGAAATTACTAATTTTATTTTAAAAAAAAAATAACGTTTGTAGCAGCTGATATGT
Organism: Druceiella hillmani; assembly: GCA_039881145.1. Lineage (NCBI taxonomy): Eukaryota > Metazoa > Arthropoda > Insecta > Lepidoptera > Hepialidae > Druceiella > Druceiella hillmani. Next base: position 2,781,799 of record JAYKKI010000096.1, on the reverse strand, counting down.
ATTATCTTCTTAGAATAAGTATTCCTAATATATATATGTATATATTCTAAGTAGTCGTCATTTCATCGTCAATAATCGAGAAATATTTTGACTGGCCATCTTATCGGACTAGCGCTGTTATTCTGAAATATATACAAATCAATATATACACACACATACACACACACACACACACACACACATATATATTTATATATATATATATATATATATATATATATATAATTTAATCATTTTAAGGACGCAAAGGATTTAATTTTTGATTTAACATTTATATAGTTATTCATTCCTTTCGGAAATTAAAATGAGTTGCTAATAATATATTTACTTTTACTGTTATAAAGTATCATAGAATTAATAATATTTTCAGATAATTAAAGCTAAAATTGTTGTGCAATGGTACTATATAACAAAAGTTCTTTATCCATTTATTAAATTATTTTTCAGTTACAATTTTTAGATAAACAAATTTGCATTTTCAATACATATTAAATTGATATCTTTGAACATTTTTTAAAATTAAGAACACGGCCTGTACATATTATTTTTTATCCGTAATGCAAACTCTGAAACTGAAAGCCATAAAATAAATGAAACAGTTATATTGACACAAAGCGTGGAAAGAGCGGCATTTTCATTTCCTTTCTTTTCTACAAGAATTTGTAACCTTTATAAAATATTTTTATTCGTACCGACAGCTACTAAAGTGTAAGTAAATTTCAATTTGCATTTTAAATATTAAATTTTGTCATATTTAGCATAGCAGGACCAAGGTTGCATTTACACATTGCTCATTGTAGAGTGAAAGATCTCGTGACGAATTCTGCAATCAATTGGTTGAGTCACAAAATAAACTAAATTATTAAATAATTATTAATTATTTTTGTAAATTATATTTCTAAATTACGACAATACGGTTGTATTATGACCCAAGATTTTTTTACAAAACGTTCTGATTCTAATGTACCTAATTAGTTTAGGTACGAGATAATGTCACGCTTGACGTCCGCAGATGAAACGCTTGTCTCTTTTCTATACACGTATCCCTAACTACTGGGGATTTCTAATATTGGGGCATGTCGTCGGTCCGTTGCGCGAAGCGTTTTTTATTTATTTATAGTAGTAAACACCGGTTAGCCTTTCTTTTACGTCATCGAATTTCCAACAGATTGTTTTGCATCGCAGGCAAACGAGTTTGTGCTTTGTTCTTGCTTATGTGAAAAGATGAATTGCACATTCTTTTTAGTTATCAGATGGATATATTAACAAGACGTTCAAAGATTTCAAATTGTATACTTAAACTTATCCTTAATATTAATTTGTTTATTTGTTTCGTCACTCGGGAACAAATGCAAAAAGAAAATGATTTGAGTAAAAGTTTTTCATTATTATACAGCACATTTCAAAATGATGCCAATATAAATATAGTGAAATTAAGATTTTTATAGTTAAAAGTAAATAAAGTATAAATGAAGAATTAAAAAGGTATCTCCATTAAATAAGTTACGCTTCCCCGAGATGTAAAACAAGAATTGATTAAGATATATTTTTCTTCAAAGTCCTGAAGACAACAATTAACACTTCAGGAACATTTAATGAAATTCGAAGCGAAATTATTTAATTTTAAAGGAAAAAATTATTACAACATTTTCTGCCTTATTTCATTCTCATATTATAAAATATCTTACAATAATTCAATATTACCAATAAAGAAATTAATTTTTCTTTTCAAATAACCAGAAACATATAGAAAGAAACAAATTTCTCGCAAAATTAATTTATATGAAATTTACATCGCGCTACTTTAGGGATTAATGATGCATATTAAATATGTTTTTATGACAACACTAGCAAATAACCACTTCGCTGAATTTTTTTGGTCGTATATTTATTTATATGTCATATATGTTTTTTGTATAAAAATATGTGTTTTTCTTACTTTTCTTATATTTTATACATAAATATCTTATAAACTAAGTATACATACATATGCACACACGAATATATATATATATATATATATATATATATATATATATATATATATATATATATATGTGTGTGTGTGTGTGTGTATATATATATGTTGTTTATTCTGTTTTATAAATCAGCTGACGACTGACATAATGAACTCTCAAACGGATGACTAATTTTTTTTATTTTTCAAGCGATCACAATTTTTCCATTATGCAGAGTTTTAAATAACGGTTTTCGCCATTCTTTTCTGGTGTCGCTGAGAATCACCTCTCCGCTGCTTTGTCGTATTTCACTTTACACTCTATGCAATTAAGTTTAAAATTAAAAAAAGAAATCTTTGGGCTCTAGCTTCAAGGTGCGTTTTATTAAATGGCAATGCCCACACCACTGTGGAAAACTGTGTCGTATCGAAAATAGTACCTCAATGAAATTGATTTTAATTTGTTGTTTTCAATCAATATATTGAAATAAAAAAAATATTTTGAAGTTTAGAAGCAATTGTCGACTATTTGATAGGGGAGCACACCTTCACCATCGTTGTGCATATATTGCTCGCCTCGCTTTTCACCCTAAATGGAATTTATAAAGTAAGAGCCCTCTAAGTAAGCACTATAAAAATATCTATATTTGGTTTGTTTTTAATCGCCGAAACTCAGTTGCTAACAGGGCGAAAGATAAAATATATAGTTTTATTAATATATCTTCGCAGAACTATTTCAAGAAGTTTCTACTTATAACATTTCACACATTTCTGGAAAAAAAGTGGGTAGCGGGGTTATTACTTACCAACATAATATTTTGAACCTAATATTATAAATCTATAACGCATAGAATCCTGGTTAATGCATTATTTTGTACTAAACCGTTTTTTACTAAACTAAGGGATAGTATAGTTATTTTTGATATCATTAAAAATAACTATACTATCCATATATTTTTCCCATAATATTATAATGTAATTTCCTTTATTACACTGATCTCGAAATTTCAAGGAGTTTTTTTTCTCTCTTTAAATATATTCAAGAATTTGTCGTATAATTCAAAATGTACACGGCAGGGACCGTAACGGTTTCGTTTACTTTTTAGGGTTTAGTACTAAAATAGTAAAAAACTCTTATAGTGAGACTTCATTAACCATCCGTCTTTCTGTATATCCGCCTATTTTTCTCAAAACTTATGTAATGTACTCGTACGCTGTCCATTTGAAAATAGACATACTCTAAAAGTTACTTGCCCACACCTAGACCCGATCAAAAACTCAAAAATATTTTTTCCTCTCTCTCTGTAGCGTCAAAACGGAGGTCAAAGTTTTTTATTCTATAGGGCATAATTTTTACGTACATAATTTGAAATTATTTACATAAAAACGTCTGACATTTATAGTTTCCGTGTTCAAATGTTTGGACACTATGAACAACTATGTCTAAGATTGTTGGCGAGCTGCATAATTAAGTTGATTAACTACATATCCATGGTACAAAACCTTTGATACGCTAAACCAATTCGCATTAGACCCGTTTTATTGCTACAAACTCCAAAAGTTGTCAAAGTATAGGAGAACCTCGCGTGATCACCGTTATAATTATGGCGATAGAGGTAACCAATAAAATGTATTTCTTAGTTGTTTGGTTAAACAATTTTATCGGGAACATTATTACATAGTTTACTTATCATGAGTTTGCACTAAAATTAATCCATATCATAATGATATGAGATGATTGCGTGTCATTGTAATGAAAAAAAAATTGTTTAAAATTAAAGATGAACAGTAACGTGTTTATTCAGATGAAACTGTAATACAGAAGTTGCATATATTGATAACACGTGACGAAATATATAAAAAATGTAATACAGTGACGAAATATATAAAAAATGTATCGAGGCACCGCTGTTAGTTTTTAGGATTCCGTATATCAAAACCCTTATAAGATCATTTATGTGTCTATCTGTTTGTCTGCCACTGCTGTTTTTCTTAGAAACCACCTTATGTAAAAACTTGAAACTTGGCATAATAATAAAAGATATTAATCCGCACATATCCTAATAATATTCATATGGATGCTTAGGCTCAAAAATATTCATTTAGGGGGTGGCAAATTAAATACACAGTAGTAATATTTGTCGAATTCCCTTTATTATGGGGTGTATCGTTTGCAAGGAATAGTTATAAGGGGATCATAAATATGTTTTTTAAGGATATTATATCATCAGAGATATATTGAAAATATGCAAAAAATATGTCCCCCTATTTCCGAGTCTACTTATGGAAAATACAGAATTTTTAGAAGCCTACGCAAATGAAGATTTGTTTTCTATATGATATGAAAATTCTATATATGATATTTAAAATTTTTTTTTCTATATAATATGATGATTCTATATGATATGATTTTTGCACCATGTTTTTACGCTTGTGAAAGATATAGTAGGCAATGTATTTATATTCTTAAAAATGAATATTGTAAATTAGTTATAGAAATACTATGTACCATTAAATCTTTACAAGTGGCTAAATTTGTTCGGAACTGTCGTACTGCGAGCTCTACTCATACTTGACAGGTTGTATTATATAAACACTAGAGTTGCAATCAGTAGTATATTCAGTATTATACCGAATATTTGGAGAGGGTGCTAATAGAATACATGAGTATTCTGCATAACTGTTTGGCACTTATAGGGGAACTATGGCGGCATGACAGGGGTTCGGAGCAAGATGGCGCCACGCTTTCATACGCAGTACACAGGCCTAGACTTCGTGGCAACTAAACGAACTAGCCAGCCATTTCCGAGCATCCTTCAGTACGAGAGCGAAAGTAGGTGAGTGTACGCGTCTGTAGTTCAAACGTGAAAAAAGTGTTTACGCGTAAAATCAATCGATTATTTGGTCATCAAAAAATTTTATAAAAAAGGTAAATAAACATTTTTGCTACTTTATGTTTTTATTTTAGAATATTTTGACTACAGTGTGGTACATGTAAAATAACTTTGTGGTTATATATCTTATCAAATTTTATTTCGTACAATTATAAAGATTAAACCAAGACGAGACACACGGGACAAGATGTAGCTGGACCCGTCATAAACCATAAGACCACGAACAGTTTTGTCTTAGTGCTATTTAATCTTAATAAAAATAATTTTTATTTCATCTCTTCAGATAACGACAATGGTTAGAAATTATGAAGACAAAACGAAAACAGGGGAATAGTCAATAGAAGTAATAAGAAACGATAAAGAAAAATGTTTTAACCATAAAGGAGGATCCAGGAAAGTTGTTGCAGAGCATGGCGAAACAAGCAACTTTAGAGCGATATGTTAAAATAATTAAACAAGGGGTAGAAATAACGATCGGAGCCATTGGGTTCTTTGGAATCTGTTTTATATAACAAAGTAGAAGAAGAAGAGATAGCAACGTAGCATGGGCATATGGAAGAAGACTTTTTGGCTTAACAACCCTAGATCTGAGATGGGTGGCATATCAGTTGGCTGTAAAAAATAACATGAAACCCAATTTTAAAACGAAGAAAGAAAGTGTCGACTGACGTGCAGGTTTCTGAAACGTCACCAACAGTTCTCAATTCCTAAGCTACAGAAACTATTTTACTAGCACGTGTTAGGATTGCTGTTGCTGTGGGAAAGTTCCAGCCATTACTCGGAGAAATATGCAACAAACATAACTTGACTCTGGATTGAGTTTACTACTTCAAAAAACAGGAGTTTTTGTTATTTCTAAAGCAAAGGACAAGATAATAGGTATGAAAGGAAGAAAACAAGTAGGTTTCTCATCATCCGCAGGAAAAGATCAGACTGTCATTGTCGAAATTTGCTTTAATGCAACTGGAACCTATATGCCATCAAATGGTATTCCCCTGACAGCACATGAAAGCTGAGATACTGGATCACATTTCAAAAGGATTAATGCAGTATTCACGATTTGGTTAAAATAATTTATCCAGTTTAAAGGGTCTCTTGATAATAAGGTGTTGCTGCTTCTCGATGCCCATGTTAGTAACATCCAAAATATAGAAGTGAATCCTTATGTGAAGTTGAATGAGTTTCCAAAATAACTTTTTTATTTAAGTAATACGTATGAGGATACATAACCCTTTTAATATCACCTAAAATTTTCTCACATTTTGTTTTGGCGACTAATGAAGAAAATCTCTTAGCTTTGGGACTCAGTCCTAATTATTCTATGTATATTAAATGAAAGCTAGCAATGTGGCAATTCTAAAATATCATGAATTTAATTTATAAAATTTAAAGAAAACTTAGGAGGCAAGTTTTGATATACATAATTCTCTATTCTTAAAGCCCTTTATTTTCGTCCCATTAATCTAAGATATTTTTAATTTATTCATTACTTCTTATTGTTATTATTATTGAATGGTTGTTTTTAGGGTTCCACAATGAAGAAAGGGAACTCTTATAAGATCACACACGTGTCCGTCTGTAACAGCTTAAAAACCGATTGACGTAGAAATTGTAAATTTTACATAATAACAAACTATAAACGTATATCCGCATATACTAACCCTAAAAGTATTTGTAATAAATTGAAGAAGTAAATAAAGTAATCGATTTTCTTTAAATGTCATATGTCGCATGGTTTTCACATAATGTGTTCAATATATAATTTGATGTATTAAACATATTATCAGAAAAATCACTGCAGATTTGGAGGGAGAGGTTTGCATTGGCGGTTTACGGCAGGCTGATATTACGACTCTATTTAGGTTAGCCGAAGAAGAAATGAAGGAATCGATTGATCGCGTTGAGATTGAAAGCCAAACCCTGACTCTGAGCATACACCGCTCAAAAACCAAAATAAGGATGATTAATGACCAAGACAACATACTCCCTCAACAGATATCCTCCGTACTTTTGAAATTGTCAACCAGTTTAGCTACTTAAGTCCACAATTTTCAGCCAGGCGAGTCGTGCGGTAGAAATACAGAATACCATGTATCTGCTGTGGATATTCGCGTACGATAGTCATTAGCTAGTAGAAAGAAAGGAGACACACTTAAAAAGTGATTTTATTACTGAGAAATACTTGTATTTCAAAGGTCTTTTTAAGTTATTTTGTTAACTATTTCTCTTTCATACGCTTTGTTAGTTTTTGTTTCGTGGTTAACACTTAACAATTTGTGTTTTTGTAGATTTATGTTGAGTAACAAAAAGTTGGGAAAACTCTAATAAATTAAAATCGACTTCTGTTAAAATGAGTTTGTTATCCCCGTGGTTTAATTCCTACATTAAGAGTTACTTGCTATAAATTGATCAGCGAAAAAAGAGCGACACCTCGATAAGCATAGTAAACTTCATTAGTATTATTACCTATACATTATTCATTAGTATTATTACCTATATATTAGACATTTTATTAAACATTTTTTTAATTGACAAGCGATGACATGGCAATTTATTAAAAAATATTAACACTAGGTAAGTGATAATATTTTCATAAATTGCCATGTCATTATTACGTATTACATTTGATAAATCTTATCGCAGACGCCTGTCTGAGAATGGAATTAGTCATACGGAATTATCCGAAAATGCAAATTCTGAAAAATATCTGCTCTCTGTCAATGTCGCGGCACGCTGTCAACAATATTTTCTAATCCGGATAAACAACAGTGTCACTTGTGAGTATTGGCCTTAACTGTCTAAATGTTTATATTTTATTTAACTGTTTATTATACTATTTCCGCTGCGGATTTTGAGATTCTTTTATTTAACGGTTTATTTTTAAGGTCTATAGTGAATAGTTTTATTTCCATCCGTTCATTTGTCCGCCTGTCACAGTCTAAGAGTTTCTACAGTTAATAAGACGCACATATATAAAATTTTGGAAAAAAATTCGAATGGTATTTTTAATTAATGTGAAGCAATATATTAAAAGACTTAAGGTACCTCATCATGCGATTATTACGTATTACATTTGATAGGGTCGGAGGATTTTTTTCGCGCATCCTATTTAGTGGAGTGCCATTGGACAGGACTTTAAAAATGAAATCAAATGTTCAATCAATGTTCTTGAATTTATTAATTTCCATTTTTGTGAAATATTAATTAGGTTTAAAGTGAGGTGCAATGTATCCAGCCACCCCATCATTCCTTTCCTTCCAAATTCCAACCGTAAATTTTAGAAGTTGGAAAAAATTCTAGGTTTTATAAAAATTCATGTAATAACATTGTTTAATTCGATTAATTTGTGATATATTTTCTCTCCTTTCTCTTGTCAATTGTTACTCATTTCTATAATAAACTAGAATAAAATGTATCCGTTTTATCACTTCAAATATTCTTAGGAATTAATAATTCTAAATTTTGCTAATTTATTTAAATATTGTCTGGTACAGACGTTCTTCATTATTTGACCTATATTTGCTTATTATCTTAATTTATGTGTTATATTAAGTAAGAGTAATAAAGGTAAAACGAAGTGTTCGTAAAGTGAAGTGTACGAAGTATTAATATTGGCGATTCGTCGTTGCATTTATTACATTATGCTTACTCTCCCATAATTTAATCGTATGTTTGATATTCCTTTTATTTCGTCACGTGGTGTATTCTGAGCACCCGAGCCTTAGTGCGTGATAGGAAATTGGACGTAGTTCTATATTAGGCGCCAGTCCCGGCTTTGCATGGGTAAAAAATAAACCAATATTTCTATTGTAATTAAAACACTTGTAGCCTGATTTTACAATAGACAGCGGGTCATATCAGATAAACTGGAAATAATAGCGTATCCACGCGGAACTTTATGTATAATTCCATGTCTTTTACAATATTTCCAAATATCATTTGAATATAGTTATAATGGTTTGAAACTTTAACTCAAAAATGCGTCCAGCATACGTGGACCCTCTTCACTCGACTCGTTTTTCGTTAACGCTACGTTGTAAAAACATATTATATACACTATATCCATTTTGGCGCTGCAAATTATACGAGTATGATAATGCAATTTCGTATCGTCGGATAATCAGTTTTTGTGTTGTTAACTTTAATAACTTTTAAAAAATTTAAATTTAATGCGTTAAATGTAATTTAGAGTTATTTAATTAAGGAACTAATTACCGGATTCATTCATTGAGCCCGATTCAACTGCGTCCTCACTGAATGGGACCAGGCAATTCTGCTATGAAGATAAAAGATGCGGTTACATAAGCGAAATACTGCCACATGCGCTCTGTCACTGCCACCCCAACCTCGTAGCAACCACTCGTTGCCACAACGCCATCCTCGTAGCAATAACTTGTCGCCACAATACCGTACTGTCAAGGTGTGTAGACCAACGCTCATGGCTAGAGTACGAATCAACAAAACTGTTCCAGGTTACGAAGAGCATTTGAGACCAGACTTTATAGCGACGAACGACACGAGTAAGACTGTCGTCATTGTGGATGTGCAGCACGTGAGAAAAATCGTTCCAAGTATGCAGAGTCATGGAGTTCTTTAGACGACAAGGCTATGAAGTATTCCTAGACGCCGTCATCGTGGGACCTCCGATGGCTGGGATCCAGCGAACTAGGTGGTATTGAGGCCGATCAAGTGCAATATAGCACGTGACTCCCTTCCAACAAAAGAGTGCGATGATATTTTAAAATAATGGTTTTAAAAAAGTTAAGATTAATGTCATGAGGTTTTAAATAATGTGCAACAAATTGAGATGATGTTTCAAAATGGTTTTGTGTCTTATTAGATTTACAAATATATAATACGTTTTAGACTATATAATACGTTTTAACATATATACACTATAAATGTTTAATGTAGATGTAAAGTAGTAATTAAACTAGTTTTGTTATTGGATGAGAAATTATACAAATGGTATATCGAATTACACAGCAACTGTTAAATAATATAGCATTAGTTGGTTTGTGGGCGGTAAAACTGCAAAATTATATTCGAAAAGTAAAATTGTCTTTTGTTTGGTTGATCCTCTACATTTCCCGTTAGTCATTAAGTCAAATGTTATGTTATATTGTCATTGTAAAACATTTTTTTTATATAAAGAAAGTTCTATATATTTGGACCCTACGATACAAAACGAAATTACTTGATGATATTACCAAATACGAGGTTGAAACAAAACAAATTAAATTGTTTTCTACAGAAGGAAACAACACTTTGTGTGCTCGTCCTTGGTCTAAGAGAAAGTAAGAAAATAATACTATCGAAAATGCTCATGAACTTCAGCCTTCGACGAGTAAGACTCAGCACTACTTAGGATTGTTGAAATCTATTTTAAGTTCAGATAGTGAAGAACATATTGGTGATGAGCTGATATTAGAACCTAGTATCATGATATAACAGGTGCTACAGAATTTTATCAAGGAAAAACTTCTATTAAAGGAAAATGCTTTGATGTGGTGACAGATGAATGCTTAAAAATATTGGATTTTACTACCGTTAGTCCGGATATTTTTATCACCTCCACCTAGCCGTGTCGCAAGCGAACAATTGTTCGGCGGAACAGCTCTAATTTATTATGAAAAAAGGTGTGGATTAGATAGGGAGAGGGTTGCAAAACTTTTATTTTTGCGATGCAATTTGTCATTCATAAGTTTTCAATATTAACACTTATTATATACATAGCTATCTACACATGGATGTAATTTACTGTTTATATAGCTTTTATTATGTACTAACTTACTTCTGTTTCCGTTACCGCCTCTGCTTCTGCTTCCGTTATAACTTTCACTAAACATCTGTTTCTGTTTCTGCTTCTGTTATATCACTTCTGTTACATTAGTTTTTTTACGACCGACATCACTTTTTTTTTACTTTTAATATAAAAACTCTTACAAAATTATATCCTATCTGTCATTAGCGCGTTGTTCTGGCATTAATTCGTCTTTTTTTCGTTCAAATTTGTATTACATGTTACAGTAATAAAAGGCAAACCATATGCGCACGTAAGCGAGTGCATCTTGAGCATTTTCATGGTGGTATCATGGGCTGTTCACAAATTTTGATGTTGGTATAACCATTTTGCATGAGTATTCACATTTGCGTCATTCGCTACGGCATCTTGTGTATTGATATAAATCTCTATTCTTAACCTAATCTGATTCAACGATATACATACCAGTCGTTCGTTTTAAAATTTAACGTACATATTGACATAAAATTGGTTGGCCAGTCGTCTACAACATGGTATCATATTGAAATAATTTTCTTATGTTATAATATTATAGACGTAAAATCTTTACATGAAACCTTTTTGTTCCGTACGGCCACACCGTACGGAACAAAAAGATCGATTTATGACATTTGAAAATGATATCCTTCCTATTCCTTGTTAAAAATAAGCGGGTATTATAATGCGTCTTTTAATATTTATGTATATCAGGTACCCTGGTTAATCTATCATCACGGGCATGTAAAACAAAATATAACGGATGGTAAACTGTTCAACTGTAATCATAGCTTCTACTTTATTTGTTAATTGTGAGATAAAGCGTCTTTCGTGTTCACCACTTAGTATAAGGTCTGGGTATATTACTAATTTATTATCTTTTCCCGGAATTCTTTCGAAAGCAGTTTTAAAAGTGGTAACAAGATGGTTATGTTTATGTAATATTCTTTGAATTTTTAAAACAGTATTTCATTCAACTCCTTGAATATACTGACACCTACGGTCTGCTTCATCGTTTTCATTCTTCATGAAATAAATATGTAGGAACTTTAGATGCTTATTTTCTGTTGAAAGTACGGAGCCAATTCTATGGTATTCGACCTTGGATTGAGAAAGAAGGTAAAAAGCCAGGAATTCGGACTTCCATAAAAATCCATAACGAAGGACGTCATCTGAAAATACCAATCAAATTCCTTAATTTCATGTAAAAAATGCGGTACGGTATTTGCGGTTTTTACAAAGCGAATTATAGATACACTTACTAGAAGTCGTACCATTATTAGAGTATGATACGTGGTATAAGTACCACGTTTTTCCGCAACCATTGATAAATCGCGGTGGCAAAATCAGTTGGCAATTGTTTCCCCGGATATTAATCCGATTAATGTTTTTTTCATTTGGAGATGTTTTAAAGGCGGAGCTGTTTAAAGTCCACTTTTGAGAGATCATGTCCAAAATACAATTTAATATTTTTATTGTTTGCAATGTAATTTTCTATGACGACGTAAACTACATTTTGTCCCAAGTCGTCATTTCGAACATTTGATGTAAATTTGAAGTAGAATTGTAATTTATTTAAATTTTTTCATATAAGGTTTTGTTTCCTGGTAATACTACAAAAGGCTAATTAAAAAAAAACAATCATAATATATTTTATTTTTTGATAATTTTGTGAAAAATTTCAATTTTCAAAATTCAAATGTTTTTCCAATTTTTCTCAGTTTATGTATCATTAATCAAAGTAGTTTTTAAAGTAATTTGCATGTTCTCTTCACTACAATATTTCTACACAGTTAGTCTTGGAAGATTGAACACATTTTTTAGAAGTACTTTTTCTAAAAGAAAAAATTAAAATATAAAAATTTGCTTTTAGCTTTTGGTAAAACACAAGAACGTTTCGATTTCAAATTGCATTGCTTTCACATAAATCTTTATGTTTCGGCACTCGAGTACGTGCACTTTATTTTATTCCATTTACCTTTATGCTTCGTTCGTAAATGTTACGCTCGCGGTGCTTGTTTTGTGCTAATTATACATTCATAAAAATGGTGTCATTTGACGAACAAATTATCCGGGAACCGTCTTATTTAGATGAACCTTATTACAATTTTTTCACACAAAAAGAAGGAAATCATAACTGATTTTTTGTGTAACTTGCTGTTAACATTAGATATTTAATTATAGCTCAGCTTACCAAATTAATTTGCAATGAAATTAATTTATGAAATTTACTACTTTTCATATGGATTCTGTTCTTGTCATCTTTATTTATTCCACTTCTATTAAATCTTGCAGGGTTTTATTCAATATATGTCTGCTACTATTAAAAAAAATACTTATAAAATTCAGTCATACTAATATTTCATTATATTATAAGACGGTTATATTTACTATATTTTTCTAACCCGATACCTTAGTACTTCGTTGTTTTAAACTTGATATTGACTTTAATTAATGTATTGGAGATATATGCGCTGTTGAAACAAGTATCTACAGTTTGAAATCATAGCATAGGTACACTTGACACGTTCTTCAACGTCACGTCTAATTCTCACGATATAGAAGTGAAGGTTGCATTGGCGTCGTTTCAACAAATTGTTGCCCAACGCTGAACTATGGGCTTAATCAATGCGGAACAACTGATCATATAAACATTTTTACTTACATGATATCATGATAGTAACGGGCCAGTTACTATTAGACGGTGGGTAGAATATGTTCTATTTTATACAAGTCTGATAACGGTGAAAATATTAATAAACGTGGAAATTCAATAAGTAATGGTTTGCGTGAGTATATTAATTGCCATTGTTATGTGAGAAAATTAATTTTGGAAATGGATGAGCAAGTTAAGCATGGTAAAATGTGCGAGGTTGTTTTAGACTATTTAGATTATGTACTCAAAGCGATTAGTTAATTTTAGCAACATTTTTCTACTTATTTAACATAATTATTCTATTCCATTCTATTTTATTAAGTATATATTAATATATTATTACAACTTTACTTTATTTTCTTCTTTTTATAAATCTTCCGATCCGGCCATGTACCACGCAATTTTTCGGTATTTCCTAACCAGTTACTTAACATGCGTTTCGTGTCGATTGTTGTTCTATATGTTTATACAAGATATTACAATAAATACATATTTATGTCGCTGTGCTGTGTTGTGTTATGTTCTCGTTTTATCTTGTCCCCTACTGCCAAATATTTTTCTATTTCCTGATATGACTCTCGAATTTCTTACATCATTATTTCATTTCAACTACGTCTATGCTCCGCTTAATATTTTATAAAATCAAATCATGAACATAAAGTGTATCGAACACTTAATTTATAAATTGTTTCGATTACTATTATTATTTGTTTTTCTTATATTTGCCAACGACTCAAACATATATAAAAAATAATTAATAAAATGGAAAAACCCGACAGCATAAAAAGCGAAATAAAACGTTATAAGTAAGGTGGACTATATTTATTCTAAGGGTTCATGCTGTGATGGAGTTAATTTGTCCAACTTAAAATATTCGGCCACAGCAATACAATAGAATTATATTTGTCATGATTTGAGTACTATTAGTACCTAGAATGCTGTCAATGGAACTACAGTGACCGACACGTGGTTATTCCCAGTCGCAAACCTATACTATTGCTTTAGAAAAAAATGTCGGACTGGCTCTAAAATTTTCGTGTCAGACAAAATAGTCGCTAGCGGCCGCATTTTTATATTTTCTTCCCCAAAGGTTAAATGAATTGTGAAAAATGAGATGTTATTATATTTGTCTGAAAAGTTCTGCTTGGGATATTATAAAGCAATTCTCTGGAACCGATTTATTATGTTTTTAATATAAAGCGTCTACCGCTTAAATATTTTAAAAATATTTCATATATCTTTGCTTTATTATTTGTTGACATATAAAACTAGTAATTTTTTCTGCACCGGGGTTTTTGCGAAATTTTAAATATAAGAAAGTTATTTTAACTTTATGCAGATACGTTTTCAAGAATTTCGTTCATTTCTGTTTTTTTATTGTAATTTTCGAAAATACAAAGAGGATAGACAAGTATATTGCGTTGTTTTAAGAGTAGCCATTAGACATTTCTAGAATGGGCCAATAGCGACGATAGTGTATCGTTACTGACCTAGTACTTACGTCATTCCCGCTCTAATAATTTCGCGAGCGTACGGTATGATGAATATTCTGCCGAAAGGCTGGATATAATACATTAAGTCTTGAACACTGCTTTAACAGGACCGGTAAACATTAAACGGCGCAGTGGAACGCATGAGAATCGGAAACTGAAATTGAATATAATATAAAATATCGAAAAAGTTTCGTATTTAACATTATTGCATACAAATAGAAAGCAATTTTACGAAAATCCGAATATAGATAACATCACTCTGAAAATTACAATGCGAATATTCGAATCACGGATCCTTTTATCGTCCGACATGAATAAGTGCACGACCATGGCAATGACCTTGTTAGAATTTGTATTATGGATCACGACGGCATAAATTAACTCGCGCCAACTTATTGAATGAATGAACACGCAGTCGTAACGTTGTTCTGTATACTCGCATTGGCTATCGGCCAAGTTGCAGAACACCTTAATCTATCCAGTCGCGAACGACCTTGCGGACCGTGCGTTTGTCTGATTTGTTAAGATAATTTAAGATATGAAGCGAGTAAATTATAATGGAAACGCATGTGCTAATAACGATGGGGTCGGTAAAAACTTTTGCACTGAATCGAAACGAAAAAAGCAACAGGTTGTATAATATTTCGGTGAAGAGCTGTACGTTAGTCGTTTGCTCTTGTATAATGTTATTCATTTTTTCTGTATTTTATTCGTTTACTTGTGTGTTTGTGTTACAGTGATTCTTTTACACAGTATGAGGAAAGACATGGTCGTAGTTTAAAAGTTGTCACGTCATCATGAGAATTGTTTGTGAATACAGTTGTAGTGCCTTGTAGAATTCGTTTAACTATATATCTGAACGTAACGTATAGCTTATCAGTCATGGAATATGTGTGTTATAATTATACATGTTTTCATATCTGTGTGTAGATGATAATTCTTTAAAGTCATATCAATTTTTTACGATAAATTGTGGAACTTGACATAATACTCTTTTTTCAAGCTAATGTAATCGTTATTTGTAGTCGCAATGTCATAAATAATCTAAATATGTATGAATACATAGTTGGAAATCGATGATTAGTTAGTTATAATTAAATATGTTTATCTCCATAGGAAGTTATGCCTCGAGTTGTAGTCGAGGAAGGTGAACTAGAAGGATGTGAGGAAGAACTAGTCACTGGAGGGACTTATTATGCTTTCAAAGGTATTCCGTACGCCAAGCCACCTGTTGGCCCTTTAAGATTCAAGGTTAGTTATACATATTTACAAGTTAATAGAATGCGAATGCTCGATAAGACTATTTAGTTATGTTAAAGAAGTATTAGAGAATTGTAAAAACAGTTTATATTAAAAATAATTTTATGACAGTCTCCACAGCCACCGGAGAAATGGACTGGTGTTCGCAACGTAAAAGTACACGGGCCAGTATGTCCTCATTTGGACTGGCGCAAGAACACGATTCAAGAAGGAAGCGAAGACTGTCTCTATCTAAATGTTTACACAAAATTTTTGAAACAAAATGGCACACCGCTTCCCGTAATGGTCTGGATACATGGTGGAGCATTTTCTTCCGGTTCGGGAAATTCTGACATCTTTGGACCAAGTTTTCTTGTAGAACAAAATGTCATTCTGGTGACAATAAATTACAGACTTGAAGTTCTCGGATTTTTATGCCTAGATACCAAAGAAGTCCCAGGTAATGCAGGATTAAAAGATCAAGTGGCAGCCTTAAAATGGATCAAAAGAAATATTTCAAGTTTTGGCGGCGACCCTAATAATATAACACTTTTTGGACAAAGTGCTGGGGCCGCTTGCATTTCGTATCATATTTTGTCGCCCATGTCAAAAGGATTATTTCACAAAGCCATATGTCAAAGCGGTATTTGTACATCCGATTGGTCGTATATAAGAAATGGCAGAAAACATGCATTTTGCTTGGGAAAGACTTTGGGAAAAGACACTAATGATTCGGAAGAATTACTGAGTTTTCTTCAAGATGTTCCTGTGTCGAAATTAGTCAATGTATCATTACCACTGACTTTAGAAGAGAATTTTGAATGTTCTTTTCTATATTTTGGTCCAGTAATAGAAAAGGATTTCGAGAAACACGAAAGATTTATTTCGCTTGACCCACTTACGGCGTTACAAACAACTGACATCACGAGAGTACCGATGATCGTAGGTTACACTACCGGCGAAGGTATCGAAGTAGCTAGAGGCATATCAATTGGGAATGAAATTAGAAATAAAAACGCTTCATGGACTTTACCTCGGGAAATTAAAGTTGATTCAGTTATGGAAAATGAAAAAGTTGGAGATAAAATTAAAAGATTCTACTTTCAGGATAAAGATATATCGGTGGAAACGATTCAAGAATATGTTAATTTGTCGACAGATCTCTACTTCGTGTATGGAATCAATCGATTCGCATCGTATTACTGTCAACACTCAGATTCGACGTTATACATGTACAGATTTTCTTACGAGGGAGGTATGAGTTACGTAAAATCATTGTATGGTATGACGCATACTAATGGAGTATGTCACGGCGACGATTTACCATATATATTTCATATGTCAATTCCTCAAATAAAATTCAACAAAGAAAGTTTCGACTACGAAATTATAAAAAGAGTTACCACATTATGGACTAATTTTGCAAAAACAAGGTAAAACATATATGATCTTACATTTATGCTTTGTTTTTCATAATATTTATAACATTTATTTTACTTCATGCATAGAAAACCGCTGTTTTAACTTTACTTATAGTTCTAATAGTTATTTCGGGTCAAATAAAGAAAACTCGTTTCTTACGTTTTATTTGTTTTCCCAGTATTCCTTAAGTTGATTGACTTTAATTTTACGATTATTTCAGCAATCCAACCACAGGCACTGATATCGGTGTTACATGGCAGCCATATACAAATCTCGAAAGGAACTTTATGGATATCGGTGAAGAGCTTAAAGCAGATATTAATCCAGACGAACAAAGACAAAAATTTTGGGAGCAACTATATAAAGAACACAAAAATCACCAATCGAGTATTCAAACAAGTTTATGACGAAATCTTAAAATTTAATTGTTGCTCTATAAATGTTTAAATTTCTTTGTACTTAGGAAAATAATTGTATTATTATGTTTAGTGGATTCCGCATAACATGAAAAAAAAATTGTACAAGATTTTTACTTTGTAAATTCTTGAGAACTTTAGTAGTTAATAAAATGGTCTAAATATTTTTTTATAAAATATTATTACGATGACAATGTTTTGAAAATAATAATGGAATTTTTTTATTACATTCCTTAAAATATTATTAAATTACACCTGATACTTTTATGCAACTACAGCAATATATTGATAAATGGAAAAAATATGCCTGGTTACTAATTCTGTTGCTTATTTGCTTACTATGAAGAACAAGAAAAAGTTTATTTTGAAAGAGTGGTTTTCAATGCTGTGACAAAGACAGCGCGGACGGTGCTGTGGCACAGGGCAGACTTCAGAGATTGCAAATATCATAATTGTGGGGAATAATCAGACCTAAAAAAGAGAGGGGTAGGTTTGGCTAGTTACAGCACTGATGGTTACCGTGAGAGAAGATCGTTATTGCCAAAATGAATACCAGCAACGAACATTATTTTTAAATATAGAACATTAGGTCTTTACCTGCAAATTATTCCTCTATTATAAAATACAAAAGATTTCAAAACAAATGTGTCGTATCATACTTTGATTTTAATCAATTGAAATACGTACGACCTTTTGTCTATAAAGGGTAATTTTTAAAAGTTAAAGTTAGTTTTCCGCCCTACATGTTCGTCTCAACTGCCTTTGTATCGCTGATTAAAGAACACAGACGTAGCTTAAAAGCTCCCATTTAATGTGTGAAATGTTGGACTATCACCTATACATATCGCATTCACTAGTAACATTTTATTAAAGTCCAAACATTAGACTATAGAATATTTCACAAAGTTAGAATTTGCTTTAACTCAGCTACACGCTTTTTAACTGTGGGATCTTCCAATACGCGTAAGGTTCCAAAACGTCTATTGATATTTAGTTGAAGTCTCAGCATTTTCATAAGACGTACCGTAAGCCAAGAAGTTTCACTATAACCATTTTAAGGTAATTCGTATATAGTTAGTCATATCCATAAGTATAAAGTGTCGCATAGTAATTTATATATTTAAAAATAATGTTGAGCGCTAGAAAATAATAAAAAATATTTTGAATAAATATATATTATTGACGCTTCATTATTGTCATATACGCTTCTACCACATTGTACGCTTTACTTATTCAACGTTTTATGAAGGCACAGTGGAGGTGTCGAATATCGATAAAACAGAAAAAATATTAACACAAATGTAGTCAATACGCTTTCAATTAAAGGTAAATGAAAAGCAATACAGTTTACTTAAATAACAAGTCTTAATAATAAGTACTTCAAAGTTGGAGTCGTCAGACCATAAAATATTTTCTAAGTCAGTTACAGTGCAAGGTTGATATTTTTGGTTACGCTAACCGAGATTTTCGGTTTTTCTCAATGAATAAAGGCTTCTTGTGTTTACAAACTTTTGACAAACCCTTGTTACAAACCTTCTCACCGTCACTGCACTGATCGATTTCCCAGTAGCCTTAGAAAAATCAGCTGATCAAAAATCGGTCTTATTGCATGGTATTTTGACTCCAATCTGTTCGCGACTTATTCGCCTATGAATTAGTTTCCTTAAACCGTTGCAGTGTATATTGAATGGTGCATCGCGAGCACTCAACAAGTTTTGCAATTTACGCTTGATTTTTCCTTTGTTCTTGAAATAATGTTTTAAACGTTGTTGTTTACTAAACTCAGACTTTTAGGAATTTTGGGAAGAAAAATGTCACCCTCTAATATTTCAAATAAGCAAAGTGAAATAAACATTATTTCATTACAAGTACAAGTGTAAGAAGAATTGTAAAAAAACCGTCAAGCACGAGCAGAACTTACATTACGAGGGTTAGTACACGTCTCTGCACTTTAAACATTTAATCGTACATGGTATTTCCATTAAACTTATTTAAAAATATTGATTTATCACAATGTAAATATATCGCAACGTATTATAAACTTCATCTTTCATAGACGTAAAAATATGGTGATATTTAAAAAAAAAATTTAAGTCTATGATAATTATAGTTTTCGTATAATTTGCTAGTTCGATTTTACCGATCCTGTTTTTTTATGATTCTTGGCCCAGAAGTTTCGGAGATATTTTATTGCTATATTTTCGTTTATTTTCAATAATATCTTTTTAAATATGTAACTTAAAATTGTGAAAAAAAATTTCCTCATAACAAGCCTTTTCAAACAATAGTCCAAATGACGTATAAAATAAGAAAAAATATTTTTTAAGACCTTTATTTACCTTCTCTTTGTTATACGAATATTCTAAAAAGTTGGTGGTGTAAAATATGTGGGTTAATAAGATGTATTACTTACTTGCCAACTTTCAAATTTCTACATCACATGCTTGTTGAGAAAATCAATTTTGAAAATAGAAAAATTTTAATTTATTGCCAGCTATATTTTTTGTAGGCATAAAAAACATATTTTAAAAATTATGACATGTAAAATCAACGTTATAGTTTCCCTACAACCTTTGCTTGGGCAAGATATAATACCTGAAATTATGATAATACCTAAAATTATGATTATGAAATATACGACACCTCGCAATTTACATGGAATTTAAAAAAAATAATACGTATTCTTAACTTATCCTTCCTAATATTTTTGAGTTTTAAAGTTTTGAGTTTGAGCTATTGCAATATGTCCTGTAAATTAATGTTTATTACTGAGTCAAATTTGAAGTTTCTTCGTCAAGCGGTTTTTGAGAAAAAGTGCTTCGTCAAGCGGTTTTTGAGAAAAAGTGCTGTTATGGCCACACGGATAGATACGTAAGCGATATTATAAGGTTTTTGCTTTTAAGGTCCGGAAGTCTAACAAAAACTCAATTTCCAATCTTATGGCAATTTGATGGCTCATGTTAGGTCATTTCCTTTATTTAGGTACATTACTTTTGAAGTTGCTATAAAGTGATAGTCGTAATAATAAACTAAAATATGTAATGTGGCATTCCAGATGTTAATATTTTTTCTACAGAGTTTTCAATTTCTCTCCGTCGGCAATAGCATTATTCAAAGCATACTACGAGAAGATTACACACACGGATTTACTCTTGAAAAATGTTTTTTCTTAACTTTATTATAACTTTTGTGTCGTTAATTGCATAATTAAAAAAATTGTATCTTTAATTTTATAAACCCATAGTATGCCAAGTTATATGTATTTATATGTTTTAACAAAACTAGAAAGATTAATTTTTTTTTATTCATTACCGCAGCTTTGACCATAGGCGCGGAAAAAAATTTCGGCTATCGGTCATTTTGCACGATAATTGGATATAGGTATAACTTAAAAAAAATCTTAAAAAATTTATGAATTAAATCGTTTTTAAAACATAATGCTACATTCTACAAAAATATATAAAAATAAAAATTATAAGGTAGATCTAAAAATATATTGAAAAATGCATTTTTATTGTATGGTCATTTGTTTACGAGTTAGAAGTATTCGAAAGCAATAATGGGTTTTCGCATTTTATAGCAAATAACTTCGTTACAAATGATCGTAAAATGATGAATAATAAAGCAAAGTTAAAAAGAATATTAAGAGGGATTCAATTGATTATATGACAAGTATGTATGTCACCCTGTACAACACTTTAAAATTTGTCGAGTAGTGTTTCATAATTTTGATACGGTATATAATATTTATTGACATAACTGTCTGTCAATATGCAAAATGGAAAACGTAAAACATTTACTGTCCCATTGTGTGCAAAACAGGTTTTAATATTTACATATATTTTATATCCAATGTTTTATTAATCAGTTCAGTCCACATTTGTACAACTGTTATAAATAAACAAAGGCATTTACCTCAGAATTTATTTCCAATACCTCGTTGTAGATATATTCAGCAAGGTTTTGCGTGAATTGCAATTATATAAGGTCTAACACTTTGATGTTCACTTGAGGTATCTTACTTAATTTTGCATTTTAAATAAATACGGACTTCTGTGCGTAGATCGATGCGCATTTGGCAAACATTTTATTGCTATCTCTATGTCACTTACTGCTAGATCTCTTACTTAAATATTAATTTATCGCTAGTGTTAACTCGAGATATATGCTAATTTATGAAACATCTAATTTTACTTAAATTCTAAATGACGATGTACAAAGGTGGCGAAATATTTTATTCGAAAGAATACTTCTTTTTTTCTATTAAAATACTAAACTGTCAAAATCTCTGCAAATGTATCCCTGTGTTTTTTGCTGTATTAATTTACTAATATTAAGAGCCAAATTAGAGCAATTTACTAGTGTATAAAACTGAGCAAAAAACACTTATATGCATACAACAATACTATTATCATTAAATACCATGAATCTAAAAAAAATATTAAATTTAGAATGGAACCAAAAAGTACGGCAGTTTAGTTCACGCGCTTTTTTGTATTTATATTGGACAAAAAAGTTATCCGAAAATGTTTTGTAACTTATTGGAACTTTAGGTATGCTAGGTGTGTTAAGTTTTGGGCCTGTTTCTGTAGTGGTCAATAATAATAGTATAAACTGTATTTTCGTTTCCTTCCATACGAAACGTTGCGAATCTATTCTTGGGTTGCCAATAAAAACTGACTTTCATGAACTCATTTTTAAAGGGTAACCGTGACCAGTTGAAAACCGTGGAAAACTGGAGAGTCCCATATAGTTCGGTTCTAGAGGATAGTATAGTAAACAGGTGACGATGGCGTGAACGCAGGAAATTGTCAGGTACGAAGGATAAAAGTTTACTCAATAATACAGTTATTCAGTACTCAATAATTCACTATAATAATGTTATTTTGACATTTGTCTTTTGATTGAAATATTTTTGTTATTATGGAACCATTTTGACATTTGTATTTTGACATTTGTCTTTTGATTGAAATATTTTGTTATAATTGAAATATTTTTGTTATATTTGTATTTGGTATTGGAAATAAATTCTGAGGTAAATGCCTTTGTTTATTTATAACAGTTGTACAAATGTGGACTGAACTGATTAAATAAATTTATAAAAATTAAAACTGCTTTTTTCTATAATGGTTTTAACAAATTCATAAAAATAAAATAAATTTTCTTTGATAACGCCCTCTATGAGCAATAGGAAGTTAGAGATTACGCCATCTATCGGCATTAATAATAATTACACATTATTGAGGGAAGTCACTTTGACAGCGTTTGGGAAGGTATGAAAAAGTGTGACTTTTTTATATGGGTTAGTAGGTATGAGTCGTGCCCGTTCTGTACTGATGTGTTTTGTGCATGGAACTGTGTGGGCAGAGAAAAGGAAAGTGACGTGGACGGGGAAAGGAATGATTATTGTCTATTTCGCTCTCGCCTGCGCTGCTTAACCATGAGTGAATGGGAAAAATGTTTGCAAAAAATGAATGATTTGTATTGGGATGTTACTAATTAATTTAAAAACTTACTTACAATCTACATGAAGTAGTGGAGTGAGTTTTATCGACGCAGTATAAGAATAGTATGATGCATGTACTGATTTTATATATACGGATTAGTCTTTCAAGCACGAGTTTTTTTATTTTATGAAGTAGTTAATTATAATTTTCTTGTCATTTCCCATTCTTAACGTAATACTGTAGTGGTTGTCAGTATAACGTAGTTGTCAAATAAAACAATTAATTGCACTTCGATCTCTATCAGTATGTTTATTAAATTTACTCAATTTTACAATATTCAAACACGTATATATCAAAGAATTTACCTTATCTTAAAAACAAAATTATGCTGATGGTTGATGGGTGTGAGTGTGCGTGTAGAGTGTAAGATGTAGTGTAAGAATTAATATGCTCAATATTATTATTGTGTTTTTTATTATGGCCATTTTTTCAAAAGCAAGAATTGTTAAGTTAAATTATTAAAGTTTATTCTTAGGTTTCTAAAGACTTTTATTTAGAATTATTCAGACATGAAGTACAGTTTTATTTTTGACGAGACATTTGTGAACTTTGTATTTGTAATTATTTATTAATATTGTATTTACTAGATATTACTTTAGTTTAACTTATTAGTTTTTATATAATATCAACCACGGGAAGTGAATATTGTGTATGGATTTGTTTTTTTTTACTTTATCTGACTTTTCTTTGTCATGTTTATTTTTGTACTAAATTAGTTAGTCGGTAATTTTTCAAATTATTGCAATTAATTAGTCCGTCTTATTCGTTCCTACTCACGTCTTTAGTATGTTTAAATTTACTTGTATTATGTACTATTGTCACAATTGAGTGTGCTCTGCAATAAACTATGATTATGACTTGGAAAATACAAATATCTAATAACAATAAATAATGCAACCAGTCAAATTTTGGTATGAGTCTAGACGTTTATTAGGTTACTGACTGACTATAAATAAATCATTGTAATTAAAAGTTACCTTTTTGAACTACCCAAAGTTGCTTCGTTTGTTAAATAAAAGAGTCTTATGTCAATATAGTTTTACATAATAGATTTTGTTATTTCTATTATATGATTGCTTCCAGGAAAATGTTCGTTATATTGATGACTTCTTAAACTGTCAAATAGGTCACCCGCTATGAAGGTTGGAAGAATTTGTGAAATCACATAAGCAGTTGTAAACTTTGGATGTATATGCTTACCACCACTCTCAGCCAGGCAATTTTTTACGGATTTTTCACATTTGTTGCAAATATATATTGCATCTTGTGTGGGCTATATTAAACCCCCATGATCTTTAATTGCCATAAAAGCGAAATGAATATTGTATTTATTATATAAAAGAACACTTATACAGACTCAGCATTTCATTTTTGCAATAAAACACTGAACTACGTACCCAGTTACATATCCAATTATGTTTTCAATGGTTTCACTAAACTCTATGATATCTAAATCAAAGCTAGGTTCAAAGGAATCGTTTTCTGTTATTCTAAATCTATTAAAGGTATTATTTATATTGCCATGAGATGTGCAGCTAAGTATGTATAATTCTTCTAAAGCAACGCAAATTGCGCCACATATTTCCTTTAATTATACGTGTGTTAATATTTTTTTATATCCGAACTTCATTATCCGAACTATATTCGAACTACGACATGGGATTATTATTTGATTCATCATGAGATCTAATATTTGAAAATAGAAGTTCTAAATGGTCCTGGCTAATTTTATATAATGGAAAACAATTTAAGGTTTCCTTTTTTCCCTTATTACTTTATTTTCTACATAATTTTATTTAACAGGACACAATTTCCTGCTTCAACGTGTGCACAAAGGGGGCGGGGGGGGGGGTGGCAGAGTTTGTCTCTTCATACTGTGCTGCCAACTCCACTCTTTTAACAGCAGATTTACTGTTTTCAACATGATATCCCTGTTTTCTGTTTTAGTACGAATTTCTACTATTTTTGGTGGCCCATTATATCCGTATGCATGTATCCGAATTTTAATCTAAGTTTCAAACGCAATAAGTCACAACATGTCAAACCAAAATAATCTTTGACTCAACGCAATGAAGAAGTTTTTTGGAGTGACATACTATCGTCCTAAAAATCTTTTTCTAGCAGTAAGGAATAACTAGAATCCCTTCTAACATTGATGTTGGTACACCTATAATACCATTTATGATTAAATTCAAATATTATCAGTGAAAATTCCAAAATATAATTTTTTACCATGATAGCGATAACCTTATAATCGGAAATAAATAATAAAAAAAACATAATTATGTATATACAAATAATATATAATTAATCTAAGGGAAATATAAATAAAACTAAATTAGCATAAGTGCGCTGTAAACAAAATATTTCCAAATCGTTCTAACTTACTTCCGAATCCGAATAGTACTTAACATAATGTAATTTCAGCCGAATAGTACTTAACATAATGTAATTTCAGCCGAATAGTACTTAACATAATGAAATTTCAGCCGAATAGTACTTAACATAATGTAATTTCAGCCGAATAGTACTTAACATAATGAAATTTCAGCCGAATAGTACTTAACATAATGTAATTTCAGCCGAATAGTACTTAACAAAATTTAACGTAATTTTCTGGTTGAAACTTAACATAATGTAATTTCAGTTTCTTCATAAATAGCTCTTCGACTCTGAAGGTAATACCCACCGCCCGTTTAGTAGCAAGCTGATGTTAAAGTAAATTTTGTAATGTGTAGTAGTAAAAATTGTTTGATTTCAATACTAGAGCCCGAATGCCGTAATTTAAATATTAATGAAAACATTTAATTGCGTTTTGTGTTATAATAAAAAGAGTTATTCTATTCAAGTATAGTCGTCTTTTCAAGCCAAAATAATCGCATTAACTTATTATATTATTAAAATCTAATAATTTAGGTGTTTTAGTATCAATAACTGACAATGTAATTAAAGTCTATAATAAAACTAAAATTGAGCTTTAACTTTTAATTTAAAAATTCACTTTATTTCAATACCAGAGAACAATCTCAACCTTATTATTATCAACAATCGCATTAATTTATCATGTAATTATTATCTAATAATTTAATTATTGTAGTATCCATAACTTACACCATAATTATAAAGTATGTAAGAAAATTTACAATTCAACGAATTTTATACCAACATCAATGTTAAAAAGGATCATAGGTATTTCTTACTGTCAGAAAAAGATTTTTAGGACGATAATTTGGATCCGTTTTTTGCTTGAGTCGCGCGCTTTTCCTTGGGGGATTCTCATTAGATTAAATTCTCTCAGATTATAGAACTACGGACTCTGTGGATTTCCCATTTATTTACACAGACCCATTTATTTACGCGCCTTTGGCAGATAGTAAAAAAGAATAGCTAAATTTAAGTTTAATAAGAGTAACAAAGATATGTGGCTGTTTGGCGTTTTTGTTTGGATATTAAAACCGGTTTCTCTCGATAATTTCTCGTTTAATTTCGCTGGCGAACAAAAATTATAGTGTCATTTTGTTTATTTTATGGGCAAAAGACATTTTAATAATGAGCAGATTCCGATTCTGATAAAACTCCTCTGAGGAAGAAAAGTTTAAAATATGAACAGAAGTTTAAATAACGTCAGATTCAAAGGCTGGCTAAAAAAGAGTACCAAAAGTTATACCTATTTTTTTCTGTTCCGCTTGTAACTGTGATATAAAATGAATTACTAAGCCTGAAAGTTCCGATAAACACGTCAATAACTGTAAAGTGTTAGTAAAACAATCAACATTAACATCGATGCCAGCTTCGGCTTCGAAATCACAAGATCCAAAACGAGCAGCAAAAAAAGGTGAAATCAAGATGGGTTGTTTTATCTCTGAGCATCTCTCTTTTAATATTTATCTCATTTGACAAAATTAATATGTGCTGTGTGTCCATATTCGAAGCTGGCAGAGGATCTATCCATGAGTAGAACAGAAGCTAGAGCAATTATCGTAAATATAACTGGAGAAACTGCGGTAGAAAACCTGGTAGAGAAACTAAAAGACAATAAGTTTTCATTACTTGTTCACGAAAGCACAGAGAAATCTACTATCAAACATTTGGCGCTAATTGTAAGAATAGTAGACGATATTTTTCAAGTTGAAGATCATTTTCTTACAATGATACCCATCGAAGATGGCACGGCAACACCGTTGCATGGTAAAATCGTAGAGTATCGTACCGAGAAGGATATACCTTACAAATCCAATATGTTAGGCTATGCATCTGATGGTGCCAATGTTATGTTCGGAAGCAATCATTCGCTGGACACACTTTTGAAAAAAGAGGGTACCTCATCTTTTCATGATGAAGTGCATATATCATTCTTTCAGTCTGTGTGCTTCATATGCATGCGAATTGCCAAGAGGTGTAGAAGACTTCTATAAAGAATATTTAATCATATACTACTAAATTTGCCAAAACATAAAACATTGCAAGCTTTCGCAAACTTCAAGCCACACAAAATGCTTCACCCTAGCCAGACAAGATGGTTGTCACTGATTGAAGTGGTAAACAGGATTCTGGAACGATTACCATCTATAAAATTATATTTTCAAGCCCTGTTCATGTTGATCGCTCACTTTCTGCTCAAGCAATTCTCAACAAGGCTCTCGAACCAACGACAGAGTTGTATCTAGAATTTTTAAAATTTGCGTTGCCTATATTTACAGAAATACCAAAACTATATTTACTTTATGAGAAAATATTGACTGCTTACATAATACTGTTGGAGTGCTGTATTAAAAACTAATATTTAGACCTCACCGTAACAGAAAAACGTGAAACGAGGAATTTTTCAGATACGAAAGAAGAGAAAATATTGTGATTTCATAGACGTAGAAAAGCGTGTAACGGTAAATCCGTACACTAAATATACGTCGGAACAATGGCACTGAATCTGGTCAGAATAAAACGTGATTAAGGAGAGGTAAATAAAGAAAGTCTAAACAATTTCCATGTAAAGTGTAAAAAGTTTTCTATAGAGGCAGCAAAATAAATGAAAAAGGGATTTCCTTTTAACGACAAAGATCGCCAAGCGTTAAAGTGTTTAAATATGCTATACCCCGGAGAAATTATTGACCCTGAAATTCAAAATGATATTCGTTCGATTGCTGACATGCTTTACTTTTTCCCAAATCCAAATAATATGACTGAACTTGATAGTGAATGGCGAATGTTAAGGCATATAAACTTGCCGTTTGACAACGAAATTCCCGAAACTTGCAACTTTTGAAAACACACAAAACGTGAACCATCTCCATTCTTCATTTCAGAAGAATGGAGATGGTTCACGGAGATTTCCCATGTTATGCGGCATGGTAAAAAAAAAACTCTTATGCTTGCCACATAGCAGCGCTGCCATAGAAAGGTTTCTTTCAGCAGGAAACATTTTAAAAACTAAATTAAGAAACAAAATGTCTACGTCGACAATCAAGGGCACATTACACACAGAATCAGAAATTAAGGAATGTTATTCATTTAAAGCAACTGAAAAGCATATGAAAAAATTCAATAAAAGTATATATGATTTTAACAAAAAAGATTGGGCGGAAAATGTTGAAGATAGGGAGTTGGATAATAATGAGTAATTTTTTTGTATTAATATTTGAAATAATAAAATTTAATTGTAATTACTTATATTTTTTCCTTAATAACCTTATAATTATTTAACTACAGACAATTTGTGGTAAATCAAACAGTACTTCCATTTACTACATAATTCTATTATTTTATGAAAGATTTATAAGAGAGAAGTTTAATGTTTTGAAATTACAATTTTACTGTTTCTACTTTTTTTTAAGTCTGATTTGCTGCTTTTTGATTTGCTAAGGTTGGCAACAAGGCCTTCATGATTTAAACGGAGTTTTGATGTATTCGTTACGATCTAGGGACGATGTCAGAAAGCTGAAGCACAAAGAAAAGTGTCGGCTTACTGACAATGATCACGATGGGATTAACCACTGACTTAATATCCCCCTAAATACATAACTGACCGAACTAAGTAATTCATGTGCAAGAAGTCACGAGCAAAAAGCTAATTTTCCATAATTTGTATTCTAAGTGATAATATGTATCCTTTTTTGCGAAACGCCTGTTTATTTAACTGTAGGCAAAATAATGACTAACTAACTTTATACATGATGGACAATTTTCTACCTCTGAGCCGAATATTTGAAATGTATGGGTTAACTTATTTTAAATTCCAATCAACATCTCGTGTTGATTATTTCGTTGTCTTTGTGGTGAAGGGAACTAAGCCACAACACGTCTTTTTTCGGGTAATTTATTGATTAATTGGTAAAAACATATTTTAGAAGAAAGTATCTATCATATTTTATTAAATTTTGCAGTATATATATAAGTATATATGTATATATATATATATATATATATATATATATATATATATATATATATATTTATATATATATACTTTGATAGCGGCTTTTCAATTAATAGTAGGTGTGGAGAAAGATTAAACCGTATTTGAAAAGAATTTTATGTATAGTGTGGATGAAAATCTGTAGCTAGCGATGCTGTCACTACAAAAGAAATACCATCTGCGTCAGATTGAAAGCTCACGGGGCTGATTCAAAATTATCAAGATTTTTTGGGTAGGCTTACTTAGACTTGGTCCTTTGCAAATTCAGCTATGGAAGAGGATAGAGATTTAAAAAAATTAAAACAAATTATAATCGTGTATACAATCTATCAATACATTTGTAACAATGATGTTACAAAAAAGTTATATATAAGTATAGCATATGTATATGTATATGTATATGAATACGTATACGTATATACGTATACGTATACGTGTGCGTGTGCGTATGCGTGAGCGTGTGCGCGTGCGCGTGCGCGTGCGAGTGCGCGTGCGAGTGCGCTTTAAATGTTGTTTCTCTTTTCAGGTGAGTTTGTGATTAATTAACGTTATAAATTGTTTTGTAAAAGTGTAAACATTTGTTTATGTAATAAATCTCTTTTCAGAGCAACTCAATGCTATAGTTTTACTGTTCACCATATTATCCAAGGATAAGAATTAGAAACACATTATAAAACAACATTTCTACAGCTAATTCCCAAGAATAATGGACAAATTACAGTTCGAATACGTAGTCAAGGCCAGTGAAGATGTGAAGACAAATATTATTTGTATAACAACAATTACCGATTTAGACGGCAATACCTTTGTGTTCCCGGATAAATTACAACCTGTAAAACTACACGATGCAATAATAAAAACACAAATCTTTCAAAAAATCAAAGCTACTTTACAAAAACGGCATGACAAGCGACAGGTATGGATATCCATGAGCCCAGAAACAAAGGCGGTTTATTGTGATGAAGATGGAAATAAACAGTTCATGGGATACCTTTTAGAGGAAAAAGAAACACCGAAAACGTCTACAACAGGAATCTCTGAAGAATATCTAATAAAAATCATGGAAAGCTTCGCTGAAATGAAGAACGAATCATCAAAACCTTTTAATGTGGGAAAAATGGCAGAAAAATTTGTTATACAAAAATGTAGTAGTAAGATTACCAATGTGTCCCAGTGGATGACAATCTTTGAAGCGGAATGTGTACGTTTAGGCATAGAGGAGGATATCAAAAAAATTTAAATTTTTAGGTTATTTTTAGAAGATTCCTGTAAAGACTGGTATAGTTCTATGCTGATTAAATACACAATAAATTCAGAATGGGCTATGTGGAAACAAAACTTTAGTGAGACATATGCAGATAAGAGTTGGTCACCGATCAGGTATGCAATGTTATTTAAATATAGACAGGGCTCATTACTGGAGTATGCATTAAAAAAAGAGAAACTGCTATTAGAAATAAATAAGTCCATAGATAAACATACATAGATAAAACATGTTGAATTTTTGTTATAGATGAAGAAAACTTCGACTATAATTTTCTAGTTGGATTAGATTGTATACAAAAATTTAAATTAACTCAAAATGAGAATTTAGAAATCATGCAAAATATCCACAACAATAACAATAAGACAAAATACATAAAAAACAAAGAAAAACAACCTATAATCACAAAACAAATTCCTGGCAGTACAGGTAGTGACATAGGGATAAATAAAAATGAAAAACAAGTTATTATTCACGAATATGAAATAAACTTTAATGAAAATATAAGGGTCAATGATTTTGATATTACGATAAATCATTTAGATCATAAAAAAAGATCTGATATTGATCAATTGATATGCAAATATAATTCAATTTTCGCTAAAGATAAATATGATATAGGTACAGTAAAATGTTACGAAGCACATATTGATCTGTTGATAGATAAGTACTGCAGTAAGAGACCATATAGGTGCTCTATTGAGGACATGAAAGAAATTGAACATCAAATATCAAAACTACTAGAAAATAATTTAATCGAGGAATCATATAGCCCTTTTGCGGCTCCGGTAACACTAGCATTTAAAAAAGAAGAAGGAAGAAGATCAAGGCTTTGCATAGATTTTCGAGAATTGAATAAGATTGTAGTTCCCCAATCGCAACCGTTTCCTCTAATCGAGGATTTAATGATAAAAACGAGGAAATGTAAATTTTTTTCAACACTTGATGTGAACTCGGCGTTTTGGTCCATACCTCTTAAGATTGAAGATAGAAAAAAACTGCATTTGTTACCCAGAATGCACACTATCAGTGGACATGTTTACCTTTTGGCTTAAAAACTTCGCCCGCCATTTTTCAGAGAATCCTGAGTAGTATTATAAGAAAGCATAAATTGTCAGATTTTACTGTTAATTACATAGATGATATTTTAGTATTTTCAGAAACGTTTGAGAAACATATAGAACACTTCTTATTGGAAGCAATCTTAAAAGAAGGGTTTAAATTAAAATTCACGAAATGTAACTTTGCACAGGACTCGGTAAAATATCTAGGGCATATAACAAAAAACAACACGGTAACTCCGCTAAAGGATAATTTAATTGCCATAAAAGAATTTCCGATTCCAAAAACACAAAAAAACGTTCGTCAATTTTTGGGAAAAATAAATTTCTATGGAAAATATGTCAATAACGCTGGATCCATTACATAATTTATTAAGAAAAGGAGAAAAATTTGTCTGGTCCGATAAACGTCAAGAATCATTTGATACTATAAAAAAACTACTTTGCTCAAAACCAATCCTAGCAATCTTTGATACAGACTTACCAATCAATATTTAAACAGATGCTAGCATACAAGGCATAGCTGCAATCTTAAAACAAATTCAACCCAATGATGATGAAAAACCTTGCGCATATTTTTTCCAAAAAATTAAACAATTCCCAAAAACAGAGAAAAGCTATATATCTTGAGTGTCTGGCTATAAAAGAGGCGATTAAATACTGGCAACATTGGCTTATAGGAAAAACATTCACGGTTTTTTTCAGATCACAAACCCTTAGAAAAAATGAATATAAAAGCCAGACCGGATGAAGAACTGGGAGATCTTACGTTTTATTTGTCGCAATTCAATTTTAAAATAATATATTCTCCGGGAAAATATAATATAGAGGCAGATACCTTAAGCAGAAACCCAGTGTTAGAACCAGATGAAAATGAAGAAAGTAGTTTAAAAGTAGTTAATTTTATCAAAATAGAAGATATACAACAAGATCAAAATAAAAACGAAAATATAAAAGAGAATATAAATAAACTTATTTATAAAAATAATATATATTATAAAAAGATTGGAAAACATGAAAAGATTATACTAACTGAAGACTTTGGTAAACATATTATAAAACAAGTTCATCACTACTATTGCCACATAGGAAAACAACAAGTAGAAAAAAAAATAAAACCCTTTTATCAAGCTAAACATTTATTCGACAACATAAAAAAAATATGCGAAAACTGTGACGTTTGTATAAAAAATAAATCAAGAGGAGCATACAAGTTTGGACTAATGTCTCACTTAGGACCAGCCACACATCCGTTCGAAATAGTGTCTATAGATACCATAGGTGGATTTGGTGGTGCACGTTCAACAAAAACGAATTTACATCTTCTAGTAGATCACTTCACTCGTTACGCCTACATTTTGACATCCAAAACTCAGAATGCAAACGACTTTATAAAACTAGTCCAAAGAGTAACACAAGATTATAAAATAGACTTGATTCTGTCAGACCAATATCCGGGTATAAATTCAAAAGAATTTAAGTATTTTTTAGAAAAGGAAGGTATACCTATAGTGTTCACTGCAAAAAATGCACCATTTTCTAATGGATTGAACGAAAGATTAAACCAAACATTGGTTAATAAAATTCGTTGTAAAATTAATGAAAAAAGAGATAAGATCGCTTGGACTACCATTGCTCACGAATGCACAAACAAATATAATGAAACCGAACATAATGTGACAGGGTTCTCCCCAAAATATTTACTGCAGGGAAAAAGTGTGGATATTCTACCAAACGAACTGAAACAAAATAAATTACAGAATCAACATTTAATACGAGACCGGAAGATTGCCTTAGAAAATAGTATAAAATCACATAATTATAATAAAAAAAATTTGATAAAAACATAAAAAATTATGAATTTGAAGTAGGAGATTTAGTATATGTTGAAAACGGAAATCGGTTAAACCGAAAAAAACTAGATGAATTGAAAATTGGTCCATGTCAAATTATAGAGAAAATATCTAATTCAATTTACAAAGTAAACACGGGACACAAAAAGGTACAGTCAAACCTTTTCCACATAACAAAACTCGTTCCAGTGGTAGTAATACGTTAAAATTTTGATAATTACCTATGGAGGGGGGGGGGAGATGTAAACGAAGTGAGTGACACTTCATTCAGCATGAAGTTTGCATATGAGCTGTGCTAGCTGTCACTTGGACATGTCGCCACGCCACGATAGAAAAATAGGTTATGTTCTTAGAAACGATCAATGAATTATAATATGATATAGTATAATATTTTAATACTTAATTGATACGAACTAGTGAAGCAATAGCTTTAAATGTTGTTTCTCTTTTCAGGTGAATTTGTGATTAACGTTATAAATTGTTTTGTAAAAGTGTAAACATTTGTTTATGTAATAAATCTCTTTTCAGAGCAACTCAATGCTATAGTTTTACTGTTCACCATATTATCCAAGGATAAGAATTAGAAACACATTATATGTATATGTATATGTATATGTATATGTATATGTATATGTATATGTATATGTATATGTATATGTATATGTATATGTATATGTATATGTATATGTATATGTATATGTATATGTATATGTATATGTATATGTATATGTATATGTATATGTATATGTATATGTATATGTATATGTATATGTATATGTATATGTATATGTATATGTATATGTATATGTATATGTATATGTATATGTATATGTATATGTATATGTATATGTATATGTATATGTATATGTATATGTATATGTATATGTATATGTATATGTATATGTATATGTATATGTATATGTATATGTATATGCATATGCATATGCATATGCATATGCATATGCATATGCATATGCATATGCATATGCATATGCATGTGCATATGCATGTATATGTATATGTATATGTATATGTATATGTATATGTATATGTATATGTATATGTATATGTATATGTATTTGCATATGCATATGCATATGCATATGTATATGCATATGCATATGCATATGTATAGGAATATGTATATGTATATGTATATGTTTATGTTTATGTTTATGTTTATGTATATGTTTATGTATATGTTTACGTACGTATACGTATACGAAACTGATTTTCCCAAACTATTGTTGCTATACATAAAATATATACAAGACAATGTATGTAGAAGGTACACAGTGAGTGTTGGGACCGACTATTGGTATGGAAATCATGAATTTTGTAATAAAAATATAAAACGACAATTATTTTTTTTAGAGACACGTGTGGAACGACTGTAGTTATATACGGGTATAAGACGCGACAGCTTGTTGACAGAGAGACTTTTATTTAAAAAATAATAAGTAAGAGTACAACTTGAATTACAAACGGTCCGTAGACATATAGATAAATATAAACATTTAAGAACACGTAAATATTGAACTTTTAACAGATATTAGTATTATTTTCCACCATGCTAATATGTTGCCTGTTGTAACTTTCAAAGGCGGACCTTTCGAAAACAATGAGATTTACAATCATCGCTATAAGTTTCTTGTAAACTTTAGGCAACCAACTGGTAACACTCTTTTTATTTTATTGTTTTAACTGCAGAAGTTTTTGAGATGGAGGCGAAATATATGGTTCTGTGGACATTATCAACACTATCTCTGACATTATATTAGAAACCATACAGAAACAAATTGTTTTAACATCTTTATAACTTTTCAATCGATACTTCATATGTTACGTGGAATTTAAAAAGAAGTGTTTCGTTAAGTAAACTATTATATTTCGGTTTAAGTATTTTTGAGTGTTTACTTGAGACATATTTGGATAATATACTTTATGGATATGCAAAATATCAAGATTCTACGTCGATCCGTTTTTGCGAAAAACCGCTGTTACAGACTGAGGGACTTCTTATAAGTGTTCCGTATTTTTCTTTTTATAAGGGTTCCATATTTTTCATATGAGACACGGAACCCAATTTAATGAAGTCCTCTTATATAATATTATCATTTAGATTGTATCGATAACGAGCAACACAAGAAAAATTGTGCATAAGAAATACTCGTAAATATAGAATATAGTAAGTAAGAAAATATGAGTAAGATCGCGTGAAATGATGCCGAATCATTATTGTTAAGGGAATATTTCAAATTTAATTAAATGTCACAATTTAATTGAATGATTACACGTTGAACCGAACACGTTGTCACCGTAAGAGCAGTTAGGGTGAAGGGGAGGAGGGGGGGGGGAGAGGGAGAATGAAGTTGTGGAAGTGGAGTGATGCGAGGCGAGGGAGAAGGAGAAAGTGATTCTACCATTTTACCTTTTTATAAAAAAGCGTAAAAACCTTCCCTTCTGTCGGGTGTCCCATGACACTTCATTTTTACTTTTTTTTTGCGGCGATGTTTTCCTCAAGTTATGATTCTTCATCTCAAAAGTACACTTTATCGAAATAAAAATAACCATAAATGTTTTTTTATCTGTTTTAACCCCCCGTGCTTGGTCTTACGGCCTAAGTTCTCGTTCCTTAGGGAATAATTGGCGAAAAGTATTTAGATTTTAATCCGGTGCCGATTAAGCATTATTTGACAGAAAATTTAATTCAAATTGGCCAAAAAAATTTTAAGCCATGCTCAAAACATAAAAAATAGATATACGGAAAAAGAGATAGACAGACAAAACATCCCTTAAGTAAGATTTTAAAGAAAGGTAGCCGAAATTTTAATTTGAACCTAAGGATTACTTTAGTAGAAATTTCATTCAAATCGGTTCAGTCATTTTTACGTCATACTCGAATGCACGGACCGACAGACATGCCGAAATTGCAAAAAAATATATTTTAGGTTCAGAGTACTAGCGAATACCACTATTTTTTCAAAAAGATCTCCAAAATACAGACACCTTTGTTAAAGTTTGACAATAACATCGACAAAAAAACATAATGAAGAACGTCTTTTTTGCAGTCAGAGATTCTAACAAGAGTAGGAAATGACAGGAGAAATGAGCAAGCCCACGAAATCAATGAGAATTTTAATCATAAACCAACCAACAGCCACTAAGCTTGCGGCATCAAATCGATCCCGCGACAAATTGTATCGAATTATTCATTAATTCATAGGTCGGCGTCTCTAATTGCTCCAATTGGTGTTTCCTCGGCATCGCGGTTGTCCTCTTGCAATCAACATTGGAAACTTGACATGCATGAAGACAACATTGTAAAATACTGTCACATATTTGTGTGCATGTGCGTGTGTGCGTGGGTGTGGGTATGCGCGTGCTAGCGTGCATGCGTGTGTGTGTGCGTGCGCGAGGGCGCGCGTACGTGCGTGAGTGCGTGCGTGCACTGCGTTCGCATGTACGCTTTAGCGCGCGCGTGAGCGAGAGCGCATGCGCGGGAGCGGGAGCAGGTGCGGGCGCGGGCGCGTACGCGGTGGCGGGCGCGAGCGCAGCCACGTAGGTCTTTGCAAGCTCATGTTACATCCGCCAGATTCGCCGCCAAGCATTTACGGGAATGTGACGTGTCATCAGTGGTTGTAAACATGGACGAAGATCTTTTATTTTTAATCGAAATTTTTTATCTAAAGTGGAAGATGACACAAGTAGAATTGGTGTGCACGAAATTAATAAAGAAAGAAAACGGTATGATGAATTTCATACCTTATACTAAATTTTGAGAGAACATCCTTCGAGGTTTTATGGATATACCAGGATGACTGTCAACTATTTTGATTATATATTGCATTCAATAAGGAGTGAGATTACACACAAAGAACACAAATTTTCATAAAAGTATACTGTTTGTAACTATAATAATAATA
This sequence comes from Druceiella hillmani, assembly GCA_039881145.1. NCBI lineage: Eukaryota > Metazoa > Arthropoda > Insecta > Lepidoptera > Hepialidae > Druceiella > Druceiella hillmani. The sequence goes on along the minus strand of JAYKKI010000096.1, from coordinate 2,743,920 downwards.
AAACTTTATTAAATTAAATCATATTCCATGAAAAAAAATTTACAATGCCATAATTTCTTTACATTCACGATCAAAATTATAAATAGTTATTAATAAAATTAGAATTGAATCTCAAATATTTATTTACATTAATACTTTGTATTGTCATGTTGTTACCTTATAAGTAGACATTATTGTTGTATCTGGACCATTTTATCGCTCTCTGAGTCTATCTGTTGTCGTTATACCTAGCCACGTGACCGGCTCACTTTCATTTCCTTTGTAGCAAAGAAAGTTAAAGCGTATGTAACTTTGGTTTTCTTGCGGATGTCCGCATTCCTCACCTTATCTTTGAGTTTTAAACCCATGCTGTTTCTTCCCATTCGTCTTTGAGTGATCTGTATTTTGTTTTTTTGTTTTGGCATCGAACGTCGGAGTTTCGCACCCGTAGCTTAGATATGGTAAAATAGCCGTGTGAAATAGCTACTTTCTTAATGGACAACTGTAATTGCGATTTCAAAATTTCTTTATGAGCTCAGTATTTCTTCCAGGTGATTGCGACTCTCCGGTCCACCTCATCTGAATTTCTATTTTTATTAGAAGATATTTGTTTACCCAGATATATGTAAATATCTACGAATTCAAGAGGTATGTCGTTGATCAAGATTGGTGACGTATAATGTCTTAGTCATAACTTTTGTTTTTTCGAGGTTCATTTCTAATCAGACTTTTGAGCTAGCCTGGAGTAAGTCATTTATAATTATGTTTAGTTGTTGTGGACATTCTGAGAACAGGATAATATTTGTAACTATAAGGTGAGTATAAAAATAAAACATTTTTGCAATTAATAATGATTATTTATTGGGTTAGATAATTACAATAAAACTAATCCAGACAAGGTTCCTCCTAATTAATATATTTATTTATAATTTTCGTCATCGATTCTACAAAGTTTGTTTAATTTCCATAATTTGATGTGTTACATTCGTAAATATTGTAACCATAGTAACCCCTTTGTCACGCCATATCCTGCGTTATTAATTTCATCCTTAACAACTTGTGTAATCTTGTTTCTTGCACGTAATTTTTGCATAGAAGTTAATTCTTTCATATATGGCAATAAACTTTTAAAAAATAACGGACCTTCACAGTCTCGCTCTTGACTTCCGCTGCTTTGCGATAGTTTAATTTGTGATAAATCTAACTTTTTCTTCTCTAATTCCATAAATTCCTGTTTTAATTAATATCTTGTATACGTTTACGTTTGCTGCTATATTGTGAAAATGTAGATGATCTATTGATCTATTGACTGAGGAGTTGGGGACCGCTGGCTGTTAAAGTTTTCAATAGTAGTTTCTTCTAAACAGTAGTTTTTTCTAACATTTACTTTTGGGGTAATGCTATCTTTTATAAAAAGCGACATTTGAAAATATGGTCACGATGAAGCAAATTCATTACTTTCATTAGTTCCAGCATCACCAAAACTAGAAACCGGAATTTGTTTTATCTCTTTCTTAAATTGGTCCCGAATGTTCTTCCATTTCTTTGTCAAAGATTTTTCTATAAGAAAATTAAAAATAATTATTGTATAGTATTTGTGTCCTACCTAATTTTAGTTGATTAATACTAATTAGTATTTATATATTTAGATTTTACAGTATAATAATATTTTTAAAATACGTTTCAGATATCTCTCCACTGGACTGGCATTTCGATCTCTGGCTCATAGCTTTCGTTTGGGTGTTAGTTCAGTTTCTGAGATTGTTTATAGTACCTGTGAAACTATTTGAAAAAAAAACTTAAATGTCCGCATGCCGCAACCATTTAAAAATCAGCTTAAGAATATTGGATTAGATTTTGAGAACATGTGGAACTTTTCTAACTGCATTGGCAGTCATTGTAGAGTGAAACGACCTGATAGATCAGGATCGGCATTTTTCAAATACAGGAAATTTTCCTCTATTGTTTTGCAAGCTGTTGCTGATGCGAAGAAGACATTTTTATCTATTGAAGTGGGCGGTAGAGGAAAGCAAAACGGCGGCGGTACATTCAATGCATCAGCGCTTAACCGATTACTCGAAACAGACGCATTTAATATTCTAGAACCAAGAACATTATCCAATTCTCACATTACAGCTCCGTATGTTATAGTAGCCCATGAAGCTTATCCTCTTAAAGAGTATCTAATGCATCCACAAAGATTATTGAATCAAGAGAGAGAAAAAATTAATAATATTGTCAAGGGCTAGAAAAACCGTGGAATGTGCATTTGGAATTTCATCCAATAAATGTAGAGCTTTGTTGAAATCCATTGACACTAATGTTGAACATGCACGGCTTATCATCAAAACCGCTTGCTTATTGCTTAATACTGTAATTGATATAGATAGTTACGATAATCAAAACGACTTTCAATCTTTGTACCCCATGTATCAAAGTCGGCGTATGGAATAAATAACAATCCGTCAAATTGAGTTAAAGAAATACGGAAGCTACTCACGGGATATTTTTGGGCAATCAATCGTTTAATATAATACATAGCCGTCATTATCACCTTTATTATTGTTTCTTTTGTATCCTGTCATAATACACCTATATAAAAATAAACGTTTAAAATACCTATAAATATTTTTTTTTTTTATTTTATTATTGCAATCTGTCATTTGAGACATTCAGCAATTGGTGCGTATGTTAGCATGTCTTGTACTGAGTTCGTCCTTTTGAACTCATTTCATTTTGCCCCTATATAAGGTCTTGGGGAAGTTTTTTCTTAAGCCTTCTGGGTGCCGTTATTGGGTTCATCAGGTTTATAGCCAGTGGATTGGGATGATTAGCGATTCGGTCTCTGTATGTCTGTATCATCTCTGAGATTTCTTCTTGGACCAATTTTATGCCAAGCTCCAAATGGAGTCTGTTGTTTGTGACATACCTGGGTGCACCAGCTATAATTCTAAGCGTTTTTGATTGAAACCTTTGTAGTATTTCAATATTTGATTTTGCCGCTGTTCCCCACAGTTGTAGGCCATAAGTCCATATAGGCTTGATCGTGCATTTATAAATTAATAGTTTATTTTCGAGCGACAATTGAGAGTTTTTGTTAAGGAGCCAGTACATGTTTCGCACTTTTTGGCCCGCTGCACATCGTTTGGTCAGGATGTGTTTGGACCATGTCAGACGTCAGTCGAGATACACGCCAAGGTATTTCGCGTAATCGGCTTGCGGTAACTGTACTCCATTTAGGTTTACTGTCGGACACGTATCTCGTTTGGTAGTAAAAGTAACTTGTATTGATTTGATTTCGTTAACTTTGATTCGCCAATCTTGCAGCCACTGTGATATTTGGTCAAGGCTTGTTTGGAGTTTTTGTGAGGCTATGTCTGGTCGGTGGTCTGCTGCGAGAATTGCTGTGTCATCAGCAAAAGTGCCCGTAACAACACCTTCTGTGACTGGGAGGCAGCTGTGTAAAGCAGGTACAGTATTGGGCCCATAACGCTTCCCTGGGGAACTCCTGCTTGGATCGGATAGAGAGACGTAGTTTCAGTTCCCTGTTTAACATAGAAGTGTCTGTTGTGTAGATATGATCTGATGAAGTTGTAGTAATTTATGGGTAGGTTCTTTTTAATTTTAAACAGCAGTCCCTCGTGCCATACCCGATCAAATGCCTGGGATATGTCCAAGAAAGATGCAGAACTATATTGGTTTGACTCAAAGGCATTATGGATATTTTTGATCAATCGATGGACCTGCTCAATGGTTCCATGTCTCTGACGAAAGCCAAACTGGTGATCAGGCAGTAGATTATTATCGTAGATATGTGGCATTAATCTTCGCAGAAATAAAATTTCCATAGCCTTGGAAGTAATTGGTAAAGCTAATGGGTCTGTAAGATTTCACATCAACAGCATTTTTGCCAGGCTTGAGGACCATTATTATTTGGGCCACTTTCCACTGGGGAGGAATCGAACACGTACGTACGATTGCATTGTACAGGATTGTGAGGAATGAAATTCCTTCCTCTGGGAGCTCTCTTAGAATTTTGGCAGTTATTAGGTCATAGCCAGGTACCTTGTTGATATGAAGTGTATCAATAACAGCTTTTATTTTTCTCTTAGTGAAATTCGAAATAGGGGGATCGAGTTGGTGGCATTGATTCAGAAAAATTGACACTTCTTGCGTTTTGGGGGAATTTATTTCGGGGTTTGGTACAAAGACGCGTTTTAAGTGTTCGGCGAATGTAACTGCTTTTTCCGTTTCACTGGCTGCCCATTCATTGTTCTCTTTGCGTAGAGGGGATTGGTTTAAGACTGGACGTTTCATATTTTTTGTGACTTTCCACAGTGAGTAATCAGTAGCCGATGTCACGTCTAGACTTTTTAAGGAGAATTGTATGCCTTCGTTCTTGTTATCGCTAAGTGCTGATTTTAGCTTAGATTGCAAGTAGTTTAGATTTTTTTATCTGATGTATGTCGAGACTGTTGTCATTTTTTTGGCGAGAAACCTTACATAATCTGCTTCCTTAAGTTTATGATTCGGTGGGCTGTAGACAACCGATATTACAAAAGATCTCTTCGGTACAATATTGTACTGTTTCGTAATGCTTAACATTATTTTTTATAATTATTGCACTCCCCCCATGTGCAGTTACATCAGGGTGCATTGTGTGGTAAGTCTTATAGTTTTGTATTTGGAAATAACTATTTTTTGTAAAGTGGGTTTCAGAGACTAGCAAGATATCAATATTATGTGTCTGCAAATACGATTGAACCTCAAGGGTGAGTTGTGGCAGCCCATTGGCATGCCATAGAGCTGTTTTTAAGCAATCTATTTTGAGAGATTCGTCTGAGTGCTATTATTAGGTTTGTCAATGTAGTCAATTGCTGCATCACTTGTTTCAATAAGTTCATTATTTCATGCATATCATTTGTACGTATGTCGCTATTTTGTGGAAGTTGATGTCCTTTGGTTAATACGTCTCTATATGTTTGTCGTATGGTATTCTGAGAGTTCTCTTTATGAGCCGTTAGTGTTTCTTGTTCATAACTTTCTGTTTTATCAAACTGATTTTTATTCCTGAATCTGCGATCTGGTGCTTTTGGGAATTTCAGATTTTGAAGCTCTCGATAGACTCCACAGCCTTTGTAATTTGCAGGATGGTTACCATCGCAGAGTATACACTTGACTTGGTCGGACCTAGTTTTCCTTGGGCAGTCAATGGAGAGGTGGTCACCAGCGCATTTGATACACTTAGGTTGTCGGCGACAATAAGCTTTGGTATGTCCATATTGTTGACATTTCGCACACTGAACGTGGAGGTTTAAAGGATACCATACACTGCATTAGGCTTTTAACTTCATATATCCGCTTGTTGTTGTCATTCGGTAATAATTCAATAATGAACATGGCTTCTTTGTGGTTCTTTGTTTGATATTCCATACGTTTATGCAGCTGTAGTCCATATCATTTAATGCTTCTTTGATGTCATCAGGGTTAGTAGATGGATGCATATTTTTGAGCACAGCTTTGAACGCTCGATCCTGTTTAGGCTTATAAGTAAAAAACTCAGTCTCTTTTTGTTCTAATTGTTTGACGATAATTCTGTATGTATCGGCAGATTTGGTCTGCATTTTGACTTGATCATTGTGGAGGACCTTCAAAGCGTACATATTTGGAGCATGTTCATTAAGCATGTTAAGTAGAGGTCGGACATTACCCACTTTGTCAACAAATATTGGAGGTGGTTTTGTTGTCTTTTCTACAGTAGTGGAGTTGTCTACTTGGGTTTCTTCTTCTGCTAGTTGAGTAAAACTATTTGTTGTTGGTATCGGTTGAGTTTGAGATAGCCAGTATGGATACATACTTTGTTTGTTTTTGTGTTCCAACATTTTCCGGGCTTGAGTGAGGTCTTTTCTTACCGGTGACTTCCTTCCAGTCATCTTCCTTATTTGTACTTGGTTCTTGGTTAGTACTTTGCTTTGGGTAGGTTGTGGTTGGATAGTTACCCAGAGAATGTGTTCTAGGTCGACTTTCAAATATTACATTATGGCTTATCTGCTGTGGTTAGTTTTTATTAATCTTGGTGCAGTACTCGTGGGAACAAAAATTAGTGATCCAATCAATAATAAAAATAATAATAATAAAAACCTATAAATATGAATACATTTTATATTCGCCCTCCATATCAGGAAACAATTCAGCAATTTCCTTCCATAACTTACTTAGAACGTTCCTCTAAGTATGATTATGGTGTTTGCTTTGCCAAATTAGAGTTCTAGCCTGAACAGCACTGATAAACTCTTCTGTGAACATGATGAAAACGTGCTATCAATTCCAGCGACAAGTTCAAAGTGGTTGATCTTACCTGAAGCTGCGCATTTCGCCGTTAGTTCGATGTGAACACACACGACCAACTTCACACGTTTGATATTGTCGAGAGCGCGCTGCACGCGCAAGCCGCTAGCTTGCCCGCTATTCCCACCGCATTTGCGTTTTGTACGTGAATACTTGCATATTATGCTATGTGTTTGACATTTGGTGACCGCGCCCGCCACCGCGCCCGCGAGTCAATGTGAACAATCACTACAACTAAATGCAAAATGCACGTGAATGTTTGCAGAAATTGTTTATAAAACATTTAAACGTTGTCATTAAGATAAACTTAATTCTTATTTTTGAGAATAGTGAATGAGATTAGAAAGAAATATGAAACGACATTTAATTTAGCATGTTGTTTTAATGCTACGAGGGTGACTTGGAAAATCTGTAGCCTCACACAGAAATAATTATAATATTCTAGTCGTGTTATTCATCCATTCTTTAGTTATTACTATGCAAAATTTCTTTCCTGTGTTGCTTTTTGTTCTATGTTTATACCATTTTAACTAATGACAAATGATGGATTTCTTGGATGTGTTTACAATTGAATATCGCACCGTTATTTAGTACCTATTGGGGAAAAAAGTAACCGAAGCAACTTCGTGAAGGCGATGCTAGAAAAATCTGCTACGTCGAATACAATTATCAAAAAGTGGTCAGAATTTAATCGTGATCGGCAGATAATTTAAAATATCCATGGATCGCTGACAATTGCGACTACGGAAGAAAACGTTTAGAAAAATTTGCGACTTGCTCATGGGAGACCGCGGATTGAAAATTAGAGAGATTTCAAAATCATTATTCACAATGAAGTGCGATTTTCTAAGGTGTCTGCGAGATGTGTACGGAGGCTCTTTCTATAGAACGGAAATGCAACCTACTTACGATTTCGCGTGTTTTTTTGGAAATATTTGAAACTAATCCACAAGAATTTTAGACAGATTTGTGACCACTGATAAGACTTTGGTAAACTACTATAATCTAAAGTCAAAAGAATAGTAAAACGATCTGGTACTCACCCTCAAAGAAAATCAAAGTTATTTCGTTGGCAAATAAAGTAATAGGCATTAGTTTTCTAAGACTCGAAGGAAGTAATTGTGATTGATTACTCACTAAAGGATACCACCACAAATTCCACTTACCATTTATCCATTTACGTCGGTTGCATAACGACATAAAGAAAAAACGACTAGGAATGTTAATAAAAATAGTCTTGTTTCACCAGGACAAGGCGCATGCTCACACATTGTTAGAAGCCATGACTGAAATCTATATTTATGAGTTCGTATTACCCTTATTTACCTGCTTTAGCACCGTCAGACCTTCATGTCTTTCCGAATCAAAAAAAGTTTCTGTCTATACGTATGGACATAAAGAAGTGGATAACAAATGAAATAAAAATTAAACATAAGTCAAAAGAAAGAACCGAAGCCACAGTCTACGTATATTTTGAGGATTTTAAGGAAACCTTTTTAGCATAATAGCTTTAAGAATCAAAAGGAAAAAGTGCATTGAGATAAGTAGTGGATATGTTGAGAACTGAAAATAACTTAGTATACAAATATATTAAGATTTATATCCAGGTCGCAAATATTTTGCTGTCAAAATAAGTAAATAAAAAGTAAAAGGTGGGCAATTGCATGTTCATATAATAAGACGCTAATATGAATGTGCGGAGTAAAAAATAAATCTTTTCAATGAAAATTGAAAGCATGAATACAATTTGAATAACCATTATATTAAAATAAAGTTTGTTGCTCAGATTCCATTAAAAGATAGATTCGATAACTCTATAACGTAATTTCTATTCGTACTGATCAATTATCCTTAAAAATAAATTGAAACAGTCAGTAAACAGCTCACATTTTGCACTATTGACTGCTAAGTGTAGATCATTTATAATTAGAAGATCCACTGCAGTCGCCTTTCATTATATTTTCCATTAAACAGTAATCAAATAACCATACATCACTAACAGGATGAACAGATTCTAGTAAACCTATAATCGAATATTCTAGTTCACTAGTATGGTTTTCGCCTAAACCGGTTTACAGCCAAGATTCTATCGTACGAAACGGATGGGCGATAAAATTGTTTTAGTTTTGTATATTTAATCTGGTTTGCTATTGAAGTAACTGTCTGGTTACAACTTGCCCTTCTTGTTATGCAAATCGATTTACCAGCTTTCTGCATGGCGAAAGTTTTCAATTAAAAAGTAGTGTTCGACAAGTTTGTTTATATTTTGCGTATAAACTTTATGTTGCATTTAAAAACATCTATACTTACGGCTGTTTACCGAAAAGGAAATCGTACCTGTCCCAGTATTTAAGAGACGAGAGTTAAAGGGATATCTGGATGAAATGTTCCGTGGGTCAACCGAGTCTCGCCCAGCTTAACACGATGTAAGATCCGGGTCTATAATTATATCTTCGGAATGTAGGGACCTTCTATAGAAATCAAATTCCTGATAAATAAAAAAAACTTTTATCCAATGGACATGCCAGTTTTATGTGAATTAGACTACATTTTGCTTCTTTTGGTCTGAGGTAAAAAAGACAGTAAAGAACCAATATTTATTATCAATAGAATGCCTATAAGTATACGGATACTTGCTAAGTGTATTGAATTGTGTTCAGCTACAAAAATGACTCAAGATTCTGATTTATTTCGTCATCTCCACCTCTTAGATTACCAGTGCAATATGTTAAGCATTATTCAATATTCTTGAGGTCAATGCTCAGTCTGATAATGTTAAGTGTTTTGAATAACCACTGACTAATACGTGATAGACAAGGTAGGTAAAGTATGCTTACTTGAAAGATACCGACCATTTGAGAGATCAGGTTGTCTCGTTCTAAACATTCACCAACAGCGAAATGACAAAACTTCGTCGTTCCATTTCACTCTCGCTTTCTATGACGTCCTTTAACAATATTACTAATATACTAGCGTGACCCGTGCGAAGTCTTCGCATTATTTATTCCATTATGAAGCTCAGATGACAGATCAAACAAATATTTTACTAAAATTGACATATAGAGGCGCAAGTATCAAAAGCATTGAGCTAAAGCGCCACTTTATTTATACGTGAGTGGATTTGAAATTAAATAAAAATTTTACCGACCGTCAATCATATTGACGTTGAGCCGTTAGATGGCAGCATTGCTGTTTTGTGTATATAATTTTAATAACTAATTAATTTGCAAAAACAATAGCAATAATACATTTTTTAGTTGTGGATGCCGGTAGAGCAAGCAATTATCTATAAAATGATATATAATTTATGTGGATTAGTTGTGAGGTTTTTTCTAAAAAGGGAGAGTAACATCTTAACCTTAGCGTATTAATATATATGATGGTGATGATTGAGACAAATATACTTTTTCGGCGTGCTGCATGCTGACAAATCCCTTCTATTTCTCTGTTACTTAAAAGACGATCCAATATATGATTTTTAAGTATGGAAAAAAGTGACGTTATTAACATGCTAGAGCTGATTCGTAAATCATGCTTGCAAATGGTAAAACTCTTATGCATATATATCTTATAATTTTTACGTATATTTAAATTGCCTATGTTTTTTATTTGCTAAAGCAAAACAAATATGAAACGTCGTGTGAAGCAAAGGAGGACGATCGTTTAAATTTGAAAAATTAATATAAAAACGGAAAAATTTAAAAATAATGTAAAAAAACATGTCGCCGCATGGTGTTGGGTTGATCACAAGACATACGGCCTTTGACGATCGCGGGGACTCGGGTTCTATTCCAGGCCGTTCTTCGAAAGGGGGCTGGACTGGTGTTATAGTTGGCTGTAAGATATTGCTCTAGTAGCAATAAGTCCGTCATATGTATCAGTTAGACATATTAAAGTAGATAAATAAATAAAAACGGAGCTGAGCACTGTCGACTGAAAGGATGAGTGAAGATGTTATGTAACTATCGTGGGGGTAAAGAACGTATAAAGACCAAGATGATCTATAATATAACAATATCTACAATTTTATTAACTATTTTGCGCGGAAGTAAATTTAGCATAATAAAAATGAAGAACAGAAGCAAATTGAACGCCAGGAAAATGGAACAGATTTAAAAAAAACCTGTCAAATACGAACACGATTCGCTCAACCAGAACTTATACACAGTCAGGCAATTATAAATAATAATCATTATAAAGCATTTAAATCTGTCTTTATATGAAACTATTCAAAAATATTATTATTATTTTTAACCATGTAATATAACATCTCCACCAGCGCCAATATGTCGTGAATTTCTCAAAAAATATGAGGTTTAGAATCATTGCTATATTTTTCCAGTTAGATAAACTTCGAGTGGCGCTGTTTTTCAAAATTTTGACCTTAGCAGTTTCAGAGATATGTGGAAAATATTTTTTGTAAATATTTTCAACTATCTTAGACAAATTTCTAAAAACCACAGTTTGGGAATTCTAATTTGTTCCTTGAGCAGAATAAATGAAATTAACAAATAACTGCTGTCGGGTATTATTTGCACGACCTAAAGTTTCTACATGAACAATGAGTGTCAACTATTTAAATATATGTGGATTAATATGCTTTATCCCCACACCACATTTAAAATTTATGCGTCAAAGATTTTCTAAGAAGAATGAGCAGCCACTCTTCTTAGAAACTTTTTTTTTTATTTTGAAGGGACGGAAGTCTGGAACTATAACTAAAATTGAGAAAATTCTACGAAAATATGAGCCGGGTCGGTCTACAGAGTGGGGGTAACGAAATTGACCGCAGCGCTGTGGCAGATATGGAAATATCTAAAGGCTCAAAAATAAAAAATGAGAATATAATTTACTTACGTATATTGTCATGATTTCTTTTGTAACCAGTGCAGTTTACCAAAATTTTCAGTGATTTATTGATAAAAGAAATACATGAAAAAAATATTTGAAAAAAATAGGTCTTGGTCGCGATTATTTTTTTATGAAAAATTACATATAAGTGTTGCAAATTTTCTCATTAAATTTATAATTAGATACTGAATATTTAAGAAACATATGAATATGAATGGTGATATTAAGAGAAAAAGTTAAATAAGGGATTAATAAAAACTTACACAAATTTAAAAAGACGACATCTATCTTATTTAATATTAGCAATAACATTCAAATCTACCAACCTTAAAAATTTATTATTAAATTTTTAACGAATGTATTTTAGCAACAATGAAAAGTTCACAGATTGTCAGCCCAATAAACATGAAATTTGAAGTAAGTAGAAAGGATCTATGAAATTATAACGTGAAAAATGTATACATTATATACTAAATATTTAAACGTTATAATTATTTTCCTTTTGTAATACAAAATTCTTATTTTTCTCTTGTTTAATTTTTATTACTAACATTTCCGTTTAGGCCTTTATTGAGTGATACATAATTATAAATTTTAAATTGAAAATAATGAAAAATACTTCAGCAATGGAAAAAATAAATGTTTGTAATAAAATAATTACGACTGAGTCCTATTTTTTTTTAAATGCGTTATTTCTTATGTACACTTTTTAACTTAAAAAAAACATAAAAATTAGCATTTTTTTTGTACAGAACTCATACGTCGATCTTTCTTGATAATTATTGTATTAATTTTGTCGAAATGAAAAAAAGGATATAAGTACTAACTAACTAACAACTAAAGTCAAAATAAAACGAATAATAACAATGTTCATCAATAAAAGTATTTATTTATACATTTATCTCTACTTTACAATAAACAGCAAGACAAGCAATTCAACATAACTGAATATAATTTTATATGAATAATACTTATTTTTCTTAAACAAAAATAACAGAGGAACAATTGATACGTAGTTAGGAAAACAATATAAAGGAAAAAAATGCATGTTATATAAGTCACAGTTGATGTCTGTCATTATTTTTATATTATTCACGTAAAAATTTACCAGAGCCTTTAATTTGAAGCGTATAGGTAAAATTGACGGGCGTTTAAAGTTATAGACGCTAGGCTGATATTTGTGGCGCTGATGTCACACACCCGGCACATAAGGTGAATAAAATGAAATCATAAAGAGAAAGGAAGCAAAGTTTTGTAAACAAAAGTTGAGCTTGCAATTATTGGTACCCTAATAGAGCTCAGTGGTCACGTAATACCTATGCGGCGACAGAGCATCATCAGAAGATGTATCCCAAACGCACATTATGACGGTGAGATAACTTTTAAAGAACTTTTTAGAGCTAAATTTTGTAAGAAAATAAGTCACTCAGTTGAGGGTAAGGTATATAACAACGACGTATCGAGTGAGTAGTATAGAAAAAAGTGAAAGAAAGAATCAAATGAAAAGAATCGAAACCGCAAGATCAGTTCTTTTCCTGAACATTTTTTACAAGTTACTGTCCATTTTCCAAATTCATGTTGTAATTCAAAATGTCTTCTTGAAGAATTAAGTTAAGGACAGAATTTCTAGTGAGCTTTGATTCGATACATGCTGTATAGTACTTAAATGAGTAAAAGTATCTATTGAGAGATATCGAGTACAAAAGTATCCGTATCGAAAAAAATGTACTCTATACTGAAAAGTATCAATATATTTTCTGTGTTCCTGTACGTAGTGAAATAAAATGAAGCCAATTAAAAAAAATCATTTCACTTGACACAAACTTCAATAAATACATTAACAATTTTATAAATAACAATGGATCCGTTTTGCGCGGTGCCTATACCTAATTAATTACACGCGCTTCAAATGATATTTATGTATTGTGACGCATACGGCGGAATTCGCGTAACAACAGTCTGCATCGATGACGACTATACAGGAGATCTCTGCGATACGTTGCCAAACTAGTTATCTGTTTATACCGCTGAGTTCACGGCTAAGGCCAGTTCCGCAGTTCCTAAAGATTACAGGAACGTTATCTTCGATTGACGTGAATTATAAAATTTATTAAAGTGATACTGCATTTATACTTAAAATATCGTAAAATGCGCGATCATAACAATCATCTTTACTTTTATTTTATTAACCGATTTTGAAGTACAAATGTAACTGCCTACTGGAACACTTAATTGCTTTATCATGTCGTAAAACTACCTTCTTCTAATGATAACGATAACATATCTAATTCAAGATTGGCCTTTACGACCTTTGACACGAGCCCTGTGTCGTTATTGTTTACATTTTGTTTCTAAGCGTACACATATATTTATCGCCCTATTACAAATTAGTTAATTAATAAAATCTGTTAAAACGAGTTACGTATTTAGTTTTCCAGCAAACGGTAAATTAAGTTCTAATAAGGCATTTTAAATTTAGCAGTTTCGTGGATCAGGTGAATTTCGGTTTCAGTTTCGTTGAAAGGGTCATATTTTTTGTGGTCATTTACAACAATGTCCCTAGAGCTATTTTAAATAAAATTATTAAAAAAGGGTTTTAAAATCCTTATAACCCTATTTCAATTAATACCATACATCATACATATAATTCAAAAAAAAATATTTATCTCCGCTACAATTTCTATGTGAACAATTTCCAGTATTAATTGATTAATTGATATAATGGTTAATATGCTTTATCATTTTATCAAATTTTAAGTTTCTACATCAAAAGGGATATTTAAACAAATCCGTTAATATTTTTCAACAATATCCCTTAGATAAAATCACGAAAAAAAGGGTTTTGGAAACCTTATAACTTGATCTTTCAATGTCATCAGACAGACGCTCTTCTTTTTTTTCTTTTGAGGTATGGAAACTTAAAAAATTAATATGACCATTTTCAATTACATTTCAGAATGGAAAGCAAATATCAAACAAAAAATATAGATTTGACAATATTATATTTGATTTACAAAAATAAGATATAAATTAAATGCTAATTCCATGTACTATTTAATAAGAATATAAACGATATTTAGAACATAGATACTATTGAAATTAATGTCCACTTAAGTGCATTTAAGAGTTGCGCCGTATATCAATAACTATTAAGATTAAGTTAGCAATAAATTACTTTTTCGCATAACAACTTTATTTATTAGTCTATCTGCCCGCGATATAAATTAATTTATATATTTCGAAATTTCGGATATATTAAAAAAAAACTAAAAATTCAACGGGGTTTTAAAAAATATATATGAATGTTACCATCTTCGAAGATTATTATAAATAAAAATATTTAATCACAGAATTTACGAATTTATTGATATATTTCTAAATTTTAAAAAAATTTCTCACATTTGAAAACATCAAAAAAATATTATATTTTACAAATATGTGTTCATGAAAATGTTATATTTTGGTGAAAAAATATTATATTTCTTACAAACGAAACTCTTCAAAAGTTTGAATAATTCATAAAGTCCGCTTACTTACTTTAAATTTATGAAACTTTAGATTCAAGTTCTGTTAAACTTTTAACCTCTTCCTCTATCACCTTTGAATCACTTTATATAGCAATGTTCTAATACACTGCACATACCACTAAATGCTGCTCCACCTGTATACCAATATAACTATTTGAAGACTTGGCTAAAAATTGTTTCTTTTGCCATACTCATTTAATTTTCTCTCTTGCCAAATTATACCAGACGATAGAGGTCAGTGTCAGATGGATGGAAAGATGATAACATGAAAAGGAAATCGAAGAATATTTACGAAGAACGAAATGACCTTCGATGACAGTTAAAGATGTTTCATAACGACACATGGATCGTTAGTAGACTTGACACACGTTCGCCACCGGACCTTCCTCGATACGATAATATCGGTGAATTCTAGTCGTCAGTGGTTATATAACAAGTAACCTGCGATCGTGACTACACCGTATTATCGTTGCTACTCGCCCTACTATATATATATTTATGTATTTCTGTTGTAACTGTACATAAAAAGTAATATAGTTCTTTATTATAAAGATGATTTTGAGTATACAGATTATTTTGACAGCAAATAAGCATAAAATCTCTCCACGACTCTATCGTCTAGGCAAGGCGTAAAGCGGGTGTTTAATTAAAAATGGACTCCTAATAATATCTAACATACCTATTTTTACTATGGGACGAAAGAAGAAAATAACAAAAAAATCGTTGGACAAAACTCACTGTCATTTTAGACAGAAAATTTTGTATGAATTCAAATTGCTTCGAAAAACATTTTATTTCAAAATATGTTCAATTCAGACTTTAAAGGGTGCTTAATTCGAAACATATATACGTTGCTTTTTGTCTTATGTACATTGATTTTTCTAAAATATCTTAACGAATTTTACGCGATCTTTTTGTCAATGCTAAGTATGGCTTTAAAGTGAGGGGTGACCAGACAGCAATGATAGTTTTTCCGATTGTTATGCTTCAGCAGTTACCGATGACATCCAGCTGTCAAAATATTCAGTAAAGTTTGCCATTTCATTGTGCATTGTTTCACGCTTGCCGAACGTGTGGAAATTATTAAAAAATATTAACGAAATTCCGGCTCAATTATAAATACACAACGTGAATTTCGTCGTGAGGTCGATCGTCATTATGGATTCAGTGCACAGGCACCATGTGAGCGGTTTGATCATGAGTACACTCTTTTGGACCTTAAGCCACCAGCTAAATAGAGATAAGTGCGAAGTGAAGAAAACATAGTCACCGTAGCGGCCAGTTTCGAAGAAGAACCAGAAATGTTGATTCGGCGCCGGCCCCGATCAGATGAATTGGGCATCGCCAAAGAGTCAATCCGGTTTATTTTGAGCTTGGATTTGAGCCTACATTCGAATAAGATTGAAACCGGACGACCACAGACAATGCCCTGAGTTCGCTAATTGGGTGCTGGAAATGTTGGCCAGAGATCCCGATTTTGGCCAAAAAATGAAGCGAACACAATCCACAAGTGTTCAACCAAGCATCAATGAATCCACAAGACTATTTGGTGCGGTTTATGGCATGGCGGCATCATCGGACTTTATTTCTTTGGAAATGTGGAAGGAGACACCGGTACCATCAATGGTCATCGGTATAGAGCGATGTTAACCGACTTTCTGTGGTCAGAGCTCGACAACATCGATACACCAGAGCTGTGGTTCGAACAAGACGGTGCGCTACGTGCCATACAAGTGACGCATTGCTCGAAGTTGTGATGGAGAAATTTGGCAGCTGGGTCATCTCACGGCGAGCGTTCATAAATTGACCGCCGCGATCATGCCACTTGTCACTTCTCGATTATTTTCTCTGGAGTTACGTTAAGTTATGGATCTACGCTAACAAGCCGATCACTTTAGATGAGCTCGAGGCCAACATTCGAGATGCTATTGCCGGAATAACGCCGCAAATATTGGACGGAGTCATCAAAAATAAGACCAACAGCTTGTAGCACTGCCGGTAAATTCGAGGCGGCCATTCGAATGACGTGCTATTCCATACTTAATGACATGAATGTAGCTTCCAAATAAAGTTAGAATTAATTTGATATCTCACACCGTTGTTGTTTTATTTAAATTTTTTTTATCATTCTTATCTGGTCACCCTTTAGCACCACAAAAATGTCATTAGAAACGGCTCACAGAATGACTTATTAAGAATTATGATCAACTATGCTAAAAGCGAAAGGAAATGCTGGTGTTTAATATTAATGATGCTTAGAGATCAATAATCTTATCCCTGAATTATAAACATTGTACTTGTATTTAATTATTAGGACAGTTGTGTAAATGACTCTTAACGACTTTCAGGGCATGGAACATATCTGGCGTTGACTGATAATGAAGTCTTGAGGTCGAGAACTGTACTCCTTAACGGTTAACAGCATATCTGTTATTAATGCGTCCACGTATTAAGATTATTGCATCCTAGGGTAACGGCACTATTGGCGTAAGATGGTAAGAGGTTTATAATGGAGTTCTTCAAGTAAAGGACACATATTTAGCGATTATAGATTGCGCTTCGTCACTTGATCCAAACAAGCATTAATTAAACTAAGTCGACGATCACGCTTCAAAAAGTTTACAATATGTATTTGTGACAGACTTCAAGACATTCTAATAAAAAAATTGATATGAAATATTATAAAATAGTTTTCTTAATAAAATTAAAGCTTTTTAAATTTATCAAATATATAGTAACGCATAGATGACGAGAATTTACACAAAATTCGGCGTCTTTCTGTTCGTTCCATAATACATTCTTGATAAGTTTTCTTGAGTCTTTCTGCCTAACGCCAGGACCTGTTGAATATACCACTGTTTACGTCATAATTACTGAGTTGCGAAGGCAGATTGCACTTTCTGCCTTGCCACAATATTCTATTCTCTGTCCAAAAATGTGTGGTCATTATAATTTTCACTAAAAAAATATGTTTATAATAATTTGAAGTCGAGGTTTTCTGTGCACCAGGTCCATTTTACTGGATGGAAAATATGTATATTACATGTATGAGGAACTCCGCATTGTCTATCGACAAATACATGAGAAATGAAACCTATCGTAAAGTCTAAGATAAATAAGAAATGGTGAAATAGATCAATAAGATGTACATTAATGACGCGAGCTTACAAATATTCTTTAAGAGGATATTGTTAAACGAGTAATCTCTTCCAGTTAACTAAAGCACTGTAATATTTCGTTCCAGTTTTCTACAATATATCATGTATTGTAGAAAAATGAAACGAAATTTAAAGACGGCAGTTTTGTTAGTAAATATAACAGTTATTTATATATCCATATTCGGTTAGGATATGATTTTCACTGTGATAGTATGCACTGCTCTTGGCTAACAAACAGGAAATTCTTTCAAGATGGGTTGAACATTTTAGCAATCTTCTAAACTCAGAAAATTCACAGGAGAATCATAGACACATCCCATCCCAGAGAAAGATGAGATTCAATTAGCAATTAATAAGCTAAAGAATAATAAATCACCAGGACATGATCTTATAACTGCAGAATTGCTAAAAAATAGATGTCCTCTGCTATATGATCACCTGAAAAAGTTAATTGTGAATATTTGGAACTCTGAAAAGCTTCCTTCAGAATGGAACATTAGTATTTTGTGCCCTGTTCATAAGAAAGGAGACCCAATGGTTTGTTCCAATTATAGAGGCATTAGCTTACTATACACAAGTTATAAGATTCTATCCAACATTCTGTTTATGAGACTAAAACCATTCGTTGATTCTGAAATTGGCAGCTATCCATGCGGATTTAGGAGAGGAAAATCTACTATTGATCAATTTTCTTATTTACGTCAAATTATTGAAAAATCAATCGATTATGATATTGATACTCATCACTTGTTTGTAGACTTTAAATCAGCATTTGATAGTAGCAAGCATTTAAAAGATGCAATGTATGAATTCCAAATTCCGAGCAAGTTAATTTGACTTGTAATGTGTTCTATGGAGACGACAGAATGTAAAATAAAATTCAATGGCGCCCTCCATGAAGATCTCAGTGTCAATAATGGTGTTCCACAGGGCGACTCACTCTCATGTCTGCTTTTTAATATTGCACTAGAAAAAGCTATTCGGGATTCAGATATTAATACTAGGGGTACTAATACTAGGGCATCTTTTACAAATCAGTTCAGATCCTAGCGTATGCTGATGATATTGATATAATTGCTAGAAACCTACCAACCTTGAGAGAGACCTTTCTGTCCTTGGAGATAGCTGCAAATCAAATGGGTCGGGCAATAAACGACTCCAAGACTAAGTATACGGCTATACAAAAATCTCCACCAAATAATGCATATAATCGTTTGGAGATTGGCTCACATACATTTGAAACAGTTGACTGCTTTACTTACCTTGGACCTTGTGTTAACAATAAGAATGACACTATCTCTGAAATTGAGAATCGCATATCATCGGCCAATAAAACATTTTTTGGACTAAGCTCCATCCTTAAATCTTCTTTTCTTCCAGAAAAACAAAATTATTAGTATATAAAACTCTTATTAGGCCAGTTCTAGCATATGGTTCAGAAACCTGGCCTTTGATTAAAACTGGAGAGAATAAAATAGCAGCCTTTGAAAGAAGGATTCTGAGGAGAATTTTTGGGGGTGTCAAGGAAAATGGTATTTGGCGAAGACGTCTTAACTCAGAAATCTATAGGTTGTTTGGTGAGCCTGCTGTCATAAAAACCATCAAAATCAAAAGAATGAACTGGGCTGCCCACGTATGTTGAATGAAAGATGAAAATCCAGTAAAGAAAGTTTTCATCTCAAAATCTCTAACAACTCGTAGAAAAGGTAGACCAAAATTACGATGGATCGATTCAGTGGAAGAAGATTTTGACATTCTTAGGATAAAAAACTGGAAAACTCAGGCGAAGAGTAGAACTTCCTGGATGAATCTCCAGCAGAAGGCCTTGGCCCACCCTGGGCTGTCGTGCCAAATATGATGATGATGAGTTTTAATCGAAAATTTACATGAGCGGAGCGGTAGGAAAAAATAACACACTAATAATATCCGCACATTACAGTGCGGATAAATATGAAAAATATGACACCAGTTGCCGAGTTAGTCCACCGATAACTAGTATTATAAGTTTCCACAGATTATCTACGGTCGGTAGAGTTAAATTTAAACCAACTGAAAGTAAGCTATAAGACGTTAAGCTATTTCAATCAGGCAAGAAGAATGCCAAAATTAATAAAATTAAAAGCATTGCTAAAACTGTGCAATAAAATAACTGGTAATTCAGAATCATTCTAAGAAAGGTATTATTTATTGGCACAATTTTTTTTTGATTAGGGCAGTATAGGTGCTGTCATCAGATCGAAAATCAAATTTAGAAGGATCAAGAAGATTGTGTGTATCTAAAAAAATTGCTCATTGGACATGTACATACAATACCCTCAAAGAACTATTTATAAGTCTTAGGTACAGTTTTAGGACCACACATACAGTTTTTTCATATGTTTATATGAAAGTGGTCCTAAAACTTATTTCCATTGCAAGATTCTAGCACACGAGTATATATATGTAGATATATATAGTTATATATATATATATATATATATATATATATATATATATATATCTATATATATATGTACATATATATATATATATATATATATATATATATATATATATATATATATATATAAATATATATATAGGCACGGTTCATTGCTAGTTGCTGTTTACACACACCGTCGGAATATTGTATATATGAAGTCTTTAAATTTTGTATTAAATTTAGTAATGTTTTATTGATACAATCGTTATTTACATGTTAGCTTATGCTTTTCATGATTTCTCTAAAGATATAAATATTCGTTTCATACCACACAAAATACGAAATTAAAAAAAATAGTAACTTATTTGTTAGAACGTCAAACCAGTTCAGTGATGTGTCTTTCTTATATACGGTTAAATATTACATTACAATTGTTTTATGTTACGTTATGTCAATTTACATCTAATGTGGACCACATGACTTTAATTTCGTTGTAAAACGCTGTACTTTAATAAAATACACAGATTAATAAGATAAAAAGAATTAATACGATAAACAGAAACTTATTCACCTATGTTTAATCTCGCGTTTTGATTACTAGGTACGTATCCTTTGTACAAGTATATTAAAAGATAACTACACCGTAATAAAACGTGATTTCTTAGCTTATTACGCTGAATCAACAAAATATTTAAAACCTTCATTGACAATGGCCCATCACGCTGTCCTAATGTGACGGAATGCTTGTTTACTTGAAGGTTACATGCCAGTGTAATGATATCAATAAATCAACACATTATGTGTAATTATTTATATTGAGTCGATAAAAAGCTGTGAATTAATGAGTTCTCACGCCTGACATCTTGTGTTACAATGACATTGAAGTTTGTAAACATCTGACGATCAAACAAAAGAAACATAGTTATGATACTAACTAGGTTAGAGTTGAAAAAAATAGGAAAATGAATCACAAAAAATAGAGTAACGTTAATCTCTTTGGTTTAAACCAAAGGTGCTGTGTTCTTAAATTCACTCAGGCACGTGGAATTTTAATGAGAAGATATTTCAACATTGAGAACTAAACATGGGGTAATATAACTAAATATTGGCTTTGGATTCATGTAAATTTGAAAAACTGTAAACTAAAGAGACAACTTAAACGCCCGAACGTGAGTTTGTAATTAAAATAGGTCAAGTACATGTTAAATCTCGTGCAATAATAATTCCTTACGAAAATATTGTATTATAAATTTTAAACATTACGGAAATTGCGTATTATTGAACTTTTACAGCAAACATATATATGTACGTGCACATTTGTAACTCGTATCAATTGCGCGTGATGGGTGATCGTTGGATCAAATAAATAATGTTATGTTGTTAACATTAAAATAACTTGTCAAATAATTAAAATATGGAAAACATGATATAGAAATACATAAAAAGAAATTATTCTTTTTATGTATTTCTATATTTACTATTTGAATCAATTTTAGAATTTTACAGTTTTCCTCCAAAATTAACGTCACGATACACTTATAACAATTATTTTCAAATTATTCGTATTAAGACTTCAGGCGATATGAGGAGTGGGACAAGCAAATTTTGTACCTTTAAAAGTTTTTGTATTTACTTTTTTACTTGTAAATGAAAATTACATAATCAACTTTTATTACATGCGCTGGATTTAAAAAAAAAGTTGTAATATAATTAATCCCTCTTTTCTTCTTGTAAATCCAATTGAAAATAAAATCACTGAATTATATAATTATGCAAAACTTCAGATTTTTATGTTACACGATTTAGATGATGATAAGCGCTGACAGTCGGTCGGGAGAATACAGGCGAAATTGTAGGCAAAAATAGAAATTTAATTAAATTTCACAAGTTATTCGTAGTAAACTGATAGCTAAAATAAATAATGTTTAATAAAAGATCATCTGACTCTACCGTATTTATCAAAGTGTTTGTTTTATCTTTCGATTTAAATAGTTTTTACATAATCACGTTTTAGTTCGTGTTTAGATTATTTGGTTCAATTAATGTAATATGGATATGATATTTTCCTATGAAGTACCAAATAAGTCCAATGATGTTTCCTATTAGGTTAGTAACTCAAAATACTGATAAGTTATTAATTTTTATATCCCACATTAATTATCCATTCAACTAGTATCAAATAGATCAATACTAATCAAATTTACTTCTACTGCTTTGAAGAAAGCTACTGCTTTGAGCACTATTGGAAAAGTTTGTTTATTGATAAAATTGGTAACTCCACTATTCGATATTGGGACTCCACAATTCGATAAAGTTTCTGATACTTTAGACTGAAGATATATTTATTTGAATAAAGCCAAACATTTAATAAGGATACGCGAAAAACATTTTTAATATCCTAGATACTTACTGAATAAGCAAAAAGTGGTATTCTATTGATCTTTAGGGAAAATGGTACAAAAATTTACTACTCAACAATTTCGGAAATATTTTTTCTTGAGGACATAAATAAATAAAAAATAACTTTTAGTAGAACGGTTACATATTATATGCGTAAATAATGACGTTATATAAAATAAACATGTTTTACTCTTATAAATGCGTCCAGTTAGCACTCACACACGGACTATAAAGAAAGATATAAGAAGTCAAAAACGTATGAAAATGCGATAATTGTAATAAAGATAAAACCATTAAAGTTGTTTGAGAAACCACTTTTTGTGTATTAATGACATGTTTACTTAATATTACGTCATTGTATGTAGTAACATAGATTAGGCGAAAGGAAAGCGGACGCCGAAAATTTGAAACGATCAGCTTCCTGCCACTTTTAAGGTATGCAATGAAGAAAGTATGCTAAAAAATAGTAGATGGCGCCAATTGCATTCAATTCATTATAGTTGTCGCTGAAGGTTGCGTCGACCAATGTTGCAGGGCTTGGCGGCCCGGCGAGCGCAATACTTTTCTTGCTGTCTTTGTGACAAACATGGTTTTACATACCGCATGAAAAAGTATCCACTGGAAATTCTCGTATTTTACCTCATACATGTTTCCTCAGGAAAATTTGTATTTTTAATACTTAGATATTTTTATGTTAATTTAGATACCGATAAGTTATGCTTTGTTTATAGTTGTGTTGCTCGAAATGGCCTACATTGAAACATACTATCACTTCACTCAAAAAACAACGAGACGACTCATATTTTTCAGAGTTCCAAAATGTGAAATTAAGTAAGTATTTTTTATTGCCAAATAATATTTATATTTACGTATTTTCAAACTCCGTTAAAGTGGACAGTTACATCGTTATAATCACAAATTATAACGAAATTTTTGTATTGTTTGGAAACGCAATCGAATAGTTACAACTGTATCACCGAGAAGAATTGGCAATCGGATACCAAGAGGACAATTACAGGGTTTTACGAAGAGCATTTATAATTTAAGACTTTAAAAAAATAATTTCACCTAGAAAATTGTTACAGGTGAGTATAAAGCCGAATCAAAATTTAACTTAAGTTATTATTAAGAAAAACTTTCAATTTTATTTAAAAGATGGTAAGATATTGGGATCTGTAGACAATGGTTACACAAGAATAAATGTAGCTTCAACATCAATATATGTAATTATGCATGATAACGGAGTTAAATATTAAATTTCAACAGGTTGTGGGTTATTGGTTAACGACTGGGTCATATAATAACTTAAATATGTATATGGTAGTTACAGAAAGTATCAGTTAAATTTTAGATGCAGAATTAATAATTAGAACAATAGTTTGTAATCAAGGGTCAAAAAATCAGGGTTTACAAAAAAATTGAAATATTGACAATAGATCGTACTTTTTACATAATAATGTTGAGATTTTTTTTTATTTTCCGCCCCATTTATAAAAATCTCTAAGAAATTATTAAAATAAATATAATTTAATGTATAAAGGTAATATTATGAAATGATCCTTTATTAATGAGGTAACGTTAGATATTTATGATCCCCTAATTTTAAGTTTATGAAGGTAAAGTATGGAGCATAAATTTTCAGTAACTCTGTTTATACGTTAATGAGTATTTTTATTGAACTTCAAACACTGGAAGCACAAGCTGTGTACACAGCAAAATTTATTTCAAATGTTAATAATACTTATAGTAGCTGTAATTTAGATAAGGATAATCATAAAGTAGGATATGCCCTTTCTTTAAATAGCCCGATTTATACTTCTTAAAAAATATGATTGAAAATTTTAACGAATATATCTCTTAATGCAAACAGATCTGCACGTGTCAGTTGCTGGATCATATCTATAAAAAAAATTATTGGTCTTTTTAAAGAACTTTTAATTCGGTACTACATATTAAAAGTATCAACTCGTAAATTAAATCACTATCATTAAAAAAAATCAAACTCGTAAATTAAATCAAAATTATCAACTCGTGAATTAAATCAGGATCCTATAGAAAATTGTTTTCAATTGTTCGACAACAAAATGGTTGGTACCGAAATCCGTACAGTTTCAATATCCGATAAACACTTAAAAGTAATGTTTCAAAAATATTTAAAGATAATAACTGTGAAGATAACAACAATTAATTCTTTTTATCTCTTCAGTCTGTAATAAATCATGGGATCTAGCCAATGTATCGATGTACCCATATTGATTTTAACTGTGAAATTATACAAAACTGACCGTTATAGATCTTCTGTACGATGTTGATTATGTTCCAGGTTATGTGACGATGACTTCCTTCCACAGGATTCATAATTGCAGTAGCTGCAAGAATTTGATTATTGATCAATAACTTAAAATACGAATTATAAATTATCAACATCTTTTAAAATATGTGACAATTTATGATGAACAAAGTTTACTTTTTATTAAAGATTGTATATTTTGTATTATAAAATAGCGGGAAGCCGTATTTCAGTTATTTTTTAATTAAATGACATTTATTATAGATTCCATTTCAATATTTAAAACGAGTAACGGCTGATTGTCAGATACGTTATACAGATGATTTTTTTCAATTTATTTATTAAAACTTACATTAAAATAAAAATAAACAGGTTTCTCACAAATGTAAATAGAATTAAAAAAAAATCATTTGGAAACGAAAGTCAACAATTACGGGACTTATGCAACTTGTAATTATTAATATTTTAAAATTTTACTTTGATCAGAGATAAATTTTGACATTATCTTTTTAGATGTGTACTTGCGCTAACTTGTTAATCTTATAAGCTATTAATAGTAATCTTTTAAAGTGCAAAATTTCTTCAGGTTCGCCAGCATCTATTATATAAAATCAATAAAATTTTATAAGCCATATTTGAATGTTTAGTGGAGAGACAATGTAAAGCCCCACACTGCTTACTTAATCTATGTGATCAGTATCGTAAGTTTTACTGATAAAAGAACAATATTGCTTTCAAAAATTATTTTTATTTTAATTTTTCTACCAGTTTATTGTACCAGCCTTTCAAGTAAAAAAATTGGTTAACAATTTTTTTTAACAATATTTTTAAGCCTCTAATCTATCGTTACTTTATTTAGATTAACCTAGCTAATATAGCTTAAAGGGATAGTCCCTGTGATGAAAGTTCAGGTACAATAAAAGTACTAGCTGTACTTACGGTTCTTTTAATACCAAATAATTAACAATATGCTAATTGATAGATTTATAAATGCCAATACTTATTTATTATGTTTGTACACTATGTTATAGATTCACTAGATATTTTTCCAACTACCTATCTACTCGTACTTACTTTTTCTTTCCCATTTTCACATATTTAAGAAATAATGTAAACAAATTTGATACATTTAACAAATAAAATGTACGGTTGGCCAAGTCTGGGATACAATTTTAACTAGTTTAGTTCTGCCAAATTTTTTTTTTCATTTTATATGGAACAATTTACTGATTTTACCATAAACTTAACGTTGATTTTTCCATATTAATGCAAAATATTTGTACAAAAACTATTGCAATAGCTGAGAGATAGCTTAAAGTTTACAAAGTTAGTTACAAATGTAAAATTCTAAAATGTTGTAGTTATTATATGTAAATGTAAAATAAAAGGACAACTTTTAGAAACTCTATCTATATCAATTTCAAAACAAAATATGGTGATTGAACATGTTAAAAGAATAACCTATTCCCTTGTAAAAGTTCTTGTGCAAAATTTTAATCAATAATGGTAGAAACACTTCTAACTAATAAAATATATACTGTAACAATTGTAATAATGCAAGCTTGAATTTAAAGCTTTCCCAAAATTTGGAAATAAATTTCTCCCATTGACACGTCAAGAAATATACACCAGAGAATACGCAATAACCTCCATATACATTATATATTGTTTATCTTATGTGTATTTTTTTATTTTCAGCTCTGTATGTCATCCATAAACTATTAAGGATCCAGCGCTGCAAACAACCAGGTTATGATCTACCTGAATAGCGTGAAAATCAGAAAAACCTTGAAGCGTCCTTTTGAAGTCACTTGGGAATTCAAATATATTTTTGAAATAATAATCTTTTAGAATTAATGAGATATGAACTTATATTCATGCAGTTAGAATTCCCTTTGAAAAATTTCAGTTATATGTTTTATAAAATTTCAGTTATTTTACAGTTTTATAAAAATATACGACAATGAAAATAATATTTAATATGCTTTTTAAAGGATTTAAAATTTAATAAATATATAACTCTATATATGGGTGATGGGTTCCCCTAGACAGCGCCATTTACCTAGACGCTGGTAATAATCGAAGCACTAGTTTGGGAGACGGCTACCTGTTCTTCATACAAAATTACAATGTATATATGGAACGTGTTTAATGTAAACATAATCTATGATCTTGCAAATATCTTTATAAATATTTAAATAATGTAAACCGTTTTACTTCTAAATTTAAAGTTGATCTGAAGTAAAATGGCGAAATAAAATTAGATGTTATGTTCTCTCTTTAAATAATAGAAAATTATTTGACAAATGCACTCGAAATTGCCTTTGATCGTATTAAAAAAAACATAATTGAAATTCGCTAATATCATTCTATTTCAGTTTAGCAAGTAGCACCTCAGATAACTCCTCAGCGCGATACGGAGCATATGTTGTTTAGGTCGTGATCTACATTGTTCTATTGATAAACGTCAGGCTAACAAATGGCGTGTTGTTGTATATATAAATACTCGTGTTGTTGTATCCATGAATACTCGTGTTGTTGTATCCATGAATACTTGTTTTGTTATATATATGAATACCCGGCGACTTGACGTGCGTGTCGAAACTAATATGATAATTGGACGCTCACAACACCCAATCTATCCTACCAGATCAGATAGTCAAGTGCATATAACGTTAATTTTAGATGTCATAGATGTGAATTGTGTTTTGGCCTGAAGAAAAATCAATTATTTTTCCATAAGATAATAACAGTCATCTTTCTCACATTGAATGATGATGAAAGATAGCGTCAGTGAAGCTAATAACTAGTTTTTTGCTTTTTTTTAACAACGTCGACAATAATAATTGTGCGCGTTTTGTTAGAGATTTTGCGGATTGCAGTGTATTGTCGATACTTTATAAAGCTTTTACATTGAGATAAATTCGTCTGCAAGAAACCATTATGTTATAAATTATAACCATACATATAAATAAAATATGAGTATAGCTTTTATTTTAAATTTTATAGACAATTGTTTTACATTTTGAGTGATGAAATAAATTTAAGAAAACAATATATTTTTTAGGAATTGCTAGTTTCTGTACCGGTTTTCATACATTACTTATTTTATAAGCTATATATTATAATAAAATAGCCTTTTCTCGGCTTTCTAAGTTCCAAAACGTTAAAGGTTTGTGTTGCTTTCTAAAATAAAGAAGAAGAAATAAAATTAAGACTAATTTAAACTTTTCACGTCCCTCTGCAAATGTAAAGTATGACAATAAATCAAGTGAGATATCATTGAAAAAATCATTCAAAACAAAAATTAAGGTCCCATTGTAAATTAAATTTTTCATCTTTATATTATTGTTGGCGAAATATTAAATTTCAAATTTATGTGCGCATCGAACTTCGCTTTGAACCTACACCACTCTTTGTATAATTGTTTAAAAGCGACTTTGAAACATTGAAAAAAATTCTAGGTAGGTTTTGATTAGAACTATCACTTAAAATTACTTCGATTATCTTACCCTACTCCATGCGTGTTCCGAAGCACGTTTAATCGTTTTTTATTAATTTTTGGTGACGGCTTAAAACGAAACATGAGTCGCATTATTAAATCTCAGAGGATCCGACCCGCTCGTGTGTCTCTGTTTATTTGAACCGTGACGCTGTCTCGAAACCGAGACGATAACCAAGGACCTTGGGACGGTGCACTCGGGCGCGGCGTGCTCGCCCTGCCTTTGTACGGCGCGGCCTGGCGACGCTACCTTCCTTCGGCGAAGCCTATTTATAAAACCTGTCTCTACGCGCGCGGATGTTCCTCCTGTTTACGGCATAACGCAAGTCATCGCTATTCACATTTTCACGCCATTATTCACGTTTATGGGATTTTCCGTCTTTTGGAGTAAATATAGTCTAGATGTGGAAAGCATTAGACTCGTTAAGTTCAATTATTTTTATAACTGTGAATTTAATTGAGTGTTATTAAATAACTTTGTTTCAAATACTATATTAATATTAGTATCTGGTGGTGTCTGAGTTGTATTACGATAAATACGTTTTGAAAATATACACAACCTTCCATAAGATAATTATATAGATAGAATAAAAGGAACCAATTTCTCTGAACAAAATTTATTGCACATTTTCAGTATGATAATCGTGTACGTAAAAATCTTTAGCACATATAGATATATGATTAATCCATATATATTTATATATTAGTTGTCCCGGTGAATTCATTCACCACGTGGGCCGTCGGAAATTATTAAGTTAACTATAAAGTTGATGGTTAAAATATATGTAATTATATCTGCAATCTATATAAAATAAGCTTTTACAAGCGCTTTGTATTGAAATTTCAAATTACTATGTCTTCTTTCATAACGGGTTGACAGCATTAAAACGAAATATATATGTTAAAGCAAGTCCTGCAGAACCCAAATGTTAAAACCCTATAAAAAAGTAATAAGCACAGTATTAACTTGACTAAAAATTATTAATATACAATTTAAAAATGGACAAAATGACAGACCAAATTTGGGCTGATATCGTGTTGAATGTAGAAGTTATATCCAAATTTTTAAGTAACGTCAGTCAGATTAGCCGATAATTCCGTTGTAAAGTTCATTATGGCCTGAGTACCTACACCCAATATCGAATATATTAGTTCAATTTGAGGATTTTTTTCATATTTTGTATTTTTTCTTTTCAAAGTAATGTGACGATTTGGCTTGAAATGACAATTATTGGAAAAATCTCGTATTAAAATTGTGCGAATCGTCAGCTGATCTTATTGGTAAGAAGATATTTTATGATATGTTTTTTATTCCCAAGTTTAAAGGATTATCTCGGAAAATATTTGGGTTTTTTTTATATTCGCCAAGAACATTTTTCGTTCAGAATAATGTTCTCATCATCCGGATGAGCCCTACTAAAATACGTGGAAATAAAAATACAAAACAAAATAATATACAGGTATATTATTTTGTTTTGTTCAGTTTGTTCATTTTCATATAGTTTCGTATTTCAAAAGAAAAAAAATGGAATCCTAAATTAAAAATTATTTAAAAACAACGTTACTAGAATTTTACCGGAAGGTACAAAAAAGTTGTTTAGATATTAGGTGTAATTTTGAGGTAATTTCACTATATCTTCATTGATTATGGTCTCCAGACACCAAATCCGAAGTCAACTTGAAGTTAATTATAGTTTTATACATTAAAATGTTTATATTCTTTTTCTAATGCGATAAAACTTGGCACAGAAATAGCTCAGATTAAAATCTAGGCTAAGTTTGTGGATTGAATGTGAATTGGTCTAATAGTTTCAAAATGAAAATAAAAAGAATTTCCTTAAAAACTTGTATTATAACAAAAGTACATATTTAATATATTGTCGAACGGCACTTTTCAAATACTACGACATAAATATTACTACCCTGTGTCTAAATTGTCTTTGTCACTTCTTAGAATAAAGAACTAATCCTATCACTTTTTCGAATAAATAAACTTTCTAAAGTATATTTCAGCTTATACGCTCGTAATGCTCATGGCTTCTCCATACAATGTCATTTCATTTTGATAAATATTTCTTTGAGAAACGGTACATGTTATTATAAGTGTATCGCATTCATTAACTAAAGTTTCACTAATATTTTTTTTAAATTAATTTATAA
This sequence comes from Druceiella hillmani, assembly GCA_039881145.1. Lineage (NCBI taxonomy): Eukaryota > Metazoa > Arthropoda > Insecta > Lepidoptera > Hepialidae > Druceiella > Druceiella hillmani. The sequence goes on along the minus strand of JAYKKI010000096.1, from coordinate 2,713,283 downwards.
ATTATATATGTAGATAACGCCATGCAACAAAATCAATCTATAATCAACTTTCTACTAGAAGATGGCGCTGTCTTATTTCGAAGAAACACCTTTCACGAAATGTTTTTCTCAAATGCAATTATAAATTCAAAAATGGATTTTTCTCGTACACTGTCTCTCAATATTATATTTTCCTTAATAATACAGATATTCAAAATTCTACTAAATTCACCTTCCCGACTGCCGCTTGCCATAAGCGTTATTTTACTACTATGAAAAATATACTAGACAACATTTTACATAGTGAGAAAAAATATAAAAATTTATAAATTGTTCAATAAAAATACTACGTACTATATATGCAAATTAAAAACCCACCATTTTTTTCCAGCGATCTCCAGATGGAAATTTGTCGAACAAGTACGGAAGGGTAAACAAAAAGTTTATTCTGCCGTAGATTCCAGCTTTTGTTCAGTTTACAAAAAGTTAAGTCGAGTAAAAAATAAACACAATATGAAAATTTCACGAATATAACTTATGATGATCTTCCTTCGTATATGAATCCCATCAAAGGCGTTCTCGCTCCGTATCTTCCGTTGAGCGAGTGAATCAACACATAATAGACGCGCAACGATGGGTGAAGGTCTATTTTTCTATAACATAGTCAAGTATAGATTTTAATGATTCAAAGAAGAAAACAAATTTGATCTCCTCATCCAGAGTGAACTCCTACATTATATTTCGAATAAATAAAACCCCTTAGCCAAATAGATCCCAGATAATGTTCGCGTTATCTGGCAGTTTCATACTTTTACACTGCAATGAAGAAAGACGTTCATGCAATAAGTCTAATTATTTCGTTTGGCTACCTCATAAAGTAACATTCCTCCAACATCGAAATATGTATGGAACCACTGAGTTCCCGTTGTACCAATGATTGACTTAAGTATCTTATTGTTTTTGTGCTCGTTTCTGCTTTACTTTATTCTGCTTTTTCAGCCATTGTAGTTTGCCTTCATGTCACCCTCCCACTTTCGCTAATTGTATAATTGTTAATGTCATAAAAATTTAAAGTCTCAGATCATCTTGAAAATAGAACTTACCCAATTTTCCGATAAAAAGTCCGAACATTCTACAAGGAAATAATTTTATCTCCGTGTACACGCTGACAACAAGTGGTAGGTGACGATTGTGCTTATATAATTGAAGATATATTTTAATTAATTCCGTATAAAGATAAAATAACTTCGTGCACTGAGATTGCAAGTTTATCAGTCACCAAACTTTAAGTATTTGGGGCTATATATGTAACGCGAGTTCCATTTGTACATAACTGATTTCTTTTTTAATCACTTTTTCGTCTATAACTATCATTTGTACTTCACAACCATGTTATATTCCAAACATTTTTCCTTACTGATCTAATCAGCCATAAATAAAATACTCGATCTCAGCAACCTCCGATTAAAGTTCGTCGTAATTTTTATAATTTTACTCGGTTTAGTTGGTATCTTGGGAGAAGCCAGACCAAAACCAGTTATTAAGTATTTTTACCTGAAAGTACCAGTCCCAGTCCACTATACTCATCAATATGTAAGTAAATACGCAATATACTCAGACATTGCTTATATCCGTTCTAGGTATAAACACCCGGGGAAGCTAAGGGCAAGCGATTGCTAGTCACGTGACTAAAACTGAACCGATCAGTATCGATAATCGATTCAACAGGCTTTACATTCGTTCGATATACATTTTTACGAATTGCCGCACAAACAGTTATTATCATAGAGGTATATTAAAATAAAAGACCGTATTTATGAACAGTTCATCATTTTATACTCTTTAACCGATTCATTAGGAATCTTTATCTACTATAACATTTATTTAAAACAATATTTTATTAAAGTCAATATCAGACTTATATTTTCAATTGAATACTGTATGTTTTCATTGGATTACATAATGTTTTATACAAAACAAAGTCATGAAAATGTGTGAAATATTGATTATTTATAACTGTTAGTAGTACTTTGTAAAAAAATAATAAAACAAATTATTTGGTAAAAGAAATGGTTTAATAATTGTATATATGGCTGTGTGTATTAACCTTATATGTACATTTACTGTAGCATATCTTATAAATTTATATATATTGGGTTGGCTAATAACTTTTTAATCCCGAGTTGCTATCAACAATTTTTATTAAAAAAATTATATTTTACACTAGACTTAATTTAGGTATGCACCATTATTATCTAATACTTGTAGCCAGTTGGCAGTGATAATATGCTTTTCTTGTAAAATTCCGGTGACTGATTCAAAAAACTGTACAAGGTCGTTTTGGAGATCTTCTTTAAAGTCGATTTTTTTTACATAAATGGTTACTTAGACCCCTGAATAAATTGTAATCAGAGGGCGCAATATCCGGCGAATATGGTGGATGAGTGAGTATAACCCAGCCGAGCTGCTCTAATTTATCACGAGTACGTTTTGCAAGAAGTGGTCTAGCATTGTCATGTAGAAAATAAACTCGATCCAGTTGACTACTCTGCATGTAAATATCTATATTAATTGTAGATCTGTCTGGAAATAACTCCCAATTAATAATACCCTTGACAATCAGTCAGTATTATTAATTGGGAGTTACGCATCACCTTTTTGGCACTTATTTTAGGTTTGGATACTGAAACTCCTGTTTCTCCGACATCCAACCATTAACGTCTGCGTGTATGGTTAACGTATGTAACCCACTTCTCATCGCCAGTTACTAACTGATTCAGCCAGTCGAAGTTACGTTTCAATGTCAATAACTGTTGATAAGTATTAACTCTGCACTGAAGGGCAACTTGTAGCGTATCCATAACTTTTCCCAATTCGTACAAATGTATTTCTATGGTGATATGACTGCAGTGTAGCTCATCTGCCAATTGACGAGTCATCAGTCAAGGTCCTCCTCAATTAGGCGTCGTAATCGTTGAATGTCGAATTCAACAGGACGTCCGGTACGGAGTTCGTCCTCAAGATCGTAGTCCTCATTCCTGAACTTTCTGTGCCAAATCTTTGCCGTCGCCTAAGACACCCTGAACTCGCCCATTGCATGACTTATATTATTTGTGGCAGTTTTTGCATCGTGACCCAGATGAAATTCGTAAATAGAATCCGTATTTGATATCGATATAAATCCATTATCTTTTATGTAATTCTGTTGTCAACTGATTGTACCTTGACCTATTTATACCATACAGTAAAACCTTCTAAAAGTTTAGAGAATCTTTCTAGGAAAGTTCCGAGGTTGCGGCTAAAAACTTGCTAGCCAACCAAATATCATGCAAAATTGGTCGTGTGTGTGCTTATATTCCATTCTGCAGCCAAAACTACATATCGCAGACGAACGGAATTTGTGCGTGGTAGTAGCCTTAACCCCCCCGTCAGTTTTTGGCAAATCTTTTTTGATTTCGCGAATTTAAAAAACCAAATTTATTATATTTCATGCTTGATTTAAAATAACGTCGATAGCGTGAACCAGTCGCAAACATTTTGTAGAGTTTTTGATTATAGTTGTTATGATTATTTGATGATTATGTTTGTATTATTAATGTAAATATAATAATGGGAATAAAAACGAAATCAAACATTTTGAAAAAACTCACGACGGATATAATCGTTGTAATTGGAAAACGATTAAATATATTTTTTGAAAATCCCCGACTAAAAGGAAGTAAGAACCTATTAATATAATTACGAACCCAAGAAAATACGTTGGGCCTGTCATTGTGATTTCCGCTCCCAATATCAATTACATTGTAGCAGCATAGAAAAGCTATTTGCGCACCTAAGAGAATTTCGATTAGTCACGAACTGATAAAACTACAAAATTTTAAGCATAAGCAGGGCATGGTAGCCTCGACGGATTTTCTTGGGTTTGTAATTTTATTAATAAGTTCTTATTTTCTTTTAGTCTTAAGGGGAGATTACAAATAATTATTTAATCGTTTTTCAATTACAACGACTACATCCATCGTGGGTTTTTTCAACAATTTTAATTTGGCTTTTTATTTAATACTTTTTATACTTTTTTAATTAAAACGTTTACACCTGTCGTGCGCTTAATCAAAATTTCAATTTTGCTTTTTTTATTAGTTTTAATAACTAAGCTTCGAAAAAAAAACATTCGCCAAAGGACAAGCTTATGTGGCTCTTAGTAGAGTATTATATTTAGACAGCGTAGTAATGGTTGATCTAAATAAAAAAAACTCTTCGACAATCCACATAATAGTATAGCATTGGAAGAATTAGAGCGCTATAGAAATATTGCTTGAGAAATATGTTACGTGGATCACACATCGACGAAACCGAAGTCTTTTGTGGTTTAACAGCGAAGGTTATTAGTCAAGTGTTACGTTGTTAACTCATCAGGGACGAGTTAACAACGTAACACTTGACTAATAACCTACGCCGTTAAATCACAAACTTTTTATCGAAAACCGTCGAACGGTTTTGGAGAAAAATGGGAGCATTTGTTTGGAACAAAATCTTGCAGCGTGTGCTAACGAGCTAACACCATAACACTTATCTAAAAACCATCACCGATTAGTCCAGAAACCGTGTCTAAATCGGTCAAACCATTTTGGAGATAAATGAAAACATTCGTTTGCAACAAAATGTTGCAGCACTCCCTGGTAAGCTAACACCTATCTGAGAACCATCACCGATTAGTTCCAAATATTTTGCAGAAAACCGGGTCTAAATTGGTCAAACCGTTTTGGTGATAAATGGGAACATGGGATTGCACACACAAACAAACAAATAACCTCTCACCCTGAACGCATATACCTCCTCCGTTCCGTCTGAGGTAAATAGGGTACGAGGGACAAATTCAATAATTGAATTTAAATTATCCAATAATTTGCTTTTGAATTGACACTTTTATTTGCTAAAAAATTTCATGGAAATAATTTCATTATCAGTGAGATAAATAATGCGCCACCTAGATGAATTCAAGTAAAAACGTAATTGTTTTTTTTACTCACGACGGAACGGAAGAGGTATATGTGTTTAGAGTGAGAGCTTGTTTTGTTTATTTGTTTATTATTTACGAATACATATTTGCTGTCTTTTCTAATAACTTAGATTCCATTGTCAAGAATTCATTATAATTTTAGGCTGAAAGCCTCTCAAAAATCCTCCAAAAAGTCCTATCAAAAATCATGTCTTTTCTACCTCCTCCGTTTATTCCCGTCCATGATTCTTTCCTTGACCCCCTCACATATGAAATTAAGCGTTTTATTATAATTTATTTTTTATTATCTTTTGTAGTTTTTAAAATTTTTATATTGTACACTGTTAATTATTAAAACATCTTTGTTCAATTGATTGGAAAAGAATACTCTTGTAATATAGTAAGTTAGGCGCGCATTTAAGTTAATGAAACATAAGCAATAAACTCTGCATCCTCTCCTGCTTTGAATAAATCGTCCGCTATCCACGTGTAATTTTTTTTATTATTCGGGAGATAAGAGAAAAACTTCGGACAGTATTTATTGGACCTACCCAGTTGCAACCGGATCGATATCACTCTATGCTAATTTTTTACGTTATCAATTATATAACTAATTAGATTTAAAAGCTAGATAATTAACATGATAAATTTCGTCAGTTGCTACCTTTTACAAATTATTATTTTTGCATTTCGCTTTAATTCAACGTTAGCTGAAAATTGCCCGTGCACGTGACGCAGCCAGCAGCTACATGCTGAAATTACCGTTTGTTTTCTCACCTCATCAATCTGCTTCTAGTTATTTGTGTTTTTTTTGTGCTTAACTTTTAACAGGTAAATTTTATTTACTACATTTATAAAACACAACATCTGCCTTTCTTTCATTCAACTAATAATTCAATTTTTGTTGGACAGATTTTGATGCAATTAGGTCGTTTCAATGAATATGACTATAGTATGTTGTTATTGAGTTTAATTATATAAAATAAACACCTTATTGGGTGTCAAATACGTTAGCTGTAAATTTAACTATTTATTTATTATTTTATTTACTTATTTATTACAAAATTTAACGTACATATAAAACAATTATATTTGGTTGACCTATTTCCACACGAGCAACCACTTCCAGTAACCACAAATGTAAAATATGAAAATTTTGTAATGTGAAAGACTGTAAAAGACATTAATAATGAAACAAAAAAAAGAAAATATCATTATAAATAAAAAAAACTAAATATTAAAAAAATTCGAAAGAAATAAATTATTGATGATATGGTATGATATAGTTGGGAACAACAAAGGAGGAACAAAATTGAATTAGAAAGGACTAAGGGATTATGATAAGAAAGATTCAAACGGTCTTTGAACACATTTATTTATAGTGGACGAGTTTCTGGTATCCGGATCCAATCGACTAAAGTCTTATAGCTTGGACAGCAAAGGACTTTTTATAAAAGGTGGTTGCATGTTTAGGAAAAAAAAGACTGAGCTGATTTTCAGAGCGTAGCCCTACATAGTGTGCAGACAAGTAACTAAATCTGCTTCTGAAATAAGTTGAATAACTAGGATTGTTCAAAATGTTATAAAGAAGTGTAGGAATGTGTAGATTGCATCGATTATAGACCTTCGTCCATTTAATTAATGCCCTGAAATGAATGTTCATATTTTTATTACTATTTAGACACTAATATTGGGTACAAATTAATCGCTAAGATGTTTTCTAGATTCCTCTCGAGAATATAAAATGAAAATAACCATTATTATTTTTTTATTAGGGTCTTTATTACTGGCAAATAATTTATTTTTCAAAAACAATATATTTATAGTTTTATTTTCAACATCTTATAATTAATACATTAATACATTTAAATGTTTCATTAAAATAAACAAAACCCTCGCAACAAAAAAAAAAACAAAAAAAAATATAGTTTATTTTATTTTCTACGAAATATTATTAAAAATAAAATAACTATAAAATACTCGTATCGCTCAAAATTCAAAGCGAGAATAAGAACAAAACATAAATTAAGATCGTAACTCGTGCGTCGTGTTACTGGGTAGACAAAACAGCTTGATGTTGAATTTGTCTGCACCTTCAACTATAGAATAATTTAAGTGGCTGAAATTTAAAATAAATAGAATACCCATCGAAAATTAAAATACAAGGTCGCGATAATTTGAAATTTGCGAAGTGATGAATCCTATTTACAAAGGTTTGTGTATTCACACTCCCCTTAGGAGTCATTTGCGCTTGGGCACCGGTAGGCAATGAATCCATCCACTAAGGTTTCATTCGTCTCCTCTTAAATAAAATCATTGGGGGAACTACCTGAACCAAAGCATTGCCACATGATAGGATTGTTACGTTTTCATCATGTTCGGGCGCGACTAAATGTACCCTTTTAGCACCTCGTTCTGCTAAAACTTGTAGAGTATGGTGTAAATTCCACCGAGAACCTTTATCATCTACATTGAAAACGCGTTCCAGTTTGTTCAGTATATCATTATCTCGCATCGTTTTTTTTAGTTTAGCGAAATAGTCCGCAACTACTGCCTTGTTGACTTTTGAGCTTTCGCGGGATTTAGATTTTGCGCTTTACGTCGACTGCTATTATTGTGACGTTCAAAAACCCTTTTAACGTGTCAGTTGATATCCTACGTTGCATAGATGCCAAAAGTTTTTCCTGTTCAGCACTTAAAAGAAGTTTTCTACCCAAGGTTGACTTTATTTGCTTATTTTCTGCTAAGTAGCGTCTTAGAGTCAGTCTTAGCACATAGAACTTTTTAGCTGCGTTGTAAACTTTCATTACTCGTAGCCTGATAGCCGACAATACGAGTTTCATATTGTCTCTGTCCAGTTGCCCCGAATACCTTTACACTTGTATCATGCCATGATCTAAAACAAAAAATAATAAAACATATGTTATATCGTATTCCTTGTAATTAATTAATACACAAACACTTTAATTGACAAACACGTTTTTATTGTGCCGACAACACCTAACATGTCAGCTCATTGACTGGAGAGTTTGTGCTACCCTCTGTTTAATAATGCTTTATACAATAACATAGATAACACGTTTTGTTGAAATATTTATATTCATGAATCTCAAAAAATCATATGGTAAATATGGCCAATCGGTGGTCATATTTCCAGCACCATATTTTTTTTACTTTGTTCACTCACGTCAAAAACAGAGCAAAAATGACACATAACATGAAATATATATAAACAAACTTACTACGTGACATGATAATACAAATGTAACTAAAATAAAAAAATACCAAAATATATGATTGATGTAATGATTTTGACGACGCGACGCAACTGTCCGACGGACACCAGCAACTGGCGGCGCAACTGTCCGCGAAAGGATGCTATTGTGATCGAATTGTGTAAAAGATGAACGAATCGGACGGATATGTGGAGCATATTGAAGACATAGAATAATTAAATTATCCATCGGCATACAATAAATATCAGAAGACAATTTTAATGTACCATATTACCCCAACTTACTATAACCTCCGTTATAAAGGATCGTTTGCTTTTTTAGACTAAAATTATTATATGACCTTATAACACATAGCCACCGGATTCAATACGATTCGATTCGATTCGTTTTATTCATATGATACAATACTAATTGTTTATGTTAATAGATTCAATGTTTAATCTCCATTTGTTTCATTCATATGAATAATAGTGTCTATCATAATTCAAGTGTAATACAATGTATTATGTTATTTTATTGATTATTACATAGAAGGAAATAAGATTTATAGCATACTGCTGCTTATTTTATCATAACTCAAGAATGTAAGATGCAGCCCACGGATTTTTCGGAATTTCAAAGAATTTATGCATACGTAAATCAAATATAATTGACCGAATGACTGACGACATATCAAAAAAAATTGTGCATGTCAGCTCCAATGCGCCACTGAAGTTCCCTTCTTAATTACGATTGTCTTGGAATGTATAAAATAGGTCACACTGTATATAAATATAGGTAACAATATCATTTATCAACATATCTCTCACCGTTAAGGTAAAGTTCATAAGAAAACGCATTAGCTCTATTGTTTTTTCGTTGACTTATTTTGCAAAACTACCTACCTACCTACGCTACCTATACCCATCCTGAAGGTTCTTTTTAAATGTTGATGAAAGAATTGGTTGAGTAGTTTCGGAAATTACCTCCTAAATTCAAACTTACAAAATTTAACTTTTTATAATCTATGTAATTTTTTTAACGGCATGATATACAACCTATGTCAATCCTGAAGATTCTTTCTAAATATTTGTGAAAGAATTTTTGAAATTGGATGAGTAGTTTCGGAGATTACTTTCTAAATCCAAACTTATAAAATGTAACTTTTTTATAATACATGTAAATTTTTTTAACGGGATGATATTCAACTTATGTCCATCCTGAAGGTTCTTTCTAAATATTTGTGAAATAATTTTGGAAATCGGATAGGTAGTTTAGGAGATTACCTCCTACATCCAAACTTACAAAATTTAACTCTTTTATAATATATGAATTTTTTTTCAACGGGATAATGACCTGTGTCCATCCTGAAGGTACTTTCTAAATATTGGTGAAATAATTTTTTAAATCGGATGAGTAGTTTAGGTGATTACCTCCTACATTAAACTTAAAAACTGTTACACTTATTTTAACATTCTGAATTTCTGCTTTTACTCCTTATAAAACTTCATGCCGGGCGCTATATATGAAAATCGATTCTTAAGGAGTACACTCCAATAGTATCATGTCTTCGGTTATATTTCGGATTCCACAAGGGGAATTCCTAGGCAACTACTAGTTTTTTTTATAAATTTTCACAAATCATTTTTATAATAATCGATAAACGTTACAATATGCGACATTTGAATAAAAAATATTTTATATTCAATAGCTTATTAAGCTAGAAGTGGTCGAAATTTTTTTTGAATTAAAATATGATTATTCTAAACAGCATAAGATGAAAGTGATCAATTCTAAAGTAGATGTATAAAATAATTTATGCTAATAGTAGACTAAAAAAACACTACTAACATTACAACGGTTATTCTATCTTTGTTGTTAGTTACGCAAGTATTGCGAACATATTTTCACAAATTATCATTACTGTTCAAGAAACATACAGTAATAAACGTATTTATATTTATCCCTAGTCCTACCAAGTTGGAAAGTTCAGATTCAAATTAAAAGTAGTTCTCACTAGTTCTTACTAGTTCTTCTCCCGTGATATGGGTATGTATGTGCTGACTAATATGGGTGCACTAGTTCTTACTAGTTCTTCTCCCGTGATATGGGTATGTATGTGCTGACTAATATTGGTGCACTAGTTCTTACTAGTTCTTCTCCGGTGATATGGGTATGTATGTGCTGACTAACATTGGTGCACTAGTTCATATCCCGTGATATGGGTATGTATGTGCTGACTAATATTGGTGCACTAGTTCTTACTAGTTCTTCTCCCGTGATATGGGTATGTATGTGCTGACTAATATTGGTGCACTAGTTCTTCTCCCATGATATGGGTATGTATGTGCTGACTAATATTGGTGCACTAGTTGTTATTAGTTCTTCTCCCGTGATATGGGTATGTATGTGCTGACTAATATTGGTGCACTAGTTCTTACTAGTTCTTCTCCCGTGATATGGGTATGTATGCGCTGACTAATATTGGTGCACTAGTTCTTATTAGTTCTTCTCCGGTGATATGGGTATGTATGTGCTGACTAACATTGGTGCACTAGTTCATATCCCGTGATATGGGTATGTATGTGCTGACTAACATTGGTGCACTAGTTCTTACTAGTTCTTCTCCCGTGATATGGGTATGTATGTGCTGACTAATATTGGTGCACTAGTTCTTACTAGTTCTTCTCCCGTGATATGGGTATGTATGGGCTGATTAATATTGGTGCACTAGTTCTTACTAGTTCTTCTCCCGTGATATGGGTATGTATGTGCTGACTAACATTGGTGCACTAGTTCTTCTCCCGTGATATGGGTATGTATGTGCTGACTAACATTGGTGCACTAGTTCTTCTCCCGTGATATGGGTATGTATGTGCTGACTAACATTGGTGCACTAGTTCTTACTAGTTCTTCTCCCGTGATATAGGTATGTATGTGCTGACTAATATTGGTGCACTAGTTCTTACTAGTTCTTCTCCCGTGATATGGGTATGTATGGGCTGATTAATATTGGTGCACTAGTTCTTACTAGTTCTTCTCCCGTGATATGGGTATGTATGTGCTGACTAATATTGGTGCACTAGTTCTTACTAGTTCTTCTACCGTGATATGGGTATGTATGTGCTGACTAATATTGGTGCACTAGTTCTTACCAGTTCTTCTCCCGTGTTATGGGTATGTACATGCTGACCAATATTGGTGCACTAGTTCTTAGTAGTTCTTCTCCCGCGATATGGATATGTATGTGCTGACTAATATCGGTGTGCATGAAAAGTTGCTGCGATATGAGTTATTCAGACTGGCTATGGCCTAGGTTATTTAAATAGTATGTTACTGTATGGCACGGAAAAAAAATTAAATTAAAAATATGGACACGCTTGACCTTTCCACAACTTTTGCTGACGTTTTAAAAAAGTTCAAATAAATAATATTTTCTTATCTTATTAAAAAAAGTCCTATCTTTGTCAGTTACTTAATCTGCATATATCGTTAGGCTTATACGTAGTGATTCATTCTAAATAATAATTCTAAGTGAAATAAGTAGAGAATCCTACTTTTTAATGTAAGTGATTAAGGAAGTTAAATATAAAAAATGGATTTATTATTCACATTGCAAAATGTTTTTATAATGACGACAGCCTTTTACTATACAAATAACGCACTACAAAAAAAATCTTATTTAGACATCTGAAAGCCATTCTTTTTTGTAATTGTCTTTTTCGACTTTTCTCAATTTTCTAGTCAATTCGTCTGAACAGACCAATTGTAATTCGACATTTGTTTGTGTGTAATATATGTTTGTAACAGCTTCATAAGAAACAAATTAACAGGGTTTAGGTCGGGTGAACTCGGAAGTCGGGCACGGAGTCACCGTGACCAATCCGTTTTTCAGAGAAATTGTGATTTAAGTATATCCTGACGTTCAAGGTACAGTGATATTGCGGGCCATTGTTATGAAAAACCATACCTCTGTGCGTCTCTGAATCCACATCTTTCAATAGTTTAGGTAGATTATTTATTAAGAACGATAAGTAATATTTACTAGCCAAGCGATCTGATGTTTGGAAGGGGTCGATGAGACGAACATTTAGTACTTCGGACAAAAGGTTAACAATAAATTGTTCTTGGAAATTAGATTCTCTCGTAAAGCATAATTCTCGATACTTCAGTAATAGTAAAATTGGAAACACCATTTCGCCTAAAATAATATTTTAATAAGATCCATAAAATAATATTTAAAAAAAATAACTCTTTCTTTTGCCTTCTCAATATTTCACTACGAAATTGTAATCTTGTTACTCTTAGACTCTTCACTACTTAAAGTAATTTCATGGTTCTTAATACTGAATATCCCTGGCTTAACAATGCAATGTTTCACAGATTTTGAGATTTTGGTTCAATGTTCTGACGTATGCCAAAGTGTCTGTTTCAATTTCGTCGATAACTGCATCTATTACATTTTTAAAATTTTTATTTTTTTGACATACGTGAAACTTTCTTAACCTAAATAATATATTTAGTACACTTATCAAAATATTATATCTATTACAATGCTAATACGCAATGCTAATACAAAGTATTGTAATGCTTTAAGCTTATGTAAAGCTATGTTTTTTGATATTGAAGTTTATATATAATAACCAAAATGGTATCTCTTTCGTACTAGTTCTTAAAATGAAAAAAACATCGACGTAGTTTTCTGGAAATTGTTATTTTATTAAATGTCCTCTTCATCGAAATTCTATATTAAAATCATGCTAAGTTTTTCAGACGATCGCGGAATTCTGAACAGAAACTCGCCTAATAATTTAATAAACCGAATGTGATGTGTGTACATTCAATTTATTTATTAATCATATACTACATCTAAGGGTACATCACCTACGATTTTGTTTCCAACACCGTATTTCGCAAAATGTCTAAATATGTTAGGCCACATTCACTTTATTCCGACGGTCGTGTGCTATTGCGTTCTTGTATGGCTAAAGCATGCTGTGGCTCATCCGTAATAATGTTCAAGACTATTTTTGTAATCGTTAATGTTATCTACGAAATATTATAAACATTTATATAATAGTGTTATCTAAATAAACTACTAACGAAAATGATAACTGCATTTGCTGAGCAATTGTGCTTATCTTTATTTTTTATTTGGACGTGAAACATCTAATGGCGCGTTTGGACGGGAGTTATGATGACACGTCACAACATACCATTCGGCCAGTTTCGCGTATTGTCGGCTCTTTCCCACTTAATTAGTCCAACTTCGCTTCTTGTCGACTAACAGTATTATAAAATGTAACATATATTTTCAATAGATTGCCAGGAAATATTTCTGTGATAAAAATAAAATAACGAAATTAAATTATTGTTTTATTGTTAACAACTATCTGTATATTTATTTATTCATTTTCAATTCGTTTAAATAAAACATATCAATGCATAAATATAAAAAAATTTAGATGTTTCACATCCGCCTGGCGTCCCACGACGACTCACATTTTTTTAAAATTACGATACTTATACACACACACACACACACCCACACACACATATATATATATATATATATATATATATATATATATATATATAATGCACATTAATATATGTACTCTTAAATGTTTGAATTTTTACATTTGGGCGTGTACGAATTTGCATAGTCCGAGGTCAATTCGTATCTTACAGGTTTATTTTTATTTTTGCATTTTTAGTATGTGTTGTACCTGTTGAGACGAAAGAAAACTGGCAAGAGTCCATATAGTGTTGGGCCCAGGTATTACAAAAATAAAAATTACACTGTTATACAGAGAAAATGAAAAAATAAGCTCCTTAAAAGTGTTACCATAGTCGTCATTCAGAAAAAAGAGAAATATTAAATTTTTTAATCTTAAATTTTCTCTCTGGAGACATGTTATCAATGTCAGTGAATTTTTTATTTTTAACTTATTTAGGTAATGGCTATACATTAAAGAAAGCAAGCGGCATTAATTATTTTTGTAATCCTTTCTAAAAATTTATTACGTATTTCATTAGATTTTCTTTGTGGTTTTTATTTCTCATTAACAATTCTTGTTTTTAAAATATAATATATGCGCACTTATGAAGATAGCTTTTCTATGTTTTCTATTATTGTCTCAATTTTTATTCTATTTTATGGTCTTTCCAGATTGTCAGTCGGTGAATTGTTTTTTTTTTAATATTCTAAAAAAAAACATGTTTTTTATTTATATTCTCTTTTCTCTCCTCCTTTGGTGTGGAGACAGATATTGTTAACCTAAAATTAAAAAAAGTGAGATGGATAAAAATATATGGTCTCGTCCCCCTTCCCTCTCTCTTATTGAACGAAAAAGAGTTAAAAGAAATGTATGTCTACTCCATCGAATGGGATATCGTTGAATCGATCTTTTAAAATAAGAAAAAACATTCCTTGGATCCAGTTTAACGCTTCTATCTCGGGATATTTGCGCTCAAATTCGTATGCCAGATGTAATCCTCTCCCCGTGAACTTTTAAAATATGTAAAAATCTAAATAAAGTACAAAAAACAGCTCTTGGTAAATATTTTAAACGAAAATTATAACTGATACTGCAGCCCGCATTATTTCAGATAACGATTGAAAAAAGTCTTCACGGAACGCTGAAATTATTGTAACGGTGTAATAGTTTTTATGTTACGTGAAATTTCATTGAAGTTCAAGTTTCAACAAGTAAATAAATAACTTTATAAGTAATAACTTAGTCTGATAAATTCGGTACATAGGATAGATACTCAACTGAACAATTTGCTTATCTCGTGCGCGGGATACATGAATATAATACAATTAATGACAAAGTAAAATAATGTAAACCTAACCTAATGTTAAAGGAGATTTCAGTGATTGTGATGAAAATTATTATATGATGGCCGCGGATCCTACTCGTGATCGTGACCATCACGTCCTTTTTTTTATTTAATTATAAACACCTTACACAAAAATTCCATAAAGTCGTTAAAACCCATAAGTTGAATAGCTTATTGGTTTTAACGACTTTATGGAATTTTTGTGTGAGGTGTCTACAATTAAAGTGCAAAGGGGCAACTGGCATCCGCCGTATCGTAATTTCGATGATTCCCTGTGCCATGTCACTCATAGTTTACATGTATGCTATGTCATTCTAGATGCTATGACGAATCGAATGACACTTTAAACATGACAATCCATTCAGACTTTTAGACTCTAGCCTTATAAAGGGTCATACGAGTATACACACACATAAACGATAAACACTGCCATCCCGCACATACGTAATCGGAGAAAAATGATTTTTTAACGACTTTCATATTAAATGTTTCCAATGATATTGTAGACAGTTATAATATATTAAGGTCAGGTGAAAAAAAACACTTGTTTTTCCTTTTTTGGTGTTGAAAAAAAAATTGTATACACTATCACTCACCGCGACATTGTTTTCATGGCATTGTATACTACAGTTGTGTAAATATGTGATTCAGTTTGTAAGACTTTCAAGTAGAATTTTACGTTTTTAGGATTCCATACCTCATAAGTACTAAAGAGAAACTTTATGAGATCTATCACATATCCGTTCATCTGTTCGTCCGTCAGAAACGAACGAACAGACGAACAGATAACTCTTTCTCAGAAATGGTTTGACGTAGAAACTTAAAATATAACATAGTAAAAACTCAAAAATGTAGAAATTTTATAGCAAATAAAGTAAACAATTTTATTATACATTTCATTTCATTATGTGACTTATCAATCAAAAGAGCAAATTATAATAAGTATAAGGAAATATGAAAGTTCAAATGACACTGTAGACAAATCATTTTTGTAATTATAAGTTTCCGTATAGGATACTTTTATCTCAAAATATAAAAATCCAGCATGCATGCATATAGATACTTTTATCTCAAAATATAAAAATCCAGCATGCATGCATATAGATACTTTTATCTCAAAATATAAAAATCCAGCATGTATGCATATAGATACTTTTATCTCAAAATATAAAAATCCAGCATGCATGCATATAGATACTTTTATCTCAAAATATAAAAATCCAGCATGCATGCATATAGATACTTTTATCTCAAAATATAAAAATCCAGCATGCATGCATATAGATACTTTTATCTCAAAATATAAAAATCCAGATGTGGTCGCAAAACTCGTAAAATAATCAGTCGATTGACTTGCCATTTTGACACAACGTTGCATTCGAACATGCGCATGTTTTTATCAATTTTTTTTATTTCTTATTATTTTATTTTATTTATTTAAGTCACCTCCCTACCTAATTTCTGCAACATTGTGAATTTAGAAGAAGAATAAGTAGACAACGTTTTCCAAAGCATCGAAACAAATTATCAAAATCACGCATGGTTGAGCGGGAGAGCCATTCTAGGCTAAAAATGTCGACATACAGAATATGAAAAACATCATTCTAAACAGAATCGCAGGTGAAACAGTAACATACAAATCCATTGTCTCCATGATGAACCAGAGTAAAGTAGTGTATTTTGCAACGGAATTCCATAATTCTCTCGACGTTTGCGGATTACTGTCACACATTCTTAATTTGAAAAAAGGAGTGCCAATTATATTACTCCGAAACATCAATCAGTCAAAAATATACATGGCACACGATTAGTAGTTAAAAAAATTATGAAAAATCTAAATGAAGCAAGAAGTCTGATTGGCCCTCATAAAGGTGAAGACGTAGTACTTCGTCGAATACCAATCATTCCAACCGACATGGCGGTCGAGTTCAGGTGGCTTCAGTTTCCAATACGCCTTGCTTTCGCTATGACTATCAATACATAGCGCAAGAGTAATCTCTGCAAGTGTGAGGTTTGAATATAGAATATGAACATCCCTGCCTCCAGAGTCGGTAAACCATTTGATCTTTATGTTTATGAAGAAAAATAATAAACAAAAATGTAGTCAATCCACTAGCTTTACAATGGAAAATTATTTTCTGGGAAAAACATCTTTTTTCTTCCTTTCGTTTCATTTCATATATCCACCGAAATGCAAGGCAGAGTATTGAATTTAATGAAGTATATTCTCTCTGAATCTATGTTCGCTAAAATGCTTTTGTTTACTTTCCCATTCATTTCATATTAGACTGAGCCACAGCGAAGCGTAGTTGGGTTTAGTTGGTATTTAATAATATTTGTTTCCATAAAAAGTACTTATTAATATTCATTTTGAATAACAATAAAAATTATATAGATATTGTGTTATTAATATTGTTTTTATAGGTCGGTAGGACAAGTATGTCTGTATTTAAATACCCGTTTATCTTACTGCTGACATTTGGGTACGCAAATCTGTATATACGATGATAAATAAATAAAAATAAATTTGTAATTCACTTATATAAGAAAAAACCATTTGGAAAGCAATCATTTATATAATTCATACTACCAATGAGGAATAAACTCATTGTGTGCGAAAATTTTATTACTTACAGGTGGACCTTAGTTTCACACATCTTTTTTTTACTTTTGACACACGATTTTATAACTTACAGGTGGACTTTAGTATAACCTTAGTTTGAAGACGTTGAGAGAATGATCCGGACTTTTTTTTAATGAGCCTAATTATAATGAGTCGTCTATGTAATAAGCTAAAGCTACTTTCCAAACTGAATTCAACTCCCAAAACGTAATAAAACTTCTAAGTGTCTAATGCTTGTAAAGAGATACTTAAAATAAAGACGCACCTATCTGAATAAGAGATAATCAATAAATTCTTACACGTGTCCTTCGCAGAACCAATTTAAGAGGGGAGATAAGCGGTATTGTCAGCGTACGGGCGCGGACGTTTAACGTTGACGGAGGAGGCACTATCTTGTCAATAATTAGAGCAGCGTTATTATTAATTAAAAGAGTAAATAAAACGTATTTACATGGCCGCGACCTCGTGCGCAGGGTATTGCCTCGTGCGCGCTTATCCCGTCTACTCTTACTTGGAAATTTGCTTGCTTGTGTCTAGGGTCTCGTATGATTTTCAATTTTGCTACGAGAACTTGAAAAAAAAGTTCAGACCTAGCAAGATATGATTAATGATGTAAGAAACCTGGTAACAAATTAGAAAAAAGTTAACATTTAAATAATTTTAAGTAACACCTCTACTTTTTTTATACCGAATTATAAACAAGTAATGAAATGTTTAGTTTGTGTATAAAAAATCCTACTGAGATATATTTGATTTTATCTACGGCTTAATTGTATATATAAAATGCCACTTAATTTTTAAATTTAAGTTATGATTTAAGCATTCATATTTGAGGCTGTATTATGTATATCGTCATTCTATTGAAATGTGTAATACTGACCAAATTTCTTTGTCGATGTGAAATTTGCTGCAAAATAAACTTGCGAAAGTATAGCGGAGCAAAAATAATTGTACAATTTTACTTTAGATACCAAGTGTTGTTTGAATCTTCACAATAAATACAATTATTTAATGTTTCTCTCTCACACACGATACTATTAGTTTTTAACTATACGGTTAACCAGCATGGTATGAAAGAATTCAGAAGAGCAATTTTGAGTTGACGGTTTTATATTTTTACCTATCAAAATATAAACCGTTAGTATCGATTCTTTACGATTATCATTTTGTAAAGTTAGAAAATATGACGCATCTATGGGTAACTATCCTTTTATATGTTTAAGATATATATTTCCGCCAATATCCTTTTGTTTGTTTGAGATGTATTTGATTTAATTTTAATCGTATATCTAGTTTTAAATAAGAATATTTCGTCATATTACGTCTTTTTTAACTATAGATCATCAATTTCTGTAGTTATGCAAATTTCACCATTTTAGATAACAACGTTTAAATTTACTTAAAAATATGTGACAGTTGAAATAACACAAACCCTGGGCCATCATTCGTTCACTACAAACTTTTTTAATAGTCACTATTTTTTGTTATATCAGCTATTAGAAATATACCTTGCTGGTTTTGAATGTAACGATATCTATTCGTACATGCCTATATACCTAGAAACCTCTTACATAAAGTCGTTCGTTCCATTGGATATTATTATATCCTACCAACTGCCATAATCTTTGAATAATGAAGTTTTATTGCGTAGATGTGTAATTTTTAGCACTACCTTTTTAGAAAATATTCAAAGAGGAAAGGAGGTTAGGAAAAAAACCTATGGAAATTGATACAGTATTTTTAATGGACATGAAACTACTCACACTTATATATTTAATTGTTTTGAGTCACAATAGTTCGACAGTCCCAGTTCAAATGAATCTGAGATTTACACAATGTATTGCCACGAACAATAAGTGGTGAAAGTTTCATACTCCGAAAAAATAAAGTACCAAATAATTATTGTTCCACTTTCATTCTTTGATATATCGACAAATAATTATCGTTCCACTTTCATTCTTTGATATATCGACATCTTAAACAGAATATTCTAGTTGCGCCCTTTTTGAAACACCACGTTTTTTACCGCTATCATATTGTTAAACTATGTATCTTATGTAAGTTACTATATAAATTTAGGAAATCCAGAATTGCCTGGACCTATTAAGTAGAAAATCTAGAAATTATTAGACAATCCTCAACAAAAAATGTAATAAACAGATCAACAAAAAAGACAAGCTCTACCCCGTAATTAAGAAACAGCATCTTCCACGGTCACTTGGTGACAGCTGACGTATTTATTTTAAATATCCTCTAAATTTTAAAAAAAATTGTCACATTATAATTTCTTTTCATCAGTTCAGAAAACGCAATAAAAATTTGACAAGGGTATTGCGAGTTGTTTCTGATATTATTTTAACTTATATAATTAAATACTGTGTAATGATCACGGTATTTGATTATATTTTCACTAAAATTTATTAAATATGGGAACGTTAAACGAAAGTACTACGTATACCTTTTTCTGAACAACTGTTCACTTTGTATTGTACATTTAAAATATCATTGCTTCTGAAAGATACGCTTCAAATTTTCCTTAATTTTGAAAGGAAATCAATAAAACCAAAAATATGATTTTGGGGATCAATATCTCATAGGTACTTTTCTATCTTGTTCTATCTTATAAGCTTTGTGAGATTGTAATGAAGGAATTTGGGATAGTATATTACAGCACTTTCCCAAACAGAGATGCATAATTCTTGAGAAAATCTATTTAGAAAATATATACTGTATATATATATATTTTCCATACTGTGCGTGTCACCTTAATTGTTTTTTTTAATGAAATAATTAACCACTTTGTCAATTTGTTATTGAATAAGAGATTATGTTGAAAGTATTGTTTTTTTGTTTATAAGCATAATAAAGTACACTAAAATGTTCTATTTACATTTATTCATCAATTAATCTTATTTTTCACCACTAATATCATCCACCAAGCAAAAGTATAAACAAGCTGAAGTGGGCGCCACAATTTATACCGTCCAGTAGGTTATTTATAATTTTTTGAGTACGGAAATATGCATAAGAAAGTCAAGATTCATACTCGGACACTCTCTTCAGGTATGGTACATTTTCAAAGAGTTAAGTTACAGAGGATGGTTGTATGACGATTTTTTCATAAAGACCGTTATATTCATCCTAGAATTTTGGGGGTGTAATAGTGAGATACATGAAGTAATAAAAGAGATATCCATTTTTCAAATTGGTAAAAGATGTTAAATGTGTTTAAAAAATTAATAAAAGCGGTGTTTCATAAATTCCGTGAGCGTTATCTGTTAGTAAATATTAGTAATAAACCCGAAAACCCAAGTAAAGCACCATATTTTTCGTTGAAAAACCTTCCGGCTAGATTAAGTTTGATTTAATTAAGTTAGGTTAGGTTACGTTATGTTAAGTTAGACGAGGGTATGTTACCTTAGGTTGAGTTGAATCGGGTCAGGTACGGTTACATAAGCTACGTTACCTTAAGTCATATTATATTATGTTACCGTAGATTTGGTTAGATTTAGTTTGATTTGCTTAGCTCAAGTTAGACTTGGTTTGAATAGATTAGATTAGTTCGGCTTAAATAAGGTGTGGTTTGTATTGTTATTAATCACACCATTTACATCGTTGTTATCGAGTGCGGTATGGAAAGTAAAAAAATCCAAAAATTCGGGCCAGATGGCATGTTTCGAGATTTTAATGCTTGTAATATTATTTATAACTTCTTCAGTCATAGTCCCCTACATGAAATATACCCTGTCAGTATGCATGACAAATCTTTGCTAATATCCATTTCGTTGTATTACAACACCTGAAGGTGTTGTAATACAACGAAACCTAGGTCGTGGTTAAAGAAATTAAAGAAAGTAGAAATAATACTACATCACGTAGTTTCATTTAATTGTGAGTATGCATAACGTTAGATCAAAATCTAGGCTAAGTTTTGACTGATAAAAATTGTCCAAATGTAGTAAAATTAAGAGGCTCAAAAATAAAAAAAATGCTAAAAATTCAATATACTCGTAATAACATAAATGATACGTCGTTAAAAAACCTTAAGAAATGTTTCAATATTTACCTAGAAAGTTCTATTCCACCACTTATAAGAAAGAACGAAAAATAAGAAACTTACATGTGGCATAGACGGGTATTATAGAATTTGTTTTTTGTAAATCATAGGCGCCAATTTAACAGTGAATTTTCCGAAAACTTAAATGTAAAATATTTTTTCGAATTACACTGTTTCCCTATTATTGTTACTTCCCAGTATAAACAGTATAGGTAATAAAAACTCTACGAAACTCACTTTTGGTCTGGTGTTTGCCATGGTGGTTTTTCATGGCGGTAAAGAGAAAAATGAAAGCTGTCATCTGGACAGAAAAAGTTATTGTTCCATAAAAGGCTTCGTTGAGACCACTTTATGGAGTTTGACTATATGGTATGGCAAAACAGTATAATTACTATATGGCATGGCAAATGGGAAAACAGTATATATACCAATGTATTTAATCGCGAATTACAGAGTGGAATTTCATACCTACCATGAGGTAAATACATCTTATGTGTAAACTTTTATCAATGTGAACAATTCACAATTTTGGAAAAATTTTTCTTTTATTAATTTTTTTTCAATTTTACGAGTATAAAGAATGTTATTGTTTTCTCAATCATCCGTATGAAAGACATCCGAATGGTTTTTAAAATATAACAATCATATGATGTATTGCCACTGATGCTACTAGTTTGGACACTGGTCGGCAGCCCTAGAAGCTCATCGAAGTAATGCACAAGGCGGTCGGTTACGCAACTGCCGGGTCAGGGGCCAGATAGCGCGCCAGGGCCCGCTGGTCCTCCGTCGACCACACAAGCACGATTCCCGCTCGTGGTACCTCTTACGTAATTGTGTTACAAGCGGTGGTCAATAGAATAATAACTGCTAGCCTTATATTGAATCACACAGCGTATAGGCAATATGTAATAATTTTTCATTTTTGGTTATTTAATTATCACTCATTTTAACATCATTTTTATAATTTTATTATAATTGGTAATAATCACCTTAGATGTCTTACTGACTGTTATCGTCACATTCTGTATATCTTCGTTCAGGTTTTAAAACTGACGTAGAGTACCGTTATTTATCTTAACAAGATTAATGATGATTCAATAAACTACTATAGAGCATTCAACTCCATTGGCATTGTTTTAATCTATTTAATTTCTTTATGTATCAAAATTGTATGCAAGTGATTTGTTAAGTTTCGCAATGCACATTCTGCTGAAACTAACAACTAAATTATTTTATTATTGTTGGTTTTGAGAGCGTTACTTTTAGTTTTCGGAAATTATCCGTTAGCTACTCTTAATCCTTTATAACAGCTAACAGTTAACAGTACCACATCTGATTTAATCCACCGATACCCCAGGTTAAGTTCGACATGGTACATTAGCATAGTTGTCTGTTCTACTTGGATGGGAGATTGTCCAAAAGTGAAGTATTAATTACTACACGTTATTTTTTTATATTACGTTTAGTTGCACTTTCATTATTCCCAAACGTTACACTGCTTGCACTGAACTATTTTGTAACAGAGTTTCAAAATCTCAGAATTAAATGGCTTCAAGTATTAAAACACTTATAACTAATAAAAGTTTTAAAAATTCATTTTTATTAGCTCTAGATATTTCACAATCTTTTCGAGGGTTTCTTGATAATGTTAATATGTATAATTTTATTAAAAAATATTATTTAAACATACTTTTTTAAAATTTATTACAAGAAGTTCTTATTTGTGTTGTTATTTCAAAAATACATATCCTTTTTCTGAAAGCTATTATATTAATAAAGCTTTAGAAAGGCACGGCCTGGACTTTGCTTTGAAAATTTCCTATTTTTATTTTTCCCCAAACATTAAACCTCCTATGAATATTTCTTCACAGTTCATGCCGCCAAACGGTGGAATAAGTTGGACCCTATATCCAGAATACGCCGCATTCATAAATAGTCTGAAAAACTTAATTTCGTAACACGCGTAGTTACAAAGGGAATTTTTCTCCTAAATTCCGTCTCGTTCCTTTATTCTTGGCAATATATTATTATATATTTTTTGTTAGTTTTCTATTCTATTTGTTATTGTTTTAATTATTATTTTGCATTTGTATTCATAATCTGCTGCAATCTCCCATAAAACATATTTTTAATTGGTGGTTTGGTTAACTTGAAGAGATTGCTTTTGTAGCAATAAGCCCATCTTAAAGCATGTAGCGCTACTTTCACTGCATCACTTGTATTGCCCTGTTCGAGACACTTTCCACTTAAATCCCTGTACCAATATCAGGAATATCAAAAAAATAATTCAATGTCTCCTCATCTCATATCGCGTTTCGTATTGTAGCGACTTTTTCATTTATAAAGAACCTTTGATTTTGCAAAAAATAAAACTGAATAATGGCAATTGGACTGTTTATCACGGTGCAAATTTGGTTGCACCGTGATCCGGATGTGACATTAATATTGCAAAAAAACAAGTTTATATTATATCGGTTACACATTGCTCTTGCGATAAAACGATATCGGTTTTAAACAAATAAACCACGTTTGATATTTCGGTTTTATTAGTTAGCGGGCGACGATCGTCATTGTAGTGCTTCGCTGGCTATCATTATGAAGAGGTAGCGGAGGAATAAAAATCAAATGTGTCACACAAATGATTCGATTAATTTATTTCTGAATTTTTCTAATACGCAAAGAATATTTTTTCTATTACAGTTACGGTCCTATTCATTTTAATAATAATTAGATATCACCAGTAGCTTAACTCGCAACAAACTAAATTTATGAGTATGTTAAGAATTTTCAGAGCAAAGTCCAAGGCCATGTAAATCTTTATTTCATTTTGGTTTATTGCTTGAAGAAGAAAATATGTAACTCGTCACACTTAAGTTGGCTTTTCACTGCCTAATTATTTATTTATATTTTAGTTTTTTTACATACAATAATTTGTTTAATTTGTTTAAATATCAATCCTTTATGCCGTGATTCCATATTAATGGAAATGTTAAATTATTTTTTTACAAATTTTTACACTCGCCTTTACCCTCCTTAGGGGTTGTATTTCAAATATCGCTGAAATTCTCTAAACTTCTTATTCAGTGGCGGCACAACCGGGATGGACCCTGGACTTTATAAGAAGTCGTCTCCGTACTATTTTATTCATTTCCAGGCTGTTCTGTTGTCCACCACCTCTCGACCTTCCGTAGTTTTATGCCTTTTTCTAAAAAAATACATAAATTGCAGTTTGAGTCTTCCTGATTTATCTGTTTGTTCTGTTAACATTTGTATTAGTTTTCTTCAATATAAAATTCTAACATTCCATATTCCACTTTTCCGGTCTTTTATTCATCTCCAGTTCGAATTTAAAAGATTTTTCCAGATTTCGTTTCTTGAAACATCGCAACCATCGATTTTTTACAGGATAATATTGTTAGCCTCACGCCCAACCTGGAGGAGCAGTCACTATTTGGTCGTCCCTTACGACGCGTATGAACTACAGTGGGACTATCCTTTCAACCTGGTCGCCACACATGAAGTAGGGTATAATCAGGGAAATGTGTATAATTGTTTGCTTAATAGATTTTATGCCTTGTTTCAGTTTAAAAGGTCCCTATTTACCACTTAAGGGATGAATATCTACAACCGGCGCAATATGTGTTTAATATGTTTTTATACCGTGTTACAGGTTGAAATGCATGTCATATTATTTTTTCCATTCAATCTTAAATACCCTTTGTCACCTCCTTAAGAGTTGAATATTAACAATCACGAACACTTATTATTTAATTACTTAGTCGATTTTTTATGCCCTCTTTCAGATTGAAAGGGACATTTTATTTTTTCCCCGTGTTAATATATCCACTACTCCTTTTAAACTTATTTAGAGGTTGACTTTCGAACAATCTAATTGAGTTTCTAAATTCCAAAAGAAACTTAAGCAATTTTTCTTGCGTCGTAGATTCAGCTCTGCGTTGACAAATTAGTGGGTCAGGAGATGTCCCTATTCACGTACGGATAATAAGAAGACCAGCTGATATTATTATGAGTACCAGCAACGTACTTCAAAAAATTCATTTCCACGTTCCGTCAATAATTGAAAACTTTAGGAAAGGGAAAATTCTGATTTAAATTCATTTATAGGTGGCGACTTTTTGACATAGTGAGTTACTCTCATTGCAACAAAGAGTTTAAATATTCCTTACAGCGTAAAACAGATTTCATAGAGAATCTTCGGTAGTAAATAATATTTTGATTGCCGAATTGGTTCGACTTTAATTTTTGCCAAAGTTCTACAAAGATCAAGTATTATATTATAATGAGACGAAAGTAATTTGTAGACGATGTAAAATTAATTATATACTCGTACATTTAATATAAACTATGAAAACGACAAGTCAAAATAATCAAAAGTCTTTCAATTCTATATTTGACAAAGTCCTACATCTTGATATATTTTGCTTTTCTATTCACGAGTTGAGAAAAGTGTTTTTCTTACATTTTTAAGCGGTTTGCTTCCTACTAATATTACATAATGAAGATAAGCTAAAAGTACTGTTAATTTAATATTAATTGCTAAGCTGTACGAGACGGCGTCAGAAAGGACAGCATAAGGCAAAAATTTATCGTTACTAACGTCGCAAGCAGAGTTGCAATGTTAAAGTCGCAGTGGGCCGGACATCTGATGAGGGGATAAGATGATCGCTAGAGTCGAGGGATGGTCGAAGAGAAACTTTGCACCCAAAGACTCAGCCGACCGAAGGCTAGATGGAGAAATGACATTCAGGCAATGTCCAATACCAGACCTTAATGAGCCGAGGATGGTAACGACTAATGTGCACAAAAATGTAACGTTGATTATTTTATATTGCATTTATTTTTGTCTATTTCCAGATTTATTTGCATTTTCTTTTTCGCTCCACTTTTAAAATACGTAAGTAGTGTTTATCTTTCCGAACTTATAAAAAATTGTTTTGTGTCCGTTTTGCTGTGACGTTAAATTGAATATCATTTTGACGAAATAAGATAAAAATTAATATAAGTAGAAAAATAATCAAACACGATTGTGTCACATGTTAATGAATCTTAACTGTTGCGCTCCGCAAATTTAAAACGTAATCCACGAAAGTGATAAAAGTAATATTTACCAAGAATATTTATATCCTACGTAAGTAAATATTGGTGAGTTCAAATCCAGTTCAACATTATCAGCTTAAAGTAGTCAAAATAGAGCTAAGACGAAAGGTTGAAACATCAATCGTATAATATACTATTGTTGTACGTGATAAATGAAGCACAATAGTGTAGTTAAGACACAATAGGAGTTTAAAATCTTCTAGAAGTTAGTTCTTTGATAAATACTTTTGCAGCGCTACTGGTAAATTAAAACCAATCAAGCTACAGGTAAATTAAAACTATAATCTAAAGCTGACGAGAATGAAATTTTATTTATGAAAAATCTTAAAAAGGGTGGTAATAGCAAATTCTGATGTCATTTTCAGTGACAGTACATTTTTTTCACTACTTTTTTTAATTCATCTACATTTTCATAATATTATGCGGAATACAGCGTATTTAGGAATAGCCGAATATACTATTAACGTAAATCGGAAAATCGTCGATCGTTATTCACTACGATACATGAAATAATCATAATCTATTTATGTTAATAAAAGACATGCACTTATGTAAATGCGTTACAGCAAGATATACTATTGATTAACTAGCGACGAAAACATATAATTAAATTTATAGTTGATATTAAAGAAATAAGTGTCTCAAAAGTTGTATGGTTTATTTATGTTATAAATTAAGATTTCGTTAATAAATCCAATGTAATTATTCCCCTATGTTCCCTGTTTGAGCAGCCGACCCGACAAAAGTCCATATACTGTTGGACCCCGATATTACAAGAACAAAAATGCAACTATTATATAAGGAAAATGACCTAAAAAGCTCCTTAATAATTAAATTGTATTTTTTATGAAAATTTAGGTTATTTTTAATAATAATTTTTAAATGTAATTTCTACGAAATTCTTTGAGCAAGCGAGATGAAACAATGTGCAGATTGTTTCTACAGTTGTCCATATTATTTTATGATGCTCACAGGCTCATTGCCGTGTAAAATATATAGGTTAGGCTGATGGCTAACATTTTTCTTAAAAAAAAAACACTTTTTCTTTAACTAGATATAAGATTCTTTTTTTAAATTGTCATCTGCCCTTGTAAAGGGATAGATAAAAGATAGCGCGGAATAAAGAAGATCGTGAAACGAGGTTGATTGGACTTTCGATAGTTTTATGTTTCATCATAAATGTATTGTTTATGGGAAAAAAATTGAATTTAACGAGGCGCAATTTCATAATTAATTTTATTTTGTTTATAAGTAAAATGTATTTTGCTAATTAGTATTCAAAACTTTAGAAACATTAACAAATGGATTTGTTTACGAAATTTGTACCTTCCGGAACTATTTCAAAATATTTTTAGATATTTTTTGATCGCATACATGTTACCTTTTATAAGGTTCTTTAACTAAATGGTAAGAAAGGATCTTCTTCTTATCCTCATGTCAGTCCAGATGAAAGCAGTATCAAAAGTATCGAAGTAGCCAGCATCAAAGCAATTGAGTTTAAGGTCGGTAGTAAAATTTTATAGGAAGACGATTGAATTGCCCCCACCCAAAAAAAATAAGAAAAAAAACTGATTTTCCACACATGGGAAAGGAAAATAATTTTTCTCGCCATAGAATGGGTATGATCTTTTGATACGATGCGTTTTCTTCACTAGGTGTGAGACTCCAAAGCGTTTTGCTACTTCTCTCGACCCATCTAATTTTTTTACCTCATGTATCAAAAGTTTGAAAAAATCAAGAATAACCGCATTCAGTACATTCAGTAGTTCATTTTAAAAACCACATTGTGTAGTTCGTTCTAAAATATTTCAGTCAACTTGCATTGACTAATTAAATAGATATATTAGCAACGAAATTATTTATTTAGTAAGTGAAAAAATTCTAAGCAATATGTTTGCACAATGAAAATCAATTGAATATCATACATAATTTAACAGAAATACCATTTAGCCTTGTAAACATTTACACTCGGTCATTTATTTTAATGCTATATATTAGAAACCTCATCTTCATTTTAAATGGCTTTTCCAACGATAAACAATATCCCACTCAATATGCTGCTCAAAAATATTTTATTTACTTTCACTTTACACGTATTGAAAGGTAATTTGACTTTTTTTATTGTGTGCGACACGTTAATTGAAATCTCAGTACGAAGAATCTTGTAAACATTTACACTCGGTCATTTATTTCAGTGCAATATATTTAGAACCTCAATTTAATTTCAAATAAACTATCCAACGATAAACAATATCCCACTCAATGCGCCGCACAAAATTATTTTACTTACTTTCACTTTACACGTATTGAAAGGTAATTTGATTTTTATCATTGTGTACCACAAGTTAATTGAGATCTCGGTACGAAGAATCTACTTGCATAATTTAATTTATGTATGTCTAAAACTACAAAAACTGGAAAGGAGTAGCCGACAAGGATGGACATATAGAAGGACAGAAGTAACGAAACCGTAAGTGTTCCTTTTTACCATTTGACGACGGAACCCTAAAAAGCTACATTTAAAATTTTCAAACATTTATGAACTTTTGGAATTTTTTAAAATTTTCTACCAACAATTAAATGAAACTACGTGACGTAGTATTTCTACTTTCTTAAGTTATTTACCACGACCTAGATTTCGTTGTATTACAACATCCTCAGGTGGAGTATAGGACGAACAACAAACGACGAACAACGAAACCTAGGTCGTGGTAAAGAACTACTGAAAGTGGAAATAATACTACATAACGTAGTTTCATTTAATTGTTAATAATGCATTTCTACAAAATTAAATATATTCAGTATTTTCTACCAACGATAATTTTATAGGTTCACGAGAAAGATTGGGAGGAAGAAATTATTTTTACTTCTTTTGAAGTACTTTTTTGATCAAATTTATTTGTAAAGAAATTTCATACCAGGTAGCAGTACTATAAGAGTGCTATCGAGGAGAACCGTTTTTAAAACTTAATTTAAAACTTATTTAACCTTGTTTCCAACTGAAAAACAACAAAAATCTAAAGGGTACTTCAAATTTTAATTCCAATATGTTGCTTATATCGAACTTTGATAAGAAAATTAAAAAAAGGGAAAAATTATCAAGACTCACTTGCGTTATAATTAGTGAAACAAACACACAACTCCTAGATAGATAACTTTCATATTATTTTAGGTGAAGTGAATTAACTAATTATATGTAAAATTATAACCTAAAAATAAGTGAAGTTGAAGTAAATTAATTAAATGAATGTAATATTGTACAAACAACCTTCTTATAATTACTTTAATATCGAGTGTGATTTACATAGCTATTTTTGGAAATTAACCATTACTATAAATATAATTTTACTGGTCAACGTAAGATCGACAACTATAATCTAAAAAGAACTGAAGTTGAAGTAAATTAATTAAATTAATGTAATACTGTATAAATAACCATCTTATTAATTACTTCAATATCGAGTGTGATTAACAGCTATTTTTGGAAATTAACCATTACTATAAATATAATTTTACTGGTCAACGCACGATCGACAACTATAATCTAAAAATAACTGAAGTTGAAGTAAATTAATTAAATTAATGTAATACTGTATAAATAACCATCTTATTAATTACTTCAATATCGAGTGTGATTAACAGCTATTTTTGGAAATTAACCATTACTATAAATATAATTTTACTGGTCAACGCACGATCGACAACTACAATCTAAAAATAACTGAAGTTGAAGTAAATTAATTAAATTAATGTAATACTGTATAAATAACCATCTTATTAATTACTTCAATATCGAGTGTGATTTACATAGCTATTTTTGGAAATTAACCATTACTATAAATATAATTTTACTGGTCAACGTACGATCGACAATTATAATCTAAAAATAACTGAAGTTGAAGTAAATTAATGTAATACTGTATAAATAACCATCTTATTAATTACTTCAATATCGAGTGTGATTTACATAGCTATTTTTGGAAATTAACCATTAATATAACATATAATTTTACTGGTCAACGTACCATCGACAACTATAATCTAAAAATAACTGAAGTTGAAGTAAATTAATTAAATTAATGTAATACTGTATAAATAACCATCTTATTAATTACTTCAATATCGAGTGTGATTATCATAGCTATTTTTGGAAATTAACCATTGTTATAAATATAATTTTACTGGTCAACGTACGATCGACAACTATAATCTAAAAATAACTGAAGTTGAAGTAAATTAATTAAATTAATGTAATACTGTATAAATAACCATCTTATTAATTACTTCAATATCGAGTGTGATTTACATAGCTATTTTTGGAAATTAACCATTACTATAAATATAATTTTACTGAACGTACGATCGACAATTATAATCTAAAAATAACTGAAGTTGAAGTAAATTAATTAAATTAATGTAATACTGTATAAATAACCATCTTATTAATTACTTCAATATCGAGTGTGATTTACATAGCTATTTTTGGAAATTAACCATTAATATAACATATAATTTTACTGGTCAACGTACGATCGATAATTATAATCTAAAAATGACTGAAGTTGAAGTAAATCAGTTAAATTAATGTGCATGTATATACATATATATATATATATATATATATATATATATATATATATATATATACATATATATATATATATATATATATATTTATATATATATATATATATATATATATATATATATATATATATATATGTAATTAGTCGTTCTGAATTAACATCGAAATAAACAAACCTAATATCTACTTCTTCCTCTTAAATACTGCTCTATCTTATCTTTCTGTTTCGAGTCAAGAAATTATATTCGTATGTCTTTTAATTCAAAAGAAGAGCGCTACACTACCACGCTCAAGACAGTGAATGTAATCAATGAATAGTAAAGGAAGTGGACACTATGAGAAAAGATCTGTGAATGGCCATGAATTATTTTTTTGAGAAATGACAACTGCTTCGATGCTACGTATAATTTGGCAGATATATGCCATTCTATACATAAATAGCTGGAGCCGTGCCAATGGACACCTGCTTTACAACATCAGGGCATCCTCATTCCTTATGTTACATAATTTTAATGTTTAGAATATTATTATATGTACTCCATGCCAAAAAATATTGGCGAACCTAAATTAGACAATTATTCATATCGCACTTGTCGTAAAGTACCTATAAATCGATGTAGCATTAACTTTCCGAGTTATTCACTAAACTTCCAATTTATGCGAAAAAATTGAAAAATGTCCATTTTATATGACGAGGGGAATGTTTTAATCCATGTTATCCCACAGAAACAAGATCATTGTATTTTAACGGACAAAGAAGGCCGCCGAAAATGGACCTGGCGTTACAGAAATAGAATATAATTTTTAAAAGAGCTGTTATGTTTAAATTATATAAAAAAACAAACAATTTAGAGATGGATAATCAGGAAAGAACAAAAATTAAGTGTAATCTGCGATCATAATAGAAAACAAAAAAAAACGAGTGTGCTTTAGACCACACGACTGAAGTAAAATTTCAAATTCACAAAATATGAACTTTAAAATAAATTTACAATTTTATTCACTTTAAACGTAGAATATTTAATGTATTGAACAAAATAATAATATATAAAATTGTTCAAGAACGAAATGAAATTACAAAATAATAAAAAAATCACCTTTCGCGTAACGCTAGCAAACTCGCATATTCATGCACTGGCTATGAGAGAAGAGAGAAAGAAAATGTGCCCGCGCACTGCTCTCTCTTGCCCCTACAGTAATATACGAAACGTAACTCTCTATCTTTCTGTCTTCACTAACTTATATCTCCCTCTCAACTGCCGTTCGCCTCGCCCGATCACACTTTTCGTTACGCTCTCGTCACGCATTCACCAGCTTACTCCTCAAGTCAAGCGTGCGTAAAGAAGTTTTACTTCAAAAAGCTGTCCTCATAAAAGCGCATAAATTATGTTTTAATACATCAAGAAATATTAATAAGAAATTAATCAAAGAAACAGTAAAAATCTAACGAAGTACGTAATAACTTTTTAGAAATTAGTGAATAACACGAATAGAATATTAGTTTTCCAAACACAATTTACTTAGGTACTTACTAACATATAAGGTTACATAATATTTCTGTTAAACTATTTACAAATATAAATTTTTCACAACCTAAATCTATTGTCTGATATACACGTTACAGGCGTAAAACATGATGCATATTTAAAAAATTATAAGATCTAAGATAATCACCATAGTTTTCCTGTAATTCTATAGTCAGATTTTACCAAACCTGTTTTTTCATGATTTTTGGCTCAGTAGTTTCGGAAGAGAGAAAAGGGCGTAGGGGATATTCTATTTTCGTATATTCTTTGGAATATATTTGCAATGTAAATTTGTCAGAAAATATTTTCGTATTTCTCATCAAATACTTTTAAATTATACCCCACATGATATTTAAAAAAAATTGGGACATTTATTCATTATCTCTTTAATTCTTATTTGAATATTTGAAAAAAATTGCCTAATGCAAAATAGGTCGGTTAATAAGATCTATTAATTTTCCCGAATCGCAAGTTTCTACATAGCTTGCTTTCCGAGAAAAATGGCAGTGAATTTGGAAAAATATATTGCCTACTATAACTTTCATAGGCGTAACGACATTCAGTATATTTAAAAAATTATGACATTGACAATAATCACTATTGTTTTCCTACAACCTTTCCGTGGATTTAAAACACCTGTAATTTTTCGTAATTATAAGTTGAGTAGGTTTGGAAATAAAGAGGTGTGAGACACATTTTTCAGTCTATGATATAAATAACACCTAAAATTATGAAAAAAAATTGAGCTCAAAATAAAACTCCCTACTACATAAGGGATAAAAAAAAAAGAATAGCTAATTTACCGCCCCAAAAATGGATTCTGAGAAAAATAACTATGTCAAATGGACGAGACGATCGAACACGTGGGTGATCTTCCGCCTTTTCTTTTGAAGTACGGTACCCTAAAACTTATCAGTACCGATTGCGTTTTTTAATTGTGGTTGGCTGTAAGAGATTGCTTTCGTAGCAATAAGTCCGCCATATCTATCAATTAGATACATTAAAGTCGATAAATAAATAAATTAATTAATTAAAAATAATTACTCACATTGACAATGATTCTGCCATCAAAATTAATATCTTTTTCGCTCGTTTTTCTTGTGAGTGAATTATCAATCGAGATAGTGACTAATAAGTTGGTCATACGGTGCATAATTTTGTTAAAGAATGCAATTGCCTTTATATTTGTTGCAAATTCTAGTTGAACATTTTTTATGCAAGAGGAGGATAAAGGATAAAGTCCACCCTGCAGGGCATACGTCGGTGGTCCATATCTTGTTGCAGATCTCGTGCAAATGCTTGATTCTAGTGTCCGCCAACGACTTTAGTATCTCAGAA
Source organism: Druceiella hillmani (assembly GCA_039881145.1). Taxonomy (NCBI): domain Eukaryota; kingdom Metazoa; phylum Arthropoda; class Insecta; order Lepidoptera; family Hepialidae; genus Druceiella; species Druceiella hillmani. The sequence goes on along the minus strand of JAYKKI010000096.1, from coordinate 2,678,997 downwards.
GTAATTTCATCTACGCATGGCGCTTTATCACCATAGATGATGTCTAAAATGGCAACTTTGATGGTTCACCAAAAAGTAACAAAAAATAAAAAAGAAACACTGCTGCACAAAAAAACTTTCCGCTGTTTTTAAAAAAGTTTTTCGATAATAAATGTCTATGAAAGAAAACATTTTTTCTATCCCACATTTACACATTTGACCCATCTCTCCCACATGTCCCATCTTTGCATGCAACGAGGTTGCCACAACAACACTTTTCCATCTGTATCTGTGCTAGTAATAAATTACTTACAAATTATTGGACTAACTTTCATCAAAATTTAAAGATGATTTACTGGTGAAAATTTTACTCTAGGACATTGTGCTGAACATACTGAAATTGTCGGGTGTGTTGCAGGTGAATGTTGCGTCACAGGAACATTCACCTGCAACACACAGAATTAGGTCGCCATTATTTTCTGGTAGCTGCTCTCCGGATGCACTCGTATAGAGGAACGTCCATGACTGCCTTGACATGATCTATCCATCTCAGCGTTCTCTCACGTGACCTGGTACGTTCCACTTTGCTCAGTATCACCCCTATGCCGTGACATGTGCCTGAAGAATTGCATTATGCGAGTTTGTATAATATTTGGCAATCGCTGCCTAATACCAAATTCTTGAAGCATGGATGCATTAGTGTGCAATAATGCAAGTATCATTCATCTCTGATGCCACATTTCTAGCATGTACGTACGACAGATTTATTGCTACAAAAGCAATCTCTTTCAAGTCAACAATGGCTAAGGAATATGATCAATTAATTTTCGAGGTGGACTTCAAAAGTGAAAAATATTGACAATAGTTTTATTAAATGCAATTTAAAAGAACAATGTGCACAGTTATGATTATTCACAACAACAAAAGTGACCTAATTTGACATGTGGGACAAAAAGGAAAAGACAGAGAGAAAAATAAAATGTAGCATCGTAAACTGAGAAAGAAAATTTATAAAAAAATGAAAAATCTTTAGGAATGAAGAAAGTAAATGCTTTTTCTTTTGAGATAAATTAGTGTCAAGGACGGTTAAATTCTTGAATCTTTTGGTGTAAAACTTTAATGGTGCGTTTGGGTAGAAGTTTTTAGCATGACGTGAGAATGTGGATGACGTAGAAATGTGGATGAGGTAAACTCGGGTCATGGGCAGTTAAATTCGTGAATCTTTTGATGTGATAATCAAATGGTGCGTTTGGATGGACGTTAAAACGTTATGATGGCACGTCGCGACGTGCCATTCGGTCAGCTTCGCCCCTTGTTGTCTGCTCTTTCCGATTTAATGCTTTTCTCTCTACTACACAACGCACACGTTACTTTACGTGTGTGTTTGTGTATCACCATTTTTATTATTTACTAATGCTTATAACTTTGCTCGTTTATATCTGTGTATTGCATTAAACAGTCTTAAAACATTAAAAGCGTTTATTAACTTAAAATATTATTTACAGTAACAAAATTAAATGGTATGCTAAATAGATAAAATTAAAAACAAATTAAATAATGAGATTAAATTAATATTTCATTATTAATAACTATTTGAATATTTTTTTCATTTTCATTTCGTTGAAATAAAAATATTTCAATATAAAATATAAAAAAATTTAGATTTTTCACGTCTGCCAGGCGTGCCATGACGGCTTATATATTTTTTTCTATCACAATGATTAAATTAATCCTCTGACTACAAATTTAATTACGCTTGATATAATTGGTATTTATTATTCTCAAATACGTAATTTAACTGTACAATAAACTTATATATATATATATATATATATATATATATATATATATATATATATATATATATATATATATATATATATATATATATTTGTACGTATTTATATACAATAAATCTGTAGAAACCTGATTAATTAAAATATGCTACGATAGTTTTATCCCCCACGACGCTGTGATAATGTCCGTTAACGTTTTCTACGAATACCGAAGTATTGACTACTTGTCGCTTTAATAATCAAACGTGTTTGCCTTTACATGGAAATGCGACGTAATTTGGTTCAAATTACATAAAAAAAATGCGTATACGTAATACAATGGAAATTTCAATTTAGCCATATATAACTGAGATGTAAACAAAACGAACCTATATCAAAGTATAATAAAAAAATGCAGAAAAATTCCGACGAAAATATGGACCGTCATAGCCGATAAAATCAATGTCACAAACAATAATAAACAAACGAAATAACAAAGTTAAATACCTAATAATAACTAAAAAACCGTACAAGGTAAAACCAGCATTATCCGTGTTATAATGGTGCGCAACACAAATTTCACTAATCAACAAGCTTTGTCGTAATAGGATTTCTCGAAATAATTGATATTATAATTTTTTATCGTTCTATTTGTCGCATAGTGCAGCGCGACTCATAATGACTCATAGACCGAATATAAATTTGGTAGAAGGTCGGGACAGGGCTCAAATGCTCACTAATTTTCACATTACGCTCGTAATACGATTCCAGAAAAACAAACTGACGAAAAAAATATTAAGTCTTTTAAAAAGTGCGTACCACAAAGAGGAACCAAATGTCATTTGATTTGATAAAAGAATTAATACTAGTTCGATTTAAACTTCAAAAAATATTTCATTTTATTTTACACCAATCCAATCATTTGATATGTCTACAAATTCAACCCAGACAAAAGCGAAATATATATGATATAACGGATAAAAAGTGTGCAAATTCTCTGTTTTGTTTTAATTTTTTTATATTTACGTACCATATAATTTTGATAGAGGAAATAGATAATTACATTTAAAATCTTTGCAGATATTAAATGGCTTAATGCTAAATATTTTTACTTCTTTATTATTTCGTCAAAATGCATATACATTTAAAGTTCAGTAAATATTTATTTGATTGCATTTATTGCATCTTAGCAGTTTGATCTAATAAGTTGTTATCACTTATTAGATTAAGCGTATATTAATCATCGACTCAATGATCTAAATAAAACCCTAACCCGCAAGAACTGCGATATAAAGCGACACGTATAATAATATAACTTCCAGAACTTTCCTCTTTGCCATTTCATCATTTGATCCAACAATCGATGAAGTGACCTTCGACGTATTCCTTATAGTTTCGTTGCACGATACATTCTCGAAACACTTTTTTACAATACAAAACTACAATTACAGTTTTTTTCCTTAATTCATTGACAGACAAGACTTTGCATTTATTTTACCTTCTTGTATTCGATAAGTGAACATTTTTAAAGAAAATATCATGCAGTCATCAAGCAGTTTCTGTCGTAGACGCGTGATTATCCTCTCAAATAGGCGAATATATTTAAATTTATTGTTGTCGTCTCCAAGATTGTTGTAAATAAAACTACATGTTAGCATTTTTAATGTTATTTAACACGATTTTATTGGGTCGACTTGTATTTAATTAACTATGTAATCGAAAACACGTTTATTTTATGCACTTCTAATTGTGGTATCATCATGAAACTTGGCAGTTGTAAGTAGTTCTGATTACAATATAATAAAATGCTACTTTACGTGTGTGTCCCATCCATCGATTACGTGTGTGTACCATCGGACGATTCCACGACGTAGAACCGGAAATTATATACTGGGATCCATAATGGAACAACGTATCCTAAGTGTGTTTGGGTTTCTATTTTTTTGTGTCATCGTGAAACTTGGCAGTTGTATGTACTTCTGATGACAATGCAAGAAAATGGTACCATCGGCTGATTCAATGAAATAGAACCGGAAGTTAGTCAATATTAATGTCAGCCTCCCACACTGAATAAAGAAGAAACACCTCAACCTAATCAACTATGCTGCTCTTCTAATTTGAATTCTGTATGAGTTTTTTTTAATAAAGTGTTAATTTTTTTAAAGTAGTTCTAAATATAATATAAAGCAAGTTCAAAACAATATTCTTTCCTTTTGTATAAGACTAAAAGAAGTAAAAATAAATTAATATTAGTAAAAATAAAACACGCTTTTATAAATAATGCACTAAAAAACTAAAATAAAACACGCTTTATAAATAAAACACGCTTTCTATAAAAAAACTAAAATAAAACACGCTTTCTATAAAAAACTAAAATAAAACACGCTTTTATAAATAATGCACTAAAAAGCATAAACAATTATCAAACCTGTTCTCTCTTGTCTACTCTGTAAGGACTTTAGTGTAAACCATGTTTTTTATTGAGAATAATATTTGAGTGTAAAAGCAAAAATTACAAAATATTGTCGTAAACATTTAAATGGACTTTCACAAAACATATTTTGGTTATTGATTTGTTCCCGCTTTCAATCATTTATAACATTTAAGTTATATTTATAATATAATTCATTTATTTTTTTGCTTATGTAGGTATCGAACAAAGAAACATTGCACGGTGCATTCTACATTGCTCAAACTAAATAATATAAATTGTAGAGCTTGTATTTCTCTTTTCGCTTATTTATTTTTGAAGCAATCAGGTTTTTTTTAATTGTTTATATTATCAATTGTGTTTTTGCAGGCGAAATTTTTTTTAAATAATTTTATTTATTTTTATAAATTTAGGTTATCCGAAATATGGAGAAACATATTTTTTGTATAATTTCCAAAATATCTTTCTCCATGTATCGAAAACCTAACACTTAAAATTATAAAAAAAACATTTTTGAGGCCCTTATAATAAGCCCTTTGAAGCAATATTCCATACTATACACGAAATTTAAATGTTTTTTTACTAATAGGATACAAAATTGCCGTGTGAATATTTTTCGGTGTTACCTGTTAAAGTATATACACGTTAAAATGCTTAATTATTGTACTAACTTTCAAGATTTTACATCAAGCAGTTTCTGAAAAGAAAACGGTCGTTGAAAGGTTGTTGAAAGACAAACAAACGCGTCAGTGATTTTATAAGGGTTCCGTTTTTAGCTATTAAACTTATATACATTGATTAAAATTTTAGACTTGAAGAAATAAACGTTAATAAACGTGCAGTTTTTATTTTGGTTTACCACCAGGAATTTCAGGCTCACCAAAAGGGGTCACGGTCCGGAAGTTCATAATTAGTTTCTGTGTAATGATAGTATTGTACCTGTAGAGTATAAATCTATACGAGTATTAAGTACCACTCAGCCAGTTTCGAGAAAACGATTTTAAACATTTTATTAACCGCTTACATATTAAACATTTCCAGCTACGGCCAAGCGACTGTTTCGCTGATCGGTAGCAGGTTTATCCAGTATATCCAGGCAATTCAAGGCGTCGAAGTATACGAGTAGATCAACGTCTGCGTCTTATTCAAGCTGCAGTGCCAGTGATAATTATTTTCCGAATCACGTATTTACATTGTTAACTCAAAATATGAACTCAGTTTTCGGCAGCTTTCCTTTAATCTCTGGTAATACGTAGCACAATAATTTTGATATGAAAAAAAGTATTTAATCTATTCATGAAGTTATCGCAAGTAACGTAGGTTCAGCGGTGAGGCGCGCTTATGGACGATTCTCTGTGATGGTGAAAGCAATCAGGGGAAAAAATCGTGTTATCTGTTACACGATTTGTGTAACTATAGCTAAATTCACCATTCTTAAGCCGAAGTAAAATATTATCTAACTGAAAAATTTTATTTCGGGATACCAATTACATCAAGTTTCATATTTAACAGTTTAATAATACTTACGTAATAAATTACATATGGATATACATTTTTTTGGTAATCTGCCAAACTTATTATAAATATTGCCTTCGCAAGCGAACATATTTTTTGAGACTAAACAAGAGATCTTAGCTAAACCTAAACTTAATGAATTTCTAACCTTGCACCGTCGAGTTAAAATGACTGCGGACCAGCCAACTCCCGCACAAACCCCAACATTTATATTAGAACAGTGAATTTTTTTCACAACGCCGAATAATAAATTCATTTTAAGTCCATGTATTTAAATTAGTGAGTTACCATGGAACGTTCTCTGATACTTGATTAGGTTATTAATATTAAAAATTATAACGATAACACATGATTAAAGGTATGATATTAAAAAGTCGTGAAAACTTTATTAAATATTACTTTTTTTGGTCGGCTAAATATAAAAAACTACTAATCAATTGTCCTTAAATATTATACGCATTTGTGTTCAGGGTTCATGTCATTAACACTGTAACTAGGATTATTTCAACGTATTTTTTTTAATGATTTTAATGCTTGAATTAAAACAAAGTGCAAAAGGGTAACAGTTTGAAAATGGTTTTACTTTTTCTAACTGTTTTTATTTTTCACTTAACATTCATATACATATTAAGCACCTATTTGTAGCTTTTAAACGAATAGAAATGTGAAATCAAGTTGGACAATAGTATCTTTTATGGTCGACCTTATTTGACTTCAACAGCCACAATATTTAATATTTTGTTGAAACTGTAATATTGACTATACGTTCCTTGGTGTGGAACGTATAGTTAATATTACAGTTTTAACAACTGTATAAAAGTTTTGACAACCCAACTGTGCACATTTGGGTAGCAACAATCAAACTATTGAAATAACAGCTACTGGACTCTTAGGCCATGAAATTAATGTACATAAAATTAAGAAATGAAAAGCCATGTATAACAAAGTTGCAACCCAAAGGAATGGTAATTTTAAAAGGAAATATAACTTTACGGCAAACATAAGCTTACAGTTTAGATATTTCCTAGGCCATATATAAGCCCCTACTAAGTTTTTACTGTATCAGGTCTTGATTTAATCACGTCAAACACATTATTAGAAACTAAAGGTCCACAACTCCATCTCCGTTATGATCCATGTTCATTAAATTAATGCAACAAAGATGACGCAAACTTGATCTTAGAGTGTTGGGAAAATAATTTCATCGCTATAAATTGAAGTAAAAATACAAAAAGTAACAATTAGTGCACGTGACAAGTGACCTTTGAGAAGGCATCCTTCCTGACAAGATGGATTAAATACTTCTTATTTCATGTCTCGTTGCATTGCTCGGAAACTACGTGAAATTATACCATATCCTCTAAAACATCAATTCACAGAGCGACAGGTGACTTTAAGTCTCCGTTTGAATTATTCTTTTCCGTCTGGATGCTCTTAATCTACGAATTTATAGTTTGATTTGCTGCAGACCAACGTGTGTAGACTATAGGTAAGCTACTTACATTGAATACCTTACGTAATATTATGTGATATAAGTGAATAAATAAAACTGAGTTGGATCGAACTACAAGTAACGTCTCTTAATTAATTATCAAAATATCGTTAATTCAATTAATTAATTACAAACTAAAAACAAAATTATCTTTAACTTGATTAATTAATTAGCGTATATTTAACTGTCACAAATTTTTAATTCAAAATGTTGCTAAATTGGAGAAGAGAAGAGGCAAAAAACAGAATGTATTTTTCCTTAGAACATACTTTCACAAGTTTACCTTCACCAAAATATTTTACTTTCAGAATGATACTTCAGCATCATTTCGAAAATAAAATATTTTGGTGAAGGTGAAAAAGAAAATAAAGTGTTTCCGAGATAATTGCATTCGAAGCTTACAATTAAATAAGATCATTATTTCTTATCGTGAATTCACTTCACTATATTCATTACATCAAATTCTATTTGTCCCGGAAAAATAAAACTTTGAAAACTATCAGGAAATCCTTTTTACAATTAAATGTCACTATTTTGCGCCAAGTTCATGTTCCGTTCGAAGGATGTTATGGATTTGTGACAAGTTCACTTACTCTTACTCTTATGCGTATAATGTCGTCGCCGTGGAGTGTCCGGTTGATCACAAGGCATACGGCCTTTGATGATGCGGCGCACTGCGGGCATCCGGGTTCGATTCTCGGCCGATCTTCGAACGGGGCTGGACTGGTGTTATGGTTAGCTGTAAGAGATTGTACTCGTAACAATAAGTCCGCCATATGTATCAATTAGATACATTAAAGTAGATAAATAAATAAATATAATATAATAGAATTAAGGAACCTCTATATTGTTTTATTATTTTATTAATATAACGAATTTTATTTATTATATATTTACATTAATTACATTAATTGAATAAATAACAATAAAAAGATTTATACTTGCTTAAGCAAAAGGTTAAATATAAACTTATTTATGAGCTTAGCTAATGATCCGCCTTGTCATAATTTTATTAAAAACAATTCGAACTGTTTTTTTAGATTTCTTTCTTTTCATTATTCAGAATAATGGTCCGATTCATCGCCGGTGAAAATATATCGTAATGAATACTACCCCCTCTATAATGATTTGTAGATTCGTAGCACGTGACGTAAGCATCGAAACGTGTTACAAAATAATATTTTAAATAAAATGTTGACCATTTTTTTATTATTTCTCCTTGTATAGGAGGAGGCGTGGCATCTTTTTTTACAATTCCTTTCCACATGTCATATCGTATTGAACATAAAAGAAAATGTTTACGAAATTGCATTACAATATATAGTAAGGCGAAGAAGTTTTGAGACCCTAATAGACCCACGGGCCAACAAACGAATGGAACTAGTGCAATTATGAGATCCTCTAATGTTCACAAAACGTTGAACAAAATGTGCTTGTTTGAAGTATATTTAGAGAACCATGTTCGTCTTTCGAAATGTGTAAAATATCTTAATATTAAATGATGTGTATCTGTACATATAAATAAAAGTTCTCTCTGTTACCTTTACAATAGAAATTCCAAAGTTTCTCATCGTAATTTGAAACATTAGTCGGATACTGCGTTTTAATAAATCCGTCAGTAAATAGAAGTAGAATAACGAAAGCGAACGCGACTACAAAACGGCCATCAACTTTATGGGCAATAACTTTAAAATAACACTTATTATGAAAATAATAGCGATAACCTATTGGCTGCATAAGCTTCTCATACGCCAATGATATACTACATCGAGGTGTATATACAGTAAGCTGCACCCGTGCAGGCAGGGCGTAATCGTGCTCTGTGTTCGATAATAATTAAACAGTTTTTTAGTGTTGTTTCCAGTTTCTTATATCTTTTTATTATTTTATCAGTTTTTATTATAAACTGACGAACAATGATTGACATCCAGAAAAGTTATATGGGCCCATATTTCTTCAGAGATTTACGCTCAAGGGTTTCTCAGTTGGTGATTTTTAATCGAAAAGTATTAAATATTTTTTTATTGATTTATGAGTAAAATTCTTGCTATAGGATATTTGCTATAGAAATATTGGAGAATAACAATTGGGAAAAAAATTAACTGAAATTTTCTAAGTATTCATTTTTTTTTTGTATTACATTATAATATAAATTAAGTATTTTGAATTAAAAAAAATATACGAGTAGTCTACTAATCGTGTTATTTGAATTTAAGTAGATAATTTAAACAATAGAGTTAAATAAAATATATATTCCCTACAATGATGATACCTTTACGAATAAATTAATAGGAAAAAAAATAACACTTTTGTCGAGACATAAGAATTTAAGAGCATAAAGTAAAAATATAAAGCTTAAAATTTTGGGGTACCTAAGTAATATTTGTAATCAAAGACCGATTAAAGAAAAAAATAAATACATCTTATGAAATTCAATAATTACGATGGTAAATATTTCTAATGTCAACAAAGTTTATTCAAAAGTGTATCAATTAAAAAAATCATGTCGGTTGAAAAAAATAAAAATAACATTTTAATTTCAGCATACTTTTTTATCAAGTAAGTTTATATTTAAGCTATTGCATTATTAATTTATATTTGCTCTATATTGTTTTATTAATTTAACGAATTTTATTTATTATATATTTACATTGGAATAAATGACAATAAAAAGATTTATACTTGTTTAAGTATCAATCTTTTTATTGTCATTTATTCTAATGTAAATATTTAATAAATAAAATTCGTTAAATTAATAAAACAATATAGAGGTTCCTTAATTCAATTATATTATATTTATTTATTTATCTACTTTAATATATCTAATTGATACATATTGCGGACTTATTTCTACGAGAGCAATCTCTTACAGCCAACCATAACATCAGTCCAACCCCGTTCGACGAACGGCCAGGAATCGAACCCGGATCCCCTCGGTGCGCCGCATCATCAAAGGTCGTATGCCTTGTGATCACCCGAACACACCACGGCGACATTATAGGCATAAGGACATGAGGCCATATATTATAGACATAAGGGTCTCTTACCCTTATGTCTGTGAAGTGAACTTGTCACAAATCCGTAACATCCGTCGAACGAAATATGAACTTGGCCCAAAATAGTGAAAAACAAACGGTGGTATTGCTGCATTAACTAATAACTACTTTTGCTGTATTTGTATGAAAAGTAAAGTTCTGAAGATGAGGATCGGTTCAGAGCTTTTCAGTTTTGTGGGGTTTTTTTCATATCATATGCAGGTGCATGTGATATGAAAAAAAAACAGAACCCAATTCTTCAAATTGCAATATAGGAAGAATATTATGACTCCATTATTCAGAACGAATAATTATCTTGGATTATCTAATACGATGTTGTTAAAATTGACGTCACAAATTATTGCCTGTCTTCTAAACTGGTCACATGATAAACAATTAATTACTACTATTTAGAGACATGAAACTAGAGTTGTGCGATGTAGTTGTACAACTGCGTCCCAAAAAGAATTTAATACCTGCCTTCGAAGGCAGAAAATCTCATCTAAAACGTGTATTATATGTTTTGATAAACCTGAATATGAAATTTGTGGTTGTTATCAAAATCATAACCACCAATAGCCTATCTTAATCCACTGCTGAAAATGGCCTTTGCAATACGCATTGGAGGTAATCTCCGTGCTGCGCTCGGCAGGCGGTTTGACGACCGCCGTGCATAGCTTCTCGCACCAGTGGCTCTGCTGCCCATCACTGATCTTTGTATTATAGCTACGCGATTACAAACACCATCGCAGCCCCGTTAGAAGAGCGGCAGGGAATCAAACTCGTGACAACACGGAACGCCGCGCGGTCAAAGGCCCTAAACATTGTGATCAACACACCGCAGCGCCATTTATAATATCTAAATCAATGGATGCATAAAGCGGCATATTTCTAAATGATATTGGAAAAATATCTGCATTTAAGGTGTTACTGTAGTTTCTCACCTCGGTCAAGAAAGCGGAGCCCATTCTGTAACCTACGAGTATTGTGAATATGGAAGCGCATCTTTATCCGAAGCATATCACCACTGATTCGTGCTCAGTGATTTAAACATTTCTTAAAAAGTACTCAATGTTCTTTTTAAATCATTTAAAACACTCTCTCGTACCAACCGAAAAATCCTACAGATATTGACCACTGACATTGAATTTTATGTAAAATTACATGAGATAAATAGAAAAGCAAAGATCACTCCAAGCACATCTTTCATATAAAGCTATAGGCTTACACTGAACCCTTGTCTTCATCTCCGATTCTCCCCGACATAATGCGTAATTGTTTTCACAGTAATATAGAATGAAGATTGGAAATTATTGACATTTCGATATAAGACAAACATGCTAGAAAATATTGCGAAGGAAGAGACGTTCCAACTTAACTGTAAGGATCCGTTACCCCTAGCCGAGCGCTTAACCTTGTCTCAGTTCATTCGTTGACGTATCGCCGACCACGTCACGCGTTCATCTCCAGTCTACTGAGGAGTAAACAGTGACATAAATTATTATTACCGATAAGAAGGGCGGCAGCCGAGATATGATCATACCTATTTTATTTAATCGTCACCATTACGTTTTTTTATTAAACTTTATAAGTGTTTCCAAAATTTAATTTTTTTTATAAGAAAAACTGGTTAACGGAAACGTTTTACTCCAGCCCGAAAATGTGTGAACCTGTATTGCGCCAATTGAATTAATAAAATATTCTATTATCAAGTCGATATTCATCGATTACGTTTATAATCCGTTATATAATAAAGTCTAATAGAAAACTTACGTTAGGGGTTACGGGTTAGATCTAGTGTAAAATTTGAGTTATTCGCATCCAAGTAACTTAACTTTTATGTTAAATCTGACTTAAATAACGTAAGTTTTCTGTCGGATTTTCTCGTCCTGTTTTAGTTTCACTTCATTGGGCAATCAACGTACGATTTTGCTCACATTTTTTTTTATTTGACATCTCTCAACGCGATTATGATTTTCATGTGCAAACTGTAATTTGAACGATGATTCTATTTTAAACCTAGTTATAAATAAAAGCACCTTCATGTCTTTTAAAGATGAATTTAATCGATTTTGACTTGTAATATTTCGCTTTAATAACGTGGACATGTTCAATGGATTAATTTGTTTATTTTATTTATATAAAAAATTGATAGATAAGGGTCTTTAAAAATGTAATAATTATATCTAATCAATAGTGTATATATTATCAATAGTGTATTCTACTTTAATGTACTACGATACATACACATATTCTTAGATAAGTATAGACTAATGTGAGAGAAGATATTTTATCTTCAATAAAATATTTACATAATTTGAATATTACAATATACAAAAGGAAATAAAACAAAACGAGTCAAAAATGGCAACTACCAAAATAATCTTTTTTTATTATTTTTTTTTAATTTGTTCCTTTTTGACAGGCTTCTTGTATAAGTCTTTATCAACTTAGAATATATCTTATTTCTTTTAATTTAATTACCTAAATATTAAGCATTTTAGTCAGTCATTATTCTCCTATTATTTACAGTTAAAATCCAGTAAAAGCTTTTGTATCTAACACATTGCCTTCAAATTAATAACGTAAGTGTCCATAATTTATTGATATGTTTTTCAGTAATAATTAAAAGGAATAAAAAATAACAATCACAGATTTGTAGTTTTCTAATCCCATACACATACATTTCATATATTTCACTTCATATGTATCATATAAGTATATGTATGTAGATACAGATTGTAACAAAAAATGTATGTATTATTCATACGGGTGATTTTGTCATCAAACTGAGTAGAAAATATTATATATATATATATATATATATATATATATATATATATATATATATATACATACGAAAATTATCAGCCATTTCGGAAAAAAATACCGTCATCCATTCAATTTGCATACAATAAAATTTACATTTTTATACAGAAACAACCTTCAAATGTACTCAGTTTTATACACATTATGAATAGATACTTTCTTTTTGATACGATATATAAACCGACTTAATTCTATGAGAATTCACAATGGAATACAAGAACGAGCAAGAATTTTTCGATAAATGAAAAGGAAAAGAATCCAGAGTCTGGGATATCTTGAAAGAACGGACAAGAAAAAGAAATAAATAAGAGATTATTCGAAGGAAATACCGGAAATATTAAATGGCAGAAAAGGACGTTTCCATTTGGAAAAGAAAATCAATTAACAGAGATAAATAATAGTCTAAAATTTCAGAGGAGCCTATAAAGGCTGTAGCGTTGGAAAGAGAGAAGATTGAATATATTTGGCGTTAATTTTGTAGAAATTCATTATTCACAATTGAATGAAACTACGTGTTGTAGTATAAATAATACTTATTATTATATTATATATTAGCAAAGATCTTTGCTAATATCCCACCTGAAGATGTTGTAATACAACGAAACCTAGGTCGTGGTAAAAGAAAGTAGAAATAATACTACTTCACGTAGTTTCATTTAATTGTGAAGAGAGAAGATTTAAATTTTTTAACAATCTCTCAATTCATACAATCGATTGTAATTGTTTACAGAAGAAATTTATATAATTACAAATACTTTATTTGGCTATAAGCAATATTTGTCTTTCATTTTCCTTTTAGATTTGCACACATGAATAAGCCACCACACAGATTGTATATATTGGTGATTAAGCCGAGCCATATTTAAATTATAACAACATTTTTGATGACCAGTTTTCGTAGTGATGCATATTTGATGATTAGTTTTCGTAGTTTTCGTAGTGAAACTCATTATAACTTCCTGACACCGAGAAACTCCCAACGTATCTGACCAACCGTGAGCATCAAGGAGGTGTGACATTATAATCCGAGAGAGAGTCAGCCAATCTACTCGACACCCCAGCCTATTCCGACCGCTCGCTGCCGCGATAAGAGCAGGAAGACATCCTGTTGTTGTCAAATCAAATTGGGTTATCGTTGTTTACTGCTCGCTTAAAACAAACATGCGTGCGTCTTCGACAAGCGTAAAGTAGATACGATTCTCGTTAGGAACCAATCACTCTCGCTTGCAAGCAATCGCATGTATTTGTTGTAGTAAACTTGGACTGATAGATATCGTCAAAAATTAAAACCGTACCCTTAGTAAAACCAACACGTTTCTAGGTGTACAGAATTAAAATGCTGTACAAAATATAACTAATTATTTACACGCAATAATTACCTGATCTAAGCTGCAAATAATCAATAAAGAACCTGTCAAGTCCGGGTGGAAATAACATTACAAGCGTTCCGTGGTCATTTAAGCTCTTATTAACATTTCAAAATACTATGTATTCTAGCAATTCTATTCAATTATATGCAAATATTAATTTTTCACAACATAAATATATGCCTACTATATCTTTCACAGACATAAAAATATGGTGTATAAATATAAAATAGTGACATCTAGAATCTTCCCTATAGTTTTCCTATAACCTTTGAGTAGGCTTCTAAAAATCCAATTTTTTCATAATTTTAGTACTTAAGTTTAAGAATGTTGAAGAGGGAAACTTATTTTTTCTGCATATTTTTCAGTGTATTTCTAAAGATGTACAACCTAAAATTGTAAAAAAAATTGTAGGTAGCATATTTTAATTAATTTTTGACGCATTTTTTATTAGTCCTTTTAAACGATACCCCACATGCCCCCCTAACATTTCAGTAAAACTGTTTTTAAGTGTTAGCTATTGATATATATGCGGATTAAAATGTTTTATTACTATGCCAAATTTCCAAAAAAATTCTACGTCAAGTAGTTTCTAAGAAAAAAAACGGGCTGTGTTTGACCATCAGATGTGTCGACGTGAGTGACATAATAGATCCGTTTTTTTTTCTTTTGAGGTGGGGTACCCTAAAAGTTGCAAATAAACAACAGAATTACAAAATTCTTACAAAATTTTTTTCATGATAATTTATTCCAAACTGCTCATGTAACATCATTTTGAAAAAAATTGCGTTTTTTAAATAAAATGAAGTCCCATAAATACCTATTTTTCCTATAATGTTAATTATACAATTTTTGAGAGTGATCTTTACCAATACCAAACGGTAAATAGTTTTTCAAAAATTTAATACATTACATTGACTTAGTTTTTTAGAAAAATTGTTCGACTCATTTAAAAAAAAAAATTAAATATGGTGAAACTCATTAAATTACTACTTTTCCTGTAATATTAATTGAATAATTTTTGTGAGCGGTTTTTACCATTTTAAATTGGCTTAGTTTTTTTATAAAAATTTTGAAAAAAAAATTAAGTGTGGCGAAATTACTACGTTTCCTGTAATGTTAAATGTACAATTTTTGAGAGCGATTTTTACCAAAACTAAATGGTAAATAATTTTTAAATTTTAAAATAATTTAGATATTTATAGTTTGAATAAGACATAAAAAACAGCAAATTTCGTCAATGATGCCTATCACACGACCTTTATATTTCTAGTGTCAATATGAGAATTATACGGGTATATCTGATTTATTATTTTTAACTATCTTCCGTTATTCGCGATTCCTGCTCACTTTTTTGGTATAATAAGGCAACATTGTAATTAATACCTAGACCTCCTATTGCACAAACTTAGCCTATCATGATCTCATCACCAAAATATCCCGCCCGTCCTTTCGTTCTCTCGAAATGCAAACAATCTTATCGCGTTACCGCTCCATTCGTCTTTTGTAGAAGATATTATTTCGCCATAAAATGGAGTCATGACGCATTATATGAAGTCTTCAAAAATATAAGCACTGTCTTAAGCTTGAAAGAGATCAAAAAAAAACTTGAGAGGTGTCAAGGGACACCCGGATGGAACGAAGTTCCTTTCGATTAATTAGTGAAGGAATTGTAATACAATTTTATTTCTTTTAAGTTATAATAATAATTATTGTTATTATTTTTTTATTATTTATTATGTACAAAAAACCTGTATACACTCAACAAAAATAATCGTCGCGACACCACACTGTTCAATGCGAAATAGAAAGACGAAACTAAAATAACTGGCTCGCTTTCTATGAGAGAGAGAGACAGACAGAGAAACACGCGCACGCCGCACGGCTTGCAGCGCGCCCGCTAGCAACTATAACAAAAAGTGTCGTTACAACTTTTGGTCTTAATTTTTTCCGTCTAGCCCCCTTTCGCAACGCGCGATAAGGAACTTCGTTCCAAAACTATATATTGAATAAGAATGTGTTAGGTTTCTTTTCCAACTTAATTGTTATTTGTTTTCTTTATCGGGAATCTGTAGTTTCGATAAAAATAAATAAATATCTGTTAGGTCGCCTTAACATATGTACCTAAAATATTGCTTTCTTATGCTTATCCATCTTGTGTCGTATTTCATTAAGATAATTTTTAATTATTTATCGTATACACAAATAATTATTTTTGACTAGTTTATCGTTTATCTATCTTAATGACACTATAATGTGATTACCGTTTAAATAGATTAAGTCTGTCGAAAGGTTGCGGTTTCTCCGTTGGCCCTCTTGAAGCTATTGGAGATGAATCGAATATCGCAGCTACACAAACTTGAAATTAAAAATATAAATAAATGGGATTTATATAAATCTACGGAACGGTTATAGGAAAAGAAGGTTGTGAATTTATTAATTTTACGATGTAAATATATATTATGGAAGGAATGTGAATTATCGTTGATTTATAGGAGGTATTTACTGATAAAATAGCGAAGTAATGACAATTCATATCGTGTTTTTTGCGTTTTGGAAAAGTAACTTTAAATAAATGGGTACATTTTAATCGCCGCGTAATAATATTTTGATATAAAATTTGTGTAAATAAAAACATAATTTGTTTCTAATGACTGCAATATGAAATTTGTTTCGAAAAATTTAAGTACTAAAAAAACTGAAATTAATGTATTTGGTTCGCCATGTCTGCTGATCAGCGTCTCATGATTCGCTAACTCGTCGGATTACTTCATTTTAAGCTTACTGTTAAGAATGATGTGATTATTGTGTAACGAAAATCTTGGATAAAAGCAACATTTATATATTAGGTTTCTCCGAAGCATGTAAATGTCGTTTTTATCCAAAACTTTCTTGATGTATTTTTCCTTTAGACACCCTCTTCATGCAACTTAGTTTAGTTATTCACTTCATAAATCTATTGTTATCTTTGCAGATTAAAAATAACAATATATTTATTTTGTGTCATATAATTCAGTTAGGTCTCGTTGTTTTAGGAGTATCTATGAGACAGACTTAACTGTTATATCTTTAATTATTAGGTTAACAATAAATCCGCCATTTTTTACAGCGATTTGTAGAATGATATAGATATTTTTCAAACACCTGTGATCGGGTATACACATTTTTCAAAAACACATTGATAACGAGCTCAGTGTTCGATCTTCTATTCAACTGTGATTGGCAACTGTTTCGGCGAGTAGAGAAAAATATGGCAATTTCACGATGACAACTTAGAGTGATTTTGCTTAATAAATTCCGTTTAGGACGAAAAGCGAATAGGGCGACGAATAATATACGTGCAACAATGTGTGAAATTGTACTCTTCTATGACACAATCAAAAACTGCGTCCAAAGATTCAAGAAATATAGTTTTGATCTCTTACATAATGTGCCAGACATTAAATTTCAAAAAATTAAAAAGCTGTTTTAAGAATTAAATGTACATGAAATTCCCAATACATGGCGGAGCTACTCTACTGCCATACTAAAAATACGAAAACAATTTCACGCTTTGTAGACGAGGTGAAATATTATTTTTGCCACCGTATGAACCCTTCAACTTCAGAAGAGGGCCGACTTGCGCATGGAGATAATGAATTCTCCTTGCAGCAATGATTGGCCAAAATACGAGTATCTTATTGTTTTTTCTTCACCCACCGCACTCTCTTGACCTCTAGCCCTCTGACTTTCATCTGCTTTGCTCGCTGTCTAATTATTTATGCGATAAAAACTTTAAGACGCAGACCATCTTAAGGTTAATGACAATAAATTTTGCAGTCAAAATCACAAATAATCCTTCACGGACGAAATTTTATCTTATTTTGGATGTTATCTTATTTTAAATTGATTTTGTTAATGACATAGCTATAAAAATAAAATAAATTTGTTTGCGAGTTCTGTTAATCGCTAATATATATAAGTAGTAACCCCACTTTCTTATGCTATACAAATACTAATTCGAATAATATTCTTTATCAAAATATAAAGAAACTTGCAGAGTTTTTTTAATAAAATTATCAGAATTCATAAAAATGGTTCGACCCCACATGAGATCTCGCAATTTTTTATAGCCACAGGCTTTACTTCGTCTGTAACATGATGCGTTATTTATGAAATATTTCCTGTTCTCTACGACCTATTCTTTGTGCATTCTTTCATAATACTCGAAAAACCTTCCTAAGCTGCACTAAAACTTACAATGGTTTGAAATACGAATAAACAATATGTATTTGTCTACGTATACCTTAAAAATTTAATAAATGACTAAAAATAATTAATATCGTGACATTGACTCATCGATCGGCACCAAACTCTCAGTGTTTACTTGCATGTCTACGGAAACTGATTATTATTCACATGATGGATATACTAACAAACGATGGTTAGCATACTAAGACGTCAATAGATCTACATAAATATTTACAAAAATATTTTATCGTAACACGTGGGCCAAATATCGTATTTCTTTTATGGGACAAAACATCTGCGTGCGTAGTATATATGGTGCGAGCATGATTTGTTAAATGTCAATTTTTAATTTAATGCAACATTTTCAATGCAACGTTTCTATGCAACGTTTTGTTGTAACCTTGAAATGTAACGAATCTATCGCAAGAAGAACGGAAAATAGGTACTCAGTCAACAACGGAAAAAGATAGATGAACACGATGGAATAAAACAAGAAGTGCATGCATGCGCGAAAGCAAACAAAAATAGCGCTCTCTACTGCTACCAGCTGTTTTGCACGTTGTGTGTGTCAAAAGTAAACTGTCAAAATTTTGTCAATTTGTTTATCTATTTATGATTGATTTATTACTACTTTTGTGTAGGTACTTCATCCATTCCAAGACCAACAATATATGTACTTAATTTAGTTATAAATCCACAATGAAGTCGCCCGCCTGGTTGTCGTAAATATAATTTATAACAGGAGCAATACATCCCAACTTCCTCCAGCTGCATTTAGTCGTGTTCTTTTAATTGAGAATTGTCTATATAAATTTATATGAAGATTTTATTTGATCTTTACGTCTATTGTAATGACATTTAGTACAATCCACGGACTTACACTTAGTTTATTCTCTCTCTCTAGAATTGAGCAAGCTATTGCGAAACAAAGAAAAACTTATCAGACAATTACACAAAACAATAAATTAAATATGGTGAAATGTTCTTACCATATTTAATTTAAGTTTTCCGACTTTTCTCTACCTAAATATCACACAATTTCGACTTTAAAGTCCCAAATCGAATAGGAAGTCTGCGATACCATGTTAAATAAATAAAACGCCCTGTCCGTCGGCTATTAGCACGGCGGATGTCAGCATGTGAATGCGGAATTTGAAATAATGGATGTCTTCGTACTTGCGCCTAAATGTCCGGTATAAAGAACTACACTAATCCCAAAACTGAAGAGTTAATTTATAACATATGTAATGTTATAACATAAGTAAGTACTAAATGTACATATCCGTAAGCATGTAGTATTAACATACACGTATCAGACACTTACTTGTAATGAAGTAAGTTTTTTCAAAATGTATTGTAAAACTGAGTCGATGTCGTTCTGAAACATCGTACAATCGCAATTTTTATTTATACTTGGAAACAACTTCAAATGTTGGGCAAAAAGCAGGCATTTTTCAGTTTTCGCTTCTAACAGCTGGGCAGTAATTCGTAAAAAAATTAAGAGAGAAAAGAAAATTAGTAGGTATCCTGGCTCACGCGGAAGTTTGTAAAACTTTGATATAGAGTCTCCATGTTGGATCAACCGCTCTCGAGATCAAAAGTAATTGGTGAAAAATTATACAAAATTGATTTGTATCAAAAGAACCCTTAGATAGGAAACCACGTTGAAAGTCAGTAAACTGGATCGGAATTTACGTGGAAATACGTCTATGTAAAATAATTTCAAAAACTTTAGCAAAGGCTGATAAAACTACCACAGACTTATAGGTGTGCACCTATAAGTCTGTGGTAGCTTCGCATCTTTAATGACATTTATAAAAGAGGTAACGCACGAGATTTCCATAAATCAGTACATCTACAAGAATCCTATCAGAGTAATTACAAATATTAGATGTCAACAAACAGACCTCTTTACAAATTGAGGTGAAATTCCACCTGGGTCACGAGTTAGTTTTGGTTGAATATGCCTGAGAGCTAACCGAATCTCAACATTATCTAATTATTTATTTAATGACTTTGATGTATACAGCTGCTACATATGGCACCCTTATTGCTACGAGAGCAATACCTTAGAGCCTACCAGATTGAGGATTGAATCCGGGACGCTGCGGTGCGCCGAGCCTCCAAAGATCGTAAACGTCAATACACCACGGCGATAACACTTTCTTTATATACGTACTCCATATGCTGCGCTGCTACCGCATTTAACGTAGAATTATCTGTTTAAAATAAATTGAAAGTAACTTGTGAATGCACCAAGTATATCCACATCCAAATAAGAAATCCTGCTGCAGGCTTTGGACGGTTGAATCGAAAGTGTAATCAAAATGCCTTTGAATTATTTTTAAGATTTATATTGTAAATACTTACGATCTGTGAGGATTAAACGAATTTGTTCGTGAGATTCTGTAGTAAATGTATTATTTACAATCCAATGTCTCCAATATTTTGTGGTTAAATTAAAACAGCAGAAGCTCTGCTATACAAAGTTAAAATATACTACATTATAAGTTTCACACTATCAAGCTTTCCTAAAAGGTTTCCGTTCAATATGCTTACCTAGAGGACGCGTAGAGAATCTACCTTCATAAGAGCTATACTCGTCGAAGCCTACCCGTTGTACTCAAGGGCATATTTCAAACGGTCTTTGTTTAAGACAAGTGAAAAAACTTAAACAAACAAACAATTCTAGGTATTTTTAAAATTATGTTTACGTAAATGGAACAATTAATTGTTTTTGTTACAAAATACTTTATAATATATTTCATTATTTAATTACAATAACAAAATTTAACTACTGTCTTTTTACACATTTATGTGTTAATTATTTTAATTGTCAAATGAGGAACTTTCGAATAATTTTAAATTTGTCGCGTAAACATTTAAAACATTTAAAAGTTATCATCTGTGACGTGACCATATTGAAAGCAATTTAACGACAACACCACATAGTGTACAAGATAGTCTACTTTATTCATATTCTTGTTTACCTAACACTTATTACCTAATAGCGCCGACAACGGTTTGCGTAGTTGTAAACAACATTTACCAATAATTCGCTTTTCATTCTCCCGTACGATGCATAAAACAGATAAGCATACGATCTACTTCCAAACAATATAAACAAAACATAAGTACTAGGTAAAAGTCTGAAAGGGCTACAATTACATGATATTCTAACAGTTTTTAAGCGATTTTATTTATCTACACGTTAACTACGTTGTTGATTTAAAACCTGCAATAGATTTTTCAGTTCTTTGTTTCTGTGTTAGGTATTATACTTGTTATGTTGTATTAGTAAAAAGGATTTGACTACAACGCTGATAGTATTAGAATTGTAATCAAGACTCGAATCGATTACAATACTATAATATATTAAGGTCAAAAAAGATAGTTTAAAGCTAAATATGATTTCTAAGCTCCAACAAATAAAAGTTTTCTGCACTCTACGATATTATTTTTGTGAAAGTTATATTGTGAAAGTTAGCATAACATTCAGATAAAGAAACCATTTGTAGCAAAAAATACATAAAGCCAAATAAAACTACTTAGTTACTAGTTACTTGTATGAAAATTTGGTCAGTGAATATTAAGTTGAATATTAAGAATATTAATAGCACCGTATTGTAACATCAACAGTACGTTATAAAGAGATCAGTAGAACATAAGCACTTTAAGTCTTTCAGTCTCTAGACTTCAGGTATACTTCAGGTGAGTACCAAGAAGTTTACTCACAAACTAATTTCAACATTTTAAAAACTGATTTTATTTTCGTTTTAAGATAATTCTTATTAATACAGTATTAAAGTCTCTTAAGAGATTTCTGAAATTCACAGTATAAATAAGGGGCTTTAATACTGTATATTCAATTTCAAATTAATACAATCAATGCTTACAGTCAACTGTTAAATCATTATTTAACAGTTGACTGTACATTCTAAGATTAAGGAATAAAAACCCATGAAATAAAAAATAAAAAATAATATACCTCAAAATTTAAAGGCACGTTTAGATATCCTTACTCTTACTTGTCTAGAATAATTTACATGTGGGAAAGTCGATGTTTCCCTAAAAATATTGTTTTTAAAAATGTTTATATCTCAGTTTAATATGTAGGTCGGTTATTTTATACTACTTATTGGAAAGACAATTTTGATTTAAATTTGAAGACAATTTGAAATAGAAAAAACGGGCATTCCCAAATGTCTAATTGTTCACCGAAACGTTAAAAAAATCATTACTTTTGCCTACTTTCTCAGGTCCATAAAATAATAATTAAATTTAATAGACTTTCAAATAAAAAGAATGATTTCTATTTTTGAAAAATTGACGGGCAAATAGTGCACCGATTGCGAAATAACACGCACGAACGGTGCTAAACGGAGCATATTGCCGACAAGGCGACGACGCGACGATACGTTTCTGGTACCTATGTACGTGGTACGTTGTAGAAAAAATTAATTCGTTACTGCGTGACCAGTTCCGCGTTCCGCTTTTTTCCATGCCGACTTTTTCTGTGCCATCTGACAGTACGTGTTAGGGCAGCCCCATACTCTAAATTGAAGTATTGTACTTTATTTTAGGCAAATGCGCTTTAAACTTTATAGGCTCAATAAAGTGCGCTAAAATACATTGTTTATGTAATAATCATTAATTTGTCTCATTTTTCTCTATACTTGGCCGCTTTTTTAGAAAAATGGAACAAACAATGGAATGGGCTGAAATTTCCAAAAAAACTTTATACATACAAAACCTGTATTCCACATACTGTAAAAATGTGACAATACAATTATTTGTGATTTATGTTCTATTTTATTAGTGAATAATTTTAGAATAAGTAATGATATGTTTTCTTAAGTACTTTTTCTTACCTCGTGTCCTGTTTTCTCGCATAAACGTTCATTTCCACATTTTTTTAACGTTTAGATAGCCCTAGTACGATTTTTCACAATTTACGAGATTTAAATATAAAACTTAAATATAAATATATTCTTTCCCAACCTACAAGAAATGCGAGTTTTAGAATCTCATCATCAAATAAAAAAATGCACCATATGTAACTCAACTATTATAGTCTATTTAACTATAATTACGTTTTTATTGCGTTGTAGTAGAATAGGTAATCAAATATATGTTAAACATAAGCACGGGGTATGCTAAACAGTAGTTTTAATAATTAAATTATTTATTAAGTAATGCTTACACAATATTACATTTATAATGGCAATCGACATATATTCATCAGTAAAGCGACTTAAATAGGAAGCTGCTATATTACGAATCTCATCAGACTCAAGTGGTAAACGCGCAAGATTTTATTGTTGATAAAATTAGAGATTCTTACAGACTGGCATAATTATGCTACCAAATTAGGTATATCATTAATTTTTTTTTGTAAAAATTCTTTACTCTCGTGGTAACTCTTGTTGTTTTTACCTATATTTTTTTCATATATTTCAAAACGATTTTCAGGGATTTTAGGATATTCAAAATGTTCATTCACAGATTTGAGTACATTTTCGACTCTGTACTGGTCTTGAACGACGATTTGGTGTTGGTGTATTTCGTTCACTACCATATTTATTATTGGGGGGTTGGAACAGGGATAGCGATTGCGAGCTGATATTGTCGGTCGACTACTCCTATAAAGTAGAATCAATATTATATTCTCAAACATAATAACTAATGATGTACGCACTTTTGTTACAGTTTACACAAATAAAACAGGAATGGAGAACAACAACAAGGGGACTCAGCACAGATGGAACTTTCCTCATTGCTTACCATTGATGGTAAGCACGTTAAAATCGTCCCAAAAATTTGTGTAATTTGTGTAAAACTATAAAACATAGTATGATACTAATGGCAATTGTTGATGCAAAATCCAGATTCCTATTATTTAATTATGAAACAAATGGAAGAGTATCCGATGAAGGAGTTTATTGAATACGTAATTTTATGAAAAACTAGAAAACAAAACATTCAATATTCCGACAGTAGAAATATCGCGTAATAGTTCACGAATAGTATATATTCTTTGCTGACGAAGCGTTTCCTCTAAGAAAGGATATGATGAAATCTTCTAGGGAAAATTATTTAGAGAGCAGAATGAAGAAGATTTTTAGTTATCGGAACATCACGAGTACGCCGCATAATTGAAAACGTGTTTGACATACTAGTGGCGAGATTTAGAATTTACAAAACACAAATGAATATGTCACCTGAAAACTGGCAAAATAGATAAGATGTGAATTTATGGACTATATTGTAAACGATGGGAAAGTCCCTTGGCATAACAGTTTGATTCATTGAGATCTGATGCAAATCTGCAGTCGAGTATAATATGGATAATCAATCAATCAATGTACTGTTGTATAAACAACCCCTGTACGATCCAAAAGAAACATATAGGTATTGATATAATGCATACACAAAAAAATAAAAGAACGTTTAAATATGAAATGTGTGAAAAGTTTTATAATTTCATATAAATAGACCCGAGGAACATGATTTCCGTAATATTCGCATATTTTAAAACTTGAAAATCTCTATCTTCATTCACTCTGCTTCTGCCCTCTGCCCGCGATTGCCAGCTGATGGATTGATATCGCAATGTACGTCTCCAAATTTCAATTTTTTATTCCAATTTTTTGGCAATTTTTTTAAATTGTATTATATAAAATGGATTACTTTTATAAGATAATATATCGATATTGAGACCCATATCGATACTGAGATCACATATCGAAACAGAAATTTTATTACAAACTGTATATGTATAATTACGTATAACATAATAATTACTGACAAATAACGTTAGAGAATTCACAATTAAATGAAACTACGTGATGTAGTATTATTTCTACATCGTAATAATACTACATCACGTAGTTTCATTTAATTGTGAATAATGAATTTCTACAAAATTAACGCCAAATATATTCAATATTCAACGTTAGAGACATAAATAAAGAAATAAAAGATCACCTCGTTTTCGCACTCGCTTGTATTGAATATCGATGGCCTCTATACTTCTTTATCATATAAAAAGTTTAGAAAGTCAAAATACCATAGACAATGAGTGTAAATATCGCCAGTAGCTGTTCCCGGTTTATTATATTTCCTCATGTTATTCAGCTATTTTTTGTATGTAGTTCTAAAATTAATAATTTACTTGTTGACATTTGAATCGATAGCTTTGTATTTTTCATCAGTCTTTTCTAGGCGGCATCTTTTTCATTAACATCCTAGTATTCTTTTGATTTTGTTTTCCAATGGCATCCTGTTATTTTCCAAATTCGCTTCGTTCGGCAAATTTCGCTTCTGCAGTTATGGATAAATTCTTCTAATTGTTCGCGTTGTCCGCTTTTTCCTCTCCCAACATCTTGCGATATGAGCGTGGATGACGCACTTTCGCTTCCGCCACAGCTAATTCCTTAACGAACTGAGCGATCGTCCGAGGCCGTCTTCTACGCGTTACGATAAAGCTGCGCAAAGGCAATCGACACCGACTTATCGAATAGAAAATGCACCTGTCGCCGATAAATTGTGCAAACAAAAGCATATGCAACGATTTGTCATATATTTGATCGATAAATCTACGCGAATCGCTTTGCACAGGTAAATCTCTACGATTTATTATTACATATGTAGTGCCCATGAGACGGGAAAATGAAGTGCCGCGATTAGATCATAAAGAATATTTTTAGGGTCCTACGATTATAACTAAGTAAAAAATGAACTTTTAATCAAATCTCACAAAGATTTGGGTTTATGTATATCTGTTTGTCCGTCTATAAGTCGCACCTAGTTTCTCAGAAATTAAACAGTGCATCGATTTGAAATTTGGCACGGTTGTAATAGTAGTTTGCATCTATCTATTCCAGGTGAAATTAAGGATTTCAATTTTTTTTTCAAAACGAGGACATTTCAATGCGGTTTGAAATTCAAAAGTGACTTAACGAGATGATAAATGATGAGTCATAGAATCTAACATCAAATCTGAAAAAAATTGATACCAACCTGGCACATACAGAAGGTGTTCTACAACATTGAAGAACAGATCCGGCAATGTAGCCAAACATTTTAGGAGATGCCGAAAAGATATGTCTTAGTAAAGCAAACTCTACCTAAGCCACTGTATAATTACACACTTTTTGCCGATGCTACTATTCCAAGAATTACTGCCAATTGTTACACACAAATTTTAACCTAGAGACTGTTTAACGTATTCTATTAAAAAAATGCATATACTGATTTTGCTTCAAAATATTCGGCTGCGTGATCAAATTTCCTTTACGAGAGGGTTTTAAAAGTTGAAAGTAACTCGTTGTAATTTTAAAAGACCATGATATTTCTAAAAATCACATTCAGACTCAAAAATCATGACTAGAACTCAGTTAAAGATTAAAGGTTTTAAAAACTTTAGATGCATCTGTTCAAAGAATGATTAATGCCGACAAAAAAATCATTGGAACGAGATATTATTAGGAAGTGTAACTATTACTAAAATGCTTGGTAAATATTGGTTAAAAATACAAGTGACATGCTTTTTGAGCATAATGACGCTAACTCTTTTAAAGGTATTTGAGCTGCTATCCGAGTTTCGTCTCGTTATAGAAGAATACGTACGTAGTGCACAAACATATGAGTCTAAAGCCTTATAAAAGCATTATCTCGGAAAAAAAATATATAAAATGAGATAATACATCTGCTGCATCGAAGTGTAAAATTCTATATTGCTATTAAAATAAAAAAATGTCAAAACTCTTCCATAATTTGATGTTAGTAAAGTGGTGCGCGTGACTCTTGTAATCAAATTTGTTTCAGTAAATAACTCTTGATTCCAATAAGATTGGAATAAAATTGAATGAAAAGTTTACAGGCTTTCTTCCAGCTAGAAGGTCCACAGAGAATTAAATGAATGAATATATGAACATACTTAGAATACTAAGCGATTTGGTTTTAAATTTGCAGGATATTAGAGAGCAAAGAAATGTTAATGATTACAATCGAGGGAACGATACAACAGAAGGGCAATAAAGTAGTAGTGCAATGTATAATTAACAATTTAAATTCGTGACCAGTGTACATTCCTTGAAGTAGCCTCTCTCTCCCATAAAAGTACCCTTGGAAGGCACTAGTTTCTTTAATATAGTCCAAAAATATTTTGATATTTTTCGGCATATACTTGTCGATAATGTCTTAAAACACTTCCAAAGATTAACTTATGAGAGATTAGGATGAAGATTTTAAAGTTGTTAACATTTCTTGTACACTTTGAAGGCGCTTATAAAAACGAAGAAATTGATATTGTAATAAGAAACAAAACCTCTGGTTTATAAAATTATACTAAACAGTTTACTTTTTTGTGTTCCAGTGAATGCGAACAAAATCACTTGAACTTTTACAAAACAACAAAAAATTCTTTAAGGATTTTCGATCGGATCAATCTTTCAATGAAACTCTTGTTAATGGTAGAGTTGAAGAAATTGACGTTGAGTTTGTGGTTAATTTTAAAGTAACAATTCCATGACGGCGCGTAAGAAAAAAATCCAACTATCCATAAGAAACACGAGATATACCGATTGAAGATTTAGAAAAAAACATAAGCTAGACTTTTTTATTTTAAATTGATCCAGCACTAAATGCACTAGATGTAAATTTCAACAACTAAGTCATTATGGCAACTATTCTCGATTCTGTATAACATAAACGTTTAAAATGCAATGTTTAAAAAACGCTATTAAAACGTAATAGGGAGTTGGAAATTGTTTGAACTGATTGTGATTCTATTGAATTGAAAGCTGAGAAAGTTTCTACAGAATCTGTTTTTTTTAAAGTGAATGCAATGTACTAAATATAACGACGATGTTTTGGCCCAAATCTTAATGTTGCCTTAAGAATATTGCTGTTCACGCCGAATAACTGTAGCAAGCAAAGAAACGAGTTTCTCCAAATAAAAATTAATTAAGATCTTTTATTGATTATCTATATGATGATAGATCTTTTACGATGATTTATTAATGATTGGCCAGTTGGGCTATTGAATATAAAATGGCTGATCAAATAAATATAAAAGAGAAATTTTGGAGAACAAAAATAAGAAAAAAGTTCCTTGGCGAACTTGATATTACTTTTATTTAGTTTTTATAGGCTATATGTTATGTTTCATTGTTCAATAGTATACTTTTATAATAACAATGAAAATGCACCTGGTTAACAATTTGTAACAAGGTTAGTTTAAGCAATTTGTACTGTTTAATTTGTATTGTTTTGTACTACTTGACTGTTCATTTTATATTATACGTTTCGTTCGAAATATATGTTTTATTGTAATTAAAAACTACATAATTTTTTCAAATAAAAGAAATATATTTTTAAAAATATATATTTGTGAGGCCGCAATTAGTCTTTTTGTCCAGGACAACGTAAACGAACGGGCGCTGATTACACACACTTAATGTGCTTGCTACTTTATCACCGTGTTCTATTACAGGATTGCTGCAAGATTTCACACAGTATTCGGTGGTTTGAATCTTCTACATTCGAATCGGCACAGAGCAAATTTCCGAAATTCCAGCCAACGCCAGTGCTCATTGAAATAAAATCCTACAACTCGAAGATTATTCGTATTATTGGAAAAATAAAGGAAGTTAGTATCTTGGGTATACTTGTGAGACTATAGTAGACAACTTTGGTTTTTTATTGTTATCTTCAGTAAACGTAACAACTTATATTGTCTTCCAATTCTTAATTTTACGCACCTTGAAGTATTCAACGTCACTAAGAACACTAAGATCTTGAAGCACCTTAAAGTATTCAACGTCACTAAGAACTCTAAGATCTTGAAGCACCTTGAAGTATTCAACGTCACTAAGAACTCTAAGATCTTGAAACACCTTGAAGTATTCAACGTCACTAAGAAGTCTTTGTGAGCCTTTCTTATATTATTATAATATAGTCAGTCCGCTATATGCTGTGATTTTTTATAGAATTGACAGTTTCTGGAGTTTTTCATTTATATTGATGCTACCAAGTATATTTTGGATAACTTTTCTCTCGAAAATATGAAGTGTATCTTGAGTAATCGTCATCTTGGGTAGCTATCCATGTGTCAACAGTTATGATACATCGGATAAACATCTATAAAGTAAAAAATCACCATATGAAGTCATATACTCATTTGTACAAAATTTCATGAACATAGATTTGACACTGTAGAAACTGCGTGACCGTGACTGAAGGGCGAATGAACAGATGTAACGCTATTATGAGGGATCTTTATTTCACTACGGAATTCGTAAAATGGAAAAAAACGGAGGTTACGTAAAGAGTTTTAAAGCGTATCCCATTGCAGGAAGACAAATTTATATAAGTTACTTGGCCTTTTGTTATATTTGCATCGTCCTTATTGGAACGATTAATTTTACCGATATTCCGTTTTCATCATATAGCTTTCGTTGTTATATTAATGTTATTTTGCATTGACTAATAGTTTCAATGAGCGTTACAAGTAAATCAATGATTTTTTCGGACTTCTAAAGTAAAATGTATAAACACGTTTCTCATACATTTCTCGACGCGATAATGAATTTTACATTGTACTTTTTAGTAACTCATATTTCAGATATTAATTTAAAATTACTTGGGTTATCAAAAATAATAAATATGCAAATCAGGCTAAAGAAATCAAATATTTCTACTACGACCGTCGCAAGAACCGTCATCCAGTGTCGAAAGTTTATATGTGTGCAAAATATTCTTACAATTATACGTTGTTCTTTCACATGTTCTTCATAAATATCATTTATATTATCACAAACTTATAAAGCACAATAAATCTTGAAGCTATTCAGCATTTTCATTCGAAATATTGTGGTTTATTCAAATACATTCTTAAAACTGTATTATTAATGTTTAAAGAAATGAGAAGAGGTGCT
This sequence comes from Druceiella hillmani, assembly GCA_039881145.1. Lineage (NCBI taxonomy): Eukaryota > Metazoa > Arthropoda > Insecta > Lepidoptera > Hepialidae > Druceiella > Druceiella hillmani. The sequence goes on along the minus strand of JAYKKI010000096.1, from coordinate 2,648,402 downwards.
TTGCGGAAGTGAAGAAAAAGGGTAAGGACAATGCATACTGATATTTGTGAGAATTGGACAATGTTCTAGAACATTGCAGAAATTTCTTTAAATTTCTAGAACGTTCTAGAAAAAAAACGAACTTTCATATTAGAAATCACACATTTTCGAGGTAGACTACTTTCAATACACCTATCTTCCACCTCTTATAGTACCATCCTTGTACTACTAACACACGCAAATGCCATTCATCTACAAGAACAATTTTAATATATACACGCACACACACACATATATATATATATACATATATATATATATATATATATATATATATATATATATATATATATATATATATATATATTCAATAAATGAAATTATATTCAGAATGATTTACCATGTATTTAAACGATTTTAAATATTGAAGATATGTACTAAAAAAAAAGTAGCTGACGTAATCGAACATATAATTATAGAAAGGAGATGGAGAAACATCACGTAATGTTTTGAGCCCAGGGGTTAAAAAAAAGACATTCTTTAATTACAGAAAATGAAAAAGAAAACAATGTCCTTACTTTTTTTATGTTATTTTTTATAGTAAATTTTATATTATTGGTTATTTTTTGTAATAATTTATTGGTTATTTTTTATAATAATTTATTGGTTATTTTTTATAATAACGTAAATGCTACTTTTACGGCACTCTTTAAGCCATCATTTTAATAAAAGTGCAGATTGTGTTCCCATCAAATTCTTCATACACAAATGTGACATACTAATCCAAGAAACTTGCGTGCCGACTGGGTCATCGAAAAAAATCAGCGTAAAATTCGATAAGAGAGAAAAAGACAACTGTCTTGACAACAATTAAGGAATGTCAATGTCAGTTTATTTATTATTAATTTAGGCAATGGGTACTAATTAAAAAGCAAGTGGTATTGACGATTTTGAAAATCGTTTCTAAAAACTTATTAAATACTTCTTATTGTTTTTTTTTAAATATTATAAATATATATAACAATTTTTAAAATATTATAAATATATGCACGTTTATGAATATAGCTTTTCGATTGTATTTTATTTTTTGCTCTTTCCTTATTGTCAGTATCTTAATTGTTTTTTTTTATTCTAAAAATACCAGTTTACTTTAAAATTACATTATATTTCTGTAACGCCAGGTCCTTTGTCACTAGTTTCCTTTGACACTTTATCTTGATTTGTAATTGCACATAAATGAAAATAATAATAAGTAACAAAAGAGAACTAGGCTTGTTTTTCGCATTCCCGCTTTTTGTGGGATATATATATATATATATATATATAGTCATTGTGTCGATAAAATCAGTGGTAGCTATTATCAGCTGCAACTTTCCATTGTTGAATATTCCATTGTAATGCACTTTTTTTATTTCAGCTCCGCGTATGACGCAAACCAGACGAACAATATAATAATAGTATATAAGACACTTATATATTTCAATTAATTTACGATTAATTTCTGAGAAAACATATATTCACTATCGAAGTAATACGAGAAAAAACAGTAAATAATTATTGTTAAATCGCTAATGAGCGTTATGGAATTGACGTCATAGTGTTTTGTGACTACAATGTCAGCTGGTTACGATTACGATCATTTATCAGTCATGGATGGAGCGCATGGCGCTGACCGCGAGGATGACGAATGAAGAACGCAGACAAGGTGCCGCATTTATAACTCGACGTAAGATTCCGCTCGAGCCGACGCCCAACGTAGTATTTCGCGGATTCAGCTGGACAATGTTGACAATGTTTTTTAATTTATATTTAATGTTTTTATAAGCATAATTAAGGAAGTAAATAAGTCATTCCAAAAATATAAAAATAAATGTTAAAAACTTGACAAATTCGTATCTGACCCAGTCATTTGAAAAATATTCATCAATTTTTCGTCAGGCGTTCATTTGTTATATTCTTTTGATGACGGAAATTTCGTTTTTAGAATGAAAAAAGATTTCTTGGATTATATACTTTTCCATTCCAAACAATTGAAATTCCAAATTCAGTTCCAATGAAATATATTAGCAAAGTCATTAAAGTTTAATTGAAATTATTTAACTTATTAAATTTCTGCAAGTTTTATATATCTAGATATAATGTGATTTAATATTTTTTTGTAATATCATAATCATAAATATTACACATTATACCATTGACAAAAGATGGAAAATATTTCATTTTTAACAATTTAACATATTTAACAAAACACGAAGTGGTGAACTGAAACCTCAGAACATTGCGATATTGAGCCCGGGCCTATTTTAAAAATTAAAGGTTAATTTATATTAAAATAAAATGACACAGAATAGGTTATTTTCGTTTTTTTAATTATTATACTTTCCAAAAAAATATTTAGTGTATACATTAATAACATAAAAATAATAAAAATTATTTCGTTTTAATTAAGTCTTACTTTCCTTGCTCAAAAGAAGCAATAAATATTACTAATTGAAAAAAATTAATATATGTGTATTGCGTGTTTATTATTTCAAATATATTTGTGGTGTTGCCTACATTGCACAAATAGTAAAATTACTTTTCTCTTCCCGTCACTTTTCTTAATTTAAACTCAAACTTATATCAATATTCATAATCAACAAAAGAAAACAAATTTTAATTGGCCATACACATCAATTTATTTTTATGTTATAAGAAGATAATAATTTATAAATCTTAATCGTCGTATTTATTAAAGCTACAAATATCTTCTAAGTTCATGTCATTCATTAAGTGAAAGTTATAAAATTCCTGGCAAGCCATTGTAAAATTATATTTAGTCTTAATCATTTCAGATGTACGTATATAATTTTTAGTTTCAAATTTATTTCTTCACTATTCATTCACAACATTGAACTGAGATAGTTTATTTGTCTATGTCGCTTTCACGCTTCACTATTAAATCAATTTTCATGACATTTTGCATACATATAGTTTCTGTCATAGAAACGAACATAGATTTCGTTTTAAATAAACTTTTCATAACGGTACAGACTTTATTTTTTCCAGTTGAGGAGAATGCACTGTTTATCGATAGATGAAGCCAAGCGGGCTTAAGCTGTGGGCATACAACGGACGGTTTTGGATAGCGACAGCACGCTCATACTCCGTCGCTGCGCGTTTGATCGCTGCACGCTGATACTCCGTATAGCGGGATGGTCGAAACGCGCGGCGACAGATGTTATATACACACACACACACACACACACAAACACACACACACACACACGCACGCACGCCACACGCACACACACACACACACACTCTAATATATATATATATATATATATATATATATATATATATATATATATATATATATATATATATATTTATTAGAAACCATATAAGTGCCAAAGAATAAGAATTAACATGTTAAGAAATGGGGAGCTTTCAGTTATGCAGCTAATTGTAATTGTACTTACAAGATACCACGAAAATGTTGGTAAGAAGGTGCAAAATAACAATAATAAAAAAAAGAATAAAAAAATAGATTAAAACTATACAATTATAACGATGCCCGCCGAAACTTGATGACGTTAGTATCATTACATTTCAATTTGCTGAGCAACTGAAATTGAAAAACACGTTTAATAAAACTACGGCGAAAGCTGGCTGTGGCTGGTTAAAAAACACTTTGAGTAGAAATGCGGATGTAAGTGTAAAAAAGACGTTTACTTCAAACTATTTTTATGGATTTAATGTAAAAACCTCTTTTTATTTTTGACTGAGAAACAACAGGTCTTCAATTAAATAACAGACCAGGACACGTTGTTGCTAAAAAAATATCCATAACCGTATCCATGACATCTACGGAAAATAGAGAAACGAAAATGGTTATCGCATATTGCAATACGGAGGGAATGTTTTTTCCACCCTCTTGAAAGGAAAAAACGAAAAAGCTAAGTTTAACAATGGGACGTTATGGAACTTTTAATTTTATAATCCGCGACAAAACTACCATCAAACAACTAGAAATCTATTTATCACGCTAGTAAGTTAACTTCCTAAGCCATGCATGATGTACAGCAGAGGTCAAATATTAAAAAAATAAATAATATTAAATTTTTAAACGCAAATATTGATATGTAAGTAATAATAAGATAAATATTTAGAAAAAAATGTTTTGGTTTTTTTTCCTTTTTCTATATTAACATATTTAGTACTCACTACAATTAAACATTCAAAATAATAATCAAACCAAAAAACAGTTTATACAATGCACTGTATACACTCATCGAACTTTCCACGCAGTGTTTAGCTTTATTTATAAAGATATACACAGCACTAATGTTGCATAACATGTCACCCTTATAGCTACAGATTACAGCATTTCGGTGACGCGAACTCACAAGATTTTATCCATCCAAAAAGCGTTTAACGCGCACATCTTGCAGTCGGGTATACACAATGTGTTGGTATATTTATGGGTATACGTACACAGGCCGCTGCGCATGCGCCAATATGGTGCAAGAGCAATATATATTTATATATATATATATATATATATATATATATATATACATATATATATATATATATATATATATATATATATACACGCACACATACATACAACAAAGAGGAGTAAAACTGCCTTGGATGTGATCAATATCATAGAAAATGCCAATGCGTAGGAGTCTGAAACTAATGCATACTCTGAAAAATTATTGCGGAAAATAGTCGCATCTACCGTCAGTCATCTTGTTTATGTAAGCCTGGTATATGATTCCAACTACTTCTGAAACCAATCCTTTAATACCTAGAAAATTCCTCGATAATTCTTCGATTCTTTAACCTAGGATTTTCTTCGAACATTGCTCAGACTTTTCTTGAACATCAAACATATTATTATAATAATATTATCCCAGAAAGCATACACTTTATTCACAGGGAGTATTTCTCTAGTATACTTAAAATACCGTTATTTTCAGCGATTTCATTACTTATAGTCAAAATTTAATGTTCCTTTAACCGTGTCTTGATATTTAGGTCAATGCGTTAGGGTATGTGGCAGCGTATTTCATACAATTATGCATTCATTTTATATTCATATATATTTCGTAAATCAATTTTGGTTACGATTAAATTGTTTTATTTCCATATATAAAATTACCCCTTAGATTATCAAAATACTACACGGTGCGGTGTGACGAGTGGGAAGGAGCGCGCCGCACACGTGGCCGTGCACGCGACGCGTGCTCACAGCGTGATCGTCCTATTTATTGCACTGCCGATCTGCAAGTCAGGTGGATCCAACGCGTCGAATGAGTCACTATTCGAGTTCTTTTCGGTAATGTCAATATTACAACTAAAATCGAAACTATGTATCCACTGTTATTGGAAATATTTGCTTTGACTATTAAACTATGAATTGTTGCTTATCCATAATAATACCAGGTATTTGAATAGGTGATGTCACTGTTCCGTGCAAAGATTAAATGTTTATCTAAAATGTTTAATATTCAAACATGGACAGATTTGCCATCAATCTATACTTCATTCCACTTCAAAAAATAATTTTTGTAAACAAAGTAAAATGACAGTTCAGGTATTATAAACCCTTTTTTTGTATTCATGTTTGTGATTTGAAATGGAATTTTTATTGTTATATGCAAAATGTCTTAAGTACTTCTAGTTTTATGAAAAATACGGGGATATATCTACATAAAAAACTTTAGTACTAAAAACGAACTTTATTTCAAGTTTTATTATAACATCTAAAACTCATATGTATTTATATAATAACTAGCAGCAAATAATACCCGCTTCGCTAGGTTTTTTTGATCGTATATTTCCCACACATTTCATATCTCATACATATTTTTGTATAAAAAACATGTGTAAAAAGCTTCTCTTTTTTATATTTTGTACATAAATATCTACAAACTAAGTATACATACAAATAAATAAATATATATATATACATATATATATATATATATATATATATATATATATATATATATGTGTGTATATATGTGTGTATATATATATATATATATATATATATATATATATATATGTATATATATATAAGGAATTATAAATGTCAAAATAAAAAATGTGAAGGGGATGGGTTGCAGGAGTGAAGAAAAAGAGTAAGGATAATGAATATGTTTGAGAATTCGACAATGTTCCAGAATATTGAAGAAATTTCTTCAAATTTTTAGAACTTTCTAGAAATACTGGAACTTTCATATCGGAAGTTGCACATTTTCGAGATCGGCTACTTTCAAACCCCATATCTTCCACAGCCTTATAGTTATCGACGCGCAGCCACCATAGTCTACGATGGGAGGCTTGAGGCTATTACCGCCAATGAAATGAAAATATCTAATTTTTACCGAAGACTGTACGTCAAGTCAAGGTAATTTGTCGGTGACAATGAAGTCGTTAAACTCGTCGTTTGTTTATGTTGATATGTGTACATATCATTGAACCAACCAGTTCCACGATGGGTTTCCTCTACTATCACCCAACCATACCCGACAAGGTTAATCGGTTTCAACATGTTAATAATATGGACGAATGGAAGTGATTAAAAGTTTATAAACTTTCGTAAACTTGACTAATGTCAATTGTTAATTTTATAATACGCACATAAGGTGCTTTAACTGAACACTGTCATACTAGCGCATTAGAGATGCGACGAACTTCCCATTCATAATGGTCAATAAATGAAGATAATGCATATCTAAGCATTGCTGTACGGCCTTCGGCGCAACATGTCGATACAAAATCAAAACAAACGGTCGTGATAGGGCGCATGATACGGTATATTACGTCTCGTGATACAACGAACTTGGCACGTGATAGCGGCTAATGATTAATAAACACGCCTAAGTTTATCTTTAACGTGAAAAGAGAGGAAAAGTTGGTTTTATCAATTTTGTCGTCATTCCATTGTTAAAAAAATTCCTAGATTATATGTAAGTTTTATCGTGTTTCATGGAAGATTTTGTATACAAGCAAAATTTGTGTTTCATCGTAAACAACGACCATTCAAAACTTGAATCGGCGAGACGGGTAGGATAAATTATTTTAGATTTTAATGGTTTCTTCACAAGACGACCCATTTATAACTGGTATCTACTTTCATTTTAATATTTATTTTTAATTTACAATTGAAGCAAGCTAACGTATTTCGTAAACACTAAAAACTTAGATGCGCAGATGTGAAAACTGCGCATGTGAAAGTCAAAAGTCTAAGTTAAAACTTTAGGTCAAACATATATTATTAATTTTAATTCGTGGTGTTTTGTTTTCTTCTTTATTTCGTATCTGTAGTATTAAAATAAATAACAAAATAAAGTTTCTTGGGCAAATTACAAATAGATACGTCATTACACATATTATATGCGACTTTTATTTTTCTTTTAAAAAGTGTTGGCATTTCGGTATTTCTTAAACAATATGAGAGTATACTTAATATCCCTTTTACTTTTTGATGTAATTTACATTTATCTAATAAGAGTCTTATGGTAGATTTCATTAAAATTGATTCTGTATAATTTTTTGTATTTCTATATCTGTTTCAAAATCTATTAATTATTACAAATCCAAATCCAAACTATCATGATTACTTTTACACGAAACAAACAATAAGAATGAACAAAGCTTATGATACTATTATTTGAATACTTGATAATTTTATATGTGTATAATATTGCTCTAAGTATGCGATTGTCCACACCCCCGACCCCAGATAGATAATCACCACATCTACAAGTTATTCTTAATATACATATACACGAAATTTATAAACAAAATAAATGTAATGGTACATGCAATAGAAACCTATTGAGGGCGGCTCAGACGTCGATAACCTCTCCCAGGCGGCGATCAAAGCCGTCAGTAGACGTGAACCTTGCCCCGGGTGAAGAGAGCTGTGCGGACGCACGACCCCGTCGCGATGTTTTGTTCTTTATCTATAAAACCGCAGTTTTCTATAATTATTAATCAGTCTCGCTTCCATCTTTCCGCCGTGACAGTACAATTCGCATCAGTAAACAGGGCACGGACATCGATGGTAATGAACGGCGATTGTTTATAATTGTAATACAATTTTCACGGTTGGAAGTTTCATTTACGCGCCAGTTTAATCGGTGGAAGCGCGCGCATTGTGTGGGCTTTGTGATTGGTTGAGCGTAGCGAAACTACTCGAATAGACTGTCGCCCCTAGTGCCGAAAATGTGTGACAGCAGTAGAAATTCGTCCTGCAACTGTAAAGGAAGTATGATTGTCGTGTCAAACAGATTACCTTTTGTGCTAAGCAGAAATGTGAAAACTGGTGAATTGGAGCGAAAAGCCAGGTAAAATTTAAATATTTAAAAAATACGATCTCAAACTAACTTTAATAATTAATTTATGTGTAAAAACTAACATTTAAAATAAATATATTTGTTTCTGCTGTCACTATGTGTTAACATTTATCGGCTCAGAATATTTTATTGTTTACAAATAAAAGAAATTGACATGACGTTTCAATACGTTTTCGTAAACATTTTTAAATATAATAATTTTGAATAAACAAAAAATAAATTATATTAATATATTTACAGTCTGATAAAATATCGTTATTGACAGCTATTTACGTAGTCGTGCATGACTTTTAAGTACCGGTTACGGTATAATTGGTTGCAGGCAAAAATGTGTAAGAAGTTTAAGAGCGGTTAGTTTAGGATGTCAACATTTATTAAAAATAATGTATACTAGTAATTTAATAGTGCTATATATACTTACCCGTGAAAATATTTCAATCAATAAATAGATTATCCCTTATAGTTATGCATTTCGGCGATCGTGAATTTTCTCGAAAGACCGAGCATATTTGCGATTTCGAGCAATGTGAACATAAGTTATTTTCAAAATAGCTAGTCATCATTATAAGTCTCATTAATATGCATTATTTTTCAGTCAAAATTGCATGTTATTGTAACGTTGTCTGTACTAAACTTATGCCGTAAATATAAGGACAAAAATAGGTGATTCAGTGACAACAATAAAAGAATAATATGAGATTCATTATTAAATAATAACATTTTCTCATTTTTTTAATAAGCTAATTATTGAATTATAATAACTAATACCTATATTATAGACCTCATATTGCAGAGTTTAGATTTCAAACTGAAATATGTAATAAAATTTTAATTTCCCACAGATAGTACTTATATATTTTCAAATATTTCATTATTTATATTTTTTACCAATGAATTCACTTTATGTGGACAACTTACATCAAGGACAACAATTAAATTTTCATATTTTGATAATATAATACATAAAATGCATTTTGTGATATATATTTACTTATATACCATAAAGGTCAATATTTAAAACTTTGTGTGAATTAATGATTAATTTATAAATTACCTTCACCTAATCTGAAATTATCTAGACCACTTTCTGTTGTTCTGTAGACTTTTCAAATTTGGAAATGATGAGTCTTCTCATACAATTAGTTTTCTTATTAGTGGAAAATTGTATAACCCGGGAATTTCCATGACAAAATGAGCGATTTATTTGATACAAGAATATGAAAAAACTTCCGTATAATCAATGACATAAAAATGTTTAAAAAAATAATTTGATTTTTTTATGCAGGTTTCCCTACAGATGAGTTTTATACGCAACAGTGCAGACCATAACTTAAAGATTACATACTACATTTACGCATTAGATGTAGTGCAAACATATAATGGCACATTCCAGTCACAAATTAGCACTCAATGGTTATATTTTATTGTTTGTTGTTAATTTTGTATATCTTCATTATATTAATTTTCATAGCCTCATGTATTTGTATACATCACTTATGTATGATATTTGCATATATAAGTGATGTATGCAAATACACTCCACCGGTGTAGAAATGATTTCTTCTAGGCTTTAAGACTAACATATAAAAATAAATTTGAAGATTATTTGGTGTAATCTGCTAGATGTTTCAATGTTATCAATTGTTCAAAACCAAGATCAAAATAGATTCCAAATTTCATAACAGAGAAAAGTTTGTGAGTTAACAAAAATAATAATTGTTTCTGTTAATATGAATTACACACTAGACCCATATTTTTTTAATCATTATATAAAATAAACTAAAATAAAGGTATTTTTTCCATTTTTAAAATTTAAAAATAAAAACTATGACAAAATTAAATAAAATTTTATACTTTATGCAATTTTTCTAGTAACATCTGCAATTAACCAGCTCTTACAATTGGTCTTATTATTAACAATACAAACATAATAATACATTTGGTTTAATAGCTGCAATAAAATGTCAGTATTGACATTTGAAATAATCAATGTGTAATGCAATAGGTAGATTTTATAATTAAATTGAAGTTAGTGGTTTTTATATCAAAAAACTCTCTTTATGTGTCTTATCTGTGTCTGGTGTAAAATATAGTATTCTCATAATAAAATACTTAAAATGAATTAATTAGGACATAAAACAACGACTTATTTACATTATTACTGATTAAAAGTTTGCGCGAGTCGAAAACTAAAAAGATTAAGCCCATGTAGGACAAGATAACTAAAAATATTTATGTGAAAAGCTCATTGGTCTTCCTTGCAAAGACGTCATTTTTATTTACATAATGTATGATGACCCATGATTGGTTCTGTTAAAAGTCATGTAATGAGAGTATTATTGGGTCAAGTGTTATTTGATAATGGTACTTCGATCCATGTGTTAAATGACCTGATTGCTGCTCTGATAGTAAACTAAAAATACTTCAGTTTTCTTATATAGCTGCCAAAAACTCATGACAACTAAACAAATATGTACATAAATTTAGTTCCAAATAGATATTGGAGCGTAATTCCTAATAGATCCTGTAAACCAAAGTATGGTTAAAAATAAAATGAAAAAATACAAATGGCTTAATGTATTACGCACACAATACAGTCTTCCAAAGGAATTACATATGAAAGCTACTATACCATATGATTGACAATGACCGACATATATGCCTTTTAATTATATCAATTTATGCGTCCCATTTAATTGTTTCTTGAATTTTTCTTTCGCTAACTCTAGTTAAATGGAATGTAAGTTAGAACAAAGGTCAAGGCACTTTATATTTAAGATATTCCACATATAAAGAAAACAAATATGTGTGTACTGCGAAAGATTAGTTGAAAATAGTTTTGCTAGATTGAAAATGACAGAAAAATTTTTAATTTAATTTTAGGATTATCTATTTTATGTTGATTATTTGAACTATGTTATTGTTTATTCAATAGTTACTGGTTTTTTCAATTAGTCTAATTGGAAATTTCCATATAAAATGACATTTACTATAGATTATGTCTTATAACTTACTTCAACAATTATTATTACATAACAAATGTGCCCCGAAAAGGACTAACCTACTTTGCCTTTGCACTTGAATTGTAAACATTGTACCTCTGTATATTAAACACTTAAAACAATTACTTTTATTTTTCCTGGCTCGATTGTATATTTAATAAAACTCGATTGTATATTTAAAAAAACTCGATTGTATATTTAAAAAAAGAAAAAAATATGAACTAAGTTTTGGATTCACTTTTTGGTGCTAGACAATCAATATTTCCGAAATAAGTCAATAAATTGCAACTCTAAACAATTTGGAGAACTGCATTAGGTATGTATAAAAATAAACTTATAAAAGGTTTTTTCATGATATATGTTCCAATAGTTTAACAAATTTTTCCAATAATTGATTTGTTCTTAATTTGGCTAGTAATGCTGAAAATAACTGTTTACGATAAATCCATCCACAAATTTGTAAGAGATAAATTGGAATTAAAATTGAATTTATTTGAGAAATTATTTACACATTTTAATTAGTAATGATTTTTCTAATTTTCTTCCTCCAGTGGAAATATAAGTAATATCTATTATTATGGGTGGATTACATATACATAATGTAATATAATTAATATTATATATATTCTTATTGATCACACTACTTATATAATTTATAAATAATGGTTCCGTTCTATTGATGTAATTGGTCATTAATTAAGACAGTATAATTTTGTGAAATTTGTATGTTGATTTACCATTATCAAAATTCATGGTATCTAAAACATAAAATTTTAGGGAAGTATAATATTTTGCAACTGTTTCAATGCTATTTCAATTATCAGACATTTTCTTAATTGTTCTAGTGCTGGTGGGCTAGTAACCGCTGTTGCCCCTGTTGTTATAAAAGGCAAAGGCATTTGGGTTGGATGGCCAGGTATACATCTAGAAGACCCTAATGAAAAAATACCAGAATCAGATCCCAATGACAAGACACCAACCGCTGGTTTACTTTCAAGCAAGGTGCTTTACACTGTTACTACATATATTTACAGAACTATGAAATGCTCGATTATGGATTAAATTTCTGGGCTTTATTATCAGAAGCCTTATTCCAAAATTCGCTTTTAAAAATGTGAATTTCTGTAAGATTTTTCTAATTTTATATAAAATTTCACCGAGATTCATTTGTTGTGATTATATAATTACATTGTTATGCTTATGGTCAAAAAGACAAAGGACACTAAGAAAGCATGACCATTCTTGTATTATTTGAGAAGGACAACCTAATAATATAATGAAAATAATACAAAAATTCCTAAGTTCTTTATACAACATTTTTTTATATGTAGATACATTTACCTAAATTAGTAAGTAACAAAAAGTAAGTACACAATTATTGTTGACTTACCCTGACAATGTAGACAATATAAAATAATCTATTGATAGCATTCGATGTAATAACTATTTACATAATTGCCTTATCGTGCAAACATGAAACATTTTTTCTACACTATACGCCGCCGTAATATAAAAACAATATACACAATATCAATCATGATGATAAAGTACAATGATTAAGTACCAAGATACTTCATCAATAGTCATTGTCAACAGCACTAGTCACACATTAAAATAGAGCACATCTTCATGCGGACAACGTATCAATTTTTATGTTGACTGACATTGAGAAATTGTATTTTTCTATCACGATTATAAATTAATCCATAATTATATAAAATGATATATTTTCGTTGCTCATTCCAATGTTGTTAAAAATTATAGATTACGAAGTTGCTGAAGCTGAATTAGTATTTCTGCCTACTCATTGTACCAACAGATTTTCACTTAGATCACTCTTCAAAATCCCTCAAGACGAAAAGTCCTGAATTTAAATGTATCAGCCCGTTTTTTCCTACAAAAGAAGAGAAAAAGAGAAAAATTCGAGAAAAATTAAAAAGAAGTGGATTTATGTGGTCAATATATTTTTGAATAAAATTACAAAGTACAATTTCATGTTAAGTTGTCAAAATAAAGCTGGAAATAGATGCATTGGTTGTGAAAATATATTACTGTGATATTTGAATTTTAATTAGTTGCTAATTGATTTACTTTAATTTTCGACACAATATCACATATAAGTGTAAAGCAAAAACAAAAATATGTATATATATATATATATATATATATATATATATATATATATATATATGCATAGTTTTTAATTTTTATAATTGAATTTCTGTAACTTTCCACATATACAGCAAAATAACTTTATAAAAAACTTACACCACAAAGTTCCCAACTTATATGCATGTTATTTTAGGTATATATAAATTTAAATAATTCTTTTACATTACAGATTGTACCCATTCATTCCAACCCAGCACTCTTTGACAGTTATTACAATGGCTGCTGCAATGGTACATTCTGGCCATTATTTCACTCTATGCCCGACAGAGCAACATTCATCGCAGATCACTGGAAAGCATATGTCAAACTTAACCAAGAATTTGCTGACAAAGCCATCAAGGCCCTGCACTTACTACGAGATGACAAAGACCACGACAATACATCAGCCCCTATAGTGTGGGTCCACGATTATCATCTTATGTTGGCAGCAAACTGGATAAGACAGGTATTGTCACTTTAATGATAAACCCCATTATAACAATTAATTACGTTTATTTATGATTATTCTTGAAATTTGTTGCATATGTTCAAATAAGTTTAAACATATTCAAACAAAAACTTAATCATACTTAAGATAATGTTTTTCATGTTAATATTTTTATTTTGCAGGCTGCTGAAGAAAACGATATTCCATGCAAATTAGGATTTTTTTTACATATACCTTTTCCACCCTGGGACATTTTCCGCTTATTCCCTTGGTCTGATGAAGTATTACAAGGAATCTTGGGTAAGCTGCAAACATAGTTACTGCAATACTTAAGGTTTATTCAGCCAAAATTATTGCACAGTTGAGCATAATGAAGGTTTTTCTAATGATACTGTTGTATATTGAAATTAGAAATTGAAGATAGAGTTTTACCTATTATTTCCTCCATATTTTAAACTGTTTTATTCCATCGTCATGTGTTCTATCTAGTCTTATAACCATATCAATATTACATTTAATAAACAGTCTGATCAGGGAAAAATATCAGGTAATCCAATTCACATTATCATATTATCAACTTGAAGGTCAGCTCCGATCGAGGTCATTTTGTACAATAAAGCAAAAACCTAAATCAGGAAATATGTTTGTGTAGTACATATTTTTTATTTCAGTACTAGTTAAAAGACAATTTATTTCGAGACTTGAATTCTGATCTTTACCTTGTCAAAAAAAACCTATGATGAAATCTGTAAAGTATATGCAGTATTACTGTTTACTTATTCACCTACTAATTTATTTACTTTCAACTTGTTCATAATCTAAAAATAAATCGCCAGGATGTTGGACAAATATTATTGTAAACATTTTGAAAGTTCTTTAACTATAAACTGTTCATTTATTTGGTAGGTTGTGACATGGTCGGCTTCCACATTCAAGATTATTGCTTAAATTTCATCGATTGTTGTCAACGAAATCTGGGATGCCGTGTTGACAGGAAGAATTTGTTAGTAGAACTCGGTGGTAGGACAGTCTGTATCAGGCCTCTACCCATCGGAGTTCCCTTTGATAGATTTGTTCAACTAGCACAGACAGCCAAGCAGGTTATTTCGACAAACCAAAAAATTGT